>OZ025291.1:453064356-454380856 GCA_964019185.1 Maratus speculifer
CATGATGTTACTGGGATTGTATCGGGTCCCAGGTTCACTCCATATGAATATTCGCCGAGAATCAGGTTGAACACTGAATCTGAACTCCTCTGTGAACAGAACATTAGCCCACTGGAGCTGTGTCCAGTGTTGGTGCTGTCTGCACCATTGTGCACGCTCTCTTTTGTGAAAGGGAGTGAATTGGATGCAAATGGCGGGCTTCCTGGCATACAACCCTCTTTCACTGAGGCTCCTGGCAACAGTCTTCCTTGAAACTAATGTTCCTGTGGCAGCAGCTAGGTCTCCAGACAGTTGTGTCGCTGTAGGCGTCCGTTGAGGAGTATCTGGAAAGCGAGGACATTCATCGAATGGATTGGCTAGCCAAATCTCCTGACCTTAACCCCATTGAACATGCTTGGGATGTTCTTGGAAGGGCTATTGCGAGACGCCAACTCTTCCCCCCCAAAACCATTCCGGAGTTACTCTGATGGAAGAGTGGGAGAATCTTCCACAAGCAATCCTTAACTCTTTTATTAACAGCATGCATACTCGTTGGGCATGCTGTCAATCTGTCAGAAGTGACCACACACCATACTAGAGGTGACTACACCCCATACAAGCCTCACGTTCATTGCCATCTTTCATCATGAATTTCAGCCCACATTGGACTGTTGGCAATAACTCTTGCCAATGAATGGCCCTTTAATTTTTGCTTTGCACATATTATTGTCATACTATAAGTTATATCCATACCAATTTTCATTGATTTTTATCCAGTATTTCTCGAGATATTTGGGAAAATGCCATCCATCTCTTAATTTTGTCCACCAGTGTAGAACAGAACATGCATCTTCTAGGCTATGCTTTCACTATACATGTTCTCTTTTTTTGTAAATGAGCTTTGAATTTGTATAACTTTATATTTACCAAACATAAATCATTGCAAGCAAATTACATTCTGATTAATCTCTTCAGCCTCCGGGATTTATTTATTTACAATTTTTTATTTCAGTTATGTATTTATATTAACAAACTGATATTTAAAAAAGATTGAACAGCATAAAAAATTAAAATTTATTTTTTGTACATAAAATTTTATAATATATCAGTCTCAAAAAATGTATTTTTAGGATTTTTAAAACTTTATAGTTTTTTTATTGCAAAAACATTGAAAGGCAAAAATGAAAATATATTTAATAATTGCGTCTGATTTCAGACATGTATCTTAATGTTTCTCATTTCTTTGTCCTGATACACATCACAATACAATTTGCACATTGAAGTATGCGTTTCAAAAGTTATCAGTTAATTTTTACACATTTAGACTTATCATAAATTGTATATTAAAATGTGTATTTTGAAATTTACACATTAGGCGTGCATTTTGGCAATTTACAAACATTGACAAATAGTTTTTGTATCATTTAATTACTTGTTTTTCTGTGTAAATGTACACATTTATTTTTTACAGTGAATTACTGTATAAGAAAATTGAAAATATCGTCAAATGATACAAAAGAATAGAGTGTTTCTAGTTGTTTTTCAAAAATCTCCTGTAATAAAGTACTGATAGAAATTTATTCAAAGCTTTTGTTACGATTTGAATAATATTTTGCGGTCTTTGGCATTTTTCAGTTACCTGTTTTACCAGAAGGACAAGCAAATCCGAATTTAAAAAAGAAATGTAATTAATTATTTGACAAACCATGCGAACTAGTTGTGAAATAGCAACAAAAAAACACAAAAGTAATAAAAGTATAAATAATAAATAAAAAGAAGAATTTAAAAATGACTCTTTCATAATACTCCAAAAAATAGTTAAATATGGTAAATGGTTACGCTTGTTAAAAACAAACTATAAAATATAAAATGCATTGTTTTGTCGCAGTGATTGATTGAATCAATGCCAGCCTTTTCAATGTTTTGATGTAACACAAGAAAGTATGAAGAAAGCTTTTTTTTATCATCAAAAGATTTAATTCTAACCTTAATACGTGCATTTTTTAATCCAAATAACTGATTATGATTTTTGTATTTATTTCAAGTTTTAGAAATATTTTATTGATGAGCATGAATTCACTTTATATGACGACCTCAGAAGCCAAGGGGTACAATTGACAAAATGTCGATTTGGAGTAAATTGAGTTTAAAGATAATTGATGTTAAATTGGAACATCCATAACAGTTGACTAAATTGAAATAGGAAACATCTGCTTGTTGCATTCTAATCTTTGAACTTTCATTTCAATAGCTGTTTAAAAAAAGTACAATTTTTTTCAATGTATAGTTAATCAAAATTGTTTGTTTTTCGAAAAAAAGTGGTTTATCTCTATAACTCCCCAAATAATCAGAAAATGACCTATATTTCTTTACCTGAAAGGAAAAAAGCATATTTCCTGATACCCTGTGCACTTAACTCATTTTTTTCAATTTTGTCACTTATACCCCTTGGCTTCTGGGGTCCTCATATATATTAGTTAGACGTAAGCATTTCCCAAATGAATAAATTTTCTGTTTTAAAACTTTTGCCACTTATGTACGTTTGATTAGTTTACAAGAGCGTCACTTAGATTAAAAGTCATACAAACTTCCATTAATTTTATAACTTTCTTAAATCATCAAAATTAACAATTACAGATTTAGTGATTAAAGAAACAATAGCAAAGAAAAGAAGTGTTAGCCTCATTTCCATAAATTATTTTTATAAAAGCTTCCATTTATGTTTCGGTAAAGAAAAAAAAATATATCTAGTATCTATTTTGTCTTTCATTTTGTCGGATCTACACAATTTACCAGATCATTGAATGGGAAGATGTTTTTGAAAGTTATGCTTCTAATGCAAGCAAAGTATTACCCGTAAAATAAATCATTTTCAAACAATGGTTTATAAAGTGAACTGAAAATATCTGCTTACAATAAATATAAGCCTACTGGTAGTTTCTGTAATATAATTTCAATATTTATCATGCGTTTGATTTAGAATAGAAATATTTTACTCTCAACTACTTCTTCAAATATAATATATATTATGTGTAACAAAAAATGAAATAAAAATTATTATGCATTAGCATCATTGGAAAGTAACATGAGAAAAACATATTTTGAAATAATAAGTTAAATATCAGGAATATTTTCAAAAATCTGTTTTAGAAGAAGAATTCGAAAAATTGTATGAATTACTAAAAAAGAATAGTGGATTGCACTGAGAATTCTTAAACACAAAAAAAGCATTTAAAATACCTTTTAACGTCCCACCAGTTTCCAAGAAGTTCTGACCTCTCAACTGGTAAACGGCAGGTGCTGGCTTCGAACCCAATCGCGGCCGTGGGGCTAACCGTTCGGAGTTTTCGTGATTTCCTTCGAATCTTGCGTAAATACGGGTTAGGTTCCCTTAAAAAAACACCACGATAGGCAGCCTCCCCCCCCCCTGGGCCTATCCCTCTTGTAGATAATCGGTTGACACAAAATAAACCAGGCCAAGCCTTAAAATTCCTTTCTGTCTACTAATTGACAACACATTAATGTATTGTAAATTAGAATTCTTTTCATGCAAAGCATTTTTTGTGTTGTGATTGTGTTCTTAATATATTACAAATATGTTGCTATATAGGAATGTGTTCTAAATATAGTGTTGTTAGTTTTTTTGAAATGGTGTTGTAAATTCTGTTAATGAAAATATCTTCTGACACAATAGTGTCGTGCTGCACAACACTTTGTCACCAAATTAACAACACGCAATTTATAACACAATAAAGCAATATATATAAACCACTTTCTACATAGTGCCTTTAAAATTACACAATTCTAAAAATTAAATAAGAAAAAGTTTGCTTTGAGCGCGTTCAGCAGAGTCGTCAGTCATTAGTCACGTACCGGTACGATCAGTTAGTTACCAAAGCATTCAGTGCTGCCATTGCCAATTAGATCTATACGACCCATCTATTTGAGATTAATGAATGAAGCCTCTGATATCCTGCCCAAGCTATTCTGACCAATCGTGCAAAACCTGAACCAAAACAATGAGCATGTGTACAGAAAAGAAATCAGCTTATTCGATGATAATTTAGGCAGGGTTTGCGCCACGTTGTCTAATGAAATGGTTCAGGTTTTTGAAGCTGAATCCGGCTTCACTTTTATGGCGTTTTTTTTTTAAATACGCAGGCCGTTATATATCTAGTTGGCCATGATGCTGCTCACCGATATGCAACCAGCCTCGTTCAGCGGAAATGACCAAAGTGACTGGTAACTGTGCGAACTTACCGAGAAAAAAAATCTCGATTATTTATAAGCCCTGATGACATAAACATTCATGACAATAACAATAAAAGAATAATTACAGCAACATAATACAGATTTCTCTACCAGTTAACAATACGAATGAAGTCTACTGAATCTGTGAACTGGTCACTTACCGTCACGTCATGAAACCGGTCACATTGGTCGCTTCGGTTAGCTAACCTTCGGTTATGTATGCTGAACGCGCTCTACATGCTGAAAAAATTGCAGGAAATTACTGTATGAGTTGATTGATTTTACCTATACATATCGATAACTGCCTTTCTGAAAAAAATTATGAAATTTGGCTTATAAGCATTTTCTATACACACGCCATAAACAACCGTTTTTGCACGCAGTGCAAATTCATGAAACACAACACAAATTGAAAACAATAATTAACACTTCCAAATAGAATCTTTTTTTATTGTCTTGAGAAGGTGTTGTTGCAGAAAAAATATTGTACAAAAAGTGTTGTTAAAAATTACATAATTTTTTTTCAGAAACGCAGTTATTGATATTTATTGGCAAAATTAATCAACTCACTTAGAAATTCTCCTGCAATTTTTTTCTCTTTAAAGCAAACAGTCCCTTATTATCTTTTTAAAATTGTGTAATTTTAAAGTCACCACGTAGAAAGTGTTTTGAAAGTGTCTTATATGTATTGTTTCATAGTGTTCTAAATTGTATGGTGTTTACAATGTGCGGTTAATTTAGTGACAAAGCAGTGATAAGCAGCGCAACAAACACTATTGTAAAAAAATATTTTTATCAACACTATTTACAACACTATTTCAAAACAATTAATAACACTGTTTTCAGAACACATTTTTAGGTGGCAATATTTTTGCAACACATTAATCTGCCGGCGGGCGCGCCGTTGTAGAAAGTACAACATTCACTTTCTTTCTTCTTTAAAACAAAATTCACGCCTGCTTTAATATGTTATAACAAAATAAATCTAAGTGTACTGCGGAATACCTTCATAAATTGTGAGCAGAGAAAACTTATGATATTTGTAAAATTAAAACAAAACAACAATAATTGTATGTTTTCCTCCTGTTGTACAATTTACAAGGCGCGCCTGCTCATGTGATTAAAAACTTGTGCGCCCAGCGCAAGGTTAAGAACGCATATCTATATAACAGCACATTTGCAACATATTCAAAGCACAATTACAACACAAAAAGCGTTTCGTATATGAATTTTTCTAATCACGATGCATTAATCTGTTCTAAATTTGGTGACAAAAGTGTTGTAAAATGTGTTTATTTTTTGTGCGTTGAGAATTTACAGGGCAATCTTATTCCTGGCACAACACATTCGCAACACATTCACAATACAATGAAAACAATTTTAGTTAGAAGTGTTGATTATTATTGTTGCCAAAGTGTTTCACGAGTTTGTAAGTGGAGCCTTTTTATTTTCTCAACGGCCATGCCGCATGACATTATTATTATTTTTTTTTAACTGTAACATACACGTAAATTAATAAATCCCTTAAATATCAAAAAAGCGGTATGCGATAAAACAGTTTAGATTATCATAGAAAAATGTAAAATTTTAAAATATTATAAACAATTAGCAGATAAGTTTTTTTTTATTAATATTTTATGCTGTTGATTCTTTGAGGAGAAATTTGTGTCATATGAGTTTAACCTTCCGTCGCGTCGGGCACGCCGTTGTAAAAAGTACAACATACGCTTTATTTTTTCTTTAAAAAAAAATTCAATCAGTAGTGGGTGTTATTAACCGTTTTTATTTGTTTATTGATTATCTTTATCCAGTTCCTGAAAGTTATTTGTATTTCATATTGCGCTATTAGCTGCACCTGTCATTTTAATCTGTTAACAGTGCATGAAATGCGCAACTTTTATCTGTAAACAGCCTACAAAAAAGCAAACATTATACTTGATATGGGAAGAGACTTATATAGATAATATATATAGGACTAATTCTGTAAATCCGACATTATTTTAATTATTGTTTAGTAACTCATTATTAAATTTTATTCTTTGTGATTGTAGTAGTATGTAGCTTTTTATATATCTAAAGTTTTGCGTTAGCATGTTATAACAAAATAAGTGTTTTGCTGAATACTTTCATAAATTGTGATCAAGGATAACGTATATGATGCTTGTATGTTTCATTATTTGTAAAATTAAAATAAAACAGCTTTAATTCATTGATTTTCGCTTATTGTACAATTTACAACGCGCGTCCGCTCACGTGATGAAAATATGCGCGCCCGGCGAAAGGTTAAGAATGTTTTTTATAAATGTACACCGCATGTCTAATATGCATAAACTAAGACCAATCAAACTTTATACGAGAACCTTAAAATAAATACTAAGAAATATTTGAATACATTAGATTTGTGAGAAAATTTAAATTCCTTTTTCAATTTAAAAGTTGCTAGAAATTTTTTATAAGCATTCTCAAATGTATTTTGTATTTGCTAAAAGCTTCACATGTAGTATATTATTTGATACAATGGCACTGTTGGAATTCTGGAGTTAAAACAGAAAAAAAATCTTTGTACAACTGGACTTTGAAAAATTTTTAATAAATATAAACAACTATGAAAACAATTTATATGTGCATATAGGGTACACTCTGAAAAAAACGGACAATTTTATGGAAATTATACTGGTAATCTGGACGCTAGTATAATTTTCAGTTTTTTAAAGGAAAAAATTTCAGTATATTCTTGAAAAACTCCTTGAAAACAGAAAATTTTCTCGAAATTACGAAACTTTTTTCCGTTAAAATTGTACTGGCGTCTAGATTACCAACACAACTTTCGTACAATCGTCCGTTTTTTCCTCACAGTGTAGGTATCCCAGTAATGGACACCCTTCATTTTTTTTTTTTTTTTTTTTTTTACAGTGTAGATATTCCAGTAATGGACACCGTTCAATGTTTTTTTTTTTTTCTTACAGTGTAGATATCCCAGTAATGGACACCCTACAATGTTTTTGTTTATTAAAAAAACAACAAAAATTTAACTTCTGTGTTGTTGTTTTTTTCACAATTTCCTCTTGTATATTACTTTACATTTTTGCTGACACTCTTAATCAAATCAATCAAGAAAAAAATGTATTGATGTTCCACAGTTTTTCAGTAAAAACTAGCGAGCTACGCCCGCTAGCTGGGCCACTTTTTCAAATGAACCTCGGTATTAAGCAGTATATAATAAGCAAAAAAATTCATTTAATAAGAAAGTCTTGGTGTTCGAATCCTCAAGCACAAAAAAAAGTAAATTAAAGAGCCATGGTCCCGTTAAAAATATGTGATTTCGCATGGTGGGCCATGTGCACTTGAAAAAAAAAAAGATTGTGGATCGGAGCTATGGTCGCTTCGCGCCCATAGTCCCGTTAAAAATATTTGGTTTCGCACGGTGGGCACTAAGCGCTCATAAGACATTTTTTCGTATTTTTTAGTTCATCAGAAGCAGATTTTTACGCAGATTCTGAATATGTAATCAGTTTTTTTCTACTTTAAAAACTGTCTGCATGATGGTTTAAGAAAAAACGCGCAAAAAAGGGAGAAAAAGAGGTTTTTGACTGCTTCTTCTTTTAGCCAAAGGGGGAAAGTTCAGGTTCTTCACCGCAAGGTGGCGCAGTGTTCTGCCTCAGAGCTCCGTTTGAGCGCCGTTTGGGATTTGAGAGATTTTTCGTTCCGATTCCCAAGGGGTTTTTAATTCATAACTTTTTAAATTTTGGTCCCACGGTCTCGAAAATGCCCGAAATGACTTCCCTGGAATTTTTCCAATCGAAAGACACCTCTCGCGACTTCCAACTCGCCCGCGTTGCGAAGTTTAATCGGCTTCAAGCAGACAGAGGCGCACGGATTTTATTAGTAGAGATTTTATTTAACACTCTAAGGACAAGTTTCATTTAATAAATTCATATATTCTTTATTTTCTTGCAAAAATCTGCAGCTTTCTTGTGTTATTAATAATAAAAAACTTTAAATTAAGATTTTCTTAAAGTGTTAGGAATAGAATCTTGAAGTTTGATATGGCAGTTACTTTTAAAACATAATTATTCACACAAATCAGCGTGAAAATTTTAAATTTTGAAATCGTGAAAAGCCCGAATATTATTTAGAAAACGTTCTAAATTATGATTTCTATGGATTTATTAAGGATGGTGATTTAAAATTTGACATGGCTGTAGTTTTAAGATGAAAATTCACGCACAGAATTATTTAAAAAAAAAGATGCAGAGAAAAACAACATTTTAAAATTAATATTTACTTTCTTTTATCTTTACAAGAAGAAAGTATTGGATTCATGAACATTTTTTAATCTTGGTATTCGAAAGATTTACAGGTTTTAGGAGTTAGAAATTCCAAAAATTATGTTCTTTCAAAATGTCTGTCTGTGAGTCTCTCTATCTGTATGTGACATAAATTTTGTGGCCGCTATATCTCAAAAACTAATGCACGGGATTTCACAAAACTTTAAATTAAATTAGACCTTGATATAAACTGTATCGGATTTGTTTTTGATGTATACTGCCCAACAGGTAACGCTGTTATGCTAACTTTATCACGATTTCCACAATAGCTATATCTGACGAACAAATGGACAGATTTTCATAAAATTTCAGATTTCGTTAGTCATTGATAAAATATGGTCCTAAATGCGTTTTGGCGTAAATCACACAGGTGGCACTGCTATACAGAATTATTCTTGATTATCGCAATAGCTCTATCTCAGGAACTAGTGCACGGATTTTCGTCAAACTTCAAAATCAGTTACTCCCTGATACAAATAAATATTCTTTAGTTTTCAGAATAAATGGCTCAACAAGTGGCACTTCTATCCAGTTTTTCTACGATTTCTGTGATAATTCTCTCTCAAATACATACACGGATTTTCACCAAATTTCAGATTCAGTTGGAACTTGAAATAACTTATTGCAGATTAGATTTTGGTGTAAATTACCTAATCGGTGAAGCTGCTATGTTTTATTTTTCTGGAAGTATTAACGTGTATGAGATGAAGGAAAGTTTTGTGATTGCCACATCTGACTAATTTTGTGATGGAGTTGGAAACATTAAATTTGATAGGTGGATAATTTTAAGATACAAATGCTTGCTATCAATACTTTCTAATAAAATTTGTATTTAAAAAAGAGTTATGAGAAGATTTTTTTTAGTTACAATATTTATGGAAATTTCTATAATCTTTGTGAATTAAGAAATGCCATATGTATTTCACAATCAGCTGCCATACTTACAATTCTAACGTTAAATCACTAGAAGCCCCTATCAAGTATTCTTTATCTGAAACTAATTTTCATGCAAATTGCCCTATGGTATTGAAATGTTTATTGAATTTTAAAATATGTAGTGAGGTACGCCTTTTTTTTAACCCCTAAAACTCCGGCGTCTCTTACACAAATTTTATTTGGCTAGAATCACTTTTTAGGTGCGTTCGTAATTATGTAAATGCGTAGTACCTATAGTTGTCGTTCAGTCCGTCCGTCTGTCCGTCTGTCTGTCCGTCCACATATAACAACACAAAAACTACCCAACCGAATCGTTTGAAATTTATATATAATTATTGCATAATTTTGTCGAGTCATTTCAAATTTTATGAGAATCGGATGGATAGATCAATTACAGGGACGATCAAAAGTATTCCGTTACATTACGGTCAATGGGGAAAAATGTTTCACATGCATTTGAATCGTTTGAAATTTAAAATACATACTTATTACATAATTTTGTAAAGTCATTTCAATTTTTTGGAAAATAGGATGCATAGATCAAATACAGGGAAAATCAAAATTACTCCGTCACATTACAGTCAATGGAAAAAAAAAGTTTCAAATGCATTTTAATGGTATTACACTCATTCGAACATAATAATATTGATATGCATCATAAAGTACATATTATTGTATAGATTTTGCATAATCTGTGGTGCAAAGAACATTTGTTATTGATTTACAAGGCCACACAAAAGTATTCAATTACATAATGAAAATAGGGAGAACATTGTTTGGTGCGCATTTTAATTGTAATTAACTATTTACAATTTTATGATATTGATATTTGTGAGTGATATTTTTAAAACTTCATTATCGTACGAACGCACCTCATTTGCTACGCTTCACCTGCAACTTCCAACTTGTTTAAAAGAAGTTTTCTTCAAGTACACAGTTTTAAAAAATGCTCTGATTAAATAAGGCAAATTTTATTTCAATTTATTACTGATTACAAAAACGAATTTTGCAAGGAAAGATGACACCTCCGTAGCAGATACAACGGAGTGCCAAGGGTTAATTTTGTTAAATAAAGTTTTACAAGTCAGAAATCAACATCTTTTTTAAGCATAATGTTTAATTGCCTTGAAGATGGTCCCAATTTAAACTGAGTGCAATGATTTATTTTATAATTAACTTTACTGGTTGCAGATACATAAGGAGGAGTTTAGTTACTTTTCCTTGAGTGTTTTACATTAATTTCTAGAATAGATTAGGGTTGTGTAGCATATACGCAGACCATAAAAAGGTTATTAAGCCTTTTAGATTTTTAAATCATAAGATTTTAGGAAATACACCTTTTACATATAAACATCTGAATAAAACAATTTTATTTTACTTGAGATATGTAAAAAAAAAAAATTAAAAACGAATATTACTGACATGTTTCGATTCCATCTAATAAGAACCATAATCATAATGATTATGATTATGGTTCTTATTAGATGGAATCGAAACATGCCAATAATATTTTAATTTTTCCTTACACCTCTCAAGTAAAATAAAATTGTTTTATTCAAATTTTTATACACGCACACCGCACGCCGTGCGCGTAAATTTTATGAAAATTTCGTAACTTTGCAGGAAATTTCAGAAAAAAAAGGAATTTTATTTTTGTATCTTTTTTTTTTTTAAATAATACCAAAAAAATGAAAATATTCCACAATTTTATGTACGCTTTATTTAATAAAGGCGCATTTTTAAAATCACGGCCAATTTTTAGAAAATGTATGGAAGTCGATGCCGAAAATTTTAAAACTTCATCAGTCCCAAAGTTCGGAACCCCCCCCCCCCCAAAAAAAAAAAAAAAATCGCGAATTTTGACAAACGAAAATGGATTTCTTCAATTGTTCGCAGAAAAAAAATAAATGTCAATTTCGTCTAATTATCACAGAAAAAAAACATTAATTAGGTTAAAGCAAGGGCCGCGAAAAAAACCCGCAAAATATCGTCCAAAGGCATCGTCGAAAAAACACGAATTTCGTCAAAAGATATCGAAAAAAGAAATCAAATTTCGTCGGAAGATCTTGAGGAAAATGTAAAATCGTCAAAACGCCTCGAAAACAAAACGAGAATTTCAATAAAGAATCACCTAAATAATACAGATTTCGTCCAAAGATTGCGCAAAAAAGTGAATTTTGTCGTTATCAAAATAATATAACACTTAATTTTATTAACCATTAAATTAATTTGCAAAAAGTTTTTGACCCAAAATTTGCGTGCGCAGAACGGTTTTGGTTTTATAAAAGTCTTTAATAGCTGTTATTTCTTAACACCTTACAAACTAAGTATAAAATTATTCAAGTTTACGATGATAATGAATATTATAATTGTCAGAAAAATTATCCTTGTAACTTTCGATTCAAGTTTTGTTAAATAAAATGTTTCCGTACTAAGTAAATTCAACGAAATCGCAAATCAAGTAAAGTAAGGAAATTGCCTTATCCAGATTGTTTGCATGTGAAAGAAAATATTTCGCAGCCATCATTAACATCTCTTTGGATGTTTTATTATAAGAAAACAGCAGTTAAGTCTCAGAAAAATTTACTTAATGACGGAAGTCTTTTAATGAATTGCAAATTCATCGAATTTCATGAATCCCTAATTACGTTTTCTTCTTTGCAATCCGAGAACGTTTCAGATTACAGAACGTTAGCTTTTAATGTAGAAAATTAATCATTAACATTATTTAAAAGCAAATATTGTGTTCAGTGGTGATCGAAATTTTTAGTATTCAACAAAGCTAAGCGAAATAAATATAATTATTTAATAATAATTAATAATTATTCTTAATTTGAAAATAAATAGTGTGATAAACAATTATGCAGAGCATTTCACAACGCTAACATCAAGCGGGATTTCAAAAATTTGTTCAAGTCTAAAACAAGTGCAACTACGATTATATATATATATATATATATATATATATATATATATATATATATATATATATATATATGTGTGTGTGTGTATGTGTGTACAAGAAAAGTAATTTTATGTATCTATTGCTTTATGTATATTCAAAAAGAAATATTCAAAATGAGCGTTATATACATTCAAAAACATTTCATTTAAAAAGCTTTTTGTAGGTGCGTTCGTAATTTTGTTTAATAATTTTGTTTGCTTTTAATGTTAGAAAATTAAGCATTAATATTATTTATATGCAAATATTTTGTTGAGTGGTGGTAGAAATCTTTAGTATTTCTCAAAGCTAAGCGAAATAAATATAATGATTTAATAATAGTTAATAATTATTCTTAATCTACACTATTAAAATCCAACCGTATGTATGTATGTATGTATGTGACGCTATCTCCTCCTATACCGGAAACGGAGAAACGTCGCGTTTGTTTTGAATTGAAGGGAAAAAAATCCCAGGATCCCGAGTTGCCCATTTGTCATTCTGTCCGTTCGTCTGTCCGCATATAACAACTCAAAAACTACCAAACAGAATCTTTTGAAACTTAAAATATATAATTATTAGATAATTCTGTTGTATCATTTAAATTTTATGAAAATCGGATACATAGTTCAATTGCAGGACAATCAAAATGATTCCGATACTTTACGGTTAATGTGGAAAAAAGTTTCACATGCACTTTAATAGTTTTACACTCTTTCGAGCATAATAAAGTTGATATGCATCTATGAAGTATATACTATAATATACATTCTGTACAATCTGTAGTGTAAATATTATTTTAGATTGCTTTACAGAGCCACACAAAAGTATTTCATTGCATACTTATATATTGAGACATTGTTTGGGATGCATTTTTATAGCATTAAACTATAAAATACTAACGATTAAACTATTTAATGCCCGTAATTATGAAACTATTAAACTATTTAATGCACGTCTGTCCGTCTAAACCGACCAGCGTAGCGGGCGAAGGCCACTAGTTTGAAAATAAATAGCGTGATAAACAATTATTCAGAACATTTCACAACACTAACATGAAGCGGGATTTCAAAATTTTGTTTAAGTCTAAAATAAGTGCAACTACGACTATTAAATAAATATATATTTATTTATACATATATATGTATATGTGTGTGTACAAGAAAAGAAATTTCTAAGTATCTATTGCTTTATATATATTCAAAAAGAGATATTCAATATGAGCTTAACTTATATTCAAAAAATTTTCATTTAAAAAGCTTTTTATAGGTGCGTTCGTAATTATGTATAGATAAAGCACCTACTGTTTTCATTCAGTCCGTCCATCTGTTAATCAGTTTGTCTGTTCGCCTATCTGTCTTCATATAACAGGGCAAAAACTACCCAATCGAATCGTTTAAAATTTAAAATATATAATTGTTGCATAATTTTCTCGAGTAATTTCAAGTTTTATGAAAATCGGATGCATAATTTAACTACAGGATAATCCAAATTATTCTGTTACATTACAACTGGTAGGGAAAATAGTTTCAAGTGCATTTTAATGATGTTATACTTTTCGAACATAATAAAACTGATATACATCTATGAAGTACATACTAATATATAAATTCTGTACAATTAGTGATGCAAAGAGTATTTGTTATTCACCTACAGGGTAACATAAAAATATTCCATCACAAATGATACAAGGGGAAAGAATGTTTAAAGCGCGTTCTAATTATAGTCTACTATTTCATATTTTATGAAATTGATATACGTTGTTGAGGTTAACTAGAAGTTACTTTCTGCATAATAGAAAGCAGATAGCATTTACAGGGACTCACAAAAGACTTCAAATACTATAATGTATCCAAAGTATTGTATACTTATACACCAAGAGCTGAATATTTTTGAAACTTCGCTATAGTACGAGCGTAACTCATTTGCTATGCTTTACGTACAGATTAAAAAACCTTCATATGTCTATTTTCAGTTGCGCTTCTTCCCTGTCTAAATAGCTTATATTTATTCTTTTATGACTTTTATGTTATACTAAACTTTAGTTATGGTATCCAGAACAGGTTTAATCAATATTATGTTATGGTGTTATACTATTCACCTAAATGTTATATATAGGTATTTAAAATGGTACATAATTATATAAAAGCTCCATAATATGATACTTTAAAAATCTAACTTTTAAACGTGTTACACTTTAATCAAATACATCAAATATACAGCTTAAAACTTTATATAAGATATTCTTGAGATAAAACGGCTTATCCCCAACAAGATATTCAGGAAGCTATCAACTTCAAGGAAACTCTTCTTCTAACTTTATACTTTCCTACTGCAAAATGTTTGGACTACTATTTCCTAATCTGTTTAGTACTTTGTATAATATATGTAATAGGTTTACTACATATCGATATTTCAGACACAACTTCCTTTTCAAATATCTTGCATCTTTGTAGAAAGAGGATTAAGTTGCGAATTATTATTTTTTTGAAAGAAATATATACTGAATAAGGGCAGCTTCTAAAAATATAGTAGTACATTTTTAACTACAGGCTATCATAACCTGAGAGCTTATGTGCCCGTCCGTTCTGTATGTACGTGCGTTCGTGCGTAACGCGATAACTCATGATAAAAATATCGGATCCACTTGAAATTTTGTATATAGGTATATCCTGATAAGACGCTTCCCTGATTAGTTTTTGGAGTTCATTCGATATGTATAAGAGCGGGAACGGGGGGCTCATGCCCCTCCCCTTAGGTGATATAAATGGGTTTTTCATGCAGAATTAACAGTTTTTGTCCAAAATTTAGATATAGAATCATTCTGATGAGGCGATTCCGTGACTGTTATTATGTGTTCATTGAATAAGTATAAACAAGGGGAACGGGGGCTCATGCCCCCCCCTTAATTGATATAAATGGGTTTTTCATGCAGAATCAACAGTTTTTGTCCAAAATTTAGGTATAGGATCATTCTGATGAGGCGATTCCGTGACTGTTATTATGTGTTCCTTGATTAAGTATAAACAGGGGGAACGGGGGGCTAATGCCCCAACCCCCCTTAATTCATATAAACGGGATTTTCATGCAGAATTAACAGTTTTCGTTCAAAATTTAGATATAGGATCATTCTGATGAGGCGAGTCCGTGGCTGTTATTAGGTGTTCATTGAATAAATATAAACAGGGGGAACAGGGGTTCTAATGCCCCTCCCCTTAACTTGCATAAATGGATTTTTCAATCAGAATTGTCAGATTTTGTTCAAATCTCTGAATAGTTTTGGAAGTTTAATGGTTAAGTATAAAAGAGCGGAATAACTCCTCTTAAATTATATAAATGCTAAATGGGTTTTTATTAAGAATTATCCGATTTGCTCTGAATTTTGGATATAGATTTTTTAATATGATAAAGAATGTACTTGATAGTTTAGGAAGTTCAATGATTAAGTATAAAAAAGGAGAAAGGGGAGAGCTGTTTCCCCTTCTTAATTTTTTTTTCGAACGGAATTAATGAAAATACAAGGCTGTAATGTACAATTAGTATGCGTAGCCTGTGAGCTCAATGCCATCAGTTTAACTGGGCAATATTCTTTTTATTAAATTCTATAATCAAAATCCGTTTTCTACGCTTAATGGTTGCGATATGTGTTTCAAAATATTTCAACGGCTTATAAAAAAATTCTTATTTTATTTTAATAAGTTTTCAAAAAAATATTTTGTAAGATTAATAACAAAGAAGTTATTAAGATTGTTTTAATTGACATGGTATTAATGCCTAAAAATGTATAAGTAAATTGATTAAATTAGATTTATTTAATTTAATTTTTAGAAAACTGATAAAATATATTTTCAAACCAGTAGATCCGTGGGAGGCTTTTGCATTGTATTCTTTGTGATTATTTGCAGATACGTTTTTTCATTAGATTTTAATTAACCGCAATTCCATATGAAATAATGTATTTTATCAAAACATGAGTACATTCTATATCAAGAAACTTGTTCAAAAAACCTCTGTATGATACTTCGTTATGGTCTCATATTATGTATTTAGTGAGTGAAGCTTTAATCTTGCTCAATATTCCAGATACGGTCACTTCAGGGTGTTCTGAAATCAAAAAGGGCAACTTTGTGACATATACTTTAATTTATTTTTGTTCGGAAATGCATGAAAATAGCAGGTGTTGTAATCCAAAACTTAACAGGAAGAAAACCGCTCTATCCAGATTAAATCAAAAAGAGAACATCAACATACTTTTTAATGAGAGTAAATTAATATACAGGTCTAATTTTTATTTAAAATTACTCATAAGAGGATCAATTGAAATTTATTTAAATAGTTCACATATTTGTAACGATACACTGTCATTTCGCATCCCAAATATATGGATTGAATGGTTAGACAATTTACACGGTAATTATTTAACTAGACCAAGGACAATATCAAATTAAAAAGCGCGTGATACAATTAATTTATTTATTTTCAATAACTCTTTATTCTGATTTTCACGTTCATTGTATTTGTAATTTTTATTTTTCTATTTACATTCTGAGGATGACTCTATTAATTTTGAGTTGAAACATGTAAATAAAAATGTTTTTATATATTTTAAATGTTTTTGTTACTATACAACGTCTTAGAAGCAAAATGTTTTTTTGTAATGTAAATTCTTATATTTTTATGTAGAATATATATTATTAGTATTACGATTTAGTTATTAGTGGACGTAATCAAGACTTATTTAGTGTTATTTTTCACATTCATTGAAAGAATGTTTTTGTGCAATAATGCATAAAAATATTTCTTTAAGTTAAATTAAATTTTGAATTTATTTTCCTTCAAGAAGAAAAATGTGTTTACGTACTTATAAATTTTAAGCACTGAAAGTGTTATTTTCAAGCAAAAACATATCTGAAGGCTTAATTGAAAATGTAAAAAAATCAACAAAATAAGAAAAACAGGCTCTAGATATTTCTTTAATTAGCGTAAACCGATAGCAAAAAAAAGTTTAAAAAAAATAATTAAATAAAAATTGCATTTTGAAATTTCTTTTTATAAATAGATATTTTTTAAACTTAATTTCTCTTAAATTTAAAATAAAAATATTTGAAACTATAGTTATAGCAATATATTATTTCCACTTTAAAATGTATTTACATCCTTAGATACTTAGCTGAACCGTGTATTTGCATGGTTTTATAAGTGGAATTGGATGTGAAACAAGAGTATATAATATATTAAGGAAATTTTATTGAAAAATGTAATAAAAAACAAAAAAAGCTAAACATGCGGCCATGGAAAATTTTATAAGGACGCGTAATAAATGTTAAAGTAATCATCAACTGAAAACACAATCAAATATTATTTACTATTCGTAATTAGCAAACATTAGAGATACATTAATATGAAATTAAATTATAATAAAATATATAAATCACAGATGAATTGAAATATATGACTTGAAATATAGAAAAAAATATAAGGATGTAATGAAGTTTTTCAAGAAATAAATTAATATTCTAGAAAATCGCCTGTTTTTTTTTTCAACAACCCTTATTAATCGTGACGTGATTGATTCAGAAAGTCCAGTTAAAATGTCTTTAAAAACAGTTTCTCAACGCTAATTAGATAAATGATGTCAAATTGTCTATATTCGCCTGTTGTGCGCTATATTTACACACTTCTCTAGTTAAAATGCAACACAGATTCTGTATGGGGTTTTTTGATGGCCGATCTAAAATTTAATCAGGATTGGCTGCGAACTATGAACATGATGTACGAGGCAAATTTTAAATTTCACAATCTTTTCGAAATAAATAATCACCAACTGTGATAAGGGACAATGAATTTTCAGCTAAGATACCCACAAATGATTTTGAATTCATGCAATCTCGAATAGACAAGATTGGTCTTGTTCCATTGGCTGCATGTCCATTACAGAATCTCCTCGGAATTGGCGTTTCGGGAAAAAGAGGTTTATGTTTTTTTCAACTCCTACCAATAATAAAAAATATCCTCTGATACGTCCAAATTAATTTTTTTCGTTCAACAATACTACATATTTCCAGCGAAATTCAAAAGAAACATGTGTTTCTAAGCAAATTCTAATCTAGGCTTCTTAAGTGGTTTTGCAAATGATGGACGTTACCGTAGTTTAACGTATCTAACGTCGGTACTCTTTTGCAGAACATTACGTACTGTTCAACTAGTGCATGGTAGATTCATTTCTGTCTTCGTTTAAGTAAAACTTTTTTTTTTTTTTTTTTTCAGAAGCTTGACACGTATTTCCACAATTTTGGCGCATAATCGAAATTCGTCGGCGCGAAATTCGTCTACCTGTAATTTTTTTGCCCTAATCTTTTGGATTCTTCAATAAAATATAAATTATTGTTTTAGATCTGTTTATATTCTTTGCAATTTTATGTCTATTCATTCCACACTTTCCATAAGAAAAAAAACTTTTACTCTTTTCAAATTCGGATTGTTTGGTGCTTTATGAAACGATAAAGAAGAATGTAAATTAAACAATCATAGTGCGCAACAGTTTTAGGACACTTTAAATGATCTCATGGTATCACCAAATAGGCAAAATTTTATTTGCAATTAAAAAAATGCATGTCCTTATATTTTTCCGAGCAGCAACCTATTAAAACTTTTTTAAATTGATACCTTCTGATGATTTTTCAAATTTTGAATTTAAATTTTCTTTGGAATGCTCCATTTCAAGCATTTTTAACATACAAATATTTGCATAATTTTTTTCTAGCCAAGTGGCTCCTATATTTTAACGACTTTTCGCTTGTCCTTATAATTTTGTCTATAGCTGTATTCTATAGCAACATAGTATTTCAAATATATTGAAATCGTAAAAAAAACCATCAATCATTCTAACCTGATAAAAAGACAACGAACGACAATTTGATTTAATTAAACAGGGATCCAACAAGACTGTCATTCTACCTCAAACATCTTTAAAAAGGTGGGTAAATATGATCACAGACCAGAATAGAGGATCTCGTTTAATAACTCTTTTAAAACACTTTATTTTTAATTGATAAATCATAATTGTTAATTTATACTTATTAAACTGTCACATTAATGGTAAAATGAGACGTAATATTTTAACTTTTTAAACAGTGCTGTTTTATTACTATTATTACTTTCTAATTATCAAACTATCTGTTAATCCATAACAGTCTAAAAAAACTACCATTTATAGTGTCACAGCATAAGAACGTTTTTTAAACACACTAAAATAAATACAAGGAAACGTAAAAGAAAAACACTTGTTATCCTTTCAACATTTTAATCGACGACTGACATTATCATTCGATAACATTTTACACAGAGATATCATGGCGTCACAGAATTAAAACAAAGTGAAAACAGTGGCGTCAATCCGTCGGCATTTAGAATTAAATTATAAACATAAAAAGCAATATATCACACTTAATGTTTTACAAAATGATTACAACATAAATAAATCTTACTTAATGATAAAGAAAATGATTATTACAGCAATAAATTTCTTTTAATGATTTAGAAAATAATTTTCATTACTTTTGACTGATTTATTATATTAAATGATTATATTAAATGATTATTCTAAGTTATTATGTTACCGATAACAATTACATTATTCTGAATATGTTGGAAAGTGCTTCAAAATCTATGCTTGACGCATGATTTTTTTTTCTTGTTTTATATTATATAATCAAATACAGTTAACAAAGAATATAATAAAGTAAATGGCTAAATGGTAATAAAAAATAAAAGCTAATATAAAATGTCGAAAAAAATGCTAAATTCTGAGTCATTGATTCTTAAATATTTTATGAGTGGATAAAAAAAAAAAAAACTTCTAAAATTCAATATTAAGCATACATTCTTTTCTATTAAAATTTATTATATTCAGTTGAAATGAAATTTCAGAAATGCATTAAATTAGGTTTGCTTAATAATATACGGCATTTATTTTTTCCCTTCGAAGCAGTTGAATTTAATTATACTTTTGACATGGATAACTTATTTCATTAGCATAAAACTGATTTTTTGAATAAATTGTCCCTGAATCTATTACAATATTTAAAATTTCTGGCAATTTTCCATACTGAAATGTACCTGCATAACTCGGTGTTGTTCGAGGATAGTATGTAAGATTTGAAAAAGCAAGCATTTTTTTTTTTTTTTTTTTTTTTTAAGATATCAACATTTATGAAGTTGTCTTTTCAACACGTCCTAGTATTTTTTAAAAATTCAAAGAAAACCTTTTATATTATATTTATTCGATTTTGATTTACTTATTGCTTTTAACTGATTTTGCTATTTATTAGGATGGCGAATCCTCTACTAGCCCACTCAAATTACATTTTGTCGTACGCTTTGCAAAAAAAACTATTCAATATTTTGATTTGAAATTAAATACAAATATAAATTATGATCTGTAGATTAGCACAATATATTTTTTTTATAGAATAACTTTTAAAAAATTATTATTTTAATTAATTTATTTTGCATGTTTTTTCATTACGGACGCATTTTTAGAAATAAGAAATAAAGCATGCATATTTTCAGAAGAATAAATAATTCATGGAGTTAACAATTGTAGATAAAATCATGATTAATTAAATAAATAAAATGTATTTTCTTTATTCCAACAAAATCATTTACGCTGATGTCACTTAAGCTTATTAAAAGAATTATATTGTATTTTATTTATTTATTTTTCGTAAAGTGGCAACAAAAAATGGTAAACAAATAAAATTAATTGTTAAATTCATTATATTAAGAGTTATTTGAATACGAATATTGAAAATTAAACCAAATGAAACATATATATTATTATTTTTGTATATGTAGTACTATTTTTAAATAATTTGCCGTTTAAAAACAATTTATAGAATGTATTAGTTCAATTATAAAAAATGCCAAGGAAACATACACTTTCTGGATGAAAAGAATGCGAATACGATATAGCTTTAAGGCAAGAGGTTAGATACCAGCGTAAAAAACGACGACATTGATGTCATATACACACCATATCGGCGCGATTTTTCCGACTTCAATTTGGCAAAAACCTGGTTTTCGAATACCAGTTACCATATATATATTTTAAAAAGGGAATAACAATAAACTTTAAAAAGTTTAATTAATACCTGTGGAACAAAACTATTTATATAATTTAAAAAAAGAAAATAAAAATAAATAAACAATTTATTAATAAATAAACAACATCCGGGTTACCATGTCAAGCAAAATAACTACACTTTGTCGCCAATTAAGTACTCCGGTGTATATATGACATTGGCGTCTGAAAAAAAAATAGCACCAATGTGGTTAGTATACGACATCTGTACCAAAAAGGACGACATGACGAATCTCTTCTGATAGAGAATGCATGTACTCGGAAAAATGCTTTAAATTTCGAAAATGCACAAAAAATTTGGTACTTCTGGGTTATCCCGTCGACCAATTTCGCCAAATTATACAAATCGCCAAACTAATAGCCAAATTATACATGTTGACATAATTTTTATTTTAAACAACGAAAAAACAAATAATTAGTAGAATATTAATAAAAATAGAAAAAAAAAGTCTAAATAAAAAACACTTAATGACGTTTTAAACACGTAAACCGCATTTAATGTCATTGAATATATTCGTACTTTATTACCTCATTCCATAGATACTATAACACAATATATTTTTGGGTACTACTTGATTATCCCGTCGACCAAAAATATAATGCCAAATTTCAGGATTAAATGCCAATAATGGATTATCATAAATGTCACATTCCATGACATTAAACATAATACACGTGATTGTTAATACATCAAGTGATTTTTAATTCGGGTACTATTTGGTTATCCCGTCGACCAATTTCGTCAAATAATACAAATAGCCAAACTATTAGCACAATTTCACAAATTGATGCTTTTTTTTAAATAACGAAAAATCAAATAAATTAGTAAAACATTAATAAAAATCCGAATAAAAGTCGAATTAAGATGCTACTTGATTATCCCGTCAATCAATTTCGCAAAATTATACAAATCTCCAAACAATTGACCAAATTAAACAAATTGGCATAATTTTTATTTTAAATAATGAAAGAACAAATAAATTAATGAAACATTAGTAAGAATACAAATAAAACTTCAAAATAAAAATAACTTGATGGCATAACGAACATGTGATACGAGTTTAATGTTATGTGAATGTGATATTTTTTACCATCATCATTAGCATTTAATCTTTTAGTTTGGCGGTACCTATTTGGTCGACAGGATAATCAAGTAGTATCAAATAATATAAAAAAAGGTTACTTTCCAATAAATAACTAATGAGCTATTCCATCTCAATTCAGGCAGACAGTACTGATATGCGTCAAGTCACCATCACAGATTTTTTTCAAAAAAATTCAGTAGTTAGAACTAAGTGATTTATAAAATTTCCTAAAAGGATTTTTCCCTAATTTTTTTTTTCTCTGATTACAGCACTTTAAAGTTCATGATAAAATTGGCAGTTTTCAGAAAAACTGAAAAACGCTTCATTTTGAAATGAACACAATACCAAACATATTCAACATATTCAGTCAATTTATTTTTTATAAACAGTTATTAAACTGAATTTTACTTTGGCATAGTTTTAAAAAATATAGTGACATTTTTACTTAATTAAAAAAAATTAGATTTTAAGTATAAAAAATATAATTATTAGTGAATTTAAGATTTTTTTTCAGAATGAAAAAAAAAATTTAAAGCTAAACATTGATGGCAATCTAAAGACCTTTAATGGGAGTTTTACAGCAAATTTTATTATAACTCTAAGGTGCTTACAACTTTTGTAATTCAATTTTAAATTTTGCAAAATTTTGTAAAATCACTACTTTTGAAATGCAATTTCTCAAAAACACCATTTTTTAAAAATCTGATAATATGCTTAATTCATACCTTATTAGTCTCTAATGAATACCTTACAAGCAAATCGTGTGTTTTTGCTTAGAAAATTATATATGATATTTTGAAAATAACATGTTGTGTGTATTTTTTAACAGACCACAAAGTCAAGCTCTTCCTTAATTAACCGAACTTGTAATGTAATTAATATTTCAAACTAAAAAATACATCACTAGTACATAATTATTACTGTTAAATTATAGCTAATCATTTGCTTAAATTTAAAATTGCGTAAAATACAGCCAATAATAAAATTAGTATTGATCATATGTCATTTCATTCCATACTCATGAATGTGTTAAATCCATCTACAGTGTGTAAAAAATTTGTTATATAGTATGGATATAATATATTAAAATGCAAATACATACATTACAACTGAATTAGATTTTTTTTCAAGTTTAGTTTTTTTCCAATTAGTTTTTTTTGCTAATTGAAACTCTATTGGCTATATAGCTAATTGAATTGCTCTATTGAAATAATGCTTCGCGAATCCAAACAAAGCATGGCTTTTGCTAGTAAAATATATATTCCGAAAATGTTAAATATATTTCGGATACATTTTTCAAAATAATGTATAGCAGGAGAAAAACTATCTGCGAAAGCATGCAGTTATGTAAAACCATAGGCGTAGCCAGCCTTTTGAACGGGGGGGGGGGGGGCCCAAATTTTTTAACCTGAACATGTTGGGTACAAATAACATCTTATGTAATAAAACCTAATAAAACGGAACCCCATAAATGTATCAAATTTCCGTTTTAGACAGGTTTTTGCGGAAGGTATAATAGTGTTACACTTCTTTTAAAAAAGACCCAAACGCAATTTTTCATTGCTTGAAGAAGGATGAGAAGTTGCTTAAAACTAAATCTAATGGACAGGGGCGTGCGAAAAGAAAGCTGAGCCCGGGGCAAAGTTACAATTTGGCGCCCCCTCCACCCAACTTTTTCTTATAACAGGCCAAAAATGACGTTGGTAGTACAAATTTGGCGCTCCCTAAAGTTCCACGCCGGGGCAGCTGCTCTCTACGCTCCTCCTTTCCACGACGCTGCTAATGGAAAAGGAAAAGATATATAAACATAGATAAAACCAGGCACGTAGCCAGGGAGGGGGCTAAGGGGGCTGAAGCTCCTCCCGAAAGTTTGAAAATACAAAATTATCTGTGTGATAAAAAAAAAAAAAAGTTTCGTTTGTTTTTATCTTCCACTAGATTAAAATCAATTGCATTTTTAGCTGTAAAAATATCCATTTATTGAATTACAGTTACAGTAATCTTTCATTTTATCGGTTATTTGGATATATTGTTTTTTTAATAGATATGTACCACTAAAAATATAAATTCTTTTTAAGAAGTAATTTTTACTTTCTTTATGTGCAGTAAAATTCGATCAAGTGTAATTTCTTATTACTAATTTGACTAAGAAAAATTAAGTGTAATACGCATACGGCATAAGATAGGTCACGAAAACTTAGGAAGGCTATTTTCTACATGTTTCAGTCATTGGAAAAAGGTTAAATGTTTTTTTTTAAACGTATGCAATTAGATAATCACAAACCGTATGTTATTTTAACAAACAAACTTTAGCTTTCTTCAAGAAAATAGATATAGAATTATTTCATTGCTGAGATTTCAAAGAACTCCAAGAAAAGAAGAAATTAGAGCAGTTCTTGGACTAATACTTGAAACAATCTTATTTTGTGCAGAACAAAATAGCCATTGACCACGAGCCATTGACAATCCTCTAACTTTAGAGAAATTGGTATAAAAAAGACTGTTAGCTAAGAGTTCTTTTAAATTTTGAGCAAGGTCTGGAGCGAATGAATTGAAATGAGATATTATAAATATTCGTAGAAGTACTAGCCAGAATATTAGAATGAAATCATTCAAATATTCTGGGGTAAATTTATCGAAGTATTAATTATCAAAATAAATATTGTGATCTGTTTTAGCTTAATTGTTGATGAAACTATGGACATTTCAAGCGCAGAACTGCTTGACATTTGTGTTAGATATGTGAACTATTAAAAAAATCACAAAACCCAATAATTCGGATTTTTTTTTTTAATGTTTATTCCAATAAATGTCTTCTCTGTCAAAAACTCAAGAAAAGTAATTTTACAATATTGTGATAAACTATGTCTTGGCATGTATAAATGCGTTGCAAAGGCGTATGACAAAGTATCCAATAAGTTTGGTCATGTTAGCGGGGTTCATCCTAGAATTCTTCAGAGTATCTAAAAATTATATATACGTCCTCTGTGAAATGCATTGTTTAAATCTTGCCTTGTCGAACAGCATGCTGATTCCCTTCATTCGAAAGTATCATGGACTTGTTAAAACAGCGACAAAAGTTTTTAAAAATCACTTAAAGGCAAATTTAGCGCTTCAAGAAGCAATTGCATCATATATACTAGAAAACAAAAGAAAATAACTTTTTCGCATTTGTGATGCAAATTCCATCGAGAGGCATGGAAACATATTGATTTTTTTTGAGCTACTTAAATACATTTGTAATAGCCTCAGAAAATATTTCGAAAAACACATGGAAGATTTTTTCAACAGCTGGAGCTTTTTCGGCAGTCATAGAGAAGAATCATTTTCTCATAAGCTTGTCTGTTTGTCAGAGAGTTTTCTGTCTAACAATCATAGTGAGTTCTTCAAAAAAAAAAAAAAAAAAAAAAAAAAAAAAAAAACTCGTGATATAAAGTTGGCTGTAACCCATGCTAAAGATGCCTAATTGTTTTACATAAATATGCAGAAAAATGAAGTAAAAATCTTTTGTGAGATTTTATTGTACATCAAAACTTCGGGAAGACATCTTCTAAACTGCAATAAAGATCCCTAGACTAACATTTAGACAGGCAACAGGTACAAACCCTCAAATTACATCCACTGACAAGTATTACAATATCACGGTCTTATTTCCCCATATAGAAAGTCTTATTCAAAATTTAAATTATCGATTCATTTCGAATGAAGCCATTCTAAGAGATTCCCAGTTACATCTTCCAGATGTGCTTCACAGGAAAAAGCAAACAAATTAGAGAATCCGATGCAATATTTTCAGGATAAAGTGTCATTGTAGCAAGTGAAAGCTGAATATGGATTCGGGTGCAAACAAATTCCTAATGTTGACACCAACACAGAAGTTTTAAAAGTTTTAGTACTGTAATGTGACGTATTAACGATAAAATCAAATACCTGCTGACAGTTTTGGTTGAAAGCCGAGTAACAACTGTCAGTGCTGAAAGATATTTTTCGGCAAAGAAAATAATTAAATCTTTGACTCGAAACGTTATGGTCGATGGCAGACTGAGTAGCTTTTCCATGATTTCCATTCTTTGGGAAATTACAGAAGATCTTGATAAGTCAATCAGCATCATGGCTAAGAAGAAATTACGATGATAGCTTCTGTTGCACTAGTAAACATTGTTGAATTCTGGGGGTGATCCGGGCGGGGGACATTCCCCCTCTACGAGAGCAGTGAAATGTCCCACCCGGAAAATTTGTGATTTTGTGTTTTCCATGGTCAAAAAGTACAATCCCCCCCCCGGAACACTATAATGTTCACCCCGGAGAAAAGTGTCTGAATTCAACACTGCTAGTAATTAATTTTACCAAGAGTATCATCTATAATTATTATAATCAGAGAAAGTGAAATACAAACGTATTTTTTATGATTACATATGACTGTAGCAATTTTTTGTTTCAAAAAAGTAATGAGTGTAATTTATTTCTTTTATGGATCAATGGTTTCAAGACCTCCCACTCGTAATGTCAGATTCTCGCACGTTAACATTAATCCTGTATTTTAAATCAATGCATATTATTTGTTTGCATTTCAATATTTTACAACTTTTTTTTCATTGGATAGGGAAGAGGGGGGCACGACTGAACAATTTTTTAAAAAATCAATACATTTCTTATTTGAATTATATTTTTGCGTTTTAAGTATTACATAATAAAAACAGGGCATTTCTTCATCATATGAATCAGAAATTAAAAGTTTCCACATAAATTAAAAAAATTGTGAGGATTTAAGAAGCTGGAATACTTCTGTTCAAACCTGTCCCATGTAGGGGTACCTTTGAACAAATGAATAAAATATCAAATTATTGAGAGTTTTCATAAAACGCTGCATATGTTTCTGGACTATAAAGTAATATGAATAAAATTTAATAGCTATATTTTATTGAAACTGATAATTTCTCTATTATTTAACCAAATTTAAATCCATCAAAGTTGAAGTCAAAAATCATTGTTGAAACAACACAAAATGTCTCTCCAGTTATGTTTGATTTAGAAAACTTTTTAAAAATATCCTTGTAATACACCAATATGATATCTGATGCTTCTGGAAAATTAAAATTTTTCACATTCACACTTTTTATGAAAAAACCTGACTTAAATTTCGTTTTATCTAGTACGAAAGTACTAGTAATTCCATAGTTTGGGAAAGAGTAAATGAAAGAGTATAGGCTTTGTTAGACAAACCTACTAAACCATGAATCATTATTGTGTATCCGGACTTTGCAATTATGAAATAGATGAATGCCATCATCAATTTAGGTCCAATCGCTGATGCATCCAGAGATTGTAATACATGTGTGAAGCAAGGAAGGATTGTTAACAGTATAAGTTCATGTTCCTTGATATTCTTAATTAATCTCTTTTCAGATAGAAAAAATTCCAAAAATAGTAATATTTAGGTACATCAACAACTCTTTACTTCTTAGTTTTAGATGTTCAATGGTGATCCATCACATGGAGTTTAACATTACAACTACTTACTCAATTTGGCTGAAGAATTTGAATAAAACAAAGCTTATAAACTAAAGATTACATCTTTATTTAAGTGCTGAACAACAAGTCAAAATTTTAGGAATACAAAATTTTGAACAAAAATCTTACAGCGCTATTTTCGTAAGTTTAGATTCAAGAGGGTGAAACATACATATCTTGCTTAGACAGTATTGTGCATACAAAATGGATCATCTTTGTATATTTATTGCACTGAAACAGTAGTAATGTATTGCCATAGACATTTTTAGAAAATAATTTATTTGAAGGAAAATATTTACAGTGTTCAAAGGTGCCCCCAGTTCAAACGTGTCCCTCTCTCCCCTACTTGAGGCTCATCTCAAACATTGTTAGTTTGTGCTTTTTAAGTTTCGCAGAAAATTTTTCCTAAAAACTCTCCGGTTTCCGAACAGGTTTGGAAACTGGAAATGCTCTTAAAAGTTAAAAATTGCGACAGAAATTGAAAAAATTAAATATTAAATAACAGTATTTGACATAATTAACAAGTAACCTATGTAGAAACACACATTAGGATAAGCCTAGATTATTTTTATTTTTTTTTACTGAATATTGTTCAAATTACTTTTGTAAGAATAGAAAAAAATCCAAAATTGAGCCCCTCCCGAAAGAAAATCCTGGCTACGGGCCTGGATAAAACATGATAGGTATAAAATAAAGATATCCGTAAACATAAATCTGTAATTATCACAAGTGTTCATTTCAAACAACAATGAAATACTAAAATAAATAAGCACGACTTTAGTTTCCCCCGTAATTTTGATCAAAGTAGCATTAAAATAACTTGTAGTATGCAATTTAAAGTGAAAAATAGCTCTTATATTTTCTACTCATGAATAAATAAAATTTCCCCTTTAAAAAAATGAGCCCGCACGAATGTCAAAATATGATCCCAAAAAACGAAATTTAGCAAACCAACAAACCAACCTCCATATTAATTTGAATTTTGCGTAGCATCATTTCTTATTTTCAGAGGAAGCACAGATTTGTACTAGAGATGAGTTCGGGCTCGATTTTTGAAACCCGCGCCCGAAAGATTTTTAGTACATTGGAGCCCGAGCCCATCCGAGCCCGATACAAAAAGTATACAAAAATAAATAAATAAATAAAAGATTTAATGATATTTAAAAATTGTTTCAAATGTGATATCCCATTTTAAAAAATTTCTTATAAAATTTACTACTAAATAAAAATTTAAATTCAAGCTTATGAAAAGAGGATTTTGGTATCAAATAAAAATATCCTTCATACCTAAAATGATTGCCATATTTCTTGTCCTTTAAGAAGAAAATTTGATGGCCATATTAAAGAAGTGTAATGAATAAATGGATAGTGTTTATAGAAAGTACTATTTGTATGCTGAAGAATAAAAAAACGTTTTCAATTTCCTATAAAAAGAGTACATCTTCAAAGGTGTAGTCGTAAAAAAACCACAGGTTACACGATCGACGCAGAGGGTATATGCTCAAGGCACACAGTATACTCTAGAGAGTATATCCTATGGGTTTCATTTGAAGCAGAAGGTTATAAAGTGTTCCTTAAAAAAAATCCTGAAGGTATACGGCGTATACCCCAGTATACCCTCCACTACATCCCCTGTACATTTTATCTATAATCAATTCATTTCTCTTAACAATTCCCCATGACTGACGAGAACCTTAAAATCAACGCAAATTAAAACATTGATACAGTTATCTTAAAGTTCCGTTGTTTTTATGGGAAAAGAAGAAACATTAATCGAATGTTTTCAATCGGAATAACATGTAAAATATGTTTACTTACGAAGGGAAATCTTGATGACAAACAGAAAAAAAAATCACAATGCTGTTATCATATGAAGAACGATTATGATTCGTGCACAATCAAATAATTTGCAAACCTCAAGCATCTAGTCTGCATCAAAAACGAAGAAATCATTCTCTAACAAAATAAATAAATAAACGATCGAATTAAAAAATATCCTCTGCCTCAAACGAAAATCCAACCAGAAACTAATTTATTATTTATGATTATTTTGACAGGCACCTTATCAATTAATCGTCGACGGAAAAGCAGTAGACAAAAATCTCCATACATCACAAATTTTCTTTTGTAGCAGCAATCAACTATTGAAATATATGAAAAAAAATATTTTTCTTTTTCTTTCGTTTTGATCAAAATAACACTGAAATGACTAGAAAAAGAATAAATAATTTTTAAGGAAAATAGTAGTTCTTTCAATCTCTTCTACACATAAATGTTCTTTAATTCTCAGAAAGAATGAGCCCGATCCCCCCCCCCGGGCCCGTACACTAAAATGAAAATAGGGCCCGTGCCCGCTTCGGCCCCGGGTTTGGGCTCGGGCTTTCGTGCTGGGGCTGAGCCTGTCTCATCTCTAATTTGTACAACCTTCCACCCCCTCCGTTCTCCAGGCTAATCACATGGTGGAATTATCGTTTCACATCTGTATTTCCTTTCATTTTTTTTTTTTTTGCTCCTATCTAGACTTTAGATAACAAAAGCAAATATATAAATAGTATTTTCTATCCTTGTCAAGAATTTACTCTAATTTTTTATGGAAATGTGCATGCAATAGAAAGGTGTTAAAAAAATTCCATAAAGAAACGGCATCAAATTGGGATTATAAAACCAACTTTTTGATTTACTGTGATTAATACAGATTCTAGTAAATATTCTAGTTTTTAAAAAGATGAATAAAATAATTTTCTTAAAAAGAAAAAAAGAAAGAATCAAGGTCTCTTCTTTTATCACATTTCAAAACATAGACTGTTAGTTTTGATTAACTAATTGAACTAACTTTGCTTGCATTTTTCTTCTTTTTTCTTTTATAAAATTTGATTTTTTAAAATAATAAATCTTGGATCTGCGCGATCGGGGGGGGGGTGCCTGGGCACCCAGGGCACCCCCCCCTGGCTACGCGCATGAAAACCCAAACTGTTTTTTAAACATACGCCCCAAAAATTTTTTTTGGTGAATCAACAAAAATTTGTTCGGTCCAACAAATCTTTAAGTTTAATTATTGGTCAATGAAAATTTTGTTTGAAAAAAAATTGTACACAATTTCATCCGAAATGCATAGTAACGTAATAATAGCATCGTTAATCCGTCTCATTTTGAAAGGTATATGTTATTCAAACATTATGTTAATTCTTTATGTAAGTCAATTAAACAAAATTATGTGAGAGAGTTATGGCACGCAATTTAAATTTTGCAATAACAAGAAAATTGTGTAGGAATTACAAATTAAAAATACAAGACTTTAATAAGACTTAAATAAATTTGATGAAATTTCGTTAAAATTTTATAAGAGTGTTAACAATATTTCTTTGTCTGATCGACAAAACCGATTTTCTATTTTAACTAAAAATTTTGCTTAAAGCAACCAAAATGTACTCAACAAAACATGTTTTGTAGTTTTAATAAATTCCTTTCTTTGGGTGTAGATATTTGATTTTAATTAATAAAAATTTGCCAGTAATTTATTATTTTTGTAACAATGAGTTTTCAAGATATTTGCTGAAAAGAAATGGAAATTTTTACCCGCAATATTTCAATATTAATATTTCTCTTTACTTGAATGCAGACTTCACAAATGTTTTAATACTAGATTTTATTTTAATGATTCAATGTTAAAAATATATATATATATTATTTTGTCTAAAGTTATTTTTAATTATGAATATATATTTAGCCAGATTACAAAAGGAAGTATGGCCATGTCTTTTTACTTTCTTTTATCTTTATTAGAATGTATTGGATTGGTGAAATTTTTCGATTTGCGGTTTTCAACGGATTTACACGTTTTAAAAGTCAGATAACCCGAAAAACATGTTTTTACAAATGTCTGTCATTGAGTCTCTCTGTCTGTCTGCATGTGACAAAAACTTTGTGGGCGCTCTATCGCAAGAACTAAACTACAGAATTTCGCAAAACTTCAACTTTGGTTAGACTTTGATATAAACTAGATCTATTTGACTGGATCTGATTTGATAAACTAGATCTGACTAAGGTGGCGCTGCTAGGCAGCATAGTTTCATAATTTCTAATTTCCTATTCATAATTTCCAGTACTGCCATATCTCAGAAACTAATGCATGGATTTTCATAAAGCTTTCGATTTTGTTAGCGCTTCATATAAGATGGGGTTAATTACGTTTCGGTGCAAATTGCTCAACAAATGGAATTGCCATGGTGCGATACTCATGATTATTAAAGTAGCTCTATTTCAAAAACAAATTTACGGGATTTCATAAAATTTTAGATTCTTTGGGAACTTTATATAAACTAGATCTGATTAGTTTTTGGTGTATATAGCTCAACGGGGGGCGCTAATATGCTGCATTATTTATAATTCCCATAATAGTCATATCTCAAGAACTAGTTCATGGATTTTCATAAAACTTTCGATTTTGTTAATACTTCATGTAAAGTAGTGTTAATTACGTTTGGTACCAATCGCTCAACAGATGGCGCTGCCACGGTGTAATATTCCGGATTATCGAAATAGCTCTATCTCAGGGAACTAATGGGCAGAATTTTCTAAAATTTCCGATTCAGTTAGCCCTTGATATAAAGTAGTTTTGTTTAGTTTTTGGTATAAAATACTCTACAGATGGCGCTACTATGCTGCATTTTTCACAGTTTCGCAATAGTGAATCTCAAGAATTAATTCATGGATTTTCATTAAACTTCAGATTTAGTTAGTGCCTGATAAAAAAAATGATTCTGATTAGTTTTTAGTGTACATCACGCAACATGTGGAGCTCTTATGTAATTTTTTAAAGATTTTGCAATTTCTCTAAAAGTAAGGCATAGATTTTCATCAAACTTGCAAGATGTTGCTGAAAAGATTTTGATTTAAAACACCTAACGAGTGGCGCTGCTTTTCTGCATTTTTCAGTAAGTATTAACATGCATAAGATAGAAAAAAGTTTTGGGATTGCCACATCTGACTAGTTTCTTATGCCGTCAAATGTCACAGAACTTGAAGTTATGTTTGTCGAAATAAATCAATAAATGCTGATTATAGTTAAAGTTACTAATAAAATTAAAAATTCATCTTCTACCGATGTATTTTTTTGCTGAATATTTGAATTTAGACACTGGTTTCTTAACTCAAATTTGTTTTTCCTAAAGAGAGTATTATCATACTTGAAAATGTTTTCCATTAGTTTAGAAATATCAACATAAAGATTTTTGTACACGTTATATACATTATTGCATACACACATCGTTGAATGGTATAATTTACTGTACATAAAAATGTTTATAAGTGTTTTAATCAGTGGCGTAGCTAAGGGGGGGCAAGGGGGGCGTCCGCCCCGGGCGCCGAGGCCTAGGGGCGCCAAATTGAGAGAAATTGTTATATATCTATATTGGGGTGGGGGCGCAAAATTTCTTGCTGGCCCCGGGCGCCAAAAAACATAGCTACGCCACTGGTTTTAATATAAACATTAATAAAGATACAAAATATATATATATATATATATATATATATATTTCTCTTAAAAATAGTTAAAAATTGATTTATTGAAACAAGAGTTAGCTTTGAAGAAAATATTCTTATAAATCTTATATTCTACCAAACTTCATTAGCAAATGATACTTATAAAAGATGTTGTTTCATCTTTACTGAAACAACTTTAAAACTATTTCTTACTTTATTTCCACCCCATATAATAGCAAGTGAAAATAGTATTAATCAAAGATTTAAAGTAAATGGGGGAAAAAGTAAAAATATTTTTTCAGAAAAAATAATGAAGACGGTCAAAAAAATGTTTAGAAATAATATTTTTCTTAATAATGAAGATATTAGTTAATTTTGAAAATCACTTTTTTTTTTTCGTTACACTTACGTCAATATCAAAGATATTTTCTAATAAGAAACTTGATTGACAAAAGAAAGTTACAAAATATACAGAAATAGTCTTAAATTAGGCGTTATTAATACTCCGGCATGTTATAACTGAATAAAATAAATGGAATAAATTTTATAGTATTGAGCTTGATAAAATAAGAAAACTTTTTTTTGAAAAAAGGTTGAATTTAATTTTATTGTAACAAGATTAACCTTTTGCATATTACTGTTTATATATAAATTCTATACATCATATACGGGGCTCTACAAAAATATTCGAATACCATTCTTCCTATTAGAGGAAATTGCTGAAGAGGAATTTTCTGAAATATTTATATCTCTTAAATGAACTAAATTTTGGAATGCATGTTGTTAATAGATAGAAATCTCTGCATCATATACAGGGCTTCGAAATAGTTCTAAAAGCTCTAACAAAATGTACAGAAATATTCTTAAATTATGTGTTATTAATACTTAGACATGTTAGAACTGAATAAAATAACTAGAATAAAGTATTTTCTAGTAATGAACTTGATAAAATAAGAAGACTATCTTTTTTTTTTTTGAAAAGAGGTTGAATTTAATGTTATTCGTAACAATATTAGCCTTTTCAGTACTAAGATCAGAATATTCCTTAAATGCCCTAATATTTAAAAAAGTGACACTATAGGTAATTTAGGTCCTCATATGTAATTATAATGTACATAGGATTCGAGAATTCAATTCTTTGAATAGTGAAATTTACGCACAACTAAAAAAATCAAAATAATTACGCAATGAGCGGACACTAGGTTACAGCATGACACTGTATCCACAGAACCACCTAGTGAGCCACATTCGGTAGGGTACCAAAAATTTTCTCTTGAAACATAGTAAATGGAAGAAACCTTTTCCCATTTTTTCACTGATTGCCTGAGATCGGGTCAGTGTGACATCACTGCAATTTCTACAAATAATAAAAAAAAATAACAGTGTGAAACTTAACTCAGTAGACTTAATCATGAAAAAATAGTGCATAGCATAATTCATAGAAGATAATTTTTGCTTACATACTCTAAATTAAAAAAAAAAAATTGAAAAACGTCCTGATGGGTCAAATTGACCCCTTCTCAGTACTTTGAGGGTTAATATATTTCAGCAGCAAGAAGGTTTTTTTCGCATGTGTATGAAATGTTTATGTATATTGTATAGTTCAAAAGTCAGGAATGAAATCAAAAATGAATAATTCGGAATATGATATAATAGTGGCATGATGCGGTTTTGACATAAATACATGGAAACATACTATTTAGAAAAAACACAAAATAATAATAGCATAATAACTACATTTGTCAAAAACGATTAGCTATGTAGTGTTCACAAATATTTTGTATGTCGATATTCAAGCTATCATATGAGTTTTATTTCAGGAGAAATCTTTCTCAGGTTGTTATGGACTGACGCTGGCTAAACGGAAAGTTATATGTCAGTCACATACGACTGAAGTAGTACTTAACTTGCTGAAATTCCTTCGAAATATAATTATTAATAAAAAGACTATTGTCCAGTTAAACTGATGGCATTGAGCTCACAGGCTACGCATACTAATTGTACATTAAAGCCTTATACTTTCAAGGGTGAATGCCGTTCGAAAAACAAATTAAGGAAGGAAAACAGCTCCATTTCCCCTTTTTATGCTTAATCATTGAATTTGCTAAACTAATTAGGGGCATTCTTCATCATATAAAAAATCTATATCCAAAATTCAGAGCAAATCGGGAAAATCTTAATAAAACCCTTTTACATAATTTAAGAGGAATTATCACCCTCTTTTATACTTGACTATTAAACTACCAAAACTATTGAAATATTTAAACTAAATCTGATAAATCTGCATGAAAAACCGATTGATATAAATTAAAGAGAAGGGCATATTAGTACCCCCGTACCCCTGTTTATACTTATTTAATGAACACCTAGTACCAGTTACGGAAGCGCCTCATCAGAATGATCCTAAATCTAAATTTTGATCGAAAACTGGTAATTCTGCATGAAAAACCCATTTATATCATTTAAGAGGAGGTACATGAGTTCCCCGTTTCTCCCTTTATACATATCGAATGAACTCCAAAAACTAATCAGGGAAGCGTCTTGTCAGAATATACCTATATACAAAATTTCAAGTGGATCGGATAATTTTTATCATGAGTTATCGCGTTACACACGAATGTACATACATAACGGGCAGGCGCATAAGCTCTCAGGCTGTGATAGCCTGTGAGCTAAAAAGTATTGATTTATTATCCCACTCTCCGTTAATAAATAATCCTCTCCGTTAATAATTTTGTTTTCAAATACAAAAAAAAAATAATTTCATTTTTTCATGATGCTGAAAATTACCAAAATAATCAAAAGTTATAAAAGGAGAAACAATTGAGAAAATATCAGAAAAAGATGTATAGAAAGAACATTTAAGTTTAATACGAGAATTTTTTTTTTCTTCTCAAAGATATGCATACTCATCATCTCATATTTTCTTTTATCATTACTCTACAAAAACATGGACAAAGTAACTTAATGAAGACGAGAAAGCAAATGGACAAAAGCGGGTTGTAAAAGAAAGAATGATATAATAAGGAGAAAAGAATCTTAAATCCCGAATCATTTATTATTAGACTTTTATTAAGGAATGAATTCTACATTCATGAATTATAGAAACGGAATACAATCTTTTAATATTGAATTTTAGTTATTCGATTATTAAATCGTAGTTCAGGTAGTTCTTTCTTATAACGAGAAAATTCATTTTCAAAGCATGCACTCATGTAGATTCTTTTGTAATAAAATACAAATGTTTTTTTTTTAATGAAAACTTTAATTTTACTCTTGAAATGGGTAACATATTTCATTAGAATAAAACGATTCTTTAGAAGGGAGGTTGCGAATAAATTGAAAGTCTGTTACGATATTTTAACTTTTCGTGAAATAACTTTCATTTTTTACTATTTTATCGAAAACTAAATGTTTTCATCTTACTACATGTTGATTTCATATAATTTTTATGACTCTTTTTCGCACGATACAACTTTTTTTTACACAAATTCTCGTTAGTTATATTCGATTTCAATTTAGATTAAGGCGGTTCTCAAGGACAATGTTCTACAAGACCGAAACTTTCGAATACATTTATCGACTTATTTTTAAACAATAGGACACAGAATTAAAAGAACTGACTAAGGAACTGATTTGGAATATGTTGGATTTCCCGCACAGAATTTCAAGTTAGACAAATGGAAATCCCTGTTTTGTGTGAAACTATTATGACTAGAATAAATTATATTTTAATTTCAAGTGAGGCATGCAACGCAATTCATCTGTTTTTTTTTTCTTATCGTGTTTATTTATCATATTTAAATCTGTGTGTCAAGTCCAAGATATGACTGTGAAACGGCGAAGATGCGATAATCCGCTTAGATTACTTCTCAAATCAGTCAACAGGTGACAGCACCACGCAGGCAAGTATTGTGTGCTCGCCGGACATAATATTATAGCCCAGAGACAATAAAACTGCATAATCATCAGTTTTCTATTGTGCATCAAACTCAATTTTTTATATTTTAGACTCTCTTCGTCGTTACGCTGTTGCGAGCAGCTTTTTATGATGCCAAGCCAATTGTTGCGGCTGGCTAAAATATTTTAATCTTCTAAACCGTGAAAGCTAAAGAGCTTCACGAATATGTTTTTTTTTAAATATGTTTTAATTAATCCAATTTTTGTTTAAGTTTATTTTTAGAAGTGTGCCGTGATTAAAATTACTCAAGACAGTGAAATTCGTGTCAGTGTGTCTCCATTACATTGTTGAGTCTTTTAATTCTGCAATTACCTAACGAATACACAGCAACCAGCTCCTGAGAGAGGTAGGTGCGAACTTTTATTACCTTTTTCTCTTGAATGAAAATATATAAAAAGGACACTGCTGGAGATTAATGGTATAAAACTTTCAGATTATGATTCCTGATGAGCTAGAAAAATAAAACCAGCACAATAGTGTCCCATTATTTATATTTTGCTTTATGAAAAGAAAAGAAAAAGAAATAAATAATTGATACAATTGATAAATTATAAAATTGTGAATAGTAATATACATATATAAAGAATTACAATACTAACATAGTGACATAGTATATCTTGAAAAATAACTGATACGTTTATTAAGAAAAAGAAAATATACAGGGTGATTCATAAAAGATGGGCAGAACTTTAAGGGGTTATAGTACACTTAAAGACAAATAATATTAAATAGGTGACTAAGGGTCCCAGACGTATTCCCAAGGAGATAGGGGGCATTAAAGTTTAGGGTCCGAAATTTCAAATGATTATAAAAAATGGAAAAATTGGTCGATTCGTTTGCGGTTTTTGCAAAAAATTTTCTTTATGCCAGTATTTTCTTGAAATAAAATTTTAAAGTTCAATTTCAAAAAATGCCGATAGGGGGCGCTTTAGACTTTGGAGTAACAAACAACTATTTTTTAACGTTATTTTTTGTATTTCTTTAAATGATTTCGAAAACTTAGACTTAAACTTAAATTTTGATCTAAAAATCTGAGTCCTAACGAGTAGTTAAGTAGCGTAAACTGAAATTTGAAATTTGAAACCCTTCTCCCCCCAGAACAAAAATCAGTTATTCCCGATCTTTGTGTCGTAGATTAGGCTCTATCTACTGCCGCGTTTTGCTAAAATTATTCTTTATGTCAGTATTTTCTTGAAAATAAATTTTAAAGAAAATTTTCAAAAAATTCCGATAGAGGGCGCTTTAGACTTTGGAGTAACGAACAGCTATTTTATACCGTTATTTTTTGTGTCTCATTAAATGCTTTCTAAAGCTTAGACTTAAATTTTCAGCCCAAAATCTGAATCGTTAGACGTGGTTAAGTTTCTGGGGAGAGGGGTTTGAAATTTCTACTCCTGAGCACAGTTCAGTTTACCATGTCCACATATTGTGTGCTGTGATACGAGGTAAAAAGACGCAAATTAGGATTATGTTACCAAAGCATATTTATTAACATGTAATTACAATAAATGTTCAAAATTGTGACCACCAGAGGTTATGCACGCAGAACAACGGCGAAGAATGGAACGGCGAACATTCGCGAAAACATCAGGCTTTTCGAGCACTTCCCCTACAGCGGCGGAAAGTCTGGCGACCAGTTCCTCGGGGGATTCAATGGGTGTCTCATACATAAGAGCCTTCAATTGTCCCCAAAAAAAGAAATCGAGGGGTGAAAGATCTGGCGAGCGAGCAGGCCAAGCAACAGGACCACCTCGACCAATCCATCTGTTCGGAAATGTGATGCCCAGATAGTTGCGGACGTCTCGTACGTAATGGGCTGGCGCTCCATCGTGCTGGAACCACATGACCCGCCGGATGCGTGGAGGAACAACGTTTAACAGGTCTGGCAGCACATGTTGCAGAAATGTGAGGTATGTTTTACCGTTGAGGCGTTCAGGAAGAAGGTACGGTCCGATTAGGTGGTCTCCGAGGATTCCTGCCCAAACATTGATGGAAAAGCGTCTCTGATGAGCATGTGGATACGTAGCATGTGGATTGACATCCGCCCATACATGTGCATTGTGTGTGTTAAATGTACCTTCACGTGTGAAGGCACATTCATCGGTGAAAAGCACAGTTCGTCCAAAATGTGGATTTAGCGCGTTCTGCTGCAGAAACCAGCGGGCGAATTCAATACGATTTGGATAATCCGTGAGTATAAGTTCGTGAGCATTATTTATCTTCAAAATTTGACGAATTGAGTTGAGATTGATCATTAATGCATTTAAGAAGATGTGGAAGCCATTATCATCAGCTCCCCGAGTTGGAAAGAGGTCGTAAAGTAGAGCTACGAGAAAGTGGATTTTCTTTCCACGATTTTGCAGAAAGACTTGGACGAAATGTATCCACTGTGCATGATTGTTGGGAACAGTGGTCAAGGGATGATACTGCCTCAAGAAGACCAGATTCCGGGTGATCACGTGGCACTACTGAGAGGGAAGACCGTCTGAGGCGCCTCATACTGCGTCTGCGACAGAAATTCAAGCTGCAGTTGGTACCACAGAGACACAACAAACTGTTAGAAATCGGTTACTTCAAGTACAGCTCCGAGCAAGGCACCCTGTTGCATGCAATCCACTGACTTCAAGTCATTGCCGTTTGCGACATCAATGGTGTCAAGCCAAAACTCATTGGAGGATGGAGTGGAGATTTACTATGTTTTCTGGTGAAAGCAGGTTCTGTCTTGGTACATATGATGGCCGTATGCTGGTCAGAAGGAGGCCAGGGGAACGCCTGCAACCAAACTGTCTGCGGCCTAAACACACTGGACCTATAATCTGGGGTCATGGCCTGGGGAGCAATTTCCTATGACAGCCTAAGCACTCGTGGTTCTCCCAAACACACTGACTGCAAATGTGTACGTCAGTCTGGTAATTCCGCTGCCATTCAAGAAAAGCATTTAAGGGGAGTTTTTCAACAAGATAACGCTCACCCTCATGCTGCTGTTGTAACGCAACGTGCTCTACAAATTGTCGACATGTTACCTTGGCCAGCGAAATTACCAGATCTGTCTCCCATTGATCACGTATGCGATATCATTGGATGAGAACTCCGGTGCCATCCACAGCCAGCTCTGACCATCAGAGTATTGACACAGTAAGTACAACAAGCATGGAACTCGATGCCACAAAGTGACATTCGGCACCTGTATGACACAATGCATGCACGTGTGCAGGCTTGCATTCAAAATTCTGGAGGTTATAGCGACTATTAATGCAACAGCATTTCACATTTGAAATGCATTTATTGACCTTAAATTAACCTGTGATCTCGAAAATCTAATCAATTAACCATGTTAACTAGACAAATGCACTGTCCAAATTTCATTACTCTACAATAAGTTTTTCTTGGTGTTGGGATTTTTTTTTCCGTTAGTGTATTTCCAAAACTAATATTAACAAATATGGAACATATTTACTAACTACGTTTTTTGAAACATTTTCTGTATAAAAATTGAAATATTTTCAAAATTCACAATTTTTTTAAACTTATCTATTCACCATATACAGGATGATTAAAAAAAAAGGTGACAAAATGATATGTCACGTCATGCATACAAAAGGGATAAAAAATCACATAGGAACATAGGGTCGCAAACTATTAAGTCACAAATACAGGACACCCGGTTTAACTGTAATAATTTCTTGGAAAATAAAAACATTGTAAGGAAAATGCAACGATATGTACCTTATTTTGTGTGAAATGTGATAACGTTACGAAAAGATCTGGAAAAAAATATATTTCTCGAGCAATCGATGATACCGCATAAACTGATCATCACAGTCCAAAATGTAAGGTGTCAAGTGCATATTGCTGGCGCGCATAATGCAAACTTCAGCCACTTTTGTTTAGTGTTATCTCATTTAAAGTAAAGGCAGGAATGTCTGTTAAATGTTTTATTACAATATACCTCAGTTTTCTGAAACTTATCACAGTCAACCCAAATTGAGTCAGGATGGGTTGATTATGGATTGCGGCCCTATATTTCTATGTGATTTTTTTTTATCCTTGTCGTATGCCTGATTTGTCATCATTTTGCTAACGTTTTTATGAATCACCCTGAAGAACATATTTTGTATCTACCCGCGCGTCAAAATAGAAAAAATAACAAGGACAACTGAGTTTCATAGAAATAGTATTTTATTAATTTTAGCTTAAAATAATATTTGTTTGAGAGTTAGATTAACCAATATAAGATGCAAACTTTACTGTAACTAATTTTCTAGATTTATAATAACTCAATGAAACAGTTTCTTCTTAAACATTTTCTATCGTCGAATTTCGACGGGTTCCACCTCGTTTGTCTTAACAGGAATTATCACGTATCCTATTTCTTAAAAACAATTTATGAACTACCTGTATACGAGGGCAATACTGTAACACATATGTTACTGTCTTTCAAAGATAAAAATAAATTATATTTTGAAGATTATATACTACACAAATCTCTTTTTTCTTGTCTTATGTTTAAGGATTTGAAAAAATACCGACATTTCCCTTTTCCAAACCCTTATCCTCTATTCAATCGACTTTGATTTTCGTATTCCTTATAAATGACTTTGATATCGGAAAAGTACATATCCGGGGGATTTTAAATGGATTCTTGGATATGTTTTCGAAAGCAAAATGTGGTAGAGGAGAATAAATTATTATATATATTTTTTCAAACGACTATTACGTTACTTCAATATTTCTTTTTAAAATTGTAGGTCTTTCCAAATTCTGGTCACGTATAAAGCAAAATTAAACATTTCTATACATAGGAAACATTTTTTTTTCTTTCTCTAATATAAATAACATGATTCTTTTATTTAAAAGTCCAATATATATTTGTGTATTTTATTTATTTATTTATTAATTACGATAGGATAGCAGTCCTTGGTAAAATCACGTAATCTCAAGTCCCGATAAGGACTTCTTTGAAACAGGGAGGTAAAGTGAGAGCGATTTTCAAATATTAATTATCCCCCTTTATCTGAAATTCTATTTTTAACCCTTTCGGGTCTAGTGTACTATTAATAGTACATGCCTTTTAATGGAGTATTATTTTGTTTTAAGAAATATTTTTGCTTTAATTTACGTGTAATAATGTTAGTATATGTCTATGCCTTTACTATATGACTTAATGTATGTTTAGGCATATAGTAATAATAATAATTATTTGCTTAATTCTCTTTGTGGCGTTTGCAATTCTTTTATTTTAAACATATATTTCTTTCTTTAAATTTCAAATAAAAGTTACTTTCTTGAAAGAAACATCTGTAATAAAGCGTAGAAATATCAGAATGTTGTAATGTAAATTAAATCTTGTTGTAATACAATATTTTCTAAATTTCTCCAAAAATTCTTCCTCAAGATTTTCATAAGAATTATAAATGAATAGTACGTGAAAAAACAACATTCATTATCTTCCAGACAATGAAATATTCGTCAAACAACAATTAATCTATTTGAATAGCTGGAGTTAACATTATTAACGTAAAAGTATTTTTTTCTCTCAATTGAAAATAATTTTGACTCGAAAGAGTTAAATAAGTCTACGATTACTTTTATAATCGTACTCTAGTAGTGGTACTCTCTAACTGAAGTAACCCCGCGTGCCCTATATATCCTGCGTAAACCCGATATTTAAGCTCTTGTGAAACTAATGATAAAATACTTTTATTCAATTATGAGAAAGTACATCCAAATCGATTCATAAATACGCGTATTATCACGCGTCCAAAATCAGACTATAATAATTCGTACTATAAGCGTAAAACGAAAATAGATGAAAAATACTATATTACTATAAAATCATTGTTATTATAAGAATCAATTAATAAGCAATAAATAAAATTATCGTGGAAAAAAAGCGTGGGGTGCTCCATCTACCATGCTCCATCTATCAGTTCTTAAGAAGCACCCCCACGCTTTTTTTCCACGATAATTTTATTTATTGCTTATTAATTGATTCTTATAAAAACAATGATTTTATAGTAATATAGTATTTTTCATCTATTTTCGTTTTACGCTTACAGTACGAATTATTTTTCACTTTTTAGTTTGATATACTTAAAAAGCGTGTTTTTTAGTTTTTTTAAACTATATTTATTTTTCACTTTTTAGTTTGATTACTTTAAAAGCGTGGTTTTTAGTTTCTTTAAACTATATTTATTTTAAAATTTACAACGAAAGGACATCGATCCAAATCACTTTTTTTGGTCGACTCTGGTTAATTTAACCATGCATCTCGAATCCTATTAAGAATGTATAAAAAAAATTCTTCACATTCTGAAAGACAGTATTTTTTGCCAGATATAGCCAAATTTAGAGACATTCTTTCATTTGGCACCAAATACGTGTTGTGGCTTTCGTAATCGTAATAGTCAATTTTTCAGCCAAATGTCGCCAATATTTTGTGAAATATCGCCAACTTATTGGTTGCTGCCATTTTCTCATGACCCTGACTCGTATTACCCAAAATGACCCACTAATCAAATTTGATCAAACATGTGACTTAGCTCAAAGGTCTCCAGGTAATCAAAAACAGTAGAATATAAAATTGAATCAAAATCGTTTAAGCCGTTTCTTAGATAAAATTAGCTTGATAGCATTCATCAATAAAGCGAAATGGCCCACTAATATAATTTTGTTTAACTTGCGACTCTGCGCAGTAGTCTTCTCGTGACAAAAAACGTTTCGTTACAAAATTTAGGTAAAATTGATTGAATCGTTGTTATATATAATTAGAATAATCCTAACCCATTATGACCCAAAATGACCCATTAATCGAATTTTCGCGAGCATGTGTCCTGGTCCAATGGTTTTCTCTTGCCCGAGAATATCATAATACAAAATATAGTCAAAATGGTTAGAGACATTTTCTACATAAAATTAGCATGATTCATCAAAGACCCACAAATGACTCTAATAATCGAAATCTCTCGAACATGTGACTTAGCCCATTAGTTTCCTCGTGTCTAAAAATTGTTATATACAAAATTTCGTTAAAATGATCCAGCCGTTCTTTAAATATAAATAGCTTGACCCAGACCCTTTATGACACTCTAATCGAAATTTCTCGAAAGTGTGACCTAACCCAATGATTTTCTTGTGCCAAAAAAATGTTATATACAAAATTTTGTTAAAATCGATCCACCTGTTCTTTAGATGTAGCTTGACATGATCCATTATGGCCCATCATGACCCACAAATGATCATTATAGTCGAAATCTCTCAAACATGTGATTTAGCCCATTAGTGTCCTCGTGTCAAAAAACTGTTCATACAAAATTTCGTTATAATCGATCACGCCGTTCTTTAAATATAAATAGCTTGACCCAGACCCTTAATGACCCAATATGACCCATTAAAATTTTTTCTCGAACATGTAACCTAGCCCAATATTTTTCTCGTGTCCGAAAACCATAGAATGCAATTTTTAGTCAAAACTGCGTGAGAAAATCTTTAGATAAAAATAGCATGACACACAGTGACCCCAAAAATGACCCACTAACCGAATTTTCTTGAGCATGTTACCTAACCCAATGGTCTTCTTGTAATCCAAAACGATAAAATATAAAATTTGGTCAAAATCGTTATAGCCGTTTTTTAGATAAAAATGGCTTGACCCATAATGACCCAAAAATGACCCACTAATCAAATTTTTCGAACATGTGACCCAGCCCGATAGTTTTCTCGTTCCAAAAAACTGTTACATACAAAATTTCGTTATAATCGATCACGCCGTTCTTTAAATATAAATAGCTTGACCCAGACCATTAATGACCCAATATGACCCATTAAAATTTTTTCTCGAACATGTAACCTAGCCCAATATTTTTCTCGTGCCCGAAAACCATAGAATGCAATTTTTAGTCAAAACTGCGTGAGAAAATCTTTAGATAAAAATAGCATGACCCACAATGACCCCAAAAATGACCCACTAACCGAATTTTCTTGAACGTGTTACCTAACCCAATGGTCTTCTTGTAATCCAAAACGATAAAATATAAAATTTGGTCAAAATCGTTAGAGCCGTTTTTTAGATAAAAATGGCTTGAGCCATAATGACCCAAAAATGACCCACTAATCGAAATTTTTCGAACATGTGACCCAGCCCGATAGTTTTCTCGTGCCAAAAAACTGTTACATACAAAATTTCGTTATAATCGATCACGCCGTTCTTTAAATATAAATAGCTTGACCCAGACCCTTAATGACCCAATATGACCCATTAAACTTTTTTCTCGAACATGTAACCTAGCCCAATGATTTTCTCGTACCCGAAAACCATAGAATGCAATTTTTAGTCAAAATTGCTTGAGAAAATCTTTAGATAATAAGGAAAATCTTTAGATAATAAGGAGAGTTACAAACCCACAAACTCACATACAGGTGAAAGTAATAAAAGCGTGTTAAAAATGTGCTATAACTTCAAATATGAGAAGTGCTATAGCTTCAAAGTGCTAAATTTTTTAAGATATAGACAAAAAAGTGAATTTCTTGGAATTTTGTATATCAAGCTCAAACATACGGAAGGCATATATTTTTCAATTTCTATATTTTTTGTACTTAATTTAAAATTAATTTTTTTAAAGTTTAAATGGCCGCCATTATGAAACAATATGACGGATGGAGCTGGCCAACAAACTCGATCGAGATATTAGTATGTACCATGTACACACCAAGTTTCACTTAAATCGGATGATAAATACAATAGTTACAGCATGACAAAAATCAGATACATGTCAATATTTGAACGGAGGGTGGTTTTGGGGTCTGGAGGTTATGATCTATGAAAATATACCAAAATTTTCTGGAAGTGCTTTCCTACGGACGGCTGCAATAGGTAGATTTTACTTTTGTAATGAAAGCTACCTAAAAGTATTTTCCGATTTTAAGTTCTCTCCAATTTTTTGGTTTTGAATGAGGGAGGGGGAAGCTTTTAATCGACAACTTACAGTAGTTATACTTTTAAAAATTGCACTTTCTTAAAATATTATATCTATATTCAAAGAATCAAATAATATATCATTTTTAGAAATTGAAGTAAACTAATGCTCCATCTTTGGAACAAATGAAATAGAAAAATTTGCAAAGTTGCATAACGTAATACTTTTTGTATTAACGAAGCATAAAAAATAGTTTGGAAAACCATTAAATAAAATAATACAAAACAATTGTTGAATTTTAGAAAACATTAAATTTATTAAAATTACAATTGAACGTAAACGATCTTGTTGCTTTTTACGTATTTACTGATTATGTATTTGTAGAAGTTTGAATACAAAACCAACTTTGTGTTATTAAAATGTATTCTATTTTTTAAAAAAATGCAGATATTGCAGCTGATTTTATTGCTCACAAAGTTAACTGGAAGGAACAGAATTACGGAATGATTATTAAGAATCTTATGAACTGTTCATATCTGCCCCAACAAGTTTGTTCACAAGTTCCCCACATTCCCACTAGAGTTAAAATGACAAATCATTAACATTTCTCAATTTTATAAGAAAACAATTCGCATCAAAAATATTTATTAATATCCATAATATATGTTAAAACATTAAAAAAAATTTAAAATAAATATAAAGTTATTCGCTTAGCAAATTGGAACTGAGATTTTACTTTTGAGATCAATAAACGGTGTTTTGGCTCTTGAGCACAAACAAATTGTTGAAGAGCTTCAAAAAATGTTTACCATCTGTCTGAAGTTGTTACAATCTTTAGTAATTTTTTTAAAATAAATAAAATATAATAACTAGTAAAAAATGGCAGCATTCACATCTGGCCCATGTTCACATGTGCCCAAGTTTCCTCTTATATGTTCTATTTTCGGTTAGTTATGACACGTCAAGAAAACGCAACATCATCAATACAAATAAATGAAATTTAAGCATATGGAAATTAGATCGGGAGACGGCAGAACCGATAATCACTTCATCGAGTTCATGCATAAAAATCTGGGATTAGTTAAATCTCGATTCGCATATTAAAGTGCAATCGGTCTTGGACAAAACACCTAAAAGCCCGATTTTATTGGTTGATTCATATGTATACTATTGTGCTTTTCTTCACCAAAAGGTATGAAAACATGGATGATTGGGAGCAGGAAAACACAAACAGAAAATTATTGTGAAAACTCAGAAAGATGTCAGCTATATAGTAAAAACAATAACTATAAACTATAAATATATATCACTTGTTTGCAACTGTATATATTATAGTGGTTTATATGTGTGACAAGTGAGCTGCATTTCAGTTGCTTTCTAGGAATCGTTATTTTCCTGTTATTCAATTTGGAATAACATAATTAGCAACAATTTTTGTAAAGGTCTAACTGAATATCAAATTAGATGCAAATTCGTACGTTAAATCTTAATAGTAAGCTATTAAGTCTGTTTTTAAATCAAAAAGGGTAACTTTATGACACATGCTTTAATTTATTTTTGTTCAGAAATGCATGAAAATAGCAGGGACTGTTATTCAGAAACTTTCTAAATGCACTCAATCTTCTGTTTTTAAAAAAACACAATAGATCTTTCATAACAAGTCTTCAAAATTGATACTTTTGAGCACATATCCCGACGAAAGAAGAGAAACCGCTCGAAAATCAGGAGAAAAACGGGTGATCAGATGATCGAAATAGCTTAGAACTGGAAAGGTAATTTAATTATCATAAAATGGAAAAATACGTTCGATTCGAAATCGCTTCCTTAGTTAGGCCTTCCATTTTTATATCTTTCCGTTAAAAAATGAATTTGTAAATGTGTCAAAACGTTTTTCCCTTGTTGAGCGGAGCAGTTGAGAACACCCTTAACGAAATCGTGAAAAATACAGCATATCAGCGCCACCAGTCACGCGATTTATACCAAAAACTAATCAGCCTGAAGTTATATCTGGGACTAACTGAATATAAACTTTCATAAAATTCCCTAGCATTAATTCTCGAGATAGAGCGTCCGCAAAATTTGTGTCATATAGATAGGCAGACAAACTCAGAGAAAGATATTTTATTAAAAAAAAAATCGGGATCTGTGACTGCTAAATCATATACATTTGTCAAAAAAAGTTTGTAACATCTTCAGACCTCATGTATGCAAATGTGTACCTCCATTCTTTTCATCATAAAAACTAAACTGTTAATTTTTTTGTTGCATTTTTTACTTTACTTCTATACAGTTGAATGTATTTTGCTTTAAAGCAAAATCAATAAATGTCCGCACTGATGAATATTACCTCATAAAATAAATATTATTTTCATCCGATTTTCGAAAATACCTTCAATACATTGTGGCTAAGGAAGTAAGAAATATTCATGATTATTAAACTTAAATGCTATACAATAGATTTGCTGAGCATTTACTTGTTTAAAAAACTTAATTTGTTATCGCGTAAATTTATATTACTGATTGTTAAACTGATGCTAAGTACTTTTGTATCCATATTTGTAAACCTTAAAAAAATTACCAGTCCCCTAAAGGACTGATTTCATAAAAATGACTCTTTCTGTTATCTACGGTTCATTTCGATTTTGCAAAAATTATTTTTTGCTCAGGCCTCAAGAGGTTAAGGTACAGATATTTATAAAATCGTGAAAAATGCAGTATAGCAGTGACATCTATGTGGCGATTTGCAGCAAAAACTAATCGGTACCAATTTATATCAACGACTTATTGAATATAAATTTTCAGAAAATTCTGGGCATTAGCTTTCGACATAGAGGATCCAATGAATTTGTATCTGATAGCAGACAAAGTTACAGAAAGATATTTTGTAAAAACATCTTAAAATAAAATACATAAATAAATTTTGGCCAAATCTTAGCAAATAAATAAATAAATTTTGTGATCTCTCACCTCTATAACATATGTATTTGTCAAAAACCGGAAGTCGGAAATATGCGCGAATCCAATAATTTATTTATCGATTTATACAATTTATAAATGTCTCTTTAAATTTGAAGATATAACTTTTTTTGAGGGGGGGGGGGAATAAAAATTGTGAAATTGCGTAACCGTGCAACAACGAATTTGAAAATTATATTTAAACCTTCCATTTTAACTAACAAGGGGACCACCAAACATGGTGCGCACAGATTTCAATGATTTCAGAGTATGTTGTAGGGGCCATACCATTAATTATTCGGCTAAAAGGGTTCCTTCAAATGGGCCTTAGTTTTTGAGAAATTGGGGGTCAAAGCTTAGCGTTTATTTCAAGTACCTGTTAGTATAGGTGTTGGTCATCAGCTACGTGGCGCCGCGGTAACGTGCGAGATTCCAGACTCGGATGTGGCGGGTTCAACTCCAAGCTGGAGCTTATATATTACGTGTTACATATTTTAAGCAGAATTGGGAATTCTACAGCTTTGAACTTATTAATATTTTCTTATGGGGATAGTTTTTTCTAGTTTAATAGTACTTTTTCCATTTTTTTTCTTATTTAAAAAAATATGGTTTAAATAATAAACTAATTGCACTTCAAAATTCATAAAATAAATAAAAATAAATAAAAAATGCATATATAATTAAATTTTTCAAAAAGTATAAAAAATTTGAATATTTTAAAATTCCTTCTACTTTAAATATTAATAATTTTGCTCAATTACATTTATACATATTTCCGTGTTCTCGCTGACGTTAGACCAACGTTAGTTATTTGGCTAATTAAAAATAAAAAGCATTCGTGAAATGAAAAATGTATTATCCAAATAGATTTGCCGTGTAGCACAAAATATTTTTAATCCTTTAATGTACTCCCTTTTTTTTCAATAGGTTCTAAAATAAAGTTTTTATAATCTGAAGTTTTTGTAACTTCGACAACGATTGTTATTAATCTAATTTCAACTATCTGCTAGAAATATATTAAAAATTTGTATATATTAAAAAATATGCATATATTCATATGTATGAAAAATGAAAAGGAAAAAAAAGTAAAAGTAAAAAATGAGCACTAGCAATTTGGCGAATCTAATCGCTTGTTTACTCGTCAAATGAAGAATTTAGTCGCAATTTGGCGCAATGGCGAGTGACAGTGAGAACCCTGTATACATTGCTAAGTAAAAAAAAAATCATACCTTTGTAAATTCGTTAAATTCACATTCTTCATTCAATATCAGTTCATCTGCCTCAATAAATTGTCGATTATCTCATATTTTTATTATTGAATTATGAAATTCTTCAGCTATAGTAATAAAATAACAGGAAATATCATCTGGTGGAGAATTTGTAAGTAGATTATCATTTTGTAACATCTCGCAATATTTTAATGCATTCGTAATTTCGCCTTTTTGTTCCTTTTCCAAACGAGTATTTTTAGCATTCAACCTTCGCTCGACACAAATCTACCTTCTCTCAATTTTCATACAGTAATTTTACCTGTACATATACATAGCAATATTTCAAATCTTTTATTTGCCTGCTAAAGAAACTAAATGACAACCGCAAAAAGAATTTCTATTTTTGCTTGATTTTACCGAGGAAATAAAAGCAGACGAATAAAATAAATATATATATTTTTTATGCACCGTAAATTTTATTTCATTAGTTGACGACTTTTTTAATGAATAGTGTTTTAATTTGTTAAATATATATATATGTTACAGGACAAACCCGATTTTAGGCCAAACTAGATTGGCCTAGTCCAAACTAGTCTATCCTAACGCTCATCGGATAAACTAGTTTTTCCTAGGCCAATCTAATCTATCCTAACGCCCATCGGATAAACTAGTTTTTCCTAGGCCAAACTAGTCTATCCGAACGCCCATCGGATAAACTAGTTTTTCCTAGGCCAAACTAGTCTATCCGAACGCCCATCGGATAAACTAGATTTTCCTAGGCCAAACTAGTTTGGCCGAACGGTCATTAGGATGAACTAGTTTAGCCTGCTATTCATTGGTTTGAATTAGTTTATCCTAGGCCGAACTAGATTGTCCTAGGCCAATTCAATTTGGTGTGATTTTTTTTTTTAACCTAAAGACCGCCACGGCGCCAACTTTCTAGTTTTGATCTAATTTAGCCTAGGCCAATGTAGTGTGACGCGATTTTAGCTCACAGACTATCAAAGTATGAGAGCTAATGTGCTCGCAGATTCTGTGTGTGTGTATGTAAGCATGTACGTATGTATGTACGTATGTACGTACGTATGTACGTAATGCGATAACTCCTGATAGAAATATCCAATTTGCTTCAAAATTTGGACATAGATTTATCCTGATAACGAACTTTCCTGATTAGTTTCAGGGGTTCATTGGATAAGATTAAAGGAAGGGGAACAAAAAGCTAAACCGCACCCCCCCTCCCCCTCCACTCCTTAATTTCGTTAAGTCAGTTTTCATGCAAAAGTATCAGATTTTATTAAAAATTTAGGCACAATATCAGTTTGATAAGGTACATCCATGATTAGTTGTGGGTGTTCATTGTTTACATATAAAGAAAGGAGGAATGGGGGGTAACACTCTTAATTTATGTAAATAGATTTTTCAGGGATAATTTACCGATTTGTTTCAAATTTTGGATGTAGGTTTCTTCTGATAAGGCGTTTACCTGATTAATTTTGGGGGTTCTGAGTTTAAATATAAAGATAGAGCGGATTATTTTTTCAATCGGATAGAAACTTTTGGTTTTATGAAAAGATTTTTAATTCGTAACAGATATTGGTTTTCACACACATCACTTCACGCGAACTTGTTCGTATTAAAAAAGTAAATATCCGAATCCTTTTAAAAATAAGAAAAAGCTTAAATAAAGCATGACACTTGAAATTTAGGATATGGCGGGGAGGTAGAGTAAGGGGACGCTAGATTTTTTTAAAAAGCTCAGCGTTTTTTTTAAAGTTTTAGCTGCTAATTAAATATTACCAATTATGTGAAACTTTTTGAAACATAATATAAAATGATGTTAAATATTTAAGAAAAGAAATGCCGCGTCAAATACCACTATTTTCTATTAGTAATTTTTGTAAAAATGTTAAATTCTTGTTGGAATTGTTGAAACTTTGTGATAGTTTATAACATGTGATAAAACATTGTATAAAAAGTCCCATTACGAAAGGGAAAGAGGGGGGGGAGCAAACAAAATCAGGAAATATAACGGAAATTCTAGGTTGATTTTTTTGAAAATTTAAGATAGTTTATGACATATGATATAAATTTATAAAAATATATTTCGCATTTAATGCCACTATTGAAGAATAGTGATTTTTTCAAAAATCTCAAATTCTTGTTTTGAAGCTCCGCGACATCGAGTAACATATCTACTGATAGATTCTTTAACGGAGTTTTCTTAAGATACAGTTTTGTTAGTAATAAGGTACGCTCCCTGGTGATGGAATGTGGAACTAATGCGAGCACCCTGGTGTTGGAATTTGGAACTAATACAACGCGATTTAGGTATTTACGAATGTTGAAGAAAGAAACATGATGATAAATACTTAAGAAAAAGGATTCCGCATCGAAATACCACTATTTTCTAATAGCAATTTTTCTTAAAATGTTAAATTCTTGCCATAACTTTTTGAAAAATCCGTAACAACGTCTTTCAAATTCTAATTCAAGCTGAAATTTGATGAAAATCTGTGTATTAGTACTATTTCAGATATTTGAATTATCGCAGAAGTCATAAAAAACTGGATAGAAGCGCTACTTATTGAGCCATTTACTCTAAAAACAAAAGAATATTAATTTATATCAGGGACTAACTGAATTTGAAGTTTGATGAAAATCCGTGCATTTCTTCTTGAGATATTGCGATAATCATGAATAATGCCACATAGCAGCGCCATCTGTTGCACGATTTACTCCAAAAACTAAAAAGTACTTTTGTACTTTTTTATAGCAAGGACTAACAGAATCTGGAGTTTCATGAAAATCCATGCATTAGATCCTGAGACAGAGCTATTGCAATAATCACGAATAATACCGTATAGCGGCGCTACCTTTCAAGAGATTTACTCCAAAACTACAGAATACTAATTTATATCAGGGACTTACTGAATCTAAAGTTTGATGAAAATTCGTGCATTAATTCTTGCAACAAAACTATTTCTGGAATCGGGAAAATTGAGCACAACAGTGCCACCTATTGAGCAATTAACACGAATACGTAAAAGATTTAGTTCATATCACGGATTTACTGATTCGGAAGTTTGATGAAAATCCGTAAATTAGTTATTGAAATAGTGTTAATGCAAAAGAGTAAAAACGCACTTTAGAAGCGCCATATGTTGAACTAAATACATGAAAAAGTAATCAGTATCGATTTATATCAGGGACTATCTGAATACAAATTTTTATTAAATTCCGTCTATTAGTTCTTGAGATACAGCTATTGTGAAAATTGTGAAAAATGCAGCATGTCATAGCCATGTTGAGTGATTTACTTCAAAATATAAACAACACCAACTCATGTCATGGACGAACTGTATCTAAAGTTCGATGGAAATTTGATTGTATTAGCTATTAAGATAAAGCTCATGCGTAAATCGTAAAAAATGCCAAACAGTACTCCACCTGATGAACGATTTATACCAAAAACTAATCAGCATCAATTTAGATCAGAGACTGCCTGAATATAATTTTTTATTAAATTTCGTGCATTAGTTCTTCAGCCGCGTCCCCACAGACTGCGGCAGCGTATAGCAGGTGTGCTGCAAGCGTACTGCCGAATGCGCTCTTCCTTTTCGAATGAACTTCGAAGCGAACAAAATTTAAATCGTAGCAAGCATGCTGAGCACGCACCACCGAATGTAACCATCGTTTTCGAAAGAACCTCGAAGCGAACGAAATTCGAACCATATCCCCGCTGCCCACGCCAGTCCGATAGCGGGCGAAGCCAGCAAGTTTTAACTAAGCCACGTTATATTTGTGCCTCATTCCAACACCAGGGAGAGTACTCTATTACTAGCAAAACTGTATTTGAATGAAACTCCGTTAAACAATCTATTAGTAGATGTGTTACTTGAGGTCTCGGTGCTTTAAAACATAGAATTTCCGTTATATTTCCTGATTTTGTTCGCAATCACATCCTCTTTCACGCCGAAATGAAACTCTTTTTTTTTTTTTTTTTTTTTTTTTATTTTATTTTATTATATTATATGCGATAAACTATCACAAAGTTTCAAAAAGTTCCAGCAAAAATATAACATTTTTACAAAAATTACTGTTAGAAAATAGTGGTATTTCGATGCAAAATCCTTTTTCTTAAATATTTATCATGTTTTTTTTTTCACTTCACAGTTCGTTCGCCTCAACATACGTCCGTTTCAAGATTTTATATAAAAGAAGGGGCCCGATAGCGGGCGAAGCCGGCTGGCTTGAACTAAATCGCGTCCAAATTCCAACACTAGAGTGCTCGCGTTATATTAGTTACATATTAGTCCGTTATATTAGTACGTACATACATAAGTATGTACGTACATACATACATACGTACGTACATGGTTACATACACACACACACAGAATCTGCGAACACATTAGCTCTCAGGCTTTGATAGTCTGTGAGCTAAAATCGCGTCGAATTGCATCGGCCTAGGCTAAATTAGATCAAAACAAGAAAGTTGGCGCCTTGGCGGTCTTTAAATTCAATAAAATCACGCCAAATTGAATTGGCCTAGGACAATCTAGTTCGGCCTAGGATAAGCTAGTTCAAACCAATGAATAGCAGGCTAAACTAGTTCATCCTAATGACCATTCGGGCAAACTAGTTTGGCCTAGGAAAATCTAGTTTATCCGATGGGCGTTCGGATAGACTAATTTGGCCTAGGAAAAACTAGTTTATCCGATGGGAGTTCGGATAGACTAGTTTGGCCTAGGAAAAACTAGTTTGGCCTAAAATCGGGTTTGGCCTGTAACATATATATATGTGTGTGTGTGTGTGTGTGTGTGTGTATATATATATATATATATATATATATATATATATATTAAATATAATCTGTCATTTCTTATTTGTATAAACGATAAATAATGTTGAGGTTGAATTTTAGAGATAAATGTATTTAAAGATCAGTAAAAATTTGGATAATATTTTAGAACTACTGCATTAATATTTTATTACACTTTCGATATGATGATTCGATATTTTCTATTTGAATTAACTAATCCTATAAATGTTTGAGAAATTGCACCTGAAAATTATTTTGTATAATTTATACAAAAAAGGATAATTTTCATTTAAAAAATTCCACAAAAAGCGATAGAAAAAGAAAAATTATTATATCAGAATTGTGCTTAATATAAAAGAAATTACATAATAATTAATAAAAAAAAGGTTCAAGACATAATTTAGTTATGCAGTTTCGTCAATAAAAATATTAGTTTAAAAATTGCAGATAAAAAGAAATTTTCATGAAATAAATTCGAAAATATAAATTTGCTTTTTTAAGAAAATATCAAAAAGTTCAAAGCTGTAGAATTCCCAATTCTGCTTAAAATCTGTAACATGCAAAAAGTATATAAAGAAAGAAAAAAAGTTCCAACTTGGAGTTGAACCCGCCACTTCTGAGTTTGGAATCTCGCACGTTACCGCGGCACCATGAAGCTGTTGACCAGCAGTTACACTAACAGGTATTTTAAATAAATGCTAAACTTTTACCCCCAATTTCTCAAAAACTAAGGCCCATTTAAAGGAACCCTTTCAAGAGAATAATTAATGGTATGACCCATACAACATACTTTGAATGCATCAAAATCTGTGCGCACCCTGTTTCGTGGTCCCCTTGTAAGTACAAATAAAATATATTCCGTGAAGCACTTTCAAAACGGATAACGAACTATAGATAAAATCTCGAAGTGTCAACTTAACCTGTCCCTTCTCCTTAACATCATTGTCATGCAATCAACTCTTTATTCAGCAAGTATAAACTTTGAAGATAAAATAATAGATTTTGTGACAGTTTTGACTCAGAGTAAAGCAGGTTTCCCGGTTAATTCCTCTACAGCAAATTAAATAAGGGATTTCTGATTATGGCTCGGCAATTAGTCTCCTTGTGATCGATTAAAAGTTTATCTAGTCTTGCCATTTGACATTCTAAAGCGAGAAACTTATTAAACTCAGTTTCAGATGCTTAATTTTAGCGTTTCGAGCAACTACAATGATTAGTTCTGTTAAAAGAAAATTATTCAAATGTAGACAGTTTAGTGGATTTTGCACACAATTAATTAAAAATTCATTTAAAAAGGTCGGAACTCAATTTGATATATTATATATATGAGTATATTTGACTCTGAATAAAATAGGTTTCTCGCTTAATTTCCCTTTAACAAAATAAATAAGGGACTACTGATAATGACTCTTCATTTGTGGCAATTAGTCACTTTGTGATCCCGTAAAAGTCGTGACATGCCATTTTGACATTCTTAAGTGAGAAAAGTAATTAAACTGACTCCCAAATACTTAATTTTAGCGTTTTGAGCAGCTACAATGATTAGTTATGTTAAAAGATAACTGCTCAAATGTAGATAAGTTGAGTGGTTTTTGCACATGATTAATTAAAATTTCATTTGAAAACATCGGTATTCCTCATTTTTGGAAGCGGCACGCAAGTATTTTAACACAGAATGACAAACATTTCGGTAAAAAAAAATGTATTATGTCAAACAAAATTTAACACATATTACTGAAAAGTTTAGTTTAAAATAAATTTTGTGATAATTGTATTTCCACAGCGGCTATCTAAGATTCTAAAATAGAGTGAAATATGTTAATAAAATTAGACTAAACTATTTCTCTAAGTACGGTAAAGAAATAAAACTGTCTTTTCCTCAAAATATCGAAAATTTTTATCAAAATAATGTGGTTCATTTTGAAATGTCATAATTACTTTGTGCTTAATTTTTTAAAAATCGTATTTTACAAGTAGCAAGTTTCTGCCTCACTTTACATAATTTTATCTAATTAAATAAAAACTCCAAATTTATTTTATTCACATATTTCGTAAAATATGTCTGTAATAACTTCCAATTTATTTATTAACACACTGTTTAAATAATAATTTCTGTAAAATGCTTATTTTACGTACATACCGTAAAATGGGGTGAATAGGAACGAAACTTCTCGGTCATACAAATAAATTCATTATACATACATGTGATGATATTTTTAATTGTCAATTTTTTTATAATTAGTTAATAACATTAAGAGTTGGGAAATACAGTTTTGAGGTGTTGGCACCACTACTGGGGTATATAAAAAAAACTTCAAGAGGATCCTCAAAAACCTCATTTTTTCAACGTCTTCAAAACTTTGTATGTAACTATAGTATTTTTCGTATTCTAAACCTAAGAGAGGGGATTTTTAATTAACAATAGACCCGTAAACGATATGCTCTATTAAATTCTACTTATTTCTAAACTGCATAATGAAAAAATGAAAAATGGCATGTAACAACATAGTTTTAAAATTTGCGGAGTGAATCGGAGCACGTTTTTCCTTATGGTTTATTTTTTTATACAGTAATAGTTTCATGTAATATATGAAAACATATTTATGAAAATGCATTGTAACAATATTTTGTTTGTTCAAATTACTTGAAGATTTTAAAAGTGCCAAGAAATTACTTGGTTAAACAAAAAAGTCAACGCCTAGTCCAACAAACATGGAACACACAATAAAAGAATTTAAAAATAGCAAATTAGTTAGAAAAACTGCACAGAATTATTCTCTGACATCCACAATATTACACAAACTCACTCAAAATGAAAAACCAATTAAAAAAGAGAGGTATGCAAAGAGTATTAAGGGCTGGGGATGAGGAGGTATTAGTAGATCGTATTAATATATGCAGCGATTGGGGCTACTCAATACATTCCCTTACCCAATGACTACTAGTAAAGAATAACACAGAACAGGGCTGAAATTGTATTAAATTCTACTTCTGCAATTCGAATATAATTTCTTAAAATAAATTTTAATTTTTCTCGATTTCAAAATTGTTTTCTAATTTTTAAAAAAGCATATATTTACTTGTATATAAAATAAAGGCTTGGTTTCACAGTAACTATGTGTTCCTATTCCTCCCTTATCATTATTACCTGTTTTTATTAATTCTATTAAAGTTTGAATAGGAATAAATAAAAATTATAACATTTGTTCCGATTCACCCCTATCTGCGGGGTGAATCGGAACACCATTAAAAAAATTAATAATGTATATATAAACTGTAAAAATGTTTCGTTTTTGCTTAAAAAGTAAGGAACAAAACAAGACCAAAGTTTCTAGTAGAAAAATAAATAAATTAAAAAATCAGTTGTTGCTCTTTTTGATCGTTGAAGTTGAAAAGTGTTCCGATTCACCCCATTTTACGGTACCGTTAACCCGCAAGAAAAATGATATATATCGCAAAAAATTATTTTGCGTTTTATTACACTGATAGGTCTGACATAGGTGTATCTTGCTACGCAAAAAGTTTCAGAACCATAGCTATATGTATGAAATAACTTTTCTATGCTATTTGTCTGTTCCTGGTCACAGAAAAAAGGTGCATTCTGTGGCGAAATAAATTTATCCAATTCTCCAAACCTCATAATATTTCTATTGTTAAGGGTGTTCTTAAATCAAAAAGGGCAACTTTGTGACAGAAGTTTTAATTTATTTTTGTTTGGAAATGCATTAAAATAGCACATTAAAGTAATTTACAAACGCAATAGATCTTTCATAAGAAGTCTTCATAGTTGACGTTTTTTAACACATTTCCCGACGAAAGCAGAAAATCCGGTCGAAAAGCAGGAGAAAAACGGGTGATCACGTGATCGAAATCGTCGATACCTCGATAGGTAATTTAATTATCATAAAATGGAAAACTAAGTTCAATTCGAAATCGCTTCCATAGTCAGGCCCTCTAATTTTACATGTTTCTGTTAAAAAATGAATTTTAAATGTGCCAAAAGTTTTGCGCTGGTTGAGCGGAGCAGTTAAGAACAACCTTAAGGGTTTAACGCTTTTATCCATGTTTTTACACCTGCATGCTGTTACACCTAAATGCTATAATTTCAAGTTGCATTAAATCATCTTTTTTTTTTTGCCTGTATATTTTTATTTGCACCTATTTTAATACACAGCTATCATTCGAATTGAACATTTCCAACTGAGCGAAAAATTGTCCAGGCCGGGGATCGAACCCAGATACTTGGCTTACAATTGGCAATTACTTGGCTTGGCAATTTTTTGCTCCGTTGGAAATGTTCAATTCGTATAATAAATTTACCAAACAGTTTGATTGTGTAAAAAGTATAATATATCTATGTATCCATCGTTATATGGAGTTCCATTACCTGTGGTTTATTCTGCCAAGCTGTCTAAATGACAGATCAGATGTTATGACAAATAAAGTTATTTGAGCGAAAACTCTCAGCTGGGTATTGCCCAGTTAGCTTGGCTGGTAAAGCATTGACCTTGTAAGTCAAGTATCTGAATTTGATTCCCGGCCTAGGCAATTTTTTGCTCAGTTAGAAATGTTCAATTGGTATGATAAATTTACCAATCAGTTTGATTGTGTGAAAATATTAGTATAACTATCATTGAGGACTATTTTTATGCTATTTTGTGTATCACCATTTCTTAAAAAATAATAATAATTCTGTGATTAGTTTCTGGCGGTTCTCAAGTTCCGTGCTCAACAACGGAGAATTTTCTGGAACTTTTTCTACTCATTTTTAAACTTAAAGTTATAAAACATGCAGATTTGACTATTAAAGACGTTTGAAATAGAATACAGTTATTTATTTTTTTCATAAATTAATTACTTATTGAGTTATAAGTTATTTTTGTCAAGTGACGACAAGTTTTTACTTTTTGTTGCACTGCCGCTTCGAAAATTAAATTCAAAATACCCATTTGGACGAAGTTTTCTAAAGTTAAGACTTTCTGACATACCGAAAAATGGAAAACGTAATTCGACTATATTGTTTCTGAATAAAAAAAAATCTGCCAGTTTCTTGTCTTTCCGAATAAAAATGAACTCAGAAATGTGACAGAATGTAGCCCCTTTAAATTTAAAAGCAATCTTTACAGAATATACTAAACCAGTATAATTTTCATTGATTTGCATGTTCTAATATTAAACGAAAAAATAACTATTGATACAAGTTACATCTAATTGAAAAATGTCTTATTACTATCTTATGTAAATTATTTTCTTTTTGTGGGGGAGGGGAGGTAAAATTTTTGAATTAGGGTAACCGCACAACAAAAAATTTAAAAATTATATTTAACCCTTCCATTTTACTAAGTACTACTAAGATATATTCTAAGAAATACTTTTAAATGTGATAACGATGGTTAGATAAAATTCGAAATTGTCAACTTAACCAGTCCTGTCTCCTTAATATTTTTCTCATGCAAACAACATTTAATTTAAGAAGTATAAACTTTGAAGATAGAATAATGGATTTCCTGACAACTTTGACTCAGAATAAAACAGGTTTCTCGCTTAATTCCTCTTTAGCAAATTAAATAAAGGATTTCTTATAACGGCTTTTCATCTGTAGCAATTAGTCACTTCGTGATACAGTAACACTCGTGACTTTACCACTTTGAGATTCTAAAGTGAGAAAAGTAATTAAAGTGACTTTCAAATAATTTCGAGTAGCTACAGTAATATGTTATGCTAAAAGATAACTGTTCAAATGTAGACGGTTTAAAGGATTTTGAATACATTAAAATTAAAAATTCATTTTAAAAGATCGATTTTCTTCATTTTTGGAAAAAGCATGTCAGTACATTTGACACAGAATGATATACACTATATGGCCATTGATTATTGAACACTTGCGATTTTAGCCATTTTGTTCAATATCTAGAAAAATACATGAGGAATCATCTCGAAACTCATAGTGTATAAATATAATAGTATAAGTCATACATCTCCGTGAAGATTTTTTTCCCGAAACTCCATAATAAAAATTGTCATAAAAAGCATAATAATAGAAAATTTAGTTACTTAAATTTATCAACCCATTTCAAACATGTGTATTTTTTTGCTCTGATAACACATTGATTTCTAGAGAATAAAATACATTTTCATTCAAATCTCTGAAAGTATCTCTACATTTAATAATAATTTTTCAATTAACTTCTCAAATTCCGTCCTCAACAACGAACTTTGCCACTTTTTTCTACTCATTTTTTAATTAAAAAAATATGTAGATATGAGTATTAACGACGTTTGGAATAGAATACTATTATCTATTTTTTCAGAAATAAATTACTTATTGAGTTAAAAGCAATTTTTGTCAAGATGCGACATGTTTTTCTTGATAATTTTGCTTCTCCGCTTCGGAATTTAAATTCAAAACACCCATATGGACAAGATTCTTTGGAAGGTTTTCTGTCATACCAAAAAATGGAAAACGCAATGAGTCATTCCATGGTAACTTACATTACACTTTAAAAAATATGACTATTTCCAGTAATTTTATAAATATAATACACACAAAAAATTATTCAGAATGCAAATTGGACATGGTTTGCTAATTAAACTTATTCAAAGCCCAATTTCGATGAAAATTGTCTAATTTTAATGTTATTTCTTAAATTTTGGTAGTCATATTTACTATGGTAACAGCCATTACTGAAAAAGGAATGCAAGTTATCATATAAAGTGTCATTTTCATTATCATTTTTTAAGTAATTTCCATCCAAATTGACCCTTAGATATAGGTTTTATTGACAAATCATGTTAATTTTGCATTTAAATATTTTTTAGTGTTATATTGCTAAAATTACTGCAGTAAATTGTTCTAAATGCAACGTAAGTTACCATGGAAAGACCCGATTCAATTACATAGTTTTTTAATAAGAACACTTGCCACTTTTATGCGTTCAGAATAATAATGATTTTAGAAATGTGACAGAATGTATGTCCCTTTGTATTTGAAAGCAACCTTAAGAGAATATATGAAACGAGTATAGCTTTATCCTAATTTACATGTTCTTATCGTAACCGAGATAATAACTATTTATACATGTCACATCTAATTGAGAAATGTACTATTACTAAATATTTAATACGTGAATTAGCACTTGATAACTAAGCGTAGAACGAACATTGTGAAAAACGTCCAAGCCGAGGATCGAACCCGGAACCTTTGGAATAGCGCTCCAAGTGGTCTACCATTTAAGCTACAAGGATGATGCCCAGCTTGTCATTTTCTCTGCTATATATATGTTGGTAAGGCTGCATTGCAGCACAAGATGGGAGGCTTCATGAGCACACAATCCTCAGGCATAACATGAGACACAAACAAACCCAGCATCAGTTCGATCCCCGGCTTGGGAATTTTTCATAATGTTGGTTGTGCCCTTAAGTTAGCAAATGAAAATTCATGTATTAAATACTCAATAATTACAAACGTAATTTCACAGATGAAAATTTAAATGTATTATTACTATCTTAAATAAATTATTTATTAATGAACTGTATATTTAAAGGAAATCAAAGTAATATTTTAAATAGACAGATTTAGTACAACATATTTATTTTTCTTCACATTTTGAAAGCCCTTTTCTCATTAATGTGACTTCCATCTTCGCCGCCATTTCTTTTTCTCATACAATTAAGCACGTAAACGGCTTTTGATATCTTTTAGTAAATAAACGTTTCAAAAGACATTTCAAGTAAATTTATCCACCACTTTAAAAACTTCATGTAATTAAATCATTGCTTTTTTACAGTCACATAAAACAACTTTTCATTAAAAACCTTCAGAATTCTCATTAAAGATAATTGCAAAATAAAATGGTACTATTTGGTTATCCCATCGACCAAAAAACCATCGCCAAACTATAAGAGTAAATGCCAATAATAGATGATCGTGAATGTCACATTCAATGACATTAAATGCGATTCACGTGCTTAAAATGTCATTATGTGATATTTATTTCGACTTGTAATCTGTATTTTTATTAATATTCTACTAATTATTTGTTTTTACTTTTTTTAAAATAAAAATTATGTCATTAGGTATAATTTGGCTATTAGTTTGGCGATTTGTATAATTTGGAAAAATTGGTCGACGGGATAACAGAGTAGTACCAATAAAATAACTATTTTGTTATTAGATATCTCAAGGACATATTACTTTGTAATGTAGCATACTTTTAACTTGAATAAAATAATAACAATTCCCGAAAATTGCATTTAAATTAAAAAATATTTTATTCATATCTAAAGTGACATAATTCCCATAGAAATAAAGTATTATCCAAATAACCTTCGCAGTAAAAAATGAACATAATTAGAATATAAACGCATAAAACACTTTTATTTGAATATATTCAATGGCGCTTTCCGCGGTATTATGCCTTTTACCTTTTACTGTCATATATTTTTATCATGTGATATCTTTATGTATGAAAAAAAAAGCAGGATCTTTTGGAAAATGAAGGTTTACATAAGACAGTTTATTCACATATACGAACCGTTTTAAAATTTACTTATTTCATGTAATTAAATCATTGGTTTATATTTCTCCTTTTTAATATCTTGTCTTAATTTATCCATTATGAAGCAGGTTTTTGTAAATTTATTATTGTATTACATTATTATATATCTCCTGGTTTGTAAATCAGAATCTTGTTTAAAGAAAATCGAATATATTTCTTTATTTTAACTTGAGTTATAATAATTGAGATTCTGAATAAGATCTCTATGATTCTGAATAAATAATAAAATATCATTTTGGAAAATATAAAATATAAATCATAAAATATAAAAAACATTTTTCATTTTCGAAGTATTAAATATTAATTTGATATTTTGAGTATATATTTCATGTACTAGATTTAAGATTAGTTTTACTAAAAGCAGTATCATATATGATCGAAAAATAGTAAAAAATGCGAAACGATTGATATGTGTGGGAAAAGTATTTTCAGAGTATTTAAAGAAAATATCTCATAGAAAAAGAATTAAAAGAGCACACTCTCTTGTGCTGTAAATTAACTACAGTGTTCTCGCTGACATTTGAACAACGTTAGTAATTTGGCTAATTAAAAATAAAAAAATATTCGCCAAATGAAAAAAGTATTAGCAAAATTGACTCGCCTTGTAAAATAAAAAAAAAAAATTAATCCTTTAATGTACCCCCTTTTTTTCAATATGTTCTGAAATAACCTAAGTTTATATAACTTCAAAAACGATTGTTATTAATCAAATTTCAACTATCCGCTACAAATCTGTTAAAAATATGTATACATGCATATGTATGAAAAATGGAAACGAAAAGAAAGAAAAAAAATGAGCGCTAGCAATTTCGCGAATCTAGTCGCTTCTTTACTCGCTAAATGAAGAATTTAATCGCAATTTGGCGCAATGGCAAGCGACAGCGAGAACTCTGATTAACTATAAAGTTTGTATTACATTATTGCAAGCAATCGTGAATTAATGACAATCTCAAAATATTTGCGGTCAAAAAACGTATAAAAAGTACAAGCAGCAAGTTTTCGAAACACATCTGTGATTGAAAGAAAAATTTCTGTAATTTTAAAAAGTTTCAGTCTTTTGATTGGAGAATTTGTCGAAATATTGACATAAGTTGTTGTTGACTATAGATTTTGGTTTAAACCACCTAACCACCTAAACCGTGGCACTGCTATGCTACATTTTTAAAGATGTATTACAATGCATAACATAAAAGAAAGTTTTGGGATAGCTATATCTGGTTAGTTTTCTAATTCTACCATATCAGAAAGTCAGTGAAAAATCATTTTAAAAATTAGATCTTTACACAAAAAATTGAGTTAAATTAAAAAAAATGCAAATACACGTACATAAAACATGCATTAATTTATATGAAAATATTGAAATCTTAAAACAAATATAATCGCATGTTCTTGTACTACACGTTATGCACGCATAATATTTATAAATGTTAAAAGTCATCCTTGCCAAAACATGTGACGGACTTATCCAATAAAAACAGCATGGACTATGACAAAGCTATCACATTCTTTTGTAGACCTTAAAATAATGGAATCTACAACTGCGGTATTTTTCTGGGGATTTGGAAAATTTTTGACGGATATCCTATTTCATCAACAAAACCTTCCTTGAGCTTGAAATAGGGAAAGTACATATGAAAGGTCCTGAATGTAATCTAAGATATGTTTTCTAAGATGAAAGGAAGGAAAACCTTATTTTATTTTATTTTATTTTCTTCATTTCATCCAGTTCCATTTCTTGATTTATGTCCCTGCTACAAAAAGAAGAAAATTGAATGTTTTATGTGTAGATCAAATTCAGTTGTTCTATTTTTAATTAAGACAAGATATTGTTTTATGTATGTTGGGTAAAGCAAGCTTGTTTCATATTGTATTTATTAAATCAAACTTTTGAATTTTTATTAGTTTTTTATTATTTAAAATCCATTTCTGTTCTTTATTCATTGTATTAAAAACGGTCCAATGTTATTACACTGCACTGTTATTATTATTTTTTTTTATTTATTCTTTTTTGTTTATTAAACATTTAGAAAACGGTTGTTACTTTCAGTCTACATCTATCTGAGACACATCTGAATCCTATGTGATGTCCAGGTTTTTTGATTTGTCCATGTTTAATGACCAGGAATGGAATACTTCTCTTGTCACGATGACCAAAAAAAGTATTTAAAAAACCCAAAAAATAATAATAATTCAAAAATTGTGTAACGTACAGCTTTAAAAAAATTGCTATTAAAAATACATATTTTTCCTATAAGACTCTATAAAGAAGTTGAAGATGTGCAAGGTTTAAATGTTTAAAAATTGCGAAAATTGTAAAACTGAAATTTCATTAAAAATTGGTTTGTGATGGGTCCAGGAATATTAATGTTTAATCCATGGCGGACATAATATAGAACTTTGTTATTACGTAAGTCACGTTTTGATCATCATAAAAATTATGTTTATTATTATTTTTTATCTAAAAAAAGTAATGAAAAAAATCAGACATTTTAGTTTTTAATTTCCCGATTAGATATTCAAAGACCAAAGACGATAAAGAGATTTATACGACAACTTAATGTGATATGCATTGGTGCGATCTTTTACGCGTAAAATTAACTATGTATTTTCCAATACATTTCTTTATCTCAATACAGCAGTCCTTAACTTTCAAATATTTTGGAGTTGTTATTGATGAGGAACATACTTTCGGGAAATATATTTTTAATGACAGAAGTAGGATCGCCACCAGAACTTCCAAACCTGTTTAACCACTGTTTAAAAACCATACTCTCTCATTTATATATTATGTCTGTATTATTTCTATAACCACTTATGCTCCTCTGATCTACGTTTTCATACACAAATTTAATATCGAAAATTTTTCTAAAAATCATAATGGAGGACATTCCATCTACGTCATGATCACGTGGTCAAGGCAAAAACTTCTAGCGTAAAGAAGAGAAAACTCCAGACGCAAAGTAAATCCCGATCAGCCAATGGTACAGTTCATGGGGAAAGCAGTAGCAGCCTCCCTTTTTATCCCTTTTTGGGTAAATTACAGGCACCACATGACTTTTTACAGTCTCGAATGCAGATTTGGAATATCTTCCAAAGAAATTTGAGAGCCATCATAAATGGTTGCAGATACTTCTTAAATACCACCATCAGAATGATTTAAATACTTGCTTTTTTATAAAACGGGTAAAAAAAAATTTTTTTTTGGTAACAAAATTATCTTTAAAATGTTCAGTTAAATTATTGCTGAATTGCTGAAGTATGCATCAATCCCAGCAATAAGAAAAGACCATGTTACTCAACACAAATTGAAGATAACATGTGCGCTTTTTTTAAAATTGTTTCACTTTTTTTCTTCTTTTCTTTTCCTTGTTTTATACACATTAATTTTAAATTTTTTACACATTTTTTTTCAATATTTAGGAAAAAAATAAAATTATTATACTTTTTATCTCATATTTATATCCAAACTGTTACTTGTAACAATATAAAAATCAATGGATAAGGTTGGACTGTGCATGTGCATTCTCTTGATTTATCCCTCTTTAATATTGTTATAGAATTAAAAAAATTTTATTTATTTATTTTTTCTCATAATTTATTTTTTCTGATTTTCATTTGTTTTTTAATTCTCTCTCTAATTTTTAATACTATATTAAAAACTTTTTAAACTTTAATCATAATTATTATAAGTCATATGTAGTTTAAAAGTGGGGATTGCCAAAATTTTTAAATAGCCACTGTCTCCTAAACTTAACAATTCCAGTCACCACCACGATTTAATTTCTAAGAAAAATTTAGAAAAATCTCGAATTTTGTTAAAGAATTTCAGAGGAAAAGCTAATTTTACCAAAGAATAAAAAAATCCGCAACATTCGTCAAAAAGTCGCTGAAAAACGCGATTTTTGTCAAATGTTCGCGGAAAAACGCAATTTTGGTTAGAGGATCGCTAAAAAATTTGCAATTTTCGTAAAAGGATCTATAAAAAAGTTGAATTATCGTCAGAAGTTTGCGGAAGAACGCATTTTTTGTCAAATGATCACGAGAAAAAAAACGCGAAAGTTGTCAAAGAATGGCGACTTAAACATCGAAAATGAGTCGCCAAGTCAAAAAAATTAGTCATCACGTGTTTCCGGCCTGTAATTTAAACAAAGGCAATTATTTAAGATATATCAGTATTTTTTTTTTATTATTCATTTAACTAGCTTTTGCTATCACTCCCATGTCATAGAATATAAGTTTCGCTATTAGAAAGGCTAATTTTACGAAGGGCTAATTTTTACATATTCTTTTGCATAATTCATGTAACTAATACTGTAAGTTTCATGAAAAACTGTTCAGTAGAACTTTTCAAAAAATTTAATATTTCAATATCGGGTTCACTTAAAAGTAAAAATTTTCGTATTGCTGTATGACTAAGAACCGTAGAACAATACTAATACTATTCCACCCCCAATCAGCTAATGAAAAAGTAAGTTCCTTAAAAAATATTTAGAAGAACTAAGTATTTGGAATGAAATTCCAAGTTTAATTTTATATATGTTTGTAATACCAAATTTTGATTACTAAATTTATGAAAATAAAATCCAATTTTTATAAAAAAGAAGGAGGACAATCAGATAAACGTTTTGAAGTATTTTTGTCTAAAAAATAATAAAACTTCTTTTAAAATCTTTAAAATAATACATAAATAAAAAAAAATTCAGAGATTTAATTTGTTCTTGATAACGAATTGTAGATAAAACCTGCAACTGTCTCTTTAATTTAGCTTGCAGTCTCTTCAGAAAAGATACGATTCTGATTATCTAAGAAATAATTGGCTGCAGTGAAACTGTTTTCCCATTTAATTTCTGGTTAATAAATTAAAAGAGAAAATTTCCGGGACATCCACGTAAGCTTAGTAATTAAAGTCATCGGAAATCAAATAACAATCTTGTCAGCACGATGTTCTAAGAGTTGAAAAGCTGTTAAGCTGAGTTTTAGATGTTAAATTTTAACAGCTAGAGGCGAAGTTGGTTTAGTAGACTTGAAGTTTGTGTATCCAAAATAATGAGTTAACAGAGTTCTGCAATGCGAATAATTAAAGATTTCTCTGAGTAATATTTTTTTACTCTGGGGAACAGAAAAATAAACCAAATTTGACATTTTAATCTACCAATAGGATAGCTGGGAGGAGAAAATGAAAAATAAAACTTGAACTCTTATTTCAGAAAAATATCAATAAAGTGTATTTAAAATAGCATTATTTTTAAAATAAAGAAATAAAATTTTCTTACTAATTATTACTACTAAATAATTTTTACTAATTATTATTAAAAAAACCAAAATTTTCTTACTTTAAACTATACTAATGATACAGAAGTAATTTTTTTTTGTTTAATCTATGAATCTATCAAGTCTTTTCAGAAATAATGACGGTAAAATGCTAGTGACTATCTCTCTCTCCCAACACAACATATGTTTTATGTCGGTAAAAAACATGCAAGGAAGTGGAAAAGCAAAATGCTCTTTAAAATTGCGACTTCTAAGATTTTGAAATATAAGCTTAACAATTTCCGTAGTAATTACTTTTAAGTTATACTCGCAATGGAGAGTTGCTAAAAAGTTCGAAATTTAAAACCTGAAATTAACATTTAGCGGTCTAGAACAGAGGTGGCTAACTATGGCACGCTGCAAGCCACTAAAATTTAACAGTAATTATTGCCTTATTAAATAATTGAATCTCTGCATTTCAAGAAGTCGGCTACTTTACTGGTATCCTACGTGCCACATTGTAGCATAGAGTTTACATAGTTTTGAATCTGTTGAGAGGACAAAACATTTCATACCTTCAAAATTTTAGATTTTAATTCTGCTTCTGAGTTATGCTGTACGATTTGACCATCTTTCATTATACAGGGTGATTCAGCTCGTCGGTGACAAACTTTAAGGATCGATAGAGCACACCTAGACGAACATTTTTGAATAGGGAATGTAGGGTCCCTGACGCGATGGTAAGGCGCTAGGCGCTTTCGAAAATTTGGGTGCCGAAATTCGAAACGTCATAAAAACTAGGGAAATGGTTAGATTTTCTTGCTTGTTGCGTCGAAATGATTCTGTTTGTTTAGACTTTCTTCAGTACCAATTTGATAAGCGTATCTCTTAAAACATGGATAGGGGGCGCTGCAGACTTTGGAGAGCTAGACAACAACTTTAAGCCCGTTATTTTGATAATTTAACACATGCTCGCCAAAGTTTATACTCTAACTTAAAGTTTGAACCCAAAAGTAGAGCCCTGCAAAAAGCGTAAGAGCCGGAATAAAATGTCAAAGTACAGGGTGGTCGAAACTCGAAGGCTCCTAAGAGATAAACAAACAGATTTCTTGACTTATGGCATGCATTTTCATGATTCTGTTTGCTGGGGCTCTCTGAAACTCAGTTGAACGGTACAAAAAGAAACATCGATAGGGGGCGCTTTGGGCAAAAAACATAATTCGTTGACATTTCGGACGCTAACTGGAAACGGGGCGCTACGATCAGTTAGTAATAATGAAAACACATTTTCTACCTCTGCTCAACACTTCTGAATAAATTTAGACCAAAAACATCAATGATACTGGAAATTTATTTACAAAAAATGACACTACAGAAGATGCTCGAAATTTCGACCTTGGGCCATGATGCAGGCTTCGCACCCCCGTCGCATTGAAGAGTGTGTGTTTCCAACAATGCCAGGAGTATCTCTGATCTGCCCTGCAGCTGCCACAATGCGCGCCACAAGTTCTTCAGCACTGCTGACAGGTGTATGGTATACCTCGGCCTTCAGGTAACCCCAAAGGAAGAAATCCAAGCAGGTGAGGTCTGGTGATCGGGCAGGCCAGTGAACTGGACCCCCACGCCCGATCCACCGCTGGCCATACCTTGCGTTTAGATGGAGACGCACGTCGTTCGTGTAATGGGCCGGAGCTCCATCGTGCTGGAACCACATCTGGCGACGCGAACCTTCGGGTACGTGCGCCTCCTCCAGAAGCTGCGGCAGCACTTGATCCAGGAAAATCAGGTAATTTCCACCTGTCAGCCGTTCAGGTAACAAATAAGGGCCAATGAGACAATCCCCCAGAATGCCGGCCCACACATTTACTGAGAAACGCTCCTGGGCTGCTCGGCTTCTGGTTTCATGTGGATTTTCATCACACCACACATGACTGTTGTGGGCGTTCCACATTCCCTCCCGGCTGAAGGTGGACTCGTCCGTAAACAAAATGCTGTTTACAAAACGGGGATCCCTGGATCTCATCGCCAAGTACCATCTTGAGAATTCCACTCGAGGGCCAAAATCCTGCTCTCTGAGCAACTGCAACCGCTGGATGTGGTAGGGGTGCAGATTCCGGGAACGTAAGATGCGCCACGCAGTTGCTTGCGAAATGCCAACATGTCTGGCGATATCTCTCGTGCTAAGACCTGGGTTGTCCTCAACCAGGTTAAGCACAGCCTCTTCGTTGTCGGGGGTGCTCACTGATCGCTCCCGTTCAGGCCTGCCTCCGTCGAAAGATCCCGTTGTGGACAACCTCTGGTGTACTCGAGCGAAGAAGGCATGGCAGGGGATTTGCCTGTTGGGGTAACGCTCGGCGTACAACCGCTGAGCGGCTCGTCCATTACAACCAGCAGCGCCATACGCCAAATGCATGTCAGCCAATTCAGAGTTTGTGTACCGTTCCATCCTACTACCGATCTGCAGACAAGTAACCCGAAGCTTAAGTAGGTACCGCACGTTCAAAAGACGTGTCTGCGCATACAACTGCGTCATCTCGCGTTGTCGTCTACGCATTACGTATCTTTTGCATATCGATATGGTACGATATCTTTTGCATAAATCAGCAAAAAGCACCTTTTGTAAATTTTATTGCGCGCATTGTGCATGATTGAAACCAGCTATGTTTGTTTAAAAAAACAAACAAACTGCAGTTTTAATAGCTTCTTATGATAAGTAAATTACTCTCTTGTTTTGTTTCTAACTGATCGTAGCGCCCCGTTTCCAGTTAGCGTCCGAAATGTCAACGAATTATGTTTTTTGCCCAAAGCGCCCCCTATCGATGTTTCTTTTTGTACCGTTCAACTGAGTTTCAGAGAGCCCCAGCAAACAGAATCATGAAAATGCATGCCATAAGTCAAGAAATCTGTTTGTTTATCTCTTAGGAGCCTTCGAGTTTCGACCACCCTGTACTTTGACATTTTATTCCGGCTCTTACGCTTTTTGCAGGGCTCTACTTTTGGGTTCAAACTTTAAGTTAGAGTATAAACTTTGGCGAGCATGTGTTAAATTATCAAAATAACGGGCTTAAAGTTGTTGTCTAGCTCTCCAAAGTCTGCAGCGCCCCCTATCCATGTTTTAAGAGATACGCTTATCAAATTGGTACTGAAGAAAGTCTAAACAAACAGAATCATTTCGACGCAACAAGCAAGAAAATCTAACCATTTCCCTAGCTTTTATGACGTTTCGAATTTCGGCACCCAAATTTTCGAAAGCGCCTAGCGCCTTACCATCGCGTCAGGGACCCTACATTCCCTATTCAAAAATGTTCGTCTAGATGTGCTCTATCGATCCTTAAAGTTTGTCACCGACGAGCTGAATCACCCTGTATATTGTGCCCTATAATAAACCAAACGTTGTTCAAAGGATTTATATTTGCACCATTGGCTGGCCAATCATGTTTGGGCGTCTTCCTTATCTTCAAATAGCTTTTTTCTGACTTTTTCTGAGTGAATTTAGGCATTGTATTGTTGAAAATTTTGTAAAAGGTGGCAATTTTCCCCTTAGATTCCGCAAATACCATTTTAACATGCGATCAAGTGTAGGTATACCATTTTGCTTATTCAATTAGTAAAGCAATTATAAGCTAATTTGCCGAGGAAACGGTAGCCCAAATCATTAGGTAGTCTTCACTGAATTCACACATGGAAAATACACCTTGTTTATTTTAAAATCCGAGAAAATATAGATGAATACATCTGAAATACCGAAATTAAACTTCTTTTCAGTACTGAAGATAATTTTAGTCCGGTTCGTTTGCTTTCTCTGCAAACAGATAGTGATCTTTTTTACTATTAGATGTTTTCTTTATACAATCAATACTGATGCTAGCTTCTATATCTGACTTCCAAATTTCTCTGCTGTCATTATTTTACTTGGAGCCATGTGAATAACCAAACTTTTGGATCATTTTGAAATAATTTTTGGACTCCCTGTAAATTTTTTAGTAACATAAATAGTTGGATTCCGCAATAAATTAAAAATTACAGTCTTTGAAAGTTTAATTTCATCAGCAATTATTTGAAATTATATTCCGATCTTGTTATAAGCTATAATTTACTCATTTTCGAAATAAACAAGCATTTTGATTCACCCTATAATCCAAATGTTTTGCGAATTAAACAAATATGCTCAGAATCTCTTTTAAATGAGTATTTAAATGATATGCAAAAAATCCGCCAATTATGTTCAGCGTTTACAGAAATATTGATTGCGTTCTTATCATTTTGTTCCTGCGTAAATTCAACAATATATGTATATATATTTAATTAAAAAATTTATATATAATTTTTGTAAACAATTACTTTAATATTAATTGAAAAATCATCTATTTAATTTTAATACAAAGGTTTAAGCGTTTGCATAGCAAACACGAATTGATTTCTTTCTTTTTGTATCGCAGCTATCATTTTGCACCCCGCTATATATGTATTTATCAAATTTCGTAACAATTCCAAAGAAACATTTAATTCTTTATAATAATATTTGAATCAAAGATATTGAGAGAAAAATATTTATCTTAGATAAAATAATAACCAAATAGTTGATAAAGTTTGCAACTGTTCTGTGTACTTAACTCTGCATATCAAAATTATTTATTTCTCAGTTTATTCAGAGAAGATAAAACTTTGAAAATAAATTTTCTGATTTGCTAAAAAATAATTGGCAAGAGTAAAACGATTAATTTTCATAAATTAAATGAGAAAATCCCCAGTAGAGTTACACGATTCAGAAAACAATCTCATTGCGTTTCTTTAGAAGTCAAATTAAAATATTGTCACTTTTTAAATCTTGTCATTTTGTAATTGTTAAAAAGCTGTTAAGGTATGTTTTATTTCTTTAGCATTCACGTGATTTTTACAGGACTTTTCCGCTTAAAAAAAAGAGGGAATTTTGGCGTAATATTTCTTGATTTTGTTCTTATATAATTAATTTTTTTTATTATAAAAAAGAAAATAATAACATATTTGTGTGGAACTTCCAACAGGGTGACAGTTTTTCTCCGGTCATAAACGTCTGAAACAAACTGGTGTTTGATAAATTATCTATTTAAATTTATACAGTCAGATGTCGCTACATTGAACGCATAGCAAAATGCAAGAAGTTTGTCACTGACAATTATAAGCTGTTAGTTAAAGACACTACCTTTTAATTCTGTAGTTATCACTAAGCTGTATGAAAATGACATTACCTTTGTTTCTAATTTTGGTTCGAAGTTTTTACGAAAATGTGGGTCCACTGCAGACGTGTGGTTAATACACCTTACCGCTAAACGTATGAGACCATAGGTGTGGGTTGTTGATTCGACTCCCTCTGGCTCCTTTACCGACTCTCTGTGGAGCTCCGGGCTGTAATTCTCTGTTAATGAAAATGTCCTTGTGTTTTCTCGTCTTTGTATACTGTTAAAAATCGTGTCCTAGTTTGAATCAAATTTTGATGCTCAGTAGCTGCTACCAGTGTTCTCGCTGTCGCTCGCCTTTGCGCCAAATTGCGACTAAATTCATTATTTGGCGAGTAAACAAGCGATTAGATTCGAGAAATTGCTAGTGTTCAATTTTTGCTTTTCTTCCTTTTCTTTCTTTCTTTCTTTCTTTTTCTTTTTTTTGTGTATATGTGTGTCGCTTATCATGTTCAATTGTACCTTACTGTCAGAATGGAAACTAAAAGTTTCTTAATCACTCGTTGCAGAACAATAATTTAGCTCATACCATCGACTTCATTTATAAAAATGATCTGCAACAACTTGATTTTTCAGATTCATTGTGTGTAATATCATAAAATTCAGAATCAACTTAGGAAGTTTTATTTCATAACATTTTAATGAGTTAAATCGGTTTTAGATTTTTTTTCAATGATTACTCAAGGTATTTAGAATATATACATATTTTTAATATATTTGTAGTAGATAGTTGAATTTAGATTAATGACAATCGTTGTCGCAGTTATAAAAACTAAGGTTATTTTAGAACATATTGAAAAAAAGAGGGTACATCATAAGATTAAAGATATTTTTTTGTGCTACACGGCGAATCTATTTGGCTAGTACTTTTTTCATTTGGCGAATGTTTTTTAGTTTTAATTAGCCAAATTACTAACGTTGGTCAAATGTCAGCGAGAACAATGGCTGCCACCATAAGATGGTGAAATCTCGCACCAATATTTGGAGCTTCTTATTTCAATCTTGTTCCAGCTATTTGAGCTATGCTTCAACAGTAGTTCCAAATATTGGTACAAATTTCCCTATCTTGCAGTGCCAGCTATTGAGCACCAAAATATGGTTCAAACTAGGACAGAATTTTTAACAGTATGTATATTGACGGTGACTTATAAGCGAGTACTTAATGTCAAACACACAAGTCAGATATATGAGTTCAATAAACGAGAACAACTTGCTTGTTAACAAGTATTTCAAATATATAAATATATAAATATGCATAAAGTTTTGAACTGATTTTTGTTTAGACTTCTAGAGGAAATATTCAACGTAGATCTGCCAAAACTTTTAAGAAACTCCAACTTAAGGAAGAATGTAGTCGATAGTCTTTCTTACAAAATGTGCTTAAAATTTAGAGCATAAAAATAAAAATAATAATGGCTAAAATGTACGATTTCACCATCTGAATTAACAGAGAATTATATACTCTCTATAAGTATTGTCCATTTTATAATACAAAAATTTTAAGTGCAAGAATTTACCTTTGTGAAAAAACTGTTTTGGGACATAAAAATTATCTTTAAAAGACCACTGTATGTATTAATAGTATTAATAGTATTGGCTTTTGGAAATATAAAAAAAATCCATCCATATAATTTGGTGATCCAAAGGATTGAAATTACCTAAATGTTTTTTGATAAAAGAATATTTTTAGGTGCGTTCGTAATTATGTAAATACGTAACCCCTATAGTCGTCGTTCAATCCGTCCGACTGTCCGCGTGTAACAACGCAAAAAATACCCAACCAAATCGTTTGAAATTTAAAATATATAATTATTACATAATTTTGTCGTGTCCCTTCAAATTGTTTGAAAATCGGATGCATGATTCAATGACAGAGGCAATCAAAAATATTACGTTACATTACAACCAATGGGGAAATGGTTTCAGCTGCATTTTAAGGATCTTACTCTCTTTTGAACATAAAAAAATCATTTGCATCTATGAAATATATGTTAAAATATGGATTCTGTAAAATCTGCCGTGCAAAGAATATCTTTTATTAACATAAGGGCCACACAAAAGTATTCCATTACATAATGGTTTAGGGAGAAGCATTGTTTGGGGCGCGTTTTAATTATATTAAACTATTTCACATTTTATGAAATTGATATACGTTGATGAGGTTTACTACAAGATAATTCCTATATAATAGAAAGCATTTTGCACAGGAGCACGCAAAATATTTCGGATTCTGTATTGTATCTGAAGTACTGTATGTTTAAAAAACTTCATTATAGTGTAAATGCACCTCATTTGCTATGTCTGACGTGCGATTTTCAATCTGTTTTATTCCATTGTGGGAGACAAAAATGAATGCTTATTTCTCTGTATGTTTCTCTTTATACTAGCATGGATAATACACTAATTCTACTGAATCCGCAGCATATTACCCTTATATACCCGCATATGAGATAAACTTATTGCTAATGCATTTCCAAATGCTTCCCATATTAGAAGACGTAATCTGATAAGTAAGATAGAAACATAAAAATAATTCTGCTGGAGTCTTCAATGCGTTACATAAAGTCATTTATTTACTGCTATTTAAAATAATACAAATATATCCACTTCTATTACAAGAAATCCTCTATTATCTGCGAAAGTCAACATTCATTCTGGTTCGAATACAAAATGTTGAAACAATAAAAAGTGCAATAATTCATTTTTTAAATGTCCTTTTAGTAATGAAATGAATAAGTATTGATAGTTGTGCAAATACAAAAATTTAGAATATTCTATTATTCAAGTATATATTAATTATTAAAACTCGTATTTTTCTATGAAGGAAGTTTACTGCTTTCCTTTACTTTCTGAAAATTTGCTTACTAGAAATCAAAGAATCAAAAATATCAAGAAATTCTGAATATTTTGAGTATTTTAGAAGGAAAAATTTTGGCAACCTATTGCTCACTATATCTGAAGATAGATTTCTTTTTTCTTAAATATAAAGAAAAATATTATTTTACGAAAATTTGAAAAAGGTCCTTGAAGCTTACGAACCCTAACAAATTACACAAAAGTTGTGAAGATGAATTGCCGTCGGTCAATTGAGAACAAATGTGGTCAAAAATGACTTAACGGTTATCCATTAAGGATCCTGTCACTGCAAATGAAGACTCTGGCGAGTTATTGCTATTCCTATAACATGTTTGCATTTCGAGATTTTTAAATTTTTTTGTTTGTTTGCATTGGATAGCTGAATTCTCTCTCGACATAAAATTACTTTCACTTTCAAAACCGGTTCCAAAATGATAGTGTCATTCTAAAAAATATCTCCAATAGAAATCGTAAAAGTAAAAAGGAAGCGATGTCAAGAGGGACCTAAGTTATCCAATGAAAAAATAAAAATTTCCAAATGCAAACATTTTATTGGAATTTAACCTGCTAATTGGAATAGCATTAACTCGCAGGTGTCTTTGCTTGCAGGAACAGGAACCTCAGATTCAATACTCGTTTACTTCCTACTTCTAAGAGGAATTTTGACAATTTAAACTTTTGTTATAAATGATATTTTTTTTTACCAAAGAATTATTTTCGCACATTTTCAAAAATCCTAATGTAAAATATGGTTTTTCCATTTATCAGTTGTGACTTTATTTCTCCCAAACAGGGAAATTAATTTTATTATTATCTTTTATTTAACCATTTTCATTATTATGTTTAATCCTTTTTTAAAATTTAATAAAGAAGTGTTTGTTACTTGTAAATACCTAATTTTAATTAAAAAAAAATATTATTAAGGTATGTATTATTAAAACTCACATTACTCATCCTAGAAAATTTATAACTGTTCTTTATTCCCTGAAGCTTTGCCTGCAAGAAATAAAAATCAGAAAAAGGTGCGAAGATGAATTGCTGTCTGTCAGAAACGAACAAGTATGGTCGAAAGTGACATGTGACCAAACGGTTAAATCTCTTGAATTCCCTACTCGTTTATTTCAATAGCTAAGATGAATTCTGACAATTGAAACACATTTTTCTTCGCCTTAAACAGCTGTTTTTTCTATTTTTAAACCATTTAATAAGGTCTGTGTCAAGCTTTTGAAATATCATATTGTCTGCCATATATTTTTTAAAAATGGAATGTTTTCCCAAAAATGATAGCAGATTTTTTTTTCTACAAATTTTTTAGTATAAAAAAACTGTGTAATATAAATTTGTAACAAATAATAGCTTTCAATCTTATATTAAATGTATATTAAATACAATTATCGGTGTAAAATTGCTCTTCTTGTGTTTATAACTAAAATTTTATCAAATGATTTATTTCACGTTCGGATATAATTAGATCTACCTAACCTTTTAGAAACAACTTTATCAAAGTTAAATGACGTACAATTTTGCATTAAATTCTATTTAATGAAATATTTTGCATCTTGAAATAATATACAAAGCTTTTTATGTTATTTACGTTTGCTTAACATATTGCAAAAACAGATTAGTATTCCATTAATATTTAAAACTATGTAAGTGACTCAGACTTTTCACCTGACAGTATGCCAGGACATCAGGACATAGCTGCAAACTTTAAAAAATATTGATTGCAAATAAATTTAAAAATATAGGACGAAATGAAATTGTCACCTTGCTTTTAACACAAAATATATAATTTGAAATTCAAAATGTTTACTTAAAAGGCGATTGAAATAATCAAATATTGATGTTAATAGTTAATTTTATTTAAAAAACATCTTAGTAATTTCAAGCCTTTAATCAGGCTCTTCCTTAGGGAATATTTTCTTCATTTATACAAATATATGATTCCATTTTGAAAATGAACGAGACTCGTGGCTTGAAGATTGAATTAGTATTATTTTAGGTGAACGGTAAAAAGAAATATTTAATTGTTTTACCATAAATTTTAATGCGTCATTTTCTCAAATTGTCAGAATTTTATTTCAGGATGTTAAACCATATACTGATATATTATACGATATTGATCAGTATCTTATACGATAGAGTATCATTAGACAATTGATTGTTTTTGCATAGGACTTCATCAGTAAGCAATAAAGTGATTAATGATTCCCTATCGTATAAATAAAGGGTTTAAGGTTTAACATCCTGACAGTAAATCCTGACAATTTGAGAAAATGGCATATTAAAATTTAATGAACAACAATTAAATTTTTATTTTTTCCGCTCACCTAAAATACCTCTAATTTAATCTTCAAGCCACGAGCCTTCGTTCATTTTGAAAATGGATACATGTATTTGTATAAATAAAGAAAATGTTCTCTGAGCAAAAGTCTGATTAAAATCTTGAAAGTATTAAGATATTTTTCTTTAATAAAATTAACTATTAACATCTCTATTTGATTATTTTAATCTTCTTTTAAGTAAACCTGAGCATTTTAAAGTTTATATTATATATTTTGTGTTGATTGCACATGAAGATCAAATGAAGTCACTCCGTGCTGTGAAGAATTTCTAAAAATGTAGGCTGAATGGCCCACTCAGTTATTCACGCAGGGTTTTCTTTAGTTCTAAAGAAGAAGAATTATAAAGCAGTTAAAATTACTCCCAAAACATCGTGCTGAAATTATTTCCACAAAAAACAAAGGTTGTATGGGAAAGATTAAGAGAATACATATCCTCTATTTTTCTACGCTGACTTTATTCCACAGCCTATGCTACCACATTCGGCTTCAATTAAATACCAACAACTTCTGTCTACAATTCTCTGGTTCTGCAGTTAAATATTATACAATTAAAACAAACACCTTCACAATAAAATTATTGCTCTAATCAATCATTTATTTCTTAGATTTCCTTAAATAAAAATTTCCCACACTAGAATATGTGTTTTAGAAAGCGCAAACAAATTAAAAAGTTAATTTAGTAAATAAAATATCTAGTTAAATACATTTTCTTGATAGGTAGCTATGCATTTTCATGAAGAAATGATGAAATAAATGAGATTTTTGTACATATATCCGAATAAAGTCTCTTCTGCCAGGAGCGTTATTTTGTTTGTTTGTTTGTTTTGTTTATGATGGCCAATTATCTACGCTTGGGATATAGGCCCTAATGGGTGGTTGTTAGCCGTGGGGTCTTTCTAAGGGAACCTAACTCGTATTTACGCAGATAAACCCAAGATTAGAAGAAAACCATTGAAAATTCCGAACAGTTAAGTCGACGGTCGCGATTCAGTTCGAACCCTGCACCTACCGTCAAACAGTTTCGAGATCAGAACTTCGCGGCCGGTGGGGCCCAGGAACATTACTTTGAAGACGATATAACTGTTTCATAAGGGGAGTTGGGGCATCTTGTTACGTTTTTTAGTAAATAAATTTTCTAAATTTTAGCAACATTTATACTTATTTTAAAACCAATTGGATGTAAAGTATAAACATTTCTGCATCAAATAAACCTCATACCAATCTAATATCTCACATAAGAAAAGAGTAAAAACAAAACAGAAACTTTAAAATGTCATAATCTGCCCCATATGTTGGAGCAGATTGGGGCATTAGTTTTAATCAAAATTACATAAAAAAATATTATATTTAATTGATGAAGTTTATATAGTTTCAGTTGAACTTGAAATAATTTAAGCATGGAAACACTTTAATTATTTTAATTGTAATGTATGTTTTCATTAGCTGATCTTGTATTTGATGCAAAAAATAAAATGATGTTCTTCAAATTGTAATAAAACACGTCTTTGGCCTATTTCGTTCTTAGGAGTTCAAATTTTAAAAGAATATCTATTTAATAAACACTTAAGGTATTGTGCTTATTAGGATTTTTTTTTAAGTAAAAAGAATGCCAACTTTTGTTCTTGTCTTCTGAAAATGGATATCTCTCATTTGCTGCTGTGCTCGACATTTTAACTATGCCCTACAAATTTAACAATGCTTTGTTTTCCTGTTTTTTTACAATGTGGAAGTCCGTAAGAAACATTTAGCGTCCCTTTCATTATGCTATAAAATTAAATGAATATTTATGCAGCAAAAATATATTCTCGCATCGACTGCTCCATGTTAATGATAGCGAACCGTTATCGTCTCTTCTCTCCGAAACAAATGTATAATCATTCCTCGTTTCACCAAAACGTTACTCGGCTATTCTAAAATGAATTTTATGACGCAACTTTATGACATTTTCTTGCATCTAAGTTATAGAAATCTAATAAAAATTTATCAAAAGTATTTTAAACTGCTCTTAAAATTTAATTCTAGATCTATTTATGTTTATTATTAGGTAAATGCATTTAGATTGTTTATAGTTTATCTATTTATATCATATGTTAAGAATAAACAGTGTTTGCACTGTAAGAAAATTCAAGAGGTTACTAATTTTTTTTTTTTTTTTACAAAATTTGTATTCCACAGAACTTTTTAGTAACCATTACAAACTTTTTTTTTTGCAAGTGAAACAAACATTTTTTTGTAAACTGAACAAAAGAATTTTTTGTATAACTTAAAACTTTTTAGTAGGAGCCACCAAGCAAATTTTAGTAATAGCTCCAAAATTATTTTTAGTAACCATTACGTGTTCCCGAAGTGCAGGAGCTTCCTTCGAGCTGCATCCAGTGGGTAAAAAGACAGACTTCTGAAGCGGAAGATTTTCGGTAAAGCCCAATAGATGGCAGCACCAAACATTGCTACCTGCTCCATTTTGACATATTTCTAAAGGGAAGGGAAAGTCCAGAGATCATTACCCATGGTAACTGTTACGACAGGATTTTCATAATCCATTTATTTAACGAGTACTTACATTGTATACATTCGGTGCATATTTGGTGGCGTCCAGCATCGAATCCAGGTACTTTCAGTCTGGAGCTCGGTGCTAAGACAACTAGGCTCTCACGGCCACACCAAGTGAGTTTTAGTAATAGCTATTAAAAATGTAAAACTATTAACTCTATTCGTTGCTAGGTTTTTTCTAGTAATTCTTACAAATTCCTTGTAACCGATTAAGATTACAAAAAATTTTTTAGTAATTACAAGGATCACTAAAATTTTTTTAGCAGATGGACCCTTTTTTTACAGTGTGCAGCATTAAATGATTTTATTAGATTGCTTTTAAATGTATATTTTAATGAAACTGCATTTTTTAAATCTTGTTTCTTGTTAAAATATAATTAGCCATATGTATTTCATTGAAGAGAGAAATTGAATTTCATGCATTGATTAGTACGATTAAAAGTCGTGTTCTAATGATAATAATATCGGTGAGGACTCTGTAAATACACACCTCATTACCAGGTAAATGTATTTTTATATCATCGACATTCTACGACTTTAATTTGTTTTAGTAATTTTTTTCTCGAATTTGATAGTCATTTATGTAAATGTGAATATATTCGAGATTCCTTAGTGAAGAAATTAATATTTTTATGAACAAAAATATGTGTTAAAATACTTTTCAAACTGATAATTCTCAAATTTTAGGTAAATCCTTTTTCATTCAACTTTATTTCAATTATCAGATTTATGACTTTAACTACTTCTTTTTGCAATGTTAATCATATAATTTCCGGTTCATTTTAGTTATTTTAATTTTAAATACACAAAAATTGAGAAAATGAAATTCATTGCAAGTTTTTCGATTTATTACATTTTATCAAACTTCAGCAAACATATTTTAATGTTTTAATAAGATATTCTTACCTATTCTACCTCCCGAAAATATCATCAATTGAGAAAAATGCTTAAAATTTCATAAATTTTGGAAAAGTTTTTAAATATATCCAGCAAAAGGCTGAACAGAATCATTATGTATTGTCTAAAAGTCCATCAAAAACATTTAGCATCTCTTTTCTGATGCTATAAAATTAAATGAATATTTATACCGTAAAATATATCCTAGCATCGATTGCTCCACGTTAATGATAGCGGACCGTTATCGTCTCTTCTCTCCGAAACAAATATAATTATTCCTCATTTATGCAAAACTTTACTCTACTATTCCAAAGTAAATTTTATGGCACAATTTTATGACAGTCGCTGCGTCTAAGTCATAGAAATCTAATAAAAATTTATCAAAAGTATTTCAAGTTACTTAACAAATTTAATTCTGGATCTAGTTATGTTTATTATTATATAAATGTATTTAGCTTGTTTATGTATTTATGTCATACATTGGGAATAAACTTTGTGTGCATCATTAAATCATTTAATTAGATCGCCTCCAAATGAATTTTAGTTTAATTGCATTTTTAATTATCATTATTTACGTTAAAATTAATATTAGCCATAATCATTTCATTGAAGTGAGAAATTTAATTTCATACATTGATATCAGTACGATTAAAAGTCGTGTTCTGATGATTATAATATCAGTAGGTACTCTATAAATGTGCATGCCAATACCAGGTAAATTTACTTTTATATCACCGAAATTCTAGAACTTTAATTTGTTTCTTTTTCTCAAATTCTATAGTAACTTATGTAAATGTGATTCGATTCATGATTCTTCGAAGAAGCAATTTATATTTTTATGAATAAAAATAAACGCATTGATCATTTTCAAACCGGTGTTGCTCTAATTGTCCTAAAATTCTTTTTTGTTGAATTTCCTTTCTAAAACGTTTGCTCTAAAATAGGAGACAAAAAGTTGTTAAAAATAAGTAGAAGTAATAGGTAACATGAAATAAAAAGTTTTTTTCTTTAAAACTTATTTCTTGCGCATTTCAAACATCGACTTTAAATTTGCGGAATGATATTGTTTTGAGAATGGAAACGGATGTAAAAATTTATTAAAAATTGTACAAATGGAAAGTAACATGAAAGGGATAATATTTATTTTGAATGAGATGGTATTATTTTTTTAAGTTAATGATTTTTCAAATAAAGAGAATTGACATAAGAAGGATTTCAGAGCTTATTCAGAGTTCAGTGGTTGGTATCTGCCTTTCTCAGTGAAATGCATAAGATTTTTTTTAACGTAATACATATGTATATATTAATTTAGGCCAATCACTCGCCCTAAACTGGTGAAATCTGCAGTTTAAGCACGTTTCGTCATGTGAACGAACGAGGATATTTTAGTGGCCCACCATTTCATTTCGAATCAATATATTTAAAATCAAGTGTGTATATACTGATAAAATATAAATATACAGTGGCGGTCAAAAGTTTCCAGCCAGTTAGTTTCTTCGATTTATTCACCCAAAGGTTTCAGCAAAGAAAAAGCACAATAGGAATATGTGAATGACCTCTGACCACGTGATTATTTTGACTGGATACTAAAAATGGTTCATGCATAAGGATAGAATTCGAAGTTCGCGTGTGCAAAAGTTTCCGGCGACTTATCATTCTTTAGTTTTTTCTATCGATAAAGTGTTTTTTGGTTGTGTTTATGAATGAATCAACGTGTATAGTGTAGTTTAAATTCAAAATTGAAAATTTCAACAATTATTGTTCGTAAATGAGTGATTAGTTTGTCGCTAAAAGGTCATTCTTCTCGAGATATTGCGGCAAAGTTATTGAACGGTAAAATATACAGTAAACTATATTTAAAAATTACATAAAGATGGCCGTGGCCTTCAAAACTTTGAGAGGTCCGGGAGACCCCGGAAAATGACTATTCCTGTGAACAGATCTATCATGAGAAAAAAAATGATTGAAAAAAAAAATGAAAATTCTCGAGATATTGCGGCAAAGTTATTGAACGGTAAAATATACAGTAAACTATATTTAAAAATTACATAAAGATGGCCGTGGCCTTCAAAACTTTGAGAGGTCCGGGAGACCCCGGAAAATGACTATTCCTGTGATCAGATCTATCATGAGAAAAAAAAATGATAACCCACATGAAAATTCCGTTGCATTATATTGCGATTTACAGAATGAATACAGGGTGTTTCGCTACCAGACCGACAAACTTTGATGGGTAATAGTAGACATGAATACATCATTATTAATAGGAAACCATGGGGCGCAAACGTCTTCCGTAGGAGCTAGGAGCCATAAAGTTAAAGGTCCAAAACTTCAAACGATTATAAAAAACGGAAAAACGGGTGGATTCATTTGCGGTTTTCGCTAAAATCATTCTTTATATCACGATTTGTTTGTAGAAAATTTATAACGGTTACGTTCAATAGATAGTATTGTCGATAGAGGGCGCTTTAGACTTTAAAGTAACAAACAACTACTTTTTATCCTTATTTTGTGCACGGGGTTGAAATTATTCTAAAGTTTAGACTTTAACTTAAATTTTAAGCCCAAAATCGGAGACATTGTTAGCGGGTAACTAGCGAAAATTGAACTGTGAACAGAGGAGAAGATTTTGAACGCTCATAAACATTTGACAAACTAATCGGCTTTCTTGCGGTTTGCGTGCAGCCCTTGGTAATAAAAATTCAAAATGACGTACAACATTGGTGTCTCCATTTTTTCATAGGGTGCTTCCGACATATCTCCGAAATTTCAATGACATTACTCCTGGGTGTATTACTACCAGACCAAACATACTTCCAGGAAGTGTTAGGGATGCAAAGACGACTCGGAATCACATTATAATGTAACGTCGAAAATTCCTTTTTTACGACTTAGGGTTAAAAGAAGCAGAAAAAAAGTATCTTGATATTTCTTTAACACGTTCTGTCGAACTTCTGGTAAAAGATCATGTTCCTCTTTCGTTGCGCCACTCTATAGCACGATGGGGCTCTTCCGCATTTTACCAATTATGTTCGCAGACACCTCAACGTAACGTATGGACAGCGGTAGAAAAGTAATGGTGACTCGGTTCGTTGGCCTGTCAGATCGTCGCACCTACTTCATTATATCAATTACTTTTTGTTACCTATTTTTATTTTATTACTGTATAATTGTTCTCTATTTTTTAAATGAACATTGCTGGGTGGGGCTTGTTGAGCTGAAACCAATTAGTAGCCCCCCTACTTGCCTCAATCTGAATCTGAATCTCTATGGACTTCTTCAGCTGGGGTTAAATGAAAATTTGTATGTATGAGACTCCCGTACCGTCAGTGGAAGACCCCTCAGTTCGAATTTCTGTAGCTGCCAGAAAGCTATCCGAGATCCCAGGAATCTTTCAAAGCGTGAGGAATTGCATGCGACGCTGCTGTCAAGCATGCAATATTACTTCTGGTCTTAATTTCAGACACATTTTGCAGTAAAACCTTTAACTAAATTGTTTTCTACCACATTAATGTGTTGCTGCTTCACTACCTGTTTCTGTTGCTTTTTTACCTGCTTCTTTTAACCACAGCTCGCTAAAAACGCTTCAACGTTACGATTCGCTCGATTCGCTCGAACGCTCGATTTGCAACGTTACATTCCTATGTGATTTCGAGTCGGTTTGCATCCGTAACACTTCCTGGAAGTATGTCGGTCTGGTAGTAAAACACCCAGGAGTAAAGCCATTGAAAAGTCGGAGATGTGTTGGAAGCGTCCTCTATCAAAAAATGGAGACACAAGAGTTGTAAATCTTTTTGAATAAAATAATTACCGAGGGAATGACCTACACGCAAACCGCAACAAAGTCGAACAGTTTGTATAATGTTTATGAGTGTTTAAAATCCCCCCCCCCCCCCTCTGTTCACAGTTCAATTTTCGCTAGTTACCCGATCCTAATGTTTCCGATTTTAGAATTAAAATTTAAGTTAAAGTCTAAACTTTAAAATAATTTCAACCCCATGCACAAAATAAGGGTAAAAAGTAGTTGTTCGTTACTCTAAAGTCTAAAGCGCCCTCTATCGACAATTTTTGAACGTAACCGTTATAATTTTTTTACAAACAAATCGTGATATAAATAATGGTTTTAGCGAAAACCGCAAACAAACCCATTCTTTTTCCGTTTTTTATGATCGTTTGAAGTTTCGGACCTTAAATTTTAATGGCCCCTAGCTCCTACGGAAGACGTTTGCGCCTCATGGTTTCCTATTAAATAATGTTTGTCTTCACGTCTACTATCACCCCTCAAAGTTTGTCGGTCTGGTAGCGAAACCCCCTGTATATTGTTGAAATAAGTTGGTCTACCGTGTCAAGATGCTGACATGATACAGAACTTTTTGGAAGAGTCGGTGTTCAACGTACCCGACTGGCGTTTTCCAAAAAACACAATCTTGTCAAGTGAAAACTGGACAAAAGTACTATTTTTGCATCAATCGAATTCGAAACGCTTTTGGAAGTGATGACAGACATAACGTAGGATGACCTAACAACAAAAGATATGATTCGACCTATGTTATTCCTACAATGAAGCATGGCGTAGAACACGTTATGCTATGGGGAGTAGTTTCTTCAAAAAAGTGTCGGTCCGTTATTTGAAATCCACAACCAGATGAATGATGCAATGCATAAGGATATCTTGCAAGATCATTTTCTGCCTTATTAGAGAACAAAATTTGGTCGCAACTATTTTTCTTAACATGATAACCACATAAATAATGTATGCAAGCCTCGACAAGGAATGGTTTTTTCACAAAAAAATTCATTTTTGAAATGGCCAGCCCAATCGCCCAACATAAATCCAATAGAAAATCTTTGGAAAGAAGTTGACAAAAGTCTGTAAAACTATAAATATTCCAACTTAGCCAAAATTTTCCCGAAGTTGCAAGAAATGTGGAAAAAACATACCATAAACGATTTTTAACCGTTGATTGCATGAATGTTACGGTACTGTGCCGCAGTACTTGTTACTAAAGGTAATAAAATAGAAATACGATAAAATACTAATTGGAAATGTTGTTGATCACTGTGATTTTCTATTACAATACCACCATTTTACAAACTTGCGAGGATGGCTGGAAACTTTTGAGAGCATGCATTTTCCTTTATACTTAATTTTTTCAATTAAATTTATTGATATTTACATGTTCTTCCATAAGTAAGTTCTTAACTATTATGTCAATAATATGTATAAGTATCACTTTGAAATTTCTCTTCATATGGGTACACTTAGAAATTAACTGAAGAATTTTTGCTGGCTGGAAACTTTTGACCGCCACTGTATATATATATATTTTGTCTTCATCTAGAATGAATAAGTAGTCGTTTTCTGAATCTCTAAATTAGAAATGCAGATTTCTGTGCTATGCGAATAGAATTAGGAACTAAGCTGAATAGACGAAATGATCTAGAATTTTTAATCTCCATTTTTTAGGTAACGAAACGGCAATACCGAGAAATTATCGCTTGATTTCAGGAATTGTTTCATAAACTAGAATTTGAGTTACTAGACTAACCTCATATGTTCGCATCTATTTGCTGGGATTTTTAAATATGTATGACTACGAGAATATAGGAAAACGCTCTTGAATTCTAGTAGAGGAGTCTAAAACTCTCCAAACAAAGAACTAGAATTTATAAAAAAAGAGATGGAACTATTTTTTCTAGAGCCACAAATTAGATACTAGATGCCTGAAGCATGATTTTTTTTTTCTGTAGTGTATACATAAAGAACACATTTCTCTATGACCACCTGCTGTCACACACTTTCATCTGCAGTGGTAGAAAGCCCTTGGTTCTCTTGCTGTTAGTTAAGGCGTTTTGGTCAAGAAGGCGGGTGGAAGTGGTCGTATGTGGGTAGAAGTGGGTGGAAAATGTGAAATGAGATATTATATCATCTTTCCTCACATTGTTGTTCTTAAATAAATTCTAAAATGCTTTGAGGCCGTTTCATGAACCAGTGACGGGCAGAGATTATTCGATTTTTTTTTTTAAGTTTCAAAATTTTGTAGAATGATCCGGATTATGCAAATGTTTCAAATTATTCAAAAATTTTCTAGAATGTTCCAGATTTTTCCAGAAAGTTTCAAAATTCTCTGAAAAGCTCGAGAAAAATCTAAAATGTTTTAAAATATTTGATAATTATGTAAAATGTTATAAAACGATCGAGAATAATCTATAATATTCCAAAACAAGCTTAATTCTGTAAAATAACCAAAAATAATTAAAATGTTCTAAGATAATCTGAAATGTTCTAAAATATCTAGCATATTATAGAATGCTTCGAGAATGGGCAGAATTTTGATCGTCAATGGCATATGATTTGAAGCTCAGCACATTTTCGACATTCGCATTGTAGCAACGATCTAGAAAAGATCAAATAATAAAATACCTAAAAGTCAAGCATGAACTCAAAAGGTAAATTGAAGTGATTTTGAAAAAAGCATATTTTGTTCATCTTTTTTTTTTCTTTTTATTCAATTGTTACCTTAAAAATATCTAAGTGAGGATAAAACTTTTTAAAATTTTACTGTACACTCCTAAGATTTATTTTAATTTATTGATATATTTTTCAAAGTTTACATGACAGATAAAATGCTACAGCGTAAAAGGGTGTTTACACAATCTTATGTTGTACATCAATAATTATAATTGCAATAATTATAAATAATAAATAGTTTAATAAATAGAATGTAATCCACATTAGAATATGAGCATCAGTAGCCAAGATACTACATTTGTACTCTCATTGGTACAAGGTAACAAATTACATTTCAATGTAAAATCAATTAACCTTTCAATAAATTTCAATAAATTTCTTTTTTCAGGCATTACGCCGAAACAGATAGACCGAATCCTATTTCTAGAAACATGCATTTTAACTACAGGTTATGATACATGTTGTCCGACGCATGTTCGCAGTGAACATCTTCAATACTCAGTTTAACTTCTAAAATTTAATAGTCACAATCGATGTATTCCCTTTTCTTTTTTCTTTTTTTCATTTATTTAGTAAAATGTTTGCAATGTGATGTATTTTACTCATCTTATTAAATGTTTTAAATTTCATCCATACCCCTTACTTTTTACTACCAAACAGTCTTTTATTGTCGTATCTCTTAAAAATTCCTCAAGCTAAGCAAATAACACAATAAATGCAGCAGCAAAAATTGGCGCAAATTACATAGACAAATGTAAAAAAAAATATATTGCGGAAGTTAGTTTAAGGTTTTAAAAGATGAAATTATCTCGTAGCATAAACGACAAAAAATTTATATATCGTCAAAGGCATGTGAAGTTTGTAATTTTTAAAAACTGACAGTAATTAATTTTTGAAAAAAATCTAGCTATGAAATGACACTTAAAAAAAAGAATGAATAATGTGATATCAAAAATTTTCCCAATAATTATGCAAAGTATAATGATTTTTCCAATTTAAAAACGCTTTGTAAATTCTTTTTATCTCTTTTGTTGATTTTGAATAGCACGTCCCATAAAGTATTTTTCTTCCCTCTCCATTCTTTGAAGAAAAAGTAATAATGCGAAAATAAAATGACATATGTTGCAAGGAGCAGCTTTAGGGAAATAATTTTTTAACGGATTTAATTATTCCAACATAAAAACACTTAAAGGACTGCTTAAAAACACTTTTGCATTAAAAATCATAATATTAAAATTAATCTAAAATTTTACAAACTCTGAAAAATTGTAACAAATTTAAAGATGCAAAAACGAATGAATGTGTGTTATAAATGCAGTTGAAAATTATTTAAAATATTATCATTCATTCATAGTGTGTGAATTACCTACAGTTGTTAATAATGAAAATGAAAATTCCGTTATACAGCAGCAGAATTTTTAATATTTGCTTTGCAAGTAATCATAATACTTATAAATTGAATCTTTAAAAACTGTCTTTTTTTACCCCAGTTAGCCTCAATTTTACTAGTTTGTAATACAAAATAACACTAGTTAACAAACTTTAACATTTTTTATACCCCGAAAGAAATGAAGGGTAAACTGAGTTTTAACCCACTTCTTGGCGACGTGTTTTCTACCGCGCAATAACTACGCCACGCCTTGCTTACCTTTACTTTTAGCTATCACTCTCCTCGGCAACCCTCGGAGAGAAGAAACGATTTTTCTCTCCTTCGTTTGCCGGAGCTTGCGCATGCTCTGTTCGTTCTTCCTTTTCTAGCTTTCTTATTGGACAAGAAAGGAGAAACATTTAAAAGTTTGAAGTCCCGCGCCTTGAAATGAATTAAATTTCTTGTGTCTCATTAGAGGCCGTTATATTTCGAAGAGTAACATGGACGGAGTAAACTTTTTGGGGGGAATATAAGAGTGATTTTTTTTCATTAGAAACCTTTGTTTTGTATTTGAAAGGAAGTATTTTCTACATTTCTATTGTTTTTTGAATGTACAGACCGTGCTTTGTAGTTAAAAATAAGTGTTTTAGGCCTTGTTTTAGTATTTTAGATGTTTTGAATCTTAATGTTATTTAGTTTCATATTAAATATAAAAGGAAAACTTTATTTGACTTCAAAGCTTAGTATATTTCTTTAGAAAATCCATTCTTAATTTCTTTTTTATTTTAAAAAAGGCTGGTTTTGTTTTTAAAAGAAGGCAAGTACACAATTTCTTTGCTTCTTGAACGGAATTGTTTTGAATGTTTTGATGTTATACGTACATGTTTTAAAGAAATTTATAGCCGGGGGGTTCAGGGGGGGGGGCGGAGCCCCCTGAGAAAGAATTTTTTTTCTTTTAAAAGCTTTGTATTGCGTAGTGTCTCCTGGGCTTAAATCCCGCTCCGAGAGACAAAACGCAAAAGCACACCAACGTGGCGATATTTTGGAAGCGCGCCAAGAAGGGGGTTAAAACTCAGTCGCGCCGAAATGAATATAAATGTCTACCTTCCTTAAACTTAAAAGTGTCAGCAGAAATATTCTATCACGTCACAATTTTCTTTCTGCAGTCAAATGTTTTTTTAACTACCCAACGTGGTGACGACAGTTTAATGTTCATTTGTTCGCTTCAAACAGCAAGTATTTTGTTTCGGATTGAATTAAAATGTCGAGTAGAAAATGTAAACAAAGTTCTGATCGTTTTTGCTATGTTTGTGGACAGTACATATTTTCAAAATAAAGAAGACCATTGTAGATTCGTTAAAAAGTGATATCATCATTATTTTGGATTTCCTGTTGCAAACCAAGATAAAAAAGTGGCGCCTCGTGTGTTTTGCGAAATCTGTAGAATCGTTTTACTTCAGTGGTCATCAGGAGAAAACGTACACCTTCTATTTGGTTCACCAATGCTATGGAGAGAACCTAATAATCATGAAAATGATTGTTACTTTTGTGTTACGATGACAGTTGGATATAACACAAAAAATAAGGCGAGTATTATATAAGCCGAAGTTTCGTCTGTTACGAAGCCCATTTTACACTCGAAAGATCTATCACGTCCAGTTTGTCCCGGTAATTCGAATGTAAATATACTAGGAGATGAAAATGAAAGTGATGTTGAATTCAAATCGATTTCTAGTGATTCTGACGAGTTATCTCTTAGAGAAAAGACCCCTCATTTAATTAACCAAGCCAAATTAAATGATCGCATAAGAGATTTACAATTATCAAAATCTAAAGCAGAGTTTCTTGATCATTATGTAAGAAAATATCAACGTCATTATGTAAGAAAATATGTTCGGAACGAGTATATTAAAGGAAAAATAAACACCAAACACGAGTTATTGGTAGATCCTAATAACATTACTCTATCTTCTTTACACATCAAATTGGGACTCATGAAAAACTTTGTGAAGGCGCTTGACAAAAACAGTGATGCTTTCATGTATTTACAAAAAATCTTTCCAAGCATTACAGAAGCAAAACTGAAAGAAGGGATATTTGTTGGCTCACAGATCCGTAAAATTATGAAAGATTCTCAGTTTGAAAGCTTTTTATCTGTTAATGAGAAATCTGCTTGGAACTAATTCAAAATGGTTGTGGAAAAATTTTTGGGAAATAAAAAAATTAAAATTGCAAAGTAACTGTTGCCGATTTATTGAAAATTTTTCAACAGATGGGAGTAAACATGTCATTAAAAATTCATTTCCTGCATTCTCATCTGAGTTTTTTTCCTGAAAACTTAGGAAGTATGAGTGACGAACAAGGGGAACGTTTTCACCAAGATTTAAAGGTTTTTGAAGAACGACATCAGGGATTTTGGGATGAAAACATGCTAGGGGATTACTGTTGGTCCATTGTAAGAGAAACTGATCCAAATAACTATAAAAAGAAGGCAAAAATTAGCGATTTTTGATTTTTTTTAAATATTAATACCAAAATTATGTAATCCAGTTAAGTAAATAATTATTTCTTAAACCAGACATGACAGATTTTTTTTTATTATTTTCTCTGAATAACTGTATCTAAATAAACAATAAATTTACAACTTTCAGCTGGGATATAAAAACGTGTAAACTAATGTAATTTTAAATAAATTAGATGTAAAATTTCGCAACTTAAAATTTGCAAAAGTAAAATTGCAAAACAAGATAAAGTATTTTTGTAACTTCTAAAATTACTAATTTCTTAATTAATTATATAAAACTGCCAGTTAAAATAAAGTTGTTAACTTTAAAAAAGAAGATTTCTCTGCGGTGTTTGAAGTACTAATGTCTCTTTACTCGACTGCGTTTTGGCCAAAAAGGATTATATTTTTATCAGTATATATATGTACGTTTGAATGTTTATACTTACAATATGCAAGGTAAGGCTTTACATAGATATAAACATCAAAGAAACCTTAAGTTTTGCATGAGAATAACCAAAAATTAAAGATATATTAAAAAGATCGGTAGGTAAAAAAGATCGGTAAAAAACTTTAAATATGGTTTTACTTACATGAAGGAATGGGACCAGGAAAGCACTATTTTAAATCTATCAGTCAACCATGCAACTTTTATATATAAAATTGTTGCATTTCAGTCTTTCATACGACGTGCAAATAGAGTTTTTTCAGATGACGAACATAACAATGCAATTGATTTTATTAACCTACTAGCTGACCTGCCCGGCGTTGTCCGGGCCGGTGATCTAATTCAGTTTTAAAATGTATTATTTGTTTTCTAAATGACCCTAAAATTAAACTCAAATTTCTATGATTTTATATCTTTAAGTCCATTTTGTCAAAATTTATATTTTTAAATGGAAAAATCGCGAAAAGTTATTGAATTTAAAGCACATGCTGTTTGGTATTTTATTCTCTATGTAATTTGATTTTTTGGAAACTATGCGAACCGAAAGCGAACGAAACCGCGACGGAACACTCGGGTTTTTACTGAATTCATAAAAAAATTCACATATTTTATTTTGTAAAAAAAGAATTTTATCCATACGAAAGTTCCAAATTTTTTGAAAGTAATGTTAATCTGGTTTATTGAAAGGCTCTAAAAATAACACGGACATCTAGATACTTTTAGCGTAGCAAAAATGTAGTCTCCGTGTGCCGGGATGTAATTCGTGTTTGTCGGTGTATTTGAACGGGTTAAATCTCATATTTTTTTAAAAACGAATTGCAACATAGAATATGAGAATGGTTTAGCTTTAAGAAAATATTTCCGGTTTGTCAGGACGTATATAGAATTACGCCCTGCAAAGGCAAAACCGAAATGAAACGATTTGGTTTTTATTGATTTCGTTAAATTTTTCCTTTTTATTTTATAAAAAATATTTATACTCGTCCGAACGTTTCAAAGTTTTTTAAGAAGGTGTAAATTTGGTCTGTTGAGATGCTTTTAAAAGATTGTGCTGAAATATGTACGCTTAGATACTTTTAGCATAGAAAAAATATTCTATCCGTGAGTCGCAAACTGACCTCCTTTTGCCGTTGTATTTGAAAGGGTTAAATCTTATATTTTAAAAACCAATATCCTCATAGATTATAAGAATGTTTTTAAGCTTGAAGAATATGTTTTTTTGTTTGCCAGTACCTATAGGATTACGCTTTGCTAAGGCAAAACCGCAATGAAAACTATCCGTTTTTATTGATTTCATGAAATTTTTCGCACATTTTATTTTGTAAAAAATATTTTTATCTGTCCGAACGTTTCGAATTTTCTGTAGGGAGTATAAATTTGTTCTTTTGAGAAGATTTTAAAAGATTGAGTTGAAATATGTATGTTAAGATAATTTTAGTATAGAAAAAATATCCTCTCTGCGAGTCGCAAAATGACCTTATTTTGCCAGTGTATTTGAAAGGGTTACAATCCAAATATTTTAAAACCAATTGCACTATCGGTTAGAAAAAAATTTCAACTTTAATATCTTTTTTTTTTGGGTTTGTTTATATCTTAAAAATTACGCCCTGGAGGGCCATTGACAAAAGGGGAAAAAATAGTTTTGGAAAAAACGACCATTTTTGAATATTTATTTTCAAAGGGTTAACTGCAACATTTTTTCGAATTGATGATTGCATTTGAGACCTAAAAATATGATCTTTCGAAATATGTCTTTTAAGTTTAACTACGCCCAGTAGTTTGGTTGATTTGGATTTAAACAAAATGATCCAAAACCAGAAATAAACGCCGATAAATGTTTCTTCTTTCGTCAAGCTTCATCTTTCTTTTTGAAGAGAGTGAGTTCCGCTTCATAATTAATACCATGAAACTAATCAAAAAATTAAAATTCTGAGCTTCAGGTGCATCAGGAGAGATATTGGGCTACTCTCAAAAAAATTTTGAGCTTCGTACGTGCCGTAGATTTTGCTAGCCATCGCAGAGACAGACAGACACACACACAGACAGAGCGTTTTGTTCTTTTATTAGTATAGATTAATGCCTAGCGTCCCTTTTTAAGGACAATTATAAAAAGTCAAGAAAACACTTTCACACCAGTAAATAGAAAGATAAATACTATTTTTCACGAAAAAAACTCCTCAAAAATTAAGATAAAAGTTATTCTTCTGTTAAAAGTGGTGAAACCCAAAAATTCATTCTTAATGAAGAAAATGATTTGGGCATTAATGGGTTAAAAAGGTTGCCTTAGATCATGGTTTTAAGTGTTAGCATATTGACAAGAATATTCGGCAGTATAATACTCCCCCTCCTTCAACCCAGCGTTTTGTCAATAGTTTACATATTAAAGACAGTAGTTAATTAACATTATGTTTCCATTATGTATGAAGAATTAAAAAAGGTTCTTCAAGAATTCAATATAAAATTAATAGTTATATCCCTTACATATCTAATACAGCTTCTTAGTATCAATATTAATAAAATTCATAATCATAAAATGGCAAAAATTTATGAAATTCCAGTTATCCTCTCAAATAATCAAAGATTATTATACATTTGTGTAACTAAATGAACATTTTCAAAGAGATTTAAAGTGTACAAAAGATATATTGCACAGTCAAAACTGAGTACAGCCCTCGCAAGATTAATTTTTTCAAATAAAAGGAGCAAAAATAATTTTGACGAAGTTAAAATTATAATTCCATGCAAAAAGCCATATCTCAATAAAATTTTAGAGTCCATTACGATCATTAAGCTCGAGCCACGAGCTCGTAACAAACATTATCATATTCCATTCATAAAATCTGGCATAATATGCTATAACTAATTAAAAAGCAGGTTTACGCACTCTCAACTCTACTATGCTCGTCGACGTATGTGTTTATATTTTTAAACTTTGAATTGCCCTTAACATCTTTCTATTGTATCCTGACAAAGTTCGCAGAAGCGAATGAAACGTTTATGAATTTTTAATTGTATTTTAAATTTATTCTTTTTACAAGTGTACCATTTAGTAATCTGTATTTATTTTATTGCATATTTTTAATGTATCATTTATTTTAAAATTGCTTTTATGTTCACCACTGTAACAAGTCACCACAAGGTTTAATCAACCCTAGTCTATTTTTCCATTTTTTTCCACTATCATAACTCAAATTCGTCTCGGTATACATTTAGCGTTTCGTTAAACAGAATAATGACTTCTGGTAGATCGATGGGGGTTTGTTTTTGCGTAGCCGACATTTTTTTTCGTCTGTTGCATTGCGGTATGAAGATTGATGTATGAAAACTCGATATCGGATTAAACAAGCAAACTTTCTGGGAAGTTATTACGAAAACTTTTCAAGTCAACTAGAAATACTGAAAGGTTCTCTTGCATTGGTTATTGAAAAATTCTTTTAACTAAATTTCAGTGAATAACAGACAGTACAACAAATTGCACAAATAAATTAAAATCAATTTCAATAAATACAATTACATTGAAATAAAACACATAGTCTCCAAAAAGAAATACGGGAAGGTTTATAGGAATAAAATTTGCATTTGTACATTGGTTAAAAATTATTTTTAGATATTTCTAGTAACAGTTTCAGCATATATTTTGTTATAAAGTTAGAACTTGATTAATTAAATATTCTTAAGCTATATTTAATATTTTTTAGATATATTAGATTTCTTTAATTTATTCCTTTCATGAAATATAATTGAACTTACAATGAAGATAGATATTTGAGTATTGATTAAATACTTGCAAACTACCTTAAGTATAATAAGAATTCTGAATACATTTTTGCTTAGTATCATAACTAAAATAGTGATAATCATTATCGATTGTGATTGTTAGGCACCGACTTCTAAAAGGCTAACAACTTCTTACTTTTCACATGTAGCTATTCATAAATTAAATCATAAATATGTAAATTCATTTTTTGTAAAAAAATACACCTTTGAAAATCTATGTGAGATGAATATTAAATACTATATATTAAATTTAGCCTTTTTTATGCCGGAACCTGATATCCAATGTTCGGTTATTAAAAAACATTTCGTCATTAGAGAATTTTAAAGAATTATTTAATTCCTTTTAACGCTTTTTTAAAGCCGGTTGTTATATATATTTTAAGTTTACAAAAATTACTTTTATATTCATAATGCAACAGACAACTATAAAAATTGCAACAGAGAACTATTAAGTTTAATTAAACCCAGTTCTCTTTTCATTTTTTCCCTATTACACAAACTCAAATTTGTCTTGGTATACATTTAGCGTTCTGTTAAACAAAATAAGTAGATCGATGAGAGTTTGTGTGTTTGTAGCCGACATCACTTTTATCTGTTGCACTACGGTATGAAGATTGATGTATGAAAACTCGATATCAGATTAAACAAGCAAAATTTCTTGGAAGTTATTACGAAAACTTTTCAAGGCAACTAGAAATATTGAAAGGTTATCTTGCGTTCGTTTTTGGAAAATTCTTTCAATTAAATTTCAGTGAATAACAGACTGCGCAACAAATTCCACAAATAAATTAAAATCATTTTCAATGCTTACAATTATATTGAAATAAACAACATAGTATGCAAAAAAATATTTACAAGAATGAAATTTACAGATGCACAATGAATCAAATTTGTTTTAACAACTTTTGAGTAACTGTTTTAACATATATTTTGTTGTAAATTTGGAGTTTGATTAATTGTTATTAAGGGATATTTAATTTTAATCTATAATAGAAATGTAATATAAATAATAGAAATATAATAAATATTCTAATAATAGAAATTTAATATAAATATAAGATTTCTTTAAATGTTTATTTTCATGAAAGTTTGTTATATTAATACTGAAAATAGATATTTAAGAATTGCACAAGTAGTTTTATTAGAATAGCCGAAATACTTTTCATAGACGTATAATTTACTTAGAATAGATTTTGATATTCTGCATGAATTATTATTTAAAAACGTAATATTAACACCGATTCGGACAAAATTGATGAGCCGTGTTTCAAATATCAAATCTTTATGTTAGATCGACATATGACCTAATTCTGAATATATTTGTGTGTAACTTCCAAGAAATGCTCAATCTTTCATTATAATTGTCATAAGTATATCCCAAGAACAACATTTCATAAAATATCCTATTTTCTTAGACCTATAAATAAAATAGGTTAGGTTTTGGTATATATCGCCTGACAGTTGGCACTATTATGCTGTGTTTCGAACAATCTCTGTCGTAGTTGTATAGAGGCATTTATAAATTAAATTTCATCGATCTTCATATTTAGTTAGACTTGACATAAATGGATACTTATTAGGTTCCTCTGTAAATAACAGATATTGCACCTATACTGAAATTCTTATTATTTTTATGTCAACATCAGAAATTGGAATATCATGCGACTTGGTACTGAATTATACCTTGACATGAGTTGACACAGATTAGGTTTAGATGCATCTTGTTCAACAGGTGACGCTGCTGTGCAAAGTTTTTAACGATTTCCTATTTCTCAGATTCTACAAAAACAAGGAGGAAATGAAAAACATGGTGAAACAAAAATGATATAAATATTTTACAAATCAGGTGCGATGTACAATAAGTTGTACATAAACATTTTATTTGCACATATGTGCTATATCTAATCCTTTCTTTTAACTATTATATGTTATAATCTATAGTGTTTAAATCAAATTAAAATGTTTGCACCTGAAATTTTATTTTATAAAATTAAAAATATATTCCCGTAGTATTTCTATGAATACATCTGAATTGGTTCAATTCATATATAAGGAAATATTTATGCTTAGAGACAATTTTGTTTAGATCCGAGAAATTATAATAAGTATTTTTATACATGTATTGATATTTTTAGATAAGTATAAATGATTTTAAACTCTTGGTTCTATTTTTAAAAACAATCCACAATTTTGGAATGTATATAATATACATATAAAAAGAAATACAGCTCACAGTTTTCTAGATTTGCAAAAGACAAAACTGCTATTACATTCTTCATTGAGAAAAATATAATATTTGCATCTAGAATCTAAATTATGGTTCTAGAAAATATAGTTCCATGTCACCTTTATAAATTCTAGTTCCCTTTGTTAGAGAGTTCTACAGTATCCTAATAGAATTCAAAAGGTTTTCCTATATTCTCGTGGTCAAACTTATTTTAAAATATCTGCAAATGGATGCGAACACAAGAGTTTAGTTTTAGTCACTAGAATTCTAGTTTATGAAACCATTCCAGAAATCAAGCAATTGTTTTTCGTTTCTGCAACTATTCAATACCGTTTCGTCACCTTGAAAACAAGAGACTAGAAATTCTAGATCATTTCGTCTATTCAGCTTAGTTGTTTACGCTATTCGCATAGGTCGGCTATACTTAATTCTAGTTTTGGGATCACAAAATGTCTAAGTATTCACTCAAACTGCAGGCGGAGTTTTTTCCCCTAGTGTTCTCTATATAATAAAATAAACTTCTGTAACCGAAATTACTTTCTATTTTTGTTTTCGATAGATTTATACTTTTATATTCAGAGGTATCAGAAAAGATATTTTTTAAAAATGTCTCTATGTTGGTGTTGTCTCTGTACCATTGAAAAGTGTATCAAGTTATACATAGAATTGTACCAAATTTCATACATAATTTCATAGATATTGAACCTGTTCGATAATGATCGAATGTATAAATAAAACTATTCACTTCAATCCAAAATATGATAACTAGCAGACAAAATCTTTTTTTTTAATTGAAAATAAGGCAATATTACGAAAAATTAATAATAAAATAACCAGGAGGTGCTTGTTGAATTTGCAGATATTTCGCCAGAACCGTACACTATAAAAGCGGTCTCAATGCCGTTTTCATATCTTTGGAAAATGTTTGAAATATTGCATAGAATTTAACTGTATTATACTCACCTGTTGACAGCTCTAGTAGCGTAGATGAAAGAATAGTAGAAAAGTAACTCATGAAGCCTGGGCTCGAGTCCCAATCAATAAAAATAGTATATCTATACCCATTTATAGTATACTCATTTATAGTATAACCATACCATTATAGTATACCAATAGTATACCCATTTATACGGAGCTTCTTTACCTGCGGTTTATTCTGTTGAGCTGCCTACATGACAGACCAAATGTTATTCATCGATAAGGTTATCAGAGCGAAATATACCTCCTGGTTGTCAGTCTGCAATTAGCTTAAACGGTAGAGCATCCCCGATATAAGCCAAGGACCTGGATTCAACATTCAAGTCCCAGCTTTGGCATAGTTTTGGCTCAGTTGTAAAACTTTATTTCGTATGTACGTCATATATATATCATTTAGCGATGGACATCAGATCACAATTGAAATTGGCGATGGTTTTTAGAAGGGGGTGTTGTGTGTGTGAGGGGAGGGGTGCGTGCGGTTTTTGCAAAGGGATAAAGATAGACCAGATAACTACTTTAATGTTTTATGCCATTTGCTCAAAAGTCTATGGCAACGTGGAAATGGGATTTTGGGAAACTCCGTTGATTTGACTAAACAGTGAAGATGACAAAAAATCATATTTAACCGCCCATACGACCAATCTAGGTTTATTTTTTGACTTCGAGTAGGTTTAATTTCAAGCATTAACAGATATGTGATAGAAGAAAAGTTTTGAATATTCGTATCCGACTAGTTCTTTATTTTTTTCCTAGAGAACTAACAAAACTGAACGCTATTTTCTCAAGGGGACGGAGGGCGTTAATTTTTTTTTTAATTTTTCATCATAGCAATATGAAATTTTGTGAATATATACATTTCACCAAAAACATGTAGAATATTTTTTTAAAAATGTCCAATCTTATTAAAATTTTTAAATAAAAAAATTAAATTTTTAAACAAAAGTGCTCCTTGTGTTTTAATTTTTGAAATACTTTCTTGCTTTTGAATTTTTAATACTTAAAACTCTATTATAAACAAGTTTGTGTAAGATTTTTAAAATTTCATGAATAGTTAATATTTTATAGATCTTTTTCTAAATTCCATATCGATTTTCATCAAAATTTTGCCTTTTAATAAGTAAAAAATCAAATTTGACAATCTTAATGGAAACTAATTTTTAAAAAGCTTTCTTTGTAAACAATATCAGGATACTTCTTTATCAATTTCATAAATATTGATCCAACTTAACGTGGCAAGGAGCATTTCAAAAATTTAAAAACGCTGAAAAGTTAGCTTTGAGAAAAACAGATTTAAAGTATATAAATACACTTGCTTTTATTAGTTACCTCTTAAAACCTTCATAAATGATATTTTAATAAGAGAAAACAGTTTTGGTACAATTATACCACAGAATTATACCTGTGGTACAATTATACCTTTTTGCGACGGTTTTGCTGAAATAAATGTCCACTGTCTCCTTAAATGTCAAAGTATAATCTTTTATCATAATATATCTCATTTTGAAAGTTTCTTTTCCTATTTTCACACAGAAAATTAGACAGATAATTTTCTTCGACTGCTTTCTAAACTAGTCGGATGTGACTATCCCAAAATTTTCCTCTATCTCATACGTGTTAATACTTCCAGAAAAATGAAACATAGCAGTGCCACTGGTTAAGAGATTTACACCACAATTGAATCAGCAACATGTTAGGTCAAGCTCTAACTGAATCTAAAGTTTGAGCGTTATGCGTTAGTTTTTGAGATAGAATCATTCCAGAAATAGTAAACAAATCTGGATAGCCATCTGTAAAAGAGCAATTTACTTCAAAAATTAAGGAATAATAATATATGTCTGGAACTAAATGAATCTGAAGTTTGATTAAAATTCATGCATTAGTTTCTGAGAGAGAATTATTTCGATATTCATGAATAATTCTACATAGCAGCGCCACTTGTTGGGCTATTTACACTAAAAGATAATCAGCTCCAGTTTATATAAAGCTCTAACTCAATCTAACTTTTTGTGAAATTTCGTGCATTAGTTCTTGAGATAGAGCGCCCACAAATTTTGTCACATACAGAGTGACAGACAGACTCACAGATAGACATTTTGTAAAAATGTGTTTTTGGGTTCTCTGACCCTTAAGAAAGACCCGTAAGAAAAAGCCCAAAATTTTTATTATTGATTTTAAAGTAATGAATTTTGGTGTACTATTTAAGAATCTTTTTGTAAGGAATAATCAGCAAAAAAATTCTCTTTTTATTAAAAAGTATATTTTTATGTCGATTTTTATGATTTTTTTGTGTGGAAAAATACACTTTTTAAAATTACTACTCCTCGTACGATTTTCAATATTTTGGTATTACTAAAATTTCTTAAATAGTGCTATAGTAAATGGAAACGACCTAGGGAGAGATGTTTTTAATTTTCCATTTTAATCAGCTAAAAAAAGAAAGAAATTACGCATGGTAAATTTCCTTAAATTCGGTATAATTTTCATGTTTACCAATTTATGTAAAATTTTCAGAAATAGCCAAAAAAAAATATCTCCTTACTTTTGTTTTAAAATTTTTTAAGATTCTAAAAACATAAACACTCTGTTTCTAAACCATTTTACCACTGGTCCTAAGTACTTTGAACTTAGGCAAAATATGGAAAAAGTCATTTTCAGGAAAACACATATTAAATGGCCACTAGTCCTTTAAACTCTAGTGACTACGATTAAAAAAATCTCATTTGCTACCTGTTCCAAGTGTCCCCGAGTTCTGAAAATTTGCATGGATATTTGCAAATATGTTGTTTATCGTTTTCTGAGATAAAAAAAAATAACTTTTGATGATTTTTGGCTGAAAATGGGGTTCGGGTCTCCCTTAAATCGTGTAAATCCGTCGAAAACTGGAGTTCTAATATTTGCACGAAACGAATACTTTCTCCTTTTAATGATAGAAAAATGTAATAAATTTTAAAACTTGATGCGATTTTTATGTGTCATTTTACATTAATTATCTATATTTTTAAAATGTCATTATTTAAATACCTCTTATAAATTTTGAGCAATAAACAAATTCAGGAAAAGAAAAATACATTTCCTTTAAAAGTTAATGAAAAAAATGATAGAATAAAGCCTTTCAGCTTGAAAATTACAGCCACGTAAAAAATTTAGTGCTCGCGAATATTCAAGCCTTTAAAGAAAATCGCAACAAAAAGAAAATCACTCTAAAATAGAACTTGGCTTTTATAAACTTTGGCAAAAACATTTTCTTTTTTAATTTTTTTTTAACTTTTAGAGTCTTAAGAAAATTTGACCTTCTAAAAATTCCAACATTCTGAAATTTAAAAATATTATAAAGATTTATTTTTAGGTACTACTCTGTTATCCCGTCGACCAATTTCACCAAATTAAAAAAATCGCCAAACTAATAGCCAAATTATACATGCTGACATAATTTTTATTTTAAATAACGAAAAAAAAAATATTTAGTAGAATATTAATAAAAAATATTAATAAAAAGGTCGAAATAAAAATCACTTAATGACGTTTTAAACACGTGAATCGTATTTAATGTCATTGAATATGACATTCACGATCATCCATTATTGGCATTCAATCCTATAGTTTGGCGATAATTTTTTGGTTGACGGGATAACCACTTACTTATCCAGTTTCTGATTTCCGAAAAATCATTTTTCAAAATACAGCACATTTGAAAATTAGAAGGGTTTCACGAAAATTTTAAAATGTTGCTTGCGACTGATTGGTAAAATTCATTGAGTTTGTACTGACAAGGAAACTCTCCATACTTTTTTAATTGTAATTAAACTCATGTATGTAATAAAGGATCAGTCAAAATTAGTGGTGGAAATACATTAGACAACCTGTAAAAAAAATAAATACTTTCGAATGTTTGGCATGAACAGACGAGAATATCACGCGATTTGGCGACCAGCACTTTTCCCTGCCAAAAGCAACCGATTTTAATACCACTGAAAACTTTTGGATTACTAAAATGTAATTGGTATTTAATGAATTTAAATATAAACAATGAGAGAGTTTAATATATTATATACATATATGTATATTGTATTGCATATATATAAATATATATATATATATATAGGGTACCCTGGAGTAATAACGCCACGTTAAGGTTCTACCAGTTTTCACGGCTCAGTTTTAGATTGTATTTTTCAAACAAATATATGATTTGATACAGCAACTCATTAACTATTTATGTAAAACAAGTATGAAAAATCATGCGTTAAGCATAGATTATGAAGCACTTTCCAACACTTAATGAAATCTTTAACAAAACTTTGTTATTTAGGGAAATAATAGTGTATAGCCAAATATACCCAAATATGTATTCCAGTACATTAGAACAGCCCTGTATTTCATATGTCAGTTCATATAATGGGAAAATTTAGCTTAGCAAGAAAATACCCAGTAGCTTGAGATTTCTTTTTGAGCAATTCATACTATTAGATGGAAACATACTTGAATACTTTTGTTCAGCCCTGTAGTTTACATTGTACCTTTATTACACGTCAGCATTAGGCTAAAATTTATTGTAAACTAAAACACTTTTAAAACAACTGAAATCACATTCTCATAAATCATCATTCATACGCGTCCACGTAGCGAATTCTTTGCGTGGCCCTGTATATCCTTTTACCTATATTCTGCAAACATTTCTCAGTAAATTGAATGAAGCTCAGCGTAAAAATGCATAGCTTATTTAAGAACCACGTTTAAATAATTTACGCTCATATTCAGTGACGTTGGTGAGCTCTTTATGGGTAGCCCTGTATATCTACTATAACATTTATACACACCATATAATGTGCATATATTTAGCGAAATATAAACGCGCATATCATAATTAAAATGCATTTCATCTCTCCATCAGCCATCATCGGACACATATACGGTACATCGGAAAAAATATACTATTTGAAATCTTTTGTGTGGCCCTGTAAATGCTATGTGCTTCATATTATGCAAGACAGTAGCGTATAATTTATATTAAGCTTCAGAGACATATATCAATTTTATTATACATGAAAAAGCTTAATATATTTAAAATATGTAATGGGAAACTTTTGATTCGCCCTGTAGCTAGGGTAAACGTCAATAACGTCCTAAAATTTCATGGCAATCCGAGTATATTAACGATTTTTCCCCATAGGCCGTAATGTAATGGGAAAATTTTGATTCGCCCTGTAGATAAACTAATCATGGTAGAAACTTCATTTTCGATAGGACTTGTGCTAAGGTAAACGTCAATAACGTCCTAAAATTTCATGGCAATCGGAGCATATTAACGATTTTTCCCCATAGGCCGTAATGTAATGGGAAACTTTTGATTCTCTCTGTAGATAAACTAATCATAGTAGATACTTCATTTTCAATAGGGTTCGTGCTAGGGTAAACCTCAATAACGTCCTAAAATTTCATGGCAATCCGAGTATATTAACGATTTTTCCCCATAGGCCGTAATGTAATGGGAAACCTTTGATTCTCCCTGTAGATAAACTAATCATGGTAGATACTTCATTTTCAATAGGGTTCGTGCTAGGGTAAACATCAATAACGTATAAAAATTTCATAGCAATCCGAGTATATTTACGGGAGTTAGAGCGCGGACAGACGGACTGACGGACAGACGGCCATCCGGCCAGACGGACAGACGGCCAGACAAACCGAATGCATAAGCACTTTTCAACTTTGTTGGAAAGTGCTAAAAAATAATTTAAGAAATATGCATTCATAAAATGTATTGACGTGATTTCTTGACCAATGCTATTTGGCGTTATTACCCACCTATATGGGTAATAACGCCATGGAAACAAAACTATGAAATAAGATGGAATAATTGCATGTAGATTGCCCAATTCTATAAATACAAACCCTACAAACTTAGAAATTGACAAATTGCATTCTAAGCTATTGAAAATGTTCAATAATACATTTTGTGAAAGTGTAAGAAAAATAAAGGTGTGTGTGTGGGGGGGGGGGGATGAGGCAAAAGAATATCGGACCGTGAGCTTCTTTTTGCTTAAAAAGGACAGCTTAAATATACTTATTATAAACATTGCACAGTTTTAACTGTGTTTATTTGAATCAGTATTTAGGATGTAGCTCGGCCACTGTAGGGAATCAACCGGGGTATTAATGCCAAGGATTGGCGTTATTACCCCGTTATAGTTATTGCGCTGTACATTTTAAATTGCAAATTATCTCGAGAAGATATCCAAAATCTTCAACAACATTTTGAAAGTCCATGAAATGTACTACAAATTTATTTAATTAACAAAGTATTTCCGGATAAAAAAAAGTAGTCTATACATCAGAAAACGTATCTCGCAAATTTTAGATCAAGCATTAATTTTAGTTGCTTGTAAAAACAATAAAACCTAAAAATGAAACAAATGAACTTGAAGCTGTTTTTTTGCGATTTATATGACTCACAATCCTTCTGCGCAGAGGACATGGGTGTCATTTACCAGATTATTTCACAATTATGCATAATATTAGCACTTGGCGTTATTACCCCGCCTGGCGTTATTACACCAGACCACCTTATTTATAATATAAATTCTTACTTTTTCATTGTGGAATATATATCATCAATACGATATAGTTATTAATGGACGTAATCAAGGCTTACTACTGTTATTTTTCACATTAAAATTGTATCCCTTTCGCCTCGGCCGTAGCAGAGATATTTCTTAACTCGTGATACCTGTATACGTTGAATCAGACCCTACTGGATACAATAATTTTTTTTTTAAACTGAGTAATACCGTGTACTGCGAGAGTCATATATCTGTAATCGAATACCTGTAGAATTAACTGCCAACGTACGTATTACGTACATGTAGCTGGCGTCATTACACCAGACCACCTTATTATTTGTTGCTGCAGTTATTTAATTTACCTCTGGAAAAAAATATTTTCATACATAAAATATTTTTATTCAGAAAAATTATTTTCATACATTTAAGCGTACTCAAAAATAAAAGCAAAATGTTTCCATAGCAACGAAATTGAATTGACAATGCTCAACTGGACTTTGAACTTGAAACAATTTTAATGAATTTAAATTTGAATTTTGTTTTAAATCTCAAAATTCGATGGTTAAGTTTGAATATAAATACACGGAAATATCGATATAACGAAATTATACCTGAAACAAACTAAAGCTGACAAACCCAAAGATATTAAATTTATCTAAACAAGTTGAACATATAGTTTTTTTTTTAAAGATGTATTTGATATAAAAAAGTATTTTTTATTGCTTTTCATCGCCAACCGATATTAAATCGCTAAGTAACGGAATTTTCATTATTTTTTTACGGACAGGGTACGGAGGTTTCGCCAATTTTTTTTTACAAACGAATATATCCTAATGAGAAGAACATTGTGTAATTTTTTCAGATTTTTCTGAGTACGCCCGTATGGAGACCTACCTTGTGAGTAGATTTATTTGTTAAGGGGCAACACTAGTCACTGGAAAAGTCCCGGGTGATAATATAAAGGCTATGGGAGCGTTCTTTTCAAATATCTCGCTCAAATTTTAATATATATATATATATATATATTTCATAGAATAGTTGAAGACGAGCCACAACCGGCCTAGTTTTTAGTTTTTAGATTATGGTTTCAGATTTGTTTTAAAAAATTACTTTAAATTTCAAAATCGGTTTAAACAGGTTTTGAAATTGAAACTACCATAATATGAAAACTATATAAGTAAAACTGAAAAAGTAAAAACCTCTTGTGGATCATTCTCAGCTGTGCTATGCAAAAAAAAAAAAAAAATCATGTAAAAATATTAAAATTTGAGTGAGAAATTTGAAAAGAACACACCCATAGACTTAACGTTATGATCCGGGTCTTTTTCTGTGCCTAGTGTGGGGCTTTAAATTAATAAAAAAAAACAATCTGAAACCAAAAAGTAAAAAACTAGGCCAGTTGTGATCGTCTTCAGCTATCCCATGCAAAAGAAAAAATCATGTAAAAATATTAAAATTTCAGCGAGATATTTGAAAAGAACGCACCCACAGACTTAACATTATTATCCGGGCTTTTTCTGTGACTAGTGTTGTGTCTTAATGTAGTTCAAATTATTTAGAATTAAGATCTATTTTTGCGATAAATACAGGATGTCAGAAAAGTACTGGCTCCGGTTTTATTCATTAAATATTGATTAGAGACATAAATTATAAATTAAAAAGTTAAATTAAACTTGACGGATGAGGTAATCCCAAAACTTTCTTCTATTTTAAATATGTTAATGCATAAAATTCATTATAACAGTTTGAAAATTATATCACTATTTATACCCATGGTGAAATTTCTAAAGATGTGAAATTCCATGAATTACTTCTTGAAATAACACTATTGCAAGTATCAGGGAAAATGCAGCTTAAAAGACCCACATGTTAAGCGATTTACACCAAATCATAATCAGCAATAATATTTATTAAAATATATTTGAATTCTGAAGTTTGATGAAAATCCGTGCATTAGTTCTTGAGATAGAACTATTGCGGGAATTGGAAAAATTCAGCATAGCAGCGCCAACTGTTTACTATTGACACCAAAACGTAAACAAAATCTATTAATAACAAGGATTAACTTAATCTGAAGTTTGATGAAAATCCGTGAATTAATTCATGAGATCTATTGCGGAAAGCGTCCAAAATACAGGATAGCAATGCCATCTATAAAGCGATTTGAATAAAAAAAAAATTGTGTATAATCAATTCATAACAAAGAGTAATTGAATCTGAAATTTGCTTAAAATCAGCGGGTTACTTCTTGAGATAGAGCTGTTGCGGAAATCCTAAAAAATGCAACCTAGTAGCGTTACCTGCTGAGCGATTTAAAACAAAAACTAGTTGGATGTGCCATTCCCAAAACTTTCTTCTATCTCATAAGTACATTTTAATAGTTACTCATTTTAATGCTTTAATAATTTTAATTCAATACCATACCAACTTTGATTTTCATCTTAAATTTCTGCTTCAATCAATTAATCGGAGTAAAAACGAATTTCCGTCTCTGTACGAGCCGATGGACAATAGAATGATAGGCAGATTTTTTTCTTTTAATTCAGGGAGGACTTACTTGCCTTACCAAAAAATATTCATATACAAATTTTAGTTCAGTTCTAGAACTAACTTCATACACTTTTAAGTGGTGCAATATTGAAAATGGCATAAAATTCACGATTGCAGCGCCCCCTTCCAGTGGATTTTTTTCAAATTCAGGGCGATCCAACTAGCCATAGCCATACACTTACAAAAAAAATTTCGTTGAATTCGATGCATAACTTCATACACTTTTGGTCGGTACAATATTGAAAATGGCACAAAAATCCCGATTGCAGTGCCCCCTTCCGGCGGATTATTTTCAAATTCAGGGAGGTCCAACTAGCAATAGTCATACACATACACAAAAAATTTGGTTCAATTCGATACATAACATCATATACTTTTGGCCTGTACAATATTGAAAATGGCACAAAAATCGCGATTGCAGCGACCCCTTCCGGCGGATTATTTTCAAATTCAGGGAGGACCAACTAGCCATAGTCATACACTTACACAACAAATTTCGTTAAATTCGATGCATAACTTCATATACTTTTGGTCGGTACAATATTGAAAATAGCACAAAAATCGCGATTGCAGCGCCCCCTTCCGGCGGAATATTTCAAAACTGAAGGAGGACCTGCTTGCCACAGCCAAAAACATTCACAAAAAATTTGGTTCAATTCTATGCATAACATCATACACTTTTTGATGGTAGAATGGCGACATACACACAGACACACAGACATTTTGTAAAAACATGTTTTTTGGAATCTCTGACTCCTAAAACGTGTAAATCCGTTGAAAACCGGAAGTCGAAAAATTTTCGATTACAATACTTTCTACTATTAAAGATAGAAGAAAGTAAAAATATCAATATTCATTTATATCAGGGACTACGTAAATATAAATTTTCTAATAAAAACTATGCAATTAGTTTTTGAGATAGAACACGAATAAAATTTGTCACAGACAGAGAGACAGAATTACAGACTCTCAGGGACATTTTATAAAAACATGTTTTTTGGAATCTCTGACACTTAAAACGTGTAAATTTTGTCAAAAACTGGAATTTAAAAATTTTGACAGATCCAAAATTTTTCTCCTGTGAAGAAAAAACAAGTTGGAAATTGCACGTGAAGCTTAACAAATGAGGTGCGTTCGTACGATAACGAAGTTTTAAAAATATCACTCTCATATATCAATCTCATAAAATTATAAATAGTTAATTACAATTAAAATGTGTACCAAACAATGTTCTCCCTATACCATTATGTAATAGAATACTTTTGTGTTGCCTTGTAAATCAATAACAAATGTTCCTTGCAACACAGATTATGTAAAATGTGTATTATAATATGTACTTTATAGATGCATATTAATTTTATTATGTTCGGATGAGTTTAACACCATTAAAATGCATTTGAAACATTTTTCCCCATTGACCGTAATGTAACGGAATATTTTTGATTATCCCTGTAATTGAACTATGCATCCGATTTTGACAAAATTTGAAATGACTCGACAAAATTATGTAATAATTATTTTCAAATTATTTTCAATTTAATAAATTTCAAACGATTAAAATGCGTTTGAAACATTTTTTCCCCTTTGACCGTAACGTAATGGAATACTTTTGATTGTCCCTGTAATTTATCTATGCATCCTATTTTCATAAAATTTTAAATGACTAGACAAAATTATATAATAATTATATATTTTAAATTTCAAATGATTTGGTAGGGTAGTTTTTGCGTTGTTATATGCGAATGGACAGACAGACGGACGGACGGACTCAACAACAACTATAGGCGCTACGTATTTACATAATTATGAACGCACCTAAAAATGATTTTAAGACTTTTTTATTTTTATTTTATTTTCTTATATTCTCAAAGGGTTTTTAAATGCACCAAGTCTAAATACTAGGTGCGAGCTACACCAATTTGGTGCCCTTGTTATAAGTATTGAACACTATGTTATATTGATAATCTTAACATGTAGGATTGAATCCGAATTTAATCGTTCCTGAAAATCACCATTAAATATGAAAAGCATGGCGATTTATGATTTTATATTCTTAATGATAACATTATCATATACTATTTCACGAAAAAGATCAAGAAAGATAAAATCATGTATCAAGCATAGATGAAGCACTTTCCAATATAATTAGAATAATGTAACAAAACTCCACCGTTTAAAAAATTAAAATATTACTTCTCATTTAACTATATGAAAATGTTTAACGCATTTCAAAACCTAATTCCAGCTGTTCCCATCTACAACAGGAAATTTATCGATTTTGTATGTGATATAGATATTTGTATCTATTAACAACATGGATTTCAAAATTTATTTCATTTAAAAGATACATATATTTCAATTTAAAATTCCCTTTCAGAAATTTACTCTAATAAGTAGAATGGTATGAAAATACTTTTGTGCAGCCCTGCATCTGAGGTATAGAATGTGTATATAAAGAGTAACATGCAAAAACTAATTAAATTTAAAAGCGCACACCGAATTTTAAAACGGACTCTCCAGGAATTTTTCCGTAAAGACAGTACTGTAACCGATGTCTTTTGTGTTGCTCTGTAAAATAATAAAAAATGCAATGAATACCCCGTTTTAACATGATTGTAGTTAAACTCAGTGATTTATATCAACTTCAACACACATGAAATAGCGTAACGTCATTAAAATACTCGCCAAATGTTTTTCCTTTTGTACCGTAATGTAATCGAATTCTTTTGAGTATTGTCCCTCTACATTAACCATTACTCCCCCCCCAATATAAACTTCATGTTCAATATCAAACATCCTGTGGTGACCCTAAATAAGCTTTTTATCAATTGCATGAAAATCCGAGTATATTCCGAGTTAGAGCGGGGACATGCGGCCAGACACCCAGACAAATAATGCCGGAGCATTTTTCAATTTTTATTTGAAAATGCTAAAAAAAAACCAGGTTTCTATATTCGGCAATGTAGAGTAACAAGTTTGCCACATTTAGCAATTAGCCTGAAAGTTGCGACTGACAAGGAAGGTCTCTATACGGGCATACTCCGAAAAAGCTGAAAAAATTACAGAATGTTCTTCTCATGTGGATATATACGTTTATAAAAAAATTTCGGCGGAATCTCCGAACCCTGTCCGTAAACGAAATATTGAAAATTTCGTTATTTGGCGATTTATCATATCGGTTTGCGATGCAATTTGAAAAAATGCTTTTTTATTTCAAATACGCTTTAAGGAAAAAAAGTTTCATGTTGATCCTGTTTAGGTAAATATAATTTAAAGAACTTTAATTTTGCCAATTTTAGTTAGTTTCAAGTATATTTTGTTATATCGATATTTATATGTATTTACATTCAAATTTAACCATTTAAAATGAAATTCATAATTTAAATTCATTAAAATTGTTTCAAGTTCAAAGTCCAATTGAGCACTGTCAAGTCAACTTCGTTGCTATGGAAACCTCTGGCTTTTAATTTTGAATGCGTTTAAATGTATGAAAATAATTTTTTCAGTATGAATTTTTTGTTTATGAAAATATTTTTCCAGTGACAAACTAAAAACTATAGCAACAAACAATATATATATATCTATACATATAATAAAACAGTAGGACCCGGTGTGTCTGTACATTGAAGATAATTGACAAAAATGGAGTCAGGGCGATAAAAGAAAACCAATGAAACACAAAAAAATTTTTTTTGAATTTTTTGTCTGTCTGTCTGTCTGTTTGTTCGAGGTTATCTTCGTAACTACTGAATGGATTTTTATGCGATTTTCACTAATGAAGAATGCACACTCCCGGGCAGTGTATAGGCTTTGTTTCATCAAAATTGGACAACAGACAAAAAAGTAACATAAAGAAACAAAAGAAACTATTAGGTGCGCTGCTCACGTTTTTTAGTACATAACGTTTTTTAGTACATATAAAATCCAATAGATGTCACTGTGCGATTTTAAAACGCGCTATCGTTATGTTTTCGCCAGTCTACTTAAGTATGAGAAAGTTTCAAGCTGGCTGTCGTTCCATGTGGTTTAGTCGGTAGAACGTCAGTGCGCCATACTGATGGCCCGAATTCGATTCCCAGCATGGAATTTTTTTTCACTATGTTGGCATTAACGCCTATAAGCAATTAAAAGAATTTGAAATATTGTATTCAAGGCGAATTTTCTCTCTGGGAAAATTTCCTTGCATTAATATGTCAATGTAATTTTTTTTTCGATTTAATTTTTTTTTTCGAAACTTTGTTTTTCTTAAAAAATTACAGTAAATATTTGATATTTCCCAACGTTTTTTGAATGATCGACTTGCTTTTTTTTTTTTAATGTATGTTTGAACCTTATCTAACTACTTCTTCAAGATTTCTTTAGATAAACCGACCAGCGTAGCGGGCGAAGGCCGCTAGTATATATATATATATATATATATATATATATATATATATATATATATATATATATATATATGCATATAATATATTAAACTCTTTCATTGTTTATATTTAAATTCATTAAATACTATTAACACGCATTATAAAAATCTAGTAGTTTTCAGTTGCATTAAATCGTTTGCTTTCGGCGAGGAAAAGAACAGCTCGCCAAATCGCGTAATATTCACGTCAAATATTCAAAAGTTTTTTATTTATAAATAAATATATACAGGACAGTTGCACCATAAAATTTAAATAATAAGAATGTATTTATTAAAATACAACATATTGCTACAGTGGTGCACAAAACATTTATTTGTGCATAACATTGTTTTGTGCACCACTGAGCAATATGTTGTATTTTAATAAATACATTCTTATTAGTTTTTTATTTTTTTACATAATTTCTAATGTGATTCCGCCACTAATTTTGGCTGATCTTTTATTACATATTTAAATAGTTTAATTAGTATTTTTTTTTTCAAAATTTCTGAGTATGCCCAGTATGAATACTTTAATTGTGAGATCTAAATAACCAAATAGTATAATTTATGTTAACTTAAGAATTATGTACTCCAATACATGAGCATAAAATTACTTATAACTACTTGGTTACCCGTCGACCAAAAAACAATCACCAATTTATAAAATCAAAGGCCAATAATGGATAATCGTAAATGTCATTCACTTGACATTAAATGCGATACACCTGTTTGTAACGTCATCAAATTTTTTTTAAATTTGAATTTTAATTTGCATTTTTATTATTTTTTTACTAATTTATTTATTTTTTGTTTATTTAATTACAAAATTATATCAGTTTGTATAATTTGGCGAAAAGTTTGGCGATTTGAATAATTTGGCGAAATTGGTCGGAGGGATAACCAAGTAATACCAGTTACTTATATTAATAGGTATAAAAATTGATAACGATAACCATTCAATTTAAACAGCATAGCACGATTCCCAAAATATATGGAACTGAATGTAAAATGTTCACAATAGAAGAATTAAGTGAAAAAATAATTATAAATTGAGCTAGAGATTATGAAGATAATCGTGAGAGCATTTATCAAATATGCGAATTTGGGGATATGGCAAAAATGACTCATAATGAAGTTTAACGACTGCAAATCAAAATTAAGCAGTTAAAAAAATGATTTCATAACTGTTCCTTGTAAATTACTAATAAAATCAGTAAATAAATTATATTGGCTTTTATATTTATATTGGATCTTTTATTTTCGCCATTTTGAATTTTTAATTATCACAAATGAGCATTAAATTTTATTAATTTAAAACTTTATCGTACATTGCAGAGCCATTCTGCAAACACATTAAATATTCAACATCGCTTATCATGCAAAAAACAAGCAAACAATAATAAAAAATTCATGAAACAATAATTATTTTTAAGTGCAAAAAATAACTTTACTATCATCGCAGATTAATTAAATTTCTTTGCGAACATTTAGGCTTAACTTTGATATACAGCTCTTCTCCGATTCGTTAACATTACAGATTTGCCGATGAAATAATTTATTTTACATCAAGGTTTTTTAAAATTTCTTTTTACGTGATTAATTGTATATTTTTTTACCATACTTTAACTGGAATTCTAAAATCCATTGTGCTACGCCATTCATTTTGTAATAGCAAAAAAATGCACTAATTTTTTCTTTCGAAGAAAATTAATGTAGTAAGATAAAGTAACATAAGATATTGAAACATTCATAAAGTATTAAAATTTTCAAAAAAGATTGCATTTGAATTAGAAATTATTTATTTACATAAACAAGCACCTTATATATTTTCTCTTTTGTTGTCATCATTTAAATTTACTGGCCACATCAGCAAGATTGAAAACAATTTTTAGTACAACTTTATAGCATACAGAGATTATAGTTGAAAATCTGAACCTCATAAGAATAAAAACTAATAACATTCTTAATACGTCTTTTTCTAATCATTTATCAGTTATGTATGCTATGGTAAACTAAGCAAATATAAGTTTCAAAATTGCAGATATAAATGATTTTTTAAATAAAAAGCAAGTTGCATATCTTTAGAATATAAACCACATCATACCTTTATTTTTAACTCCATAGTCCTGAAAAACGAACTTCTACAACAGTAATTAAGGATAAATATTCAAAGTAGATAAAATATTCAACCACTTCGCAAATAATAGTTCTTTTAAAAATTAAATATGGTTTTCTAACACGAGCTAAATTCTTATTTATCATAATTAAAATTGTTGCCACTCATTTCATTTTACTTGCTAATATTTAAAAAAAAGATATAAAGAATTAATGATCAATTTTATTTTCGCTAATTTGTGCATATCAACGTGGAATTTCCCGTGTTAGATGTTGCTAGGATAAATATTATTTTTTACTAAAAATATTTCAATTTTCTTTCACAGGAAAAAAAAGAGCGAGAGTAAAAAAAAATTTCTTAATATCCATTAAATTGTCTTCGAATTGGCTTAGCTCTCGCCCTTTATATTTAATATTTTTAACACTTTTCAACAAAGTTGAAAATGTTCATGTTTTCGGTTGTCTGTCCGTCTGTCCGCGTTTTAATTCTCGTAAATATACGCGGATTGTAACGAAATTTTTGGATGTTATTGACGTTTACCCTAGCACGAACATTTTTGCAAATAAAGTTTCTACCATGATTATTTTATTTACAGGGACAGTCAAAAATTTTCCGTTACATTACGGCCTATGGGGAAAAATCGTTTCAAATTGAATTTTAAAGGTGTTACAACACATCATGTCAAACATATTCAAATTTACAATGCATTTTCGAAGTACACTAAAATATGCATTCTGTAAAATATACAGTGAAAGGAATAGTATAATTCATTTACAGGGGTACGCAAAAGAATTTCATTACATAATAATAAAGGGAGGAATTGTTTGCGATATATTTTAATTATGTTAAACGATTTCATGTATAGTAAAATCGATATACGCTGCTGAGGCTTAATATTTTATGTATAACATGAAATGCATATCATTTACAGGGACTCACAAAAGATTTCAATTAGTATATTATATGCGAAGTACTGTATATCATGGTTGATGACTGATGATTGGATGAAATGCATTTTTTATTAGAAAATGCGCTTTTAAGTTTCACTAAATTTATGCATATTATATGATGCATATAAATGTTGTAATTGATATACAGAGTTACACAAAAGAGCTCGTAAAGGTTAGTAAATATGAGCGTAATTTACTTAAAGCTAGTTTATAAATAAGTTAAGCACTTTTACGTTGAATTGCATTCAGTTTACTGAGAAATGTTTGTAGAATATAGATAGAATGATATACTGGATCACGCAAAGAATTAGCTACATGATCGCCTATGGATGATAATTTCTGAATTTGTGATTTAAGCAGTTTTAAGAGTGTTTTTGATTGAACTAAATGTTAGCAAGGGACTATGCATATATAATGTTATAACTTTAGGGGGGGGGAGTGTTTTTTAAAAATGATATCTTAAAATATCTCTAAAAGGAGGGGTGTATTTTGATATCGATATCATTTTTTATTCAAGAGAAATTTTCCCCTTTTATTTGTAACATTATTTATAGTTCAAAATAGCATGTTATCTATTTTTGTCGATTATCTATTTTTTTATAAAAATACAAAGTCATTATTACAATCATTAAATTATTATATAAAATTATTCTAAATTATTCTAATTATTCTATTAGATTATTTGGTTGATATTTGATTCTTGCGGTTCATAGCTCTGGCTGACCCCCCACTCCCTCTCTTTTTATCACTTTCTAACTAAGTGGAAAAGTGCCTATTCATTCTCTGTATCATATCCCTGTCTATTCATATCTCTATCCATTTGTCTATCTGTCCGTCTGTCCACGCTAAACTCTCGTAAATGTACTCAGATTTTCATGCAACTTATAAAGCTTATTTAAGGCTACCAAAGCATGTTTATTAATGCATTTAAAGCATGTACGATTTATGATTCATTTACAGGGACACTCAAAATAATTCTATTAAATTATAGTTTATGGGGGAAAATCGTTCGGAGAGTATTTAAATGATATTACGGTATATCAATATAGAGAAATTGATATAAATCACTGAAATTCAATACGATCGTGTTAAAACATAGTATTTATAGCATTTTTTATTAATTTTCAGAGACACACAAAAGAAATCGTTTACAATACTTCCTTTGCTGGAGAATACATCTTAAATTTTAGTATGCGCTTTTAAATTTAATTGGTTTTTTACATATTACTCTTTATATAAAAATTCTATACCCCGTATACAAGAATGCACAAAAGTATTTGCATACCATTTTTCTTATTAGAAAAAACTGCTTAAGTTGAAAATATTAACTTAAATATATGCATCTCTTAAATGAACTAAATTTGGGAAAGCATTTTGTTAATAGATAGAAATCTCTACATCATATACTGAGCTGTTAAAAAATTCTGATAATTTTCCGAATGTAAATGGGAACAACTGAAATTCGGTTTTGAAATGCTTTATACATTTCCATATGGCGAATAAACGAAATATTTTAATTTTTTAAACGACGTAATTTTGTTACATTATTCTGAATGTGTTAGAAAATACTTTATAATCTATGCTTGACACACGATTTTTTTTTCTTTCTTGTTTATTTCTTAAATCTGAAATATTTTTCAAAATTGATAAAGTCATTATCATACAGATTTGAAGATTAATCAATTTATATACCTGTACATTTTTTTACGTGCTTCCGTAATTATGGAAATACGTAGCACCTGTAGTCGTCGTTCAATCCGTCCGTCTGTCCATTTATATCAGAGCACGAACTATATAATTGAATCATTTGAAAAATACATTAAATATTTGTTGCATAATTTTGTTGAGTTACTTCAAATTTTATGAAAATTAGATGCATAGTTGAATTACAGAGACAATCAAAAGTATTACGTTACATGACGGCGAATGGAAAAAAATTGTTTCTAATGCAGTTTAACTCTTTGAATCCCACAATAGCCGAAACCTCCCAATGCCCTGAGCCCCATAATAGCCGAGTCTAGCTGGTAAGATTTCCGTTCCCTGGTAAGTTCGGGTTCGGAGACAGGGGGTGTGGTTCTTTGATGGATGGTATTAAAATTTCTGGACAACACAATAAGAAGACAAATTTTTGGAATTTTACAACTAAATTCTCTTTCTTATCTCTGTGTATCTCAAAAATTGTTTCTTTCTCATTTGGTTTTTGTTAATCCTTACTAATATTATAAATCGGAAAGTGAGTTTGTTTGTTTGTTTGTTTGTTTGTTCCGCTTTCACGCCGTAACTACTGAACCGATTGCTTTGAAATTTTGCAGACGTAAAGTTAGAAGTCCGGATTAAATAATAGGGTAATTTTTACTTATTTTATTCAAATATTTTCCTTAATAATTCAAAATTTAATTATTTTTCATACAAAATCAATAGGCATTTTTCAGATAAAATTTAACCATTTTCCTTTCCTGTTACCAAGAAAATAAAAAATTGGAATAATAATTTTTCAGCGGCAATGAATTTTTAATAGAAAACTTCCACGCGAAAAACTATAATAAAATAATTTAAAAGAAAATAAATATGACGTCATGTTTGAAATAAAAATAAAAGGTGTATTTTTTATAATACATTTAACAAGGATATTTGTTTAGTTAATGGGAATTTTTGTGTAAAATATGGTGACTTAAATTAAAAATAAAAAGAATGAAAAAGAATTATATTTTTAATAAAATGGTTCACTCATGAAAATGTGACGTCATAGTTGAAATAAAACAGGTACTTTATAGCAGTTGTTAAAAATACAAGGGGTATGAATATCAGTAGCTAATGGAGCGAGATAAATAATGACGTCATATTTAAAATGAATCAGAAATATTTTTTACTTATACTAATTAATAAGTTATAAGTTACATACAAATGAATATTTTTATTCAAAACTCATAATTATCAATGAAAAAATTTTTTGTGGGGAAAAGGTGGAAAATAAAATCACTGATTAATATATTTTTAACTCGATTTTTTAACACTTTCGAACAAAGTTGAAAACTTATTATGCTTTCGGTTTGTCTGTCTGTCTGGTCGCTTTCTAACTTTCGTAAATATACTCCGATTTCCATGAAATTTTTGGACGTTCTGAACGTTTACCTAGCACGAATACCTATTGAAAATAAAGTTTCTACCATGATTAATTTATTTACAGGGATAGTCAAAAACTTTCTTATATTACGGCATTATGGGGTAAAATCGTTTTAATTAAATTTAACGATGTTACAGCCTATAGAACATATTCAAATTTATATGCATTTACAAAGTGCACTAAAGTATGCATTCTGTAAAGTATGTAGTGAAAAGGGCACTTACTATTCATTTACAGGGTCAGATAGAAGAATTCCATTGCATAGGAATAAAGGGAGGAACAGTTTCCGACATATTTTAATTAAGGTAAACGATTTCATGTATAATCAAATTGATATATGTTGCTGAGGCTTAATGTAAGTTATTTCATGCATAATACGAAGTGCATAGCATTTACAGGGACACACAAAAGATTTCAAATATTATATATTCTATCCGAAGTACTGTATATCATGGTTGATGACTGTTGCATGGATGAAATGCATTTTGAATTATGATATGTGCTTTTAAGTTTCGCTAAATGTATGCATATTAAATGGAGAGTATAAATGGTAATAGTATAAATAGTTAAATTTAGATATACAGGGTTACATAAAAGATCTCGGAAAGGTTACTGAATATTAGCGTAATTTACTTAAAGGTGGTTTTAAAATAAAATATGCATTTTTATTTTGAACTGCTTTTAGTAAACTAAGAAATATTTGTAGTATATATATAAAATGATAAACAGGGTCCCGCAAAGAACTGGATACAAGGTTGTCTTCGTATGATAATTTCTGAAAATGTAATTTAGGTAGTAATAAGAAATATTTTTGTTTGAAATAAATTTTAGAAAGATATTTTCGTGTATTAAAGGCACTTGGAAAACTACAGGGCTGAACAAAAGAATTCAAGAATGTTTCTATCTATTAGCATTAATCGCTGAAAGGAAAATTTTGACCAGCAAACAAATTAGCATATAGGGATTATCAAAAGTTTTTTTTACCAAAAATTCGCGATAAAAAGTTAATTACACATTCTTTTCATCATCGAAATTTTTTGCTTGATTGATCAATTATTTCTTCTTTAAATGTTATGTGAACGAAGTCACGGGTAACTGTTAGTGGAAAATAAAGGATACATTAAGTCATTATACAGAAAGTTTATGAGAATACAAATTAAGCAAGAAATATTCAATTGAAAATACTGATTAATTATTTAATTAATTAGAAAGAGAAAAATAATAACATAATGTGAAATAATTAGTTTTTGTATATTTCTGTATTCATATATATTTTTAAAAAAATCTTTATTTTTCTATATATTCATGTTCATAACGTTTAATTTATTTTCCATTGATGGTTATTAATGCTGTATATTTATCTAAATTTGCTTTCTAAAATAAGCGAAATGTAAATGATGTCTTTTCATTTTCTTTTCTAAATAGTATCAATAATTTTTTGAGAACAGTGAGATTATAAAATGAAAAAAAAACCTGCATCGTGGAATTTTTATTGTATTTTTTATTAAAAAGATATGACTTAATGAAAAATTAAACAGAAGTCATTTATCATATTTCAATAGGAGGAAAAAATAGATAACTGATTAAATTTTTATTAATTTTTTACTTCAAAATTACGTGTATTGTTAATTTGCAAAAGTGTAAATTACAATATTTTCAGTGTACGCTTTTAAAGTTTAAACTAAAAGCTTATTTTCTGAAAGTGAATCTAATTTGAACTTAAAATAGTACAATATTAATTCTCTGCATACATGATTTGATTCTATATCAATCAACATTATAAATTTGTTTGTAATTTTAAGAATTATTTATAAAACAATGCACTATAAACCCTAGTTCATCTTTGAAGTTTTAAAAGATTCATGTTTTTCAACATTTTTATCTGAATAATGATCTGGCGATTAAGAGATGAGGGGCGTAACTGATAGTTGAAAACTAACGAAAGGGTCAAAGTGTAAATTGTCATTTTTACCATTGTAGAAGCAAAGAGGAGGAAGGAAGCAGCACGAGACGTCGGCTATATTTCTGGGATCCAGAGGGTTTTCATTTTTTGGAGCTTGGGATTTAAAGAGTTAATGATGTTACACTCTTTCAAACATAAAATGTATATGCATCTAAGATGTATATACTAAAATATACGCACTGTACAATTGCAAACAATATTTTTTTTAAATTAATTTATAGGGCTACACAAAACTATTCAATTAGATAATGGTATAAGGGGAAACATTGTTTGGGGTGCATTTTAATAATATTAAACTATTTCACATTTTATGAAATTGATGTACGTTGCTGAGATTTACTAAAAGTTACTTCCTGTATAATAGAAAACAAACAGTATTTACAGGGCTATGCAAAAGATTTCGGATACTCTACTGTATCTGTAGTACTGTATATTATTATAACAAGATCCGAATACATTTTAAACTTCCTTACAGTACGAACGTTCCTCATTTGCTACGCTTGACTTGCAATTTCCAGCTTGTTAACATTAAAGATAAATTTGGTGTTATAGATCTAGTTATAGACTATTATTTCATAATTGTATGAAAATACATATCAATTTACTCCAATTTCGGTTTCCATTTGGGTCCGGTTCGGAGAAAAACTTTTGTCGGGTTCTGTTAGGGCTTAGGGTTGATTTGAAAAATAGAACATTCGCATTTAAATTGAATTGCGTCTTGCACTCTGGGGCTCAATTTCAGAACTTTCTTGGGAGCGGTGAGGGAGGGGAGTTTTCTTTGAGAGCAAGTGACATAGCCATAGCCAAGGGTTGAATCAGGTGCAAGAGTGGAACATCCCTCCAACTAGAAATGTTTACTGATGCATTGGATCAGGAAATGAATCTTCGAATAAAAAAACCAGAAGGAACCAATGCGAAATTTCATTTTATGCAAATTTCTGTCTTAGCGGTATAATTTGAGGATATTGAATACTGAAATTTTATGTTTAGATAGGATTCAGCTATAGCATATAGATTCAAAGGTTTAGCAGTGTCATCTGTTGAGCGATTTACACCAAAAAAAAGCATAATCAATTTATACCAAGGCTAACTGAATATAAATTTTTATGAAATTTCATGCATTAGTTTTTGAGATAGAGCGACCACAAAATTTGTAACATTATTCATTAGTATAATGTAACATCAGTTATATCGGTTATATCACTCAATATCATATAGGCAGTAAGGCTGCCTCCAATTTCATTGAGTAACGCTAGATAAATGTTCTACAGTGTAGGTGTATATAAGACTCCAAAGAGAAAACGTGAAATTTTAATTATTACATTCATTCATTTTGAGCAACCCCTTTCAAAAAACAAATACAATGCAATCTTCTTGGGAACTTTATTTATCATCTAACGTACGATAAAAGATTAAATCGGTTCATTAGTTTCGAAGCCTAGTTCCGACAAAGAAAACATGTTTAAGTTTTACAGAGTGAATTTACCTTCTATCATCACAAAAACAAGAAAATGAATACGTAAAGTAATTAAATCAGAAAATGTGTGTTTAGCCGTTAATTTTATAGGGAGAAAAGCTGAATACGAATGACTTCTTTACTTTGTTTATTACTGTCATTTTAACCTTTATTATCACAGCGTTGCACATCTACAACATACACAAAAGTCAATATTTCTTATGCAGCACGCTTTAGCAGACGATTTTAATTATTGCTTACTATATCCTTCCACATCAGTTAATATAAATCGTTGGTAGAATGTAGAATTCTCAACAGATGGAGATACTGACAAAGGAAGGTCTCCATACTGGCATACTCCGAAATATCTGAAAAAATTGCAGAATGTTCTTCTCATGACAATATATACAATTATTAAAAAAATTTCGGCGATGTACCCGTATCCGGGTATGTCTCCATACAATGTCCGTAAAAAATAATAATGAAAATTTCGTTATTTGGCAAATTTTCATCAGTTGGCGATGGAATGAAATTTCAAAAAGTACATTTTTATATCAAATACACTTTAAGGAAAAAAATATTCATGTTGAGTTTCAGTGTTGCCACATGGGTTACTTATTTTAAATTCAGATTCTTGACTAGCACCACTTTTTTGAAATAGAAAAATGCGCTTTATTTAATGGCATATTAATAAAGGCGAAAACAAACGGAATTTTGCCGTTTCGAAAAAGTGGTTCGAATTAAGAAATTTGAATTTTAAAAAAGTAGCCCACTGGCAACATTGTTGAGATTGTTTAGATAAATCGATACTTATGTATTAAAGACACCGCAGTTACAGATTTCGTGATATTTAATCTACACCTAAATTTTTTGCGACAAATCATAAAATAAAACACTTTTTTTTAAATTAAAACACTATATTTAAAAATAAAGTAACATATCGGATTTCGGTGGAAAATAGGCCGATATAGAGTCACTTCTGCTGCGGTGACGTTAATACGTAAGTACCGATAAATTTAATTTAGTCAGTTTTAGTGTGTTTTAAATATAATTTTGTTATATCGATATTTATATGTATTTATATTCAAATTTAACCATCAATCTTTGCGATTTAAAATGAAATTGATAACTTAAATTAATTAAAATTGTTTCAAGCTTAAAGTCCATTTTGAGCATTGTCGATTCGATTTTGTTGCTATGGAAACAAACTTTAACTCATTAACCGCTTTGCAACGGGAGCCCTTTACGAAATTTTTAATCTTTTGTCATCGATTTTTTAAAAACAGAAAATTTTGCCTTTTAAAATCTAGCAAATGCTCCCATTAAATAGGCTAAATTTTAAAATAAAATTTTATAGGTGGGGTATAACAAGGATTTTTAAGCCTTTTTATACATGTTGGCCTTGTATACATGTCGGTCATAACCAATAGGTTAAAATATTTTTTTAAGAATATCAATTATTTATTACGAATTAATATACAATTAATAATCGTTTACTAATGAAAAAAGTTATATTGAATTAATAAACAGTTACTCATTAAGAATTACATTAAATTAAATAATTCATTTAATATACAATTAATTTTGAACAAACATTCTAAAGTTCTCACTTAGCAGGAGTTATATATAAGCCGAGTAAAGAATGTGAATATTCTTTCATTTTATAATTTCTCATTAAGCTCCTGTCCTTTAATGTACAAATTTACCATTTATTTAATAAAAATAATGATTTTCGATAAGATCCATGAGTTTCTGCGGTCGACATTACTTTCATCAAAGGCCCTGAGGGATGAAGAGTGATATATGGAAACTCAATAACACATCGTCGGCAAAGTCTCAAAAGTTATGAGGAAAGATGACCAGAAAACTAAAAGCAGTGAAATGGTTTCTTGGATTGATTATTATTGTGAAATCATTTTGTTTATTTTCTGACTGTGATTGGGCAATCAATCCTGTAATAAAATTAAAATATAATTTATTACTTTAAATTTTGCTAAAACAAATACACTGTAAAACAAATCTGTAGTTCTAGAATCAGATATAAAAATATGTATGCTTACTAATATTTTATTTCTATACTGTATAAAAAAAAAATGTAAATCTACAAAAGTAATGTTTGTAAAGCCACAGAAATATGTACAGTCCCTGGCCAAATTATTAGACGCACTCCTTTTTCCTTGTGTCGAATCATATTACTAGCTTCATAGAATTATTACTGTGTGAATAACTGCAATTAATTATGTACATCATTTGTAGGATTATAATAAATAAAAAACATGCCTACGACTTTAAAACTCTTTCTTTTTACAAATTAAATGAAAAATGGCTGAAATTGCAAAATTTATAACTTGAAGCTCAAAAAAATGTCAATATTTTTCGGAGCCTCTTTTGGCGGCTGTCAGTGCCTCTATTCTTCGCGGCATGCTGTTAATACAAAATTGAAGCGTTTCTTGTATGCGTGGGTGACGAATCCAGATAGGGATAAGATTTTCTATGAGCTGGGTTTTGTTTGTTATGACTTCTTAGTCAATTCTCCAGACCAATATAAAGAGCTTTTCAAAATCGGTTTATTCTAAAGCTAAAATGATGGTTTCCAAATAAAGAACCATTTGTATTTTTGTAAGGTAAAGCTTTTTGTTACATAGCCTGATCCGTCAAGGTCTACTTTCAATAAAAAAATTTCCCTGTGTTGAACTGCTCCCGGTAATTCGTCAGACATGAATACCATTGAAAATGTTTGGGAGCTAATGAAGAAAAAACTGGACAAAGAGCTCTTAACGAGCAAAACACAGCTCATAGAAAAACTTATCCTTGTCTGGAAATATCACTCACACATTCTAGAAACATTTCAATTTTGTACTAACAGCATGCCGTGAAAAATAGAGGCACTGATTGCCGCCAAAGGAGACTCCAAAATTTTTTTATAATTTTAGCAATTTTTTTTTAAGTTTTACAGTTTTAGCAATTGTTAATTTAATTTACAAAAATAAATAATTTTAAAGTCATTGGCATGCTTTTAATTTATTATAATCCTACAGATGATGTATATAATCAATTGTAACTATTGGCAGAGTACTATCTCTATGAAACTTGTAATATCATTCGACACAAGAAAATATGAGTGCGTCTAATAATTTGGCCAGGGACTGTAGCTTTACAAACCCCTGTTTTAGTTTTTGAGTAGAATCTTTGCAGAAATAGTAAATAAATCTGGATAGAAGCGCCATCTGTTGAGCGATTTACTCCAAAAACTAAAGAATCTTAATTTATATCAGGGACTAACTGGATTTGAAGATTGGTGAATATTCGTATTGCATTAGTTTCTGAGAGAGAGCTATAGCGATAATTGAGAATAATGCTAGATAGCAGCGCCATTTGTAATTTGATTTACACCAGAAATTAATCCGCGCCGCATCATATTAGGGACTAAAAGAATCTTAAAGTTTTATGAAAATCCATTCATTGGTTCTTGAGATATGGCTATTGCAAGAATCCAGGAAACTCCGCATAGCAGTGCCACCTGTTGGGCGATTGACACCAAAGCAATAGAACTAGTTCATATCAGGGATTTACTAAATCAGGGACTAAAAGAATCTGAAGTTAAAAGAAAATCCGTGCATTAATTCTTGAGATAAAGCTATTGCAGATGCAATATAGCAGTGTCACATGTAAAGTGATTTACACCAAAATGTAAACAACATCAATCCATGTCAAAAACTAACTTAATCTGAAGTTTGATAGAAATTCGTGCATTAGCTATTGAGATAGAATTTTTGCAGATCTTTCAAATATTGCAGATCTAAGTAGGAGCCTCATATGACGCTCAAGGTAACGAGAGGTTAACCCTTTCATTCCCAGTGAGTCCAAATGGCATCATGACATTATTTATTTTATTTCTATATTTAATTCGGATATTTCGAATTCATACCAGAAAATTAAAATAGAAATACTTGTTTTATTTAATAGCAAAAATTCCATAATTAAATAAAGAGAAATTTATCATTGAACTTTTCTGGTGTAAATTCAGATTCTTTGAGCTACGGATTTTCTAGAACGTATTTAACCATGGGAATGAAAGGGTTAAACGTTTAAAAATTTTTTAAACCTGAAAAAAAAACATGGAAAAACATTAAATGGGAATATTTCTTACTCCCGCATTAAAAAAGATATATATATAATAAATCGTGCTAATACAATTGCGTTTTCTGCTTTGTATAAAATTTACGACATAACAAATCGTCACCTGTAAATCAATAATAGCTAATACGGCTTCATATTTGATATGAAATGAAAGTCAAATCACCTGAGAAATCGTCACCTGAGCTGTCTACCCAAACAATTCGCAGCAGATTTCATTAAGCAAGATTGAATGCATATCAAATAACCACTGGAGTTTCGTTATCCCCTTGAAGGATGACTTTATATTTTTTAAAGTACAGTAAAACCCCGATAATTCGGATTAAATGGGCCCAGGCCCAATCCGGACTATCAAAAATCTGGATTATCCGGAGAATGAGAAAAAAATAAAATAAAATGAAACATACTTACAGAAAATCTCCTTTATGTTAAAATTATCCAATATTTATAGACGATAAAACTGTTTACTTTGTTTAATTCTTCTAAAAAATTTCAGAAAAAGTTCTTTTTATTCAGAATACGACGATGAAATAAGTTAATGTTATGGAAATTAGCCAGTCGCTTCTCAAATTGAAAAAAAAAAAAAAAAAAAAAAAAAAAAAAAAAATGACCGAACTGATCCGGATTATGCGGAGATCCGGATTAACGGGGTCCGAATTTGCGGGGTTCTACTGTACTTAATTTTCATTAAGTTTTGTATCTACGTTCGACAATATTGAACAAAATTTTACTTTTATAACTTTGGTAAAAAAAAAAAAGCTGTAAGATTACATTTCCTTATTTTCCAATAATTTGTTTTGAATATTCTTGTAAGAATTCAACATGATAGAATGGATACATAGATTCTGTAGCTACGTTTAATTCATGTTGGGGAACATTAGCGAGCAAGGAGTTTTCTTTATGAAAACAAAGAAACAATTTCTTTCAAATCGATATCATTTCGTTTTTTAAAGCCGCTGAGACGCTCGTGGATTTTATACACCATCAAGACGAATTAAGAAATATGGCTTTAATAAAATGTAATAAGAAAATATCATTAAAAATTTTAATTATTTTTTTCTTAATAATAATTTTCATAATTTTAGACTCAATAATTTTCATAAATTTCAGAAAAAATTCAATATTTTTTTAATTAAAAATAAATTATATATAAGTAATTTTATAAAACATTAACTACAAATGAAATATTTGAGTTAAACTAGTTGAAAGTGGTGAAATAGACGCAACAAATAAGATGTCAAAAAATGGTCATCATTTTAGGAAAAATTTATTATTTTTTCGTATAACTAAAAATAAATTTCATAATTAATTTGGGAAAACCCTGTCTACAAATGAAAGATTTTAGTTAAAATAGTTAATATTGGTTCATTAGGCGGTGCAACTAATATGTCGAAAGAAATCTGCTTGTATTTAAAATCTATAGATTTATTTATTTCATTTTAATTTGGCTTTTTTTTTCATACTACTATCATGAATTGCACTGTTTAAGCGTAAAAAAGATTAATGGGAAATGAGGATTTTCACTCATAACAAAGAAAATCATGCAAATATTAGCATCGATCTTAATTATATTTAAGAAATTACTATAAAAGCTTTTTTTATAATTTAATATTATAGTTTTACTGAACTTTAAAGAACTATATTTTAATAGTATAATTGTTTTACAAGCTGAAATTCGTTACTGTATAATTATTTATTTAAAATACATTTACTGAAAAACATTTATTTAGACACAATAGCGAGTTTTCGTAGATCGATGAGATTTCTGTGGTCGACATTATTTTCGGTACTTGCCCAGCGGGATGTAAAGTGATGTATGGAAACTCGATATCGGAGAGAAATCAAAGCGTGTATCAAGGAAATTATTAAAGAAGTTGTCTAGAAAAATCAAAAATATTGGCAGATTATCATGATTTGGACGTTGTTACATAGAAATGTAAAAGCTATGCCTCAAACAAAATACAAGTATTTTATTTACATAATATTTAAATGGAAATTGAATTCGCCAGAAATAAAATTGCATTTCTAAAATCGTATACGCAAATTAATTCCATATATTGTTGATACAGCCCAGAATATTTCGATAACTTTTAACAAAGCAGTCACAATCTATTTACATATTGAGATGAAATTTGAAGAATGCATGAATCTTATATACGGGAGGGGGGAGGGTAGAAAATATTTTAATAAATCGAACCTATCAGGAAATCTGACTATAATAAGAATCATAATCATATTTTAAAGATAGATGAGACGAAATAAAGAAAATGACGTAAAAGAGGATGTAATCATAAATTGGAACAGGAAAAAATATAAAAATCAATTGATGGTAAAAAATAAAAAACGGAAGTATTTAATCTTCACTAACAAAATCATCTGGGGGAGTGCGGGATGAAAAGGACATTTTGTCTTTATAAATTTATGAAAGAATGGTATTTCAAGATATTATTCTCATGTTTGCGCCCAATTCTCCTCTTAAACCTTTGCTTTGGTTCTATAAACTTCTTATCATCAAATATAACAGCGCATTTATTAATATTAGTTGAAATATTCCTTTTCATTAATCTAAAATCTTGCAAATATTAACATCGTTCTTAATTATAATTAATTATATTTAAGACAGTAAAAAGAAACCTTTTTTATGATTTAATATTCAGTTTTACTGAACTTCACATATATAAACTCTTTAATATTACGTTTGTTTTAAGCTGAAATTGGTTTACAGTTACTTATTTGGAATACATATACTGAAAATAATTTATTTAAACACAATAGCGAGTTTTCGTAGATCGATGAGATTCCTGAGGTCGCGATTATTTTCGGTATTTGCCCTGCGGGATGAAAAGTGGAGCATGGAAACTCGATATCAGAGAAAAATCAAAGTATGTGTCTTCGAAATTATTAAAGAAGTTGCCTAGAAAATCAGAAATATTGGCAGATTCTCATGATTTGGATGCTGTTGCATCAAAATGTAAAAGCTATGCCTCAAAGAAAATACAAGTATTTTATTTACATAATATTTAAATGGAAATTGAATTCGCCAGAAATACATTTCATTCCGGAAATCGTATATACGTAAATTATTCTATATATCGTTTATACAACCCAGAATATTTCAATAACTTTTTTACAATGCAATCAGAAACCATTTCATGTTTAGATTAAATTTGAAAAGTGCTAGTATTTTATATATATATATATAGAGAGAGAGAGAGGGGGAGGGTAGAAAAAATATTAATAAATAGAACATATCAAGAAATCTCACTATAATAAGAATCATAATCATATTTTAAAGATAGATGAGACAAAATAAAAAAATGATGTAATGAAAGATTTAAGCATTTACTGTAACAGAAAATGTCTATAAAAATCAAAAAATGATAAAAAAATAATAAGAAACGAAATGTTTAATTTTCACTATCGAAAACACCTAGAGCAGAGTGTGATGAAAGGGCATTTTTTCTTTATAAGTTTATGAAGAATGGCGTTTAAGGATATCATTCTCAAATTTGCGCCTTGTTCTCCTCTAAAACCTTTGCTTTGATTCTAGTAAAACCACTTATCTCAACTACAGCGATTTAAAATCAGCGCACATTTTTCAAAATTGGAGAAATGTCCCTTTTCATTAATCTAAAATCGTTCTTAATTATACTTAATTATAATTAAGACAGTACAGTGAAATCTTCTTTTTTATCATTTAATGTTACAGTTTTACTAAACTTAAAAAAATTATTAATATTACATTTGTTTCATAAGCTGAAATTTGTTATCATACAATTACTTATTTGGAATACATTTACTCAAAATCATTTATATAGATACAATAGTGAGTTTTCGTAGATCGATGAGATTTCTGTGGTCGACACTATTTTCGGTATTTGACTTGCGGGATGAAAATGATGTATGGAAATCAGAAAGAAATCAAAGTATGTATCTCGGAAATTATTAAAGAAATTGTCTAAAAAAATCAGAAATATTGGTAGATTCTGAAGATTTGGACGTTGTTACATCATGATGTAAAAGGAATGCCTCAAAGAAAATACAAGTATTTTATTTGCATAATATTTGAATGGAAATTGAATTGGCCAGAAATAAATTTCATTTCGGAAATCGTACACGCAAATTGATTTTGTATATTGTTTATACAGCCCAGAATATTTTAATAACTTTTAACAAAACAGTCACAAACTTTTTACATGTTGAGATGAAATTTGAAGAGTGCAAGTTTTATATATATGGAAGGGGGGGGGAGGTAGAAAATATTTTAATAAATCGAACCTATCAGGAACTCTGGCTATAATAAGAATCATAATCATATTTTAAAGATAGATGAGAAAAAATATAGAAAATGACGTAAAATAGAATGTAATCATAAATTAGAATAGAAAAAACTATAAAAATCAAATAATGGTAAAATTAAAAAACGAAGTATTTAATCTTCACTAACAAAAACATCTGGGGGGGGGGTGTGGGATGAAAGGGACATTTTGTCTTTATAAATTAATGAAAGAATGGCATTTAAAGATATCAATCTCATTCGCATTTTTCAAAATTGGGAGTAATGTCCCTTTTAGCCCAAGAGCCCACCGCAAAAAACACTAAGTCATTCAACGCAAGTAAAATTCCTTTATTTTATGGTAGAGTAGTCATAGAGGAATCTAATTATCCATGACTGCAGGAAGCGAAGTAGTACATAAGCCAAAAATTAATACCATTCGTGGTTGACTCGTAGACTTAGAATTATGTTTTCCTGCACCCATTTTTACATGTTTTCATACTTTCAATTGTGCGGAAAACAAAATGCTAAGTCTACGTGTCAACCACTAATGGTATTAATTTTTGGCTTATGTACTACTTCGCTTCCTGCAGTCATGGATCATTAGATTCCTCTATGACTACTCTACCATAAAATAAAGGAATTTTTTTTGTGCTTGATGACTTAGGGTTTTATGCGGTCGGCTCTTGGCACTATTTTCATTAATCTAAAATTATGCAAATTTTAGAATCGTTCTTAATTATACTTAATGCAGTACAATGAAGTACTTTTTATCATTTAATGCTACAGTTTTGCTAAACTTAAAAAAAAAAAAAAAAAAAAAAAAAAAAAAAAAAAAAAAAACCCTTATTAATTTTTTTACTTATTTTATAAGCTGAAATTCTTTACTGCACAGTTATTTATTTGAAATACATATACTGAAAATTATTTATTTAGACACAATAGTCTGTTTTAATAGATCGGTGAGATTTCTGTGGTCGACATTATTTTCGGTATTTGCCCTGCGGTATAAAAATTGATGTATGGAAACTCGATATCGGAGGGAAATCAAAGTATGTATCACGGAAATTATTAAATATGTTGTCTAGAAAATTAGAAATATTCGCAGATTCTCATGATTTGGATGATGTTACATCCAAATGCAAAAGCATTGCCCCAAAGAAAATACAAGTATTTTATTGCATAATACTTAAATGGAAATTGAATTCGACAGAAATAAATTGTATTTCGAAAATCGCATGGGCAAATTAATTCTATATATCGTTGATACAGTGAAGAATATCTCAATAACTTTTAACAAAACAGTCACAAACTATTTACATGTTGAGATGAAATTTGTGAGTGCTAGAGTTTTATATAGAGAGAGATTGGGAGAGGGGATGGAAAGCAAAATAATAAATACAGCCTATCAAGAAAAGCCACTATAACAAGAATCATAATCATAGTTTAAAGATATATGAGACCATGTTAAAAAAGGACGTAAAAAAGATTTAAGCATAAACTAGAATAGAGAAAGACTATAAAAACGAAATAATGATAAAAAAATAAAAAAATAAATGTTTAATCTTCACTAGCAAAAACACCTAGAGCAGAGTGTGATGAAAGGGCATTTTGTCTTTATAAGTTTATGAAAGAATGACGTTTAAAGATATCATTCTCATGTTTGCACCTAGTTCCGCTCTAAAATCTTTGCGTTGATTCTAGTAAAACCCTTTATCTCAATTACAGCGATTTAAAATCAGCGCGCATTTTTCAAAATTTGGAGGAATGTCCATTTTAGTCCAAGAGCCGACCACACAAAACCCTAAGTCATCGAGCACAAGAAAAATTCCTTTCTTTTATGAAAGAGTAGTCATAGAGGAATCTAATCATCCATGTCTGCCGGAAGCGAAGTGGTGCATAAGCCAAAAAATCAACACTAGTTGTTGATTCGTAGACTTAGCATTATGTTTCCCTACACCCACTTTTCCATGTTTTTATACTTTTGATGGTGCGGCAAACACAATCTTAAGCCTACGAATCAACCACTAGTGGTATTAATTTTTGGCTTATGCCCCCCCCCCCCTTCTCTTCCAGCAGACATTGAGCATTAGATTCCTCTATGACTACACTTCCATAAAATGAAGGAATTTTTCTTGTGCTCGATGACTTAGGGTTTTTTGCGGTCGGCTCTTGGACTATTTTCATTAATCTAAAATTATGGAACTTTAACATCGTTCGTGATTATACTTAATTATATTTAAATCAGTACATTAAAATCTTTTTTTATATCATTTCGTGTGGAACTTTTACTAAACTTTAAAAAAAACTTCATTAATATTACATTTGTCTCATAATCTGAAATTCTTTACCGTACAATTATTTATTTGATATACATTTACTGAAAATCATTTATTTAAGACACAATAGTGAGTTTTCGTAGATCGATGGGATTTCTATGGTCGACATTATTTTCGGTATTTCTCCTGCGGGATGAAAAGTGATGTATGGAAACTCGATATCGGAGAGAAATCAAAGCATGCATCTCGGAAATTGTTAAAGAAGTTTTCTAGAAAATCAGAAATATTGGCCGATTCTCATGATTTGGACGTTGTTGCATCAAAATGTAAAAGCAATGCCTAAAAGAAGATACAAACATTTTATTTACATATTATTTAGATGGAAATGCAATTCGCCAGAAAAAAATTGCATTTCGAAAATCGTATACGCAAATTAATTCCATATATCGTTCATACGGCCAAGAATATTTCAATCACTTTTAACTAAACAGTCACAATCTATTTACGTGTTGAGATGAAATTTGAAAAGTGCTAGAGTTATATATATATGTAGAGAGAGAGAGAGAGAGAGAGAGAGAGAGGAGGATAGATAACATATTAATAAATAGAACCTATCAGGAAATATCCCTATAAAATGAATCATAATCATAATTTAAAGATAAATGAGAACGAATTAAAAAAATGACGTAAGAAAAGATTTAAGCAGAAACTGGAACAGAAATAGACTATGAAAATCAAATAATGATTAAAAAAAATGAAATGTTTAATCTTCATCAGCGAAAACACCTAGAGCAAAGTGTGATGAAAGGGCATTTTCTCTTTATAAGTTTATGAAAGAATGGCATTTAAAGATATTCTCAAGTTTCCGCTGAGTTCTCCTCTAAAACTTTGGCTTTAATTCGAGTAAAACCCTTTATCTCAACTATAGCGATTTATTAACAGCGCGAATTTTTCGAAATTGGGAAAAATATTCCTTTCAGTCTGAGAGCCGACCACACAAAACACTAAGTCATTGAGCACAAGAAAAATTCCTTCATTTTATGGAAGAGTAGTCATAGAGGAATCTAATGATCCATGTCTGCCGGAAGCGAAGTGGTGCATAAGCCAAAAATGAATACCACTAGTGGTTGACTCGTAGACTCAACATTATGTTTTCCTGCATCCAGTTTCCCATGTTTTCATACTTTTGATTGTACTTCAAACACAATGCTAAGCCTACGAGTCAATGCACCACTTTGCTTCCGGCAGAGATCATTAGATTCCTCTATGACTACTCTAGATATAAAGAAATTTTTCTTGTGCTTGCGATGACTTAAGGTTTTGAGCGGTCGGCTCTTGGACTATTTTCGTTAAACTAAAATTATACAAATTTTAGCATCGTTCTTAATTATACTTAATTATGTTTAAAACAGTACAATGAAATCTTTTTTTATCATTTAATGTTACACTTTTACTCAACTTATAAAAAAAAAAAAAAAAAAAAAAAAAAAAAAAAAAAAAAAAAAAAAAAAAAACCTCATTAACATCACATTTGTTTCATAAGCTGAAATTCGTTACTGCATAATTATTTATTTTAAATACATTTACTGAAAATCATTTATTTATATAAAATAAGTGTGTTTTCGTAGATGGATGAGATTTCTGTGGTCGACATTATTTTCGGTATTTGCCCTGAGGGATGAAAAATGATCTATGGAAACTCGATATAGGAGAGAAATCAAAGTATGTATCACGGAAATTAATAAAGAAGTTGGCTAGAAAATCACACATATTGGCAGATTCTCTGTAAAAGCAATGCCTCAAAGAAAATATATATATTATATTTACATAATATTTAGATGGAAATTGAGTTCGCCAGAAATAAATTGTGTTTCGAAAATTGTATGCGCAAATTATTTTCTATAATAATTTAATCTATACTTCTAAAATCTACATATTGTTGATATACCGAAGCATATTTCAATAACTTTTAACAAAACAGCCACAAACTATTAAAATGTTGAGAAGAAATAAGAAGAGTGCATGAGTTTTATATAGAGAGAGAGCAGAGAATAGAAAACATCTTAATAAATCTCACCATGATTAGAATTATAGTCATATTTTAAAGCTACATGAAATCAAATTTAAAAACATGATGTAAAAAGGAACTTAAACATAAACTAGAGCAGAAAAAGACTATAAAAATCAAATGTTGGTCTTTAAAAAAATAACAACGTGTTTAATCGTCATTCGGGAAAACATCTAGGGAAGAGGGGGATGAAAGGGACATTTTGTCGTTATAAGCTTATGAAAGAATGGCATTAAAAGATATAATTCTCATGTTAGTGCCAAATTCTCCTCTAAAACCTTTGCTTTGATTCTAGTAAAATCTCTTATCCACAAGTACAGCAAATTAAAATCAATACGCACTTTCCTATATTGGGAGAAATGACCCTTTAACTCCGTCGTAGGGGATGAAAGAGGCATTTTTTCTTTATAAACTTATGAAAGAATGGCATTAAAACATATCATTCTCCTGTTAGCGCCTAATTCTCCTCTAAAACCTTTGCTTTGATTCCAATAAAACCTCTTATCCTCAAGTACAGCAATTTTAAAACGATAAAAAAAAAATTCTATATCGGGAGAAATGACCCTTTTAACCCCATCGTAAGGAATGAAATGGACACTGTGCAGGATTGACAGGGACACACATAAATAAAACGCTTTTATGAAAATTTTTTCTTTTTCTTTTTGATTAAATTATTGAAAAATCATAGGTAATAATGTATAAATAAAAATAAAATATACTGCAACATATGGTAAAGAAAAAAAACTAGAAAAAGAATTTGTTTTGGTCTACATGACATAAAACAACTTTAAAATAGGCAAAAATTTTCAGAAAGATTTTGCTCTATTTATCGCACTACCAGTTACGGAATTCATCAATTTCAAAACAATATCATTTAATATTCACGGCATTTATGTCAATAGTGTCAGTAAATACAAAATAGAGGTTTTTTCTGAAAACAAGTTTGAAATTGCACGTAAAGCGTTGCAAATGAGGTGCGTTCGTACGATAACAAAGTTTTAAAAATACTCAGATCTTGCTGTTATAGTATACAGTACTTCACATACAGTGTAGGGGTCGAAATCTTTTGTGTGTCCCTGTAAATATACAGGAATAGTACCTCTAATTACACCTAAACAATAGGGTGGGCCGAAATTTTTTTTTCGATTGTCGATTATGGCGGGTGCGGAAAAGTGGCCACTGATGGCATTCAGTTCACACAAAAAAAATTGAGATTTTTTGGATAATTACTTACCCTGCCGCAAATGGCTTGAAGTTTTGGGAAAATGCCGATTTTTGAACTTTTTAAGCAAAAAATTTAAAAATTTTACATCAAGTTTATTTTGGTTGTATTTAATTGAAAAGATATACTTAATGTGCCAAATGTTTAAGTAATCTCTAATTTTGCATTATTTTAGTGCTATGTTCTTTGAAAATGTACAGCTTTTAACTTGTTTTGCATTCGACACCAAAGCGAAACAACCCAGAACTCACCACGAAGAGATAGCTGTACGCCGAGTTTTTACCCGCTCTCCAACTTGCAGAATGTTATATTCAAAATGCACTGAATTCGCATTTACGCTGCAAAGTCCTTTTTAGAAATGAAATTTGGTATCTTTTCTTTTATTGCAGTTTTGCTTTAATGAATGTATCTCTTCCCTCACACCCGCATATCTTTAATGCAGCTTTTTTCACAATTTTAATTACTGTTTTCACAGTCTGAGAGTGACTTGGAAAGCATACTAATGATTCATCCAATATGGATCCTGAAATTACGCTTTCTCCAATTTCTTCTAAAGAAAAGGTTTTTGTTATAGGAGGTTCGCTGATTTCGACGGAGACTCAGTCGATAGACTCATAGTGTTCCATTCCTTAAAAGGTTAGTTTGGAACTTGCAATTCTCGTACTATGTTGGTTTTTATCTTTTTTTAAATCACGGCATGCTTTTATTCTTTCCTATGCCATTCTTCTAATATGTTGTCTTTCATCGGTCGCCATTGCTAACAGTGAAATCTCGGGATGATCATACTATCCATTTTTTGGATAATTAAATCCACTGTCTACTTTAGGTCATCTGGTAAAAACGTTGAAAGTTTAACTATCTGCCACGTATATATAGGCCCGTCCGTGCAACGTGGCTTTTTCCTTACAGAAAACCACATGGGCGCATAAACTCGTATCACGTACTGGATATATTTTAACTCTTTATCAGGATTTGAACTACTAACGCACGAGCGTAAAATTCTGCAAGCAGTCGTGGTGCATCTCGATTTCACAATTGGTCCTGGTTTTCTGTTATCCAATTCTCGAGGACATACTCCAGTTGAAACTGCTGCACAAATATCAAATAAGTATTTTTGATAATAAGTATCTTCTTATAAGTATCTTAATAAGTATCTTCTTATCTTCTTCTATAAGGATCTTCAGTATTTTTTATTTCTGATAACCATCAAACAGCAATAGGCTCGAACAAAGTGACACGTAGATTTTTCACACCCCATTAGTCTAGCACCGATTAGTTTGGCAAAGATCTTAGGTCCCATTGTTCAACCATCAAGTTTAGAGAGTAGATGTCGGAGTGGGAGTTCGTTTGTATGAAGAATGCATATTAAATTTTGCAACTCTCTTCCTGGTTTTTTTTTAAAGACATCAGGTAATTACACCATTGCGTGTTCCTATATTAACAACTGTGCCATCAAACCCGACATATATGATTTATACATTCCCAGTCACATATATTTTGAAATTATTATTATTGGATGAAAACAGTGAATTTTAACCTATAATTTTTGGACAATTTTAAACAATTTTATGTAACATCCGTTCTTGATGTAAAAGGTATATATATTTTATTTATTTAAAACAAAATTTGTATTTCATACTTGTAAAGGTTTTTTTCAGATATTTACTTGAAATAAAACATAATTTTTTTGTAGTTCCGCAGTTATAATATTGTTAAGAAAATTATTAGTACGCGGCAGCGAGAAAGTTATACCGTATTTACTCGTGTGTACCACGCACGCGTATATAACGCGCACCATAAATTTGATATACAAATGAATGAATGACTAAATGGATTTCAGTGAAGAAAGTCGAAACAAACGTAATATCAGGCCAAAAATAGTCGAAAGTACATTTTTAAACTTCGAGTAAAGAATGAATGACAGGAGGTAGGAATGAGTGACGGCAGGACGAATTGCTAATCAGCGTTAATATAATATTAATGTATAAATAAATGTAAGGAGTGAAATAAAGATGCAGTAATACTTGAACTAAATAAGATTCTTCGAATAATTATTTCTTATTTGAATACATTTCTTGATTCATATGTATATCGTGTGATTACATCCAGCAGTAAAAAAAAATGCTCCGTGTATAACGCGCACCTAGAGATTTTGCTCTATTTTTTTAAGTGCGCGTTATACACGAGTAAATATGGTATTTGAAACAATCACCAAAATATGTTTTGCAGAAGAATAAACTGCCCGTAAATCTCCCATAATATATTCTTTGACTGACAATTTCTTCTGATGAAAATTAAATTGTAGGCTGCAGGACCATTACTTGCATATGCGTATTTTCTCTATCGTTCCCGTAGGCGATACTGAAAGTATCTGAACGTTCATGGTGAAACTAATATACCACTGAAAACAAACGAACAAAATAGTTACCACATGTTCATTGCACATTAAACTAACAATGAAGCATTTAAGTACATTTGTATGTAATAAGGTAGGCAAATGAAAAAATTATGATTATTCTTTATTGAACAGCTTTCGTAAAATAAACTAAAATGTATAATAGATTTTTTACATTTAGTAAATTTTCAAAGATTACCCATCAATTCACCAAAAAATATTTTTGCACTTTCGCATTAACAGAATGCCGGTGGTTAATCGCAAAAGATTTCACTATTTACATAAACCTTTTGGATTTTTATTATTTCGGCGTTTATGAAAAGAAATATTCATAAAATTTATGTTATATTTATTTTGTTATATTGTTATGAGTGAAGTTTTGGCGGGAGATAGCCAAATAGATTTTATAAGCGCTTTTCGGTTATGTTAGATAGTTTTAAAAAAGGCATCAAACTTTCATTAGAAAATTACTTAGCGGAAAAATATAGTTTTGTAGAAATAATATGATAGTTTAATATAAAAATTAAACGCATACAAAGTTCACGCAAATATTCTTATTAAACGGTACATCTTATTCAATTAATTCATTATAGAACAAAAATAGAATATCATTTCTTATTTATAAATTGACATATTGAATTATCTCGTGTTCGGAACTTGTTAAATAAAGCAATATTTCGATTTAATCTCCTTTGACATTTTTTTAAATTGCTGAGAAAACAATTTTCATTTTGTCTTTGTTAAAAAAGCAAAAGAAAAAAAAAGAGAGAGAGAGAGAATGTATTAGATGCAATTAGATGAAATTTGATTAAAAAATCGAAGGAAGCTTTGTTTCTCTTGACACTGTCAGCTCAAATTGAATATGTTTCAAAATTTAATTTTAATCTCCAAGCTGAGGAAAGCATTCAGCATATATGAGAATTCATTTTCCAAACATATTAAATTTAATTCGTTCAGTATTCAGTAAATTTGTAATTGTTTGGAAAATTCTTAAACATTGAAGTAATTGGGATTTTTAATGCGATTTCTGAGAAAGCTAAAGGTGCTCAAGATGGTAAATTTTTTTAACAGAAAAAAGTAATAATTCAATACATTTTTGTGAAAAAATTTCAGGCGTTTCACGCATTCAAAAGGATACATTCCGTTAAATATGAAGTACGTAGGTTAAACTACTGAGGAAACTTTCTTCAATGATTTCTTAATTATTCTTTTTACTTGTCAGCAAAACTTTTTTTTTAACTTGAGAACACTGCTAAATAAAGAAACCTGTCTATAAATATGGTTATAGAATAACCCTTTTACAAATAATACCTTTAACCTTTAAAACTTTACCGCCCAAATTATAAATTTAAAAAACTATCTTCTAGAAATGTTTTCCCTCGCATTGCTGATAATACATTAGAAATTATGTACACTAAAATAAAAGCGATATATATATATATATATATATACATTGTTAATTGCACTTAATTACTTGATGTGTAGTTCAAAGTATTGTTGGTTCATAACACTACGACAAAAGTAGAAACTTAGGCAAAATTCATATTCATTTTTTATTTTCTTCTACCTTTACAAGAAAAAAGTATTGGATTCGTGAAAATTTTCAAATTCCGACTTTCAACGGATTTACATGTTTTAGAGGTTAGAGAACCAGAAAAATATGTTTTTACAAAATGTCTGTCTGTGGCCAAAATTTTGAGAGCGATCTATCTAAAGAACTAACTACGGAATTTAGCAAAACTTTAGATCTCGATATAATCTAGATCTGTTTAGTTTTTGGTACATAACGCTCAACAGATTTCACTGCTGTTGAATTATTTACAATTTCTACAACAGTCATATCTCAAGAACTAGAGCAAGGATATTCATAAAACTTTATATTTTGTTAATTCTTGATATAACATAGGGCTGATTACGTTTTGGTGCAAATCGATCAACAGGTGACGCTGCCATGGTGCATTATTCTTCATTATTGCAAGAATATCAAGAAATAATGCACGAATTTTCTAGAACTTCAAATTCAGTTAGTCCCTGATATAGATTAATGTTGTTTTGTTTGGTGTATATCACACGAATAGTGGCGCTGTTTTGCAGATTTTGTTTGGGGAGGGAGAGATTTTACAACATCTCTATCTCAAATATATATTTATATATACATATATATACGTCTCGGTATAAAACAGAAAATTATTTAATCGAAAGATCAGAAATTCTGAGAATATTGTGAAATAGATCGTCGTCTATGCGAAAGCGAATTTGCAGACCTCTTAGAGCGATAGATTTGTCTAGAGGCAACGAAAAGGTACATTCATCGGCCGTGCAATCTTTTCTATTATGGATTTATTATTGAAAAGAACTTGTTATCGAGATAATCCTGTGAACAAATTATTGACATACAAAAAAGGATATTTACTACTTGTCTAATATAGAATTTTGCAAAACTCTCTTGAATTAAGTCAATCGTCCCAAAGTTTGGATTTGATCTATTATGCCAAATAGCAGAACGTTATTATTCGAAATTCGGGATTAAATTATGAAATAAAATTAAATTTTTGAAAAAAAATAGAAACGAAGATTTTTTTAATGATATATTTAATGTTAACCGAACTGATAAATGTTTTTTAATTACTTAAGAATTCAAACCGAATTAATAAAATGGTCTCAGTTAATTGCTTTTTTATATAATTAGGTAGCTTTCATTACAAAAAGTAAAAAGCTACCTATTGCAGCCGTCCGGAGGAAAGCACTTCCGGAAAATTTTGGTATATTTTCACCGATCATGACCCCCAGACCCTAAAACCACCCTCCGTTCAAATGTTGACATATATATATACACCCAAGAGCCATTGCATTATGACCACCCTCTTAATAACGTGTAGGACCACCTTTAGCCCTCAAAACTGCCTGAACCCGGCGAGGCATTGATTCCACAAGGTGCTGATACGTAGTCTGAGGTATCTGGTACCAAGTGTTCACCAACTGGTCCTGCAATTCCCTCACATTACGAGGGGGTGGCGTTGCAGCTCGAATTTGGTTTTCCAGGTGGGACCACAAATGTTCTATTGGATTAAGGTCAGGAGAATTTGGAGGCCAAGACATGACTTGAAAGTCACTGGAATGTTCCTCGAACCACTCCGTGACGATTCCACCCTTATGACATGGTGCATTATCCTGTTGGTAAACACCATCCCCCTCTGGAAATACTGTTGCCATGAATGGGTGAACCTGGTCTGCAACGATGTTCACGTAACGCATTGACGTCAGGGATTGTTGTATAGGGATTATGGGTCCTAATGTGCTCCATGAAAACAATCCCCACACCATAATACCTCCGCCACCTGCTTGTCTCCGTCCAATTGTGCACCCGGGAGCCAGGGTTTCGTTTGGAAATCGGCGTATTCGCACACGGCCGTCGATGTGATGAACCAGGAAACGTGATTCATCGGACCATGCAACTTTCTTCCATTCTTCTAATGTCCAATTCCGATGTTTCTTGGCCCATTGCAGACGCAGCTGGCGATGACGTGCTGTCAGTGCAGGGACATGCTTCGGCCTCCGGCTCCGTAGGCCCATGCGCAGCAATGTACGCTGCACAGTGTGTTGAGAAACACTGCCTGGGTCGCCACTGTTATAGTTGGTACTGATTTCAGCTATTGTAGCTCTTGGATCACGGCGAACAATGCGTAGTAATCTCCGCTCTCCTCTGGAATCAATGCTCCGTGGAGGACACACCGCTGGCCGGCGACTTGTCGTTTCACCATCCATGCACCACTTTCGATATGTGCTCACAACTACTGCACGTGAACAGCCAACTAAACGCGCCGTTTCTGATATCGACGTTCCCAGTCGCCGAGCCATAACGATTCGACCTTTATCAAAGTCTGATAAATCAGCTGCTTTTCCCATTATGTCGCTAATCAAGCTATGCTCGGAAAGACAATGCATAGCCCTTTTATATACTCCAACCTCAGCCGCGCACGCGCATTGGTTTTCTTCCTGGGCGATTCCATTGTTGTAGATGGACGGTGGTCATAATGTAATGGCTCGTCGGTGTATATATATATAACCATATATACAGGGTGTCCCTAAACAAATGGTATATACGCTAGGGGGTGATAGAACACATCAAGACGAGTAATAGTAAATAGGAAACCAAGGGTCCCAAACGTTTTCCAAAGGAGATAGCCGCCATTAAAGTTTGGGGTCCAAAATTTCAAATACACATAAAAAACGGAAAAATTGGTCGATTGAGTTGCGGTTTTCACAAAAATTATTCTTTATGTTGGTGTTTTCTTGAAAATAAATTATAAAGATAAATTTCGAAAAATGCCGATAGAGGGCGCTTTAGACTTTGAAGTAATGAAAAACTATTTTTTGCCGTGATTTTTTGCATCTCATTAAATGGTTTCGTAAGCTTAGACTTAAACTTAAATTTTGAGCTCAAAATCTGAATAGTTGGAAGCGGTTAAGTAGCACAAACTTAACTGTGTTCAGAGGGTTTAAATTTCAAATGATTATAAAAAACGGAAAAACTGGTCGATTGATTTGCGGTTTTCACTAAAACTATTCTTTATGTCGGTATTTTATTGAAAATGGATTATAAAGATAAATTTCAAAAAATGCCGATAGAGGACGCTTTAAACTTTGGAGTAACGAACAACTATTTTTTACGTTATTTTTTGCATCTGATTAAATGTTTTCGTAAACTTAGATTTAAACTTAAATTTTGATCTCAAAATCTGGATTAAATTAGCACAAACTGAACTGTGTTCAGAGGGTTCAAATTTCAAATGATAATAAAAAACGGAAAAATTGGTCGATTCGTTTGCGGTTTAAAATAAAACTATTCTTTAAGTCAGTATCTTCTTGAAAATGAATTTTAAAGATAAATTTCAAAAAATTCCGTTAGAGGGCGCATAAAACTTCAGAGTAACCAACAACAAATTTTAACCGTTTTTTTGTATCTAATTAAATGCTTTCCAAAACTTGTTACATTTTTTCGAAATCTTAGATTTAAACTTAAAGTTTGAACTCAAATTCTGAATCGTTGGGAGGGGTTGAGAAGCGCAAACTGAAGTGTGTTCAGGAGTTGAAATTTACCCCCCCCCCCTTTCACGAACACAGTTCACTTTTGCGCTACTTAAACACTCGCAAAGACTCAGAATTTGATCTCAAAATTTAAATCTAAGCATTTGAAAGCATTTAATGAGATTTAAAAAAATAACGGTTAAAAATAGTTGTACGCTACTCCAATGTCTAAGGCGCCCTCTATCGGTTTTTTGTGAAATTTATCTTTAAAATTTATTTTCAAGAAAACACTGATTTAAAGAGTAGTTTTAGCAAAAACCGCAAACGAATCGACTAATTTTTCCGTTTTTTTTTTTTTTATATATAGTTTTTCGTTTTGTTTGAAATTTAAACCCTCTGAACACAGTTCAGTTTGTGCTATTTAACCACTCCCAACTATTCAGATTTTGAGATTAAAATTTCAGTTTAAATCTAAGCTTACGAAACCATTTAATGAGATTCAAAAAATAACGGCAAAAAATAGTATTAGGATGGATAATTTCGTTAATCAAAAGTCTAAAGCGCCCTCTATCGGCATTTTTTGAAATTTATCATTATAATTTTTTTCAATAAAATACCGACATAAAGAATAGTTTTAGTGAAAACCGCAAATCAATCGACCAGTTTTTCCGTTTTTTATAATCATTTGAAATTTAAACCCTCTGAACACAGTTAAGTTTGTGCTACTTAACCGCTTCCAACTATTCAGATTTTGAGCTCACAATTTAAGTTTAAGTCTAAGCTTACGAAACCATTTAATGAGATGTGAAAATCATGGCAAAAAATAGTTTTTCATTACTTCAAAGTCTAAAGCGCCCTCTATCGACATTTTTCGAAATTTATTTTTATAATTTATTTTTAAGAAAATACCAACAAATAGAATAATTTTAGTGAAAACCGCAAATCAATCGACCGATTTTTCCGTTCTTTATGTATATTTAAAATTTTGGACCCCAAACTTTAATGGCGGCTATCTCCTTTGGTAAACGTTTGGGACCCTTGGTTTCCTATTTACTATTACTCGTCTTGATGTGTTCTATCACCCCCTAGCGTATATACCATTTGTTTAGGGACACCCTGTATATATATATATATATATCTGATTTTTGTCATGCGATAACTAACGTATTTATGAACTGATTTGAATGAAACTTGGTATGTACATAGTACATACAAATGTCTCGACCGAGTTCGCTGGTCAGCATCATCCGCCATTTTGTTTCAAAATGGCGGCCATTTAAAATTTTTTTAAAAATTTAAAATTTAAAATTAAATGCGAAAAAATTAAAAGTTGTAAAATATTTTTCTTTTACGTGTTAGAACTTAAAACAAAGATTCCATAACACTTTTTATTTTGTCTATATCTTAAAAAATGATTGAGTTATAGCACTTTGAATTTTTCTTATGGCTGACATTTTGAAACGATCTGATTTTTGTCACGTGATAACACGCGTATTTATGAACCGATTTCAATGAAACTTGGTATGTACATAGTACATGCAAATGTCTCGACCGAGTTCGTTGGCCAGCATCATCCGCCATTTTGTTTCAAAATGGTGGCCATTTTAAAATTTTTAAAAAATTCAAAATTTAAAATTAAATGCGAAAAAATCAAAATTTGAAAAATATTTTTCTTTTACGTGTTAAAACTTAAAACAACGATTCCATAACACTTTTTATTTTGTCTATATCTTACAAAATGATTGAGTTATAGCATTTTGAATTTTTCTTATGGCTGACATTTTGAAACGATCTGACTTTTGTCGCGTGATAACACGCGTATTTATGAACCGATTTCAATGAAACTTGGTATGTACATAGTACATACAATTGTCTCGACCGAGTTCGTTGGCCAGCATCATCTGCCATTTTGTTTCAAAATGGTGGCCATTTAAAAATTTTTAAAGAATTTAAAATTTAAAATTAAATGCGAAAAAATCAAAATTTGAAAAATATTTTTCTTTTACGTGTTAGAACTTAAAACAACGATTCCAGAACACTTTTTATTTTGTCTGTATCTTAAAAAATGATTGAGTTATATCACTTTGAATTTTGCTTATGGATGACATTTTGAAACGGTCTGATCTGAACGATCCACAATGTTTCTTTAAAATGGCATACACTTTATGATATCGTGGAATTTGGTGACTCTCTAAATCGCTTAAAATAAAACCAGGTTGAATAAAAGATGACTAATTTCTAAAAATTCCTATTAATATTCAGTCTTGACAAAAACTAGTATTCAATCTTATAAAATCACTAATTTTATAAGATTATTTCCACTAAATTGAGCTTAGTATATTTGAACAATGTAACTTACTTTAAAATAAATAAATAAATATATGAAAGCTACCTCTTCCTCCCGGCATTGCCGGAAGGACTTTTTTGAAATAAGTCGTAGTATCAAAATAAATGAAATTTGTATTTATTGTAAAATATAATTCAACTAAATTTATGCTTCTTGCTAAATTATTTTAAAATAGAATTCAAGTAAAATGTTTTTTTTCTCAAATTGATCTTTTGCCATTGTAAAAAAAGTTTTGTCATGAAGATAATTTTTTTCATCTTGTTTCATAGAAAAATACAACTAATAAGATGAGAAAAATTTAAGCAATGTATAAAGTTTAAAAATAATAAATTAATGCATAATTTCGGCAAATATTTTACATAGACAAATATGTCACATGCAGACCCTTTCATTCAAGACCATTATTATGAGTAAATAAACTAAATTTTTCTGAAAATGATAATCATTTTACTTGATTAATTAGCAGCCTTCAATAGAAATTTATAAAAAGCTGAAACTCTATTGTCGCTGTTACTTTTGTGCTTATGAAAAAATTTTAGATAGATAATAATAATAAAATAATTAGAAAAATTTATGCGTCAGCATTATTCCCAAAATATGTCATAATTAAGTGATTTTTTTCCCTTATTCATTCTCATTCTCTTCCTTTTGGCTTTGTTGTTTTTAAATTCGAAAACAAGGGGATGAGTTTTTTTTTATTATTAAATACAGTGGAAGAAAAAAAAATAAAGGAAGAAGTGTAACAATCAGGAAGCATTTATTCTGATTTTTCAGAATTTAGTGTCGGTCCCGATAAGGACAAAACACTATTATTATAATTATGAAGTGGAACCCGTCGAATTTCAACGAAATTAAAGATTTAAAAAGGAACTGTTTCATTAAATTATAATAAACCTACGAAATTCAATACAATAAAAAATGCAACTTATACTCTTCAGATCCCCATATTTATGTTCTTTTTTTAAATTTCAGCTGTGGATTTATATTAACAAATTGATAACTAACAAAGAAGGGTTCCATACTGGTACTTCGAAAAATCTGAAAATTTTTTTTATTCTTACGAGAATATATATGCTTATTAAAAAAAAAAAAAAAAAAAAAGATCTACGGAACCTTGATAAAGCGTTCGTAAAAAATAATGAGTATTTCTTTATATGGCAATTTTTCCTCGTTTGGCAATCGAATACAATTTCAAAAATACTTTATTGTGTCAAATACACTTTAAGAAACAAAATACATCATCCCGAACTTGCTTCAATAAATTTAACTTAAATAACTTTAGTTTGATGATTTAGTTTCTTTTAATTATAATTATGTCGTATCGATAGTTATGTATATTAATTTTGAAATTTAACTATTAAAACTTAAAATTTAAAACGAAATTCTAAATTTAAATTAACTAAAATTATTTCAAGTCCAATTGAACATTATCCATTCATTTTTGTTGCTATGGAAATGACTTTGGCTTTTATTTTTGATCACGCTTAAATGTATATAAAATAATTTTCAGTATGATTTTTTTTAGATATGAAAATATTTTTTCTGTGATAAATTAAACAAACGCAGAAACAAGCAATATACATCTGTAATACATTTTATATATATATATATATAGTTTATCGCCCAATCCAAAGTTGCGGGTGTGACATTTACACAACTTAATTTAGTCACCAGCAAAAAAATTTTTGAGCATTGGTTTCAATTTGTATGAATTTCAATGTAGACCATTTACACATACATTTATCCAAATCTGAAAATTGTCCGATGTATCATTTATTTATAAAAAAAATAATTTCCGCCTGTTGCGGGTGTGACATAAAAAAGACATGCATTTTCATCTTCCAGTGCAAAAATGCAAAACTCTGTGAATTATGACAACTAAGTGAATTGATATTTTTATATATTAGACAGTAATATTTAAATAATTATTCTATGAAAAAATTAAATTACTTACTCAATTCTTGCTTTTGTGGAAAATATTCAAAATTTCCGTTGCGGGTGTGACGCCCTGTTGCGGGTGTGACTTGTATAGCCAATAAAATAATGACATACACAAATATTTTCAAGGCAGATTTTTTTAATTAAAGAATTAATCAATATTACAATTATAATATCTAGAGATGAAAATAAAAAAAAAATCATTTCCAATCTTGAATTTATAAATTCTGGTGGTGGTAGCTTTTTTTACAAAAATGCTCTTTTTCTTCCTAGGATGCATATGACTGACTGGGCCAAATATGCACGTTTTCTTAAATTGTTTTCAAACATTCTAATTCTATATCGTCACCATCCATTTGTCTTGTTTGTCCATCAAAGTTTTCACTTTTTTAGTGTCGAGAATAAAACAACTTCTACAAAATCTCCAACTGCACATTCATCGTTGGATATTATATCCTTGTCAAAGTATGGGCACATCTAACTGACTGAGCCAAATATACACATTTTCTTGATTTTTATTCCGATACTCTTATTCTATAATATCCCCATTCATTTGTCTTATTTGTCCATCAAAGTTTTCACTTTTTTTTTAATGTGGAGAATAAAATAACTTCTACAAAATCTCCAACTGCACTCTTATCATTGGATATTATATTTTTGACAAAATATGGTAACAAACAAATTCTCTTGTGATCACTTTCTGAAGTTATTGCTACATTAATTGTTCCTACGTCAATAAAAACAACATCATGTATGGATTGAATGTTGAGCTCCGATCGTGCTTGGTGCCAGCATTCATGAAGCATTTTCACAATATCTTCTGAAATTCCACATTCAGCAGAGTTCTTTTATATTTTTTAGGACTTTTTCTACACACATGGCAAAATCTGAAGCTGAATTTATAGTTGCAGAGCGTTGCTAGTGTTACCGTTTTCTTGGCAACTGCACCAACCCCATCGACAACTGCTTTACTATGAGATGAAATGCAAAAGGATTGCCATCCTTTACCATGATTTTTTAAAATAGTCTCTTCATTTCTCTCCTTGCTTTGTCTCTTTCCTTCTCTTGTTGTAGATATGCTTCATATTTAAAAGGGTTTTTTCTTAATCTTTTTTCAATGATATCGTGATCTTTCTGTACTCTTCATTCTCTGCAAAAGAGAAGAAATTAATGTGTAAACTGAATAAATAAATCACTTCCAGTCCAAAAATATAAGCTTAACAAATTTTTAATAGTTATTCCTTGAAATTTCTAATCTTACATAAAGTTATTATGTTAAATTTTGGTTAATTTCAAACTGACTATATACATTTTATGCTAACTTAATAAACATTTTAACAGTTTCTATTATTCTTACTTCTACTTTTTATTTAACTTGAATTAAAAGAGAAAAAAAATCTTCCCCTAATATTGATTTGCTTATTTTAAAAAACTAAAAATATATATATTATATAAATACTATCAAATAACAAAATTTAAAAAAATGTATATAAAAAACAAAACAAAATTAACAAATGTAAAGAAAATTGCTAAAATATTGTTTCGTAACTTTCTTTTTTTCAATTTCTATAAAAATCTTACCTTTTAAATTAATTTCTTAATCATATATCACTAATAAAATTATTTTCTTGCAGTAAAGCAACAATTTTATCAATCCAAACTGGCTAAATCAACTGCACACAGTTTCACATGCTCAGATGATGCAAATTTTTATTTATTAACTGGAATTCCCTCTATTAAATCAAAGGGTTTAGTTAAAGCTGCCAAGTACATGTTTTTCAGCATATTATTCTTTTATAAATTTACATATAATTTGTTCAATAAGCATTTGTAATCAATTTTAAAAGACGTTGCGGGTGTGACTTTAATTAAATGTCACATCCGCAACAGGGACATGTCACGCCCGCAACGCTCAATAATTATAATTAAAATATTAATTAATTTCTTTTGTGTCTGTAATTCAAAGTATCTTAATAAACTATTTTTGAATATAAAGTTTCATAACTTTAAATCAAAAATATTTTTCTGCAGAGATATAAATGTAACTTTTTGTTGCGGGTGTGACACAATAATTAAGAGTAATTAAATATGCTCACCTTTTGTAATGAAGATTAGTGAACACTTCTCTGCAGATAAAAACTCTCAATAATAGCTGTCAGATCATATATACCCAAGTTTGGAGATTTTCAGAATGTTTGTTCAGCTGTACGAGACCATGAAATGTAAAGATTTACAAAGTCATAGTGTCACTTTATTAATTAAAATAAGTATGTTAATGACAAAAATTTAATTCTTTTTTGATAAAATATGAAATAGTACACTCTTAACAGTTAATATGCAAAATTTCAATCATATTTAAAGAAATTTAAATTTTCATCCTCATGTCCATTTTTTCGTGGATTGGGCGTTATTAAATATAACTTTCACACATTCAAAACTACCCGTTGGGTGCCACCGTAACACTTACCCATCATGGATATGTATATGAAAATAAAACATGTGAAAACTATTTATACAATGCATTGCAATTCATTAACAAAATTTAAATATTGTTAATATACATAGTAATGCCATATTAAAGAATTGCTGATGTACCAATTTCGACAAATTATATAAAACGCCAAACTACCCAAGTAGTACCGAACTGCGTAAAAGAAACATCCTTATAACTCCAAAAATAATAATTCTATTAACTGACAATTAACTGCTTCGGATTAAGCGTCTCATTTCCAATTAAAATATACCTCTGATTTGAAATTTGAATGAAATACAGGGTCATGAAAAATCGAAGAATGTGGAAAACAGGATTACAAATATCTCAGCAACTAATAATCCGATCGACTTTGTTCTATATGCAAAATGTGTGCTATTTTATTCTCTTTTACGTCCATTCCTTAGAACAAAAAAGTTCGAAAAAATTTATATACCTTTCATCAGAACGAATTTTTCGAGAGTCCGAAAAAAATAATTCCGGATAATCGAGGTTGCTCATATTAAATAGGCTTCGTCCCATTCTTACATACTAACTACATACAAAATTTCAAGTCTCTATCTCAATTCGTTCGGGAGATAGAGCGTTTACAGACAGACGGCAAAATTTTTTTTCTAAGAATTTGTTTTTCGAAATCTCCACTATCTAAAACGTGTAAATCCGTCAAAAAAAAATTTCGATTTTCAAAACGATTGCAAGACTTACCCTATACTACGTATGATGGGTAAGTAAAATCCATTAACAAACAATTTTCAGTTATTTTATAAACGTTTGCTTTTGGCAATGGAAAGTGCTGCTCGCCACATTGCGTGACGCTTTCGTCTTTTCACGCCAAATATTCGAAAGTAATTTATTTTTTACAGTGTTTCTACTATAATACCGCCGTTAAATTTGACTGATTCGTTTTCATATTCATGAGTAGCTTAATTAGTATTTTTTTTTTTTTTTTTTTTACTTTCTTCTATAGAAGAAAGTATTGTAATCGAAATTTTTTTCGACTTCCCGTTTTCGACGGATTTACACGTTTTAGGGGTCAGAGATTCCAAAAACATGTTTTTACAAAATGTCTGTCTGTCCGTGTGTCTGTGTGTATGTCGCCATTCTACCTTTAAAAAGTGTATGAAGTTATGCATAGAATTGAACTAAATTTTTTGTGAATGTTTTTGGCTGTGGCAAGCAGGTCCTCCTTCAGTTTTGAAATATTCCGCCGGAAGGGGACGCTGCAATCGCGATTTTTGTGCCATTTTCAATATTGTACCGACCAAAAGTATATGAAGTTATACATCGAATTGAAACAAATTTTTATGTATGTGTATGACTATGGCTAGTTGGTCCTTCCTGAATTTGAAAAAAATCTGTCGGAAGGGGGCGTTGCAATCGCGATTTTGTGCCATTTTCAATATTGTACCGAGCAAAAGTATATGAAATTATGCATCGAATTTAACCAAATATTTTGTGGAAGTGTATAGTTATGGTTAGTTGGTCCTCCCTGAATTTGAAAATAATCCGCCGGAAGAGGACGCGGCAATCGCGATTTTTTTGCCATTTTCAATATTGTACCGACCAAAAGTATATGAAGTTATGCATCGAATTGAACCAAATTTTTTGTGTATGTGTATGACTTTGGCTAGTTGGTCCTCCCTAAATTAAAAAAAAAATCCGTAGGAAGGGGGGCGCTGCAATCGCGAATTTTATGCCATTTTCAATATTATACCACATAAAAATCTATGAAGTTAGTTCTAGAACTGAACTAAATTTTATGTATATGATTATTTTTTGGTAAAGCAAGTAGGTCCTCCTTGAATTTGAAAAAAAAATCTGCCTATCATTCTATTGTCCATCGGCTCGTGCAGAGACGGAAATTCTTTTTACTCAGATTAATTGATTGAATCAGAAATTTAAAATGAAAATCAAAGTTGGTATGGTATTGAATTAAAATTATTAAAGCATTAAAATGAGTAACTTTTTTTTAAATATGAAAATGTACGTATGATAGAAGAAAGTTTTGGGATTGGCACATCCAACTAGTTTCAAAATATTCTAAGTATGTCTAAAATGGAGACCTTCCTTGTAAGTAAAATTCAACAGCAAATAAATAAATAAAAATAAATTTCATTTTTGTACATAAAGTTTGATGATACATGTAAAATCAAAAAGTACATTTTTTTCATATTTTTATGATTTTTTATTTTTTATTTTATTTGATTTTTTTGCATTGCAAAAACTTTGCAAAACAGTAAGTAAGAATGTATTTAATAGTTTTTCATACTATAACGGATTCTACAAATGGTATATAACGCAGTAAAAGAGTAAGATTATTTACGTTTTCATACTATTCAAACAAATGCATAAAATTCCATCAAATGATGTACACCTAACTTAAAAAAAAATCTCACTAATGTAATGACAAATTTTCGAATTAATCGACATAATTTAAGATCCCCATTAAAACTCTTAGCATATTGTGTCTATTTTTTTTAACGTACACAATTTTATCAAAAGAAACTGCAAAAAAATATTTTTCAATAAATCTATTAAACTAGATTCATCTTCCATAAATGAGTAAACATTCAAAATATATTCGCAGGAAATGCGCAAATAGCACATCTTATTCTTAGCATATTGTGTCTATTTTTTTTAACGTACATCATTTTATCAAAAGAAACTGCAACAAAAATATTTTTCAATAAATCTACTAAACTAGATTCATCTTCCATAAATGAGGTAAAGATTCAAAATATATTCGCAGGAAATGCGCAAATAGCACATCTTATTCTTAGCATATTGTGTCTATTTTTTTTAACGTACATCATTTTATCAAAAGAAACTGCAACAAAAATATTTTTCAATAAATCTACTAAACTAGATTCATCTTCCATAAATGAGTAAAGATTCAAAATATATTCGCAGGAAATGCGCAAATAGCACATCTTATTCTTAGCATATTGTGTCTATTTTTTAACGTATATAATTTTATCAAAAGAAACTGCAACAAAAATATTTTTCAATAAATCTACTAAACTAGATTCATCTTCCATAAATGAGTAAAGATTCAAAATATATTCGCAGGAAATGCGCAAATAGCACATCTTATTCTTAGCATATTGTGTCTATTTTTTAACGTATATAATTTTATCAAAAGAAACTGCAACAAAAATATTTTTCAATAAATCTACTAAACTAGATTCATCTTCCATAAATGAGTAAAGATTCAAAATATATTCGCAGGAAATGCGCAAATAGCACATCTTATTCTTAGCATATTGTGTCTATTTTTTAACGTATATAATTTTATCAAAAGAAACTGCAACAAAAATATTTTTCAATAAATCTACTAAACTAGATTCATCTTCCATAAATGAGTAAAGATTCAAAATATATTCGCAGGAAATGCGCAAATAGCACATCTTATTCTTAGCATATTGTGTCTATTTTTTAACGTATATAATTTTATCAAAAGAAACTGCAACAAAAATATTTTTCAATAAATCTACTAAACTAGATTCATCTTCCATAAATGAGTAAAGATTCAAAATATATTCGCAGGAAATGCGCAAATAGCACATCTTATTCTTAGCATATTGTGTCTATTTTTTAACGTATATAATTTTATCAAAAGAAACTGCAACAAAAATATTTTTCAATAAATCTACTAAACTAGATTCATCTTCCATAAATGAGTAAAGATTCAAAATATATTCGCAGGAAATGCGCAAATAGCACATCTTATTCTTAGCATATTGTGTCTATTTTTTAACGTATATAATTTTATCAAAAGAAACTGCAACAAAAATATTTTTCAATAAATCTACTAAACTAGATTCATCTTCCATAAATGAGTAAAGATTCAAAATATATTCGCAGGAAATGCGCAAATAGCACATCTTATTCTGTCATATATGACGTCATACAAAAAAATGCATTATCGATCCCGTTCACCAGATGACACAGCTGTGTCAATTTAAGCCACATTCCAGCTTTTACATTCTATGCTTAATATGTATGCGTTTTTGTGTAGAACTTACTGAGCTCTTTTGAAATGTATAAGCTTGCATTGTCAAACGTACATCATTTTAATAACAATGCAATTAATAACAATTTTCCAAAATCAGACTGTATCTTCGACAACTCAGTTCTAACTAATGGATTTTAACTGGCTACATCCCTCCAAAAGTAGAACGTATTTTCTGCATCTACATAATACATTCATTAAAAACTTACCGCAGCGGTAATAGTCCGGAATGCGACAGTTCAGACAACTACCTCATCGAGTTGACAGAGGGAAATCTAGGATTAGTTAAATCTCGATTCACACATTAAACGCAAGTCCTATCACGGGGGAAAACACCTAAAAGCCCGATTTTAACGGTTGACTCGTAGGTTTACCATTGTACTTCCCTGCACCCAAATGTATGAAAACATGGAGGATTGAGAGCAGAAAAAACATAATGGTAAAACTATGAATCAAACACTAAAATCGAGTTTTTAGGTATTTTTCATCCCGAATCAACAGACTGTTTGCATTGTAAAATGCTAATCGAGATTTAACTTATCCTAGATTTGCATCCGTGATCTCGATGAGGTGATTGCCTTAGGTGCTACCGCCTCCTGCTCAGTACCATATATTCATTAAAGATCTCTACTATTGCATACAGAGTTGTCAAGAAAAATTGCTGTGCAACTAGTGACATTACTCCAGACTTTAGGTCAAATTTTAATAACTTTATTTAGTTCGCTAACTAAATGATGAAACCATGTGAATATCTTAAAAGTCAAGTTGTTACAATTCCTCGCAAGATTATGTTTTTCAAATGAAGGGAGCAAAATTAATTTTGATGAAGCTAAAATTACAATTCCATGCAAAAATCCATATCTCAATGAAATTTTAGAATCCATTAAGTTCATTAAGCTCGGGCCGCGAGCTTGTAACGATCATTTATCATACTCCGTTCATAAAATTTGGTGCAATATGCTATAATTAATTAAGCAGGTTTACGCACTCTCATTTCAACTATGCTCGTGGACGTATGTGTTTACATTTTGAAACTTTAAATTGCATGTAAGATCGTTATACTGTATCCTGACGACGTTCACAGAAGCGAATGAAACGTTCATGATTTTTAAGTGTATTTTAAATATATTCTTTTTATAAGTGCTATTTAGTAATCTGTATTTATATTAGTATATATATTTACTAGAATTTATGGTGCCATTGTCCAATTCATAATTATCTTACAAATCTCTATTTAAAAATGCCTTCTAAAATCTTCATACGACTGGTGGCAAATCGTCAAAATTTAACCATATTTTTAAACGTTGTGGAGGGTCATTACTGATTATTCACATATTTTAGAAAGGAGCCTGATGTGTATAAAAAGAATTTTAAGATCATTTCAGCACTGGTTTTATCTTTTACTTAATAAACTGAGCAAATAACTAAACTTTTGCACAACTTTTCCCTTTTTGACAGATACATACATCTTCAAGTGAGTTTTATTTTAAACATGCAAAATCAATTTAAACTTCAATTTTAACTTCCTTTTTGTTTTTCTACATATTTATCCAACTTTCGATTTCCCTTTTCATTTTGTGTTCATTACTTTTCATTAATTTATGTTAAGTGTATACTTACATAAGTTTATTGAATTGATTCTATGTTTATGTAACTCAAACTTAGCAGTAACTCCTTCTTTTGAAAGTTTTTTTCGTATAATAAATGTCCTGTTTTACATCATTATTTTTCGATGAATGAAAACGAAAAGATCGTTATTCAGATTCTTCAAATTAAAAAAAAAGTTTTAATGCATTGAAATTGTAAAATCGTTGTATCTTGTAAAATAAAAAAAAAGAAAACCACATTTTTAAGATGTCATTATTCATAAAAGAACAGCTACCTCTTATGGAATGTCTTTTTAGAAAAGTAATTAAGCAAAATTCGTAACCTTTTTTTCTTTCTTTTTTTTAAATAGAACCTGATAATAAATGGATTTGTTGTAAAATTTATTAAAATTGTATTTTCACAAATTTTTATTTTCAAAATCTTTTTTGTTGTTGTTGTTCCTGAAATGTTAGAATATGGAAATATGGAAATATAGAATATAGAAATGGAATATAGAAATGACGAAATGCACTATCCCACTTGATTTAGTCACAAAATATCTATATAAACTTTTAAAAGCTCACTATTTTACTTAAAAGGCGATAAAAATAATATAGATGCTCCAAATTAGAAATATCGTTTTATTTAAAGTTCCTAGTATTTTGGACTTATAAACAATTATCGGCTACAGACGTGGCTTCTGCCTTGCAAAAGAAGGCATTTATATCATGTTCTCCGTATATTTTTTAGATTGTGAGACATTTCAACTGAAATCTATACGCGAAAAGATATTACCTGACGTATAAAGAAAGCTATCTAGAAAACCAATTCAGCAATGATTTTCATAAAAAATAGAGTCAGAACTGTTTTCAAATCCAGATTTCACACAAAAACTAATCAAAACTTTCTTCTATCTTATGCATGTTAATACTTCCTGAAAAATGCAGCATAGCAGCGACACCGGATAGATGGTTTACTCAAAAATCTAGTCACAAACAACTTATAACTTATAACTGATTCTGAAGATTGATAAAAATCCGTACATTAGTTTCTGAGATAGATAAATTGCAAAATCATAAAAAATTGCATAACAGCTCTACCTGTAGAGATTTGCACCAAAATCTAATCAGGATCACTTTTTTAACAGCTATTACTTGAATTTGAAGTTTGATGAAAATCCGTGCATTAGTTTTTGAGATGATTTACTGCGAAATCGGAAAAATATGCAGAATAGCAGCGCATCTGTAGAGCGATTTACACAAAGAATTAAACTATGTTAATCTACATTAAGGACTAACTGAATCTGAAGTTTTGTGAAATATCGTGCATTAGTTCTTGAGATAGAGCTATTGCGATAATTATGAGTGATGCACAATGGCAGCGCCACCTGTTCTGCGATTTGCATCAAAACGTTATCAGTACCCTGTTATATCAAATACTAATTAAATCTAAAGTTTTATGAAAATCCATGCACTTATTCTTGAGATATAGATATTTAAGGAATTGTAAATAATGCAGCATAGAAGCGCCACCTGTTTAGCGATATACACGAATAACTAATCAAATATAGTATATATCAATATCTCAGAGACTCTAAACTTTTGTGAAATTGCGTGCATTATTTCTTGAGATAGAGCTATTGCGATAATCACGATTAATGTACCATGGCAGCGCCACCTGTTAAGCGATTTGTACCAAAATAATAGTAAGCACCCTATCATATCAAGTATTAACTAAATCGAAAGTTTTAAGAAGATCCATGAGCTAATTCTTGAGATATATCTATAGTGAAAATTGTGAATAATGCAGCGTAGCAGAACCACCTGTGCCGCATTATACAACAAAAACTAATGAGATCTAGTTTATATCAAGGTCTAACAGAATCTAAAGTTTTATGAAATTCCGTGCATTAGTTCTTGAGGTAGAGCAACCACAAAATTTTTGTCACATACAGGCAGTCAGAGAAACACACTCACAGCCTTAAATAGAGATATTTTGTAAAACATGTTTTGGGGGTTCTCTGACCCCCCCCCTCCCCTAAAACGTGTAATCCATCGTAAACCGGCTTTCAAATATTTTCACGAATCCAGTACTCTCTTCTTGTAAAGAAATAAAAATACGGTGGCAAATATGTTTGAATCGATATTTCACAAAAACACACCGTTAATATTTTTTTTTCTTTAAACATGGAATCAGGTAAAAATTGATGAAATATTTTATTTATATAAATCAAACAATTCATTAACACTGAACTAAACAATAATTTTGATTAAAATTTTCTTAGTTTAAGAGATATTTTAATCAAGATAAAAAGTTTATTCAATAGGAGATTATTTAATGCAACAGTGGGATAATTCGAAAATATTTTTAAAAACAAACGCTAATGAAATAAATTTATTTTTTAAGAGCCCTCACCACTGGCTGAAAAAGACCCGGATGATAATGTAAAGTCTATAATGGCGTTCTTTTCAAATATCTCACTTAAATTTTAATATTTTTACATTTATTTTTTTATTTATTTATTTATTTTTTATTTTTTTTGCATAGGATAGCTGAGGACGTTCCACAACAGACTAGTTTTTACTTTTTCGATTTTGGTTATATATTTTTTATATTATGATAATTTCAGTTTCATAACCGGTTCAAACCGGTTCTAAAAGTTAAAGTTATTAAAACAAATCTGAAACCAAAATCGAAAAAGTAAAAACTAGCGCGGTTGCGAATCGTCCTCAGCTATCCTATGCAAAAAAAATCATGTAAGAATATTAAAATTTGAGCGAGATATTTGAAAACAACGCCCCCATAGACTTCACATTATCATCCGGGTCTTTTTCAGTTATTAGTGTGGCGTCTTAAGCATTTCTTATATTCAATGTGTCAATTATCTTATCAAATGAATAAAACATTACTTGTTAATTTATAAACTGATCTTTCTCATTTACATTTAAATTGAGTTATACGAATTAAAAGCTCATTAAAACAAGTTAAAACTTAAATTTAATCTCCCATGCCATTTTTAAAAAATTTTAAAATGTTAATTAAACAGTGTAATACATTTTTCTTCAAAAAAGCAAGAAAAAAATGAACTTATAAATTTAATTATAAAAGATTTTATTAAAATTTTGCAAATATAAAAGTCACTCTCGTGAGATTCTACAACAATCATAAAAAGATTTCTTTATCCAAATTCAAATGCAAATTTTCAAGTAGAACAAAGAAACGTTAATATTTGAAAATACATTTCGATAACATATTTAAAAATCCATTTAATATGCAGTACAAGATAACAAATTAACAGTAATCTATATGGGATCCTGAACGGATTTTGTTTAACCACCTGTGTTTCGAGCACAGAAAATAATAAATTATAGTCTTCTGGCCATAAGGGGAAACGAAGATTCTAAGATATAAATGATATCAGCGTCTTCTAATATCAGAAAAAAATAACTCTAAAACTGATTAAAATATAAAATGGTGTCTTTCAATAGATTTAAAATTTTGGATGGCGTGAAATTTTAATTTAATTCTTTTCTTTAGTTTGAATTCAGAAGAATCCTGTCTGGAGATTTTCTTTATTTTAGTTTGTATACTAATCTATTTATTCATTTTTTTAAATAACTCACTTTGAAAGAATATGCCTGATAGCCTTTTTTATATTTGAATTTTACTAATTTTCACATTCATTGAGAAAACATAATATTTCCCAACAATGGCATTTTTAAAAAGTACACATTTTCTTTCCTGTTTGATTCATTAATTGCCGTTTTGTAAATGACCCATTTGTTCGCATATTTCTTTTTTTTAATCATGTTTTATTATTCTCACCAATAAATTGTATTATTTAATCCAAGCATTTTCCTGACTATATCATCATAAATTTTTGAATTTATCAGTACTTTTTTTTTCTACCACGTGTGAAAAATACTGTACAGGATATAATATTGTACTAAACTTGAAATATTTGTTGATGATTGTTGACCAAGTTCTTTTTAAAATGCATTCGCTAAAGTTGTAGGCTGTAATCAATTATAAATATAAGTGCTTTAAAAATAAATTTATGTGGAGTAGAAATAATAAAAAAAACATTACATACAGAACTGAATAGGGGTGGTGACGGAAAGCATTTTCATGAGAATTTTCTATATGACTGACCTCGTGAGCGAAGTCGAGGCAATTCAATTCCTCATTCTATAATTTACAAATTGGCACCACACAATTGGCGACAAAGAGCATATGGAAAATGAATGATATCATGTACAGAAAATTATCTGTTACACCTTAAACAATTAAGAGGATTTTTACTTTAATGGCAGGGTACCCAGAAACAGCATTCCTAAAAAAATAAGCCAAAAAGAATTCGACGACAAATAGTATGTTAGGAGCATGTTTTGAGAAACATATTGTGAACAGCAAAATATACCTCATGTACATGAAACGATTATTATGTAACGAAGGAGTTAGACTCAATATTGAGCAGAAAGAAAAGTGATATTTTACTGACCGCACACTGTAAAAATTGAAGACCCAAATTGGGGTGAAAGATTTCTGGCTATAGTAATTTTCCTGAAATGGTACAGTAAGGATTCCAAAATGGTAGAGTATTGTTCCCAAAATAGATAACCCAAAATGGTTCAAAACAGAGCAGATCTTTATTAACATTAAATTAATCAAAATTTCTGAGGTATAATGTATATACTATCTAAGATATTTTAATTGTTTTAATGTCATTAAAAATCAGACTTATTTAAAACGATTTTGTGCTACAAACTGAACTTTCCAAATTGGAACAATGCTGTACCCAAAAATCTTTCAGCCCAATTTGGGTATTTTGTTTTTACAGTGCAAGCAAAGTCGATGTCTTCTAGTCTTCTTTCTAGTCAGGGTGAATAATAATCTTAATGAATTCTGTTTATCTGAGACCTGCTTTAATGCTAAAAGCAGATGTTAAATATGTTTTCATTCTTTTCTTTTGCAGAAAAATTATTGTGGGAATGAAATAAACGTTAACATAAATGGATAACTGAACTATGTTTTAACTGAAATTTAGAAAAATTGTATAATTTAAGAAAACTATATGTGATTCTATATCACACAGGATATATTGTGCTTATCTTACTATTATTCAAGTATACCTACAGTATGATATACTTATAATCCCTTTGATAAAATGAAAAAACACCTGCCATACAGTGATATTTTTTAGCATAGCAGAGGATGTTTACCCGGCTTATGGAAAGCTGTGAATTGTTTTTTTTTTCTTTTTCCTCAATTTATTTGTACTTTTCTGAATGACTGACTGACTTTATCTCACTTGTCTGAAAGAAAAAATGATTTTAAATAACGGAATGCGTTTGAATTTTTTTTTCATTTTGCCTATACACATCAGAATTGGAAAGGAAAAGACATGATTTTCTATATCATCTTTTCTTTAATGGACATGTTATTATTGTACCTTCACATTATTTACTGACTTTTAATACGTTGATATGTTATATATATATATGTAGAGGCGAATTAGCCTCAGTAAACCACAAGAGCAGACTCATAATGTAACTGTATTTCAATAGCTGGAGGAAGTTCAAAAGCCCAGGCAAAAGTATTGCAAGCTATCCTGGGTGTGAACGCTCTAAGATTTCTGGAAGGAAGGTGGCCGGGGGCTGCGATTCAGAGTAGATGGCCTCCAGCGCTCTTGTGCTTTATCGGAACCAAGTTTCCGTTTAAAAACCTTTTTAAAGGATCGGTTAAGACCCATGCTTGATTTTAATCACTAATATGTTTATTTAATATTATATTTCTATTAATCAAGAATTGTCGGTTTATATGTACAAAATATTTACTCAAGAATTGATAATTAAATATTGAGATAGTGACATTTTGGAAATTTTTTCTATTTACTACTGCCTGCTTTTCCTACGCCCCTTTCCTATATATATACATATAACTTTTTTTCTCGTTCAGATGACAGCAGCATAAATATATTTTTAGCGAAGCTTTTTTTCTTTTCAAGCAGACAAGATATAGTTTTTTATTTTATTTATGAAATATTTTTTTAATTACACATTTTTCAGGAGGTAAAGTAATGCAAAGGAATGTTAATTATTATTCGTTTAGAAGTTGCTTTATTTTTTATTTACTTATTTTTGAAGCGCTAATATAAGGAGGTCCAACTTTTTTTCCTTCTTTCAGACAAAAAGTTTTTTTCCCTAAATCATATATATATATATATATTAATTTGTTATGCTGATATTTTAGAAAAAATTGCTTCTTACTTTTGTTTTGTTGCTGTTAAGATGAACCACCATAAAACATTGTTGGCAAATATTTTTTAAACAGAATATGGGGCTAATAAGACAAAAACATCAAAGACGTTATATTTTTTAAATTGTTTTTGTTGTCGTCTTTGTCTTTATTTCAACTAAGTATGCAAGAAAATATTGTTTTAGCTGTCATAAAATGCTTTTGTTCTTATTTACTTGTTATTAAAACTTTATCCCTATACATCCGGGATTGAACGCCGTCAAGATGACCGAGTGTAAGTATAGCAGGCTCACAGCAACAGGCTGAGTCTAACCCGGTAATATGGATAGCATAAAAAAAAAACAAATAAACACCTTGACAGATTTTACCTTTTATGCACTTTAAAGTACCATTGAATAAAATTTAATGTAAAATTTATTCGCTGAGTCTATTAAGAAAAGTTTAATTTTCTTTCCACGCAACATGCGTATCTTGATGAAATTTAGGAAGGGTAGGGAAACAGTTGAAGCTCAATATTTACAAAAAGTGATGATTTTCTTTCATAATCATTTACATAGGTATAGCTTTTCTTAATAAAAAAAAATATGAAACATTTTCAACTGCAAAAACCTTTCTGTTTACAGAGAGCATCATAATACATTTAATACGCTGCGTATTAAATGGCAAATACGTTGCGTAGCAACACAGTCAATTTCGAATTCTATTTCGACATCGTTCATTACACTTTGGAAGCAACCAATATTTCTTAATTATTTACTGGAAAATGCAAAAAAATAATAATAATAATAATAATAATAATAATAATAATAATAATGTTTGTGTTGGTCATATCGTAATGTCTTCCCTGAGTTACATATAAAAAAATGGTACTACTTCATTATCGCGTCGACCAATTTCGTCAAATAATACAATTCGCCAAACTGTACAAAATGACATATTTTTTTAAAAAACGAAAAAACAAATAAAATTGTAAAGCATTAATAAAAAGTCGAAAAATTTCTTGATGATATAACCAGCACATGCCTTATATTTTTAAAGATAAGGCATGTGCTGGTTATATCATCAAGAATGTCAAGTAATGTAACATTTACGATAATTCCTTTTTGGCATATAATCCTGAAATTTGGCGTTAGATTTTTGGCCGACGGGATAATCAAGTAGTATAAAAAACTTGCACAAAAAAGGATAATTTTAAATTACATATTTACTTCAAAGTATCTGCACTACACAATAACAACAACTCAATGATATCTCTTTATAATGCTTTTTAATAGTTTACAATTACTATGTTATAAAGAAAGGGAAAAATGCCAGTCGACCACATTTCAAGTGTTATCAACAAAAGATGTTATAAACTCTCTGTGATAACAATTAAACACCATTAGAACAATTAAACGTCAAACGACAATATATATACGGTATATATGTATATGTGTGTGTGGGAGTTACATTATATTAATTTATGCATTAAGCGATTTTAAAAACCTGATGTTAGGCTGAAATTCATGGATTTCCATGATCAAGAGGATAGTATTAGCTTCAATATTATTTGTGATATCATGATGATCACAGACTTCAAAAACAGGTGTAGGTTCAAAAATGTTGCCAAGTTTTTTTTCTTTCAAATTAACAACATTATTAACCTTAATTAACAAAAAATATTTCCAGAGTAACAAATGTCTTAAGCACACAACAAATTCAATGTGAATATACTCGGAGCTTTAAAAACATTTATCAAGAAAAATATATTATATTTGCAATATTTCTAATTACTGCTGAACTTAAAAAAATAATAATAATGTTATAAAAAATGCTTAGTCTGGGCAAAAAATTATATTCGAGCAACATTATTTTTAACACGTAAAATTAATTCATGTTCCATTTAAATCTTCGAGTAATTTATTTTTTCTATCCACAAATAAATTTTTCGAGTTCACTTTTAATTTTAACCTTATCACTTTTCGCGAATTAGGTTAAGTGTACTTTTGAAAATTTATTGAATTGAGTCTTTATTTAGATAACACAAACTCAGCCGAAAATAATACTTTTAAGACATTTTCAGCATATAAACGCTTATCTCTTTTTTTTTTCTTTAACATTTTGATATTTGTCTATGTTTGAAAAGAAAAATGAACATTTTATATATCATTTTATTTAAACTAATCAAATGAAAAAAAAGTTTAAAGTCTTCTTAAATTTTAAAAATCATTATTTGTACAGTTATCCAAATAAATATTTCAGTCATGTATTATTATTCATATAAAAAAACTACTTCTTATGTGCATATTTTTCAGAAAAGTAATTAACCAAAGTTCACGGGATTTTCAATAACGGAAGCTTGATGAAAAATCGATTTGTTCTGGAATTTATTAAATCGGAATAAAAAAAAATGTTTTCAGGTTATTAAATTTTTAATGGAATGTTAAATAAAAAAAATTACATACTTGAACACATTTTTCTGTTCGTCTTTTTTGCGATTTTTTCCGGTTACAGTTTGATAAGTCTTTTTTTTGTAAAAATGCATTATAAAATATTTTTAGGAAGGAAAATAATTTAAAAACTCTTTGTATGAGTAATCAATACGCTGTAAATTAAAATATTGTGTTGAGGACACTAAATTTCGCAGTTCTCAGGAAATACTTTTTTTGCTTAATTTTAGTTGCTTCAAATTTTTTTCTCTGCAATAAGTTTAGATGTGCTAAGTTTTTTGGTACTACTTGATTATCCCGTCGACCAAAAAAGTATCGCCAATTTATAAGATTAAATGCCAATAATGGTTGATTGTGAATATAAGATTCAGTAACATTAAACACTATACACATGTTTAAAACATCATTAAATGGATTTTAATTCCTCATTTTATTTGTATTTTTATTCATGGTTTACTAATTTGTTTGTTTTTCCGTTATTTAAAATAAAAATTGTATCAACATGTATAACTTGGTTATTTGTTTGGCGTTTTTTAGAATTTGGCAAAAATGATCGATGGGATAACCAAGTAGTAACGTTTTTGTTTTCTCTCAAATAAGTTTTTTTAAATAAAGTAAGAAAAAAATCCAGGAGGATAATCACATACAAATAGTATATTCTAAAAATGTCAGACTTGGAAATTCCCAAACTTTCTTCTATTTCATACATATAAATACTTCAAAGGTTGCTGTCACAGTGCGGAAATTAAATGGCAAATCTATGCCCATCGTGAAGATTCTAAAGGTATGAAATTGCGTGACTAAGATCTTGAAATAGGGCTATTGCAGTTATCGGGAAAAATGCAGACATATTAGGTTCTGAAAATCTTACTTGCGAAACAATCTTAATAAGCTTTAATACTAACAAAGAAGGTCTCCATACGGGTATGCAAAAAACCGACAGATCAAATGCAGAGCTTTTCAAAAGTATTGGAATATATATTTGGATATGAATTAATGAATACATTATTTCCCTCGCTAACGAAGTTTTGTTAAAGATTTCAAGAAGTGTTGGAAAGTGCTTCATAATCAATGCTTAATGCATGATTTTTCTTACTTGTTTCAATCTAATATGACTTATATAATTATTAATCAAAGTAAACCACTGGAACATTTTATATTTGCCCAAAATCTTCCGGTTTTAAAAGATTATACGGAGTACTATAATATGCATATTTTACTACTTCAGCAAAAAAAGAAAATATTTTCTTACCAAGAAAAGCAAAATTTCTTAAGATTACTTAAAGTAAGAAATCCATGAATACTGGAATAAATGTTATTAGAAATATTTAATAATGCATATACGCTATTATAAAATTTAAATGAATATCTATTATCCAAACTTCAGCTATTTCTGTTATAAGTTAAATGTATGATTAACTTCAGAAGGAAAAGCACATTGTCCATGTAGTATCAACCATCACATGTATTCAAAATATTGTTTTATCATTCCACAGTGAATTTTATTTTGACACATATATTATATTCCCTGAGCAAAAAATTGAAGCCTTGGAGACATATAAATCGAACTATGTTTAAATATTACTTGGATTAAATTCGAAAAGCTGTTACAGGAATATTTGCGGCAATAAATATGTTTACCTCATTTATAATAATGATTATTCGAGGTGTAACTGAGTTTTCTACAATAAATGTCTTATATGGAAATAACATAAGATTATTTTCAGTGCAGCTACTTTTATTCAATATGTACAGCTTAAGCCTTAGTCAAAGTTAATAGCAGATTCTTCAATGTACTGTGAAATTCGAATATTATGTTTAAACTCAAAATAACGCGTATGGTGAATGAAATATTAATATTGCTTTGCATATAATTGTAATAAAGTTTTTCGTGTAACAACTTCTAAAGTTTTATCGAAACGTTTTTGGTTTAACTCTTAGTTTATTTCTGTCATATAAATAATTCGTTATTCCAACTAAAGCAAACGGAAATTAAAATAGAAATAATTTCGCAGATTATTGAGCTATCTTTCAACTATCAAGTACATAAAATAATTTAAAACTATATCTTTATATAAAAACTCTTGTATATATTACTACATATTATTTCCTTTCTGAGAAAACTTGATGGTATGTTTTAGGTCATCATCATTTCATGTCGAGTTTGTTTGGATCGTTTGATGTCGGGTTCATTTATTTCGGACCGAGACCCCGACGATTTCGCATTCGAATCCGCTTGTCAGATTTCTGACTTTGATAAGCGTGTGACTGAATTGGATCACTGTTATTTACTATTATTTTATTCAATCTATTTTGTATGTAAATCACGTTCTACGTATTTGGATTAGAGAAACATTTTCCTTACCTTGAAGTTTGGCACAAGCTACTGCATTTGCATATTAATGTGTCAAAAGATTCATTGTGTAAATGACATACAGTATTTTTATTTGCATAAGAGAATGTGGTAGACAAAGAAAAGAGATGAAGGAAAAAACGAAGTCCTTGGTTATCTCTACTAAATGACTTAGAGAGGAAGCGAAGTCCAGTCAGAGGTAATTCCTTAATTGTTCAGGGGAGGATATGCGTTTTTTTTCTTCTCGAGGTATAAGCTGAGAGAGAAATAGTTTTAAATAGTCTTTGCAGAAGTCTCGTGACTAGAGCTAGAGGCTAGAAATTTGAGAGGTGGATTTGCAAGTGGAAGTGTTCCTGAGAAAAGATTCCTGCGGGGTAAAAAGTGTATACAAATAGTGATATCTGAGTTGTTCTCCGATAAGCCGTGCTAAGTTCGATAAAGTAAGAAGAGAATAGCACGCAGTTTTAGAAATACTACCCAATATGCATGCATTATTTTAATGTATAACTTAGTGTTTGGCAAGATTTGATACATCCTAGCTTATAATTGTGAAAGTTTTTTATGTATATAATCTGAAAATAAGTTTTTTAATAACAACGGAATAAGTATTTAATTATTGTCCTTCTCATATTGTGCCTGATATCACGCATATATAGGTGATGGTAGCATATTTACAAAACAGTGCTTATTTAACGTGTCTACGAGTGGGACTGGGGTGTGACGGATATTTACCATATACCGATGTATCGTTTTCGCAATGAAAAAGCATAACAGAGCCCGAGATCAAAAAAATTTCTGGCTTCAGAGTCCGAGCCGGACAACGAAAGTGAATATTAAAAATTGTGAATAGCAATTTAAAATTCCTTTATGCCACCATTCCATAATATTCAGGTCCCTTGAAAAATGTTGTTAAAAGAACAAATTTGTGATGTCATACCCGACCACTGGTAGAAATCTTCAAAAGTTGAAAATTATATTCTTTTAAAATGCCATTGTACAATTCTGGCAGCAAGATCAGAATTCTGTTTTACAGTTATTCTGTAAAAGGATTTAAAGTGAAAGAGAAGATAGACAAGAAATATCCCACGAGTTTTTTTTTTATATATTACTAAGATTCACTAGATATAAGGGTCTGAATATTTCTGTTTATATCCGATCAATAACTACTCAATTCGCTTTCAAATTGAATTTTAAAGGATTATAAAATGCCTTAAGAAACTAAAGTCATATTTTCCAAGTACCATTTATTTTTCAATTTATGAATAAATAAACTTTTTAATTTGAATCGGTCCGAGCCAAAAAACTGGAGTAAAATCGAATCTGAGGCCATTTTTGGCTCGAATTCGGACTTGGACTGAGCCCATCCTATCTCTAATATCTACTTTAACAATAAAAATACTTTTTCATTTCAATCTTTGAAAAAAAACTTTGTAGCAAATATATGCGTTTTAAAGTGGTCTGAATACAAAATATGAAGTTTTTAAATCTAAAAGCTCACAAAAATTGTAGAGAAAATTAGGTTTTAGAACAATTCCCTCTGGCATTGCTCCTTAAAATATAGAATTAAAAAAAATTTATTTTATTTAGGAAGCGTTTCAGTCTCAAACCTTATTAGCTATATGTCAGTTTTCATGTTTCTGGATACGATAATTTTCAAATAACCGTGAATTTTTATTCATATAATCTCGAAATCACCATATACACTTATATAATCCCCAAAAACACTTTATTAAATCTCTTAATAAAATTTAGTCAGCCTTTAAGGTAACCTTTGTAACAGTAATAAAAAAAACTCCCCGATAGATTTTACATTAGCATTTTCCTTTCTTGTCGTGACTGAAATAGATTTTCAAGATTCCACACTAGTCACAGGAAAAAACGGAATTCTATAGTTCATTTATATAAAAATAGTTTGATTTCAGAACCGGTTACGAAAATAAAAGTAATTAAAAAATTAAAACCGAATGGAAAAAAAATAAAATCTAGCCCGGTTGTAGATTGTCATCAGCTGCCCTATGCAAAAAGAATTCTTTAAACATATTAAAATTCAAACGAGATAGCTGAAAATAATGCTCCAATATTACTGACATTTTCGTTTTTTTCCTGCGATAATTGTGGAATCTTAAAGCATTCCGAAGACAATGGATTACTTCAAACGACAAAGAGTTGGAAAGAAGGCCAGTATCTTAAAATCAGGTTGTAGCAGTTATTACGGCAGATTAGTCGTCGAAGGTTGGTTTATTTGTTTACGCTTGCCAACACTTTATGAGGCTCGTGCTGTCCCGAATGAATATTATTTTCTTTTCTAAAAAATAATAACTAACTGTAACTGTTTTGATTTGTTCCAATATTTGTTTTGCAATGAAATATTATTTGTACTGAAGAGGACTTGTGTGTAGTTTGGCGAAGTGTGTACTTTTTGAATTTTTAAATGTTTTTTAGTGCTTTAATTTTTTTATATAAATTTTATTTATTTTTAATAAATGTATTGAAGTTTGTCTTAATTTATATTATTCCATCTTTTAATAGTTGGAAAAGAGTTCTACGACAGGGGTGTCGAAGTAGTAGTGACACGATGGGAAAAACGTGTCAACGAATACGGTGGTTATTTTTAGAATTATAATAAAATATTTACCTCTACATACTGTATCTATTTTTCTTTGGGCATTCGTTATATACAGGAGTCCACAGTTTTGAATTTTAAGATTCGAAAAGTAATGTTTAATCCCACTAAGAAACATTTATATATTATACTAATTCAGCAACAAACAGAAATTTTTTCCAATAACAAGAAAACCTATTTAATTTTTTTCTCTCAAATTTGCTTAAAATTAGAAGAAAAATAAGCCTACGTATTGGAGTAAATTTTATTTGAAATATCTAATGATATATATCCCCTACTATAAAATTTAAATGAATATTTATGCGGCAAATGTATTCAAACTCCGGCTATTTTTCTTATAATATAAATGATCGTTTTATGATTATTTTCGAGAGCAAAAAGTGTACTATGCAGCTGATAGCCCTGCCTCATGCATCCAAAATATAGCTTTATCAATTGAGAATAAATTTTATTTTGATACACATAACATATTCCCTGTGTAAGTAATTGAAGCCTTGGAGCAATAAACTGAAACGCGGTGCAAATATTCTTTCGATTTAATTCAGAAATATTTTACATGGGCATTTGAGTCAGTCAATATGTTTGCCCAATTTATAATAATGAATATTTGCCGTAAAATCCAGTTTAGTACAATAAATGTGCTTTATACGAAAAGAGCAGGGAACTGTTTCCAGCCCAATTACTTTTCTTTAAAGTATGAAGCTTAAATCTTCAGAGTTAATAACAAATTCTAAAAGTGCATTGTGGAAATTTTTAGATTGTGTTTTAAATCAAACGTTTTCATGTTGATTTTAAAAACTTAAATTTAACCTCACATAATTGTAATTTCATCTCAATACATTAACTTTCAGAGTTTATGAGAGCGTTTTATTTATGGTACATTTAACAAGTACGTACAGTGCGAGTAAAAACTATAAGGACAGTAAATATATATATATATATATATATATATATATATTTTATAAATTACAAAACAAATGAAACTTTTTTCCTTATAATATGTATCAACAAGATGAAAAGCTAATAAAAACGACAACAAAATTTTATCGTGAGTTTTTTTTATTAAGAAAATAAAATACTTGTAAAAAAACACTATTTTTTCTTGTACAAAAACTATAAAGACACAAAAATAAATTTAAAATAGTAACCGAAAAAACAAACATTTAATGTATTATGCACCCAACCTATTACTTTAAAGATTGCAAATATTCCATCATTCTTGAACTTCATTAATTTTTGGCACATTTCGGGATTGTTTTTGCACAATCAATCCTCTTCAATTGTAGATCTGAGTTCTGATGCTAAAGAAAATGCCTTCAATTTATATAAACTCGTCTTCTAGATCTCCCCATATGTTATCAATAGGATTAAAATCAGGATTTCTGATCGGCCATTGCAAAACTTCTTATATTTTTCTTATAGAACTACGTTTTTTCTCACCTGTGTGCATAACTGCATTATCTCGCTGTTATTTTTTTTAACCAGAAGCGTTGTAACAAATGAAAGATGGTCAAAAAGAGTGTGTGCATGTGTCTTTGAATTAAATTTTTTTTAAAGATATGTAAGTGTCACCACGCCATTGAACAAAAAGCAGCCCTATGTTGCAATGAATTCGCCACCAAACTGACGTTTTAATAAAATATCTTTTTCTTTTCTTAAATCAATTTAATTAAGTTTCCTCGATGAAAAGAAATTAAACTTAAATGGTTCTGATGAATGGAAATATTATTGGGAAGATTTAAGAAAAGAAAAAATATATTATCACTTAATCGCTTGAAAAAGATAGCATCATTTAATTGGCGGATTCATTGCTACATGGGGTTGTTATTCATTCAACGACATGGTGTCATTTGTATATCTTTCAGGAAAATTTAATTCAAAAACACAAATGCAAATTCTTTTTGGCCATCTTTGATATGTTGCAGCACTTCCGGCAAGAAAAAAATCGGATATAGCAGAGAGATAATGCGTGTGTCTAACAAAATCGTGAGAAAAAACTTTAGTTTCATGAGAAAAATATTCCAGTGTAATAAATGTCTTAAGAACACAACAAATACAATATGAATATTCTGAGCTTTTAAAATCATTTATTTAGAAGAATATATTAAATTTGTAATATTTTCATTTACTGCTGAACTTAAAGAAAAAATAAAAAGTGAAAAAGAAAATGCTTAGACTAAGCAAAAATGAATATTCGAGCAATTTTATTTTTAACATGTAAAATTAATTTATGATCCATTCATATCTTTGACTAACTTTTTTTTTCTACTCTACAATTAATTTTTCGATTTCACTTTTAATTTTTAACCTCATCACTTTTCGCGAATTAGGTTAAGTGTACTTTTGAAAAAATTATTGAATTGAGTCTATATTTAGATAACCCATACTCAGGTAAAAATAATTCTTTTAAGCCATTTTCAGCACATAAACGCTTCTTTTTCTCTCTTCTTCTTTTTTTTTTTTTAACATTTTAATATTTATCGATGTTTGAAAGTAAAAATGAACATTTCATACATCATGTTATTTAAACTCATCAGATGAAAAAAAAAGTTTAAGATCTTCTTAAATTTTAAAAATTATTATTTGTACAGTAATCCAAAAAAAAAAAAAAAATTCAGATGTTTCATTATTCATAGGAGAAAAACTACTTTTTATGAGCATATTTTTCAGAAAAGTAATTAACCAAAGTTCACGGGATTTTAAATAACGGAAGCTTGATGATAAAACGATTTGCTCTGGAATTTATTAAATTGTTATATAAAAAATGACTTCAGGTTATTAATTTTTTAATGGAGTGTTAAACAACAAAAATACATATATGAACATATTTTCTGTTCGTCTTCTTTCCGGTTTTTTCCGGTTACAGTTTGATAAATCTTTTTTATGTGTAAATGCATTATAAAATACGAGTTACACATAAAAAATATTATGTGTCATACATATATACACACATAATATATACATATTATGTGTATATATATATATATGTGTGTGTGTGTATATATATGTATATACAGGGTGTTTCTAAATTCATGGTCCAAACTTTAAGGGGTGATAGTACACATCAAGACAAACAATATTTAAATAGGAAACCAAGGGCCCCAAAGTCTTCCGAAGGAGATAAGCGCCATTAAAGTTTAGGGTCCAAAAATTCAAATGATTATGAAAAATAGAAAAATTGGTCGATTCGTTTGCGGTTTTCACTAAAATTATTCTTTATGTCAGTATTGTCTTGAAAATAAATTATAAAGATAAATTTCAAAAAATGACGATAGAGGGAGCTTTAGACATTATAGTAACAAACAACTATTTTTTACCGTTATTTTTTGCATCTCATTAAAGGTTTCGTAAGCTTAGACTTAAACTTAAATTTTGAGCTCAAAATCTGAATAGTTGGAAGCAGTTAAGTAGCACAAACTTAACTGTGTTCAGAGAGTTTTAAATTCAAATGATTATAAAAACGAAAAAATTGGTCGATTGATTTGCGGTTTTCACTAAAACTATTCTTTATGTCGGTATTTTATTGAAAATGTATTATAAAGATAAATTTCAAAAAATGCCGATTGAGGGCGCTTTAGACTTTGGAGTAACGTACAACTACATTTTAAAGTTATTTTTCGCATCTTATAAAATTTTCTTAGAAGCTTAGACATAAATTTAAATTTTGAGATGAAAATCTGAATCGTTGGGAGTGGTTAAGTAGAGCAAACTGAACTGTGTTCAATGGGGGTGGGGAGGTTCAAATTTCAAATTATTTTAAAAAACGGAAAAATTGGTCGATTCGTCTGCCGTTTTCGCTAAAACTATTCTTTATGTCAATATTTCTTTGAAAATAAATTTTAAAGATTAATTTAAAAAAAATACCGATAGAGGGCGCCTTAAACTTTAGAGTAACCAACAACTATTTTCAAGCGCTATTTTTTGTATCTAATTAAATGCTTGCAAATGCTTAGATTTAAATTTTGAGCTCAAATTCTAAATCGATGGTGGGGTTAAAAGCGGAAACTGAACAGTGTTCAGGAGTTAAAATGTTACCCTCCCCACCCCTCGAACACATTTCAAATTTCCGCACTTAATTACTCAAAACGATGCAGATTTTGAGCTCAAAATTTAAGTTTGAACTTTTACAAGCATTTAATTAGATACAAAAAATAACGGTTAAAAATAGTTGTTGGTTACTCCAAAGTTTAAGGCGCCCTCTAACGGTATTTTTTAAAATTAATCTTTAAAATTTATTTTCAAGGAAATATTGACATAAAGAATAGTTTTAGCGAAAACGGCAAACGAATCGAACAATTTTTCCGTTTTTTATAATCATTTGAAATTTGAGCTTCCCCACCCCCATTGAACACAGTTCAGTTTGCGCTACTTAACCACTCTCAACGATTCAGATTTTCATCTCGAAATTTAAGTTTATGTCTAAGCTTCTAAAAAAAATTTATGGGATGCGAAAAATAATGGTAAAATATAGTTGTACGTTACTCCAAAGTCTAAAGCGCCCTCTATCGGCATTTTTTGAAATTTATCTTTATAATTCATTTTCAATAAAATACCGACATAAAGAATAGTTTTAGTGAAAACCGCAAATCAATCGACCAATTTTTCCGTTTTTTATAATCATTTGAATTTAAAACCCTCTGAACACAAATAAGTTTGTGTTACTTAACTGCTTCCAACTATTCAGATTTTGAGCTCAAAATTTAAGTTTAAGTCTAAGCTTACGAAACCTTTAATGAGATGCAAAAAATAACGGCAAAAAATAGTTTTTCATTACTTCGAAGTCTAAAGCGCCCTCTATCGGCATTTTTCTAAATTTATCTTTATAATTTATTTTCAAGAAAATACGAACATAAAGAATAATTTTAGTGAAAACCGCAAATCAATCGACCTATTTTTTCGCTTTTTATATGTATTTGAAATTTTGGACCCCAAACTTTAATGGCGGCTATCTCCTTTGGAAAACGTTTGGGACCCTTGGTGTCCTATTTACTATTACTCGTCTTGATGTGTTCTATCACCCCCTAGCGTATATACCATTTGTTTAGGGACACCCTGTATATATATACACTATATTGCCATTGATTATTGGACACTTGCGATTTTAAACATTTTACTAAATATCTAGAAAAATACATGAGGAATCATCTCAAAAATCTTAGTGTAAAAATATAATTGTATACGCCATACATCGCCGTAAAGATTTTTTACCGAAACTCCATAGGGGACCGTCAACAAATTAAAAAAAATGAATATCTTTTGAATAACCCTGTCAAAACTAATGTAGCAAAAGTGCTCAAACTCTAGATTATGATTGAATGCCTTATTGTAATACACTGTGTTCATTTTTATGCAAATAGCATGCATACTTGCAAAGTAATTAAGGTTTTTATAAAAATGGTCCTAAATTTTTCCAAGTTTTTTCCTTATAATTCTCAGAGTTCATAATATAATATAATATTTTTTTCAGAAAATAGGACAAACAACATTGCAGACAGTACCCTGTAATCAGAATTAAAAAATAATAAAAATTGTATGAAAAATGAGTAGGTTTACTAAATAATTTTTTACTGCGCATGCGTCAAAGATATCAAAATTTCATTTGCATATTATGTTAGCTAAATGTATGGAGCAACTTTTGTAAAAGTCTCAAAATCATAGCTTGAAAATTCTGAAAGTAATCGTCTATAGAAAAAGGACAAAATCCGTTGTTTCCAAAATGAAGTAAAAAAATGAGGGATTTTATCCAAATATAGTAGTACATCCCGTATTGTTTATTCTATATTGACACTAATCAATTAATATATGGATACAACCCCTCTTGTTTTTGCTTCATTTTCAGAATAACGGATTTTCAACTAATTCAATTGACGATTATTTTCAGAATTTTCAAGTTATGATTTTGTGACTTTTACAAAAGTTGCTCTATACATTTATCTAACATAATATGCAAATGAAATTTTGATATCGTTGACGCATGCGCAGTAAAAAATTATTTAGTAAACCTACTAATTTTGTACAAAATTTTCATTATTTTTTAATTCTGATTACAAGGTACTGTGTGCAATGTTGTTTGTCATATTTTCTGAAAAAAGTATTATTTTATATTAAGAACTCCGAAAATTATAAGGAAAAAACTTGGAAAAATTTGGGACCATTTTTATAAAAACCTTAATAACTCTGCGAGTGTGCATGCTATTTGCATAAAAATGAACAAGGCGTATTACAATAAGGCATTCAATCGTAATCTAGCGTTTGAGCGCTTTTGCTACATTAGTTTTGACAGGGTTATTCAAAAGATATTCATTCTTTTTTAATTTGTTGACGGTCCCCTATGGAGTTTCGGTAAAAAATATTCACGGCGATGTAGGGCGCATACTATTTTATTTATACACTAAGAGTTTCGAGATGATTCCTCATGTATTTTTCTAGATATTTAGTAAAATGTCTAAAATCGCAAGTGTCCAATAATCAATGGCAATATAGTGTATATATATATATATACATAACATTACATAATTCATAGTAAAAAAAATAAAATGCAACTTTTAACTACAGTCAACTTGCTTTTAATTAAATGACGTATATGTAAACTGCTTAATTAAAAAGTACTACATATAACAAATCTTGTATAACGTAAACGTTCAATTTATTGCGTCTAAAACTCTTTTTGAATACATTAATGCATTGCTGAAAAACAATATTGTACCACCAAAATATTATAAATAATATATATTACGAACGCATGAAAACTTTCAGAACTGTTAAAATTTTCTACTAGTCCCTTGTATGAAACTTTATTTAAAACTAAATTTCGGGAAAAAAGTTTAAAATGTATTGAAAATGTTCATCTTTCGTACCTTTTAAGAATTTTTTTTTTACATAATTTCTGTAATTAATTTTTTCCATAAACGATAGATGGTCGCAGTTAACTACTGTTTGAGTACTTTTCTGAACTAATTTCTCGCTTGAGGAAAATACTCGGAAGCATTTTGCTGGGATGATTTCTTTGACTTGTCGTGATCGGAGATTTGAAACTATACCCCTTGTAAAATCTGATTTAAAATATCCTTCACATTTTATAAAACATTCTGAATTTAAAAAGTGCGTAACGACCTAAAATATTTTTAAGTATAAAATTGTGAACTGGAATTTATTCTTTTTTTATTTTATTTTTATTAGCATTGCGAATAATTAATATTACACGTAAATTATAACCACGCTTAAAAATTTTATACTTGAACTTAATAACTTGTTAAAATATTCTACACATATTTTGTATGCTACTCGATTATAAACACAAGGGTTATAAAAAAAGTTTAAAATGCATTGAAGATGATCATCTTTCTGAAACTTTCTAGGATTTTTTTTTCTATAAATGATAGAAACTTCCAGTTCTAGAAGAACTGGTTATTATAGAAACTTCAGAAGCATTTTTCTTTGATGTGATGAGAGATTTTAAACTGAAGTGTTGGAAAAATCTGATTACAAATATTTTTCACGTTTCATAAAACATTTTTTTAAATAGTTGAAAATTTTTTCAGTATAAATGACGACAATTATTTTTGTTTAAATCGCTACCATTTAAACTCCGCAGTCCTGAGACAAATTTTACTTGGCTCTACAAAAACAGTTTAGAGTTATTATAAAACATCTCCAAACATGCATTAGGTTGTATATCGATGTTTCTAACATGCATACATCTATTTAAAAAGTCTAGATGTAATTTTAACAATTCTAGAAGAAATTAAATTAATTTAAAGGAGGATTTTTAGTGTCGCCTCCAGACGATATCAGGACTAAGGAGTTTAATGTTTAGGCATTATCAAATAAAAACACCACAGCCATGATAATTTTAATTATTCTCTTTTCATAATAAATTTTCTCTATTTCTTTATTATATTTCTTTATTTATTTTTCATAATTGTGGTTGACATTAAGAGCTTCTTTGTTGTTATATTTTCCTATGCTTATACATGTTGTTATATTTCCATGTTGTATGTATAGACCAGTTCAAACCTTTATGTAGTTAAGGGATTATAATTCCATAAAGTAGCATTTTTAAATCATAAATTCATAATTTTAAATTAGAAAATATATAACGTACATTCTTACAGCATTTACAAAAGACATTTACAAAATAATTTTTTTTAATATTTTTATTCATTGCTAATAAATTATAATATACCATCGAAATATTACACATAAAGTATAATACCGACGCATAAAACTTTTATACTTTAACTTTATATCTCGTTAAAATATACTACATGTATTTTGTATAAAAGTCTTCTTAAAACATGATTTCAAGAAAAAAAACTTAAAACGCATTGAAGATGCTCATCTTTCTAAAAGTTTCTAGGAATTGATTTTTTCATAAAAGATGTAATATTACAGTTAACTTATGTTTGAGTACTTTTCTGAACTAACTTATTGCTCGAGGAAAATGCTCCACAGAATTTTCTTTGTCATGATGAAAGATTTGAAATTATACTGTTGGTAAAATCTGATTAGATATATTCTTCACGTATTATAAAGCATTCTGAATTTGAAAAGTGTGTAACGAGACAAAAGTGTATTAGGTACTAGCAAAAGCCATGCTTTGTTTGGATTCGCGAAGCATTATTTTATAAAACAGATATTTGAAAGTAACAATATTTTTTTTTAATTATTTTTGCATCTTTATTAAACAAAAACGTTATTTTATGTTTTGGCGCATTTTAATTTTTTATTTGTGATGTAAAACTGGCATAATAAGATATTTTCGAAGCAAACTTTTACAAATTTTTTTTAAATTTTCAACTAAAAGCTCTTTTAAAGATATTTTTACAATTTCAAGTAGCCACTGGTGTTTTTTAATTGTTTGAAATATGCATGTTTCCAATCTTTGTAATCAACATCCGATAATCTTTGATAGCTATTTTAGAATAATATATTTGAAGAAAGCTTGAAGAAAGTTACTTCTTCAAAATCCTATTTTCTGGAAAAAACATTTGAAATCCGCTTTCGTTGATACTATGAATTTTTAACTGTAAAACATTTTATTTTATTTTCTTCGTTTTTATACATGTTAGCGTATGAGAATTGCTGTAATTCTCTCCGCGTGGGAGAACTTTTTACTTTCTGCGAATGGCAACTCAATTAATGGAATTACCTTTTAACGAAGCGCTCTCTCATTCTCGCAGTGACGTTTTCACGAATAATTATTGTTGTGTTTGCGAACTTATTAAAGTCTTATTTTTCTATAAAATCCTTCTGATTAATGAGTCGATATTATTTAGCCACAATACGACCTTCGCAAAAATATTTATAATGAGCTTGAACCAACAACTTCACGCAGATCTTTTAATTTTTCATTTATATAACAAATTTAAGAATTAATTTTATTTGTTTACAATTATTTTGTTGCCAATTTACAAAAAAAAAAAAAAAAATCCATAATACAATTTTTTAAAAATGTTTGAGTGTCATCTGTGCAAACGATTTTGCGGGATAATGAAAACATGTTTTATTTAATAAATTAATCATGATTCTATCTATAATTATTTACTCCATGATTTAAACTTTTTTTTTCTGAAAATATACGCGTTTCATTTTTTATTTATTTGCTAAAATGCGTCCGTATTGGAAATGCATGTAAAATAAATTAATTAAAATAATAATTTTTTTAACGTTTTACTGTAAAAAAAATTATATTCTGCAAATCTACAGATCATAATTTATGTTTGTGTTTAATTTGAAGTTAAAATATTGAATAGTTTTTTTGTAAAGCGTACGACAAATTGTAATTTGAGTGGACTAGTAGAGGATTCGCTTCGCTCATCCTAATAAAGCTGTGAATTAAGGTTTTTTTTCTTTAAAATTGCTAAAATTTAGATATACAACATTATATAAGCTATAGTAAGTAATAAAAAACGATTATTTTTTAAGTGAGATTTTTATTTTTGAAACATTAATTTTAGCAAATAATTATATATTATATTATTAAAAATGGGAATTTTGACTGAAATGTTTAGTCATGATAAAACAAAAATACTATGATCATAAATTAATATAAACTAATCTGCCATATTTTATTTTCATAATGTATTTTATTTAATGTGAATAATCTGCATAAAATTGATGCCCTCATATAATTATGTAGATGCAATATTATCTTCCATTTTTCTATAAATAATGTAGATTTAAATAATATTAAATTTGCTTTTAACTGAATGACGTACATGTTTCCTGCATAATCAGAAGAATACAAAAAAGTTTTTAAGGGGACAGTAGACCTTTATTTGAGCAGAATCGTTTATAGCAAAATCGTAGCAAAAAGGTCTATTTCTGTGGTATAAAAGTACTAAAACAGTTTCTTCTCTTTCAAAAATCATATATGAAGGTTCTAAGAAGTATATAATAAAGGTAAATGCATTTATATACTTTAAATCTGTTTTTCTCAAAACTAATTTGTCAGCGTTTTTAGATTTTTGAAATACTTCTTGGGACGCAATTTTTAATTAATATTTAGGAAATTGATAAGGAAGTATCCTGGTGTTGTTTAAAAAGAAATTGTGTAAGCCTTTAAAAATTCGTCTTATAAATCGTCTAATAAATAAGATAGTCAAATTTGATTTTTTCCTTATTAAAAGGTAAAATTTTTATGAAAATTGCTATATAATTTAGAAAAAAATCTAAATCTTACACAATTTTTTTTAAATACTGTTTTAAGTGATAAAAATGCAAAATCAAGAAAATATCTCAAAAATTGAAAGACGCATTTTATAATTTCGTTAAAAATTTTTTTTTTATTTAAAACTTTAATAAGTAATTTTTTGGAGATGTTCTATATGCTTTTTGTGAAAGGTATATATGCAAAAAATTTCATATTGCTATGATAAAAAGTAGAAAATGAATAACTAAATAAATAAATAAAAATAACGTCCACCGTCCTCTTAGAACTAAATAGTCAAACTGTGAATTATATAGTCAAAGTGTGTATTTGAATATTTTTAAATATTTTTAATGTTTGAATATTTATAATATAATGGTAATAAATATACCATCGTAATAATAATATACCATCGAAATATTACGCATGGAATATTACATTATCTCATAACTTTACATCCTGTTTAAATATTCAACAAAGTTCTTGAACGAATTTCTATGTAAAACTAAAGATCTGGGAAAATTTTAAGACTCTCATGTTCCGCAATTAACTAAGAATTACTTTTTTTCCATAAAAGATGGAAACTTGCATGAAACTGCTGTTTGAGTACTTTTCTGAGCTAGCTTTTGGCTTCAGAAAAATATTCCGAAGTATTTTTTGTTGATGTGATAACATATTTTAAATTATGCATTTATTGAAATCTGATTATAAATGAGGACCTCAAAGATCAAGGAGTACAAGTTATAAAAATTCGATTTCTAGTAAATTTATTTTAAATTACATTAATTTGCGTTAATTTTTAACAAAACCAACAAATGTCTGAATTGAAATAGGAAACATCCATTTGTTTCTTTGTGGCCTTTGAACTATTATTTCAAATAACTCTTTAAAAAATAAAGTACAATTTTCTTTCAATTTATAAATAACCAATGTTGATAATTATTTGATAAAAGTGGTTGATCTTTACACCGCAACAGATAATTAATCTGCATTAGTCGATTCCTATATGAAGCATAATATTTGCTTTCTTGAAGTCTGTTTTCAGATAAACCTTGCGCATTTCATGCACTGTTAACAGATTAAAATGAAAGATGCAGCTAATTGCGCAATCTGAAATACAAACCTCATAGCATGCATGGTCACAGTGACATCACAATGACGTCACTGTGAGTCACTTTGGTCACATCACATCTGTGACCAAAATGCCACCACTCAGTGACGTCACATTGTGACTAAGATGTGACTTTCTTAAAAATTTTTAGAAAATTACAAATATTCTTCAAAACATGTTATTTACTTTAAAAAACATGTTTCTGGCAATTTAAATATCGTCGCTTTTGTCACAGTTTCGTCACAATGTTAATGTCAAAGTAGTAACAAATAACACATTTTTCACAAATTTGTCACACTGTGACTTCACATCGACGTCACAAATGAGCTCTAAAACGGCCATAACGACTTCACATTTTAGTCACTGTGACTTCACATCGACGTCACGTGACGTCACATCGACAATAGATGGTCACAAAGTCACAATGTGACGTCACTGCGACGTCGTTGTGAAGTCATATTGTGACTTTGTGACCATCGATTGTCGATGTGACGTCACGTGATGTCGATGTGAAGTCACAGTGACTAAAATGTTAAGTCGTTATGGCCGTTTTAGAGTTTTTTTGTGGCGTTTCACAAAGTGGTCACAATGTGACAAATTTGTGAAAAATGTGTTATTTGTGACTAATTCGACATTAACAATGTGACGAAACTGTGACAAAAGCGAAGATATTTCAATTGCCCGAAACATGTTTTTTAAAGTAAATAACATGTTTTGGAGGATATTTATAAATTTCTAAAGATTTTTTAAGAAAGTCACATCTCAGTCACAATGTGACGTCACTGAGTGGTGGCATTTTGGTCACAGATGTGATGTGACCAAAGTGACTCGCAGTGACGTCACTGTGACTATGCATGCTATTAGGGAACTTTCAGGAAATACCCGTAAAGCATGGTGACGTCACTGCAACGTCGTTGTGAAGTCACATTGTGACTTTGTGACCATCGATTGTCGATGTGAAGTCACAGTGACTAAAATGTGAAGTCGTTATGGCAGTTATGGCTGGTCACAATGTAACAAATTTGTGAAAATGTGTCATTTCTGACTGATTTGACACTAACTTTGTGACGAAACTGTGACAAAAGCGACTAAATTTCTAAAGATTTTTTAGAAAGTCACAATGTGATGTCACTGAGTGGTGGTATTTTAATCACAGATGTGATGTGACCAAAGTGACTCACAATGACGTCACTGTGACGATACATGCTATTAGGGTAGGTATAAAGATCCAATAAACGAATACAAACGGTTATTAACACACACTACTGCTTGAAGTTTTTTAAAGAAAAAAGAACATGAGTGTTGTACTTTTTACAATGGCTTGTCCGACGGAAGGTCAATTGGATTGCGATCAAAAACACTTTCAAGTCCATCCACGGCTTTAATACCAGATTTTTACATTCATCTATCTTTACAAGAAAGTTTTGGATTCATGAAAAATTTCGAATTCCAGTTTTTGACAGATTTACACGTAATGTCGTCAGATATTCCAAACTGTCTGTCTATATCTAAGTCTGCATGTGAGATAAAATTCTGGGCACTCTATCTCAAGAACCAAAGAATAGAATTTCAGAAAAAATTACATTCAGGCAGACCTGAAGAAGCTGAATCTGATAACTTTCTAGTATTTATTTCTCAATATGTGGCGCTGCTGTGTTGCATTTTTCACTATTTCCACAATAGTTATATTTCAAAAACTAATGGACGAATTTTCTAATTCCGTTTCTGGTTATCATTAAACTTCTGGTTTCGTAATCAGAATCATATTATATCATGTAAAGTACTTGATGTAATATGATTCTGATTACGGTTTGGTGTAAACAGCATAACAGGTGACGCTGATACGTGGCATCTTTCATGATTATCATAGAAGCTCTATCTCAGGAACTAATGCACGAATTTTCACCTAACTTCAAATTCAGTAAGTCCCTAAAATAAACTAACATTTAATTGTGAATTGGACAATTGCACCATAAATTATACTAAAAATATGTACTAAAATAAATACAGATTATTAAATGGTACACTTATCAGAAGAATATATTTAAAATACATTGCGAACGTCGTCAGGATACAACCTATGTTCTGACGGCGTTCGCAGAAGCGAATGAAACGGTGATAAGATTTAAATGTATTTTAAATACAGGGTGTCCCAAAAGGTCGTTTACAAACGTAACATGCTGGTCTGTCATATCATGATGAACAATATTATATAGTAAACTGAGGGTCCCAAACGTCTTTCAAAGGAGATATGCGCCATTAAAATTTAGGGTCCGAAAATTCAAATGATTATACAAAACAGAAAAATTGGTCGATTCGTTTGCGGTTTTCACTAAAACTATTCTTTACGTCAGTATTTTCTTGAAAATAAATTATAAAGATAAATTTCAAAAAATGTCGATAGAGGGCGCTTTAAACTTTGGAGTAACGATAAACTGGTTTTTACCATTATTTTTTGCATCTCATTAACTTTTTTAGAAGCTTAGACATAAACTTAAATTTTGAGCTCAAAATCTAAATCGTTGGAAGTGGTTAAGTAACGCAAACTGAATTGCGGGGGAAGGTTCAAATTTCAAATGATTATAAAAAACGGAAAAATTGGTCAATTGATTTGCGATTTTCACTAAAATTATTCTTTATGTCAGTATTATCTTGAAAATAATTTATAAAGATAAAATTCAAAAAATGCCGATAGAGGGCGCTATAGACTTTGGAGTAACGTACAACTATTTTTTCCGTTATTTTTTGCATTTCATAATTTTTTTTAGAAGCTTAGACATAAACTTAAATTTTGAGATGAAAATCTGAATCGTTGGGAGTGGTAAAGTAGCGCAAACTGAACTGTGTTCAATGGAGGTGGGGAGGTTCAAATTTCAATTAATTATAAAAAACGGAAAAATTGGTAGGTTTTCGCTAAAATTATTGTTTATGTCACTATTTCCTTGAAAATAAATTTTGAAGATAAATTTAAAAGAAATCCGTTAGAGGACGCCTTAAACTTTAGGATAACCAACAATTATTTTTAACGTTTTTTTTTAATCTAATTAAATGCTTGCAAAAGTTTAGACTTAAATTTTGTGCTCAAAATCTAAATCAATAGGAGAGTTTAAGAAGCGCAAACTGAACTGTGTTCAGAAGTTGAAATGTTATTTCCCCACCCCTCGAACGCAGTTCCATTTTTTAGCCTCTTAATTACTCACAACGAAGCAGATTTTGAGCACAAAATTTAAGTTTGAACTTTTGCAAGCATTTTATTAGATACAAAATATACAGGGTTAAAAATAGTTGTTGGTTACTATGAAGTTTAAGGCACCCTCTGACGGAATTTTTTGAAAGATATCTGTAAAATTTATTTTCAAGAAAATATTGATATAAAGAATAGTTTTAGCGAAAACCGACCAATTTTTCCGTTTTTTATAATCATTTGAAATTTGAACCTCCCTATCCCCATTGAACACAGTTCAGTTTCCGCTACTTTATCACTCCCAACGATTCAGATTTTTATCTCAAAATTTAAGTTTATGTCTAAGCTTCTAAAAAAAATTTATGAGATGCAAGAAATAACGGAAAAAAATAGTTGTACATTACTCCAAAGTCTAAAGCGCCCTCTATCGGCATTTTTTGAATTTTATCTTTATAAATTATTTTCAATATAATACTGACATAAAGAGTAATTTTAGTGAAAATCGCAAATCAATTGACCAAATTTTCCGTTTTTTATAATCTTTTGAAATTTGAATCTCCCCCCGCAATTCAGTTTGAGCTACTTAACCACTTCCAACGATTTAGATTTTGAGCTAAAAATTTAACTTTATGTCTAAGCTTCTAAAAAAATTAATGAGATGCAAAAAATAATGGTAAAAACTAGTTTATCGTTACTCCAAAGTCTAAAGCGCCCTTTATCGACATTTTTAAAAATTTATCTTTATAATTTATTTTCAAGACATAAAGATATTACATAAAGAATAGTTTTAGTGAAAACCGCAAATGAATCGACCAATTTTTCTGTTTTTTATAATCATTTGAATTTGTGGACCCTCAACTTTAATGGCGCATATATCCTTTGGAAGACGTTTGGGACCCTTAGTTTCCCATTTAATATTGTTCATCATGATATGACAGACCATCGTGTTAAGTTTGTAAACGACCTTTTGGGACACCCTGTATATTATTTTTATAAGTGTACTATTTAGTAATCTGTAACGTATTTTAGTACATAAACTAACATTTGTTTGTTTTTAGAATAAATCGCTCAACAGGTGGCGCTTCTATCCAGTTTTATTTCATGATTTCTGCTATGATTCTATCTCAGATACTAATACACGGATTTTCATCAAATTTCAGATTCAAATAGAACTTAAAATAAGTTTTTCAGATTATATTTTGATGTACATTATCTAGCCGGTGATACTGCTATATTTCATTTTTTTGGAACTATTAACGTGTATGAGATTTTGGGATTGCCATATCCGACTAGTTTCAGATAGGATTGAACCTAAGAAGAGTATATAGTTAGTAACATATTTTACTACTTATTTTATATTTGTAGATAAAAACTACCAAATTATACGATAAAAACACTTTTGAATAAATCATATGTTACTGGCTAATTTCATTATGTAACAGAGTACACTGCCTTGCAAAAAAAAAAAAAAAAAAAAAAAAAAAAAAAAAAAAAAGAAATTACTGGCACATTGAAATTTATTTTAACAACTGACTTTAAACTCTGCATTAATATACGAGGGGAAACTGATTTTAAATAATATTTTTACCCATTACAGCAAAAATTATTATTTAACATCTCTTTTCACTAATATCATAAACGAGTGTTTAAAATCAATTGCACTTTCTAAAGTTTATGAGTAAAATGGCTTTGACAGACAAACAAAGGAGTGGTGTAATAATGATTGCGTTTTTAAGTGCGTTCGTAATTATGTAAATACGTAAGCACCTATAGTTGTCGTTCAGTCCATCCGTCCGTCCGCATATAACAACGCAAAAATTACCCAACCGAATCGTTTGAAATTTAAAATATATAATTATTACATAATTTTGTCTAGTAATTTCAAATTTTATGAAAATCGGATGAATAGATCAATTACAAGGACAATCAAAATTATTCCGTTACATTATGATCAATGTTGAAAAATGTTTCAAATGCATTTTAATGGTGTTACACTCATTCGAATATAATAAAATTGATATGCATCTATCAAGTACATTTTATAGTATACGTTATGTACAATCTGTGGTGCAAAGAACATTTGTTATTGATTTACAAGGTCACTCAAAAGTATTCCATTACATAATGGCATAGGAAGAACATTGTTTGATGCACATTTTAATTGTAATTAACTATTTACAATTTTATGAGATTGATATATAAGAGTGATATTTTTAAAACTTGGTTATCGTAGGAACGTACCTCATTTGCTAGGCTTCACGTGCAATTTCCAACTTGTTAATTTTTAAGTACGAAACCTTAATAAATTCCTCTTTTCATGTTTTTTATTTAATAACTTTCTTGGATGAGCGAAGGGAGTTTTAAATCTTTAAAAAATAAATATATATATAAATAAATAAAAATAAAATAAATGTTTGGTGCAGCAGCGTTCATTATGTTTTTAGAAAGAAAATAAACTTAAAAAATACAAATATTTTAATCACCAGACAGAATGAGCATAACAAATGAGCTTTTTGCTGACATGAACAATTTTCGTTATGTTACATGGGCAAAAAGGAGGAAATATCGACTTATTTAAATATATTCTTAGTATGTCCTTACTGATTGCACAGAAGTAGCTAACTTAAAAATAATTTACATTTTCTAGAAACAGAAAGATTATTTTAGTTTAATTTTGCTTTTAGATGTTACCGTTATCAGTACCCCCCCCCCCCCCCTTCCTCTAGAGGGTCGAATTTTCGAGGTCAGAGGTTGGATCGCGGACGAATTGAGGATTGCAACCACACACCACGAACCGTTTCAGAGATTAGCAATATGGAGACGTAGCTGCTGTGGCTCGGTAGCTTCATCTCCTCGGACCCACCCTTCCTGCTTTTCAGCGTTTTTAGCCCTTTCGCGTCTGGTATACTATTAATAGTGCATGTCTTTTCATCGAGCATGATTTCGTCTTAACATATGCTTAGATATTTTCTACATATTGAAATGATAGTATATGTCTATATGTTTTTTTAGGACTTCATTTATGTTTTGTCACTTAGTAATAATAATAATTATAAATATTTTCTTAATTCTCTTTGTCTCGTTAACGATACCTTTATTTTATGCACATGTCTTTAAATGTAAAATATAAGTTACTTTTCTGAATGATTCCTGTGTGATAAAACGCAAAAAGCATTAGAAGGTGGTAATAACCTTCCAAATCCTGTAGTAATGTGTTGTTTTCAAAAAGTCTCCAAAAACTCTTCCTCAGCCTATTTTCATATTAAAATGCATTGTACAGTATACAAAATTAGCACATTCGAAAGCCTTCAGATAATGAGAGGATCTTTAAATATCACTATGTGTATTTGGATAGCTAAGACAAACGTTGTTAAAATAAAAGTAATTTTGTTCTCAAAATGGAAAAAAAAATTCTGCTCCGAAAGGGTTAATTTTTGTAATTTTGCTTCAAAATTTGAGCTTAAAGTTTCCTCGTTCCGCGTCCAAAACTTCCTTTTTTCAATGTCTTAAATGTGTAGAATTGTGTTTTTAAATGTGTCCGGTATTATATATATTTTTAAATTTTCCCCATTTCTCTTGAGATTCGGATATTCGGGTGGAGGGTAGAGGTCGCGGTCAAAATTTGGTCCTTACCGTAGAGTCTAATTATTATTAGTGCCTTTGGAGCGGCTAAATTTCGTCCGCAGCCCTACCTTCGATCCGAATATTCGACTGTCTAGAGGAAAGAAAAAAAATGAAAAGTTGATACCGGACACATTTAAAAGCATAATTACATAAAATAATAACATGGAAAAAAAGAGGGCTGTACGATGAAGCTACCGAACAACTCCAATTACGTCTCGCTTATTAGTAGTCTCTTCGCATAATAAAGGATCTCTTTGCTATCAGCAGGGTCCTTGCTGCCGCTCATCTTTGTGCGAAATCGTGACAAAAAACTTCATTTGGCGAGTAAAAGAGCAATCAGATTAGCCAAATTGCGAGTGCTCAATTTCTGCTCTTCTGTGTAGATGTACCAATACAAACAAGATTCTTATCAGTGTAGCTGAACGATTGATGTCGCTTTAAATGTTCTATCGTACAACATCATTTACATTGCTATATTTATAAAGGTTTTGACTCACACCAATTCAGTTCAGCAATAGCCAAAGACACATAAAGCATTATGAGATAGATATTTTTTATTGTCAGTTTATCATGCTAAAAATTAGTTCTTTTAGGACATATTGAAAAAGAAAAAAAATATTGAAATTAGGGGTTAAAGTTGAAATTTTTCAGTGTTTCACTCTTTATCTATTTTTGCTAATATATCTTTTCTCTTGGCTACTGTTTTTTATTTCTTATTCGCCAAATCGCTAATGTTGGTCAAATGTTAGCGAGAACCCTGGCTATCAGGTACTATTTTTGTTATGTTACACGCACAAAAATGAGAAAATACCGGCATATTTAAATATCTCCTTAATATGTCTACATTGCTTGCATACCAGTAGCTAACTTAAACATAAATTACATATTCCATAACTTAAAAGAGGAAAATAGCTTTCTTAAAAAATCGCATTTGATGAAATTGGAATAAACACCACATTCATTGATATTTTAAATATCTATTTTATTTTTAAATTGTCTTGAGTCACGCTGTTGACCATTTATTTTATTTCTTTACAAGGATTCTCCGCTTTCGGAAGAATACAAGATCATTCCAAAATATTTTTTACAAGCTTTATGCTGTACAAAATACGCATTTTTTTTATAAATAAACTTGGAATACATTACAAAAAATGCATAAAATATCTATATATTAAAACGAAAGCCGTTTTTATTCAGCACACTCAAACTGCTCTCTGCGCATGCGCAGATCCGACAACAGAACCAATGAGAAAAGAGATAGTTACTGTCTCTAAAGGTTAGCGTGGTATGCATGCCCGCGTTTGTTCAATGGATTTACTGTGTCTGAGTGACATGTATGGATTTTTTTTATCGCAACGTAATATGTATATTTTTAACATAGGATCAGAGTAATCTATTACATCTTAAATTAGTCTTTTCAACAATATAACCTGGTAAGTGAGAACTTTTTTTTGAATGGCAATGTAACATCGGGTCGATCGAGTTTATTTATTTTGATTTTGCCCGTTTTTATTGAAGAACATAATTTAACCGTTTTGTCTATTGCATAACACTTCTTATTTTGTTTTCAATCTTTTTTTTTTTTTTTTTAAGTAATTCCTTATTGTGATCTTCATTTCTGTCATATGAAAAATACATTTCTATTTTGCCATGGGTACACTGAAGTAAAATATCCCCCTTACGATGTTCGCGAAAACTTTTCTCGCATAGTATTTTTTCGATCGATGCTTAATTTTATATTTCATAATATTATTTATTTTGGTTTTGACAGTTTTTATTGAAGGACATAATTTAACCGTTTTTTCTATTGCGTAACACTTCTTATTTTGTTTTCAATCTTTTTCTTTTTTCTAAAGTAATTCCTTATTGTGATCTTCATTTCTGTCATATGAAAATTTCATTTCTATTTTGCCTATAGCATTTGCATTTGTTGCATTATCATTTTGAAAATTGATAAAAAATAACAAAAGACAAAACATTGCAAATTCTAAATTCTTATTACTCAACTAAATAAACGTAGGTCTTGCAAAAAATAAACAAAATAATAAGAGATCAAAATAGATGCCTTATAAATAACTTACTTTTTTAAATCTGCAGCTACAATATATATATATATAGATATTTAATTTGGACATGCAAAAAACATTCTGAAATGTCTCAATCAATCACAAGATTTTTGTGGGGACTTCTACTGATTGATAATTTTTGTGGGGTTTTTACATAACTGAATGACTTTTTTTCCATGATTGATTAATGAATTTTATAATTTTTACCCCACATGACCAACTGTCGAACTGATTGACAAATTTTCTATTTTTCATGTGATGCAGTAGCGTAGCTATGTTTTTTAGCGCCCGGGGCCAGCAAGAAATTTTGCGCCCCCACCCCAATATAGATATATAACAATTTCTCTCAATTTGGCGCCCCTAGGCCTCTGCGCCCGGGGCGGACGCCCCCCTTGCCCCCCCTTAGCTACGCCACTGATGTGATGGATCGAGAAATTTAGTGATTTTTTTTTCTGATGAACAAAGAAATGTTGCATCTTTTCTCCCTGCAATTAATGAAAGTTGTTTTTTGAAATTTGTTGTTTTTTTCTTGCAATCTTTTGATGTAATTTGCCGTTTTATTGAATTTATCCTTCTTTCGTGATTTTTTTTTTTGAGAAAATGTCGTTTTTTGTTATCTTTTTGAGAAATTTGTCTTTTTTTTTGCTATTTTTTGCGAAATTTACATTTTTTTGCGATTACCTAAACAAAATTTCTGTGCTTTTGAGATCATTGGACGAAATTTGTGTCTTTTATGATACCTGGACAGTTTCGAATAAGTTTATCGTTTTTCTCGAGTTCTTTCGATGAAATTGTCGTTTTGTCATGATCTTTTGATGTAATTTCCCGTTTTATTGAAGATCTATTTGCAAAATTTGCTGTTTTTTCCTGCGAAATTACCTTTTTTGTGATTATTTGATGAAATTTGCTTTTTTTCAATCCTTTGACGAAATTTGTTGTTTTCTCACAATATTTTGAATTTTTTTTCACAATATGTTTAATTTGCCATTTTTTAGATTTTTTTTTGTTAAAATTTGCTTTTTTTCGAAATTTTTTTAAACGTTTTGGCAAAATTTTGATTTTTTGCAATATTTTCATGAAATTTGTTTTATTTGAGATACATGAACAATTTTTTTTCTGCAGTTTTTTGACAAATTTTTTAGAGATCTTTTGAAGAAATTTGTTGTTTTTTGCAATCTGTTGACGAAATTTGCTGTTTTTTTTTTCACATATATTTACAAAATTTGCAGGTGTTCTTTTTTTTTGGGGGGGGGGGGTATTTTGACGAAATTTGTTATTTTTTGTGATTATTTGCTAAAATTCATGTTTTTTTTATACTTGGATAAAATTATTTGTTTTCTCAGGGATATTCGGTGAAATTTGTCATTTTCTCACGATCTTTCGATGTAATTTGCTGTTTTATCGAAATTATCTTTTTTTTGTGAAATTTTTCATTTTTTTGTTCTTTTCAGAAATTTGTCTCTTTTTTTCACCTTTTTTTTTTTTTTTCAAAATTTACCTTTTTTGTGATCTTTTAATGAAATGCACCTCTTTTTTTCATCTTTTGACAAAATGTGTTGTTTTCTCACAATCTGTTTACCAATATTTGCATTTTTTGAAGTACCTAGACAAATTTAAAGTATTTTCACGATCTTTTGACGAAATTCACGTCTTTTATTATACCAGGAAATAATTATTTGTTTTCTCAGGGATTTTCGGTGAAATTTGTCGTTTTTTCTTGCCATCTTTCGATGTAATTTGCCGTTTTATCGAATTTATCCTTTTTTTGGAAATTTGTTGTTTTTTTTTTTTTTTTTTCTTTTTCATTTTTTTTTTTTTTCAGAAATTTGTCAAGATTATGTAAATGCTATAGGCAAAATAGAAATGAATGTTTCATATGACAGAAATGAAGATCACAATAAGAAATTACTAAAAAAAAAAAAAAAGATTGAAAACAAAATAAGAAGTGTTATGCAATAGAAAAAATGGTTAAATTATGTCCTTCAAAAAGAAGGGCAAAATCAAAATAAACTCGAGCGACCCGATGTTACATTGCCTATCAATAAAAAAGTTAGTTCTCACTTACCAGGTTATTTGTTGAAAAGACTAATTTACTCTGATCCTATGTTAAAAATATACTTATTACGTTGCGATAAAAAATTCCATACATATATTTAATTGCCTATAGAATGAGGGAATAAACATATGTCACTCAGCACACATTTCAATGGGTACACTGAACTGCAGTATTCCCGTTATAAGATTACCCAGAAAAAACATTCTGAAATGTCTCGATCAATCCAAGATTTTTGTGGGCTTTTTTACATAACTAAATGACTTTTTATCCATGATTCATTAATGAATTTTATAATTTTTACCCCACATGACCAACTGTCGATTTTTGTATTTTTTCTTCAACTGATTGACAAATTTTCTATTTTTTATGTGATGGATCGAGAAATTTGGTGATTTTTTTTTTTTTTTTTTTTTTTGATGAACAAAGAAATGTTGCATATTTTCCCCCTGCAATTAATGAAAGCTGTGTTTTGAAATTTATTGTTTTTTTCTCACAATCTTTTGATGTAATTTGCCGTTTTATCGAATTTATCCTTTTTTCATGATTTTTTTGAGAAATTGTCGTTTTTTGTTATCTTTTTGAGAAATTTGTTTTGCTATTTTTTGCGAAATTTACCTTTTTTGCGATTATATAGACAAAATTTATGTGCTTTTGAGATCTTTGGACGAATTTCGTGTCTTTTATGATACCTGGACAGTTTTGGAGAAGTTTATCATTTTTCTGGAGTTCTTTCGATGAAATTGTCGTTTTGTCACGATCTTTCGATGTAATTTGCCGTTTTATTGAAGATCTTTTTGCAAAATTTTTTGGGTTTTTTTTGCGAAATTTACTTTTTTTGCGATTATTTGATGAAATTTGCTTTTTTTTCAATCCTTTGACGAAATTTGTTGTTTACTCACAATCATTTGTCAAAACTTTTTGTTTTCTTACAATATTTTGAATTTTTTTTTTTCAGAATATGTTTACAAATTTGCCATTTTTTAGGGATTTTTTTTGTCAAATTTGGCTTTATTTTTCGAAATTTTTTCATGAAAATTGCCAATATTTTAAGATGTTTTGGCAAAATTTTGATCTTTTGCAATACTTTCACGAAATTTGTTTTATTTGGGATACCTAGACAATTTTTTTTTTCATTTTTTTGACAAATTTTTTAGAGATCTTTTCATAAAATTTGTTGTTTTTTGCAATCTGTTGACGAAATTTGCTGTTTTTTTCACATCCATTTACAAAATTTCTGGGTGATGTTTTTTTGGGGGGTGGAAGGGTATTTTGACGAAAATAGCTATTTTTTGTGATTATTTGCCAAAATTTGCATTTTTTATGGTACCTAGACAAATTTTTGTACATAGTAAATGATTTCTAGCATTTTTTTTAAAAAAAACTTTAACAGTAGAAAAATAATCTTCAAACATTTTCAAGAGTTTGTGACGTGTGTCGCAGCGTTGCACCGATTCTGCGCCCAGGATCATGTCATGTTGGTGTTACGTTGGTAAATGGAAAAGCATATTGAAATTTTTAAGAAATATTAATTTTTCTATAGCGGCAAAGCAAATTTTTTTCTTTGGTTCTTTCATTTTGTTGCCGTCAAGTTTTGACGGGTTTCACCTAGCCAGAATAAATATCATTAATTTTTTTAATATGTGAAATCGACATGTATTTTTGATTTATGAAAATGTAATAGAAAAGTTAGTTGAAAATGCAAATGTTTATTTGTTGAATGGGGTGGGTAATGTAAAAACAAATTAACCACTGAGAGGATCATTGTTACAGTTGTTGCTAAATAGCAAACTATAAATTCAGTCTTATTTTGCTGCGAAGTAAGTGAAGTATGTATATTTTGTATGAAATGAGAAATGATGGTAATTTGTGATTTATTCATGTCATGTACAATTTATTGGTGTTGTATTTGTAAATGGAAAATTATCAAATGAGAGAGATTCTAATTCTATAGCAGCATGTTTGAATGTAACTCTGTCAATTGCGGGTCATTTGCCTGGATATAAAATGCAGGTTTTTCTTTTATTTATTGAAATTTTTGCTGAAGATTAGTCGTTAAAAAATCCTTCAATAGCTGGAAAATACCTTTTATTTCTGTGGTGCCGTCAAGTTTTGACGGGTTCCATCTAGTTTTATGTTATAAGAATAACTTTTTATTAAACACGAGGCTTCTTTATACGGACGTTTTTATGAAGAAAAGGCGATGTATTATTTTCATATTTCTAATTTCAATGTGTAAATGTATAATTTGTGTCAAAGAATATTGAAAATAAAGGGAAAATATTTATTCTGTGCGATTGGTAATATAAAAAAATTTGTGAATACTTGAAAGCGTGTTTAAAGAATAAATAATAAAATAAAATAATTGTTGAAATAAAATATGGTGAAACCACTGCAATCTTTACTCTTCCATTGGATACATTTTCTTCTTTGGATTTAAATATTCATGAGAAGTATAAATGTAATGTATAAATGTAAATAAATTCTGTCGAATATTCCTGTCCATATTTTTTATTATATTTAATTCCATATGCAAAATAATCACTGAAGAATTATGCGTCATTTTTAAATTTTTTCATTGGAACTTTCGTGAAATTCGCAACTGACATTAAAAAACGTTATTTTAGTTGTTTACTATAATGACATCGTCTAGATAATATTTTTATTTTAGATCAATATACATTATACATAGCTATACCTCGTGTCTTATAGATAAGTGTTTTAAGCCTCTAACCTACTTTTTAGCATAACTCCATCCCAGTTACAGGGTGGTTATAATTAATGTTACCCTGTATGGACCTATGTAGAGTACTTTATGTTAAACATCTATTGATGAAACTTGGGAAATACTACCTCTGACAATAAAGTTCGGTGAATGAATTCAGAACGACCGATTTGGCAACAGTGGGGAAACGAAACGCTGCTCCTATATAGAGGCAAGTGTTGACCACCTTCCCCCACCGTTGTTTAGTTGAACGTCGTTTATGTTCTGTGAAAGACGTGATTTACTAAGTGCTTGTCCAGTGTGTTGGTTCTTAACTGAGAACAGGAAAATGAACGAACAAAAGATCAGTTTAAAGTTTCGTTTTAAGCTTTGCATGACACCGAAAGAAATTCATGAGGGGTGGTGCAAATTGAATATCCACCATACTCATCAGATCTCAATCCTTCAGACTTCTTCCTATTTTCACCACTCAAACCCTCTTTGAAAGAGATTTGACCCTATTGCTGACATGCAACGAAACGTGACGAAGCTTTTGAACTCCATCCCAAAAGATGACTTCTGGCGAATTTAACAGGAAATGTAAAACAGATCTCAGTGATGCATATTTAAGGGAGATGACTATTTCGAAGGTTGGTATGATAACTTTCGTTAATATCTCATTTACATTAATGTTACAGGACTATTCACCGAACTTTATTGTCAGAGATAGTATATTAAATGAAAAACCGGGAAGATAATTTATAATAAAAAATAAATAATTTCGGATCAATGGATGGGAGTTTTCACCGCTAGAGGGCAGGGGAGAAAAAACAAGCATCACTGGGGAAGCTGCTTTTTCATAAAGGCAATAATTATGAAAAATGGGGTACTACTTGGTAAACCCGTCGACCAAAAACTATCGCCAGTCTATAAGATTAAATGCCAATAATGGATGATCGTGAATGTCACATTCAAAGATATTATTTACGCATTAAAGCGTCATTAAGTGATTTTTATATCGACTTTTTATTTCTATTTCTATTAGTATTCTATTAATTATTTACTTCTTCGTTATTTAATATATAAATTATGTTAATATATATTATTTGGCAAAAATGGTCGACTGGATAACCAAGTAGTAACAACAATGGTACAGCTTCTCTGTTAGCCATAATCAGTTCTAAAAGACTTGGTGCTCCATCTTTCATGACAAATTACTGTCTTTCTGATAAAGCAGCCTCACCAGAAACGCCCGTTCTTTCTTTTCCGTCCTCTATCAGTAAAGACCGCCAAATATAGATTAAAAATCAAACTATTTTTTTATAATAAATTTCTTTTTACATGGTCTATTTAGCGTATTTCCCAAGTTTCATGGATATCTGTCAGCCGTAAGAGCAGTGTTGAACTCAGGGAATGGACCGGGACATTCCCCTCGGAGCAATGAAATATCCCCTCTGAGAAATTGGAATTTTGTGTTGACACCCTCTAAGTGTTTGGAACATAATATTCTGTTCAATAAGTTCCAAGTTTCACTTCAATATGAGCAATATTTATGATAATATAATTCTATCGATTTAATGAATTTTCAATACATTTTAGAATGGTTAATAATCTGAAAGATTACATTCATATATAATTTTTTTTTTTTTTTTAATGTTGAAAAAACCGTATTTTCTGAGCATTTAAAACAAAATGCAGAGAAAACAGCATTACAATTTTATCCATTTACAAAACGCTCGGAGGGTCTTAATGGTAAAAAATTGCGATTTATTCCCAGGAATCCTATAATGCCCCCCTCTGGAACTACGAAAGTCCCTCCCGGAGAAAATTGTCTGCATTCAACACTGCATAAGAGACTTCGAACATCATAAATTTAAGGAATGTTACTTTTTACTTGGTCGTACAATTTACCAACATGTCACAGTTAAGTTCTTTTTCTCGGTCCCTTTAAAACAAAATGGATAAAAATTTTAAAATGGACAACTCTATTTAAAATATACTTTTTAATATTTCACACTGGAATTTTATTTTATTTTTTTAAATGTTTAATTTTGAAATGTTTAATTAAAATTGTTTTTTGACTTGCATTCACTGCACGCAAGATTGTGGTAAAACTATTGGATCAAGAGTCTCAAATAATATTAGTAATAATGTAAAACTAATATATTTTGAACTTATACTTCATTTGTAAGAATTTATGTATTTATTTATTTATTTTAAATTTAAATTTAAATTATAAAATTTTTAAAAAATCTCTTTTTTAATTGAAAAATTGCCAATTATAAATAAGCTGTGTATTATAATACCAAATTTGAAGTATAAGTTATTCTTTAATTTAAATTTAAAATATTTACCAAGTTTCATGCAAGCTGCTAGTTTAAGAACAATTCAAATTTTTTTTATCTAAATTAAGCATAAAAAAATAGTACTAAAATTTCAATGTAGATTATTAAAAAAATAGCTTAAATAGAAGCGATATTAAGTTGTTTATATTAAAAAATTTATGCATTTGAGTTTCATAAGGACTGCTACATGTTGCTAAATAGTACCATTAAGTAAAAGTGAAGGCTTCTGAGACTCCCTTAATTATAACAATCCTGTATTTCTTAAAATTAATTTCTGGTTAAAATATTTCTGTTTACCACATTTGATTATTTTCTGCATACGGGATTTTGCGTCCCAATATCACACATGTTTAATATTTGAAACCTAAAGATGAGTTTTCCATGACTCATTTTAAATGGGAATGAAACATCCGAAAAAGCGAAGCTTACAGTCATTTTATTTTCCATTAAAAGAAAAATGGCGTGCCTCAAGTCAAGTGTCTATTTTAATTACACATACATTTTACAAACTATTTAATAACAGAAATAGCTTCTATTTTAGTATTATTGAAAATATTGTTTACAGTGTTTATGCAGGTAAAAATTTAATACCATACATGTAGAATTAATTCATATTTTAAAATTTTATTTGATTACATGATTTTATATCCAGATATCACCTACCTGAAAATCCGATTTTTATGATCTAATTGGTGGTCTCCTAAGAGAGGTTCTGCAGTACTTTGCTGAATCAAGATCAGTAAGTGCAGCAAAACGTTCGACGCAAAATATTTTAAATATGGTTATTTTTTTTAACCATTTATAAGGCATTAACTTTTCTTCTAATATAAAATGTTTTACGATAAACATACAACAAGAAATTACTTCTTAATTACAGATACACTTACAATACATTTATTTACATTGTTCTTGTACGAAATGTGGTGTTTCCATAACAGTACTTTTTATTATTAGACTATTAGTTATTTATTTATTGTTGTAAATATTTATATAAGATCTTTAATTTATTTAATCGATTAAGGTTAAAAATCTATCTGAAAATAAATCTGTTAATATATAAGTATGTTTCTATATTTTCAGACATTAACAAAAATAAGCAAATATCTGGATCTGGAAGCCTATGTCGATTGGTGGATTATCCCGCAATGCTGAATCATAATCTGAAATGTATAAAAAAATAAAAAGTTGATACGCTGATGAAGACCGATTTTTAGGCAACATCTATCCGTTTCGATGAGTATTTGCGTAGCGTAAACCAGTGTTATTTTATCACGTTTGAGACATAATTTTGTACGTAATTTTCTTTAGTCTTGGAATTCGGGTCTAAAAAATACAGACGTAGCCCCGTTGTTGCCGTAAATCATCTTTTCATGTTTTTATTATGTTTTCAAATAATTAAAGCTTAATTACAATTTTTACCGATTATTTTTTAATTTTTGTGATTTTGATAGAATTTTTTTAAGTTTAATTAAAATTTTTGACGAATTTTTAATGTTTCATCACCAATATTTTAGAACAGATTTTTTTTTAATTGAGTCAATGCTCAGATTATAAAGACATAATTCACTGGTGAGAATAATCAAGGATTGTGATTTTACGCCGCGCATACCGTTTACTCGTCCACAAGAGGTAATGGTTTGTTACGCATGAGTTTGCTAATATATCATTAATTATTTTCATGACGGCATTATTAAAATTTACTAAATAAATTATTAAAGTCATTTTTGTCGGAAAAACAGAAAAACATCGCCATTTGTACCTAAGTCGCATGACAAACCTTTAAAATAAGACGCATTTACTGAATATTTTAAAAAACAATATTACATAGCTATACTGAAATCATTCTCTTATGCATGATAAACATGTTTATAATAAATGCAAAGGTGGTAAGAAGTACGATCGAGGACAGAAATTGGCTATTTAAAAATAAGAAAATAAAATTTGTCAAGTCTTAAGAATTCCCTTGTCTGAATATAACATGTCTGAAAATAATATTTCGTTCTGAAAATAATATTACAAAAACAGAATAAACATGTCTGAAAAACAGAAATGATGCATAGAAATATTGAAAAAAAATCATAATGTTAAAGGGTGCAAATTTTTAAACTTGTACTTTAGATTCTGAAAAAATATTCTGCATGGTCCTCATATTAAACTATATATAAATCTAAAGTAATGATACTAGTTTAAAAAAAAATGAAGTATGTATATAGTTTTAAATTTTCAAAGCAGTCTTTTATCGTGTGTGAGAGGATAAAGCAGTTAACTATTGTTTGAGTACCTTTCTAAATCGCCTTATGTCTTATGTAACATATTTTAAAGACATGGTGAATGTTACATTATTCTGTTGGTGAAAGTTGATAACATATATTCTTTCATTATTATAAAGTTTCGTAAAATAGTGTGAAAAGCTTAAAGTTTTAGTTCTAGTTTCAAATTTAATAGATAGAAATTTATAAAGTTCAACGGACAAGATGGAATGTTTAAATTTCCAGTATTTCTTCTCAAACCCAAAAGTGGATTAAAAAGCTGTATTTGATATGATACGTTTTTAGAAACTTTCTATAAAATAGTAAAAAAATTAATGCGTTCTCATCTGCCTTCAAAAGATCAACGAAATACGATTTTTGGACGATTTTTGTCTTCTTCGACATCCTTTCTCACACAGGAAGTAAGGTGTAAAATAGATAGCTATTTGTTATATATAAAAATACTTCTTAAAATACCTTAAATTATTTTCTTTCAAATTTCGATCATCCAAAACGCATCCGCAATTTATAAAAACAGGTTTAACTCTTGGCACTCCGTTGTCTTCACTGCGGAGACATCCTTTCTTCCAAAATTTCCTTTTGACTCCGATAGAGGAAAGTAAAATTTTCCTTATTTAATCAGAGAATTTTTTTAATTGTTTACTTCAAGGAAAGTTCTTTTTAAAAAAGTGGTGCTAATCGAATAAAATTTGTGTAACAGGCACCGGAGTGCGAAGGGTTAAATTGAAAATTAAAAGACGAAATTCATGCCGCCATGGTACGTGTCGTGTCTGCATGCACCTACTTGTTTGATCGATATCCCAACAAGAACAGAACAAACAGCAAGATTTGCACATGAAAAACTGGAAACAGATTTCAAACTTGCCCTATCCCTAAAAAAAATACAGTTTTACTGTTATAATTATTCATTTGATTCTCATCCTTGTCGTCTAGTCCCACTACCACCTTATTTATTAGGCTTATTTGTATACGAGGAGTTTCTATTAAACAATCAGACATTCATTGTACTTTGTAAACAAAGTAGTAAAAATTAGTTATATTAAGGTTTATAAGGATATCGCTATTTTCCAGGTGAAGTACCAGTATTTATTTCTAAATTAAAATAATTCTTTTCAAACGCGCGAAACTGTGTTTTTTTATTAAGAGATTTTCCAAACGAAAATACCCGTGACGGAAAATTACTTTGTCATGAAATTGCAAGACCTGTACGAACTCTGTTATAACTGCATATTCGGTGCCATGGAACCAGTCTGAACTTGTATGAGAAATTGCAATATTCTATCAATTTATTCCAACTATCCGTAAAGTTTAGTGGTGTTTCCTGAAGGATGAAGAAATATGCCAATATGAAATATTTACCAGGGTGTCAATTTGAAATATTTTGTAAAACTCCACAAATCATAAACGAATTAAATGCTTACCATTTCTAAGAAAAAAAGCTATACATGTTTCGTGCCAAGCTATTTGAATGTCACAAAAGATTCATAGACGGCCGTGAGAATGTTGAAGATGATCAACTCAAAGCTCATAAAAACAAATCAATATTTAAAGCAATGTTTCCCAAACTTTTTCATGTCACACCCCACCTAAGCATCTTTAAAAACATTTGGTCGATATGAAATTCCTATTCTTTTAAGTGCACCACTTAGAACACACTGAAGAATTGGCTTGAATTTGCACGAATATCTACAAGTTTATTTACAGATTCAGAATTCAAATACTGAACCTTCTTCCCCTAGTAATCATTACTTTTTGATTTGGAGAAACGAATACGCATTTTTTTTTTATCTTTTCTCTTAAAAATTTATTACCCCTGACTTTAATGGATCTTTACCATTCCTGCTGTCATTAAATTCTTGTAAAAAAAAACTAATATATTATATCGCACGCTACTATTGTTCAATGAATTTCATTTAGTTTTGAAGAAACACGGAATAGGGATATTCCATTGTATTCCTAGTCATGTCAAATTTCGGTTTTTCCTCGCGCGCACTCTTTTTGACTCTAAAAGCGATGAAAAACAATTTGTAAAATTCAATCAATCGTTTCGAAAAATTTAAATTAACGCTTAATGTTTTGAAATGATAATGAAAGTTGCACTAAACATTTTAAATATAAAAATGTGAATTGAAATTATTATCAATTTCGGTAAATATGCTATTTATGAAAGAAGAAATACATTGTCTAAAACAATGAAAGTATAAAGTTTCTTTAGAGATCTGGAGAAGTTTTACAAAACTGATGAAATATTGCACGTGTATTATAATTAGTAAAATGCAATTTTTGATTGCTATTTGAAATCAAAATTCAAACATTCGAATTTTCATTTCATCCTAATGTACAATTTTGTGCCCCACCTGTGGTCGAGCGGTCCTGCTCTCGAAGCTGATGGGCGGAAATTGCTGAGTTTGATACCAATCGCGCCCGTTGGTTTAATATTTTAGAAGTTTCAATGATTTTCTTTGAACCTTGTATTTCCTTGCGTAAATAAGGGTTAGGTTTCCTTAGAAAGACCGCCACAGAGGGCACTCTAGGTTAGTACCTATATCTCTCTCCTGATAATTGGCAGTCATAAACACAACCAACTGCGCATCTTTGAAATATGTCTGAAATATGCCTTGAGCAGTATTTATTATTAAATAAATATTTACTTCCAATATCATTTTTAGCATTTTTGAAATTTACATCCCAAACTTATTTTTAACAAGTAAAATTTTAAAATACATTTCATTCTTTTTGTATATTCTGCATACGTTTTTATATTTAATATTCAGTTTTTAAAAATTGTAGAAAAATCCATAGAAAATTAAGAATGTATTAATTATTTGATATTTGCCTACCTTTTTTCTTAATAGGGCATTATGAAATATTCCCATTAATTAGCTTAAAAATAAGTAAATCATTTATATTATTATTATGGAAATTAACTTACAGTTTTTATTTTATATTAAATTTTAAGAAGTAGTTTTTCTCAGAGTGAATTATGCACAAAAAAGTTTGTTTTTTTAAGATTATTTATTCATTTTTTTAAATTCATATTCTATGTTTGTAGCAGTGACACCTTACATTTAATATTTTGAATCTTATGAACAACGAAAAGTATAACATTCTTGCTCGTTAATGTAATTATTTAGAAGTAAACAATGCTTCAATGGATATTATAACAACCTTCTCTGTTCAGAGGCATTATTACGAAAAACCACAAAAACCTGTTTAAAACTTCCATAAAACATTTCCAAAAATGTATCATCATATATATCAATATTTATGAAAAGCACATTTATTTAAAATGTCTAGAAGTAATTTTATTATTTCTAGAATCATTTGAATTCATTTAAAAGGTGTTATTTAGTGTTTCCTACTGGCGACATCAGGACTGACGAGGATATATTTAGTATTAAAATATTAATTTGGAAATTATTTTTACAAATAAATATAATTCAAACATTCCTCCAATTTAGAAATTAGTTATTTTATTTAAACACAAGAGGTAGCGATAGTCATACGACGTCACGCGCAAGATAATGTTAAATTAGTAGAAAGCTTTTTGAAATTTCTTGTTTCCATTAAAAACATTCCAAGCATTTATTTTGAATAGGATACCTGATGTCAACATCTAACGTGGTAATTTAGTGTATTTTTATTATTATTAGTATTTTGTTTGCATATTTTACTGTATATATACTTTTTTGCATACATTCTTTATTTTTTTGCATTACGTATAAACATGGAAATTCAAACCTAGTACATGAAAAGTGATGTATTCTTTAAAAGTAATCGGCAAATATCTATATAAAAAAGGAATATTCGTATATACTTTCTTTGTCTTCGTTTTGCTACTTTAATTAAACAAAAATTGAGACAATTTACCTTAGTTAATTTACCTTAAATTTCCGATATATTTTCTTAAAACACAATATTAAACTATCGACTTTTAAAAATACCAATATAATTATAGAATTAGACATGCATTTTAATGCTTATTTAAATTATTAATTTATTTGATTGAATATTTATCTAGTTCTTTTCAACAATATTAAAAAGTAAATTTATTTTTGAAAACCTAAACAAAAGAGGGAAAAAATCTACGTTTTTAAATATCAACTTTTTTAAACAGATATTTGCATTCTGTATGTATGGAAAATACATTATACATAATACGTCAAAGCATTTTATGATATAAATAGGGGTTTTTTTCAGTTTATGATTTTTTGATATAGATAATTTTGTATAAATAAAATGATGTTTTATGTTGATGTCCCAAAATTCTCTTTATATGTAACAAACTACATTTTATCATAAGAACATTAACAAATATTTTTTTCAACTAAATAATGCATAAAGAGGTAAACACGTTAAAAATTAACTTATGAAAAATAACTTCAGCAAATAGAAATATTCAGCTTTTTTTCCTGCCTTTCCTTTCGCTTAACATAATTTAAGTTATGTTTACTAGAAAGAGCGTAATTCGTTTTTTAAAGCACTGAAAAAATATATATAATTTTCTGTAACTTTCAGCTTTCCAAAGAATTTTCTATTTAATTTATTTCATCATTTTAAAATAAATAAAGGAGTAAATTGATAAAAATGGATTTAGTTTTAGTCCATCTTATTTTTATCGTATTTTAATCTCCATTTACAATTTTAATTTATTTCATTTACTAACAAATGAAAGATTAAAAATATTTTTCCTTTTGCTTCTTCAAAATTCTAAATATATTTTTGAAGAGAAAATTAAAATACATGTCTAGGGGAAAATGATATATAAGATTTGTTCAACCACACAGCAATATAATACAAAACAAATCACTAAGTTGCGAATTCATATAAATTTGAATATGTTTGACCGAGTGTAATTGCTTTAAGATTCATTTGAAAAGATTTTTCCCATAGGCCGTAATGTATCGGAAAACATTTGAATAACCCTGTAAATAAACTTATCATGGTAGAAACTTTATTTTAGATAGGGTTCGTGCTAGGGTAAACATAAATAAAATATAAAAATTTCATAGAAATCCTAGTATATTTACGGGAGGTCGAGAGCGGACAGACGGCCACACGGCCATCCGGCCAAAAAGACAGACGGACACACAAACCGACTGCATATACAAGTTTAAACTTTGTTGGAAAGTGTTAAAAAATAGGTCGATAAAAATGTGCGAAATTTTTTTTTAAAAAAATGAGTAACACGTTGACATACGTCCGCAATTCGTCCTAAGACTTACAAAGTAAATCGAAAAAGAAGTAAGTCGAAAGACATTTAGAATAGCTAAAAAAACAAGTCGGAAATTGCATGTCAAGCGTAGCAAAGGAAGTGATTTCTTATTGTATTGAAATTTGAAAATTATTCAGATCTTTGTGTACATAATACTTCGGATACAGTACAGTTGCCGAAATCTTTTGTGTGTTCCTGTAAATACTATCTGCTTTCTATTTTACACGAAGTAACTTGTAACAAACCTCAGAAAAGTACATAAATTTCATAAAATGTGAAATAGTTAAAATGCTCCTAAACTGTGTCGCCACCCCTATACCATTATGTGATGGTATACATTTGTGTGGTTCTGTAAATTAATAAAAAATATCTTTGCACCACATATTGTACAGAATGTATATTTTAGTATATATTTAATAGATGCATATCAATTATTGCATGATCGAAAGTTTGTAACGTCATTAGTGCACTTGAATATATTTTTTCTAATTGGCCGTCATGTAGCAGAATACTTTTGATTGCCCCTGTAATAAACTATATTTCCGTTTTTTCTAAAATTTGAAATGACTCGGCAGAATTTTGCAATAATTACATATTATGAATTTCAAATGATTCTGTTGGTTAGATTCTGCTCTATTTATTGTATTAACTTCAAACTTGAATAAATGTAAGCTTCTATTTCTTTCTTTAGTACTTGAATTGTAATTGAATGTGTAGCAATAAAAAATGTGATGGAAATTTTAGAACTGACAAATTCAAGAGACATGTTGCAAAAAGTTATACACAGGTAAAAATACATGCTAGTACCAACTGTAAAAATTTGCTAGTTATTGCTATATATTGCTACATTTTCATGCTATTATATGCTTTAAATTGCTAGCCAGCATCAAGCGTTATATAGCTAACTTACACAGCATTAGCATTACAAGCTATATACAAGCACCTTAAGGTTATATCCATAAGCCGACTATGTAATGCTTTACAATGCTTTTTTATACTTGTCAGCATAATAATAATAATAATAATAATAATAATAATAATAATAATAATAATAAATATTTTTTCTTATAAAAGTATGCAAACGATTTATGTTCTCCCATAAAGCATAAACCATTTTGCAAAATCGATATAAATTATATTTAATAATTTTCATAAATACATATAAGTATACATAAATACATATAAGATAGTGTCCTTATTTGGTAAGTTACAAACATTGCAAAATGAAACGTTTGAACACGCGTGGGATTATTTAATCCTAAGATGTATACTTCAACTCAGCTAATGAATGAGAGAAAAAGTCATCTCTATACTCATCCCTCCTCGACCTTGAATTTGAAAAGTTCAAGAGAGAAATTCAAGTAACTTAGATTGCCTCATAATAAAACGGAATTATACATTTAATAATTATTTCGAAACGCGTCTGAAATTTACTGGCAAAATAATATTTCTTTTTATAGATTCTTCTTTAAAACTTCCTCACTGCTGCGAACTGATATATTCATTCAGTTAGCGGCAAGTTTTAATGCAATAGAAGCAATATTTAAATTAATGTAATTCTACACATACAATCGAGTTTTAAAAAAAAATCAGCTCAGAATTAATACTCTCAGGGGTTATATGTGCATACGTAACTTAAAAAATGCGTCATTTTCAAGAAAGCATTTTTTTTTAAATTTTAATAATAATACAGAGGATGCAACATTATAATTATTTACTTTCGCATGACGTTCAAGGGGTTAAATCTCAAAACTATTTTCTTTTCTTAAGTATATAAAAAAGGTCGCATTCAGAATCGTTAGCAGATCAAAAGAGGCCAGTGTGTATTGTTTTTTGTTTTCATAATGATTTTTCCAAGATTAAACAACATCTGACATTTTTTTTACATTGAAATGTAAGATCTAGATTTCCAAAACTTTATTCTAGTGGCGTCAGCCGCGAGTAGACGGAAGGAAAACACCAATTGGCATGGAGAGCACTTTAGCACTGTTTTCTCGTATCCTCGTATGACTCCAGGGTTTATTTATGCACTTTTCTTAATTTCAGTTATGGATTTATATTAAGAAACTAATAGCTAAGAAAGAGTGAAACATAAAAGAAAATCAGTATCGTTATTATTATTATTATTATTGGTACATTAAGTTTGGTGATACAAAGAGGCTTTAAAATAAATGTTTTGGCAATTTCTTAGGATATTTTTATTTTATTTTACTTTATTAATGTAAAAACTTTGAAAAACATAAAATAAATGTATATTTAATAATTTTTTACGCACAGTAAAATTATTTACGTTTTCATTTGTGTACATTTCTTCTGTAAACCATTTTTATTAAACAAGAAGCTCGCTAAAAAAAGTCCCATAACAAGTAAATTGCTCTTTTGTTTAATTCCGCTCTATTTTAGACTCCACTCACATTAATTTTTCTTTTTTAACGTGATTTATTTACGTGAAAAAAATGTAACGATGTGTATCCTACAGAATACATAAGGTCTGAAGAGGTTAATCCAATACACCCTCTTTTTCTGAGGGTATATAGCCAGGTGCGGGGCTGTTGCTATTCTTAGTTAATTTCCTTATTATCACTTACCAATCATTAGATTTTATCCTTGATAGTGCAAATGAAGTTGAAGGAAATTATTCGGCAGTAAGAAAATTGAAAAAATATGTTTGATGAAAATGAATATGGACTAACCTATGCTATGACTAAACAGGAGGTTGTTACCAGTTTTACTTTCATTTTTATTGCTGTACGAAATCATGCATACTGCAAATGTATTATAACCATGAACACAGGATTTCTACAGTTGCTACAGTTATTACTTGCTACAACAAACTTTTGTTCTTTTAAAACGTTTGTAAGGGAATTATATTAACTAATATGAAAAACAAAATAGTGATTACAAGAATCTTCCATTTGCATTTGTCTGTTTCAAGATATTTATTATACATTTCTTTGAAAAATAACAACTTTTCATGTCTTTTATTTGTAAATTTTAGCAAGATGGATTAAGAAAGTGAAAGTGTCCCAAAAAATTAAAAAATGGCTGGAGAAGTGTTTATTAAATTTTTTCTCAGATAATCAAAAATAACGTAGATACATTAAATATCAGATTGAAATAAATTTAAAATTTAGATTCATACTTCACATAATAAAAAATATTTTACTTTCCAAGTGAAATTTTTAATATATTACATGGATTAGATGTGCAAACATTAGGTTATTTAAATATTTCGTTTTGTCTACATTTTTTGTGTAAAACGAATTTACTTAAGAATCATTTACATACCGTGAAAACGGAAAAGAAAAAAAATCTCTCTAGTAAAATTGCATTTGATGAATATGGAAGGAAATAGCTTATTTCCAATTGTTTTTTCCGTTATTTTATTTTTAATTTAACTTCATCAAAGCTATTGAAAATTTACTGTGATTCTTTTCAAAAATTTCAAGTTAAGACAGTTTACACTCGAAAGCATACAAGATGAGCATAATATATTTTTTAACACACCATGTTCTAAACAAAAATATATATTATGTATGTAAATTTATTTATATTATTTTGCAAATAATTCTATAAAGCCTTTTATGCTAGTAGAAGAACTTTTTATTCAACATGAGACTTTTTAATACAGACGATTTGTGAACACAAAATAATATTTCATTTTCACATTTCATATTTCACAATGTAAAGTAGTAATTTGCATCATAAGAGCATTGAAAATAAAATGAAATATCTATTCTATATGTGGGACTCTAAAGAAATTAAAATGCTCAAGGTTATTTAAAAGTATATTGATTTTTAAAACAAGTTTTCTCAACCCCAATGCATTATAATATATTCAGGCATGCTTTAAAACGCATTTGTGTAAAAAATGTAGATAATGAATTAAAAATGATATAATAAAATAGGTCAAAAATACTACAGTTATCAGATTTTCAGAAACAACTTGTTTTTTCAATTTAGAAAGAAAACGTATAATCATTTTTGAACTGAATTTTCTCTCTTCCATATTTCTTCAATTTATACAATCCTATAAATCAGCATTCAATAAATACTTAAAAAAGCATTTTAATATCATAAAATGGCTTTTATGTGTATATAATACCTCATAACTATAGAAATAAAAATTCCTTACCAATAGAAGACTTTGTATAACTTTAAATAAACAATAAAAAAATAAACAATTAACAATAAAGTGATTTAGTTTATATACTGTATTTTCACCATCTAAATAAAAGTTTTCTTTCAGACACTATAGCCAATACACTCCTTATAGCCAATAGTTTTAATCATTGACCAACGCTATAAAATATCTTTATCGTAACTAAAGCTTAAATTCGAGTGCTGGCTAAAATAAAATTCTTTTTCTTTTTTTTTCCATGCAAATTTGTCTGCTTCAGGATATTTATTAAATATTCTTCTGATAAGTAACGATAAGATTTTCAATGTTTTGTATTTGTATTTTTTTAGGATGACCTGGAAAGAGAAAATGTCTCAGTGAAATCAAACATGATTGCAGCACATTTTTCAGATTGAGTTGAAACTAAATAAATGCAGATACTTTAAATATCAGATAGAAATAAATTTGAAATATTGTTTTACATTTCACATAATAATAAGTATTTTTACTTTCAGGTATATTTATTTTTATATAACATGCACTTAAATGTGTAAACTTTCGTTATACTTAAATATTTCCTTTCGTATCAAAACACTTATTGTATAAAAAGAGCTAAATTAAACATGATTTACAGATCGTAGAAACTGAAAACATCTGTTTTAAAAAAATCGCATTTGATGACTATGGAATGAAACAGCAAATTTCTGTTATATTTAAAACATTTTCTTTTTAATTTATCTTCAGTAAAGCTATTGAATATTTTCCAAATTATCTGTTCGCGTAAGTTTACATTCAAAAGCATACAAGATGAGCATAACGTTTTTTTAACATGAATTGCTGTGCACAAAAATACATGTTTTGTTTAAAAAGTCATTTTTAATATTTTGAAAAGAATTGTATAAAGCACTTTATGAAAGTAAAATAATTTTTTATTCAACATAAGGTTACTAAATACAAACGTTTTAGTAAACACAAAATGATGTTTAATTTTCAAATATCATTGTGTAAAAAAAGATTCGCATCATAAGAGTATTCAAAATAAAATGAAAATATTTATTCATGCGTGGGATTCTAAAGAAATTAAAATGCTTAAAATTATTTAACGAATACAGATTTATAAATCAAGTTTATTTAGCTTCAATATATTATACTAAAATCAGGTATACTTTGATCTTCGTTTCTGAACAATAAATATATATATATATGATATAAAAATGGTAGAAAAAAATAGGTAAAAATTATAACAATCTTCAGTTTTTCATATGCAACTTGTCATTTTTTAATTTAGAAAAAAAAAACTTATATTCAAATATATGAATTGCGTTTTCCCTCTATATGCTTTACGATCCTATAAAATAGCATTTCAATAAATGCTTAAAAAACATTTATATGCCGTACATGACTTTTAAATGTATATAAAACTTCATAACTTGGAAAATAAAAAATAATTTTTGTTCTTTTATGTTTTTACCAATAGAAGCTTTCGTATAAAGTGGAACAGGCAATACACAAATGTGATTCTATATTTGTACCATCTAGGAGGAAAGTTTTTTTTTCAGACTCGATTTATACTTTATAGTTAATAACTTTAATCGTTGGACTAAGCAATAAAATATATTTATCTTAGCTAAAGCTTTAAATTTTAATTTTCGCTTAAATAGCTTTCTTTTCTGCTTACATATACATTTTTCAGCTTCAGTGTGTTTATTGTGCATTTCTCTGAAATATTAAAACTTTCAATGTTTGTTACATGTAGTTTTTTCAAGACAGACAAAGAAAAGAAAAATATTTCCATAAATTTAAAACTGGCCGTAGCAGATTTTTTTTTCTTTAGATTGAGCAGAAACTAAATAAGCAGAGCTTTATACTTCAAATAATCAATAAGATTTTTGCTTTCAAATCATTTTTTTCAGATTGAGCGGAAACTAAATAATTACTAGTACTTTTAATATCAGATAGAAAATAATTTCAAATATGATTTTACAATTCACATAATAAGAATATTTTATCTTTCAGATGTGGTTTTCCCCATAAACATTGATTTAAATGTGAAAAAATTGAAAAATTGAGTATTTTCTTTAATTTGGCTACAATTATTGTATAAAAAGAGTTACCTTAAGCCTCATTTACATATCGTAGAAACTGAAAAACACCTCTTTTGAAAAAAAAAAAAAAAAAAAAAAAAAAAAAAACGTGTTTGATGAATATGGAATCAAACGGCTTATTTCTGATATTTTTTAACCTTTACTTTATTTTTAATTCATTTTCAATAAAGCTATTGAATAGTTAATATAAAACTTTTCAAAAATTTCAGATAGACTCAGTTTGCATTGAAATGCATTCAAGGTGAGCATAATATTTTTTCAACATGCTTTGTTGTGCGCAAAAATACACAATCTGTATTTAAAGGCTATTCTAATATTTTGCAAAGAATTGTATAAAGCACTTTATGGTAGTGATTCTTTTTTTTATTTAACATAAGGTTTCAAAATGGCGTTTCCTTTTTAAATTTCAATATAAAAAAATAATTTGCATCATATGTGCATTGGAAATAAAATGCAAATATCTATTCTATGCCTGGGATCATAAAGAAATTAAAATGCGTAAATTTATTTAACAAATATAGATTTATAAAACAAGTCTATTTAGCCTCGTCACATTTTAACATATTCAAGTATACTATGAACTGCATTTGTGTAAACGAATATAAATTAAAAATGGTAAAATAGAATAAATCAAAAGTTCTACAGTCATTAGTTTTTAATATGAAATTTGTTTTCAAATTTCTAAAAAAAAAAAACATGTACAACATTTTTCTTTCTGCATGGTATAAAATCTTTAAAAATGCTATAAAATGCTTTTAATGCATATAATATGTAATAATTACAAAGATAAACAGCCGTTTTTGTCTTTTAGCAATAAAATCTTTCGTGTAACGTGTAACCGGCCATAGAAAAACGCGTGATTTCGTTTGTATACCATATTTGTAACATCCAGAAGTAATTTTATTTCATACTCTATATGTACCTTATAACTAATTGCTTTACACTATAACTGACATCTTAATTGGTGTTTAAAATACACTTCTTGTTAAAACAGTTTTCAAGGCGTTCAATTTAATTAGTTTACTACAAATATATGTTTAAACCTTTAATGTATTATTTTTATTATATTTTTATGGGAAAAAATGAAATCTACATATTGTTTTTTATAACGGGAAAAATATTTACAAAAATAAATTTCAAATTTTCAGCTAAATTTTTATATTTTACTGTGTGTGTCATTTGTACACGATTACAGTTTTAAAATAAAAATAATGTATTTATATATATTTTGAAAATAAATTGTGAAGGAGTGTCCTATGTGATAAATGTACTCTAGCATTTTAGTGAGATCGTGATGTCAATGATTTAACATGTGTAGCGTGAAAGCGACCTCTATCCTTTATTTTACTTTAACTTTCCAGAGCGTATGTGTCGCCTCGGTTCTACAGTTATGTCGCGGTTAGGAGTAATATGCAAATTTATAGTATCGACTTCAGTTTGCAGCATATAAAAGCTTCGAGTTGGTGTGCGATAGTGAGGAGAAGTGTGTGGTGGTGAGGAGAAGGCGAGAAGGCGGCGAAATCCAGCCAGGTGAATTGGATTACGCTATATCGAGTTATTATTAGCCTCCAGTGAATTAGCTAGGAGTTTTAGAGTGAGATAGCCAGCAGCGTTTGCCGACTTAGTTTATCACCAGGAGCTATCCAGGGAAACTGCCGGTGGTAAGAGATAGTTTAATTACATTGAGTATTTTAAATAATAAAGAGTGTTTACAGCTACTTATAACATACTTATAACTACTTATAATATTACGTTACAGGGCTGTCTTATAAATATTTTATCTAGCGTCTAGCTGAAGTCTGAACGAGAAGTTGGTTTGAAGTGCCCCGACTGAGTCTAGAGCCGAGGTTGTGAGTATAGTTGTGAGTTTAATCTTTTGGTATTGTGACTAGTTATTGAAATCATAAAACTGAAGCTCCACTTTCCCTGCGTCCTAGCAGTTTAAATAAACTGTGATTTTTTTTACTTAGAAATATGTCTTCATTTCATCTACACAACCACCCTACCGGTACAAATGACACCCAGTCTGTGTACCCACACGTTACAAAATGAGCATCTGCTTTGTATCTACTAAATACTTTACAACTTTTTATACTAAAAATTTTAATTATTTAATAAAAAATAAAGAAAGTTAATCTTACCTTAATAGCTCAATCGAAATTTCTTTTCTTTATGAAGATAAAAATTATAACTTTTTGTCTAGTGCAATCAACCGACGTGGGCAAAATAAGTGTTATCTCATTCTTTGGATCGTTCCTCATCAGGGACAGCTATCATATTGAGCAAAGTCATGCCGCATAATGAAAATTATAATAATTAAGGTGATATATGGCACGTGATGCAGTAAAGAGTTGAATCATATCAACGTAGAAGAGTGAAACTTCAGATGCAGATATAAATATTTTATCACTTAAGTTATATAAGTTCATTTCATTTATTTATTTCTGATTTGTTGATCTCATGATCAACATGACCACTCATCATGATCACTTATGATCACTGCCAAATATCTTGCCGCATAAGATCCAATATAGCCTTTCACCCTCAACCCCCCCCCCTAAAACTTTTAGTATTTTTTAAATATTTATTTCATTTTTAATGTATCTTCAGTAAACTTGTGAATAATTACCCTATTTATTTGCAGAAAAATCCGATCGATTCAGCTCATATTCAAAATCATACAGGATGAGTATAACATATTTTGCCTTGCTGTACAGAAAAATACACATTCTGCATGCAAAAGCATTTATAATGTTTTTCAAAGAATTTTATTAAAGTCCTTTATGCTATTAGAAGAGTATTTTATTCAACATAAATCTTCTTAATACTGGCGTTTTTGTAAACACAAAATGATGTTTCATTTTCATACTCAAATTTCAATGTGTAAACAAATAATTTGCATCACAAGAGTATTGAAAATAATATGAAAATATCTACTCTATATAAGTGGGACTAAATTAATATACTTAAAATTATTTAACAAATATAGTTTTATAAAACAAATTTATTAAGCTTCCATACATTATAACGTATTCAGGCATTATTTAATGTGCGTTTGCGTAAAAAAAAATATGAATTAATGATGATGAAATAAAATATGTCAAAACTACTAAAGAAGAGACTTACTTCTAGAGAAGTAATTTTATTTAAATTTGTATAAAACATATAATTATATTTGTGCTGCACTTTCCTTTTTGCGTACTATAAAATTGCTTTTAAATGTATATAAAATATATTAACTACAAAAATAACTGCCGTTTTGAAATTTTTAGTAATATATGCTTTCTTGGAACACTTTTACAAATCTTTCATTTTTAATTTATTATGAAGAATGATTGTAAAACATTAATGTTAAGAGAGCATGTACTATTCAATAGAGGAACATAACTGAGTAGGCATATTTAATTACTGGTGAAGTTATAATGAAAGCTGCAAACTTGATAGCTTTAGTTATTCTAGTTTAAAAAAATAAAACTATATTTCCTATCAATATCCCTATATCAGATTAAATATTAATGAGCCATGAATATTGAAATACAAATTAATAATTAATTAATTAAATTAAATATTGTTAAAAAAAACGAACTATATTTAGGTACCATTATGTGGTAAACAAAGAATTGTTTAATATAGAACTTTACACAATTCAGTGGGCCATCAATCATTTTTACATTATACTACCATTTCTAATTAGTGTAGTACTTAACATTCAGTTTTTGATATAATGCAATCGGGCTGTGGTTTGCGTGCGGTATCAGGCGACATTATGGAAGCCTGTGAAAAGATTCTGAGATTTTCGTAACAGGAAAGTAAAATTCTGATTCCGTATACCTTCCAAATACTTAAGCTTAAAAACTACTAAAGCTTAAAAGTGATTCATTTTCCTTCCACAAACTTGAATTTTGTAATTGTATTTTATAATCGTGTTTTGGAAATAGCTATTTATTTCTCCAAAATAATTCCTCCCATTTTGAAATGCCAAATTTGGTTAAGCAAATTTGGTTTAAACTCGTCAGTTATACTAAATTACTTACAGAATATTGCATTTAATTTTTCTTTTCATAACGTATTGATTACAGAGATAATGTATTAGCTATTTGCAAAACAGTATTTGAAATGCAATGGACAGTATTTCTGTCATGTCAAAAAGGCATGGACAAGGCATGACTTTGCACTGACCAAGATATTTCTTTGGCTATTTCTGTTTACAGATTTACTGCATTGTAACACATATGATCTTATAAATCAAATTGATGATATACACTCCTGGACAAAATTATAAACTCAGAAAATTTGTAATTTGTTTAGATCATAATATAAATAAACTTAACTTTAAATTAATAAAATAAAGATGAATATTTCTAATAAGACATCTAAATTTAATATAACTGATAAATAAAATGAAGCGAATAATTTAAATAAGAAAATACATTACTTAAAAAAATAACATTATGCGAGATCTGGACAAAATTATAAACTCAAAGTTATGAATTTCTCTATTATGGCATATTTGATATAAATAAATGCACTTTTATGATAAGAAACTAATAAATGCAGTCATTATGGATCAATACATGTTAATACATCAATACATATTTTAATTTTTCTCATAAAATAACATTATGTCAAACCTGGACAAAATTATAAACTCAAAGCTGTGAATTTCTATTATAAATAAATGCATTTTATGATAATAAACTTATAAATAGAGTTATTAGGGATGAATATATTTCAATACGTGAATGCATTTTTAAGATTTTCTTTCAAAAAAGATGAGTAATATAGTACGGCCTGAGTATAGTACATGTGTAAACTGAAAACATAAAATTATTGAGTTTAAGAAGTGAACGTACTTTTGAATCCTGGTGCAAAGTATTAGCGCATACATACAAAAATGTGTTTAATCGCCATTTTTCTGAATGACTTCGAATATGCAATTTTCCAACTTTTCCATAGAGTATTGGTTCCAGGCTGAAAATATATCCACTTTTAAATCATTTGTGTTTTTATATTGACGTCTATCGCGATAGACTCTTCGATCCATTGCATCCTAATAATTTTCAATGAAGTTTAGATCAGGGTTGCGGGCTGGCCAATTCAAGACATTTACATGCCAGCACTGTAGCCACTCTTTTGTATTTTTTGCTGTGTGTATTTTTACATTATCTTGCTGAAATACCCAGTTTATTCCAGCGATCAAGGGTCCATATGGCAAAAGATTATCTGCCAGCATTAACTAGCACTCTTCTGCTGTTTGTTTTCCATTAAGAAAAGCCAAAGCAGTTTTACCATTCTGAAAAGAACCAGCTCATACCATTACAGATCTTTAATAAAATCATAGAGAGAATTGAAAATATGAATAAATGTCGTTTGCATTAATACAAATTTGAAAAATACTTTCACTGAATTAGTTTCTTATCAAAGAACACATTTATTATTTAGATATTAAATACCAGAGTATAGAAATTCATGCCTTGAGTTTATAATTTTGTCCAGGTCTCACATAATGTCATTATATGGGAAAAATTAAAACGTGTATTGATGTATTGAAATGTATTCATCCATAATGACTCCATTTATTTGTTTTTTATCATAAAATGCAGTTATTTATATGAAATGTGCCAGAATATTGAAATTCGTAACTTTGAGTATATATTTTTGTCCAGGACTCATATAATGTTATTTTTTTAAAGTTAGGTATTTTCTTACTTAAATTACTTACTCCATTTTATTTATAAGTTATATTAAATTTAGATGTCTTATTATAAATATTCATCATCATTTTATTAATATAAAGCTAAGCTTATTTATATTATGATGAAAACAAATAAAAAAATTTCTGAGTTTATAATTTTGACCAGGAGTGTATGAATATTATTTCACTATTGAATTTTTAAATTATGAAAAAATAAGGTAAAAGACAGATTTGCAGAATTTAAATAGAGATATTCCTAAACAATAAAGCTGAACATACAAATCGTAATGTATAAGCACATTTAAGCAAAATACGTTTAACCCTTTGCGGCGCAGGGCAAATTAATTCCTTAAGTTTTGAAATTAATGGCTGACACCGGAATTTGAAAACAACTTTATTTGTAAATAAGAAAACGCTGTATTTCACGCATTCAAAAAACCGTAATTTTTTTTAACAAAATTCCGGTGCGAATGTGGCGTTTGGGAATTAAAATTAAGTGGTTTATCTACTAAACCACTGCGCCGCAAAGGGTTAATGTATATAATTTATAAATAAACCTCAATTACAACACTTGAAATTTCTACTTTTTTACAAGCATTGGCTATAGCCTATTGAACTTTAATGTTATATTTCTTATAAATTCGATAATTGACACAGAATAATCTAAAATAAAATTAATATTTCTAATATTACTTAGATGTATTACACTATAAAACAAAACCTGCAATTCTATGCATGCAAAGTTAAAGATATTTATATGATTACGAAAAACTATCTGTACACTGTACAAAAGAAGATACAAAACTACTTTTATTATAGCCACAGATATATTTAGCTTTGCAAAATAATTTACTGAAATTACAGAGATCTTATTATTTTTTTCTGTAACCCGTTTTGAAGTTACATAAAAATTCTAAGTATCCCTGTTTCCTAAAAATGTCCCGCTGTAAAAATCAAAGACCCAAACTGAGTTGTAGGATTTCTAAAAAATTAGATCTGTTTTTTTCTCTTTTTAAAAAATATAATAGAACACATTTCCATTTCTGCGATGCGACACAGATTTTCTTCCCGTATGTTGACCAATGAGATGCACCCGATGCGGGTTTAAAGAAAAAGAATAGCTCAAGGGAAGAGTTTAGCATACTTCATTTCTTATTCAGTGGCAACATTAAGCATGGATTTAAAGAAATTGGGTTGCAGAATGATATATTCCTGAATGCATAATATCATCACAAACCGAGGAAATAAATAAATATCTAAGAACATCAACAGAAAAATACGCGTATACATTTTGTCTTTGGAGTTGTGCTAATAATGAAAATCTCAATATAATAAAATAAAATATTTACTCTTCAAAAAAAAATTGAGAGTAAAAAAAAATTGTTATATTTCTACAATTTTTTACAATTTGTAATAAAAATTGAAATTATAGAATCGTAGAAGTTGTTTCAATATACTCTTCTTAAATATTTGTGAAATTTCAATAATTATGAAATAATTTCTAGACGCAAAAGTTAATTATATGTTTTTAACAATATCTCTTCAAATGATAGAGCCAGAAACATGTTTTATTGTTGTAAAACATATTTTATTATTCCTTTATAGATTGGTCTTTACAAACTTTTGCACTTCAGCACTCTTCTATTACATTTATTTATACCAGTGGCATATTGTGGTTTTTTACAAATATATTATTTGACTTATTAAATGAAGTTTATAGAAGCTGTAAATCCCCCGTTGTTTTCGTCTTCGTCTATTAAATGTATGGAAAAACGTACAAAATCTAGTTCTTCTTAGAGATAACAGATCATATTTGCATTTGTGTGTTGCAACACAGATTTTCTTATCATCTGTTGTCAAATGAGATGCATCTGATACGTGTCTTTTATAGAAAAGAAATAGTTGTAGCAAATTGTTTACTACAATTCATTTCTCATTCTGTCAACATTAAGCATGGCTTTAAAGAAGTGGGGTTGCAGAATGATATATACCGGAATGCATAATATCTCAACAAACCGAGGAAATAAATATATATCTAAGAAAATCAATAGAAAAATACGCGTATAGATTTTTGTTTTTAAAATTGAGGCAATTCCGAAAGATAAAATATTTATACTTCAGACAATATTTGAGAGTAAAATAAAATTGTTTATGTTTCTACAATTTTTTTTTCTATTTGTAATAAAAATTGAATTATGTAATCCAGAAATAATTTCAATATACTTTTCTTAAAAATTTGTGAAATTTCAATGTATTATGAAACAATTTCTTGACGCAAAACATAACTATATGTTTTTAACAAAATCTCTTCAATTTTGATTATTCCTTTATAGAATGGTCTTTACAAAGTTTTTTATTCGGGAATCTTCTATTACATTTATTTATACCAGTGGCGTATGTTGGTTTTTTACAAATATCTTATTTGGCTTAGTAAAATCAAGGTTATAAAAACAGTTTTTCTTAGAGATAATAGAACGTATTTTCATTTGTGTTTTGCAACACAGATTTTCTTTCCATCTGTTGTCAAATCAGATGCATCTGATGTGTGTTTTTTTATTTCTTATTGAAAAGAATCGCTGAAGGAAAGAGTTTACTATAGTTCATTTCTCTTTCAGTGGCAACATTAAGCATGAATTTAGAGGAGTGGGGTTCTAGAGTGATATATTTTTAAAGGCATAATATCACTACAAATCGTAAAATTAAATCAATGTCTAAGAACATCAATAGAAAAAGCACTGCGTATACATTTTTTTTTTTTTTTTTTTTTTTTTTTTTTACGTTTGAGGCAATTATGAAACTTTCAATAAAATAAAATATATTTTTTTTAATTGAACGCAGATTTGTTTCTCGTATGTTGCCAAATTAGAAGCATCTCTTACCTTTTATATAAAAAAATATTAATTTTATATAAAAAGGGGTAGCTGAAAGAAAGAATTTACTATAGTTCATTTCTCAATCAGCGGCAACATTAAACATGGATTTAAAAGAGTGGGGTTGCAGAATGATATATTTCTGAATTCATAATATCACCACAAATGGTGGAATTAAATCAATATCTAAGAACACCAATAGAAAAATACTGATTATACATTTTTGTTTTTAGAAATGGGGTAATTATGGAAGTCTCAATAAAATAAAATATAATGTTTATTTGTCGAACAAAATTAATATCTTTGATAATATTCAGTTATTAACATTTAATAAAATTTTAAAACTCTAATATTAAAAATTGAAAATATACATTTGAAAAACTAATTTCAATGTTTTTTTTTAATTTTAGTGATATATGAATACATTATGAAATAGTTTCTGGACGTTAAACATAAATACATATGTATATATATTTAAAAAATCATATCTTCATTTTTAGGGTTTCGTTCATCAGATGAAAACCTAATCGTCTCATTCATATGTCTGTCCGTCTGTCACAGAATCCGCACACAAAAACTATATAAGTCAGAGACTTCAAGTTTTGTGTACTTACATCTGAATGCCTCGTAAAGAGATAAATCATAAAATATTGAAAATGTCTATTATTTTAATTATCTTAATTTTTTCAGTGTCATCCGTGAATTTCTCTGATTAAAAATTTAAAAGAAATATTTATTTTCAACGTTTTGCGCGTAAACATGTCTTAGAGGAAAAGCATCTGGTAAGAAATCAGAAGGCTCTCAGTTCGATACTCGGTGTTAAAAAAAGAATTTTTAATGTATCAGTTTGGAAGACATTGGAGCAAAATTATAGAAGTTATCGTGTCCAGAAGAGAATGACATATATATATATATATATATATATATATATATATATATATATATATATATATAGATAGATAGATAGATAGATAGATAGATAGATAGATATATAGATAAACTTTTTTACTGATGGTAGTTTTGGGGTCTAGAGGTCATGATCGGCGTAGATCTGCAATTGAAATTGCAACATAGGAGCGACCGCAATTGGTAGTATTTCATACGAAATCTATCTAAAACCAGAAATGTGGGGAATTATATTTATTGCATATTAATGTGTGTTAAATTTGTTTTGGAGTCCTGTAACTATGTAGAGATAATTTATTATTAGAGTCTGTTTCATAAAAAGAAAAAAAACGGTATCAGGAGTTGATTTTATTTCTGTATTATGATGGATATTTTCCATCAATTTAAGCCTCACGTTTTGAATAATTATCTACATGAATAGGAGAAGTTCATTTTTTAATTCAATCTACAGTAAAGATTAACACCTGTCAAAGCCGGTTTTCAACTCAGGATCCTCGACTTTCTAAGCCAATAACTGGATAATTCAGCTGCTATTACTCATGCCAAGTTTCAGAGTACTGTTATTTATTGAGATCTTGTAAGTACACGTTTTTATGCAAAATTCTGCACGCATACATATTATTGCTTAGTATCTGAATAATATTCTTACGCATAGTTGAAGTAAAATATGCAAAATACACAGATATTTCTGTAATATTAAAAATTCTATAACGCACCAATACAGATAAATCCATAACAGTTTCTGCCGTTTGCACACTTGTTTCAATTTTTGTAGGAAAAACAAATTGTACACTTCTATTCCAATAAGAACACATAAATACATATAACTTTAAAGAGAAATGTGCAAACTTTATGTTAAAATCGTAAGATCACAAAAATCTACACATATACGTACGTACAAATGCAAGTACGTACAACTGCAAATTATTACTTCTCAGAATATGTTAAATTTTGGGAACTATTCCTTCTATAGTCAAAGTACACTTCGTAAAAATAAACTACAAACAGCAATGAAAACGTATTGACGAACAACATCCGACATCAACCGCGGATATCTCATGCAATAAATATATTTAAAAATATTGAAATTTAAACGAGAAATTTGAATTAAAGAACGAAGCCAATGGCGTAATATTAGTAGGAAATTTTTTCACTTGAATAGTAAAGGCTCTTATGATAATGAATAGTGACTTTCACGTACAAATTATACAAATCATATTTTTTTCAAATACAAGTGTCTTTAATTTTCTTTCAATATTTTGGAAGCACAAAAAATTAGACTGTTTATTAGATTGGAATTAGACATGTCTTTAAAACTAATTTTATTTAATTTTTTATCAAAAAAACTGTTGAATATTTATGAATTTCCTTTTCATAATATTCAAATGTTAGTTTATTTTCGAAAACATTCAAAGTAGACAGAATAATAATTTTACGTTCTTTATATATATATATATATATGAGAATTTAAGTGATTAACTTATGATTTAAGCAAAACTAATATTCTTCAAAATATAAAAAGTTTTAATAGACATAAAATATATACAAAACATTCAAATACAGCAGTAGAACCGAATAATATTCAGCATAAACAAGCTTCCCTGAGCTTTGCATTAAAAATCCACCAAACTCGCCATCGCTCAAAATCTATAGAACACCTCGTTCGCTCCACGCATCATCACATGAATCTCACTTGGGAATATGAATAAAATAAAAAACAGAAAAACTGGTCGATTCGTTTGCGGTTTTCATTAAAAATATTCTTTATGTCAGTATTGTCTTGAAAATAAATTATAAAGATAAATTTCAAAAATTACCGATAGAGGGCGCTTTAGACTTTGGAGTGACGAACAACTACATTTTACCGTTATTTTTTGCATCTCATTAATTTTTTTAGAAGCTTAGACAAAAAACTTAAATTTTGAGATGAAAATCTTAATCGTTGGGAGTGGTTAAGTAGCGAAAACCGAACTGTAGAGGGAGGTTCAAATTTCAAATGATTATAAAAAATGGAAAAACTGGTCAATTAATTTGCGATTTTCACTAAAATTATTCTTTATGTCAGTATTATCGTGAAAATCAATTATAAAGATATAATTAAAAAATGCCGATAGAGGGCGCTTTAGACTTTGGAGTAACGTACAACTATTTTTTACCGTTATTTTTTGAATCTCATAAATTTTTTTTAGAAGCTTAGACATAAACTTAAAATTTTTGATGAAAATCTGAATCGTTCGGAGTGGTTAAGTAGTACAAACTGAACTGGGTTCAATGGGGGTGGGGATGTTCAAATTTCAAATGATTATGAAAAACGGAAAAAATGGTCGATTCGTTTGCCGTTTTCGTTAAAACTATTCTTTATGTCAATATTTCATTGAAAATAAATTTTAAAGATTAATTTCAAAAAATACCGTTAGAGGTCGCCTTAAACTTTAGAGTAACCAACAACTATTTTTAACCTTTATTTTTTGTATCTAATAAAATACTTGCAAATGCTGAGATTTAAATTTTGAGCTCAAATTCTATATCGATGGGAGTGCTTAAGAAGCGCAAACTGAAATATTCAGGAGTTAAAATGTTACCCTCCCCACCTTTTGCACACATTTCAGTTTTCCGCTACTTAATTACTCACAACGATGCAGATTTTGAGTTCAAAATGTAAGTTTGAACTTTTACAAGCATTTAATATGATACAAAAAATAACGGTTAAAAATAGTTGTTGGTTACTCTAAAGTTTAAGGCGCCGTCTAACGGTATTTTTTGAAATTAATCTTTAAATTTTATTTTCAAGGAAATATTGACATAAAGAATAGTTTTAGCGAAAACGGCAAACGAATCGACCAATTTTTCCGTTTTTTTATAATCATTTGAAATTTGAACCTCCCCACCCCCATTGAACACAGTTCAGTTTGCGCTACTTAACCACTCCCAATGATTCAGATTTTCATCTGAAAATTTAAGTTGATGTCTAAGCTTCTAAAAAAATTTTATGAGATGCAAAAAATAACGGTAAAAAATAGTTTTACGTTACTCCAAAGGCTAAAGCGCCCTCTATCGGCATTTTTTGAATTTTATCTTTATAATTTATTTTCAAGATAATAGTGACATAAAGAATAATTTTAGTGAAAATCGCAAGTCAATTGACCAATTTATCTGTTTTTTATAATCATTTGAATTTTTGGACCCTAAACTTTAATGGCGCCTATCTCCTTCGGAAGACGTTTGGGACCCTTAATGTCCCATTTAATATTGTTTGTCTTAATGTGTACTATCACCCCTTAAAGTTAGTACCATGAAATTAGAAACACCCTGTATATATATTTTGTTTCGGAAATGAAGCTCTTCTAATTCCTCATGGAGTAATCATCGAAATGTATTTATTTGACTACGAATAAATCGACTGGCGGCAGCTATGATTTGTATTCAAAATACAGCTTGACACTTTTTTTTTTCAACATTTAGCAACTTATATTCTCGTATTAGATAAAAGTTGCTATTTAGAATGTAACTCTTTGAAATGTGTAGTGTTTAAATTAATTTACAAAGTTATTTATGAATAAATCAGTAAACCCAAATTTAACCCAATATAAATTTTTAATATGTTAAATGTGTTTTTCGTGACGTTGTTTAAATAAATAAATATTATCTGTGTCTGTTCTTGAGTTTTTCGTTTATAATATATGATATTATGATTTATTTCGAATATTTAGCTTCCCTTCTTGTGTGAAAGAAGCATGTTTATTATTTGCATTTTTTAGCTATTGCATAGCTTTTATCGCGGACTTTGAGCGCGGCGACCAAATCATGAAATTCCGTAACGAGAAAAAAAACATAACACTCCGGCTAATGACGTTTCAGTTCGGCAGAGTTCGGCACGGTATACTTCGGTAAACTTCGGTAGACATTGACGCGGTATTTTTTTTAACACGGAACTTCGATAAATACTATTTATAAAATTTGAAACGTGTTCGGTGTATATTTTGGGCAAGGTTATCACTTTCCCCTCTTCGGGGGTGGGGGTGGGGTGGGGAGAACTCGTGTGATACATTGTTCTAAAGCTATGTGACTAATCATGTAAATGCGCCTCCTCCCCTCGCCGGCAAATCTTTCAAAATTTTGCCTGATGTGAATTTTTTTAAATGTTGATGACACCCATCGTGTGCTATATTTTTAGAAAAAAATGACCATTTATAATTGACCATGAATATTATTATTGTACTTTTCTAAATTTCGTAAACACCCGCCATGTGACATATCTTTGGAAAGGCCTTAACTGCTTGTTCATATTTTACACGCCCGGTGCGCCATTCCCCCTTTCTGCCCCCCAGGGGGTCATTTTCTAAATTAGTATATACACCCATCGTGTGGCATATCGTTTAAAAGAATTGTAACTGTTCATTCCAATTATGCATGTTTGGGGCGTCGCACCCCACTTCCCCCCCCAAAGCGGAACTTTTTAAATTTTTATCCACACCCCTCGCGTTGCATATCTTTAGAAAGGTCTGAAACTGCCTTTTCCTATTACGCATGTCTTTTGTGCGCCCCTCCACTCTGCCCCCTCAGGGGGCCACATTTTTATTTCTTTACAACACCAGTCGTGTGACACATCATTTGAAAGGTCTGCAACTGCTTATTCATATTATGGATGTCTTGTGTGTCACCCCCCCCCACTCTGCCCCCAGGGGGGAGCACATTTTCAATTTCTTTACAACACCAGTCGTGTGACACATCAATTGAGAGGTCTGCAAAAGCTTATTCATATTCTGCATGTCTTGAGTGTTACCCCCCACTCTGCCCCCCAGGGGGGCACATTTTTAATTTCTTTACAACACCAGTCGTGTTACACATCATTTGAAAGGTCTGCAACTGCTTATTCATATTATGGATGTCTTGTGTGTCACCCCCCACTCTACCCCCCAGTGTGGCACATTTTTATTTCTTTACATCACCAGTCGTGTGACACATTATGTGAAAGGTCTGCAACTGCTTATTCATATTATGGATGTCTTGTGTGTCACCCCCCACTCTGCCCCTCAGGGGGGCACATTTTTAATTTCTTTACAACACCAGTCGTGTGACACATCATTTGAAAGGTCTGCAACTGTTTTTAATATTATGGATGTCTTGTGTGTCACCCCCAGGGGGGGGCACATTTTTAATTACTTTACAACACCAGTCGTTTGACACATCATTTGAAAGGTCTGCAACTACTTATTCATATTATGGATGTCTTGTGTGTCACCCCCCACTCTGCCTCCCAGGGGGGCACATTTTTAATTTCTTTACAACACCAGTCGTGTGACACATCATTTGAAAGGTCTGCAACTGTTTATTCATATTATGGATGTCTTGTGTGTCACCCCGCAGGGGGGGGTACATTTTTAATTTCTTTACAACACCAGTCGTGTGACACATCAGTTGAAAGGTCTGCAACTGCTTATTCATATTATGGATGTGTTGTGTGTCACCCCACCAGGGGGGGCACATTTAAGCTATTGCATAGCATTTATCGAGTGCTAGCGCTGCGACCGAAATTAGAAATTCCGTAACGAGAAAAAAAACCTAACACTCCGGCTAACGCCGTTGCAGTTCGGCGGACTTCGGCACTTCGGCAGACTTTGGTAGACTTCTCATTTATTCAATAAAAGAAAAAATTTGTTTCCTTATCGGTCATCGCGCTCAGAAAGTGTAACTTTAATTAATATCAAAGAAAAAGAAAATCTTGCATTAATATCAAAGACAAAAAAAAAAAACTGCATAAATAAAAAATAAATAAATAATTATAATTGCAAAAGTTGATAAAAAATGCTATGCAATAGCTTTACCGCGGCAGTTCCCGAGTGCCACACGTATTTTTTAAGATTACTAATGCACTCTAACCAGATTTCACATATAGACACAAATAATGTCAAATTATTCAAGTATATTTTTTTCTATAAATAAAACAATCACTTGTAGGAAAATTATTGCAATAAAAAATTGTTTTTGGGGATAACATTTACAAGTGATTACTTTATGATTTTAAATTTAGTAAATGGGTATTTCGATAACACATGAGAAAGTCATAAAAAAAGGAGTAAAATTCAAATTTTGTTACATCATCCACATTCCAAATTTAAAATGCCATTAAAAGTTCGAAATTAAGAAATACCAACAAATGTTTCTTCTGAAATAAAATTGGAGAATGCGAAACGCAAAACACCCACACACTCACAAAAATTAAATGATTATTAAAAGATTATTGACTAATGAAATAAAACATATTAACAATATTTGTTCGCAGTGAAACCGTATGCACTAAAAATATTTTCTTTTTAAAAAGCATGTGACAGCGTACAGTTGAATTATAGATTAATAGAATTATTTATCTTATATAATTCTTAAATATAGCATTATTTTATTATTTACCCTTATTAAATATTTTATAATAAATTTATATGATGTTTTGCATCAATTATGAATAAAAATAAAAGTAATATCATTTATTGGTTTAAAACGGATTCAGTTACGAATCATTTTAAATTCATTTAAACTGAAATTTATAGCTACTAAGCACATAAAGCACGTAAGATTTCGAAAGGTCCAGACTTTATTTCTATATGGAAAAAAATTGATATTTCAACTGAAATAAATGGTGGCGATTTTATGGATTTTTTCATAGATTGGATAACACTTTTATTTGGGATTTTTATTATTATTTAGGATTTTTATCGTTATATAGGAATTTCATCGACTAATATTTAAGGAAACAGACACATGAAAATTATTATAATCAATCAAATGTCACCTGGTTGGAACCTCGTGGACTTCACTCGTAGAATTCATTTTAGCCAATGTTCTGAAACGAAGGTATTAGCATAAGGAGGCTTGTAGGATGGAAACTAACATTTCTACTTAGATTACATAAACCATATTCAAAAAATGGCAAGATGCGTTAAATCCGGCTTTGAAAAGCGGCAATAAAGTACTACTGATTTTAGACAAAACTATTTTTTCGAAAGTTACAGAAACGACACATATAGAGCACATTCAGCATAAATGTTTTCTTGGGCATCACATTCGTAACAATTCTATACTATCTTCAGAGTATAATAAATATATAACGCTATTGAATATACTAAATGAAAACTATTAAACATTAAATAGAGAGACAATTATAAGGTTTCTGATAAAAGGCTTGATTCCATTTGTGAAAAAAATATGATATTCAAAAGTTCTGAAACATATTTGAGTCAAGTCACATAGCAATATTTTAGATAAACCTCAAAGTAAAATATATTTTAACATCTTCATACACTTTCTGTTCTCTAAAAAAGTTTTGTTATCTCAAATCTCTCAAATCTCAATTTCTCATCGATCTTAAATAGCAGAATCCAATATTCTGCATTTTTAGAGGTAAAAGAGAAAATTAGTATTTGTGTGTTACTAGAAAGAATTTCGTTCCATGTGTTACCAAATAAGATATTTCTAAGTTATGATTTTTTAAGGAAAAATTATAGAAAAGAATGTATTATAGTTCATTTCTCAGAAAACGCTGAGAATAATCATAAGTTTGAAGTACAATGGCTCTAGATTTCCCTCCACCTGAATACATAATCTAAATTCACTTCAAGTGAAAAAAAAATGGAAATATTACTCAAAGTTTGTGGAATGTTACTATATACTAAGTTCGTATATTTTAATTAGGTGAATTGATAGTATAAATTAACAATTAAAAAAAATTGGTTATGCCAATCCCAAAACTTTCTTTTGTATCATACATAAATTTTATTGTTTCAAAATTTAGTTGCACAGGTTAATGCGTTAATATTATTAATTCAATATCAGCAATGATTTTCCTCTTAAATTTCTGTTTCAGTTAATTAATTGGAGTAAAAAGGATTTTCCGTCTCTGCACGAGCCATCGAGCTATAAAACGATAGACAGTTTTTTTCACTTTCTGGAAGGATCTACTTGGTCATACTCAAAAATAATCATACACACAAAATTGAGTTTAGTTCTATACATAACTTCTATTTTTCTTCGTTCGTTCGTTCTTTCTATATTTCTTCGTTCTATACATAACTTAGTTCTATACATAACACTTTTTCGTGGTAAAATACTAAAAATGACAGAGAATTCGCGATTATAGCGCATCCTTCCGGCGGATTTTTTTCAAATTCAGGGAGGGTCTGCTGACCATAGCCAATCACTTATAAAAAAAATCACAATTTTATGCATAACTTCATACACTTTTCTGTGGTATAATATTGAAAATGGCACAACAATTGCTATTGCAGCGCCTCCTTCCGGCTGGATTTTTGATAGTTTTCTTAATACGAAAGAAAGAAAATTAACATATGTTTATGTTATAAATTAGGATTGAGGCCTCATAATCAAGAAAATAACACTGTCTTAGGACGAACACTACATTTATTGAAGACGGATAGACAGAAACAAACGAAAGTGCATTTAATTTCTCTTTCCATAATACACATTTAGCTTCAATTCGACATTTTTTAACTTATATTATTACGTCGTTGATTATTTCACAATTTTCTAAAAATTTCTTCAAATCTTCCATTTTAATTCATCGAAAGAAGATTCTGCGCTATTCTTGAAAGTCCTTCTATTTTCTTTCCATTTATTAGCACTTTCCAACAAGGCTGAAAGTGCTTATGCATTCGATTTGTCTATCCGTCTTCCCGCGTTCTAACACCTGTAAATACACTAGGGTTGCCCTGAAATTTTTGGGCATTATTAACGATTACCCTAGCACAGTTCCTATTGGAAATGAAGTTTCTACCTTAATTAGTTTATTTACTTGGACAGTCAAAAGTTTTCTATTACATTACGATCTATGGGAAAAAATAGCTTCAAACGAATTTTAAAGATATTACACCCCGTCAAACATATTAAAAATTTTTTGCATTTAATGGGTGTACTAAAATATGAAATCAATAAAATATGTTGTGAAAATATAGCTATTATTCATTTACAGGACCACACAAAAGAATTCAATTCGATAATGGTAAAGGGGTGAATTGTGTAAAAAATATTTAAAATATATTAAACTTTTTCATGAATAATAAAACTGATGTATGTCACTGACGCTTAATATAAATTAAACGATAGTGTCTTGCATAATATGAAGTACATAGCATTTACAATGACACACAAAATATTTCAAATATATTCATTCCGTACTGTATATGTATCCAATTTTGGCTGCTAGATGGATAAATGCATTTTTATTATAATATGCGCGTTTAAGTTTCACGAAATCTATGCACATTATACGGTGTGTGTAAATGCTATACTGGATATACAGGGCTACCCAAAAGAGCTCTCCAACGTTACTGAGTATGAGAGTAAATTACTTATAGGGGTTCTTAAATAAGTTAAGTATTTTCATGCTAAACTGCATTCAATTTGCTGAGATATATTTTCAGAGCATAGATAAAATACAGTGCCACGCAAAGGACTGAGTACATGGACGCCAATGAATGATAATTTATTAGAATGTGATTTCAGTTGTTTTAAAAGTGTTTTAATCTAAAATAAATTTTAATTTATTGCTGACGTATCATAAAAATACAAGGTAAACTACAGGGCTAAACAAAAGTATTCAAGTATGTTTCATCTATTAGTATAAATTGCTGAAAAATAAATTTAGAGCTACTTGGCATTTTCTTTCAAAACTATGTTTTCTCATTATATAGTATGTATATCAACTGACTGATCAAATACAGGGCTGTTCAAAAGTATTTGAATACATATTTGCCTATATATCCTTATTTTCCTAAATAACGAAATTTTTTTAAAGATTTCATGAAGTGTTGGAAAGCGCTTCATAACCTATGCTTAACGCATGCATTTTCCTACTTGTTTCTCCTCATGCAGCTTCGCTACATTTAATCTCGAAACCAGAGTTCTTCTAATTTCCACGCACAACATAACATCGAGAATATTCAGTTGGAATACAAGTGAAGCTAAGAATATCTCCCACATTTTTACTTCTAATTAACACAATATGAAAAAAATATATATAACAAATTTAGCTTACCTTACTGTGTTGTGAAGTATGAAATTATAGAAGTCAGTTTTTGTTTTTCATTTAAACTTCTACGAATTTTACTACGCAAATTTCTCAATATCATTTTTTCAGCTGGCGTACTTTCAACTTATTGCTGTAAGTAGCTAACTTTCAGATCACTGTGTACTGATGCATTAGCATGTCTTAATTTTTGACGAGTTACAAGATTTGCTTCATCAATTTTAGGTCATTTCTAAAAATTCCATGTTTCTTCTGAACCACAACCGACATGAAACACAGCATTATCGTTGCTTAAAACTTCACCCCTTCATCACATCCCATTGCCAAATCTTTATTAATCCATTGTTGAAATAGTCATTCGATAGCGATAATATGTTTTTATACGTTAATACTTAACAAGCAGGAGTGACCGAGCTAAGCTCGGTCAAAATTAACTTTGTGTTCAACTGGATATAGTATTATCACTGTGTCATTCACTATGTATTATAACTGTAAAACATGTTATTTATAATAGTAGTATTTTCAAAAACAATCAATAAGAAAACTATGTTTGTATGCACATGTTCATAAATTTTACTTTATTTTAAAATTTACAACGAAAGGATATCGATCCAAATCAGTTTTTTTAGCTCGACTCTGATTGGCTTAACCATGCATCTCGAATCCTATTAAGAATGTATAAAAAATTTCTTCACTTTCTGAAAGACAATATTTTTTTGCCAAATATAGCCAAATTTGGAGACAGTTTTAATTTGGCGGCAAATACGTGTTTTAGCTTTCGTAACCTTAATAGTAGATTTTTCGGCCAAATGTCGCCAATATTTTGTCAAATGTCGCCAACTTATTGACTGTTGCCATATTCTCGTATCTCTAATCCGTATTACCCAAAATGATCCACGAATCAAATTTGATCAAACATGTGACTTAGCTCAGTGGTCTTCAGGTAATTAAAAACAATAGAATGTAAAATTGAATCAAAATCGTTTAAGCCATTTCTTAGATAAAATTAGCTTGACAGCATTCAGCAATAAAGCGAAATGGCCTACTAATATAATTTTGTTTGACGTGCGACTCAGCCTAATAGTCTTCTCGTGACAAAAAACGTTTCGTTACAAAATTTAGGTAAAACTGATTGAGTCGTTATTATATATAATTAGAATGACCCTAACCCATTATGACCCAAAAGTCCCATTAATCGAATTTTCGCGAGCATGTGTCATAGCCCAATGGTTTTCTCTTTCCCGAAAATGATATAATACAAAGTATAGTCAAAATGGTACGAGCCATTTTCTACATAAAATTAGCATGACCCATCATGACCACAAATTACCCTTATAATCGAAATCTCTCGAACATGTGACTTAGCCCATTAATTTTCTCGTGTCTAAAAATTGTTACATACAAAATTTCGTTACAATCGATCACGCCGTTCTTTAAATATAAGTAGCTTGACCCAGACCGTTAATGACCCAATATGACCCATTAAAATTTTTTCTCGAACATGTAACCTAGCCCATGTTAGCCCATTAGTTTTCTCGTGCATAAAAAATTTTACATACAAAATTTCGTTAAAATCGATCCAGCCGTTCTTTAAATATAAATAGCTTGACCCAGACCCTTTATGACCTATTAATCGAATTTCTCGTACGTGTGACCTAGCTTAATGCTTTTCTCGTGCCAAAAAATGTTACATACAATATTTTGTTAAAATCGATCCACCTGTTCTTTAGATATAGCTTGACATGATCCATTATGACCATCATGACCCACAAATGAACCTTATAGTCGAAATCTCTCAAACACGTGATTTAGCCCATTAGCTTTCTCGTATCAAAAAACTGTTACAGGCAAAATTTCGTTGAAATTGATTCTGCCGTTCTTTAAATATAAGTAGCTTGATCCAGACCCTTAATAACCCAATAAAATTTTTCTCGAACACGTAACCTAGCCCAATGTTTTTCTCGTGCCCGAAAACCATAGAATGCAACTTTTAGTCAAAATTGCGTGAGAAAAAATCTCTAGATAAAAATAGCATGACCCACAATGACCCCAAAAATGACCCACTAACCGAATTTTCTCAAACATGTTACCTAACCCAATGGTCTTCTTGTAATCCAAAACGATGAAATATAAAATTTGGTCAAAATCGTTTGAGCCGTTTTTTAGATAAAAATGGCTTGACCCATAATGACCCAAAAATGACCCACTAATCGAAATTTTTCGAACATATGACCCAGCCCAATAGTTTTCTCGTGCCAAAAAACGATTGGACACAAAATTTCTTAAAATCGATCCAGCCGTTCTCTAGAAATAAATAGCTTGATCCTGACCCATTATGACCCAATAATCGAATTTTCTCGAACATGTGGCCTAGCCCAATGGTCTTTTCGTGCCCGAAAATGATAAAATCCAAATTTTTGCGAAAATCGTTAGAGCCGTTTTTGAGGTAAAATTTACACACAGACACACACACACAATTTTTGCTCGCATTATAGTATAAGATGTGTCTTGTTTTTTCTTTAAAATTTCTTACTTTATGCAAATGCTCTTTAAAATATTTTTAAGCAAAATTAAAATATATACATACACATATGTATGCATATATATCCATTTTTGTGGAATCTATAACTTACATTCTTCTGTACAAATATCTTCCAAACTGACACATAAATCTCGGGTCAAGTTTGTGTAAGTTTATAGTAGGAGCAAGGGGGTTTGTGAAACTAAAAACACTCATAACTACAAAATCATAACACATATCGAATCCGTTTAAAATTAAAAAAAAAAAAATTTGCAGAAGAGATTTTTAATAAAATTAAAAATTAATTTAAGAGGTAAACAGAAATAGAGGTTTTGGGAGAAATTTTTTTTTTACTTCATCTGTTCTCAAAACATCAAATACAATTAAACTTAATTGATGTCGGTTTAATCTTCTTAATATTATATACTTTTTTATATTGATAAGATTTCGAAAGCACAGATTCTTTAGAATAACCAAATTAAAAACAGATAGGGATTAAAGAAAAAATATTCCATTAACCCATTAAGGGTGTACTTAAACACAAACTGCTTATTTTGTAACTCATTTTTAAATCTATTTTTGCTCTCATAAGCAATTTATCATATTGAAAAATACATAACGTGCTGTACTGGTCGATTTTTTTAGAAGCGGCAGAATAGTTTTCAAAAATTATGTTAAATTGTGCATTTTGAACCGAGTTTTTCGAAGCGATTGTGTTGGAAACTAAAAATGATGTCGTAATGAGAAAATTATAGTTATATATAAATCAAGCTCTATTTAATGGAACCAAAAATAAAAAACACATTTTTCTTAAAAAATAACGTAATCAAGTTTCATGTTTACATTTATTTATCCACTTATTTATTTTTAAATGAATCTGAAAATGGGATAAAAAAATTTTGATTTGTTAAACGCGGAAAAATGTTTTTTGAATAATGACTCAACATGATTTGGATGAAACCACCTCTTATTTAAAAATGAAATTCAAGTGATAATAATTAGTCAAAAGCGGCCAGATAAAATTGTTAAACTAGATTTATTATTTAGTTTTCGTTTATGAAATTAGTGCTTAACTTCAATGACTACTTGCGCCTGTCAACCGAGTCGGCAGGAGTTTATTTGTGTGTGTTTTGTAAGATTTTTTTAATGCCCATTATAAGTATTTTGTTGTATGATAACATTTAATTATTTACTTCTTTTCCTGAAAAAATCAATGCTAAATTTGCTTAATATATGAAATATTAGTTAAAAGATAATACAAATATATTTCTTTACCTGCTATTTGCTTTGATCAGTATTTATGCTTTTTAGGTGCGTTCGTAATTATGTAAATACGTAGCACCTATTGTTGTCGCTCAGTCCGTCTGTCCGCATATAACAACGCAAAAACTACCCAATCGAATCGTTTGAAATTTAAAATACATAATTATAACATAATTTTGTCGAGTCATTTCAAATTTTATGAAAATCGGATGGATAGATCAATTACAGGGACATGCAAAAGGATTCCGTTACATTACGGTCAATAGGGAAAAAAGTTTTAAATGCATTTTAATCTTTTGAAATTTAAAACATATAATTATTAAGTAATTTAGTCGAGTCATTTCAAATGTTATGAAAATCGGATGCATAGATCAATTACAGGGACAATCAAAAGGATTCCATTACATTACGGTCAATGGGGAAAAAGTTCCAAATGCATTTTAATGATGTTACACTCATTCGAACTTAATAGAATTGGCATGAATCTATGAAATATATACTAAAATATGCATTCTGTATAATCTGTGATGCAAAGAATTTTTATTATTAAATTACAGGGCCACACAAAAGTATTCCACTATATAATGCTATACGGGGAAACATGGTTTGGTACATGTTTTAATTATATTCAATTATTTCACATTTTATGAATAAGATATACGTTGCTGAGGTGTAATAAAAATTACTTCCTGCATATTTACAGAAACGTAAAGATTTCGACTACTATACTATATCCGGAGTACGCTCTACTATATCAGCAAGATCTGGATATTTTTAAAACTTCGTTATCGTACGAACGCACCTCATTTGCTACGTTCACGTGCAATTTCCAACATGTTAAAAATTATTTGTGGATAAGATATTCCTTTTCTTTAAAATATTAGTTGCTGACAAAAATGTTGTTTAAAATAAAGTTAAACACTTTTCTTGTGTAAACATTTCTAGGTTTATTCGATACGAAAATGTGACAAAATGTTCTACTTTGACAGCTAATGGCTTACACCTTCAATGTAAAGTTTCCAAAAAGTTATTTAACGAACATGGTATCGTTATTCTGTGCTGTACAGGATATTTTTAAAATACGCGAGGTCTTTTAGCATCTTCTTCTTTCTTTAATGTTTTGTAAGTTTCATTTAATGGTCATTCTAAAGACTTTGTTGCATGGATATATATTTGAAGATTATTCAAAAATGGCAGCTGTTAACGTATTAACAAACTATTATTATCGTATAATAGAATAATTATTTAATACATAGAACAATGAGAGATAAAATAAGTAAATAACTTTATGATATATTTTTATGCAATAAATTCACTATAGTTTTAATCATACAACTAACAACACAATTAAATTATTTACATACATTCTAGTGCTTTCTTTCCTAATTATTTTTTTAGTTTAAAACGTATAGAGTAAGTATTTACACCCCCTACTAACTTCTCAAAAACTTGTCGTAAATTACAGTTACTGGTTCTGAGTGATTGAAAATAAATTCTACTTTTAAATGATGCATATGAAACTTCCTTAGGGACCATCTAAGTTTTAAAACGAACCCAGACATCATTTTTTTCAATAACAATACCTAATTTTATCCAGAAATTTTGAATATTCGGTTTAATCTATACATAAACACAAAATTTAAAATCATTTGAAAAATACGTTTTTAAATTATAAATATTGAAAATTTTATGCTTTTAACGGTAAATTGCATTTTCATATTTATAATAATATCTCCTGAAGTTACACTCTCCTAATTTGCTAATTTTCTTTATGTAGCAATAATACTAAAATACCTAAACATAAATACGTGTAATTTGCAATTTTTATAATATGAATTATGTAATTAATGTTCAACAAAATATGAATTGCGACCTACAATTTCTTTGATGGATTTAGATGTATTAAGTCCTGATTTATGGAAATCAAATTTTTTTTTCTTTTTCTAAGTAGTTTTCAAATTGTGTTTATAAAATGGCAAAATAATGGTTTAAGAGTCCGTCTACAAAAGAAATGACTAGATATGTTGAAACTTCTTAAGGCCCCACACTAAGCACAGAAAAAGACCCGGATGATAATGTAAAGTCTAATGAGGCGTTCTTTACAAATATCTCGCTGAAATTTTAATATTTTTACATGATTTTTTTTTCCATAGAATAAATGAAGACGTTCCACAACCGGCCTAGTTTTTACTTTTTGAATTTTTGTTTGAAAAATTTAAAAAAAAAATTTAAATTTCAAACCTGTTCTGAAATTGAAACTATCATACTATAAAAAATGTATGAGCAAAATCGAAAAAGTTAAAACTAGGTCGGTTGTAGATCGTCCTCAAATATCATATGAAAAAAAAACTCAGGTTAAAAAAATATTAAAATTTGAGCGAGATATTTGAAATGAACGCCCTCATAGAATTTACGTTATCATCCGGGTCTTTTTCTGTGCCTAGTGCGGTGCCTTAAGCTATCCTGTAATCTAGCTGTCAACAATCGAGTACCGAAATTCACTTTTGATACCGCCCTAAAAATGCCTGTTTAAAAATAATTAATTTCGTGAAACGTATCGTACGAATTAGGCGAAAGTTTGATTACAGTTTTAATTGAAGGGTGCAGAGTTCAATTATACTGTCAGAATTGGGTGTTGCTGTTAAAAACAAACAAAATTTGGGTTCGTTTAAATATGTAGTTGGATCCAACACAGTTTTATATCCATCATTTAGAAGGAGACTTGGTTTCCATTCGTTCGTTATCAATAACTTTCTTTTACGATAATTTCTTGAGGAGTTAATAAGGAGTAGTATTTACTTTTTTCCCTGGCTGTACATTAAATAGATATATACTTCAATATCAGAAAAACTATCGGAAAAATATCAAGGAAAGTTTTATATCACATATTATTTTATTCGAAATAAATAAGAAACTCAGCTTATCACTTTTCTGTCAAAAATATATAAATAAATAAATAAATATTGTCGTACAATACGAATTCAACATAAACATTGAAAGAATTAATAACACCATAAAGGAAATGAGATATCGGTAAAAGGATTCCACGTACTTTGAAAACGACCTATAAAACTTTGATAGCAACTTCATTTTTCTGGGACACGATTCATTTTAGAGAAAAGTAAAATCTTGTTAACGCTATTCTCTGCTATCAGTTTTATAACGAACAGCAAAACAGTTTTGCTTTGTCTAGCTCGCTGAGTTTTCGCACTGAAGAAGAATCTCGATAGTAGATTCGAAACAGCTGTTTGCTCACTTTTCATACTTTATTTGTGCATTTATAATCGTTGGTTTTCTATCTTTTAACATTTTTACACAAAGGCTTTATTTGCTATTTTAAAATACAGAAAAGGTCCCATTCATCTAATATTAAAATTGACCGAGTTATGAAAATTTAAATTTCATTATCTTAACTAATTTTCTGTAACTGAAAACGGATGAGTTGAACTAAACTTTAAGGGAACGAAAATAAGGCTAAATATTAAAAAAAAAATATGTTTGATTACACTACAAATTCTATTTGTACTTCTAATGTATTGTTATACTTATTATTTACAAATTATTAATCAACGCATCGTTTTACTACGTATATAAATAACAATTCAAATGAATCAATATTAAATTATTTAGTCTTTCATGAACATTTATATTTTAACTGATAAATATATTATTTATTCTAAAGCTATATAATAGTAAATTTACAATTAAAGATGCAAATGTTTATGAAAATATGATGATTGAACATTTTTTAAAAGTTTATCCTTTTTGAAAGCAATTCAATAGAACATGATTTACATAATTTACAAGAATATCAAAGCAATGTTCCACGAGGACGATTCTGATGAAAATGAGATAAAAAAGCTTATTTCCTTATATTTTTAAGTTACTTTAACTCACAAATTGCCTTTAACAAAGCTGTTGAATATTTATGAAAATTCTTTCAACATTTTTCCGACAGAGACAGTTTATTTTGAAAGTGTATGAAACAACAATAACAAATTTTCATATTTTTTAAGTATGTCTTATTGTATACTAAAAGCTACATTCTTTATGTAAATGCATTTAAAAAATATCAAAACATTTTATAAAATATTTTATGAGTTAAATAGGACTTTTGCTTCTAAAATAAGGTTTCTTATTATACACATCTTTAGAAATATAAAATTATGTTTTATGTTAATTTAGCATTTTTTTATAGATAAAGTTGTATTTTTCCGCCCACAAGACTATTTTTTCGTACATACGTCATAAACAATACAACTCATGCTTTAGTGACTCTAAATAATTTTTATGAACTGCATAAAAATCCGAGAATAATTACGGGAGTTAGAGCATGGACAGACGGACAGATTGCCAGAAGAACGGACTGATAGACGGAATGCAAGCGGAATGCATCAGCACATTTCAACTTTCTTAGAAACTGCCAAAAAAGATTAATTTAAAAAAAAATGCAAGAGCGAGACCACCAACAAATAAATTACTTTCATTAAAAAAAAAAATAACTTTTAAAATTCGGTTAGTAAAAAGCTCAGGCTAGATGGATAAGGCAATGATGTGATTTGAAAAAATACTTTCATTTGTTCACACATTTTTTTCTATGAATTCTAAATGAAGTCTAAGATATTGGGTAAAATAAGTCGAAATTAAATACTCTTCTTGGGTAACAACTTCTACGTTTATTCAATATGCAAGCTGTGACAAAAAGTTTTACTTTTGATTTCACCTTCAACATAAAGTTTCTAAAAAGTTATTGAACGAACATGGTATCGTTATTCTGTGCTGTACAGGACATTTTTTAAATACGTGATGTCTTTTAGCACCTTCTCCTTTCTTTAAAGTTTTGTAAGTTTCATTTAATGTTCATTCTAAAGGCTTTGTTGTGTGGATAAACATTCAGAGGTCAGATTTTTCTTTATGAAATATTCGTAAACGGCAGCAGTTAACGTATTAACAAACTATTATTATCATATAAAAGAATAATTATTTAATACATTGAATAATAATAAATAAAATAAGTAAATATGTTATTTATATATTTTCATACAATAAATTCGCTATCCCTTTTAATAAAAATAATATATAACAGAACAATTATATAACAGGTAAAATATTTAAAAATAGAATAACTAAATAACGGTACTGCTATGTATTTTTGAAAAATAAATTCACTAGTAATAGTAATATTCCAAAATCTCATTTAACCACACAATTAAATAGATTATATTCATTCTAGAGTTTTTCTTTTTATAAGAAAGATTTCTATTTAATTTAAAATGTGTAGAGTAAATTTTGTACCTTAAATAGATACACACCCCAACTATTCGACAACTATTCGACAACTATTCGAAAAATTTTAAGAAAGGTTTTATATCACATTTTTTTTATTTGAAATAAACAAGAAACCTCAAATTATAACTTTCCTGAAGAAAAAAATAAATAAATATTGTCGTAGAATACGAATTCAACATGAACATTAAAAGAATGAATGACGCCATAAAGGAAATGAGGTATCGGTAAAAGGCATCCACGTACTTTGAAAATGACCTATAAAACTCCGATAACAACTTCATTTTTCTAGTACACGATTCATTTTAGGGAAAAGTAAAGTTTTGTTAACGCTATTCACTGCTATCAGTTTTACAACGGAAAGATTCTCTTATATTTATAATCTTATAACAAACAGGGAAAAGTTTATGCTACGATTATTTCTCTTTCAAAGATTGATAGTAAAGTTTGACTATGGTATTTGCAAAATTGTCATAATTTACCAAGTGTTTTAAAAGTCTTTTAATGTACCAATTGTTAAGAATAAAATGTCTGTTATAAAGTAAATAAACGATATCACAGTTTCCAGATTTTGAATATCTTTCTTTATTTTATTACTTCCCAAATACTATGATCAAACTAAGTTTTAAGGGGAAAATGTATAAGTAATGAAGTGAGAAAAATAATGTATATATGTATATATTGTAATTTTATGAAAAACAGAGTATACATCAGTTAAATAGATTTCGTCGAGATGTTTTAGGAGTTTTTATTTTTCTTTCAGAATATAATTTAATGTGAATCATTTATATCAATTCTTTTTTAAGAAGTCAAAAATCTAGTAATAAAACATGTTTTTTGATTGCTTCATGATTAAAAACATTTACTTCGAGATTTGTTCGAAATTTCTTTTTTTTTAATTACACCACTTGTTTTGCAAATTTTATTATTGTTTTTCTTTTAAATTATAACAAGTTTTATGAAAAATTTCGAACTGTTGAAGGTTCAAAAGCTTTTTTTCGAATGCACACTTGTTAAGGCTGTCTGTCAACGGATAGAGTGTTTAACCCGAGAGAGCACGCGCTTACCCAGGGTAGAAATGGTTGTAACTTTGTCACCAATAAATCAAATTATAACCGTTATTTTCTTTAGGCGTAGACAATCCTTACAAATTTTGCGAAAAAATAAGTTGAATGTTACTTTTAAAAAATAAGTCGTTACAATTGCAAAAATCATATGCACTCCGGGTCAAAAAGACCAAGTGCGGGTACGCCCGGATTTAAAAGCGGGTCAAAGATCTCGATGTGACACTTTGATAGATATTCAAATCTTGGGCGAATACCATTTCTGTTCGACCTCCCTATTTTCTACCAGTTATTCGGCACTCTTTACTTTTACTTGAATGATGCCTTTAAACCATAACTAAGTAATACGGATCACGCTCGGATATCGCATTTCCATTAATCAACATTAGAGACTAGAATTTCAACATACGTCCATGCAACACCACATTATGAACCACCTAATTTGCATATTTCCGACGCTATTACAGTACTCGGCAAAAGTTTAGACACTGGTGTTTTTTAACCTTTAAATAAAAAATACGAACACTTGAGTTTTACAAATGGCTATACTTACTTTTAAATATATTTTAAACAATGTAGGATAAAAATAAGTGTTATGATATAAGATAATATTTTATTTAACTAAAAAAAGTAAAATTTTCATATTGCAAAAGTTTAGACACATTATCGGTTTTTTTGCCAACTGTTCATCGAAAAATCCAAATTTCCAAGTTATGATGTCACATGTAAAAGGCAAAATAAGAATAATATTAAGCCACCTTTTATGAGATTGGACGAGATCGTAGTTCAATATTGTAGAATAACACCAGGTCGATATTTACATTTTTTTCTGGAATCAAATAATGTACACATTTCATCAAGGAAAATCAGTTCTCAGAAATATTCTTGACTATTTCTTTATTTTACATAACACAAGAAATATGTGCATGTCAAAACACTTGGAATGCAGCGTATTCATACAAAACGTTCACTAGTATTAAAGAAAACATCTTTAATTTTCAACAAACACAAATTGTGCATGTGGGCCATGTCCGCAACAAAACATAATTCAAATAAATTTTCACAAGAGAATTTAAGAATGAAGCACGCTAACATAAATGCTCTTGCTCATAATTAAGAAATATTTGTTATTTTTGACAACAGCGAGCGTGCATGTTCACTTCACCAAGACAAAACGTAATCTGACTAAAATTCCACATTTCACAAACGCCAAAAGAAAGTCTTTTGGCATACAATAGATTCCCAATCCGAGCAAAAAAATGTACAGGTAAAAAAGGACCGTTATATAATAAGCAATGGGGAAAATTTAAAATGAGTGTTGTCAAGAATACAGTATTTTTCGCCCGTGGCGAAAACGCGCAACACACAGCTACCCTAAACGAAATTACTCAAATTAAGTTCTTTATACAAGAAAAAATGAAATGATTGGGAAATAAAAATAGCACTTAATAAAAACAGAAAAATATTTAATTCGTTTGATATTCAATCAACTGAAGAACAAGAAAGAAAAATCTAGAAATGGAATGATCTTTTAAACCTAATTTATTATTCTTTTTATTATTATTTTATATGCAATTGGAGACGAACACACAATAATAATAACTATTAAAAAATGATTTTCTTTTAAAATTAAATTTTAAAAGAGGGAGGGGGGGGGGGACTAACATTTGAAAAAATAATAGAAATATATATAATAGAATATGTGTTACATCACAGCAACATTTTTAAAGAAATCAATCCAATTCCGGACAACTGCATTTTGAGCAAATGCATATATGTATAAGAAAAAAAAAGAAAGAGTGAGAGAGAAAGAGCAAGTCTGATGAAAATCATGTAAATATACAGGGTTGTCATAAAAAAAACTTTGCTGATATATGGAGCTCTAGCGGCTAGTCCGTTCAACCGATCGAGGTGAAATTTCAGATATAGCTATTCAGAGATATGAGCTCGAGATTCTGTGGACGGCAACAAAATGGCGCTCATGGTTACGGTAAGAGTTACAGAAACTATAAATTTTTCAATAGCAATACCCATTTTTTTAATCGCAAAATGCTCAGCGCATGCGAAAACCCTAAGAAGCGTTGGAACGGTATGGTTATTGCAATAAACGGACGCGTTATGCTCGCACAAAATCAGCTCTACGAACGGCCCCAAAAAAAAAAGACGAAGGTGCACGAAGAAAATTTGAATATGGCAGAGACAAAATACCATTCACGGAACATCGTTTGCCAGATAATCAGCTTAGAAAACGGATAAAAAGGAGGGTGGCAATGTTAGATCTTCAGTCGGAGCTCACAGATGTCAACAAAATGATTTCGTTCGTGGTGAGTTGGTAAAACTATTATTAAAATGATATGAATGCTGCGAAAACCCGGCGCGTTTACCGTCGATACCATCGCTAAATACGTGGCCTAAGAATTTCATAAGCTTTTCGCGATTTAGTAATGAAATTCGAAGAAACTGGCTGCACCTGTGATAGTCTGCGATCCGGACGGCAACTGTTCCTGAGAATACTGTTACAATTGCATCACATAGTGGCTGAGGACGCATGCAAACTACAAAAGGTGCATCTCGTGTATTTGATATACCAAAATCAATGGTATTAAAGTTACTGCGCTCTGTAAACCGCATGTTTCTTTACCGGTACCAGCGCTCCCATATGTTGGAAGTGAGAGACAATCAACTACATTTAGACTTTGTTAATGAATTTCTTATCCAATATGATGGAGATAACGATCGACCTCTTCTCATATTATGAACGGACGAGGCACATTGCACCTTAACTAGTAACGTCAATGGCCTCCGCGATCCCCCAACCTCACTCCTATCGATTTCAGGTTCTGGGGATATCTAAAATCTACAATGTACATGTGCAATCCGCAAACTTTGCCGGATTTGAATGATTCTATCAAACGTGAGAATGTAAACATCCCTTATGCGATGTAACGTTCGGCTGCATTGTCCACAGTCGCCATCATGCAATGTGTAATTGCCTGTGATGGCACCTATGTGGAAAATGTGTAATCAAAATAAAAGTTTTCTCCCATCTGTGTTGTTATCAGAGATTAGTGTACTGACTCTGTGTCATATGCAAATTTACTTTTTTGCGCCTCAATCATATTTTTTATGGAGGGGGGGGGGTGATTCGCAGAACAGTTTTTGTGCGTGCATAATGTGTCCGTTTCTTGCTATACAGGTACGGTTCCTACGCTCTTTAAGGTTTTCGCATGTGCTGACCATTTTGACATAAAAAAATGGGTATTGCAATTAGAAAATTTCGAGTTTTTGTAACTATGACTGTAACCGTGAGCGCCCTTTTGTTGCTGTTCAGAGAATCTCGAGCTCATGCCTCTGAATAGATGTATCTGAAATTTCATCTAGATCGGTTTAACGGACTGGCCGCTAGAGCTCAATATACTGGCAAAAAAATTTTATGACCACTCTGTATTTTCCTTTAATAATCTTTCTTTTTCTCTTAAGACTTCTACCTAACATTTAAGTTTTTAAATATATATATATATGTTAAACATGCTCTTCAATGAGTTCTCCAAAAAATAAATATTTTTAATACATTTCTTTAAATAAAAATCCCCAGATTTTTTTTCTCCCTGCTTTTGCTATATGTATCTTAATTATTAAATTCAAAATTAAAATTCGATTTTAAAAACTACTTTTTTTATTATGCGTAAAGAGACTGATTCATCAACATTATTTAACAGCCGTCAAATATCATCAAAAAGATGGAATCGCATGGAAACCAAAATATCTTTTAATCAATATTCAAAAATAAATGTAGAACCATATGCATTTTCTTAGTCTTAGGAAACTAATTTTCATACTTACTCCATTCCAACTGTTTCGAATGCATTGTATGAAGCCTTAAATTTGGATTTGAAAAGCTACAATATCTAGAATATCCTAAAAAGATCAATACAACTTATATATTGTTTTAAAAAATGAATAGGCTTACATCAAATTTCTAACATCAATACGCATAACTCAAGAAGTTTTTTTTTTTGTTTCTGATGCTTTTCTAAACATTAACATAAGGTCCTTTCATAGTATGGAAAATATCAATACAATCTTTAAGCTAAATTCAGGTACGTTTTCGCCGTGATCACATCACCTTTTCGATTTAGATCAACATTACTCGTTCGATTACTTTTTGTGTTCGAGTATCGAATTTTGTTTCAATAAACCACTAGATACATTGAACTTTCTTAGTTATCCGAATTCTTTGAATAACTAAAATTGCTAAAATTGGTCAAGTGTTTTGCATCTTAATGTTGACCAAAAACATTCAAAACAAATATATGGTACGCAAAATTTGTGTGTCAATCTTTTGTGTCAATTCACAAAGCAGATAAACTTTAAAGTAAAACATTTTTTGAACAACTTCATACAACTCCTGTTTTTAAATAACTTTTATTATTATCTGGAACCTGCTAATTTTTATTTTTGCAGAAATAAATGTGTGGATTTTGAAGTGGAAAGTTATTTATCCTAATAAAAGTTTATTTTAGAAAGAGAATTTCGCATTTCAAAATTTTGCCTTTTAAGATGTTAGAGGGAATGTTATGTAACTATTTATCCGGGGTCCCACATATATCAAAATAAATAAATTAAATTCTAAAATTAATGTATTAGCAAAGAAGGCCTCTAGATTGATGTAACTAACTTAATCCACTGTTGCAATAAAATATGCTATAAAAAACTGCATAGTCACTCCACCGCTTTTACAGAATATTTATATTCTGAACAATGAGAATTCACCATACTGTAGCTCTCTAATCGTTTTTTACAAAAGCGGCCTAGTTATTTTGTAGAAAAGGCTACAAATTTTTAATAGTGTGGGCTGATACCGTAAAATGAAATCTGTAACATAGTACCAGAGGGTTCAGATAAAAGTATTCTTGCAAAATTATAAAAAAACAAAAAACAAAAAAAAAAATGACATGTAGGTGACACTTTCAGCAGAACTGTTAAATTAGACCACACAATTACAACAAATCTACACAAACCTCGTAACTCTAATAGGTATCCACTGCTTCATAAATGATAACTTTAAAGCATTACATTGAGAAGAACAACAAAAAAGCATTAAAGATAAGATATTTGATTTGAATTCCCATAAATGTATGGTACTAAAAAATTTTGACACATCTTTTGTGTCAATTCACAAAGCAATATCTTAAATAAACTTCAAAGTATAAAATCTCTTTTTATATCTCCATACAACTTCAGTTCTCTTAAGAAATCTTCTGTTATCTTGTATCTGCTTTATATTTATTTATGCCGGAAAAAGTTTGCGGATTTAAAAATAGAAAGTTATTTGTTCTGATAAAAAAGTAGTTTTTGAAAAATATTCATAATAGATATTAAACATAATATATAATGAATATAGAATTCATAAATGTATGATACTCAAAAAATCGCGAAACATCTTTTGCGTCAATTCACAAAGCAATACTTTAAAAAAAATCAAAGTAAAATCTCTTTTAACTTTTTCATACAGCTTCTGTTCTCTTTCTTAAAACCTTTTATTATCTGAAATTTGCTTTTAAATTCTTTATACAGGGAAAAGTGTGTGGTTTTAAAAATGGGAAGTTATTTGAGCTAAAAAAAAGGTAGTTTTCGAAAAATAAATTCTTACATTCTTTAATAATTTTTACGTCCATTTCATGTGCAAGATTTCACATTTATGCTTTTTAAGATGTAAGAGAAAGCTACGCACTAAAATATTGTGTCCTGTGTAAACTAAACTAAATTAAATTTAATGTCCCGAAAGAAGTATGATAAGGCTTTTAGGATTCTTTAACTAACTTCGTTACTTAAAAAAAAAGAAAAAAACATGTAGGTGACACTATCAGTATTTCATAAATTTACAACAAATCTATACAACAGTCATAATAATAATAGCAATCCACTGCGTCAAAAATTATAGCATTTAAGTCTTAAACTGAGAGATAAAAGAAGAAAATGATTTCAGATAAGAGATTTGGTTTGCTTTCTGAAAAATGTATGACAATCAAAAATTGTGAAACATCTTTTGTGTCAATTCACAAAGCAATACCTTAAGAAAACTTCAAAGTAAAATCTGTTTTAACATCTTTATAGAGCTTCATTTCTCTTAAAAACTTTTATTATGTGAATTTTGCTTTTTATTTATTTATGCAGGAAGAAGTGAGTGGATTTTAAAATAGGAAGTTATTTATCTTAATGAAAGAAAGTTTTTGAAAAAGATATTCTCACATTGTTTGATACATTGCCTATCGAATTTATGCAGAAGTGTCAAAGTGTTATTTTTATATGTAACGCAGAAAATTAGCATTTGTGCATTACCAGACAGACTTTTGTTCCATATTTTACCAAACAAAATATTGCATATTCGTTTTTTTTTTTTTTTTTTTGAAAATGTATTGCAGTTCACTTCGCAGTAAGCGATGACATTAATAATGAGTTTAAAGTAAAGTAGTTCTAGATATCTAGATTTCTAATTGCATAAACTTACCTCAAATGAAAAAAAGACACAAATATTCACGATGTTTGAGAAAATATTCTTTTGTAAGTTCGTGTATTTTAATAAGATAAACTGATAATATGAAAAAAAAATAAAAAATGACGAATCACTGTTAAAATTTTCTATAAAATCACAGAAAAAACCCGATACTCTCAGTAATTTGCACTACTTCCCCGGCTAGATGCATTCGATCGCGTTTCATGGACATCATTTTACATACATTTTCCTTATCTTATACTAAACTCCTTGTTAGGATTTCCATGTCTATATTTGAAGATATTTATTGCTTTGTCAAATTTTATAATTCAAAATACACACTTGTGTTTTGAAATGCTTTTTTGTGTTGTGATTATGTTCTTAGGATGTTTTTAGGGGGTTCTATGTTCTGTTCAAAGGGTTTGCTGTTTAGGAATGTGTTCTTAATATATTGCAAAAATACTGCTATCTAGAAAATAATTCTAAAAATAGTATTGTTACTATTCAAATATTTATGATTACTTACATATTATATTGTAAAAACATTAGTCATTTAATTACAGGACAATGGTGAATTGAAAATTATAGATTCAAAAGTTTACCAAAATTTAATCATTAAATAATATTTTAAACTTTTTTCATTTCGAGGCACTTTAACAAAACATGCATTTACATAATCCACTAAAACATCAAAGCCATATTGAAAAAAAGACCTCTCTGATGAGAATGAGATAAAGCAATTTATTCCTTTATATTTTGCAGTTATTTAACTTACAAATTGTCCTTAACAAAGCTGTTAAATATTTATGAAAATTCTTTCACCATTTTTTCGACAGCTTCAGTTTACTCTCGAAAGTGTATTAGATAACAATAACGTGCAATCTTATTTTTTAACCATGCCTTATTTTATACTAAACAGATACATTTTTCATATAATGCGTTTGCAAAATATGAAAGTATTTCATAAAACATTTTATGATATAAATAGAAGTTTTGCTTTTAATATAAGGCTTCTTACTACGCACAATTTTTTACAGAGAAAATTATGTTTTATGCTTATGTTACTTTCGCATATATGTAATGAATATTCGGCGAAAATGCCATGTTCCATAAACTCTAGGAATCCACAGCAGCACGAGCACACTGTAAAAAAAAAAAGCCGATCTACAAAAAAACTTTAGTGATCCTTGTAATTACTAAACAATTTTTAGTAATCTTAGTCGGTTACTAGAAAATCTGTAAGAATTGCTAGAAAAAAGTTAGCATCGAATAGAGTTAATAGTTTTATATTTTTAATAGCTCTTACTAAAACTCAGTTGGTGTGGCCTTGATAGCATGGTGGTTATAGTAACGGACTCCAGGCTAAAAGGTCCCGGGTTCGAAACTTGCCACCGCCAAATACACCCCGAATGTCTGTAGTGTCTCGTTAATAAAGGGATTATAAAAATCCTGTCGGAGCAGTTAAGAATGTTTAGTGCTGCCATCTATTGCGGTTTTGCCGAAAATCTTCCGATCAGAAGTCTGGATGCAGCTCGAAGGAAGCTCCTCCGCTTCGATTGCACGTAATGGTTATTAAAAGTAATTTTGGAGCTATTACTAAAATTTCCTTTGTGGCTCATACTAAAAATTTTTAAGTTAGTTATACAAAAAATTCTTTTGTTTAGTTTACAAAAGAAATGATTGTTTCACTTGCAAAAAAAAAGTTTGTAATGGTTACTAAAAAATTCTGTGGAATACGAATTTACTAAGAAATTTTTAGTAACCTCTTGAATTTTTTTTACAGTGCAGAGCAGTTGCTCCGGCATTTGGCGAGCAGTGGAAGAGTTTCATTGGGGTATTTCCCCATTATAAAAACAAACACCATCAGTCTTCAAGTTCTTTATTTATGAACTCATAAAATCAATAAGCTATTCCCCGCAGTCACCTAGACACTGTCATCAGATATTCAAAATCGTCGTGATTAAGCTGCATCCCAAGATATTAGAATTTTTCGGCAAAACAGAAACAGCATCCGAGCATTTGAAAAGTCAATCGTTCTGATGCTCCTCAAAAACCAAATGAGAAAATTCACATTTTCACGACAAACTAGCCCCTCCTACTCCACGTCAATCATTTTAAAAATCGAATTAGGATTAACTCGAGTCTACACGTCAAAAAATGATCACCTTTGATTGGTCTTAGCAGGCGTGGCCTCGAATAGAGATTACTTAACGCCTCGCAAATAGAAAAGCCTTTTAACATCTTTGCGCATTAACACAGATCACGTGATCGACAAAAAATAAATTAAAAATCTCGAGAATATTCCAGAAAGTAAAAAGATTACAAAATACTTCCCGCCTTTTTTAAGAAACAAGCAATATATTATTAATAAGTTAAATAAAAAAAAGAAAAAGGACTTTAGCTGTTAAAAGATTAATGTATTACGAAACTAAGATTAAAAATATGTTCCACAATTTTAGAATTAAAAAGTCAGAGAGAGCAAAATGGCGCAAATTTTTTTTTATTTTATTTCACACACACACACATATATATATATATATATATATTTCGTCATACGAGGATGAATGTTTTTAGTGGAAGAATACTTGTAACTGTTTAAAAATCTTCATTGTTAATACATTGTTCTGTTAAATTTGAATTTAGATTCTGCGAGGAAAACCCTTTATTTATAAATTTTATTTAATGTATTATACATAAACTACCTAACCCACCCGGAGTTGCCCGGTTAGCCAAAACTGTTAATTGAAAAATACAGCAGTGTATTGACTTCATAAAAAAGTCTAAATAATATTTATTTAAGCTAAAAACGTATAAAAAATTAAATAAGTGCAATACTAGCAAATCTATAATAATTATGCTTAAAAAATTAAACGGTAGGGAAAATTACTACACTTACTTTTAAAAAATTAAAAGATCAGAGAAGTTATTACGTTTGAAACAAAATGGCACATCATATAAAAACAAGGCTAGATATACGGTAAATTAAGATTTGAAAAATGCTAACGTAATGTATGAGTTATACTGCCGGGTATGCGCTTTACAGGTTTTGGCTTTGAGGGAATTTTGACACAACAAATCTTATTTATTGAATCAGGAATTTCTAATTTAAAAGAGACAAAATTATTGCAGTTATGACAACATTTTGTGAACTTCTGTTTGCCAAATTTTATTCGACAATCGCGCCAACAAAAGTAGGATATGAAATTCTTTTTGAGATCTTTTACAAACATTTCTAATGATATTTTAAAGCTCTATAATTGCTGCGAAACGTAAGTAACCCCAATTTACCTCGGCCGAAATCCTGCAAACTTTTTCTCACAATAACAAATGTAATGCTTTTCATTTAGGAGTTGGCTTTAAACAATTAACAAGTAGTCGTGATTTCTTTGCATACATATTATACATATACATAATAATAATTATACATATAAATTAAGAAAGATTTTTCGCTATTCCAAAAATAATTTATTGATTTAAGTTTTGCTTCTTATAATATAATATAATATTTGTAAATGTACATGCTGATTCTGAATAGAATATATATTTTTTTTAATTCCAAGAATATATGAATGCGATTCCTCATTATCACCCAAATGCATATGATCTTAAGCAATATTTTGCACATATTGACATATAAGAACTGATTACACTACCCAGCAAAATTTGGATTTTACCGCTTTAGATTTTTCTAATTTAATTATTCAGCATTTTGTAAGGTTTAATTAGAAATGTCCTTTTCTTTAATCCACCACGTCAGGATATTTTACATATCGTAAACATTAAATTTCAAAAGTCGAAAATGGCGGGTACTATAGAATAGATATGAGGGATGTGTTTTGAGATTTTGACAATTGATTCTTATATAGTTTGCAGAACTGAATCTCCAAATTACCTTCATAGTTTATCCCATGTCATGATTTTTTGGAAATGGTTAATTTATTTAGTTTAATTTATTTGTTTATTTTATTAGTTTATTTTATTAGTTTATTTTATAGATAGATATTTTGTGTTTAAAAAATTTCATTTGATCTATTGTAATTTCTATGGATTTCTAATGCTGTAAAATCTCTTAAATATACAATATCTATGGTATTCATCTCAGTATAACGTGTGAAACATAAATATCATTTTGTAATTCAGCGCCATAATATACATAATAATCAATTAGTAAATGATAAAAAACACACAAAAATGTGTATTATACTATCAGGTTTGAATATTTTTGTATTTGTGATTTGCAGCAAAACCTGACGGGCTTTTAAAAAATGTTTAAAATAAGATCAAATACGGATTTAGCACTATTTCACTATTTCAGATTAACTCTACCAAACTAATATAAAAAATACACTTAGTCAATTCCTGTACGATTCAGTTAATCTGTGAAACGTACAATCTACTTATAATAAAATGCGACAGGTGAAATGTGTAGGAACGGTCCCGGGACGAACCATTCTGATCTAGAAATCGACTGTTGTTAGACGCCATGTTAGGATATATTGAAAATAGATGCTAAAATGATGCTTTTAAAATTGCTTCCACTTGAAATAATATTTATTCAGCATATTTTCATATAAAACATGTATATCATATCCAATTATAATACATAACGATAACAGTGGGTGTGTAAAGTGAAAAGTTTTTATCATCTAACGCACGATCGTGTTTGATTTATCAACTGAGCTCCTTGTTTTTTAAATATTATTTTAAAAATTCAAAATTTTATTATCACTAATTCATTTCATTCATTATTTTTATTAATTCAATATTTGCTTGAAAGAGCATTTCTCTACACACATATATGTATGTATATATTTATAATTTGCAAGTCCATCTGATGATTTCATAGATTATTAATAGTTTTCTATCATACATTTTTGGTTTCCACCGTACATATTTTATTCATCTTTAGAATTCTGAGAACTTTTTCATACATTTATGATTTCAAGTTAAATACATATTTATTTATTTTTGCAAAGATTATTCCTTTTTATAAATATACCACTTTCACACATATATATATATATATATATATATATATTTAAAAATAAATTGAGATTAAATGCTCTTATTGTGCAATGATATCTAAGTTTATTGCGACAAAATACTTTAGTTTAACTGCTTACGATCTTCAGCATAAAGATTTTGCAAACTTGCTGAAGCAACATGGCATCGTTATACTGCAGTGAACAGGTCATTTTAAAAATACGTGAGGTGTTTTAACAGCTATTCTTTTCTTTAATGTTTTGCTAGCTTTATTTAATACTCAAATATGATTTTCTTTTATATTTACATTTAATTATTTCATTTTTACTTATAAAACAACAATAATGAATTCGAAAAGCTATGATTAATACAGACAACACTTTAAGTCCTTTATCTGTGGAATTATTTATAAAAAATTTGTTTATTTCAATAATTATCTGTTTTTATATCCGAAATTATACAGGAATTTTTAAATAATAATATGTGAAATTTAGTTATGTTTTTCATTAAAAGTGATTAAATATACCGGTAGTTATATGTATAGATATTTATATTTATACAAGTTTATTTTAAATGATGGACCCATTTTTTAAAAAAATGTATTTATTAAAGTACAAATTCAAAATGAACAATCTTTATATCAAGGAAAAGTGGAAGTTTAAATTTTTTTAAGGCATTATAAATGTTCAATGTGTCCACCGTTTCCTGCATGGCAAACATTTACGCGATAGTCAAATTGTTCCCACACACGAATGAGCGTATCTGCTGTTAGCGAGTGCACGGCTTTCAAACTGTTGATGATTACAAAAGAAGCCGGTAGAGGTCACGCGGCAATAGGCCGTGATTTCGTTTCACTGTCAGTTGTGAGTGAGATGGCTTCTGCGGAGTACAAAGTGTTTGAGGACGAGTTTGGTTAAAAAAAAAAAAGGATTAATCTTGCGGTGATTTTAAATAACATAGTGCTTAACATTTTAATTGTGTATTCTCTGAATTGCGTTTTATTGAAAATCATTTAAAATGTCATGATAAATATTTCCTTGTAGTGCAATAAAAATGTATGTGTTATATCTACTAATGGAGATATGATTTAATATTCACCATTCAAAAATATTTTATTTTCATTAAAATATTTAACAGTGAAATAAAATTTAACATTCTGTTGTTCGGGAAATCACTATTAAAGCTTTTTTGTTTTTAATAAGAGAATGTTAATAGAATTTGCTTAAATAAGAAATTCATTAACTTTTTTATTAACCGTAATATCACAAATTCTCATTTTCTTAGTACTAATTACTACTTTAAATATTAATTACATACGTTTTTAGAATTTTTTTTTCTGGTGGAATACATAGGTTTAGTTAAAAATCGATAGAATAAATATGTACTTGATATAGATACACATTTCAAGATCAGCAAAAATATTGAAAAAATTTCAAGGAAAGTTTTACATCATGTTTTGTTATTTTATTCGAAATAATCAAGAAATCTCACCTTATCACTTTTCTGAGAAATAAAATAAATATATATATTGTAGTAGAATACAAATTCTATATAAACTTTAAAAGAATGAATGACACCATAAAGGAAATGAGATATCGGTAAAAGGCTTCCACGTACTTTGAAAATGACCTATAAAACTTAGATAACAACTTCGTTTTCCTGGTGCATGATTCATTTTAGAGAAAAGTAAAATTTTATTAACGCTATTCTCTGCTATCAGTTTTATAACGGACATAATCTCAAAAATTTATATTCTTATTACAAAAAGACAAAGTTTAGAGTACGATTTTTTATTTTCTTATTTATATTATTTTATTTTATTTTTTGTTCAAAGATGGACAGTAAAGTTGGATTATCGGGTATTTACGTATTATCGCCACCGCAGCAGAAGTGACTCTATATCGGCGCATTTTCCACCGAAATCCAACGATTACTTTGTCTTTAAATATAATGTTTTGAATTTTGAAAGTGTTTTGATTTTAAATAAAGTGTTTTATTTTATGATTTGGATCATAGATTACAGTTGTAGATTGGCGATACTTAAAAACCTTCAAATCTGTAACTGCCTGCGATGGCTTTAATACGTAACTACCGATTATCGTATTATCTAAAAATAATAATTCAAAGTAATTTTTTCCAAAATTAAAAAAAAAAAAATGTTTTTAGATAAATGTTTATTGAAAACAAAAATATTGCATAGATTCCGGATGTTGAATATTTCATTTAGATTACAGTGCTTCTCAAAAACTTTAATTTTCCTAAATTTTACGGAAAAAATTATATACAGAAAAACAATATATGTGTATATATACTCATATTTTTGTGAAAAAGATCCTTTACGTAAATGAAATAGATTTGATGAATATCTTTTAAATGTCTATTTTTATTACAAATATAAAATCCCTTCCTTTTTTAGGAATTCTTAACCTTTTTGGGTCTGGTGTACTACTTATAGTACATCAACTAACATTTTTCCAGTATTCGTTTTCAAAGAGCCTTATATCCTATTTCAAAGTCTCTTATTAAAAGCGTGCATTTAATATTTACACTAAAACATAGCCCTAAAAGTCCAGGAACATTAATTTAAATTGAACGAAGGTTCTAATGCACGTCGTGCAGTTAATTCGTTTGAATTATCTTTCATTATTTGTATTATAAATATTTAGAATCATTATTTGAAATTATTTTCGAAAAATACGTTATTGTAGTTAATGTTTGTGGTAATTTTATTTTATTATGTCAAATATTTTTGATATGAAAACATTTAAAATGTATCTTTGCGAAAAAATGTCTTGTTTGCTTCATAATTTTTTTAATTTTATCCAATCATTTTAAAACTGAAAAATAAAAAGCAAGTTATTCAAAATTTGAAATAGATGGGTTTTAGAAAAAAATGTATATATATGCTGTTAAAACTTTTTAGAAAACCTTAAAGTCATTTGACAATAAAAAAAAACCAGTTATATAAAAGAAATTTTACTTTTATGGTCGATTGCTTAATAATATGGTCAAATAAAAATCATCAGTAAAACAGGTGAAAAGAACAAGACAATTTGTTGCAGTTTTGTATATTGAAAAGTTAAAAAGAATTATTCAATAATAGAAGAAAATAATCGTGCATATAAATAATGATTTTGAATACACAATAAATAATGTAAAAATATTAAACATATTTTTCTTTTTTTTTTCATTATATGAAACTTTAAACAATTATTCAACAATGCAAAGTTTAACTTTCAGATGGTTCGAATGGTAAACCAATTAGAAGAAATTTAAAATTTTTTATTAGATTTATATGCTTTATTTTTTTAAAATATAATTTACAATCTTTTTTCTACACATTTGAAAAAGAAAAAAAACATATTTTTGCACAAACACATATATTGTTTTATGTTTTATTTAAAAGGGACATTTAAAACTGAATATATATATATATATATATATATATATATATATGTATGTATATCAGTACGTCCCACAAAAATTGACTGCTTTGTAAAAAATCGAAAAATAAATAGAATGAGACATTGTCTTTCTTAATTTTCTGTGCCGGTTAACAGATACGGAACATGTAAATTTTTTTGAAATAATTTTAACCAAAATACTTAAATCTTATAACAGGATATTTGTTGATCGTAAAAGACTCAGTAAAATTGTTGTGTAAACTTAGTATCATCATCAAAGTTTGATTAGATGTTTTGAAAACAACCTGATGTCTTTAAGATTTTTTTTCTTTTCTTTATAGTTTATCCGATTCAATAATGGAGGTTTAAATTTATTTTTTGTCATTGTCAAGGAAATTTAGCAACTTATAAAAAACGTGATTGCAACTTTCAGATTAAAAAAAAAAAAAAGTACACAATTTTGTTTTAAGAAATCGTTTTACTTAATTACAAAAATTATTGTAACAAAATTGCTCCAATGTTATTGTTTAGTTAAATAAGTGTATTGTCTTGAATATTTTACATGAAATCAATTGTAATGATAAAGATAGATAAATACTACAAATACGAATCTTAATAAAAATTTAACTATAATTTTCTCATATTGTGAACATGCAGCAGATTGTTTCGTTTACTTATCAAATACATTATTTGCATTATTTTGAAATATAGTACCGTAAAATTGGGTGAATCAGAACGCTATTCATCTTTAACGTTAAAAAACAACAACAACTGAATTTTGAATCCTTTTATTTTTTTACTAGAAACTTGGGTCTTGTTTTGTTCTTTAATTTTTAAACAAAAACGTAACATTTCTTACTGTTTATATATATGTATATATATATATATATATATATATATATATATATGTGTGTGTGTGTGTGTGTGTGTGTATATATATATATATGTATATTTAATGGTGTTATAATCTTTATGTCAAATTATGTCCAATTATTAATCTCAAATGTTATAATCTTTATTTATTTTGATTCAAACTTTAATACGGTTTACAAAAAAGGTAATAATCATAAGGGAGGAATAGGAACACGTAGTTATTATCAAACTAAACCTTCATTTTATATAGAAGTAAAGATATGCCTTTTTAAAAGTTAGAAAACAACTTTGAACTCAAGAAAAATAAAATTTATTCTAAGACATTGTATTCGAATTGCAGAAGTTGGAATTTAATACAAATTCAGCCCTATTCTGTCTTATCCTTTTCTAGTAATTGGATAAGTAAATCTATTGAGTAGACCCAATCGCTGCATGTATTAATATGATCTACTAGCACATCCTCATACCGAGTGCTTAGTACTGTTTGCATACCTCTCTTTTTTAATTAGTTTTCCAATTTGAGATGTTTGTGTAATGTTGTAGATGTCAGAGCACAATTCTGTGCAATTTTCTTAGTCATTTGCTATTTTTAAATTCTTTTATTGTGTGTTCCATATCTGTTGGATTAAGAGTTCACTGTTTTCTTTAACTACGTAATTTCTTGGCACATTTAAACTCTTCAAATAATTAGAACAAACGAAATATTGTAAAAATACCTATTCATACATATATTTTCAGATATTACATGAAACTATTATTGTATAGAAAAACAAACCATGAGAAAAAATGTGTTCCGATTCACACCGTAGATCTTGAACCTCAAGCTATTTTTCACTTTTTCATTATGTAGTTTAGAAATAAGATGAATTTAATGCAGTATATCGTTTACAGGTATATCATTAATTAAAAATCCCTACTCTTAGATTTAGAGTACGGAAAATACTGCAGTTACACACAAAGTTTTGAATACGTTGAAAAAATAAGGTTTATGAGTATCTTTTATGTATCCCAGTAGTGGTGCCAACATGGCAAAACTGAATTTCCCAACTCTTAATATTAATACCTTCTTTTAAAAAAATAGGCATTTAAAAATATCATCCCATATGTTTATAATGAATTTATTTGAATGGATGGGAAGTTTCGTTCCTATTCATCCCAATTTACTGTATAATAGTAATTTTTGAAATGCATTTGTATCGACTTGTATAATATTTTTTTAATTACAAACTAGCTCCTTTTATTTTAGTTTTGATTCTTAGGTTATTTCATATTTGAAAACCCATTTTTGGTAAATATTTGGATGGAAAAGCGGTTTATGGTAGTCGATGTTAGACGATGGTAGTCGAAGATTAACCACTTAAGTGTTTCTCTTTTTTATGCAATAAATTGCAAATGTGAGATAAACACCACGCTTTTAAACTAAAATATTCGCTTTATCTAATTTTAAAAGTATCTATCATTAAATAATATGAAATTGTAATTAAAAACATTAATGGTATCAAAAAGCTTTAAGTGACGGACCAGCATATTCTCTTGATACTACGACATACGGGGAAATTAGTTAAGTGGTATAAGAAGAGCAGTTTTTCGTCACTTTGCTAGCCAGTTTTTCCAATGGAATATTGAATTGGATAATATTTAGCTAGCAAATTTGAAAAAAGAAAAATATTAATATCTAACAGAATATCTACAGGGTGTCCACTCTCAACGGTGACCAGTGGCTAATTTCTAAACCGTTAGTCATAGGCATATAGTTCCAGTTGCAAAAATGCTTTAAAAAAGGTAAAGAATTGTTCTTTAAGCGATTTAGGTCAAAAAAAGTATTCACTAAAAAATTACGAAAATTAAATTTTTATATGGTCCCCGGTATTTAGTAAAATTTTTCTATCCCTCTTACAAGCAACACAAAGAAGGCCCCATTCATCTAACACTAAAATTGAGCGAGTTATGAAACTTTGCATTTCATGACTTAAAGCATTTTTCTGTAATGGAAAACGGATGAGTTGCGCTAAGTTTTAAGGGAACGTACTCGAAGTGCTTAAAGTATTATAAAAGTCGTCCGTTTCCAACGCTGTCTCATGGCTAAATGTTTGTCACAGACATATAGTTCCAGTTACAAAAGTGTTTTAAATGAGTTAAAGAAGTATTTTTAAAGCGATTTAACTGAAGATGCTGTCACCATATAAGTCTTACGGTGCCGTTAATTTTAATTAATTAACTTGTAGATCGGTTAAAATAATTAAAGAACTGAGTTTCAAAATTCTCTTTATCGAGAATATCAAATTTTAGGAAATCGCGAAAAACCTTTAAATGCGTCCATTCGTTTAGATTATAAATTTGGAAATTATAGTGTTACATTAGAGCAGATTGATATAGACTGATAGAGAAAACAAAAGTGATAAATTAATTTTGAAATTAACATCCTTAATTGTATTTTTACATATGTTTTATTTTGTAAGGAAATGAAGCTGTTTCTCTTCATGATTTTATTTTAAAAAGGTGTTTTATTTTGATGAGCTTTTATTTTACTTATGACTTTCTTATGTATGTTTTCCTAGTTCAAATTATATATTTAAATTTTAATTCACTTTTTAATATCTGATCGACGTCCAATTCGCAAACTTTGTTATATCCAATGACAATGTAATATTAATACGATTTTAGGTGCGTATCATTTATTTATTTTATAGGATTACACCAAATTCTATTAGATTAAGTAAGCTAATAGAGTTTTAAATGCATATCATTTTGTATCAAATTGTGCTTTTCATAATGTAATTTAAAGAAATTTCTGTTCTTTTTTTAAATTATATTTGTAGTACAAGTTGTATATTTTGCTTTAATATGTAAACGTCAACATAAATTTAAAAATAATATTTTAAAAATTATTTTACTCTCAATGTTAATGTTGAATTTTACATCTGACGTTTATTTTTATTTCCAGTAAATTTGTGACTGGACCCTATTTTGCAGCAAAAAATGTACTTAACTTTAAGCAGCTATTACTCGATCAGTTTTAATCGCAGAGAAATGAAATTTTTTTGTCTAACTTGTTAGAGTTAGGTTAAAAATTTACTAAATATCACTTATAGGATTGAGGGACCGTATAAAAATTTAATTTTCGCAACTTTTTACTAATAATATTTGTTTGCCTAAATCGCTTAAAAAAAAACAATTCATTACCTTTTTTTAAAGCATTTTTGCAATTGGAACTATATGGCTATAACTAACAACTTAGAAATTAGCCATTGGCAATTGTTGAGAGTGGACACCCTCTATAACTGTTTTCTTATTGATTTAACCTTACATTATCCAGTTCAAAGAAGATGTTGGCGATTTAATAGCTCTAAAATCACACGTTATGTATTCAAATATTCTTTCAGTGGGTTTGTGAATTTGAATGTCTCGCTCCTACTTTAAACTGCTGCTGATTTACTGCGAGTTATGTTATAATTTTTGACTATCCCTTAAATCCTTTAGAGGGGTTTCTAAAATTGTTTAAGTATGTTTTTAACTATTTTTTGATAGCCTTGTTATCCCGAATTTCACATTTCTACCCAAAAGTTTGGATGTGATCTGCCGGAATGATTTGAAAATTGCGATAACTTCATTAAGCATCCTTAGATTGGAATTTCTGAAATAGATAAAATGATTCTTTAAGTGTATTTTAAAAGACCAGTTATCCTGAAACTCATGTCTCTAATAAAATTAGCTAGCGATATATGAAATAAAAATTTCGATAAGCGTTCTTTGATAGTATACAGATACATTCAATGCTATTCCGGTGTTTTCTGGACTTTCCTAGAAACTTGTAGAAATTTCCAGTGCATGCCGCGAGCCTATGTATAGGAGAACGATGCGATCTGGTTGTTGTTATTATTTTCCAGTCAGCCGTTGAGTGAGCTACTAGACGATTATTTAAGCAGGTTTGCTTGAGGATTGTGATTTATCTACGCTGTTTTGAATTTGATTCTGTGGCATATATCTGTACTTGTACGTTGAATTTGCAGAGTTATTCCTTAATATCTGGTAATATTTGTGAGTTTCGAAGACTGTGCAGCTGTGAAGTTTCGTAAATAAATTATTTTCTAATTTTTTAAGGGACTAGATTTTGAACTTGACAAACCATAAGATTAGAAGAACCCTATATACGCTACAATATCAATAATGGACATAACAAAAAGGTTGCTAACTAATATTGCTATAATATATATATATATATATTTAAATTTATTCTAATATGCTTATGATAACCTTCGTTTCTGACGATAACAATAGTGCATATTTATTTATATATTATTTATGAAACACATACATTTAACATCAAAGCCCGTTTAAAAGTCTTCGTCTGTATACAAGGACGAAACAGCATAAGGAAATTTACAGCAATAGAGAATAAAGCCTTGAGCTATAGAATGAGTGTGCAACCGAACCAACGGGAATCGAACTCACAAACATTCTATGCTCTGAAGCGATAAATAGTGCTTATTTAACCCTTTCCGGCGCACTACTCTTTAAAGTTGGAATTTAAAGAAAAGAAAAATTAGGCAATCTATTTAGGCCTAGAGGAGTTCACAGGTATTGTTTTGTAGAGATTGCACTAACCATTTTAATTATACAGCTGTTGCCGAAGTGATAACCTCCCATAGGTAAAGCATTGATAAGCACAGTGAGAAGAGCATTGCTGTGAAGCGCGTATTACAGTAAAACATTTTACCTAATATTTAAAAACAGTAGAGTTTGATCTCTGTGGTGCTGCCATCTAGAATTCATAAGAAGGATTTAAATTGGCCATTAAAGTAGTTTTTGAAATATTCACGGAGTTTTTGTGTCTCTAAACAGGGGGAACTTTAGGTGTTGCCGACCCGTCAACACTGCGCCGGAAAGGGTTAAACGTTAAATTCTTTAAACAAAAGAAGGTCGCAGTTTTGGGATTCCTCCTTTATCCGTGCCCCGTTTTCCCACTTAGGCTTTTATTAACTTTCAAAGACACAAAAGCTATATTGAGTGCAATGCAATCTATGTACAATCTAGTCGCGAATACAATAGTATCTTTGAGATAAATCTAATTAAATTGGACTATTTGTAACAATTTCACGTTTGCTGCTTTATTGCTGCTACTGAAAATAGCCTTACAGAAATACATTGTCTTTATAGTTGTAATATAGGCTTTAAAGTTTATCGTACATAGAGTACGCCGTCCCTCTATGTATGTCTAAATCGTCCGTGTCAAAAAGATTTTTTAAAGAAATATAATTAGTCTGTGTACATTTTCTCGAAATATATATGTGAATGTTTAATTATAAATTTGTGGTAAATTTGTGGATCAATAGTTTATTTTTTACTTCCTCAAATTTGAATTTTTAACGTTCCATAGTTTACGAGTAAAAATCACTGTGACAGATAGACAGATACAAGAATGATCTTATACTAGTTTCATTTTAATGTGTAAATACGGTACCCTAAAAACAAATAAAAAGAAGTTCCAAAATTTATATGATTATTACTTAATCCAATGAAGCATATTAGTATAATATCAAGTCGAATTAAAACAGTATGCGCGGAACATTATTTATAACAATATATATTAAATCATAAAATCAAATTCTTTATTAAATGAAGTAATTATTTTACATAATTAAATATTTACTTTATTATTCAATCCTATTAAATGGCCTATACTAAAATTACATTATTTTACGTCAGTTATCTCTAAATAGATAAAAAAGGGATAAATATTTTATAGCACAGAACAGATTGAATTGCAAATCGCTTTAGAATACTATAAGCTGAATCTTAAACTATAACTATTAATTGTAAAAAGAAGTAAGATTTCGAAAGCTTTAGAAGCCATTTCTGTAAAGAAATAAAAACAGATTCTTCAACTAAAGTAAATGATGTAGATTTTATAACTTTTTAAAGATTGGATAACACTTTTATTTACTATTTTTAATAAGATGACATTCATAACGAACTGTGCATAATGTTTCTGAAAAGAGTATTTTTTATTTTTTTACATTTTATAAATATAGAGAAACATATTATTTCACTGTTGTTATGTAAATTATATTTAATGAATTATTATAAATTATAAAAAATACACACATTATATTTGACATAAATTTTTAATATTTCTAATATTCTTTTGGTGTCCTTCAAATGTATATATTAAAAATAATTATAAATAAATAAATAAATAAATAAATAAAATTTGAAATTTAATACACCTTGTATCCTTAAAATATTCTTTATATTGCATAAATAAACAGATAATAAGTTAAATATTTTATATAAAATAGACTAAAAAATCATCTTGATATGGTATTTTTTACAGATTAAATAAAAAAATGACCTTTTGCATTTTTTTATTAATAAAATCAATGCGGTTAAATTTTATGTTGCAAATATGTTTGTAGAAATTTAATAACTTAAGCAGTATCTTCAAATTTAATATTTTTTTCAAATCTTTTCATAATTACACAATAACTGATGCATTATATTTATAACAGTTTATTAGCTATTAGTGGTATAAATTTATACTGTCAAAATATTTTTAAATCAGGTAGTAAATTTTTGGAAGATTAAAAAAAAACTTTTTTATGCAGTAATACAAATAACTCTCCAAAAAGAAGGAAATGATGTGGATTTATAGATTTATAGATCTATTTTTATAGATTAACTAAATATATTTAATGTATTTTAAATGATAGCAGTTTTTAATGACAAATGTTATTTATATAATTATTATAAATTGTTTTTATTCTAAATGTTTCTGAGCTCTAACGAATGATTTGTAAAAAACAAAAAATAAAATAAAACCAAGGTTTAATTCTTATTTACTTTTAAAGGAATATAACTTAATAAAATCGCGACATGCACATATTGTAAATACTTCGTACGTTTTTAGTTATTATTTTTTAGACACTAAGATAACTTTTGTTATGATTAAAACGTGTGTAAAATAGTGATTGGATTAATATATATATATATATATATATATAAATTTTTTTCTTAAATTTTACAGTGCTAACCTTTTCATATTGATTTTAATTTCTGAAAATTTTAACATTTTAATAACAATTTTAATTTTTCTTAAGAAAGGTGTTATAGTAAAAATAAAATACATTGACATGTTTCGGAACCGTCATAAGTTCCATAGTCATAATATAAATAAAACAAAATTTCAAAATATTTCTCGGACAATACAAATGACTCGCGACAATGAGATATAAATAACAAAAAACACGCGTTCTATTGCAAAAAATTAAAATAAAATATAGACCATGATCTAAACTTAACTAAAAATAAAATTTCAAACAATTTCACGGTCAATACAAATGACACGCGACAAAGAGATATAAAAACACCAAAAAACACGCGCGCTATTGTAAAAAAAATACACACATAAAAATAAATTATTATGATTAATAAATGATTATTTATTATGATATTATGATATTATGATATTATATATTTATTTATTATGATATTATTTATTATGATTAAATAAATTATTAAAATAAATTATTATTATTAATAAATTATTTTTTTACAATAGCGCGCGTGTTTTTTGGTGTTTTTATATCTCTTTGTCGCGTGTCATTTGTATTGACCGTGAAATTGTTTGAAATTTTATTTTTAGTTAAGTTTAGATCATGGTCTATATTTTATTTTAATTTTTTGCAATAGAACGCGTGTTTTTTGTTATTTATATCTCATTGTCGCGAGTCATTTGTATTGTCCGAGAAATATTTTGAAATTTTGTTTTATTTATATTATGACTATGGAACTTATGACGGTTCCGAAACATGTCAATGTATTTTATTTTTACTATAACACCTTTCTTAAGAAAAATTAAAATTGTTATTAAAATGTTTATATAAAAGGTGAATATTTTAAAATCTGATGATTAATAAATCAATTGGATTTAATTAACTTTTTATCATAATTTTAACATTATAGAATTCGTATTCGATTTTAAATAGAAGACACATTTCAACAATGCAATATGAAAGGTTACGAATATTCAAAATCAAATAATTTTCAAAGTAATTAAAGTTAATGCTTAGAAGCGTTCATTATTAACTATGCATCAAGAACAACACAAAAATAATAACCAGAAAAAATTATAATTAATTCCAACTAATTAACATTTCTTGAATAAAAAGGGCTAAATTTTGTATCCCTTTTGTAAACTATTAGTTTATACAGTAAATTCAATCTAATTAGCAATTCACGGAAATTTACTCTATCACATTTAAAACAGTGTGAAGCGAAAATCAGCTATAAATGCTATACATTGAAATTTAAAGGACTGTTGATATATAAAAGAAGTCGCAGTACTTCAGAAAGATTAGAAACATTTCTTCGGTGTATAAGGGGAAAATATCCTTTATATAAAACAACTGTTGTAAATTTTACAATTTGGTAAAAATTTTAAATATATTTTTTCTGGCTTTTTTACTTTTATTTAATTTTGGGGGAAATACACAACACATTTTTTTCCAGAGTTCTATTGTTCTTACCCCTTTATCTACCGACGGTACTTATAAGTACCTTTAGAATGAGTTACAGTTACAAAAGCATTATTGGCTACACAAAACAAAAATATTTTTTAAATGCCTTTGTATCTTTTTCAGATCTCTTGGCACTGAGGGGGGAGGGTGGGGATTTTTCAATTCGGAAATTATTTGTACATTTTATAATTCTACAAATTACAAAGAAAACTATTTAAAATAAAATATTTAAATGAGGTTATAAATATTGCACAAAATCCCTGTAAATTCAAATTTATTTTATTTTATTTTATTTTATTTCCATTGGTATGTGTTTTCATCCTAATCACTATTCTTCATAACTGAGTTATCAATACTGTGGAAAGTTCATTATAATAATGAACCACCATATCTCCAGTGACAGTGGGGATTTTTTTTTCGTGTGCATCTTTTCGTTTCGTTTCATGCGTGTAATCAACATATAATCATACAAATTTGACTCTCATGAATTCGGTATTTAACAAACAGTCATTTGCTAATAACATTTGGCTGCATAAACAGCGTTCATCTTACTGTTTTCTCTAAAAATTCAATATACATATAAAGAGGGCGCGACAAGAATAAAGCAAAATCAGAAGGTGAAATAAAATAATAAAAATAAAATCTACGTATTACCATATACACCATTCCGTTCGTCCTAACATTACAAAATTTCACTCAAGGCCGATCGTTATTACCCATGTTATACCACGAATAATCATTTTCATCAATGCATAGTTATGTGTTTGCACCTATAAATCTAGAAAGATGAATTTTCTATTAAAATTTGAATTAATTTATCTTGTCTTCCTTGCTTCTATTGTTATTTTACATTATTCTTTTCTTGAAATGTTTTTAAAACAAAAATATAAACTATTAGTTCAACACAATCTTACTGATTGGTAAAGTAATCATACGAATGAAATTTTTCCAACTGAGTGAAAAAATACACACACTGGGAATTGAACCCAGATCCCAACCAAACATCTGTATGATTTTTTGTTATTATATATTTTATTTGGTACAACGCAAAACAAATTGTAATGGAACTGTTTCATATTTTGTCAATATAGTAATACAGACATACGTTGAAATATTTTCATTATGTACACTTATAGAATAAAGATATTAAAACGTTTATAAATGTTAATGCAAAATTAATAAATACATGAATGCATTTGCCAATTGACCAAGGTTTACTGGATGCACAACTAAATCGTCAGTCTAACAAAATTTAATAGGATATTGCTGAAACCACAAGTGGTGTATTAATGTACACTAATTATGTTAATTTAAAGCAAATGCTAAATATAATTTGTTATATAATTCATTTTTATTACCGCGATTATCATATTATAAAGCTTCTTAGCGTTTTATATAATATTTCACAGATACTGAAGTATACAAAAAGGATTCCGTTTAGAATTCATTTATTTTCTAAGTAGTATTTTAATATAAAAAATTTTACAGGTAATTAAACTTGAAGCTTTTAGAATTATACGATTACAATAGAAATATTTTATTTTATAGCTTTGCATAAAATTTCTTCTAATATTTGATGAATGAGTCTTATCTATTTGAACATTATGAAGTTTAATGCACCAATCTAATACGCGAAACAAATTTTTAATAGCAGTCGCTTCGGAGAAGGAAGCTATAAATATTTTAAAATTCACCTGCAGTTAGTTTCACGAAAAAGGTGAACAGGCTTTTCGCCGGAGGAAGCGAATTGTATTTTATAGCATTTATATTACTTTATTGAAATTTAGTTCGATGTGTATAGTTATTTCTCCTACATTTAGATAGAAAGAGAAATCTTCCAGTTTCAAAATCGATGATGTGATCTAATTTTTATTTTTGTAAAATCCTAAATAGTTTTTAATTTGTACTTTCAATTAAAGTTGATATATTGTTACGGAAAATAGTAAAAAAACAGGAGAAATATAAATCACGGGAAGATGATAAAAAACTGGAATAATTAATAAAATAAGTAAGGAAATGATATAAAATAATAACAATAAAAGATTCGATCGATAATAAATCGATCATTAAAATTTAAAAGCTAATAGAAACCATTTAGAAATAGATTATAAAGAGTGTGATTTTAAAAAAAACAGTCAAAATATCAATTTTTAAAATTTATGTTATCAACGCGCTTTTCTGAATTATACATACCTCGCTCAAGTGATAATTTTCATAGGATCACTACCATTTTTTTTTTCTTTCTCAACTTAGTATTTTTTCTTAATACTAGGTACGTTCAAATGTAAAGATACGAAATGGCATAACAGCTATTAATATTAGCTCCACCAGTGGCCGCGAGGTTCTGACCTCGAAACTGGTAGACGGTAGGTGCTGGGTTCGAACCCAATCGCGACCGTCGGCCTAACCGTCCGGAGTTTTCCGTGGTTTTCCGTGCTGCTATTAATATTAAAACGTGAATGTATTGCTTTTAGATAACGCACACAGAGAAAAAAGTATCGTTTGGCATTTAGAATGTAATTTGTGGCTCTAGAAAAAATAGTTCCATGTCATCCTTATAAATTCTAGTTCTATTTTCTTGAGAATTCTAGAGTATCCTACTGGAATTCAAGAGCGATTTCCTATATTCTCTTTGTCAAACTCATTTAAAAATCTCTTAAAATAGGTGGAACAGAAGATTTGTTAACTGTAATTCTTGTTTACGAAACTATTTCTGAAACCAAGTGATGATTTCTCGTTAATGAGACGATTCAATGTCGTTTCGTCACCTAGAAAACAAGAGACTAGAAATGCTAGGTAATTTCGTTTATTCAGCTTAGTTGAATAAATTATTCGCACAGTTCGGTCATCTATAGTTCTAGTTTTTGTATTCAGAAAGTGACTAACTCAGCAGAAGAGCTGTTATTTAATGGATCTTAAATGAGTTATTTTTTAAACTTTTATTTTTCATCTTGATTTAAATTGGTTACTGAAATGTTTCATCTTCATGTAAATTGTTTAAAAACCACTCGTTCACTCGAGTTGTTTGAATTCTTTTCGAGAAACTGACTTCCAAATCGTAAGATGAGTGTATTTCTTCTCAATTTGAGTTATTTTGTGGCTGAGGTTTAACGAAAGCAAGATTGCCAATGTATTTTATTTATTTATTTATTTATTTTTTTTACATTTTAAAAAACCGTGTAATATATATCCACATTACATGTATAATTTTTTTTTTAATCTGAGATCGTATCTCTCATATTTAGTGGAATTATAGTAATTTTAAAAATAGTTCATTATCTAACGCTATCACGTTCAGCTGGAGATAGATTTTTTTTTGTATGCGTGTGTCACACTATTCAAGTTTCCGATAATTTTAGAACAGATTCTTAAGCTTCTTTTCATTGCTTCTAAAAACTGTTTTGAATTTCCTAGTTTAAAATTGCAAGACGTTAAAATTTCTACATTTTATTTGACGATACACGCAAATAAAATTAAGATAAAAATACAGAAAAAGGATAAAAAATATATAAATTTGACGAACTTGAAACAAAGGCTAGTAAATGAAAGAAAATCACAAATTTCATAAAAGAAAGAACAAGTGATAACTGACTCGTATAAAACTCTAACAATGAATTTCATGGAATATACCTCTTAAAAATCGATTAAATTTTCTACTTAGTTAAATGCTGTTAATGTATTATTTAGCATTATATTTTGAGTCCAATATTAAGTTATTATAACTTGTATTTATTATTATGTATTGCTAATAATAATTTTATAATTGCATGTTGTCATGACTATTTTTATTTAGAAAAAAACGAATTTATAATTAAAAGATTTTTTTTATGTAAACATTTAATTTGTATTTATTGAGAATGTTTTATTTTATGATATATAGAAATATTTACTATTTTAAAATTTAATCTTTAAGCATAAGAAGATGCTAATTGATTGTTCTTAATATATTTTAGATGTGGCAATCTTGTACATATCTGTAATTATCAGGTAGTTTGATTAATACATCATTTAATATGTAAATGTATCCAAATAAAATACATCTAAGACTACTAAAAATTTACTTTAATACTTGAAAATTTTTTCGAATTCCTATTATCAGCAATTCGTAGTATACAATTTCTGCATATAATTACATTTTATAATTGTGTATATATATTATATAATTGTATTTTTTTTCATTTTATGAGAATATATGCATATAATTTAAAACACACAAGTATTCTAAAAAGTTGATAATTAAAATATACGATGTATACATTTTTTTTAATAGAAAAGTTTTACATTAATTATAATTGCATCTTAATAACATTAGTACTAAAAGTTATCCGAAAAAGAAAACATGATACAGAATTCATATGACATAAACATATTTTTACATGCTAATGAAACATATTCGCTTTATTGTTTGGTATATTTTCGTACCATTTTGGTAGATGATAAGGTTTCCAGAATAAATGGAAAATATCCTTTACATTCAAATAATAATAACTATGATAAAACTGTTTATAACATTTTATTCAGTGATCAAAATGTAAATTTGGAATAAGTTGGCGAGATTCAAGATTAAGTAAAACTTCAGTCTGATAACTACAGTAAAAATGATGGAATTTGATCTGAAGATATTACATTACATATATACCTTCATATGGCAAAAATATTCATATTTCTATATTTTTAGCACTATAGTTGAAAGTTTAGAGAATATATTTTTAAGGTCACGAGCAGTGTTTTATCGAAAATATCCATTTGAAACTTTATCTATCGCATTATGAATGCATGAAAATTTTACATTCTAAAGCATTTCACGCAAATTGTTTAAAGTTAATTAAAAAAATTAAATAATCATTGAACAAATATTTAAAAGATTTTAGGAGGATTGAAAGATTTAAAAGAATTAATTAAATTTCAATTTACAGGGATTTCTTGCAATTTTTATAATCCCACTCAAATCATACATTTTTAATTATTATCTTAGTATTTTGAAGAATTATAAAATGTACAAATATGATGTTCTTACAATATAAAAGTAGAAATATTTCCGCCTTGAAAAATCCTATTCCCCTCCTTCCGCATCAAGAAAGCTGAAAAGATGCAAAGGCAAAAAAAAAATCATCCTTTTAAAAAATATATATTTTTTTCTTGTATAATCAGTAATGCTTTTGGAATAAGATAAAGAAATGTATATGGAACTCATTCAAAACACTATTACAACTAATTGACGTATTAAAAGAATTTTATAATAAGTGTTTTTAATGGTACTTATAAGTACCGGTGGTAGATAAAGGATTAAGACAAAACAGCAACGTACAAGGTTCAGTCATTTTTCATTTATGGCTTGTAAAAGTTGTTTGAAATAGGATTCAGAATTCATATGAAAAAAATATATTTTAACAAGCTAAGAAAAAGCATGCCTTTTAATGCCTGGTATATTTTACACAATTTTGGTGGATGATAATATTTCCAGAATGAATTAAAAATCGTGTAGATTCAAGTACTAAGAACTTTGATCTAATTATTCATAACATTTCATATCGATGAAAATGAAAAACAAAATCAGTAAATTTCGAATAAAGTGACGAAAATTTAGGTATATTTTCGGACTGATAACTACAGTAAACTAATCTTTGGGGGCCACCGTAATACTTACCCATCATCGATATGCATAATGTAATAAGTGAAAACAAAAGAAATGCAAACTATTTATTTAATTGCAATATACTGTATATTTAATTACAATTCCAACTAAAATTTAACTATTTTTAATACATAGTAATGCTCTATTAAGGAATTGCGAGCACTACTTGATTATCTCATCGAGCCATTTCTATGAAAACTATACACATCTCGCAACTAGTCGTAAACTATATAGAATGCATAATTTAAATAATGAAAAAACAAATAAATTAGTAAAATATTAATAAAAATACAAGTAAAACGTTTAATTAAATATCGCTTCATAACGTAACAAACACATATAACGTGTTTAATGTCAATTGAATGCGACATTATGATAAGACATTTTTGACATTTAATCTTACAGTTTGGCGATAGTTTTTTGGTCGACAATTTAATCAAATAATAAAAGATACACCCTTATAACTCCAAAAATAATAAACCTATTAACTAACAGTTCATTGCGTGGAATTAAGTGTCTCATTTCTAATTAAAATATATATTTGAATCAAAATTTGAATGAAATACAGTCATAAAAAATGGAAACGTGTGGATAACAGGATTACAGTTATTTAGGCAACTTATAATCCCATCAACTTCATTAATTACGCAAAATGTATGATTTTTTTATTGTCATTTTACGTTTACTCCATCAAATAATGAATCCTTAGTATTTCGAGAGTCCGAATAAAATAGTTCCGTATGATAGAAGTCACTGATATTTAAGAGGCTTCTTAAATCAATTAAATTTTCTTTAATGTATTATTTAACATTTTATTTTGAGTCCAATATTAAGTTATTGTAACTTTTATATATTATTATGTTATTATTAATAATAATTTTATCATTTTATGTTCTCATGACTATTTTTATTTAGAAAAAAAACGAATTTATACTAAAAAGATTTTTTTTTTAAACATTTAATTTATTAACATTACTTTTAATATTAACATTGTATTTATTGAGAAATTATATTTTATTTTACGGTATTTGTAGAAATATTCACTATTTTGAAACTTAATCTTTTAGACTTTCTTTGAGACTCTAATTGATCATTTTTAATGTATTTTGGGTGTGGGTAATCTTGTATATATCTGTAATTAGTAGAGATTTTGATTAATAGATCATTTAATATGTAAATGTATCCAAGTAAAGTACATCTAAGACTATCTGAATATTTACCTTAATACTTGAAGAATTTTTAAAATTTCTTTTGTGAACAATTTATGAACATATAATTTTCGTATATAATTACATTTTATAACTGTACATATATATCACATAATTGTATTTTTTTCATTTTATGAGAATATATGCACATAGTTAAAACGACGAGTGTTCTAAAAAGTTTAAAATTCAACTGTACAATGCTTATATATTTTAAATAAAAAATTTTTATATTAATTATAAATGCATTTTTATAACATGACTTCTAATAATGTCGAAAGGGGAAATATGATTCAGAATTCATATGAAATAAAGATATTTTTACATGCTAATGAAACACATTTGCTTTATTGCTTGGTATGTTTTCGTACCATTTTAGTGGATAAGATTTCCAGAATGAATGGAAAATATCCTTTACTTTCAAATAATAATAACTATGATCAAACTGTTATAACATTTAATTTAGCGACGAAAATAAAAAAGAATCAGTAAATTTCGAATAAGTTACCGAGATTCAAGATTTAGTAGAACTTCAGTCTGATAACTACAGTAAAATTAATGGAATTGGAGCTGAATACAAGCATTACATATATACATTCATATATACATTACATATTACATATATACATTCAGAAGCATTACATATATACATTCAGATGGCAACAATATACATATTGCTATATTTTTAGTACTATTGTTGAAAGTTTAGAGAAAAGAAAATTTAGTCAAGAGCGGTGTTTTGTTGAAAATATTCATTTAAGACATAAGAAGAATTGCACAAGGTTTCATTCGTTTTTCATTTATGGCTTCTAAAAGCTGTTTTAAACTGGATTCAGAATTCAAATGAAAATAAAACATAATTTAACAAGCTAAGAAAATACATTCCCCTTAATGCCTAATTAAATATTTTACACAATTTTGGTGGATGATAAGATTTCCAGAATGAATTAAAAAATCGTATAGATTCAAATACTAAGAACTATGATCTAACTATTCATAACATTTCATATCGATGAAAATGAAAAGAATCAGTAAATTTCCAAGTTCGAGTTTAGGTATCTTGCTCAAATTTTAATATTTTGACGTGATTTTTTTGCATAGGATAGCTGTGAATGATCTACAACTGGCCGAGTTTTTACATTTTTGATTTTGGTTTTAGATTAAAAAAAACCTTTAAATTTCAAAACCGGTTTAAACTGGTTCTGAAATTGAGACAATCATAGTATAAAAAAAATATAAGCAAAATCGAAAAAATAAAACTAGGCAGGTTATGTATCATCCTTAGCTATGCTATACTAAAAAAATCATGTAAAAATATTAAAATTTGAGTGCGATATTTGAAAAGAACACTCCCATTGACTTTATATTATCATCCGTGTCTTTTTCAGTGACTTTTGTGGGGCCTTGAAGGATTCAAATCTACCGCCGTTGAAAAAAGAGTTTCATTGATCAACTGAGACCATAATGTTAATAATGGAGTCACGTCTGGACCGAAGTTCCTCAACTCCCATAGATATACTCCAGGTACTCCTATATACGATATAAATTCTGGCAACTATTAGATTGAAATTTTCGCAGAACTTTTTGCCCAACCTCAAAGTCACAAGATTAATATACCGCAATCTTGATTTAAAAATGATTCAACTCAAAAAAGTAATATATAGGGGAGAGTGGGGATACTTGAGCATAGGGGATACTTGAGCCACCCCTATTATCTCTACAGTTGGTTAATTTTTCTTTCTAAAACTGCCAATATGGTAACACATTTATAGTTCTGAACATGTAAAAAAGAAATCACACATCTTGGTACCATTTTGAAAGTATAGTGGTTAATAGTTGTCTTTTCCCTATCTGAAGTAAATATTTGGGTGCATGTTTTTTTTGTTTTTTTGTAATCAAAGTTTTGTTTAAAGTTGCAACTATATACATAAATTTAAAAAGCATAATTTCAATTGTATTTTGAATCTAAAATAGTTCTAATAGCTGCATGCTTTATTTAGTAAAACTCTGGGAAACAAAAATAGTGGTAGTGGGGATACTTGAGCCAGTGAGAGTGGGGATACTTGAGCCACGTTTCAACCATCCCCACTAGAAATTAAACATAGGTGAAACAAACAAAAAATAAATTTCCATCCTTATATTCACTAATAGATTTTTTTCTGGATAAAAGGGAGAATAATTTTTCATTTTTTTTTTTTTTTCTTAAAAAAATAACGACCTAAAAATGTTTAAAAATGTATATTTTTTAAATGAAAATATCCATTTTATTTTTCATTTTGACTAACAAAATAGCCTGTCTAGATAAATGTAAACATAGTTTTCAATTTAACTTTTATTAAATTAAAATAACTTTTTAAAACTGTTTTACATGCTATAATCTCTAATACTTTAATTAGTTAGATCCAACATATTAAAATATTTAATCTATAATCTCTAATACTTTAATTAGTTAGATCCAACATATTAAAATATTTATTTTTTAATATAACATATTAAGATTAATATTTTATATTGAAATTGTAACCTCTGTTGCTGTAATTTTTTTAACTAAGAAAATTGAAGAAAAATTGGTAAAAAGAGCGCAAGCAAAAAACAAGAAAAGCAACAAAAATCCCAGTTCAAACTTCATGGAGCCAAAGAGGAAGACCAAATCTTTTCCTGTGAAATCAAAAAAGTGTTTGAAATAGTAGAATGATACATCTGGCTTAGATTCCGACAGCTACTAAATTAAAAGCATGAGTTCGACATTATCATTAGAGGAAAATTCTGTCAATGATGGTGATGATGTGAAAAGAAAACCTTCTATTGATGGTTGGTTACTAATAAAATATGCCAGAAAGAAAACTAAAAATATTTGTTGGATAAGTACTTAATATTTTGAAAATGAAATTTGCCCGAAGAATAGCAGATTCCAAATTTAAATGGCTCTGAACTGAGGGTGTTTCTACCGTCGTTATAACTCAAGTTGAAATTATCCTTGGACAACCAGTTCTAACGACAAAAAATGATCGTATTACTAGCTTTGTTTTCTCAATTGGTTTTGAAAACTTTATGTTTCGTAATTTATCATTCTGTAAAATGTTTGTGCAAAAATAAAGTGAAAAAAAATTACTTTTGTAGGTATTTTTCCGTAGTGGCTCAAGTATCCCTCCACTATGGCTCAAGTATCCCTCCCATGGGGATACTTGAGCCACAATGTAAAACAAAAAATAAACATTTTTTATACATAGAAAAATAGTTCAAAATTAATTGAAAGTGGTTTTCAGTTGAAGAAAAAATATTAAATTTTCATTTTCAATATTTTATTTTATTATAAGAAATTATAAAAAATTTTAAAAAATTAAAATTCAAAAAATGGCTCAAGTATCCCCATCTTCCCCTATATATATATATATATATTAGGATGGAGCGAAAAAAAATATTTTTTAAAAATCAAAAATTGGTAGGTGCCAAAAGTTGCCTTTATACTAGCACATCAACTGCGTGAAATTTTACCGCTGAAAAAAAATGGCTTGAGTCTGCGCTTTTGCTCCAAAAATCGAAATTTTGGGTAAAATTTGTCATTTTTTGACATTTTTTCAAAAAAATTAAAAAATTCCAACAGAGCTGGTTATTATTTAAAAGTGTTACTTAAATCTTTATATTTATCTGCTTGACATATTTAAACTATAAAACAACATTTGTAGTCTATGTAATTGGAGCAAATCTGACAACTTTTGGTAATAACCAGCGTTACTCTTCTATTGGAGCTTACAAAGAAATGTTGTTTTGAATGCATTTCTTACCTATCTGCTTTCAAAACTATTCTGTATATAACTCGTAGATGTGGCTGCGTTTCATATCCTACCCGTCTCAACCACCCAGCAATCTAGACCCAGTGTTTTATTCTTGTGTTGAATTGTTATTTTTTTCCCGAAGAAGGGCATAAATTTTCTATGTATCAAAGTAGTTTACTTCTTCTTTGTTTTCACTGACATTTGATGCTACTGGTGTGAGCTGTTGCACGTATATTTTTATACCCTGTACAACAGAAGAGGAAACTGAGTAATGTATTAGGTATGTTCTTAATTGAACATATTCAGCAATCTATTATCTTCATTAAATTTTCATACAATTAATACATTATGATTGGGAATTCTGTTACCACAACATTTTTTTCAATCAATTACATTATATATATAATGATATGCCTAAAAATTGATTGTTTGAATTCAATTTCTAGTATGTCATCATTTACTGTACCTATTACATTGAATATATTTTGAGAAGCTAGCAGTTTAATACTATGACGATCTTCACAGAGGATTGCAAACAAAATTTGTGTGTAAAACAACAATATTTCGAAAGAAATTTTAGTATTTGTTTTATGTCGTTTCCTGTATTGTTTAGTAGTCCAGTAATTTCTAATAAGTTTTTAGACCTATTCTTTAGATGTGTATTACATTTGGTATAAAATATCCCCCGGTATAAACTTTTATTATATATTTTGTAAGTGAATCTAAGGACTCTGATTGCCAATCTGTGTTTATATAAAGCGGAAAATTATATTCGCTTTATGGGCTGTTTTTTTCAAGCGAGGTGTTTTCTAAATTCCTATTCCCCATTTCTTCTGAGAAATAGCTTTTCTTATAAATTAGCTTTGCAATCTCCGACAGAAATTTCTAGCCTGTTCTGAGTATCTTTTACTTAATTTGAGAAAAAAAAATTCAAAATTATTATCTATTTTATAAAAAATTGCAATATGAAGTAAATAGTACGTAGACAAAGATTTTCTTATTGATCCAGTGAATCCATGTAGATTATAACGTTTTACATCGACTTCTCTAATAATTGACTCAGAGGAAATTCGCTGGAGTTGAAGTAGCATATGATCCATTAATATACCCAATTCTAAGTTTACCCAATGCAAAATGGTTCACAGCGACAAATAGAATTCTCCTAAATTTAAATGAGTACTTATAGTCGATTAGAGCCTGTACATTCTCTCAAAAAGTACTATGCATTATAAGTTTATGCCCAGAAGAGTTCACCATCAAATATTGTTTACTTATAAAATGGGGATCTAAAAGTTAATGGGAAATTACCTGGCTAGGAAAACACTTAGGAAACGACATAAAACTAATGCAAAAAAAAGTTATTTACAACAACGGTTGCTCTGCACGTGCAGGACAAATCCCCATTGCAATTCTCTCGGACGATCACCAGAAATCACATTAAACAGCTCGCTTCTCAACATATAAAATATGCAAAAGCAGAATAAATGATGGAATACTTATAGATGAAATACCTGAAATCATCTTTGAAGCAGGTCATTACGTAAAAAAATGCAATTGACTGAAAAAATGTCGTGGTAACAGAACTTCCAATCACTTTCATCAACTGGATGTAAATTTGATAAAGAAAAAGATGGCCGAATGGATCCCTTTAATAACATTCCCGTATATTACTCTGCTTGTCATTTTTTTGTATAAGCAATAAAAATATACATTAAGATAGTCACAGCAGCACGTGGATACAAAGAACAGATAAACTAGGTGGATGCATCGAAAACATGCCAAATTTTGATAAAGAAAATCACAAATCAATACATAAATAAAACACTGTACTAAGATGATTGAATAGCTGGGACGGGTTGTATATGAAATATAGCCACCTCCACGATGTATCTGTAAGGTAGTTTTGAAAAGAAGAGCTCTATTAAAAACAACAATTCATTGTATGTCCCAATAGAGTGGTAATGCCGTTAAAGCCGTTCTTACCAAAAGTTGTCGGTTTTTCTCCAGTTATACGGAATAAAGATATTGTTTTATAGTTTAAATATGTTAAGCAGATAAATATAAAAGTTTAAGTAACACTCTTAAATAATAACCAACTCTGTAGGAATTTTTTAATTTTTTTGAAAAAATGTCAAAAATTGACAAATTTTACCCAAAATTTCGATATTTGGAGAAAAAGCGCAGACTCAAGCCATTTTTTTTTTTCAGTGGTAAAATTTCACACAGTTGATGTACTAGTATAAAAGCAATTTTTGGCACCTACCCGTTTTTGAATTTTAAAAAATAATTTTTTTCGCTCCACCCTAATATATATATATATATATATATATATATATATATATATATATATATATATATATATATTGAAATTCGAAAAGTTATTTCCGGGCTGTGGAAGGGTCAGAGCAATGTTCATCTTGCAAACACAACTGTTACCTAGTTTTCTAGATTTACAGTGCATTATCTGGTACTTTACGCGATAGGTAAAGGCATAAAAATCAATTAGAGTGGCAGACATAACTGAAAAAAACCTAATTTATGAGTAACCTAAACTTTTGAAGCAAGCGTGCTTTATGTCGGCTAAGCAAACAAAAAATGTAGTTTTCATTAATAGGAGATTGAAATAAACTAAAGTACATTTTAACTGATAAAAATATCGTTCTGTCATGTAGTCTCTACATTGTGGCTCTAGAAAAAATAGTTTCATACCATGCCTAGATAATTTTAGATTTGTCTACTAGAATTCAAGGCCATTTTCCTATGTTCTCTTGGTCACTTAGAATGCAAGAGATCATAAATTCTAGATAATTTCTTCTACTCAGATTACTTGTGTTGCCTATTCACATAGTTCGGATATCTATAATTTTAATTTAGAGATTCAGTTTTATTACTAAAATAATTGGCCAGGTGCCAGAAGCAAGCTTTCGTTACGCAAATCCAATTAAACAAAAATAAATATCCGGTTTTATAATTATTATTGTTATACATCAAAAGTGATGAATACCAAATGCAATTTGTAACCCTGTATTTTTTATACAATTACGAGTCACACTGAGGTCAATTACTGAGGTCTTGTTAATTTAAGGTGCACTGACTGTAGTAAATTATTTTTATACTTTTTTTCAATTTCAATAAGATATTCCTTTATTGATGAGAATGTGTATTTCATCAAAAAAGATATATAAGACAGCAACTGATTGATGAGGTCGAAAGAACAATTTTACTGCAATTCATGTTTTTGAGCACACAACGTACTTCATCATTTTTCTAAGAACAAAGTCTATAAAAATTTCTAGATGGCTTGAATGTATAAAAATACATTTTTTTTAACTATGAAGGTTATCTCCTTTATAATGTCTCAAGTGATATGTAATTTGTCACGATTCTGACAAGAAAGCAACTGACTTTTTTGTGTGTGACATGCACACAAATATTAAATGGCTGTTTTTAAAAAAAAATGTATTATGTTTAGCGATATGTTTCAGAGTTAAATAAAGGAATTTTGAGATAAAATTTATATTGTAAGCTCTCTATAAGTAACTTTGTTATCATTATATAGATGTGTGTTTTTTTTTTCTTTTATAAACAGGAAAGTTTAAATGAAAAACATACAAAAGATAAATCTATGAAACAAGTTCGAAAACTTATATTTATTTTTGAGTAATCTATTTATAAATATTGATTTACAATGCAAAAAATTTACTTAGTAAAAATAATCTATAATTCTTTACATGTAAAGTTTCGGAAATCCTACTGCTTACTTCAATTTTATCTATTCACTTTACATAAAATAGGTAAATCTTCAAAATTAGTTTCTCTATAGCTACAGATTTATCTATCTTTAGAAAAGTGTTTGCTAAAAATACAGTTATCTTATTAAGTATCTGTATAGTAAATATTTGTACTAAATATCTATATTTGTAATAGCAGCGCAGTAGTTAATCTTATCTTTAACCAGGGTCGCTATTATATAAAAAAATCTTATATCTTAGTTTCTTAAAAAAATTTTAGTAACTTTGCAGATTTTATGATTTACAATGCAAACGCTTATTACATGAAATTTTGTTGTTTTTGTAACGTAAAAAGTTTTTCATAGAAGAGGGAAGAGGGTTTTGTAATGTGTTTTGACACGAAATACACTAAAGAAGTCTTCTATACCGTTTAAAACTTTTTTTTTTTTTTTTTTTTTTTTTACTTGCAGTTAATTTTTATATAATAAAATAATTCTTAATTTCAAGTCACTTTACTTTAAATTTCGAATGGAATCGTAACCAATTAATTATTCTTGGAGAATAATATTAACGTATTTCCGAAAACGTAATTTATTACAAAATATTTACTGGAAATGTTACTCTTCATAAATATTCCGTGCAACTTACGTCAAGACACGCTATTTCTGATCTACACTATTTAAAGGAACATCGCGTGATGATATTTAGCAAGATAGGAATTCTGCGATTCGTTGATTATTCATGATTTAGGAAATTTTATTGCGTTAGATTTTTAAATTTTGAATGCATATAATTACAAAGCTGTTCTTTATTTACATCAGCTTTGTTTTATTCACGAACATAAAAAATCTAAAAATGACTTGTTAATGGAGAGAAAACCACGGCAAAAGTATATTCAGTTTTGTTATTCATGCAAAAAATATGCACGAACTTTAAACAGTTATTACTCGGTCAATTTTAATCGCAGAATAACGGGACTTGTATTTTGCCTTACTTATAAGTGTAAAAAGAAATGGCGTGGTTTGGAAATGGCGTACCATATAAAAAATTAAACTGTATGATTTTTTAAAGAAATATATTTGTTGACCCAAATTGCTTTTATTATTATTTTTTTTATTTAAAACATTTTGTCGCTGGATTTATACAGTGTCCACTTTTAACGGTGGTCAATGGCTAATTCATAAACCGTTAGTCATACACACATTGTTCCAGTTACAACAATGTTTTAACAACAAAACATTTTTGTTTTATTGTTAAATAGGGTTTGTGTGCCGTTTTTTTCATGCGAGAGCAAAAGAAATATGATTTTATTATTATTACATCATGATATCGCATTTAATATTAAGTAAAATTAATTGGTCAATTTATAGGAATGTAGAGTTTGTATCTTTAGAATTAGGCGAATTGCATGCCATTACTCAATTTTATGGTAATACTAGGTTATCCCGTCGACCAAAAAATTATCGCCAAACTATAAGATTAAATGCCAATAATGGATGATCGTGAATGTCACATTCAATGACATTAAATACGATTCACGTGTTTAAAATGTCATTAAGTGATTTTTATTCCGACTTTTTATTGATATTTTTATTAATTTTCTATTAATTATTTGTTTTTTCGTTATTTAAAATAAAAATTCTGTCAATATGTATAATGTGGCTATTAGTTTGGCGATTTTTACAATTTGGCGAAATTGGTCGATGGGATAACAGATTTTATTTTATACAGTGTAAAATGAAATCCGTTAAATTTACGGCAAAAACTGCAGGCATCAAATTTTAAAACAGTTTGTTCCGTAAAAAATGCTGTAAAATTAGATGTAAATTTATTAGATGCAACGTTGCTGCAAGCATTTTTTCCGTAAATTTAACGGATTTCATTTTACAGTGTAGTTTTGTTTGCATGGTATATTATTACAAACATTTGTGGGTAATAACGCTAAATAGCTTTGACAAAAAATCATGTCTCTTTATTTTCTTAATACTCCCTCTGTCCCAAATTAGTTGCGACATTTAGGTTGAAAATTTTGTCCCAAATTAGTTGCGACATTTCAAGTAGGCGGAGTCATAAAGAATTTCTGATGCAGTTTAGTAGAACGACACCAGTAAAATTATACTAGAATGAATATAAGGTTGTATACTAGGTGTCAGACGCAATGTTAACTCATTTTAAAGTAAAAGCAAAAGAAAGAATAATTTAGAAAATTCTCTGAAGAAATAAATGAATAATATTGAGCGCAACGCTGCACTGGAATGTTTGAAACAATATTTGAAAAATTGTAATCTAAGCCTTAATGCCATAAATGCTCCAGCTATTAAATTCATAGTGCATCACAATGTTTATCATCCGTTCCCATTTGCAGAAGCAGGTAAAGACGCCAAAAATGAAAGATGAGGAAATTTACACTGCAAGTTTACAAAAAATTGTAAATGCGGACGAAAAAAAATGCCACTGAGCAAAATCAAAGATATTAGAATAAAACGAAGATAATCACTGCGAAGATTATCATATGCTATTATAATTAGTAAATCAATATTACACATGATTCTGAAGGCGGACTAAATTTTGGAGCGTATTTAATCCGCCATTAAGCAATGTCTTATAGAAAAAAATAAGCTCGACAGAATTCAATTTTGTTTGCAGCATGTTTATGCTGAAAAATACTTTTTCAGAAATGTTGAACTATAATGTTCGTAAATTAATTCACGATTGATTAGCTTGAAGATAGTTTATGTGATTACTGTTTAAAAAGTCTTTAAAAATGGGGGCATGGCTTAAGAGCGTGAGAACTAGGATTTTTTAAACTAATTAATTACTTCTATATATAATGATGGAGGGAATATTAGGTACGTAAATATTGTTGATTGATAGTATAGCTCTCTTAAAAATGTTCAAACAAAATCATAAAGTCATAAATATCAAAAATCAGTACAAAAGTATTCAAATGTCGCAACTAATTTGGGACAGAGGGAGTACATAGCAGCTAAAATATTGTTTCTGGTATACATAGTCAGTAAGTTTTTGTATTAAATACTATATTTGTTTGGGAAAATAACTGTAACTAAGCCATACAAATTGCTAGAAACTTAAGGTGGCGTTATTACATAACGGCACATCTATACCAAACATCTCCATTATTCTACATTGAATCCTTCTTACGTCTAGTATTGAATTTTTGGTTAAAAAATTAAAGTACATTTTTTTCGTAATGTGTTCCTTTAGCAAATAAGTAAGTAGAGTGCTATATTTCTCTTTTAAAAAGTTATACTATGTGCAACTACACTATGGATGTAAATGTATCTTCATTTTCAAATGTCACGAACATTGACATTTGAAAATTGAGATGTCAATATTTGTATTTGTATTTTATTTTATATTCTCGGTCGATTGCTGTATTTACATTTGAAAGTAAATCATTTTTATTTTTTGATTTCCTTGATAAACGATACATTTTTCATGGTCAGGAACTTTTAATGTACTTCAATGCATTTTTTTAAATAATAATACATGTCTTTATTTCATGTTTTTCAGAACGATACTATTAGCCGAAAATGTAATTAAAACATTATTGTCTACGAATTTTTATCTATATTTTTATTTTAATTCCTTGTACTTGATTACTTAAGCATTTCTGGAAAATTGTCAAAAGAAACGGAACAGAGGATTTCATGGAAGAGTTCCTGGAATCGTTAATGCCTTCAAGAAAAGTTAACGAGTATTTTAAATTTATATGCATTTATAGTGTTGAAATTAGAAAGGCTTCAGCAGTTAAAAAAATAATCTACGCGCAAAAAAAATATTTGCGACGATTACTATTATTTCATAAATTATTTATAGATGTGAATCATGGATTAATAATATGATTAATAAAATGTTTTTTTGTTGTTGTTGTTGTTTTTGTTAAAACGGATTATAATTTAATTTGTAAAATATTTGCAAAAATAATCAAATTAACCAAAAATACTCTTATGGAATTTTCTCAATTCTTATAAAAGTAATAATAATATATTAGTAAAAAATTATTTTAAAACTGTTAAATATATTAATAATAATAATTTTTTAACTATTTCCAGTCATAAAATAATAAGATTAATTAACCAAAAGTAATCTTATGGAAGTATCACAATTCTTTCAAAAGCAATATATTTAAATATATTATGACATTCTCTGTAAGTTAAAAAAACATTTGCAGTCGAAAATGTTTCATGTAACTGTGAAAAGAAACATATTTAAAAGTACATATTTTTTCATAATTTCTCATATACATATTATTAGAAATTTGCTTTTCATAATCTATGTCTTATTCATCATTTTAATATTTTATTTTCATTTAATAATTATAGCAACTTTAATGGTCAAAAACTTAAAACTTCAAACTTCACACAAAAACTAAAAAGAAAGGGTTACTGCTTTTTATTGATATACTATAAGCAGAAAAATTATTTTTTAACAAAATTGTCTAAGAATCTATCTCTTTATCTCTACCTCTGTATTTTAATTCCTCGCATATTTAAGCATTTCTGGAAAATTGTCAAACGAAACGATGCAGAAGATTCCATGGGTGAGTTACTGGAACATTAATACCGCAAGAAAATTTAGCGAATAATTTAAATTCAGATACATTATAGTGCTGCAATTAGAAACGCTTTAGAGCTATAAAAATAATCTGTACAAAAAAAAAAATGATTTGCGTCGAATGTTATTATAACATAAATTATTTATTAATGTGAAGCATAGATTAATAATATATATACAGGGTGTCCGAAAAGTCTGGAAACGGTCGAATAACTCCAGAAATACATATGACATTGATAAACAAAAATATACGTGTTAAATATTTTTAAATAAGCTACTCAGCGATACCAAATTTGACCTTCGCAACCGACCCCCAGGAGGTCATAGGGGGGGGGGTCCAACTTTGAAATCTTAAATTATAACCCCCATTTTTTATTGCAGATTCGGATTCTACGGACAAAAATACGTAACCTTTGTATTTAATGTTTATTTCGAATCCTCGTTTATCACGGTGCAATCGAGCCTATTAAATGGATACATATTTCGGTTTTCCCAACCAGGTTTTGCCTGATTGGTCAAAATTTTTGATGTCAAATTCCTCGTCTTTTGCAGGAATAGCGTTTCTTGAAAATCACCCATGGCGATTATTTCGATAATGCTACACTGTTAAAAATTTGACGCTTATTGTTGTAGCGTCACTCCACAGCTTTTATAGAATATATCTTTTATGGCCAATGAGAATTATCCATAACACAGTACTAAAGTAACCGTTTTCTATAAAAGCGGTGGAGTGACGCTGTAGCAAATGAGTCAAATTTTTTACACTGTCCAGGGTTTTTTATGTTTTCTGTACAAAAATTAACTGAAATATATTAATTTAGTTTTCTATTTGGATTTTCTTTTTATCCAGTAAATGGTTTCTAAACAACGACCTACTTGTTTTGATGTTTTAATGTGTAAATATGAGCTTCCCCTCCCAAATAGAAAAAATATATCTTCAGTTTTTGGGGGCGTGGTATGTAAATATTTTGCGTTTCGATGAGTTCTGCTTTCTTTCTTTTCTTTATTTTAATCATTGAATTCAGGGGGGCGGAAGGGCGTGCATGGAGTTTTTAAAGCAATTTCTACATGAATTTTTGTAGAGAAAAACATAAAAAACCCTTATACACTCTAAAAAATTTGACTCATTTGCTTCACTCCACCGCTTTTATAGAAAACGGTTACTTTATGTGTTATGGAGCGTTCTCATTGGTCATAAAACAGATATTCTATAAAAGCTGTGGAGTGACGCTGCAGCAAATGGGTCAAATTTTTAACAGTGTAGCATTATCGAAATAATCGCCATGGGTGATTTTCAAGAAACGCTATTCCTGCAAAAGACGAGGAATTTGAAGAAAAAAATTCTGGCCAATCAGGCGAAACCTGGTTGATAAAACCGAAATATGTATCGATTTAATATGCTCGATTACACCGTGATAAACGAGGATTCGAAATAAACATTAAATACAAAAGTTACGTATTTTTGTCCGTAAAATTCGAACCTGCAATAAAAAATGGGGGTTATAGTTTAAGATTTTAAAGTTGGACCCCCTCTGACCCCCAGTATTCTCGGTTGCGGAGGTCAAATTTGGTATCATTGAGTAGCTTATGTAAAAATATTTAACACGCATATTTTCGTTTTTCAATCTCATATGTATTCCTCGAGTTATTCGACCGTTTCCAGACTTTTCGGACACCCTGGATATATATATATATATATATATATATACATAATACAAAGTATAATTCGTTTGATATACTTTTTTCCAATTTATAATCTTTTATTAGGCAAAATCGTAATGTATACATTAGGTTTTGAAAAAAATATCTGTAAGGAGACAGTGAAATTACAAACCAAATTATTTTGTTTTATGAAAGTTTTTTGTGTTTTATGAAAATTTGTATCTAAAGGAGAAAGCATGATTTGCATGTTTGCTTCAGAATTATATACAGTTAATTCAAATACATAATATTATACTTCTAAGAAAAAACTTCAGAATTGAAAAAAAGAATTCTCCATCAGATAGATTTGTGCACCTAGTTTCATAATTCTCGAAAAGGAAAAAAAAATATATTTCTTTAACACATTATGTGATTTTGAATGTCCACTTTCGCCTTAACTTTGTTAAAAAATGTTTCTGCTCCAAAAGAAATAACTTACAAATATGAATTTTATATCTTTCCGCGAATAGCTTTTTTTGTCAAATCTAGAATTCCTTCAAAAAGAAAATTGTGTTATGATTGTTGAAAATGTACATTAAATTCAAGCCACGTCAGGTGTTTCTTACCTTTAAAACATGTTTCACAAAAAACTTTTTCCTTACACTATTTTACACAGATTCAAAACTGAAATATTTAAGTAAGGCGTATAGTTTAAGAAGTGGAAGCTTTCTTTTATTATTATTTTAGTAAAGATGTTTAAAAAACTTTTTTTTTCAGGCTTAGATAAACTTGTAAATAAAGAAAAAATGAAAATCTACTATTCTAATCTTAACCAGTTGGATGTGCTAATCCCAAAATACTCTTGGATCTGATAAGTACATTTTAGTATTTCAAAAATTATTTAGACATGTTAATATTTTAATATTATTCATTCAATAATATAACAAGCTTAATTTTCAACTTAACCTTTTATCTACCGACGGTACTTATAAGTACCATTAAAATAACTTATTATAAAATTCTTTTAATACGTCAGTTAGTTGTAATACTGCTTTGAATGAGTTACAGATCAAATACATTACTTTATCTTATTCCAAAAGCATTATTGGTTACACAAAACAAAAACAAAAAAACTATTTTTAAAAGGATAATTTCTTTTGTTTTTGCATCTTTTCAGCTTTCTTGGCACTGAGGGAGGTGGATGGGGATTTTTCTATGCGGAAATATTTCTATATTTATATTGTAAGAACGGCCTATTTGTGCATTTTATAATTCTGCAAAATACTAAGAAAATAATAAAAAATAAAAGATTTGAGTGGGGTTAAAAAAACTGCACAAAATCCATGTAAATTCAAATTTAATTAATTCTTCTAAATTTTTCAATCACTCTAAAATCCTTTAAATATTTATTAAATGATTATATAAATCTTTTTATTTAGTTGAAATAATTTGCGTAAAATGCTTTAGAATGTAAAATTTTCATGAATTCATAATGCGGTAGATAAAGGTTTAAATTTAAGCTTCAGTCAATTAATCAGACTAAAAACGAGTTAATTTGAATCATTATGGGTATTAAACTAATAGTTTTCCTTCATTCTGTTACCATCAGCAGTTTAGAAATATCCGGATTAGAAGATCTCGAAATTATCTCTGCACGAACCAATGAACAGCAGAACGAATTATAACAAATAGACAAAATGTTTTTTAAATTGAAGAAGGATCTGATTGCCTTACTCAACAATAACCATGCACAAAAAAATTATTTTAGTTCTATGAATAATTTCATACACTTTTTGTTGATACAATACCGATAATGACAGAGACATTATAATGTCCCCTTCCAGCTTTTTTTTTTTTTTTTTTTTTTTTTTTTTTTTCTAATTTTAAGGAAAGACTGCTGACTATATCCAAACACTTATACATAAAAACTTTCCAATTTTACTCTTAACTTCATACATTTTTCGGTCGTAAAATATTGAAAATGGTGCAAAAACTGCTATTACAACTCCCCCTTCGAACGGATTTTATTTTCAAAGATAGGGAGATCAATTTAGGGAGATCCTACCAGATATAGTTCAAACTTACACAAAAAATAATTAAAATTCCATGTATAACTTCATACACTTTTCGATGATACAATATTGAAAAAAAACCTTTTAGTTTCCTTATTAATTGCCGTGACACTAATTTGGAAAGAAAATGCTTATTTGTTATAATGCATTTTTTGACGGAAATGATTGAAATAAGAACATGTTTGTATTTATTCTCGAATGATGGAGATTGTAATTCTGCGTGGGGTAGCAAGTGAAATTCGACAATAATAAAGATTGATGTCACGTATTCTCGTATATCTTTTACTCTATTGGAGAAACCACCCAAAAAATTCACCATTCTGTTTTTGTATGCAACTCACGACATAAATGAAGTTTCACTATTCTTTAATTGAGAATAAAAAATCTAAAGTAGCCAGCTATATTATGTAATAATCCGTTCCTTCCATCGTTTCACCGGATGTTTTTTCCACGATCACTCCGACGTCATACATACATATATATACATACATATATATATATATAAATATAAATATATATATATATATATATATAAAATTTCCTTGAAATATGCTTCAGTTTAATTCTTAGCACTGTGGTATTGTCAGTTTGGATGTAAATGATTTCCGTTTACAATATTTTTCGGGATGTCATTAAAAAAAAGAAAATAATTTACCTAAAATTGCCATTGGAATCTATTCCTAATAGTTAAATATCTAAAGAAATCGGAGTTCGAATAAAGGGAAATACCTTTAAAAGTTCCTTATAAAGTAAATATCTTTAATGAATTACTGGCCTACTGTCGAAGATGTAAATAAAAAAAAATCTTTTCTGACTTATAATAGACCTTTAAGTTGACTGGATTAATTTAGATGCACCCTGAACACACATATAGTATGTGTATTGAAACATACATATATATTGATATAAATTTAATTTAAACCTTAAAAATTATTTAATCTTCTATCAATACGAGATGGAACCCGTCGAAATTCGACGAAAGAAAATATTTATTATTATTAAATTCCTATATTGGGCAGTCTAATTGACTGCCCAATATAGGATTTAAGATAGAATTAACAAGATACTAAATTTCTTGGGGGGAGGGTCTTTTCTCCCCTTAATTTGTATTTTGATGGGATTATTCCTTGAAAATATAAGGCTGTAACATACAATCAGTTTGCATAGTCTGCGAGCTCAATGCTATCAGTTCAACTGGGTAATATTCTTTTTATTATAAAATGATATAATTGTCTCGTTAAAGCATTTCACATTTACGGATCCAGTTTAAAACAACATCTATAGAAAAGTGTGCATATGACGTCATTAGCGCGAAAAGGAATAATGCATAAACGCAACAAAAAGCAATAGTCAAATGGCCCGGCGAAATAAATCGGTTATCTGATATTTCATAAGGCATTAACTTATCCGTTTATAGTAGCTCCATGTTTTATCAGAAATCATTCTTTTTTTTCTTTCTTTTTTAAAATTTGAAAAGCATTATTTTACACATGGATAAATAAAATTAGAATCTTTCGATATTCCTATACGAATTAAACAAATGCAGAGGAAAGCAAATAATCTTTAACATGCAAATAATCTTTAAAATACATTTTTGTGAAGAGAAAGTGTTGTATTATTTAATTGTAATTAAGTTTGCAATAAATTAAGAAACATTTAATTGATGAATAAAAACGAAATAAAACGTAAATTCATTGGATTTCATAACAGACGATATGACACATTTATACGCATTTTAATATATATATATATACTTTTTTTAAAGAGAAAATGGAGGAATTTCGTTGCCACAAATGCAAAACTGATACTGAAAATTATTTAAAAAATTAATGTCTCAAAAATAAATTGAAATACAGTTTTCATACAAATTGCATTTAAAAGTACATTTTTTTTCTCCATACGACGGTATAAAAATTTAAAATGTGCGATGATTAAAAGCGTAAAATTCGTAGTAGCAAAATTTGCAAAACCGAAATTGGATGGAAATATGTTGCCATTCGGAAAATGACGTTTGATGACGTTCGCAAAATGATGCCGCACAGATACGTTTGGCCTTTATAATACAGAAATGTCGTTCAATTATATAGTAATAAAAATTTTTATAAATTAAAAAATTCAGTAGAATATATGATTAATATTCAGGGTGTGGTAACAGATGTTATTACAGCAATTAATAAATTATTTATTATTTTAGATAATGTATATATACATTATCTAAAATAATAAATATAATAAATATGTTTCCCAAAATTTGCAACGTCATCATTAAATCTTTATTAATAAATATTTCATTTTCATATTATGTAAGATACATAATAAAAACATTGACATTTAAATGAAAATCGAATGACACAAAATGTATTACGGCATTTTATATATATACAGGGTGATTCAGCTCGTCGGTGACAAACTTTAAGGATCGATAGAGCACACCTAGACGAACATTTTTGAATAGGGAATGTAGGGTCCCTGAAGCGATGGTAAGGCGCTAGGCGCTTTCGAAAATTTGGGTGCCGAAATTCGAAACGTCATAAAAACTAGGGAAATGGTTAGATTTTCTTGCTTGTTGCGTCGAAATGATTCTGTTTGTTTAGACTTTCTTCAGTACCAATTTGATAAGCGTATCTCTTAAAACATGGATAGGGGGCGCTGCAGACTTTGGAGAGCTAGACAACAACTTTAAGCCCGTTATTTTGATAATTTAACACATGCTCGCCAAAGTTTATACTCTAACTTAAAGTTTGAACCCAAAAGTAGAGCCCTGCAAAAAGCGTAAGAGCCGGAATAAAATGTCAAAGTACAGGGTGGTCGAAACTCGAAGGCTCCTAAGAGATAAACAAACAGATTTCTTGACTTATGGCATGCATTTTCATGATTCTGTTTGCTGGGGCTCTCTGAAACTCAGTTGAACGGTACAAAAAGAAACATCGATAGGGGGCGCTTTGGGCAAAAAACATAATTCGTTGACATTTCGGACGCTAACTGGAAACGGGGCGCTACGATCAGTTAGAAACAAAACAAGAGAGTAATTTACTTATCATAAGAAGCTATTAAAACTGCAGTTTGTTTTTTTTTTTTAACAAACATAGCTGGTTTCAATCATGCACAATGCGCGCAATAAAATTTACATAAGGTGCTTTTTGCTGATTTATGCAAAAGATATCGTACCATATCGATATGCAAAAAATACGTAATGCGTAGAAGACAACGCGAGATGACGTAGTTGTATGCGCAGACACGTCTTTTAAACGTGCGGTACCTACTTAAGCTTCGGGTTACTTGTCTGCAGATCGGTAGTAGGATGGAACGGTACACAAACTCTGAATTGGCTGACATGCATTTGGCGTATGGCGCTGCTGGTTGTAATGGACGAGCCGCTCAGCGGTTGTACGCCGAGCGTTACCCCAACAGGCAAATCCCCTGCCATGCCTTCTTCGCTCGAGTACACCAGAGGTTGTCCACAACGGGATCTTTCGACGGAGGCAGGCCTGAACGGGAGCGATCAGTGAGCACCCCCGATAACGAAGAGGCTGTGCTTAACCTGGTTGAGGACAACCCAGGTCTTAGCACGAGAGATATCGCCAGACATGTTGGCATTTCTCAAGCAACTGCGTGGCGCATCTTACGTTCCCGGAATCTGCACCCCTACCACATCCAGCGGGTGCAGTTGCTCAGAGAGCAGGATTTTGGCCCTCGAGTGGAATTCTCAAGATGGTACTTGGCGATGAGATCCAGGGATCCCCGTTTTGTAAACAGCATTTTGTTTACGGACGAGTCCACCTTCAGCCGGGAGGGAATGTGGAACGCCCACAACAGTCATGTGTGGTGTGATGAAAATCCACATGAAACCAGAAGCCGAGCAGCCCAGGAGCGTTTCTCAGTAAATGTGTGGGCCGGCATTCTGGGGGATTGCCTCATTGGCCCTTATTTGTTACCTGAACGGCTGACAGGTGGAAATTACCTGATTTTCCTGGATCAAGTGCTGCCGCAGCTTCTGGAGGAGGCGCACGTACCCGAAGGTTCGCGTCGCCAGATGTGGTTCCAGCACGATGGAGCTCCGGCCCATTACACGAACGACGTGCGTCTCCATCTAAACGCAAGGTATGGCCAGCGGTGGATCGGGCGTGGGGCTCCAGTTCACTGGCCTGCCCGATCACCAGACCTCACCTGCTTGGATTTCTTCCTTTGGGGTTACCTGAAGGGCGAGGTATACCATACACCTGTCAGCAGTGCTGAAGAACTTGTGGCGCGCATTGTGGCAGCTGCAGGGCAGATCAGAGATACTCCTGGCATTGTTGGAAACACACACTCCTCAATGCGACGGAGGTGCGAAGCCTGCATCATGGCCCAAGGTCGAAATTTCGAGCATCTTCTGTAGTGTTATTTTTTGTAAATAAATTTCCAGTATCATTGATGTTTTTGGTCTAAATTTATTCAGAAGTGTTGAGCAGAGGTAGAAAATGTGTTTTCATTATTACTAACTGATCGTAGCGCCCCGTTTCCAGTTAGCGTCCGAAATGTCAACGAATTATGTTTTTTGCCCAAAGCGCCCCCTATCGATGTTTCTTTTTGTACCGTTCAACTGAGTTTCAGAGAGCCCCAGCAAACAGAATCATGAAAATGCATGCCATAAGTCAAGAAATCTGTTTGTTTATCTCTTAGGAGCCTTCGAGTTTCGACCACCCTGTACTTTGACATTTTATTCCGGCTCTTACGCTTTTTGCAGGGCTCTACTTTTGGGTTCAAACTTTAAGTTAGAGTATAAACTTTGGCGAGCATGTGTTAAATTATCAAAATAACGGGCTTAAAGTTGTTGTCTAGCTCTCCAAAGTCTGCAGCGCCCCCTATCCATGTTTTAAGAGATACGCTTATCAAATTGGTACTGAAGAAAGTCTAAACAAACAGAATCATTTCGACGCAACAAGCAAGAAAATCTAACCATTTCCCTAGTTTTTATGACGTTTCGAATTTCGGCACCCAAATTTTCGAAAGCGCCTAGCGCCTTACCATCGCGTCAGGGACCCTACATTCCCTATTCAAAAATGTTCGTCTAGGTGTGCTCTATCGATCCTTAAAGTTTGTCACCGACGAGCTGAATCACCCTGTATATATGTATATATATATGTATATATATATTCATTTTTTATGCTTGATTTTTGTAATTTTGTATTAAATTAATTTGTTTACATATTGTTTAACAATTCATTGTTTTATATTATTTCTTATATGTATATATGTATAAACATTAGGATGGTTACAAGATATGTTGGAAAAAATCATATTAGTCTTATCTTCGGAGCTACCCTCATCAACTAAAAATTGCCATTTAGTTTAAAAAAATGAGATTGCTAAAATTTTAGCACAACTGAATAATATTAACCCTAGACTCATGGAGGTTAAATTCTCGGGTTAAATTCTCTATTTTGGGCAAAAAATTGCAAATTTTCAATCGTTAGGCGAAAACTACCTGTTTTAGAAACTTGGTTCTTGTTTTATTTGATAAAAAAAAGTTGTTGCCCTGAATTTTTACGCTCATTAAAACTTATACTTTATAACATTTAGTATTTTTCAGGACAGTTCGTGCACAATACTCTCAAAACTTGCATTAAAATAATAATAATAAATGACAAATGGATAATTTGTATTACTCTTAATATTTTTTTTTGCATTATTTGCATTAATGGGCAAAAGAAATTAAATATTTTTTGTAATTTTAAAAATATAATTTTTTTTTTCATTTATTTATAATTTATTTTAAATTAAACCTTTTATTATGTTCAAAATGAAAAGCAAAAGATGAAAAGACTATGATATGGAATGTTTTTTTTTTCATCTTTTCATAAAAAGTCAATTTTTAGGATTCATACAGAGTCCAATTACGGAAAATGCGCATAAGTTTAAATCTACAAATTTTACAAAAACATAGTGTATGGTTAAAGATAACTAACAAAACTCAGCGAGCTAGAAAAAGCAAAACTGAGCTCAGTTTTGCTTTTTCTAGCTCGCTGAGTTTTGCACTGATGAAGAATCTCCATAGTAGATTCGAAACGGCTGTTTGCTACCTTTTCTTACTTTATTTGTGCATTTATAATCGTTGGTATTTTATCTTTAAACATTTTTGCACAAAGGCTTTATTTGCTATTTTAATAGTGTATGGTATTTTAAAGGAAAGACATTTTTTATGGAACGAGATCAGCATTATGTTTCCAGCTTTATGAAGGAAAAACAGATTTTTTTGCGAAAAATCTCCTTTTTCTTTTCAAATTTTGACCTCAATGAGGCACGGGATAATATTATTCAAATGACCTAAAACAATGCCAATCTCATTTTCTAGTCAATTGGCAACCTTTAGGGGGATTTCTTGTGACCACCCTAATATACATATATATAATATCTTATAAGATATATAGGATGTGGCAGTAGAAAAAGTTCGCAGATGTTTAAATCTACTGCTAAAATTTTCTTACAATAATTTATATCCATATCATTCTGTTTTCCGTTATATAATTAACGTTAAAAAATGTTTTATTATGTGGAAACTGCCGAGTGGTCAAACACCTTGATGTAAGTTGGAAAATTCGTGTTGATTTTATGAAGCATTATTATCATTGGAAGTCCGTATGGAAAGTTGATGAAGTCCTGTTATATCAACATATCGTCACCTGAGAATAATGAAGTTCTATCTGTGTTTTTGAAAAAAAATGACTTATTGATATAGGTAGGTTCTATTTGTATCTATGAAGGCATTTTTGCTTCAAAATGATGCTTTATATAATTTACATAAGATCTTACAATCATAGTATGACATTATTTTAATCCAGAAATGTCTTCATAGATACAAATGGAACATTTTTATATCGGTATGTCATTTTTTTCAAAAACACAGATCGAACCTCATTATTCCCAGGTGACCAAATAACTTTGGCAGACAGGAATTATACTCATGATAATGGAACGAAGGAAGGATGAGTCTACATTTAGATGTTAGCCATGTAAATATTTTAGGCCTTACAGATCCTGCTGACTTTAATAGAGAGATTGTGGGTCTCTTTTTTCTTCAAAGGTCAAGGTGGGAGTATGGTTTTCCTGCCTATTTATTTTAGCTGGGTTAATTGAGTGTATTTTGACATGGAATGTTAGTTTGGTTGTAATTTTGTTGGGGGGGGGTAGTTTTATAATTTTATTTTCAGTTTAGGTTTCAATACAAAGTAAAATATTTTTGAAAACGTAATAAGCACAAGATTCTCAGTTTTATTTGAATTAAAATATAAGGTTAAAATATTTAATATCATTATTATCTTTTAATTAATATTTTCTCTATTTATTGGTATTCATTTACCAACCACATCAATATATGTTTATCACTTATATAAAGGTATTTCTATAAATTATTAAGAATACATATAAATTCTTTCTTTAGACGAAGTGTCTTTCTAGAAACATCAGAAATGCTTTTTTGAATTGTAATAGAATTTTTATTAGAAACCATAAAAATTTCTACTGATTTTTTACACAATGAAAATTCTCTATTTATAAGTAATATCTGTTGCATTAAATATATATATATATATATGTAAGACAGCATATGATTGATGACAACCATGATTTTTATTATTCATTTTTTTATCAGCGGAAACTCCAGAGACATATTTTGAATGAATAGGAATTGAAAAAACAACTTTGATCTTTCTAAAATATAAAAATTTTAAAGCTGTTAAATTTATTATTTTCATACATATATATATATATCGATTTCTATAATTTATCATTGCTCCGTTAACTAACCAATTGATGTTTTTTTTCATATATTATAAAAGAAATCTGCATATACTATAAGATTTAGTGTTTACGAAGAATTAGTTACACATTAAAAAATATGAAAAAATTCATTTTTGATAATTAGGCCGAGAAATTTAAAGGTGCAGAAAAATGCACAAGTGCAGAAATAACCAAAATATCACATGTGAGTACTTCCAATGCGGGGTTGTGAGGTGCCAGATCCTACAGGTTCATTCAGAAAGAATATCTTTGGAGACGCACTAGACGCTGCAGAAGTCAATAAAGTCAACTGGACTAGGTTCATTTGAAAGATTTTTAAAATGTATTAGATCTTATAAAATTGGGTTGTGTTTAATTTTATTACAAAATGCTCCAAGCAACGCCGCGCCGGTTGTGTCAGGTGGTATAGTTACATAAATTATAATGAAAAGAAATATCAAATGTAAATAAGAGATACTGGGTGATTCTACTAATCGTTGATAAACCGCCAATTGTTTGAATGTTAATAAAATAATCCACACAAGGCTGTTTTTAGTGTATGTCTTTTACTGCTTGTTTCGTGCTAACTATACGCAGTAAAGGCAGTGATAAAGTTTTATACTCTAGTAAATGTATTCTTATTTGTATGCACTCAACAAGTACCAAAACTTAATTTTTTATACCTTCAGTAAAATTAAGCAACAAAGAATGTACGCGGCAAAATGCACTCATCAGAAAGTCATATTTTATTGCAAAGGAAAAAATAAAATTAATCTTTATAGTAACATAGTTTTACGATGAATAATTAACAAAAACTCTGTATACCGAATTGAGATTCTTAAGGTCGAATCATCATAAGTACAAGTAGAAATAAAAAAAAACCCGTGTATGCATTTGTGTTCCATGTATTAGAGTCAAACTGTACCCATATAAAACAGCCATAAAAAAAATTTTATACTGACATAAATATTAAAAGAAACTGAAATACTACAAAAAGAATCGCACAAAAAGATAGTTAATTAAAGTAAGCAACGAAGTGATGTAAATGATTATCTTGTTTATAGTCATAGTGTACCTTATATAAAAACTCATATCTTTATAAAATATATTTAAGACACAACTAAGAATTTTTATGCTCAGAATTTTTTGTTATGAGATTTCAGGAGAAACTTGTCAACTGACACTAAATTGTTAATCTCTATGTTTATTTATCGGTTACCTTCAAGGAACAAACACTACAGGGAATTTTGTAAATTTTATTAATAATTTTATTATTTGTATCCGAAAACTTATTAATTTTTAATTTAAATGGTTAATCTTTCACAATCTCACCGCCATGAACTGACATATTCGTCGAGGTTTCACTGCAATAGTAACATTATTTAAATAATGTTACATGTTTAAATACCGATAAATAATAAAAAGAAATTAAATGATATGGAAAAATATCTTTAATTAGTATTTTAATAAAATTTCTGAGAAAACAACATTACAATATTCACTTTTGCTTCGCGTCCAGAGGGTTAAAAATAAATAAATAAATAAAATACATAATCTCACTCTTTAAAATTTATAAAACTGATATTTTTTATAAATATATTTTTTAGATATATTTATATTTTAAAACTTTTTCGATGTTTACTATCATCTAACCCATGCAAAATATAAAAAATATTTATTATTTATAAATATTTTGGAGATTACTGAATAGAAAATAGCAGGAAATTTTATATTTAGTTGAATTATTTCTTATGTGAAATTACGAAAAAAAATGCTAGAAATATTTGTTGAACAAATAATATAATGTAATTTACATTAAATAATCTTTGAATACAAAGGTTTTAGTGGCTCTAAAATCATTTCGAATGGATGTATTTCTTAATTTTTAGAATTTTAGTAAACTTTTTTTTTTTTTTTTTAACTTTCTCTTCGGATCTCAAAAATGCTACAGACTAGTGATAAAAAAAATCTAAAATGAACAATAAATTATAAGGTTAATATTCAACCCTGAAAGACAATTTTAATATACACAGTGTTCTCCTATATGGAGGCGGTCAGGTCCTCCTGTTATAATCAGCCAATCTGACCCTAACAACTGTATATTAAGAAATTCATGTAATTTAATTTGTTTCAAACATATCAATTTATAATAATTAATATTTTTTTCGCTATCATATTTTTATCTTTAAAACAGACATTTTTATTTAATTTTATGATATATAAAAGAAAAAAACATCTATAGGAATAGCAGTTTGTATATTTTTAAAAGAAAACATGTTTATATTTTTTAGTATTTAAATTATATTTTTTTAATCTGATTTTTTTTAAATGATGATTGATTAATTTAATTGGGCCATTTTCACCATTCGCTTTTATTTCAGAATTTTATTTTTATTTTCCAAACTTAATATTTTTTTTAAATGGAGTCAGGGGTTAAAGTAAATGTTTAAGGTACATGAAAAAATATGTTTATGCATTTTGCCCTGTAATGTAATATGTAAATGCTATTTAAAGTTTGCTTGTAAGTCTGTTACTATTCAAAATTACTGAAAATATTAGCTTTAAATTTACAAAATTTTCTAAAATCAATAATCTTTGAATTGACTCTCTTATGTCCCTAAATTTCAAAACACGATATTTATCATTAATACTTAAATTGAAATGAGAGACAGTTTTAGCCACAAGATTTTGATCACATAGAAATTATACAAGAACATTTTTTCTAATAATTACAGAATGTATTCATGTAAATTATTAAATGTTAAGGAAATTGCATAGTTGGTTCTTAGTTGAATAAAAAAATAAAAGTAGAATGATCAAAAAATGATAATCATTAAGAAACCGTGCGTTAACAGACTCGACATTTGGTAACGGACTTGACACTATGTTCAAAATGACCGTAATATAAACAAGTTCATTTTATAGTAAAAAATACAGTCCCATTTGTCTTTTCTATTAATTTCATCATAATCGACCGCATCTGAATAACTTTATGAATACTCTTATGAAGTTTGAAATAATACAGTAAATTTTTGTCTGCTGTGTTATTGCTCATTCCTATTATAAGAAAACTTCTTTAGTGTTATGTTTTAAAAATTTGCAAAAGTAATTACCATCAACATTTCCTCTGGGCATATGTCTTTCTTTTCCTTTTAATTCCGGATGCACTTTCGCGTGTCTGGAAAATTGTCAAATGAAACGATGCGGAAGATTTCATGCAAGACTGATTTAGATCATTAATGCCGCAAGAAAACTTACCTAATATTTTAATTTTAATGTACAAGAGTGCTTCAATTAGAAATCTTATAGTGATTCTAAAGTTAGATTTTATACAATAAAAGCCTTAATTCTAAATATTAATTTTTATAAAAACGTTTCGTAAAATATTGTTTTTAATTGCATTGTAATTCATCGAAATAATTTGGTTGCTATCTTAGTAAAATTTTATATTTATAAATAAATATTTCTATTTTATTTATGTTATGTATGGTAAGCATTATAATATGATATATTTCACGTTAGATAATAAAATTTTAGATTGATTGTTATTTTTTAATTATTATTATTAAAAGTATTATCATATATAAAATCAATAATTTGGTTACTATCTTTGGTTGCTATAAAAGTCTTATATTTAAAAAAATATATTTGTTTTTAATTTATGTTACTTATGATAAATATTATAATATGATATATTTCACATTAGTTAGTAAGATGTTAGACATATTATTATTATTATTATTATTATTATTATTATTATTATTATTATTATTAAAGGTATTATCACTTACCTATGGTAAGTGTGAGAAAGTAAAAATAAAAATCCATACATAAAATGGAAAAGTGAAATTACATTTTTTATTTGTATTACAAACTTTAAAATATACTAAAATTACCACTTGAAGGATTTTTAATGTAATCGCCTATTTCAAATACACACACGTTATTTAAAAATTCACAGTCATTTCCAGGTGTCTCCATTTTTAAATTTCGTTTATAAATCCTACCAGCTTTATTCTTGTCTCGGATTTTAAATATGATAGTTTAGAATTTCTTTTGAAATGTTAATATTTTCACGAAAGAAATACACAACAGAAAAATACATATGTGTATATAACTTTTACATGTAAATATTATGTTTTGATCATAAAAAAACAAAATTAAAATGTATTACGTAAATTTTCATTCTGAATATAATAAAATGGCCGATAGTACCAAAAAAAGAGTATTATTATATATTTTAAAAGTTTTACTTAACTTTTTGATGCATATTTATTATATATTATATTTAATGTTTTATTCATAAATAAATGCTGTTTAAAAAACAAAATTAAAATATATTACGTAAATGGTTATTCCAGATATATTAAAACTGACGAAAGCACAAAAAATAATAGTATTATTTTACGTTTTAAAAGTTTTATCTAAAATTTTGCTTAAGTAATATATTACATATTTTAATCATAATTTGCTTTTTTATATTAAGTAGGAAATATTAAAACCTAAGCATTATTCAAGTATTTTCTTTTTTCTTTTTTCTTTTTTTTTTTTTCTAAATTTGTTTGTGTTAAATATTTGACTAATGTCATCTTACTTTTTATTTTGTCTTTGATGGTGAATACGATCGATTAAAAATTCCAATTAATGGGTCATTTTCCTCAGATGAGGACATCAAACAATTTCACAATATGAAACTATCAGATTTTTGAATAACATTATTTTTTTCGTAAAAATGTGATATTTTAAGGAACAGAAAGAATTAAGAAGCGTTAAAAAGTCGCGAAGCAAAGAAACGTTAACCCTAAGATTGCATGACAATTTCTGTTTTTCTTTTTGTTAATTTAACACCTAACACTAAAAAAATTATTTTATGGTTTTTAACACACTTTTAATACGCATTCACTGAAGACAACTGCTTTATTCTCTATCTGAAATTTGTGCTGTATGGTTTATAACTCAAACGACACAGTGGGGGGGGAGGGGTGAGACAAATGATGGGTGTGGTTTATGGCTTACATATATGGGCAATCGTAAATAACATTGGCAAGAGATTTACATTAACAGCAAAACATGTCTTTTAAAATGTCAGTAGTAAATTCATGTCACGTGTTTTGTTCCATAACAGTCAGAATATATACTGTTTAACCACATAACCGATCAGTATACAGGGTGATTCAGCTCGTCGGTGACAAACTTTAAGGATCGATAGAGCACACCTAGACGAACATTTTTGAATAGGGAATGTAGGGTCCCTGACGCGATGGTAAGGCGCTAGGCGCTTTCGAAAATTTGGGTGCCGAAATTCGAAACGTCATAAAAACTAGGGAAATGGTTAGATTTTCTTGCTTGTTGCGTCGAAATGATTCTGTTTGTTTAGACTTTCTTCAGTACCAATTTGATAAGCGTATCTCTTAAAACATGGATAGGGGGCGCTGCAGACTTTGGAGAGCTAGACAACAACTTTAAGCCCGTTATTTTGATAATTTAACACATGCTCGCCAAAGTTTATACTCTAACTTAAAGTTTGAACCCAAAAGTAGAGCCCTGCAAAAAGCGTAAGAGCCGGAATAAAATGTCAAAGTACAGGGTGGTCGAAACTCGAAGGCTCCTAAGAGATAAACAAACAGATTTCTTGACTTATGGCATGCATTTTCATGATTCTGTTTGCTGGGGCTCTCTGAAACTCAGTTGAACGGTACAAAAAGAAACATCGATAGGGGGCGCTTTGGGCAAAAAACATAATTCGTTGACATTTCGGACGCTAACTGGAAACGGGGCGCTACGATCAGTTAGTAATAATGAAAACACATTTTCTACCTCTGCTCAACACTTCTGAATAAATTTAGACCAAAAACATCAATGATACTGGAAATTTATTTACAAAAAATAACACTACAGAAGATGCTCGAAATTTCGACCTTGGGCCATGATGCAGGCTTCGCACCTCCGTCGCATTGAGGAGTGTGTGTTTCCAACAATGCCAGGAGTATCTCTGATCTGCCCTGCAGCTGCCACAATGCGCGCCACAAGTTCTTCAGCACTGCTGACAGGTGTATGGTATACCTCGCCCTTCAGGTAACCCCAAAGGAAGAAATCCAAGCAGGTGAGGTCTGGTGATCGGGCAGGCCAGTGAACTGGAGCCCCACGCCCGATCCACCGCTGGCCATACCTTGCGTTTAGATGGAGACGCACGTCGTTCGTGTAATGGGCCGGAGCTCCATCGTGCTGGAACCACATCTGGCGACGCGAACCTTCGGGTACGTGCGCCTCCTCCAGAAGCTGCGGCAGCACTTGATCCAGGAAAATCAGGTAATTTCCACCTGTCAGCCGTTCAGGTAACAAATAAGGGCCAATGAGGCAATCCCCCAGAATGCCGGCCCACACATTTACTGAGAAACGCTCCTGGGCTGCTCGGCTTCTGGTTTCATGTGGATTTTCATCACACCACACATGACTGTTGTGGGCGTTCCACATTCCCTCCCGGCTGAAGGTGGACTCGTCCGTAAACAAAATGCTGTTTACAAAACGGGGATCCCTGGATCTCATCGCCAAGTACCATCTTGAGAATTCCACTCGAGGGCCAAAATCCTGCTCTCTGAGCAACTGCACCCGCTGGATGTGGTAGGGGTGCAGATTCCGGGAACGTAAGATGCGCCACGCAGTTGCTTGAGAAATGCCAACATGTCTGGCGATATCTCTCGTGCTAAGACCTGGGTTGTCCTCAACCAGGTTAAGCACAGCCTCTTCGTTATCGGGGGTGCTCACTGATCGCTCCCGTTCAGGCCTGCCTCCGTCGAAAGATCCCGTTGTGGACAACCTCTGGTGTACTCGAGCGAAGAAGGCATGGCAGGGGATTTGCCTGTTGGGGTAACGCTCGGCGTACAACCGCTGAGCGGCTCGTCCATTACAACCAGCAGCGCCATACGCCAAATGCATGTCAGCCAATTCAGAGTTTGTGTACCGTTCCATCCTACTACCGATCTGCAGACAAGTAACCCGAAGCTTAAGTAGGTACCGCACGTTTAAAAGACGTGTCTGCGCATACAACTACGTCATCTCGCGTTGTCTTCTACGCATTACGTATTTTTTGCATATCGATATGGTACGATATCTTTTGCATAAATCAGCAAAAAGCACCTTATGTAAATTTTATTGCGCGCATTGTGCATGATTGAAACCAGCTATGTTTGTTAAAAAAAACAAACAAACTGCAGTTTTAATAGCTTCTTATGATAAGTAAATTACTCTCTTGTTTTGTTTCTAACTGATCGTAGCGCCCCGTTTCCAGTTAGCGTCCGAAATGTCAACGAATTATGTTTTTTGCCCAAAGCGCCCCCTATCGATGTTTCTTTTTGTACCGTTCAACTGAGTTTCAGAGAGCCCCAGCAAACAGAATCATGAAAATGCATGCCATAAGTCAAGAAATCTGTTTGTTTATCTCTTAGGAGCCTTCGAGTTTCGACCACCCTGTACTTTGACATTTTATTCCGGCTCTTACGCTTTTTGCAGGGCTCTACTTTTGGGTTCAAACTTTAAGTTAGAGTATAAACTTTGGCGAGCATGTGTTAAATTATCAAAATAACGGGCTTAAAGTTGTTGTCTAGCTCTCCAAAGTCTGCAGCGCCCCCTATCCATGTTTTAAGAGATACGCTTATCAAATTGGTACTGAAGAAAGTCTAAACAAACAGAATCATTTCGACGCAACAAGCAAGAAAATCTAACCATTTCCCTAGTTTTTATGACGTTTCGAATTTCGGCACCCAAATTTTCGAAAGCGCCTAGCGCCTTACCATCGCTTCAGGGACCCTACATTCCCTATTCAAAAATGTTCGTCTAGGTGTGCTCTATCGATCCTTAAAGTTTGTCACCGACGAGCTGAATCACCCTGTATATACATACACTATATTGCCATTGATTATGGGACACTTGCGATTTTAGACATTTTACTCAATATCTAGAAAAATACATGAGGAATCATCTCGAAACTCTTAGTGTATAAATATAATAGTATACATCATACATCTCCGTGAAGATTTTTTACCGAAACTCCATAGGGGACCGTCAACAAATTAAAAAAGAATGAATATCTTTTGAATAACCCTGTCAAAACTAATGTAGCAAAAGCGCTCAAACTCTAGATTATGATTGAATGCCTTATTGTAATACACTGTGTTCATTTTTATGCAAATAGCATGCACACTCGCAGAATAATTAAGGTTTTTATAAAAATGGTCCTAAATTTTTCCAAGTTTTTCCATTATAATTTTCAGAGTTCTTAATATAAAATAATATTTTTTTCAGAAAATATAACAAACAACATTGCACACAGTATCCTGTAATGAGAATTAAAAAATAATAAAAATTGTATGAAAAATGAGTAGGTTTACTATATAATTTTTTACTGCGCATGCGTCAAAGATATCAAAATTTCATTTGCATATTATGTTAGCTAAATGTATAGAGCAAGTTTTGTAAAAGTCTCAAAATCATAGCTTGAAAATTCTGAAAGTAATCGTCTATAGAAAAAGGACAAAATCCGTTGTTTCCAAAATGAAGCAAAAAAATGAGGGATTTTATCCAAATGCAGTAGTACATCCCATATTGTGTATTCTATATTGACACTAATCAATGAATATATGGATACAACCCCTTTTGTTTTTGCTTCATTTTGAGAATAACGGATTTTCGACTTATTCAATTGACGATTATTGTCAGAATTTTCAAGTTATGATTTTGTGACTTTCACAAAAGTTGCTCTATATATTTAGCTAACATAATATGCAAATGAAATTTTGCTATCGTTGACGCATGCGCAGTAAAAAATTATTTAGTAAACCAACTCATTTTTTATACAATTTTCATTATTTTTTAATTCTGATTACAGGGTACTGTGTGCAATGTTGTTTGTCATATTTTCTGAAAAAAATAATATTTTATATTAAGAACTCTGAAAATTATAAGGAAAAAACTTGGAAAAATTTGGGATCATTTTTATAAAAACCTTAATTACTTTGCGAGTATGCATGCTATTTGCATGAAAATGAACAAGGCTTATTACAATAAGGCATTCAATTACAATCTAGAGTTTAAGCTCTTTTGCTACATTAGTTTTGACAGGGTTATTCAAAAGATATTCATTCTTTTTTAATTTGTTGACGGCCCCCTTTGGAGTTTCGGGAAAAAATCTTCACGGAGATGTATGACTTATACTATTATATTTATACACTAAGAGTTTCGAGATGATTCCTCATGTATTTTTCTAGATATTTAGTAAAATGTCTAAAATCGCAAGTGTCCCATAATCAATGGCAATATAGTGTATACAGTAGACTCCCTTAAATCCGCACTCCTAAAATCCGCAACTCTCTAACATCCGTACATAATTTCCAGATGTAAACAATGAAATATTCAATTCAGATGTAGGTGCAAAATTTGACTTTTTTAGTTTTATATCAATTCCATACATTTTTTAATTTGTAATTTCTGTTAATGTTATTGGATTCATGTCTTTTCATGATGAAAGAATAATTTATTTCTGAAAAATATCAAGATATTGCTGATATCATTGGTAATCACAATCTTACCAAATATATAGCTTTTATAGTTATTAAATCTGGCTAAACCTGAAATAAAGCTTCGTTATTTTATGATCCTCATGTGAATTAGTAATGTAGCTTTATGAGGCAAATCTCATTGAATAATTTAAGAAAAACACATTTCATCTTTATACTGAATATTTAATTGTACATTATTGATTAATACTTTGACCTTTGCTTTTAATATTTTAACCATTTTAAAAATTATCTAAATTTTTAATATTTTAGTTTATGACTTATTTTATAATTTTAGCTTATTGTAAGCATTCATTATACTTTTTATTTCATTATTAATTATATTCAAATTACTTTTAAAAAATATAAACAAAGCAATGACCAGAAAACCGCAAAATTCTAATATCCACACAACCTCTGGTTCCAAGATGTGCGGATTTGAGGGAGTCTACTGTATACATATTAATTTTCAAATAATACTTATTTTTTTCCTGTCTTTTAAAGAATTTTTAAACTTTTATCATCGGTTTTTCTAAACAGAAATTTTTGCCTATTTGATTCGGAAAAAATGCTCGGATTAAGTAATGCAAAATTTACAATAAAAATTTACTGGTGATAATAGTGAATCACGATTTGAATATGAATGGTGGTATTGACGTGGATTGACGTGGTTACTGGAAAACCCGGGTGCATATTTCAGATGTGTATATTGCTGGGACGATTACTGTTTCTAAACCAATAGGAGACCGTCATTATCACGGTCAAGTACACGCCCACACACTTTGATTGACAGGAACTCGTGGACAATTGATCGTGTGTGTTTATTATTTATTTGTACTCGGATTGTTTGAATTTGTACTCGGTAATTAAAAATTAAAGGTACGAAAGATTTTTTTTTTTTTTCAAAATGACTGAATTTTATTTACTTCAATTAGAAATTATACTTCCTCTGATCCTGAAATAAATAAATAAATAAATAAATGAAAATTAAAGTAAGAATTTTGCTTATACGGATATTTTCGCAGAATACTTTTTTTCCCATTTGTTTAATATATATATAAATCATTTTGGAACGATATTTAAAATATTAAAAGGGTTTGAAATATTTTTTTTAAATGTCTTATTTATTAATAAAAGACAGCCTCCAATAATTTAAAAAAAAAAAATCACCAACGGACTCTCGGCCCGCGATGGACTCGAACCCATATCCTCCGGTTTCAAGCGCGACGTTCTAACCATTCAGCCAGTCAGCTCACTTTCATCCGCAACAGATTATCGTTATAATTAGCACCGTCAATTGTCCACGAGTTCCTGTCAATCAAACTGTGTGGGCGTGTACTTGACCGTGATAATGACGCTCTAATATTGGTTTAGAAACAGTAATCGTCCCAGCAATATACACATCTGAAATATGCAACCCGGGTTTGCAAAAGCATGTTGCACGTCTGATGTTCGCGAAAATCAGGGAAGCTGTTTAAAATGCAATTTTATGATAAAACTGTTCTCTAAATGCTAAATGAGAATTGATATTAAATAGACACGTGAAATTTATTTTATCAAGTAATGTGATTTTTTGCGAAGACCAATACACGAAGAAGAAAGACTTTATGCGGATTTCAAAATAAGTCGCACAGATAAATTCACACAGATAAGTATGCTTGTTATCACGGAACGTGAGTCGGTTGATTTGAGCGCTAATAATGATTAAAATAATCCAGTAAGAGATATCAAGGTTTCTAAAACGTCAAAATTTTCATTTTTTTTTTCTATACTAAACACATGTTTTTCGGCACAATTTGGTATAATTGTATCCAGATGTATATATTTGCAATTACACCGATTCATAGTTAAAACAAAGTATCCGAATATTTGAAGCCATTTTTACCCAAATCACGCTGTGATAAAAGATTTCTTTTTCATAACTTCGAAGATGTTTAAAAAACTTCTAAATATTTTTTCATGAAATATTCAAAAGATATATTTAATGACAGTCTGCATTATTCAAGAAATATTAACATGTGTAAGATTTGGGGATTGCCACATTCGACTAGTTTTCGAATGGCTCATGTTTAGCTCAAAGCGCTTGAGAAATTTGAACATGATTTAATATCAGTGTTTTTAACATCATAATACTTATAAATTTTTTAAATCTTTTATATTATACTAGCTGCACCCGTCGAAACTCGACGGAAAAGAATATATATTAGGTATGATACATATCAATCTTATATAGACAGTAAAATACTGAGCGAAATAAACAATTGCCACCTCTTAAAATAGGGATAACATAGCTTTTCATGATGAAGATACACAAACTTCAGAAAAATAACAAAAAATAAGGAAAACAACTCACAAATTATTATGTTGGACTTAACTTCAATTACAAATCTTTTTTTAATGCGGTTTCTTAACCTTAAATATTATAATGCCAGATTATTTAGGAAGTTAATATTATATCCCTAAAGACGAATTCAAAAATATCTGCATAGTTTATTTTTTCTCTGTTTAAATATCGCTTGATAACTGCACAATAATTTTAATATCAATGAAACATTTTAATTTTAAAAGAAACAGGGACTTATTAAACTGCGTAACCAACCCACTACATATTTACAGCACTTGCAATAAATTTAATTTATTTATTGGTTTGTATCCTCCATGAACTTCTAAAAGTTAATTTTATTGTTATGGCAACGAAAAAAAAAACAATATCTTTGTTATTAAAAAGAATAAAATTGTGATATTTGTTGCTGAAATGCGGATTTTTTTTTTAAACAATAACTTAATACAATGAAATGATTTTAATTATTTTTTGATATTATGTAAGATAAAAATATAGTAATACCGGCATATCACAGGTTTTATTCTTTTTTTTTTCTAATATAACATCATTTACACCTTCAGAAATACTCTTCTTTTCTTAAATAAAAAGCGTTATATATGCAGTTATTTAAGAATTCTTTAATTTCATAAAATATTCATTTAATTAAATAGAAATGGCGCAGTTTATAGAAATATTTTCATTTGTGCACAACACGGACCTTTAAATTAATAGAAGTTCACTTTATTTAGATGCAGGAATTAAAGTCAATGAATATGACATCATCACTGACACAGCTGCTATAACAATGTATATTATATTTATGGAATAAATTTATGTGGTTTCTGTATGACGACATTTTCTCCATCGACAAAATTTCACTTTAGATATTATATTTAAAATTTATTTTCTGTTATTTTACTTACATAATACTTAATAATATTACTCAATAAATAATCTGTGTATTGCAGGGAATAACTAAATGTAATCATTTTATTATGATTAATTTTTACGAAAACCTTTTTTTTTTTTTTTTTTTTTTTTTTTTTTTTTTTTTGAAATGCGATTATACATTCACCGATGAGATCAAGCTCCTGATTGGTGGAAAATAATGAAACAAAATAAATTTTGAGAAAAGCTTAACCTGTTGCCACTGTTTTGAAGAAATGTCACGAAAAAGCTTTTAAAATTAAAAATAAAATATAAAAATTGAAATAAATTAAAAATTAGCCAGAATGGGCACATCTACACATAAACAGCTTTCATTTAAAAAAATAATTATCAAAATCGGGCCAGTAGAAAGCTCAGGGCTGATGACCAAAAAAACAGCCAGGTGTTTTAAATATATAGATTTTAATTTATTTTAACTGTAAAGCAATTTTGAATTTCACATTGATTAAAATTACTGATATTGAGAATTTTGATATGCACAAACATAGACATAATTATACCTTATATAATTTACTCATAACATATCACAAATTATTTATTAAGATAGATAATATACTCGACCCGTTATGGAAAATTTAAAAAAAAAGTATGAAAGCCTTTATCTATCTATTTTATATCGTATTTACCTTTATGTCTAGATAATTAAATATACGACATTCATAATATAAGGGTGGGGCTGCAAAGACTGATATTGTCATTTCTAAATTATTCATCCATTTAGCTAATGATGATTATATGAGGTCGCCTTTCAATTTCAATGCTCAGATTATGTTCCTTATAATACTCTCTTGTTACCAGGCGAAAAAATGTTTTAAATTAACGTGAATCTAAAAATAAAAAATATATTTTTTCTTTTGATATATATATATATATATATATACAGGGTGTATCTAAACTACTGGGCAAAACTTTAAGGGATGATAGCACACATGAAGACAAATAATATTAAATGGGAAAATGGGGGTCCCAAACGTCTTCCGAAGGAGATAGGGGCCATCAAAGTTTAGGGTCCAAAATTTGAAATCGTTATAAAAAACGGAAAAATTGGTCGATTCGTTTGCAGTTTTCACGAAAATTTTTCTTTATGTCAGTATTGTCTTGAAAATAAATTATAAAGACAAATTTCAAAAATTGCCGATAGAGGGCGCTTTAGACTTTGGAGTAACGAACAACTATTTTTTACCGTTATTTTTTGCATCTCATTGACTTTTTTTAGAAGTTTAGACATAAACTTAAATTTTGAGCTCAAAATCTGTGGTTAAGTAGCGAAAACTGAACTGTGTTCAATTGGAGTGGGTAGATTCAAATTTCAAATGATTATAAAAAACAGAAAAGTTGGTCAATTGATTTGCGTTTTTCACTAAAATTATTCTTTATGTCAGTATTGTCTTGAAAATAAATTGTACAGCTAATTTTCTAAAAATGTCGATAGAGGGCGCTTTAGACTTTGGAGTAACGTACAACTATTTTTTACCGTTATTTTTTGCATCTCATTAAACTTTTTCAGAAGCTTAGACATAAACTTAAATTTTGAGATGAATACCTGAATCGTTGAGAGTGGTTAAGTAGCGCAAACTGAACAGTGTTCAATGGGGGTGGGGAGGTTCAATTTTCAAATGATTATAAAAAACGGAAAGATTGGTCGATTCGTTTGCGGTTTTCTCTAAAACCATTTTTTATGTCAGTATTTCCTTGAAAATAAATTTTAAAGATAAATTTCAAAAAATTCCGTTAGAGGGCGTCTTAAACTTTAGACTAACCAACAATTACTTTTAACCGTTATTTTTTTTAAATCAAAATAAATGTTTTAAAAGCTTAGACTTAAATTTTGAGCTCAAAATCTGAATCGTTGTGAGTAATTAAGTAGCGAAAAATTGAACTGTGTTCGTAGGGTGGGCAGGGTAACATTTCAACTCCTGAACGCAGTTTAGTTTGCGCTTCTTAACCCCTCCCAACGATACAGAATTTGAGCTCAAAATTTAAGTCTAAGCTTTTGCAAGCATTTAATTAGATACAAAAATAACAGTTAAGAATTGCTGTTGGATACTCTAAAGTTTACAGCGCCCTCTACCGGAATTTTTTGAAATTTATTTAAAAATTTATTTTCAAGGAAATACTGACATAAAGAATGGTTTTAGACAAAACCGCAAACGAATCGGCCAATTTTTACGTTTTTTATAGTCATTTGAAATTTGAACCTCCCCACTCCCATTGAACACAGTTCAGTTTGCGCTACTGAACCACTCTCAACGATTCAGATATTCAGTTCAAAATTTATGTTTATGTCTAAGCTTCTAAAAAAATTTAATGAGATGAAAAAAATAGCAGTAAAAAATTGTTGTACGTTACTCCAAAGTCTAAAGCGCCCTCTATCGACATTTTTTGAAATTCACCTGTATAATTTATTTTCAAGACAATACTGACATACAGAATAATTTTAGTTAAAACCGCAAATCAATTGACCAATTATTATGTTTTTTATAATCATTTGAAATTTGAACCTACCCACTTCCATTTAACACAGTTCAGTTTGCGCCACTTAACCACAGATTTCGAGCTCAAAATTTAAGTTTATGTCTAAACTTCTAAAAAATTTCAAAGAGATGCAAAAAATAACGCTAAAAAGTAGTTGTTCGTTACTCCAAAGTCTAAAGCGCCCTCTATCGGCAATTTTTGAAATTTGTCTTTATTATTTATTTTCAAGACAATACTGACATAAAGAATAATTTTCGTGAAAACTGCAAACGAATCGACCAATTTTTCCGTTTTTTGTAACGATTTCAAATTTTGGACCCTAAACTTTGATGGCCCCTATCTCCTTCGGAAGACGTTTGGGACCCCCATTTTCCCATTTAATATTATTTGTCTTGATGTGTAATATCACCCCTTAAAGTTTTGCCCAGTAGTTTAGATACACCCTGTATATATATTGATTACTATTCTGATCTTATGGGTGCCTAATATGACAACTAATGTATGGAAATTTTTAGGAATTTCTTTATTTTTTTTTAAAGTTTACGTTTAATTTTAATATATATGCAACAATGTTTTTTACAAATTGAGATTAAAAATTCTTGATTGATACATTTACAGTAAAAATGAATTTTTAATATTAATAAAAAATAAAAATAATAAATAAAACTTAGAAAAACGCTGCCGATCCATATTTAATATTTTGCTGTGCACAAACTTCTGTTTACTTTTTCGTTATTACATTTTGTAATACACATTTAATAATATTCGTAATACACACACACGTAATACACATTTACATAACATAATACACATTCAATTACATTTCGTTATACATTCGTCATACATATTACTTATACATTATGTACAATGTTATGTGCAAAGTACCCTACACTTTATTTTTATATGCTTCGCATAATATATATTCTACATACATTTTTCAATTTATACTCTGGCTCATTTATAAAACAATAATAAATAATTTTATGTAACAATATCTATCCCACAAGCAAAGTATTTCACAAATAAGAAGTTTACAGTATTCCGTAAATAAAGTTTTTGTGTATAAACAATTTTCCACAAAAGTATTTTGTAGCATTTTTCAAAAATTCTTCTACAAATTCACGTCACGTTATTTTGCTTTCCTTTAAAAAAATATTACGAAGAGAATTTTATCTAATGTAATTTTTCAATTTGAATAATTTTAATCAGTATAAATATTTTAAAAAGCTTGTTAAAATTTTCAGCAAGGCAATTTAAATTATTCTGATGATCAAGCTATGTTTTCCAGTTTATTATTCTTATTATGCATCAAAATACAATCTGTTTTTAGCATCTAAAATAGTACTTTATTAAGATATAAAAAGAACTTGAAATAATGTATCGTACGACTATGGAATTGAAGCACGCTTTTATTAAAGTTCAATCTGATTATACTCACTATATATACTATTTTGGAAATTCGGAAAATATTTGAGAAATTATCAAATTGTAAAGTGATAAGTAAATGAAAAATACCAAACATTTTTACAACACCAGATTACTAAATACTATTACTAAATTCTTCTAAAAATATACCAAAATTTAACTATTACTAAAAGTTTTTTTTCTTTTTCCGTTATAGCACGTATTTGTGTTTCGGACGAATGTAGTTATTTTTAGTGTAACATTTTTGGCGTCACTTCCAGCCTCCTAACTTCTGCTCTGTTCACTCTCTTAAGAGCCCACACTACTGACTGGAAAAGACCCGGATAATAAAGTAAAGTCTATAGGGGCGTTCCTTTCAAATATCTCGCTCAATCTTTAATATTTTTAAATGATTTCTTTTGCATAGGATAGCTGAGGACGATCTACAACAGGGCTAGTTCTTATTTTTTCAACTTTGATTTCAGACTTCAATTATGATTTCAATTATGATTTCAATACTTTAACTTTCGAAACCGGTTAGAACCGGTTTTGAAATTGAAACTATCATAATTTAAAAAATATATAACTAAAATCGAAAAATTAGAAACTAGCCCAGTTGTAGGTCGTCCTAAGCTATCCACTGAAAAAAAATCATTTAAAATTATTAGAGATTGAGCGAGATATTTGAAAAGAACGCCCCCCCCCCTATAGACTTAACATTATCATACATTTTCCAGTCAATAGTGTGGGCTCTTAACTTAATGGCATCTTATTTCTGACACTTTCAACATGCCTCACTTCACTTCGTCTTTCAGATTCAGCGTTCTTCGTTTAATTTCGTGTTGCACATTCAACCACAACATTTTATTACTGATTTTTTGACTATTTCTACTAGGATTGGCATTTCAAAGTCTCTCCTTTCTGTTAATCTTGACAATTATAACATTTTTTCATTAAAAATGTAATTTAACAAACTAGAACGACCATATAAAAAATTACACTTTCGAAGACTGAAATTTTAGACTCATAAATAAATTCCATATTTAAAATAATAATAATAACATAATTTTTATGGTGATCAAAATATGGCTTGCTTAAAAAGAGAATCCTATATTACGTACACCATGGATTAAACATTAATATTCTTGGAATAATCATAAACAAATTTTAAATGAAATTTAAGTTTTACAATTTTCGCTACTGCAAATTTTTAAACTTCTAAGCACCACATATTTACCGGGTGACCCAAAAATGACTGATGGATTTTAAAATTCAATAACTTGCAAACGGTGACAGCTATTTAAAAAAAATTTTTGCAGGAGGGTTATATATAATGTCAGGAGTTGTTTTACCGTAATTTTTTTTATTTTAGTTCGCATCTCAAACAATAGGTGGCGCTGACGGCGATTGAAGGCCAGGTTCCCCTCAGGTTACAATTTTCGCTACTGCAAATTTTTAAACTTAAAGCACCACATATTTATAATCTTACACAGTTACATAGAGAAAAACAATGAACATTTAAATGCAATTTGTTTGAAAGTTATACCTGATTTTGTACACCTATCGTACAAAATTTTGTACGATTATTTTGTTTTGGAAATTTGCTAGCATCGGGAAAATCAATGTACCACAAAAACAATTGTGCTATTCACGTATCCACTCGACAATCCAATCGTTTAAACAAAAATAAATCTAGACTGACCAGCCATAAATCCTAAAATGAACTCAATAGAGAACCTATGGAGTAGCTTATCTAAAAATGTACACTCTAATGGGCGTCAATTCGCAATGATTCAAGAAATTGAACAATGGTTGAATTACTCAACGGTTCTGTAAATAGGATTTCGATTAAGGCTTTAAGAATGCCAAAAGGCATTCTTAAAGCCTTAAAATGAATTTTCTCAATCATGTTTTAAATATTGCGTATCTTGTTTATGAAGCTATTTAATAAAGACTTAAAAATGTACATGTTAAAAGGAAAAATGTGCATTTTTTATGAACTTTTAGGACTCTCAAATTTATGTTCTATTTTTTTCATCATGTTCTATAGCTGTATAATAATATTTGTGTGTAATATTATTATTGTTTTGCTGTTATTTAAAATTATTAATTGTTTTCAATAGTTACTCCTTTTTTTACGATTGCAAAATTAAAGATAAACCATTGTCTATAAACTTTTCGGAAGCACTGTAGCTGAAATACACGTAACGCATTTTTTTCTTTACAGATGAGTCAAATATATATTTTGATAACTTGAGTTTTTCACTATCTTATTAATGTAATAACTTTGTAGTTTTACATTGCTATGACTACTTATTAGTTTAAAAAAATCAAATTAATAATAAAAGCATCATTTTTCGCTAGTTAAATAAGTTTACTTTTATTTTATCCATTGAGAATATGTTATCTTACAATCTGTAGTCATATTCACTTTCATGAATCTTAACCTTTAAACATAACGAGACATTGATTGATTATTTTTAATTTTTTCTGGGTGTGGTCAAATAATATATATCGGTAATTATCAGGTATTTTGATTAATAGATCCATTCGACCATAACTTAATGGCACTAAAATACATGATTTACTTAAAAATATATGTCTTCTTTTATTGTTTAAACTTGTTTTTTGTATGATAACTTTTCAGTACATCATGACTTATTTAATATGTTATAAATATATAAGATATGTGTGCAAATTTAAACAAATTATAACAGACAAGTGTTCTAAAAGTTTTGTAATTTAAACATTTAAATATACCTTGTTTCCATTTTCTACTTAGGATTTTTAATTTTATTTGGTCGTTTCTTTGTAACGTTATATAAAATTCAAAAGCTTGTTTTAAAACCAAGGGAGAAACCGAAATTCCGTTCATATATTTTTACACAATCTAAGGAACATATTTTTTTCAATAGCTTTCTGATTTTGCTGAGACATTTTTTTTCTAGAATGAAAGAAAAAAAAAAATAGATTCAAACAATAATACTTATCTACAAACTACTCATAAAAATTGTGCTAATGTTTAAATAGAAAATTAAATAAATTTCAATTAAAATGATGGGATTGTAGAATTTGTTGGACCTTATCCTGATATCAGAAATAAAATGATGGTAATGATTCTAATGGTAAAAATACAGAGATTAATCGTGATTACAGCATGCAACAATTTTTGGCAGATAATATTAATAGATTTTGTGAGACCGCATCAACAGACACAAGCATGCAACATTATACAAGTATGATTTATTTTTCCTTTTTTACTGTTCTGTACTTAAAAATGTGGAAATGGAAACATTATAAGACCACTTCTTAGTCTGTCTGCCGCAGCCATTTTACTCGTAAACTATGAAGCGGGAAAACTCAAATTGGTTCATACAATAAAGGCTATTGATCCCCATATTTACAGGTTATAAACCCTTCACAGATAAATTAAGAAAATAATGCATAGCTGCTGTTAAATTACTTGAAAGAAAAATATTTCCTGTACATATCGTGTAAAAGCGTTCCCAATCCATTTCTTTTAAGAGTAGGTATTTATATTTACATTGATATCGTCGGAAAAGTAAAGCAAAGATATACCCCCCACCCCCTAGCTATTTCCGAATCGACAAAAACTAAAATTGTAAAAAAAAAAAAAAAAAAAAAAAAAAAAAAGTGATAGAAACCCTGAAGTTGAACATTGCAGGAAAGCTATAACGATTATCCTATGTCACAGAAAATAGCATTTTCCCGTTACACACATATTTCAATTTCCGGGCGTTCAAAAATGCTCATGAAGTACGCTAGATGTATCTATCGTCACAGAAATTAAAAAAAGGGCCGTCCATAAATGATGACTCGCGATTTTTCCGTATTTTTGACTCGCCTTCCCCCTCTTTGTCACAAAGTGTCGTGCTTCCGTTTACCCCCTCCCCCTTTCTTGCCATATGTCAGGCTATATTACGTAACTAGTATGTTGTGGCATCACAAAACTTTCTTCTATTTAAATCACGTCAATTAAACCATTTAAAAAGTGCAAATAATTACATCGATTTAGCGCATAGGTATATATATTATTTTTTTGCATATTTTGTTTGTCTATGTATATCAAGGTCTCACAGAATCTGAAGTTTGGTGAAATTCTGTGCTTTAGTTCTTGAGATATAGTAATCATTAAAATCATGAAAAACGTAGTATAGCAGCGCCACCTGCACGCCAATTTACACCAAAAACCAATAAGCACTAATTCATATCAAGGTCTAACTGAATATAAAATTTTATGAAATTTCGAACATTAGTTCTTGAGATAGAGCGCCCACAAATTTTTTGTCACATACAGACAGACAGAGAGACAGTTTCTAAAAATAGTCAAAACGTGTTCAGGACCTTCTAAAACGTATAAATCCGTCGAAAACAGGAAGTCGAAAATTTTCATGAATCCAATACTTTTTCTTGTAATGACAGAAGAAAGTAAAAATATACTTGGAGTTCAGAAACAATGCATTACGTTTTCAATCACATTTAAAATTTTATTTTTAAACTTTAATTGTGAGTTTTAATGACATGTGTGAGCTGAACAATAAAAATGATTCAAATTTTGTATGAAATAAAGTTTGCAACCATAAAATAATTAATATAGAATGGTAATAAAATATTAATAATAAAGAACATTTGAAAACAGTAGTATTTTGGAATTTGAAATAGAATTTAACATATTTGATTTTAAATCCTATCTTTATGAACACAAAATATTTTAGTTTTACAATAATTTCATACTTCGTAATTTAATCTACTGAATTATAATGCTTTCATTTTAACCAAAATATGTGAAGTCTCATTTCTTCTCACCTTTCTACACCCCCTTGTCACAAACTGTCACAACTTCGTGAACCCCCTCCCAACGCCCCTTCAAACGTGACATCATTTATGGATGGCCCCAAAGATTGTTGATAAAGCTTTTCGAAGACAGATATCGGTAGATAGCCGGGATATTAACTTTTAAAATTACGGACCCTTTTACCATAATTTTCGGATGGTTACATAAAGACAAAAAAGCTTACTTGAGGCGGCAATGGCTTTTTATCTGTAGATATCATCTTTTAATGATGTATTTGTATAATGCTATGATCAATGGTACAAAAGAAATAATGTGTTAAAAACAGAGCAATTTAATTCGAATTAATCACATAATGATTATGGTATTTACAACAAATTTCTATTGATTGGCTCTGAGAATACGTCAATCGTGTCTTTAAGTGTTATTAAAGATTCTATTAATTAAAAGTATATATAGAAAAAAACGCTGCGAAGAGAAAGTGGTATTACAATATTTAGACTTACTTGCGAAGCACGCTTAGTATAATAACAAGTTTAAATTTGGCAAAAATAAATACACTGATAAACGAAAATGATATGAAGACTAAATACAGTTGACTCTCGTTAATTCGAAATCGGATAATTCGAATCTTCGCTTAATTCGAACTAAAGTCCCGAAATTATCAATGGCAGAATAACGTTAAAATTTTTCATTAATTCGAACTCATTTTCTCTTGACTTCATTTAATTCGAACTAACGAGAATTCCGATTTTTCATTTTTCTCTTCTTTCTCACGAATTTAAGATCATCAGAATAATTTTCTTTGATTTTTATAAAAATTGTTCCGAACAAGTATACATATAATCCGATGCATCAAATATCCACTTTCATAGTGCCCCATCTGTCCATCAGTGAAGCTTTAAATTTTTCTTCCGTTGTGCTTGTTTCTAATCTTTTAATTAGTTATGTATTTATACATTCTAATTTAATATTAAGTCATATTCTTATGATAACAGTCGAAATAAATTTAAAAAAAAACATTTTAACATTCATTCTTTTCTAATAGTACCATATTAAGCATGTTTTCATTTCATATTTTCCATAATTCGAACTTCGGATAATTCGAACATTTCTTGTGGTCCCGAAAAGTTCGAATTAACGAGAGCCGACTGTACTTCACTAAGAAAGAAACAGTGTTACATGTTTTCAAACTTGTAAGTGTTTGGAACGTAATAATCCGTTCACTAAGCTCCAAGTGTAACTGCTGTATAAGCAATATTTTAGATAATATCGATCTATAGATTTTATGAATTTTTGATACATTTTAAAATTAATTATGCTCTCAAGAATAACATTTATAATTGTAATTAATTTCTTTTTTTTTTAATACAATGTTGAAAAAATTATATTTTCTGAGCATTTAAAACAAAATGCAGAAAAAAACAGCATTACAAGTTTCCCCATTTGCAAGACGCTCAGAGGATTAAAACACATATGTATATGGTTTATAATTTTTAAAATTAATTTTCATTATGGCTATTCCTTTTTCTTTCTACGATAAAATTCATTTTATAAATTTCAATAAATCGAATGTATTTAGAGTTTAGCATACAACCGTATTTTTTAAAGCATTTTTATCTAAATCAGACTAAGTCCTTCTTTCTTACTTACATATAGAGATTCTTAATATTTTAAACAGTTAAGAAACTTTTTTTGAAAATATATGCAATTTATTTGTTTATGGTTTTCCCGATATTTAATTATTAAATTTAACAGAACCTATATACATATATTTTGTAGTTAGTACAAATTACTGTTTTATGCAAAGTGTAATTATTTATTTAAAATTACTTTAGAAAAATACGAACTCTTAATACTTAATTATAGATATTGTAATTTAAATAATATGGTAGCGAACTTTCTCAAACATTAAATGTTTATTGTTACGTTCTGTAATCACGCAAATACTTTGTTTGGAAACAGCTTCATGGGCAATAAATATATATTATCGTTCAGTTAATATGTTACTTAAATATCCCAAATTTCAAACGGAATTTATTTATTTTTGTGTAAATATTGTGTAAGTAAGTATAAAAAAAAGAATACTGATTGATAACTTGAAGTATATAGAGTATATCAATCAATTTTGTAGTACCTCTCCATTTACAGAAATTATTTGTGTGAAATAGCGTGAAACATATAATTGCAGAAAATAATTGCATGTTGATAAAGGACAGAGTTAGAGATAAACTGCAATTTATCTCTAAAACAGTTTACCTCTAAGCACTGAGCTCGACATATAACAGAAGGTCCGACTCTTCGGTCAGTCGTCTGCTAGCCGAATTACAACCCGGAGAAGTATAGTAGGCAAAAGAGAAAAAATAGTCCGCTTTTTCAATGTTAGACATAGGAGAAATCTCTTTATTATTATCCCAATTTATTCTTCACTAATTAAATAAATTATAAAAACAATGAGAGTAAGTCATCTATAAGAACAGGAACTACACGATTAGTACTTATTTAGCAGAAATATTTTTAATTAAATTGTTTATAAACCCCATCTTTCACATCCATTCGAAATCGGGAGATAATGTTGTTTTGAAATTGGCATTTAATTATCCGGCTTTTTTATTATCCGAATATGTATTTTTATTTTATTATTTCTGAACGAAAGAATACTTTGTTTTTATCATTATGTTTATAGTTTTAAAGAACAATTTACAAATTAATTTCAACAAAATAAAGCTTCAAATTTTAATCAAGGGGTTTTAAGTAACACAAAAATTTCAGAAGTATTAAAACATAAGGTAATTTTTAATATAATAAATGTATTTATACATTTGTTTTCATAGTTTCAATGTGCATTATTATCGCCGTAAAACAAAATCTAGAGTGAAGAGGAAGCAGTTATCCTATAAACTATGAGACTGTTCCAAATATTCAATATCCCCTCCCCCGCGTAATATGTTAATATTTTAGCAATAATTTGTTGTCATTTTATGTAAAAGTATCTTCTTTTTGAATTTAAGTTTTTTTTTCTTTTTTTAAAGAATTATAGGTCAAGGCAGCTGTTAAAAGTAGCCTTTCGATGATAAATTAAAGTATACTCTCAACCATGAGGATAATACAAGAAATTAGTTTTGTGGTACTGAGAAAATCAAAAGACAGATTGCATTTTGAAGATGTATGTACTCGACTTATGCAGGGGCATATAGGGCCTGAGGGGCATATTGCCTCAGGACATTTTTTCAGGGGCTCCCATGATAATAATTAGGATTTTCATTAAAAGAAGTCAAATGCTTAAAATTTGCCAAAATTTAGCAAAATTCGTACATTTTCCAACATTTAGGAAGGGAATATACCCCCCCCCCCTTCCTTAACCTCAGTTTCCAGTACTCCCTCCACCCATACAAAAGCAAAGTTTATCATTAGAAAACTGATGTTTAAAAAACTATTACTACTAAGTATTCTATTCTTTACAAAAGAAATTAATTATTACAGTTTTCTGCTTATGACAGGTTAAAATCATTAATTATGCCCATTTTTGAGCCTTCTATATAAGACATCTTATAATGTACGAAGATAAGCAAAGTAAAAGTTTGCAAAAAAATATATTTGAGTCAAACAATCTATGATTTTTTCTATTATCAAACTAGTATTTTTCATTGAGGCCATATTTTTGCACTATCCTGTAATACAGATGTGAGCAGTACAGAGTACAAAATTTATGTATACACCCCAAAACACTGCTTAGTTTAACATTGTCCCCCCCCCCCCAATCCCTTAACAGAGTATAAATTGTAAAATATATTTTACTTATTATCTACCACACATGCAAAAGATAATGAGTTGAACATAGCAGAATGAGTTATTGTCCTTATCTAGAATTGAAAGAAAGAAAACACAGAAACATTTCTGGAAATTAAATGTTGAAATATTAAAAATCCCCCCCCCCCTAAAAAAACTGAATTGTATGACGCATCTTGTGTCACCAAACCCTTCTCTGGATACCCCTGTATGTATACATACAATAATATGGAAGTTTAGTGCTAGTCACTTCCACATTATTCACAAAAACTTCTTATAGATAAATAGGAGAAGAGCCCCCCCCCCCCCAGAATGATGCTTGCCCTGGGGCCCTCCATAGCCTTGTAATTAAAACTCTGAATAGAAAATATAGTATTAATCTTAAGTTTTAGCAAATTTAGTATAAATATCCTTAAAATATCCATAACTCACTTTTAATAGCACGCTAATGAATTAAACAACATACCAATTTACTTATAGCTGAACTTTGTTAGAATTTTAAATAATTTTTATCCAATGATATATTATAGTAGATAAATTATATAAATATATGGTATAGATTTCCTTTTTTTTCCACATATGTGACAAGATGTCATACAAAAGTGCACTTCTGAACATAGCTGGCTTGCTAAGTATTAAAACATCTGATAATAAATATTTACAGAAGTTTAGAAACTCCATACATCTCCTTCGGTTTTGGTTAACTGCAATAATATACCATAAGCAACTATTTCAACATTAACCAATATAATAATCTGATTTTCACAATTCTAGAAATTTAAAATTCTTTTTTTGAATTTATTTCAATATATTCTAAAGTTTTCTTTTTAAAAATTTATTTTGTCAAAACAATTCTAAATAAAAATGCTAATATTATAAATAGGATGTCAATGATTTTAATTAAAAAATATAAAATCAATGATTAAATTCATAAATTTTCTAAATGTTTAAAATTTCATAAAAAATAAATAAAATCTAGGATGAACATAATTTGAAAAGTATCTGTAAGAATTTGACTCATAAATAGACAGTAAAGAATATAGACAGGTTAGAAGAGTGTTTCTAATTTAAGTCTTATAAAACATTAATATTCTAAGTTCATAAAAATATATAATTTGTGTCATGATTTCCTTTAACTAATCATGTTATTCATTCTTTTACATTTTTAATTTCTGCAAGTGGAATAATAGGTTGCTAGCATGTTATTTTCCCATTCTACTTTTGTAATAATTGCTTTAATTTTTCTTATCAGGAATTTTCTTATTCGAAAATAAAAGCAACTTTATATAAAATATCTGTAGACAAAGTCAAAAGAGAAAAAAAGAAAATAAAATTGAGGATGGGACTCAGCTATCCAATGCAAAATAATGAAAAATGTTGAAATGAAAACAAGATAATAGAAAATAACATCTCCTTAGGTTTAGCATTAGCTTGCAAGTATCTTCTCTCTTCTCATTCAAAGGCAGGAGCCTTAGATAAATATCTTAAGCTGAAAGAAGATCAAGCGAATCTCATTCTGAATATTTTTACACAAGAATGTAAATAAATTTGTTGCAATCCCTTTCCTCCTCCCCCCCTCCAGAGATAAATGGACAAAAACAATGGAAATTTTACAAATATTGCTTTTAACCTCTTTGCAACAGGCATCTTTTACTGAATTCTTAATCTTTTATCATCAGTTTTATAAAAACAAAATTTGTCAAATTGAATCAACAAAGTTTATTGTTTAAATAAAGCAAAATTTATAATTAAAAGTTACTGTTGACAATAATAATATATTCTGACAACCTTATATGCATAAGTGATTTGCTAAAAAGTTGTCAAGTTTAAATTTTGTTTCACAAAATTAAACACATTTTTTATTATTTTATAAACATAAAAAATGCTTTATATTGTTTTATAGCTGCTTCAATTATTATAAGCTTTGAGTTAACTTCAATCATTGTCAATAGAAACAAAATATTTGTAAATTTTCAATTAATCTATATATATATTACGCCAACATATGCGGCACAAAAATCAGGGTTATTTGTTTGATGGCAACAAACAATTTGTTTTGTTTTCTTATTCTATTGGCTTAAAAAATAAATAAAAATCATGAATTTTAAACATCTCAGTTACAAATTAAAGTTATGTTATTATAAATGAAATATGTGAAAGGATTATTAAAAGTAGAAATTGTGAAAAGTTTTTTAAAATGTGTCTTAAAAAGTTTTATTAAGTATTTGATTTTGATGAACTTTGATATTCGGCCAAATCTAATATTCAGCAAGCCGAGTACTAGTTTCATATTCGGTCAAGCCAAATATTCGGCCTTAACAGACTATTTTCATATTAAGCCGAACAGAATATATAACATAACTAAATAGGAGGAATACTGAATAGATACCAAATATTCAGTGAATTGCTCATTTTTACAAAAAATAAAAATATTTATTAACTAAGTTAAGTTAGCTCTTTGCATATGCATTAAGATTTCCAATGAAATACAGTGAAACTTTATTTTCTGCTTACTAATTGCTTAGATGAAAAGTAAAGAAAGTATAAAAGCTTATAAAGCATGCAAGGGAAGGGCTTAAGAAAATAATAAATGCTTAACTATTATTCATTATTTTTTTATAAACCAAAAAGAGTGAGGCGTCCATTACTGGAAGGCGGTTTATTACTGGCACATCTATCCTATGTATATATTTTTTAAGTTGGCACTTGTGAATAGTTCACAAGTGTGTATTTTTTTAAGTATGCGTGCATTTTGATTTTTAATTGAAAATTTAATAATTCTTGTCAAAGAATGAGCTATTAATTTTATATTTTTAGAATTCTTTCACAGTTTTAATTTATTGGAAGTTAGATAACAATTAAAAATAGTTGCTTTCTGTATTTTTACCAATTTTTAAAATCATGATGCACAAATTTTTGATACATGACATTAAATATAACATTTAGAAAAAAGTAAAGACAATAATAGAATTATTCAATACTCATAAAAGAAGAACAGTTTTGCTATGCTTGACACAAAAAGGAATACATATATTAGTGTATAATTTTTCAAATAATTTCTGGCATCTATGTTGAAATATTTATTTTGATTTATTCACACAACTAGAAAAAAGGCATTTAATTAGTTGTTTATATCACAGATTTTATTGACAAAGAAATATTTTTGTCTTATTTACACAGGTTCATTGCGCCCCAAATATGTTTTCAAGTAGCCTTCTGAGTGTTTAATTCATGGGGTTCTCCCCCCCCCCCTTGAAAGATTTGAGATTTTGTGTTTTTATTTAATGGTAAAAAAAATGCAATCCTCCGGAATTTTATAATGTCCCCTCCGGAGCAACAGAAATCCCTCCTGGAAAAAAGATGGAGGGGTCAGTGTCTAAATTAAACACTGACCCCTCCATCAAGACACATCACACATGTGAACAATTTCAGACAATTTTTAGAATGATAAGTTAGAAGTTCTTGATAAATGTTTTCAAAAGTTTCACTAAAAGAACAAACGAAGTGTAAATACTCATATCAATCAGTTTTTGTTTCAATAGCTCATAAAAATTTTGAGAAATAAAAAATGTAAAAAGTTGTTCACGTGTGCCCCACTTTTCCCTATATTTTGATGTTCAATGACATGTCTATTGTTAATCATTTGGTGCAAATATAAACATAATACCATTTTTTATAGATAAACGATAAATTTATGAACGTGAAAATATTAAGTTAAAAAGTAAGCTGTACGATAATTATACACTATTTTTCAGAAAATTTTAAAATGCATCCAAAAAATTATAACAATAATTGTTACAATAAATGAATTTATAGAATTACGATGATACATTAAAATAATAATAATAATAATAACAATAATGGAATAATGTTTTACACCAACTATCTAACTAAATATTAATTTAAATATTTATGTATTTTTATTAAATATTTATCCAATATATATGTTAAAGCATTTTCTCAAAATATTTTCCAATAAGTATTTTAGTAATCTTTGTATTAAACACTAGACAAAAAATGATACTTGAAATTAAAATAAATCAAAACAAAAAATTATCATTCACAAAGTTTGCACATAGTTAAACCTCGTTAACAAAAACACGTTTAACGTGGATTACATTTAACCTAAACTGTTTTTACAATCCCCTACGAAAATGAATACAAATGTTTAATACTAATAACATGAATTACTGTTAATATGAACAAAATTTCGATACCACTTGAGATTCACATTAACGAGGTTCGACTGTATCACACTTGTGGCTGGTTAACATGTGCATAGGAGTAAAAAAAAAAAAAGGCATTTTACCTGTGAAATTGCAAATTTCCCTCTTTTGTCCAACGGTTTTTACAGCCGTAAGCAGAACAACTGCTCACCATGATGTATGGTTAATAATTATATCAAGAAAATTAAAAGAAATTAGAAAATAAATAAACTGCTCACATAGTAGGCAATGAGCGAAACAGCGCTTTCTGCCTAGTATACGAACCAAAACTCAGCTAAAAGTGCCGTCACTGTATTCATCCGCGTTGACCGCGGGAGCTAACGTTGGAAAATAGGAAGCCGGATCTCCTGTTATATGTCGAGCTCAGTGCCTCTAAGTTTGTCTCCTTAAGATCACGTGTTGTTTCCGCTGATGGCATGTTTGCCGATCCCACCGCAGCTAGCATAGTGGAAGAAATACTGGATTCTGATTGGTTGAGTAATCTAAAGGGCATTTTGCTTTATTTCATTGTTGAGTTTACGTTTATTTAATCATCAATTTCTGTTTGAAAACTTTTTGAAAGATGAATTTTGATAAATTTCTCACTGATTTTACATATTTATTAAAATATAAAGAAATATTTTCTGAAATTTATAATTAAATAATCATGATGTTTCTCAATTGCCAAAAATGTCAATGAATTGTCAATAAAACTGCCATTTCTTCTTATTATTTTTTTAACATGATTTCACATACATGTTCTTAATACGTACATTCACATTTAGAACAATTTATTTATAAACAACAATTACATTTCCATTTTACGGCGTCAGTTACGTGATATTTACAAATCAAATTGTTCTATATTACTTTTTTAAATGCCGTTTCTTCTTCTTATTATTATTATTTTAATATGACTCTGAACGATTTATTTACAAACGACAGTTGTTCTTTAAATTATTCAACCAATCAGATGCCCGTATTTTTTTTTCCCTATGGGATCGTCAAAAAAGCAACGCGTCCTGATTTGTTATTTTCGTTTAATGGTGATTTATACAAAATGTATTATTGTAATTAGTCTGAACTATTAGTTTTTCCTGAAAAAAAAATTTTATTGTTGAGAATGTCTATTTTACAGAGGAATGTCTATAAGACAACAATTGATGGAAGATTTTTAAAGAATAATTTTTGTGTAATTTATATTTTTCTGAACAACGCTAACATACTTCATCATTTTTTGAAGAACTTAATCTATAAAAATCCTTAGATGACTTGACTTTATAAAAAGAATTTGTTTTTAATTCTGAAAGTTATAACATTTATAATGTCTCAAACGGTATGTAATTTGTCTTGACTATGACATGTAAGCAACTGACTTTTTTTCAGTATGTCAAGTAAACTCAATTTAAATACTCTTTTTAAAAAATATATTATTCTTAGCGGTATATATAAGAATTTTAAACAAAATTATTTTTCTGTATGTTTTTCAAATCCGAGATAATATGGCTTTGCATATATGATACTATTTAAACTCAGTATTAACTCTAACAATTTAAACAAGAAAGAAAATATCATGCATAAAGCATCGTTTATAAAGTATTTTTCAACACATTCAGTATAATGTAACAAAGTTAAACCATTTAAAAATTAAAATATTATGTCTTACTTAATGATAAATCGCGCATCGTATAACGCATATTTGATATTCCAAAATACAATCGGAATTTTAACGGAATTTTTAGCAGTCCTGTATATGATAAAGATATTTGTATCTATTATCAACATCCATTCCAAAATTTAGTTCTTTTAAGAGATACACACATTTCATTTGAAAATTCCCCTCTAACATTTTTTTCTAATAAAGAGAATAGTAAGTCATCTAATAAGGATAATAATTTTGTGCAGCCCTTTGTATGAGGTATATATTTTATGAAAAAGAGTAATATGCAAAAAACTAGTTAAATTTAAAAGTGCATACCGAATTTTAAAATGTACTCTCCAGCACGTATTACGCAAAGACTGATTGTCCTCGTAAATTAATAAAAATGCTATGAAAGCTCTTTTTTACGTGATCATAGTGAATTTTAGCGATTTTTATCTGTTTAAATACATTTGAAATAGCGTATTATCATTTAAATACTCTCCATACGAAATTTCCCGATATACCATAATCTAAGTCTTTTGAGGGTCCCTGTACATGAGCCATTAATCGATTAATCGTACATATTTCGTATGCAATACCAAACATGCTTTAGTGATTCTAAATAAACTTTATGATTTCTATGAAAATCTTAGTATATTTACAGGAGTTAGAGCAGGGAAGGGCGGACAGATAAACCGAATACATAAGCACTTTTCAAGTTTTTGGAAAAGTGCCAATAAAAAACGTACATCGAAATATATCAAGAAATGATAGTTAGAACTTACAGAAAATAATGATTTTTGTCCATCTGTCACATAAATATGAATTTCGTATCAAAGATACTTCAGCTTTAGTCCAATAATTTAGTGAAATAATTTTAGTATAATTAAGAGGAGTTTTTGTTTGTTTTTCGGAAACATGCTTAATATAAATGTATATGTCTTACAGATTTAATCACTATTCTGGTTTCTGCGTGAAGAATAGAATTTAAGAAATGGATTTTTAAATTATATTATAATATAATATGGGGTAATGTGATAAGTTGGTTTAATAAATTTAAATGTCTTTTCTATTTAGAGGGACATCATATTATCACGATATTCAATTTTTCCAATTATGTCAATTAATTTACAATATTGGGATTAGCATGTAATGCTGGAAATGTATGTCAGACAAAACTAGCGTGCATGTGTCATGGGCAAGGTCCGATCATTTGCATTTTTTTCTATAGAAAAACGGTTTCTGAAAGAAAAAAACCGGACGATTTTACAGAAATACTTCTGGTAATATTGGCGTTCAGAATACCAGAAGTATTTCCGTAAAATCGTCCGTTTTTTTTTTCAGTGTGAAAATCGCACAGGGCTGCCAATGACGACTATTTTTTTTTAATTCTAACTGGTGGCACTACTTTCTTACAACAGAAATTCTTAATATACAATTTAACAGTATTTGCAAAAAAATATACTTCAAAATTTATATTAGAAAAATACCGGTACAAACGGAATACAAAAATAGTCGCCTGTGGCATCCCGGGTCACATCACTCAATCGGAAGAAAAGTGATACATCTTTACAAAAGTTTATCTCACAGGTGAGGCATGACAAAATTACAATGATGTATCTGTTACATGAAATTAAAGCACTTAGATCTGCATTCTGCATGCAGATATAAAATTATGCATGAAAGCATGTTTTACCATTGGTGACATATGATGGAGTTGGGAGAGTTGGGTAGTTATTTCTCCACGCATAATCCACCTCTCTTCTGTGGTCAAGAATGGATATATAGTACAATAAAGTAAATTTTCTGTTATGCCACTTATAAAAGATTTCGTCTAGCAAGTCAGATTATTTCAAAAACAGACCTATGAATGGAACAGACTGCAAAATAAATTTTCGTTAGCTGTGTCCTGTGAAAATTCTGTGGTTGTGTAGGTTGAATACTCTGACAATTGATAAGATCGCAGTAACAGAATTTAGCCTCACAAAACTCGTTGAAACACCATAAATGCACGAAATTGTTACTTTTTTTATTTTAAAGCCTTAAAAATTATTATTTCCGTGAATACCAACAAAAATTTAGCTATCCACGCATTGTTAATTTTCATACACTTGCCTGCCTTACAATGATCGATTTTTTTTTTCTTTTTTTTTTCTTTGCATTTGATAATTTTTTTGTCCACACACTGTAACAAAAACTTTTTTTAGGTTTGAGCGATTAGTTTTTCCTGAAAACATTTTTTTTATTGATGAGAATGTCTATATCATCGAGTGCAGTCTATAAGACAACAGTTGATTGATGAGTTCGAAACAACAGTTTTTGTGTAATTTATTTTTCTGAACAACGTTAACATACTTCATCATTTTTTTAAAAACAAAATCCGCAAAAAAAAAAAAAAAAAAAAAAAGGATGGTTTGACTGTAATAAAGAAAATTTAAAACTATGAAAGATATATCATTTTTAATGTCTCCAGTGGTATGTAATTTGTCAAGACTTTGACAAGTAAACAACTGACTTTTTTCAATATGTCAAGTAAACACCTTAAACTACTATTAAATATATATATGTATGCTTAGCAGTATATATAACATTTTAAATCAAAATTTTTATGCTGAAGTTTCTTTTAATCAAATGTCTTAATATAACTTATCATGTATGATATTATTTATAATCAGTATTAAGAGTAAGAATTTACATAGAAAGCGTACATCGCAATAGAGCGAAAAAAGCAAGTTAGAAAGCTTTAAAAAATAATTTTTTAAACCATTTTCCACATAAATATGAATTTTGTATCAAAAAAAATTCTGTTTTTGTTTATTAATTTCATGTAATAATTTTAGTGCAATAGATATATGTTTGTGATTGTTTTTCGGAACCAGGTACCATATAAATATAAGGTAAATGCACCAGTAGTGGTCTACTTAAGGACATTTATCTAATTATTATTAAAGTATTAGTGAATTTAAAATACATAATTTTTTAGCCTAGTCCTTGCCTTTATATATCAGAATAAGCATTTAAATTTTTAAAATATATTCTCTAGAAAATATGAAAAATAATAAATGTTACGTTCCTCTAAGCTCCAGTAGTGGGCCAAGTAAATTTCTGATGCTCCAGTAGGGGCCCCCTAGAAGTGGGCCTCTCCATTCTTGAGTTCAATGCATACTCTACAGAAGTTATAATTTGTTTTACATTTCTACATTTAAACATACACAATAATGATATTTAGAAGTTTTGATGTTTACGTAAAATAATTTTAGCTTGTATTTAGTTTTTTCGTCTAGTCTGTAAAAACACCCTTCAAGTTCAAAGACTATGAGAATAATAAAGTTGTCCCTTTGCCTGATAACATATAAGGGTTCCAGACAATCAGCAACTAGTTTGTTATCTGACAGGGGGTGACTAGAAAACTTTTTTTTCAACTTTGAAAACTGGTGGCCCACTACAGGTACATGGCCCACTAGTGATACACTTACCCTATGTTTTGCAGTTTTAATTTTTGTTGTTCACTGTACACAAATTCCGTTAAAATACGGCGTAGCACTATTGCCAGCGTACAATTTGCAGTAAAATTCGATATAATAAAAAAAAAAATTACATCTAATTTTATTGCAACTTTTACTTATTTTATTTATCTATATTTATTTAATTTTATTGCAAAGACTGCTTGCAACATTGCCGTCAGCAGTTTTTTCTGTAAATGTAGCGGATTTTTTTACAGTGTGGTATCTAGATATTGCTTTATCAAAATAAAACTTAACCCTTTATGCACCGACCTTACTTTAAAGTACCATTGAAGAAAACTTTCTATAAAACTTATTTATTCTGCTTATTAATACATTTTTTTTTACTTTCCACACAAAACATTCTTATCGATCAAATTTAGATAGAATAGAAAAACTAAATAAGATAAATATTTTCAAAAAATTGCAGGTGGTTTTATTGTTCGTTTTTACAGGTATTTATTTTCTATCTTTAAATAATATTATATAAAACATATTCAACTGCCGGCAAAAGCGTTTCTATTTATAGAGAAAATCTTAATACATTTCAACTCATTGCTTTTTTAAGAATTGTGATATTTTCAAAAGAGTTATTTTAGTTAATTAATCTGATTATTTTTGTAAATATTTCATAAAAATTATAACTATCGATATATTTCATTAGTTTTAAGAAAAAAAAAGTCTTCCACACATTAGTATTATGTAAAAATTCAAGTATACCTTCAGCTATTAAAGAAGATATTTATTCTAGTGGATCAATTTCTTCATAAATAATTCGGTTGATGAAGGGTTAAGTAAAAAAATTTTAAATACTATGATAATGCCATATGGGATAATGCAAAAATTTGGTTTAATAAATTTACATATCATTTGTTAAGAAGGGCATCATATATCACGAAATTCGATGTAGGGAAACAAGTCAATTAAGTTGCAGTAAAGCGATTAACGTGTAATGTTGTAAATTTGTGTACAGACAAAATTGGTGTATGCAACGGTCAAAGCACATATAAGTTCAAAAGTCTGATGACTTGATTTTTTTCTATAAAAGGCCGCTTTCTGGAAGTCAAATTGCTGAATCACAAAAAAGTGACACTTCCCCAGTAGCCAAATAACACTGGTCTAATATTGGCACATTGGTGCAATAGTGGCATGAGATATTGCTCAATTTTGGGGTGTTTACATTTTCCCTTATTTAGTCAATATTTGCAGCCAATATGATGCCAATGTAACGCCAACATTTGTAGAATATTGGGGATTTATTGGAAATATTTCCAATGAAACGCCAATGTTTGTGCAATATTGGGGTTTCATTGGAAATATTTCTAATGTAACGCCAATATTTGTAAAATACTGAGTATTTCATTGGAAATATTTCCAATGTAATTCCAACATTCCTACAATATTGGCATTTCATTGGAAATATTTCTTATGAAATGCCAATGTTTAACCAATATTGGCGTTTTATTAGCAATATTTCCAAAAATGAAATGTTGGCGCAACGTTAGAGCAATATTGGTTTGCCATCAGAGTTCTCTTCAAAATTTAATTCCACAGGCGAGACATAACAAAATTAGCAAGATTTTGGTGTAACATGAACTTAAAGCATTTAGCTCTGAATGCAGAAATAAAAACAAGCATAAAAACACGTTTTTACTTCTGATGTGCTATGATGAGGTTTGAAAAGTTCGATAATTATTTCTTCCCACATAATCCAACCCTCTTCCATAGTCATGAATAGTCATGTAATATAATTAAACAAATTTTGCACATGGCTACACTTATAAAACTTTTCGTGTAGCAAGATAGACCCATAAAAACAAAATATATTAATCAGACAGACCTATTAATGGAACAAAAATAAAACAATAATTTTCGTGAGAAGTGTCCTTTTCTTGAGAGTGAGCTATACTAATAGATTGTTACTAAACACAAGACACAAGAAAGGTTTTCGATACCTTATTTAAAAGTGTTTTTCTTATTTTGTTTGGGTAACTGGATGACAATCTGTGTACAAAAAGAACAAATGTTAGAATGTATAAGGTATGTGTAAAGAAAATAATCTGCATTTTAAATGGCAGCGAAAAGTCTGCTATTAAAAATGTATCTAAAAGTACAGATTTAATTTTTTTTCGAAATTGAATTAATACAACCTATCGCAACTGTTGCAAAACCTGCATTTATTTAATAAATCAAAAGCATCATTAAAGTGGTATTCACAATAATTACTTAAAATTTTACGCATACATTTTTTTTTCTAAAGATACCACGAGGAGATGACAATTTGAATATCTAACTAAATGAATTTAAATTTTAATTAAATTTCGTGCTTTAGATCATGAGAAAAAATGCCAAGTCAAGGTACATTACATATACAGAGACAAAGTCAAAGACGCACTCACAGACATTGTGTAAAAACATATTTTGCGGGAACTGTGACTTCTAAAATGTCTAAATACGCTGAAAAATTTCACAAATCCAATACCTTCTACTTGCATAGATAAACGAAAGTAAAAACTAGTCGTTGGGGGCCACCGTAATACTTACCCATCATGGATATGTATATGAAAATAAAACATGTGAAACTATTTATACAATGCATTGCAATTCATAAACAAAATTTAAATATTGTTAATATACATAGTAATGCTATATTAAAGAACTGCTAATGTACCAATTTCGACAAATTATATAAAACGCCAAACTACTCAAGTAGTACCGAACTGCGTAAAAGAAACATCCTTATAACTCCAAAAATAATAATTCTATTAACTAACAATTAACTGCGTCGGATTAAGCGTCTCATTTTCAATTAAAATATACCTCTGAATTGAAATTTGAATGAAATACAGGGTCATGAAAAATCGAAAAATGTGGAAAACAAGATTACAAATATCTCGGCAACTAATAATCCGATCGACTTCGTTCTATATGCAAAATGTGTGTTATTTTATTGCCTTTTACGTCCATTCCTTAGAACAAAAAAATTCGGAAATTTTTATGTACCTTTCATCAGAACGAATTTTTCGAGAGTCCGAAAAAAATAGTTCCGGATAATTGAGGTTGCTGATATTAAATAGGGTTCGTCCCATTCTTACATACTAACTACATACAAAATTTCAAATCTCTATCTCAATTTGTTCGGGAGATAGAGCGTTTACAGACTGACAGACAGACAGACAGACAGACAGACGGACGGACGGCAAAATTTTTTTTCTAAAAATATGTTTTTCGGAATCTCCACTATCTAAAACGTGTAAATCCGTCAAAAAAAATTTTTCGATTTTCAAAACGATTGCAAGACTTACCCTATACTACGTATGATGGGTAAGTAATAAGGAAAACTTTTTTTTTACGATATGTGGAAAAAAATGTTTTTTTCTTTGTTACATTCTAGCACATACAAAATTTATTTTGGTCTTGATAGTCGAATGAGCTATAATTTTGGTCTTTGCAATAAACTCGTGTACAGTGACTCACATTTATTTATATTTACTTTTGCTTTTTCTATTTTAAGCTGGAAAAAATCGCTGTTATTGAATTCTTTGAAAGATTTGCACGTTAAATTTTTATATGTTTTTTACTAATACACTGAGAATCAATGACACTTTCAAATATGAAGAAATCGTTTTTATTGATTTGTTATGAAACAAATATGACGATCAACGTTTCAAATATGACGACTCAACGCTGCTAATTATAAAATGAAGGAAATACTCAGTTGTTAAATATAGCAAATGCCACCACAGTAATTGAAGTTATTCATATTATTTCATTTTTATAACTGCTAAAAACGCTCCCTTCAGTAATATTTTATAACATATAATGACGAGAACTATTTTTTATTGTAATAGCGTAAGTATATTTAAAAGTCATTTTAATGTGATTTCAGTATCGTAGAGTTTGTTCTTCATCTTCGAAACTCAAGAATGGATGAATTTCTAAAAGAAACACATGGCAGGTTGAATTTGCAGGATTTCATTGAAAATTTTAAAGATAATTTTATTATTTTTGATCTTTTGAAATATTTATACCAATATTTATTATATGCGTACTTAATTTTCCAAGTTATTTTATGATTAGAGATAGCCATGCACCACGTGCATTCTAAAAACTGCATTTTAATAACTCAACAAAAATTCTCAAATCTGAATATGTGGCATAGTCAAAATGGCTTTGAATCAAAATTACTCAAGTCTAAAACATGAATATACTGATTTCTGAAAGCATATTTTGATATATGCTCATGTTTGAGTATGTTCGTTTATTCAAAAATGAGCATATATGATTTTCCAATTTGAGTAAGATTGATTCGGAGTTAGTTTGACTATGTGAAGTATTCAGATGTACTTATTTTTATTTTTTTCCAGTTTTAAAAACTTCATTTTTAGTGTAATTAATCCGAATAAATATATTCTAAAATGCAGTTGGACATAAAAATATAAAAAATTAAAAGTGGGAAGGGAAAATTTATAACTTTAACCCCCCCTCCTCCCCCACTCCAGGAAAATAAATATCGTAGAAACACCTTTACTGTTTAGCAACAGCTTCAGGCAGACATGTGCTAATGTCTGTTGTATAAGCTTAAGTTAAAGACATTAATTAAATTTTAAAGCAACCAGTAGTAAAGAGAAAAAATTGAGGAAAAGAAAAATATCTCATTCGAACCATAAAATTATTATCTAAGATATAAATAAATGAAATATGAATGAGAGAAATGACAAATGTAACTTATGCAAATGAATGATGTATACGGAATAAGTTTAGAGGGCTATTGTGCGTGTATGTGGTTTTTTATTATTACTGATTGGAAAAAAATAGTTGAGGATAATATTATATTTTATAAACCATATTTATAAAATAGGAATATATTGTATATACTACAGAAATAATTCAAATATAAAGCTAATGTAAAACCTAATTATCAGTTAACATATCCGCTAAAAGTATCATTTAATCAGATAACTAAATGAAGTAAAATTCGTATTCTATTTCATTTAAATCAATTGCATTTTTTTTTTTTTTTTTTGCATTTTTTCTTGACAAATATTCGTGTTATTAAAATAAAAATTTAGCACGAATTCGGTAATTAACATTAGTAAGATTTTCAATGAAAAGAAAAAATATATTAGATAAAGATTTTTGATTAGAAATTGTGATGACAGATTCCTTGAAAAAATTATGGATTGTACATATACGTAAGCATATGTTAATGATGATTAAAATAAAAACTGGTTCGCAAAAGTCCGAGTATATTCTAAGACCATTTTTTCCAAAGCCCGTGGTTTATTTCAAAAAAAGTATTTTTTACTCAAATGTAATATATACAGGGTGGTCATAAAAAACTTTGCCGATATACGGAGCTCTAGCGGCCAGTCCGCTCAACCGATCGAAATGAAATTTCAGATATAGCTATTCAGAGGTATGAGCTCGAGATTCTGTGAACGACAACAAAATGGCGCTCACGGTTACGGTTATAGTTTGCGACAATTAGAAAGGCTTTAATACTTTTAAAATTAATATATTTAAAAAATGATTTGTCATTAATAATAAATTCTAATTACCTTATTGCATACGTTATTTGATAAAGTTAAATACGTATATTAATATTAGTTTTCGGGAATTTAATTTCCCTTGACAAATAGTATTTATGTGACTTTAAAATGTTGTAGCTATGTGATTGGATAACAATGGTCTAACACTTTAAGTGCAGTGCTACATTCTATTATCAGTGAATGACCTAGAAACTCTGAATGCTAGAAATAATTTAAGGTCTACTTTAAATTACTTTCATTCAGTTTATATTAGTTTAAATTCTTTTTTCAATAATATACAAAATATTTAGTTTGATTTATCTTAAATTTAAATTTAATTTTGGTTGTAATCACTGAAAGTGCATATTTGAAATTTTTTATCACTTAATATTTTATTTTAATTCATTACACATAATATTATTTTTAATTGCTAAAAGATTAGAGTTTAAAACATTAAAACACAGTAAAAATAGATTTATAGGACTGTTTACATGCTTCAAATTTACCGGAATCATGTCCAGAAAAAAATTAATAAAAATATTTTAAAATTAGACGTTATATGATACACCATAATTTTATTTTCACATATTCTTCATATTATACACGTTATTTTTAATGTTATCTGGATGTTCTTTTTTTTCTTGTAATCATCGTGTAACTGTAGTTATAATCTTTATCCAAAAGTTGTACATGATGATTCAAGCAAACTCTTTTTTTGCTCACACGATCTCGCAAATCAGTTAAGTAGTTAATAATATAATAAGGCGAAACACAATATTTTACCTCGATGCAAACATAAAATATATTATTTAAACTTTAAAACGTTCACTGTTTTACTTAAAACATGACTAAATATAATAAAAAAGGCGTTATAAGTTCAAAATATGCATTTTATTAAAAACCACTTTGTACTCTAGAGCCTTTCTAAGCTCTTCATCAAAGAACATTTTTATGTAGATGTTGTTTATCTGAAGTTTAATCCTGATTGGCTCTCGTATTTTCAAAACGGAGTGACGTATAAATAAACAGCATTTACTTATTAAAATATCATTTGATGAAGAGATTAGAAACGCTTGAAATTGCTACGAAACTTAAAATACATTTTTTCACCTTGTAACACTCCTTTTATTGTTTTAGTCTCCTTACAAAAAAAAAAAAAAAAAAAAAAAAAAAAAAAAAAAAAAACAATGATTTTTTTAAAATGTTTATATGAAATATTTTATATTTGATCTTAAATTTTGATTTAAATGATTAATTCCCTGAAATGCATTCAATTTTCTTTTATTAACTATATTTGTATTTAAAAAATCATCCCTTTTTTATTAATATATGGTACATAACTTAAATTTTTATCTTTATTTGTACGTGCCTTCCAGGCGTAATAAAGATATTAATAAATAAATAAATATCGCCAAAAGTACTCAACAAGATTGTTTTTACGTACTTTTATGATTTAATCCATCATATAAAAGAGAAGATAATAAAGTATAGAGATAAATGTAAAATGAATCATACATCATGAAACTATAGACTAATTCAAAATTATAGATATACTTTTGAAAATCATTTAAGTAGTCATTTTCGCCCATAGTTTTGTAATCGATAGTTAATTTAAAGCTTTATAAAATATTTATAAGCATGTGCATACAAAAAATTAAATATCCATTTAAGAGAAATAAGAAATGCACAAAAAATGTAAACATAAATAATTTTACTGTGCGTTCCGATAGCATTTGAGGAGTACATTAGTAATAAATAATTATTGAACATATATTTATATTATATTTTTCAGTATTTTTGTAATGCAATAAAATAAAACAAAGTAAAATCTTAAGAAATTGTCAAAAATGTATTTTTTGAGACCCATGTGCCATCAAATTTTATGTATATATATACATATATATATATATATATATATATATATATATATATATATATATATATATATAATTTCTTTTACCTGTCCAATCTTTCTCAGCTACCAGTTTCTTCATAAAAATCCATAACTGATAGTTTTAAAAGTACACGTACTGCATGTGTATATGTTTTGCAGTCAGAAGATGTTAAAATAATATAACTGCAGCTTTCAGAGCCCAATTCAAGAAGTTTTAATTTGAGGTATAATAAGAAGTATAATTTGAAGAATTAATAAGAAGTATTTAATTTGAAATTTAAAGTTTATTTTTCTAATAAAATACTTGTATATTTAGGGGAGAAATGTGTATACAATTAAAATAAGAATAAAAAAAATATTAAATTTGTATACCTTTTGTATATTGCAATACAAATGTTTAATGCATATTATCAAACTATTTTATTACAAATGATTAAAACAAAGTATTGCTTTAATTCTTGCAGCTGCAGCTTTATTTTTATTTAATGATGTATGTTTAATAATCAAAAATCACATAAATTTAAAAAAAATCTATTTTTAGGGCTCCGTATTTAAAAAGTAAAAGTCTATATCTATCTGTAACTAACTCTATAAGAAATCATATAAGATCGCTCCTGTGTCTGTTTGTCACAACCATTTTAGTCAAAAACTATGGGATGAAGAAAACTTAAGTTAGAAGAAGTAATAAAACCTATTGTACCACATATTTACAGATTATTAAACATTCGCAAATATAGTTAGGAAAAATGTAGAAGGACTTGTTGTGAAGATCACCGACCCGGGTAACTTACCGAAAGTAAATGATCGCACACAAAAAAACTCCGAAAGTGTAACTTAAAAATTAAAACACTTCATTTATTAACGAGAGAGTTAAGACAAGCAAGTCCCCCGCATGTGGGAATTATCTGAGCTCGAACAAGCTACATGTTTGCAGATCCGTGATTACCAGTGAAGTGCCCATATACAGTCATATCGTTTATCGCCAATAAGGTGGAAGAAGTTTTTCATACAAAGATTTTGGCGACAGAAATTGGTAGACCACGTACTCAGGATTTTGCGGTTAGCAACCCAGAAATTTTCCCACTCTAGCGAATATATTTTAGGGTTATTGAAATTGTTCAAGCCTGAGAACCAGACAGTGATAAGCAACCCGTTACACACATTGCACTTTTTCTGACAATAATTACGTTACCCAGATGAGCATTGAATAGATAAAAAGAAGCAATCAGCAGAAATGAAAAAGTAACAACTATTTCTAACACAAGACATTAATTGTGAAGTTGAAAGCAAAGAGAGGAAAGCAGATGTTAATAGAATGTAACGGATAAAAGATTATGATGAACCAAGCCTACAGTATTTTCTTTATTTTGTTAATAAATGTGGTATCTGATAAACGACAGATGTTTTTTGAATAACGCAAGAGAGATTCGTGAGAAAGGAAATTCTGTTATTACTTTCTACAGAGAGCCCCAAAAGTTAATAAGTTTTAACTTCTATTAGTGTGAGTAGGAAAGATAAAAATTAACTACTAAATGTAGAATTAATTTAAACTAATGGGATTATTAGTGAAAAGGTAAGTTAAAAAATCTAAGAATTTATTATGGGGAATTAATTACTGATTTTATGAAAGGGAAAATATATGTAGCGATAACTTCGTTACAGGACTAATAAACTTACTTAAAAAAAGAAGAAAATATTTTCATTGTATAGCGTATGAAAGCTTTCCTAACGCTAAACGCAAAAACGTGGTTCTGTCTATTTTCGGTGTTATATTTTCAGAGATATTCAGCAAATTTAAGATTTTCATAAATGAGGTTCAAATTTTCTTAATAGTATAATTGGATTTGCTTCCAGTTGTTCTTAATTTTTTTAATTTTTGATTTCAAATATTTTTTAAATATCAGTTGTTTAAAGTACATTATTCTAACTTCTATTATGCGAAATCAATTAAAAATATATGAATTATAATAACAATAATCATAAGTAGTTTTAAATATACATAAAGTGTAATATTAAACGGAATATAAGAAAATAATAAAACATTTTTTTTTCAAGTTGGGAATTTAATCAGTTCCATGAGTTGGGTATAGAGAGACTAATGCAATGGTAATTTTATGAATACTGTCAAAATTATTACATCCCCCCAGATGCGTGTTTTTTCTTAATTTTATTGGAAGGTTTATTGCAATCAACAAACAATTTTATTATAATGAACAAATTTGGAATGAAATACATTATATTGTTTATGATGATAATTTATCAAATATCCCCACTTATAGATAATTAAGTCAGATGTATGTATTGTAGCAAATTGCAAAATTATGAAAGCTTTTATCTATCTACTTTATACAGGATTTATCTTTATTTCGAGATAAGGAGATATATGGCAATCATTATATACGGGTGTGGTCGACTAATATTGCCATTTATAAATTATTTAGCCTTTTAGCTAATGATGATTCTATAATTTCGCCTTTCAAATATGAGGCACTGATTATTATTTTTTTATTATACCCCGTGTTTTAATTACAAGAAATATTGGAGTTAATTTTAAAATGAACACACGTTTTAAATTAATGCTTTTATGAATAAATAGATTTGGATAAGATTCTATAAAGTGTTACGTAAAAGAGATTATATTTAATCTTCTTATTTCCTTGAACTTTTATTGTATACACATTCACACTTTCCTTATGTATACATCTTCATCCATCCCTACACTGTATAGTCTTAATATTCATTTAGAAAAGATTTTTAAAATAATACAGTTAATAATTCATGTATTTACTGTTCGCAATCCTATGAACACGAGCAATTCTCTAATTTGACAGTTTATTTATTATTAAAAATAGTATAAATTTCAGGGGTTCGCCAAAAAATATTCGAATGTACAAAATAAATGTATCGTTTTTAAGTGTAATTTTCTAGCTATTTATTGTAAATCTTAATGGAATGCATAGAAATTAAAGAATTTGCTGTTACAAGGAAAACCCTTTTCGAGGGCAAACTTAAGTTTTTTTACAACTGAAGTTTCAGTATCCTTCCTAATATAATTAGATTTGCCTTTAAATTCTCTTAAATTCTCGAATTATTGATTACAAATATTTTTGAAACATCATATGTTTAAAGGTGCATAATTTTAACATCCTTCCGTTACGCAAAATTAATTAAAAATATATCAATTATAATAGTAATAATCATAAGTAATTTTAAATATACGTAAATTAGAATATTAAAATTGAAAGTAAGAAAATATTAAAATATTTTTTCAAGCTAAGGAATTTAATCAATTCAATGAATGGGGTATAATGCATTGCGAGCGTAATGAGATGGTAATTTTATGAATGCTGTCAAAATATTTCATTCCCTCCAGGTGTTTGTTTTTTACCAATTTCACGAAGAAAAAAATTATGATATTGAGCATTTTACAATGAACAAATTTGGATTGAAGTAAATATTGTATAGTTCATTGATTACTCATCACGTATCCTCAATTATAGATCATTAAGCCAGTTTATATGTATGTTATAGCAAATTATCAAGAATTTAATCTATCTATTTTTTATAAGAATTTTCCTTATTTATAGATACGGAGATATGTGGCATTTATTATATACGGGTGTGGTCGGCAAAGATTGATATTGCCATTTATAAATTATTCACCCTTTTAGCTAATGATGATCCTATAATTTCGCCTTTCAAATAGGAGGCACTGACTATTGTAAGCTGGTACACCTTATGGTTTACTCGAAAAAAATGTTGGGAGTACTTTTTGAATAAACACAGATCTAAAATAAAAACTGCATGTTTGTTATTTCCAATTAATATATAAGGACGTGAGTTTTAAATCGTGCGTTATCTAAAAAATAAAATTTGAGGAAACTAATTAACAGCGATCCCGTGCTTCGAATGCATCCATATTTTTTCATATATATATAATTCTAATTAGCTGTTCTGTGTTACTATTGTGTTAAGTTGGAAAATCAAATTTAATTAATTTAAATATTTAATTGGGAAAATTTTTGGATAAAAAAAAGTCTGTAATTCTGTTAAAAAAAAAGAAGAAGTTGAATGTAGATGCTGCCATTGCAAAATTAAGTTCGCCTCCGATTAAAAAAAAAAAAAAAAAAAAAAAAAAAAATCCCTGTCGGCTGGGCCTATAGGCGGAGGTAGATTTCGAAGAGTGCTCATTTCAACAAAAAAATATATATGATTAGAGATAAACCCAGTTTAATAACTTCATTTGGCCGTTTACGAAAAGTTTTTAATATCATTTTCCTGCAAAAACTGGTTTTATCAGAATCATCTTAAGAAAAATTCAGCTCAAATGCCCATTATGACAACATATTTTGAAATAGATTCTAAGTTTATTAAAAAATCGACCAAAACAGTACATTATACAGTTCCTAAATAACAAAAAACTGTCAGTTGAAAACATTTGAGAAAAAAATTGAATTTAAAAATGAGTCATACAATAACCGATTTGTTGTTTGAATACATCCTTAATTCTTTAATCATGATTGCTTCGGAAAATTTTGTGCGAAATACTCACTTTTACAGCATTTTTAAAAATATATTCTATCTTTATCAAAAAACTGGCCGATGCATCACAGTATATAGTTTCTAAATAAGAGGATCTGTAAATTGGATGCATTTGAGAGCGAAAATGGATTTTAAAACGAGTCATAAAAAACGCAATTTGCTATGTGAAAACTCCCTTAAATTTTCAAATCTCGAAGACTTCGGGAAATTCTGTTCAAAATATCCTTTTTGGTAGCCTTTTTCAAAATATATTCTGTCTTTATCAAAAAACCGATCAATGCATCACATTATATAGTTCCTAAGCAAAAGGATCTGTAAATTGGATGCATTTGAGAGCAAAAATGGATTTAAAAACGAGTCAGAAAAAAACGCAATTTCTTATTTGAACACTTCCTTAAATTTTCAGTCTCGATGATTTCTGAAAATTCTGTTCAAAATACCCTTTTTGGTAGCCTTTTTTGAAATATATTCCGTCGTTATCAAAAAACTGACCAATGCATCACATTATATAGTTCCTAAATAAGAGGATCTGTAAATTGGATGCGTTTGAGAACAAAAATGGATTTAAAAACGAGTCAGAAAAAAACGCAATTTCTTATTTGAATACTTCCTTCAATTTTCAGTCCTGATGACTTTCGGAAATTCTGTTCAAAATACCCTTTTTGGTAGCCTTTTTTTGAAATTTATTCTGTCTTTATCAGAAAATTGACCAATGCGTCACTTTATACAGTTTCTAAATAAGAGGATCTACCATTTGGATGCGTTTAAAATCAAAAATGAATTTAAAAATGAGTCAGAATATAAGCCGTTTGGATTTGAGGTTTTTTTCTCCAACTCCTATTTTTGTTTAATTTATTTTTGCTATACGAATTGGTCCTATGAAAAACTTGTCAATATAAAAGTTGTAGATATTTTTGAGAAGATGTAAAATAAATTTAATCAGATTTGATATCTTAAAAATTGACGGAGTTATGGATTTTTCTCTTTTTTCAGCGTCCTTTTTCTTTTCGTTTTTAATTTTTTTCATCGGTAAAAGTTGGTCCTATCAAAAACTTGTAAATACAAAAGTTTTAGATAATTTTAAGAACATTTATAAAAAAATTAGTTGGACTTGATATCTTGAAAATTGACGAAGTTATGAATTTTTTTCTCTCAAAATCCCTGTTTTTTTCGCCCCTTGAGCCCACTTCTAAATTTATCAAAAATCTGTCATATATATACTTTTGGCCCATTTTTAAGAAGTAATATAAACTTTAAACCGATTCGATATCTACTTTAATTAAGAAGTTATGGCGTTTTTTCGGTTTTCACAAAAACGCCCCCTATTCCGACCCCCGTGGTCCGATTTTGCCCATTAACGAACTCATCCAAGATTTTATCCCCATTGATTTTATGTCCAAGTTTGGTGGAGATTGGTGAAGAATTATAGAAGTTATCGTGTCCATAAAAAAGTGAGATATATATATAGATAGATAGATAGATAGATAGATATATATATAAACTGGTGCGATTGCAATAGGTAGTATTTCTTACGAAATCTACCTAAAAAAAAAGATAGAAGTCTTTTAGAAGGGCGACTCCGTTTAGAATGCAATTAACTAACTTCATTTTCCTTGTGTTTATGAGTACACTGTAAAAAAATCTGTAACCTTAGTAATCTAAATTAACCGAAATCTCTTATGCTTACTAAAATTTTATGTGTACACTGTACAAGAAAATGATGTCAATCTACAAAACTTGTTAGCAAAACTAAAACCATCTGTAACTTTACAAAAGAATTTACTAAAATTTTGGTAACTTTACTAAAATTTTATCTATAATGCTCGTTATCGTCACTTAAAAAGTTCTTGGAATACGATTTCCCAAAAAAATTCTTAGTAACCTTAAAATTTGTTTGATTCAAAGTGCAAATCTGTATCTGTTACATGAATTTTTATTGTCGCCGTTACATAAAAAGTTCTTGGAATACAATTCTACTAGAAAAAATTTTGTAAGTTTCCCAATTTTTTTTTACAGTGTATAATAGCAAACAGAACGGCGTGAAATACACAATTGATTAGCAATTTCTCTCTGAGACATTGGAGTTGCAGGATAATAAAGAGATACAATTTGACGTGCTACTTCTTCTTTGACTAGATTCATCAAAAACGGATTTTTTCTTTAGTTTAAACATTTTTTTTATAGACTTTGAGAAAAAGGAAATGCATTTTAACAATAAAATTGTATGAATGGCTTGTTTTAACAGCCAGATTACGAAACTGGTCGTTGGGGGTCACCATAATACTTACCCATCATGGATATGTGAAAACTATTTATAAAATGCATTACAATTTCAAAACAAAATTAAAACGTTTTTTTAAATATTCTTAATATACATAGTAATTCTCCATTAATGAATTGTGATGAACCCATTTCGACAAATTATGTAAAATACCAAACTACACAAGTAGTACCGGATTGCGTAAAAGAAACATCCCTATAACTCCAAAAACAATAATCATATTAACTAACAATTTACTTCGTCAGATTAAGCGTCTCATTTCCAATTAAAACATATCTTTGAATAGAAATTTGAAGAAAATACAGGATCATTAAAAAATCGAAGAATGTGGAAAACAGGATTACAAATATCTCGGCAACTATTAATCCGATCGACTTCGTTTTTGATGCACAATTTGGGTTATTTTATTGCCTTTTACGTCCTTTCCTTAAAATAAAAAAAATCGAAAATTTTTATAGACATTTCATCAGAACGAATTTTTGAGAGTCCGAAAAAAATAGTTCCGGATAATCGAGGTCACTGGTATTAAATAGGCTTCGTTCTATTCTTATTTACTAAATACATACAAAATTTTAAGCCTCTATCTTCATTTGTTCGTGAGATAGAGCGTTTACAGACAGACAGATGGACGGACGGCATTTTTTTCTTAAATATGTTTTTCGGAATCTCCTGTATCTGTCAAAAAAAAAAAAATTCGATTTTTAAAACGATTGCAAGACTTACCCTATACTACGTATGATAGGTAAGTAAAAGTGGGCTACAATTTTTGACACCACACTTTTTAGCTTGCCTGAAAAAAAAAAATTTTTTTGAAAAAAAAATTTTTCATCATACTTGCTGAAAGAAATTAATAGTTTCTACTTTGGATTATCGGATGATAATATTTTGGATAAAAAAATAAGTCTTTTGACTGCAATAAGTATGATTAAAATTTAGCATTACTTTTTAATCTGAAAGTTTAAAATTATCAACAACCAAATAAAATGTATCATAAATAGCTTATGATGATAGCTCATAAATAACTTAAAACCAACTGGGGTGAAAATTTTCTTAGCGTGTAAATTTATTCAACTTTATTTCTTTATCCAAGGCTGTGTTATATATGGCTGATGTTTTCCCTATCTTGGTTTATTAGGGATAAATTGCAGCCCAATATATCGGCCGGAATAGGACCGCGTATAAGGCAGTAGCCTGGAATGCTGTGGTCTCACGTTCGACTCCTGTTTTAGTTCCATTTCACTCCAGTTGGGTTTAATGCACTTAATATGTATATGTCTGTATAATGTTTGTATATATTTTTTTTCTTTTTCAGTTTTATAAATTACTAATATGCTTTCCATGCTTTATTTTCATTTTATATGTTCCATGTACTTTCAAAAATTTATCATTTTCTAATCTGTTTTCAATTATGTACGACTAAAAAACTTTGTTATGCCTTAAATTTTGATTTTTAAATTGTAATAAAGTGCTTTTTTGTATTCCACAAACAAAATATTTGAGAAACATGCTGTTTATGGCATAGGTTCCCAACGGGGGCGGTACCGCCCCCCAGTGGGCGCTGGAGCCTTCTAGGGGGGCGGTGACGGGTCCAGAAGAAAATGGGGGGCGCTAATACATTCAAGGGGGGCGGTCAGGACGGACCTACCTATTTAAGAAATTAATATAACTAGTTGACTCTTGTTGCCCGGGCAAATGATAAAAAACTTAAATTTAGCTTTAAATGAAAATCGATGAAAACGAGCCTATAAGCTCGAGCTAGGAGATTGTAGCTCTCTACCCTGAATTGTGTGCAAAAGTACAAAAATATTTTAATTGCTTTTCCGTCATCTTATTTAGGTGAACGTGGGTTCAATGCAGTATCCAATTTAATAGCTAAGAAAAGAAACAGACTGCACGTTAGAGATCTGTACGGGCCGGGCCAGGCTCGGGCCTTTCTTCTGAAGACTCGGACCGGACCAGGCCGGGCGTAGTCAATAATTGACGTGAAAAAACTTCTTTAAACACCATAAAATAAGTTAATTGCGCAAGGCCTTTTATGGTGTTTAAAGAAGCCTATTTTATGGTGTTTAAAGGAGTTTTTTCTAGTCACTAATGTTCACGGTAGAGGTCTGCACGGGCCGAAATTTCCAGGCCCGGGCCCGGCCCGAAAGTTAAAATTTTGGTCCGAGCCCGACCCGGCCCGAAAGTTAAAATTTTGGCCCGAGCCCGGCCCGGCCCGAACGAAAAAATATCGGCCCAACCCGGCCCGGCCCGACAGTTAAAATTTCGGCCCGAGCTCGGCCCGGCCCGGAAAAAAGTTAAAAATTCGACCCGAAACCGGACCGGCTCTGGTGAATTTCTACAAAACATTGATCTTTACTCTAACGGAAGAGTTCAGACCAAAAAAACTTACATTAGTCTTTTCTTTTTCTTTCATGTTTATAATTTCTATTCATGCAGAAGTGCCATAGGCTGCGATATTTACGCTTTTAATGAACCTTTGTTTGTTGTATATAAATGTTTCAGTTATCTTTAGTATTATTAATACATTTAAAAAAAAATCTAAAAAATGGTGTATGGTAAAAGTAAAATCTTCTAAGACATTGGAAATAAAAAAATACGTTCCCTTCTATAGCAGATGTAAATGCTTAATTTTTTTTTCTCCCGTATTGTTGTATTCATTTTGTATGAATGAACAGTTTAAAAGAAATTTGCAGTCTTCAGTTTAAACGAAAATTCCGTCATAATCATGTTTTTTTTAAAAGTGTTTAATTCTATTTTAAGACGCCTAGTGATCTACAATTCTTTAAAAAGAATAAATTCTAATGTTTAATTGTAGAATAATGACGACTTAAAAGTATATGCCTATTTTGCAAAAAATTTTGGACCAAGCCAAACTTTACTGATTTATGAACAGACTTTTGCACGTCGAGAAAAGGATTTTCATACGGGAAGATTCAACAGGAACTGATTTTTTGGTGCGTGAAGACTAGAAAGAACGAAATCAGTCTCGGCTTCGTACGGAAAAAATAAGTTAGGCCCGGCCCGGCCCGATACTCCAGAAAAAAAATTAAGGCCCGGCCTGAAAAGATTAGTGAATAGACCCGTCCGGCCCGGCCCAAGTCTTCAGAAGCAAGGCCCGAGCACGGCCCGGCCCGAATGCCGTTAATGGAAACCGGCCCGAACCCGACCCACGGGCCGGGCTCAGGCTTCGGGCCGAAGTCCGGCCCGTGCAGATCCCTAGTTCACGGGCTGGCCTCGGGCCTTAATTTTTTCCCTGGAGTATCGGGCCGGGCCTAACGTATTTTTTCCATATGAAACCGTGACTGATTTCATTCTTTCTAGTCTTCACAGACCAAAATAATCAGTTCCTGTTGAATCATCCCGAATGAAAATCCTTTTCTCGACGTGGTCAAGTCTATTCATAAATCCGTAAAATTTGGCATGGTCCAAAAATTTTTGCAAAAAAGGCATGTACTTTTAAGTCGTCATTAGTCGTCATTATTAGAATTTATTCTTTTTAAAGAATCGAACGTTACTAGGCTTATTAAAATAAAGTTAAACTCATTTTTTTAAAAAAAACATGATTATGACGGAATTTTCTTTTAATCTGAAAACTGCAAATTTCTTTTAAATTGTTTATCCATGCAAAATGAATAGAACAATATGTGAGAAGAAAAATACCTTAAACATTTACATCTGCTAAGAAGGGAACGTATTTTTTTCTTTCCAATGCGATTCACCTTAGAAGATTTTACTTTTACCATATACCATTTTTTAGATTTTTATTTCTCCATTAAATGGAATATGGATTAATAATATTAATGAAAACTGAAACATTTACATAAAACGAACAAAGGTGCATTAAAAGCGTAAATATCGCAACCTACGGCACTTCTGCATAAATGGAGATTATAAACATAAAAAAAAAGACTAAGATAAGTTTTTTTGGTCTGAACTGTTTTGTAAGAGTAAAGATCAATGTTCTGTAGAAATTCACTCGATCCGGGCCGAGTTTGGGCCGAAATATTAACTTTTGGACCGAGCCGGGCCAATATTTTTTTCGTTCGGGTCGGGCCGGGTTTCGGCCGAAATTTCAACTTTAGGTCCGGGCCATTATTTTTTTCGTCCGAGAAGGGCCGAGCTAGGTCCAGAATTTCAGCTTTCGGGCCGGGCTCGGGCCTGGAAATTTCAGCCCTTGCAGATCTCTATTGCACGTCACTGAACGTGGCGATTTACTACTGATGTTAAAAAATTGGAGCCCGGCATTAACAAATTGCTAAAATTCCATCAGCCTCAACCATCTCATTAAAATTTTTCTTTCTTATTAATTTTATGTTTATGCAATAACTTTTTTAATTTCTTATTGATTTTCTGGTTATTTACATTATTATTTGTGAAACATTTACTGCGTTAAAGATGCTAAAATTCAAAAAGATGTTACATATAAAAGCACAGTTTTAAAAACTTTAAACTTCAAATATTATAGCTTTCGTTAAAAACTTGATCTTCTTAGGATCAGTTTTGTTTACATTCGAGTTATGTTTAGAGTACAAAAAAAGAATACTGCCCAGTTAAACTGATGGCATTGAGCTCACAGGCAACGTATACCAATTGTACATTACAACCTTATATTTTCAAGGGTTAATTCCGTTCGAAAAAAAATTAAAGGAGGGGAAACAGCTCCCCTTTCCCCTTTTATACTTACTTATTGAACCCCCTAAACTATTCAGGGACATACTTTATCATATAAAAAGCCTATATCCAAAATTCAGAGCAAATTGGAAAATTCTTAATAAAAACCATTTATATAATTTAAGAGGAGTTATCCCCCCTCTTTTATACTTAACCATTAAACTTCCAAAACTATTCAGAGATTTGAACGGAATCTGATAATTCAGCATGAAAAACCTATTTATATAAATTAAAGGGAGAAGCATTAGACCCCCGTTCTCCCTGAATATACTTATCCAATAAACACCTAATACCAATCACGGATATGCCCAATAAGAATGATCCTATATCTAAAACTGACAATTCTGCATGAAAACTGATAATTCTGCATGAAAAACACATTTATATCAATTAAAGAGAGGGGCATGACCCCCCCTTCCCCCTGTTATACATATCGAATGAAGATTTGAACGAAATCTGACAATTCTGCTTGAAAAACCCATTTATATAAATTAAGAGGAGGGGCATTAGAACCCCCGTCTCCCCTGTTTATACTTATTCAATGAACACCTAATAATAGTCACGGAATCGTCTCATCAGAATGATCCTATATCTAAATTTCGAACAAAAACTGTTAATTCTGCATGAAAAACCCATTTATATCAATTAAGGGGGGGGGAGGAATGAGCCCCCCGTTCCCCCTCTTATACATATCGAATGAACTCCAAAAACTAATCAGGGAAGCGCCTTATCAGGATATACCCATATACAAAATTTCATGTGGATCGGATATTTTTATCATGGGTTATCGCGTTACGCACGTACATACATACAAAACGGGGGGGGGGGGGGCACATAAGCTCACAGGCTATGATAGTCTGTGAGCTAAAAAGGAATTTCAGTACATAAACAAAGCTGACCTGAGGATGATGAAGTTCTCATAGAAAGCGCTTTTCGTATAATATTTAAAGTTTTTAGATTTTAAAACTGTGTTACTATCCATAATAACATTTTTAGATATACGACATCGTTAACTTATCAAATGCACATTTTTAGCAAGTATATTTAATTTTATTTTATGCTTATTTTTAAAATTTTTACTGAACAACTTTTTATTGCGTTTGATAATCGTTTTAATTAGAATTTTTACTTTGTGTTTCTTAACAAATAGACAAAAAAGTAGGTATTGATAATATGCAACAATATTTTATAATTAACCATCGTGGTAGAGGGAGGGGGGCGTTGGAATATTTTTTATTGTAAGGGGGGGCGGTGGTCCATAAAAGGTTGGGAACCTATGGTTTATGGTATTCCGTAAAAAAAGAAAGTTTCTGTGCATAAATTTGTTTTACATACAAAACTTGCTTCTACAAATATATTGTGTAGCTTTTATCGAAAGTCTTATAAAAATTCAAGTCATGCAATTTTACTTTCCTTTAAAAAGATAAATATTATCAAGGGAATATTCTATAATGCTATTTTTCAATGACAGGAAATTGAGAATTTCCAAGAATAAACATAGTTGTAGAAGTTGATATCAGTATATATATACAAATCAGTTTAAAATATTTTGAGCGTTAGATTGTTTTTTAATTTATTTTCAATACTATGTATAATCATTATAATCGATCATTAGTACCATAAATCTGCACTTCTTTTAGACATAATATAATCCTGAAAATAATACTTAATAAATATAAATAAAGCTAATACGGCTAAAAAGGATTAACAGTTGCGTAAATTTTGGTTTTTGTTTGGGAAAATAGTATTATAAACGGTTATAATGCACATCTCAATTTTTTTAATTTTTGAATATCGTTTATTTTCATAATTATCTCCCCTACTAATCAATTAAATTTCGTATGGCTAAAGAATTCCTACCCTACTTTTCTCTATCATTTTGATTACGTTGCGTGCACGTTATATGTATTTTGGAAAATATCTCAAAACTAATTTTCAAATTCATTAAAAAATGTTAAATACAAAACTTTAATTTTTATTGATTATTTTATTCATATTTATCACCGTTGTCATTTGATATAAAATTAAGCAATTGCATATAAGAAAGTAATTTTTAAAGATAAAATAATCCTAAAAAAATTTAATACTTTAGAAATCTTGATTGTTTTTTTTATAATTAAATTAACTTTGAATACTCTTTTCAGGTTAAATTTACCGTCATTACCGATTGAGAAAGCTCAGTTCCACCTGTCGCTGTTACTTGATATAGAATTTAGAAATCATATAAGAGAAGTTCCCAAATATTAAACTTCATAGACTTCCTGTGTGACTTCAGTTGTAACAGTTTTATTATTATACCATTTTAAAATCTGCCTTTACCTCATTTCTTATGATAATATTGATAATTGTTTTAAAATTTTTGAATATATATATATATATATATTTTCGTAAAATATTATGTGCGTAAACTGGACATAATTACAAATTCATGTTGAAAAAAATAGAAGTATGGGATAATACTAGAAAGGAATAACACCACAATTAGCAAAAATAGAAGGAAAAAAATACAAGGAACATTTTGAACTTACTTTTCATATACAGCTTTCACATTTTACTTACCCATCATACGTAGTATAGGGTAAGTCTTGCAATCGTTTTGAAACATAGAAAATTTTTTTGACGGATTTACACGTTTTAGATAGTGGAGATTCCGAAAAACATATTTTTAGAAAAAAAATTTTGCCGTCCGTCTGTCTGTCTGTCTGTAAACGCTCTATCTCACGAAAAAAATGAGATAGAGACTTGAAATTTTGTATGTACTTAGTATGTAAGAATGGGACGAAGCCTATTTAGTATCAGCAACCTCGATTATCCGGAACTATTTTTTTCGGACTCTCAAATAATTCGTTCTGATGAAAGGTATATAAAAAATTTCGAATGTTTTTGTTCTAAGGAATGGACGTAAAAGGCAATAAAATAACACGCATTTTGCATATAGAACGAAGTCGATCGGATTATTAGTTGCTGAGATATTTGTAATCCTGTTTTCCACATTCTTCAATTTTTCATGACCCTGTATTTCATTCAAATTTCAATTCAAAGGTATATTTTAATTGAAAATTAGACGCTTAATCCAACGCAGTAAATTGTTAGTTTATATTATAATTATTTTTGGAGTTATAAGTATGTTTCTTTTACGCAGTTCGGTATTACTTGAGTAGTTTGACGTTTTATATAATTTGTCGAAATTGGTACATCAGCAATTCATTAATAGAGCATTACTATGCATATTAACAATATTTAAATTTTGTTTTGGAATTGCAATGCATTGTATAAATGGTTTTCACATGTTTTATTTCCATATGCCTATCCATGATGGGTAAGTATTACGGTGGCCCCCAACGTCTAGTTCTTTGTTTGACTTGATTTACAAGAAGAATTTTTTTAAAGCTCTTGTTTGCGCTTCCCCCCAAAAAGAATTAAAATAATGGCTCAAAAAATTTTAAACATGTCTAGAAAGTTAAAGCTCTTAAACATGTTTATTGATAATCAATATTTGGGATGCAAAGACACGCAGAGGCTCTTTGCAGTGTAAAGGGGTTCTTTGCACTCCTTTTCTTCTTTTTTTTATTTTGAAAGAACTATCTTTTGTATAATATGAACAGCGTAAACACTGACATATTTATATTTCAAGACTAAACAATTGCAGGATTAAGAAAGGAGTTTGATAGCACAAAACCTATTTAATCTCAAGTAGTAAATAAGAAAAATTATAATCCATTAAAAATAAGTAGAGATTGTATAAATACTTGGAAACACATTACAAAACACAGAAATAATTTTGAAAACTATTATTAGCATACTTTTACTATATTTCTATTTGAAACATTTTTCATTGTCGAATGTTTAAATTTCGAAAAAGCGATTGGCGAAATTTGTTTTATATTGTAGTAAAATAGAGTTTATTAAAATTATATATTTTTCTTTTTTTCTGTACTTTAAGTTAATTTTAACCAAACTATGGTACAGCCACTCAGTTCCAAAACAGCACGGAATATAACTACCCTTTTTGTGAAATTGAAGCAAAACACAATTTTGTATTTCATAGAGTAGTAGAGTATATATATTTTAGTACAGAAATTTATTCTTGAAATATGATGAAATTGCCACAGTTTTCACTGTTGTGTATTTTTTATTCCATATATATATATATATATATATACAGGGTGATTCCAAATTTTTTTTACAATAAAAGAGGGGTGATAGTACGCATCAAGACAAACAATATTGAATAGGAGACCAGGGGTCCCAAACGTTTTCCAAAGGAGATAGCCGCCATTAAAGTTCAGGGACCAACATTTCAAATAAACATAAAAAACGGAAAAATCGGTCGATTGATTTGCGGTTTTCACTAAAATTATTCTTTATGTCAGCATTTTCTTAAAATTAAATTATAAAGATAAATTTTAAAAAATGCCGATAGAGGGCGCTTTGTACTTTGGAGCAACGAACAACTATTTTTTGCCGGTATTTTTTACATCTCATTAAATGTTTTCGTAAGGTTAGACTCAAACTTAAATTTTGAGCTCAAAATCGGAATAGTGGGGAATGCTTAAGTAGCACCAACTGAGCTGTGTTCAGAGGGTTCAAATTTCAAATGATTATAAAAAACAGAAAAATTGATCGATTGATTTGTGGTTTTCCCTAAAACTATTCTTTATGTAGGTATTTTCGTGAAAATAAATTATAAAGATAAATTTCAAAAAAATGCCGATAGAGGGCGCTTTAGATTTTGGATTAACGAACAACTCTTTTTTGGCGTTATTTTTTGCATCCTATTAAATACTTTCGTACGCTTAGATTTAAACTTAAATTTTGAGCTCAAAATCTGAATAGTTGGGAGTGCTTAAGTAGACAAACTGAACTGTGTTTAGAGGTTTCATATTTCAAATGATTATAAAAAGCACAAAAATTGGTCTACTCGTTTGCGGTTTTCGCTAAAACTAATTTTTAAATCAGCATTTTCTTGAAATAAATTTTAAAGATAAATTTCACAAAATGCCGATAGAGGGAGTCTTAGGCTTCGGAGTAGCGCACAACTATTTTAACCGTTATTTTTTTAATCTCATTGATTGCTTTCAAATGCATAGACTTAAATTTTGGGATCAAATTCTGCAACGTTGGGAGGGGTTAAGAAGCGCAAATTTAAACTCCTGAAAAAAGTTTTATCAGGAGTTTAAATTTAATCCTCCCCCTCCTCGAACACAATTCAATGTTTCGTTACTTAAACAATCCCAACGATTCAGAATTTGAGCCAAAATTTAAGTCTATGCATTAGAAAGCATTTAATGAGATTAAAAAAATAACGGTTAAAAATGGTTGTACGCTACTCTAAAGCCAAAGGCGCCCTCTATCGGCATTTTGTGAAATTTGTCTTTAAAATTTATTTTTAAGAAAATGCTGATTTAAAAATTTGTTTTAGCAAAAACCTCAAAAGAATCGACCAATTTTTGTGTTTTTTATAATCATTTGAAATTTGAACCCTCTGAACACAGTTCAGTTTGTCTACTTAACCACTCCCAACTATTCAGATTTTGAGCTCAAAATTTAAGTTTAAGTCTAAGCTTACGAAAGCATTTAATAAGATGCAAGAATTAACGCCAAAAAAGAGTTGTTCGTTACTCCAAAGTCTAAAACGCCCTCTATCGGCATTTTTTTGAAATTTATCTTTATAATTTATTTTCACGAAAATGCCTACATAAAGAATAGTTTTAGTGAAATCCGCAATCAATGGACCAATTTTTCCGTTTTTTATAATCATTTGAAATTTGAACCATCTGAACACAGCTCAGTTTGCGCTACTTAAGCATTCCCCACTATTCAGATTTTGAGCTGAAAATTTAAGTTTGAGTCTAAGCTTACGAAAACATTTAATGAAATGTAAACATACCGGCAAAAAATAGTTGTTCGTTGCTCCAAAGTCTAAAGCGCCCTCTATCGGCATTTTTAAAAATTTATCTTTATAATTTAATTTCAAGAAAATGGCGACATAAAGAATAATTTTAGTGAAAACTGCAAATTAATAGACCATTTTTTCCGTTTTTTATCTTTATTTGAAATTTTGGATCCTAAACTTTAATGGCCGCTATCTCTTCTGGAAAACGTTTGGGACCCCTGGTCTCCTATTTAATATTGTTTGTCTTGATGTGTACTATCACCCCTCTTTTATTGTAAAAAAAAAATTGAATCACCCTGTATATATATATAAAACAAAACTGTAGATATTACTTATATTCCTCAGCAGTTTGATGTTATCTACAATTTTTATTTTATTCAAACTGAACAAAAAACATATATATATATATATATATATATATATATATTTACAATTGATTATAAAAATTAGAAAAGACTGTTAAAATACCGAAAAGATAGAAAGAATGATTAAAACTTAATGAAAAAGTACCAAAATACCTCGAATAATTAAAAAATGCGCAACATTCATTACCTTCTTGCATTCAAAATATAATTATGGTGTCTATAGTAAGTGACTGCAAATTCAGTTCTATTGTTGCAGAATCTCAGTGAATACGACTTGCACTTCAATACTAATGGACGACTTAACCTGTTATTCTGAGTTTATCTTAATGTATAAGTTACAGGCCAAACTAGATTGGCCGAACTATAGTCTATCCTAAAGGCCATCAGATATACTAGTTTTTCCTAGTCCAAACTAGTCTGTCCTAACGCCCATCGGATAAACTAGTTTTCCTGGACCAAACTAGTCTATCCGAAAGCCCATCGGATGAGCTAGTTTTTCCTGAGCCAAATTAGTCTATCCGAATGCCCATCGGATAGACTAGATTTTCTTAGATCAAACTAGTGTGGCCGAACGGTCATTAGGATGGAATTTAGTCTGCTATTCATTGGTTTGAATTAGTCACATTTCGGAGTGAAAGAGGGGTGGTTGCAAACAAAATCAGGAAATATAACGAAAATTCCAGATTTTAAAGCACTTTACATTGTCATCCTGGATTTTTGTGTTGCTAGTGTTAAAGTGTCTAGTGTTATTGTTGCGCGTTAATAGAATTCTTTTCCGGAAATGTTTTATTTGGTCACTCAACTTCCGAGTTCCCTTCACTAATCTAAAGTTTATGTGCGTTTGATGCATTCGTACCTTTAAAATATCTACTGGGGAAAATTAATATTTTTAACTTTTATTTTTTGCATACACTTTTCAAAAATTGCCTCTGTTTTTCTTAATTTACAAAGTTTTTCTAAAGTGCATACTTAATTTTACATGATGCGTTAAGTTTTTAACACATAACATATTAAATTAAGCATATATTTTGGAAACTTTTTTTAAGAAGAGTACACTGTTAAAAAAATCTGTAATCCTACAGATGAAAAGTGTCCGAAATCTGTATGCTTACTAACATTTTACCTGTGCACCTTACAAGGAAAGATGTAAATTTACAGAATTAATTTTTGTAAAGCTACACTCTAAAAAAAAAAAGTGTAAATTTACACATAAAAACAGGTATATCGATGATACAAAAACGACATGTCTATGTGTGTAAATTGGTGTGTAAATTGCCAAAATACACGCCTAATGTGTAAATTTTAAAATACATATTTTAAAGTGTAATTTGATGATAAGTCCAAATGTGTAAATGTTATCTGATAAGTCTTGAAATACACACTTTAATGTGTAAATTGCAGAAGAATACACAGATTTATGTGTAATATTCTCACACATACATATGTGTAATTTTCTGTGATTAAACGTATTTTTGTGTATAATGCAAAAAACACATACTATTGTGTTTTATGTAAAATACTCAATTTTTTGTGTAGTATGTAAATTACACAGATTTTTGTATAATATGCAAAATACACAGATGTTTGTGTAGCATTCTCTTCATATAAATATTTCTGCTGAACATGGAAAACACAGATTTGTGTGTAATAATCAAAATACTTAGATATTTGTGTAACATTCCAAGCAGACATATTTTTATATATTTAGCGTTAATATTATATGTTTTAGTATGTTTAAATTGGGAATTAATTCCCAATGATTAATAATGATAATTTTAATGATTAAAAAAATTGTACAAAGAAAAATATCATTTACTGATTGAGATTATATTTTCCGGTAGCTCTGTTTAATGCCCAGAAAATAGTGTACCGGCAATGTATTTTGGCAGTTTTCACACCACACTAAATAAAAGACAAATCATTTTCTTATCACCGGTATACCCGTTTTTATATAAAGCATGATAAACTGAAATTTTAATTACCAATTTGTAATTTCTTTTAGAGTTGGTTTATAGTTCTACAATCGTGAGATCACAGTTTATGCGCTGACTGTGCATAATTTCTATTCCTTACAATTTCTGTCTTTTAAATTAAAATTAAAAAGAAATTCTCTCGCTCATATTTACAGCTATAACAACTCATATTGTTTTTAATATTTTAAAGAGCAATTTTTTCAGAAATATTTATTATTAATAATATTAATAATACATTTTAATATTAGTAATATTAATATTAATAGTATTAACAATACATACTTTTACATTAATAATATTAATACTACCTATCCAAGTACATTAATTTGTGTTTCACCAATATTTCATAATCTGAAAGATAATGAATGTTGTTATTTTGCGTATTATTCAATATTCATATGGCCATAGGCTAAAAAAGAATTTTGGGAGATGTTTAGAAAAAATTGCACTGCAATAAGATTTAACTGGTATTAGAACTTTCTCCTACATTCTGCGCATTATTAGACATGATTCTTTCAAGAAAGTAACTTTTATTTTAAATTTAAAGAGTGAAATATGATGTTTGAAATAAAAGAATCGCAAACAGCGCAGATAAAATTAACCAAATAATAATAATAATAATAATAATTATTATTATTAAATGCTTAAGCATAAAATTAAGTCATATAGTAAATGCATAGACATATAATAACATTACTGCATGTAAATATCAGCAAAAATATTTCTTAAAACAAAATAATACCCCATTAAAAGACACGTACTATGAGTTGTACATCATACCTGAAAGGACTAAATCAGATTATTTTGATATAAATTGGAATTTTATGATTTTTGTCCCCAATGTTCAAATACTGAATGACTACCAAGGATTTTAGTCTACCAAAACAAAAAAACCCCTCTAATTGCTAACATAATCTGTGTCTTTATCCTTTAACTAACATAACTAATAGTTCATAGTTACAGACATTATAAAAACTACAAAGTAGTTTTATAATGTCTGTAACTATGAGCTATTTTTAGTAGTAGTTTCCTTTGTAGCATATAATAACATTATATACATTAATATTTTGAAATAATATTATGCAATATTATGCAAAACTATATTAAATACTAGTGATATCTACATTTATTCCAATTATTAATAACTGCATTTAACATAAACTATTAACACTATTTAAAACTAATAATTATTAAACAACAATCTCTGTACTTAGGAACATAATATACATTTTTAATTAGCATAAAATTAGTAATAATATAATTTTTAATTATTATATAACATATTTTAATTACTAAAATGATTATTAACAATTTTGTGCTCATTCCAGAAAGGAAAAAAGGGAAGATGCTAGTTCCAAAAAATACACTATTTCATTTGGAAATATACTTAGTAATTTGTTTAGTAATTATAAAAAGCATTCAGTTTCTCATTATGATAAACAAAGTGCCATTATTTTTAATAATTTTATGAATTACAAATTGAAAAATGCAATTATTATAGAAATAATTCTCTATCACTTTCATAAGATCTTGGGAACTTAGATTAAGAAATAATGTGTAATTTGGAAGTTGTATTACAAGAAATCTGTGTTTACTGTAAGTGAATTTAATGATATTTTAATAAGGTATGGTGCATTTTGCCAATTTCATAAGAAGAAAGTTTTTCCTCCCTAAAAAAGTGCTTAGAGGAAACAGCAAATAGTTACAGAATTAATAACAACTGCAAATAAGTAATTTCATCAATTAGTAACACAATTAGCAAAATTAACAAATTTATTTGCATCTCATTTTGCAATCTGTCAATAGCCTGAATCTAAATTTACATCCATGTTTGCATATGTTAACCCCCCAAAATATGTCAGCACATTCATACACACATACAAAGTAAATATAAGGAATAGCCAATTATATATGAAATCCTCAAAACATTAAACAGCATCATTATTAGCACTTAGTAGAAGTTCTCAGCATTTACTGTTTCGGACAGTTTCGCTGCCTTAATTAATCATGAAAATTTTTATTTGGTGTATATGAGTTGAAAAAGTCCTTCCGGCAATGCCGGGAGGAAGAGGTAGCTTTCATATACTTATTTATTTATTTTAAAGTAAGTTACATTGTTCAAAAATACTAAGCTCAAATTAGTGGAAATAATCTTATAAAATTAGTGATTTTATAAGATTGAATACTAGTTTTTGTCAAGACTGAATATTAATAGGAATTTTTAGAAACTAGTCATATTTTATTCAACCTGGTTTTATTTTAAGCGATTTAGAGAGTCACCAAATTCCACGATATCATAAAGTGTATGCCATTTTAAAGCAACATTGTGGATCGTTCAGATCAGACCGTTTCAAAATGTCAGCCATAAGCAAAATTCAAAGTGCTATAACTCAATCATTTTTTAAGATATAGACAAAATAAAAAGTGTTCTGGAATCGTTGTTTTAAGTTCTAACACGTAAAAGAAAAATATTTTTCAACTTTTAATTTTTTCGCATTTAATTTTAAATTTTAAATTTTTTTAAAAATTTAAAATGATTACCATTTTGAAACAAAATGGTGGATGATGCTGGCCAACGAACTCGGTCGAGACATTTGTATGTACTATGTACATACCAAGTTTCATTGAAATCGGTTCATAAATACGCGTGTTATCACGTGACAAAAATCAGATCGTTTCAAATATCAGCCATAAGAAAAATTCAAAGTGCTATAATTCAATCATTTTGTAAGATATAGACAAAATAAAAAATGTTCTGGAATCGTTGTTTTAAGTTCTAACACGTAAAAGAAAAATATTTTTCAGATTTTGATTTTTTCGCATTTAATTTTAAATTTTAAATTTTTTAAAAAATTTAAAATGGCCACCATTTTGAAACAAAATGGCGGATGATGCTGGCCAACGAACTCGGTCGAGACATTTGTATGTAATATGTACATACCAAGTTTCATTGAAATCGGTTCATAAATACGCGTGTTATCACGCGACAAAAATCAGATCGTTTCAAAATGTCAGCCATAAGAAAAATTCAAAGTGCTATAACTCAATCATTTTTTAAGATATAGACAAAATGAAAAGTGTTCTGGAATCTTTGTTTTATGTTCTAATACGTAAAAGAAAAATATTTTTCAACTTTTAATTTTTTCGCATTTAATTTTAAATTTTAAATTTTTTAAAAAAATTAAAATGGCCGCCATTTTGAAACAAAATAGCGGATGATGCTGACCAACGAACTCGGTCGAGACATTTGTATGTACTATGTACATACCAAGTTTCATTCAAATCGGTTCATAAATACGTTAGTTATCGCATGACAAAAATCAGATATATATATATATATATGGTTATATATATATATATATATATATATATATGTCAACATTTGAACGGAGGGTGGTTTTGGGGTCTGGGGGTCATGATCGGTGAAAATATACCAAAATTTTCCGGAAGTGCTTTCCGCCGGACGGCTGCAATAGGTAGCTTTTTACTTTTTGTAATGAAAGCTACCTAAAAGTAAAAACATTCAACTTTTACTGAATAAGCTCTTTCTATGCTTAATATTTTATTAATTTTTTTTTCTCATGCCTTCTTTTACAATAGCGATTCAGCCGATGTCATTATTTCATTCTATTTTTAGTTCCAATATTTGCTATAAATTTATTATTGCAAAAGCAGAATGAGAAAATAAGATTTCACTGCTTTATTCGTTTATTTGCAGAAAATTATTATACTTGCTATGCCTATATTATATAAAAGAATCAATAATTTGATTATTAAAAGGAAATTATGACATTGTAATTCATACCAGATTTGAATATCATTTTTAAATTAAATGATTTTTATACTTATAAGATAAAAACTATGCTTTTTACAAAATTATCATGCTTAAGTCTTTGACAATACTCAGAAATTAAGCTTAGAAATAATTATTTAAAGCTTATTTGTGTATTCAAAAGTCAATACCTGTAGAAACTTGCCAAATTATGGTAACCTTGGATTTTAATACTTTTTTCTGTCATTTTAAATCTTTATAAAATTTATGATTTTAGTCAATGATTAAAAAAAAAAGTTGATTTAAATTACGATTTAATTACCGGTTTAAGTCAGCTGATTAAAATCGTTCGCTCCCTATGAAAAAATAATAAAAGCTTAGTTTGCATTTATTTATTTATTTATTGTGATTACATTATTGTGATTTATTGTTGATACATTACTAGAAGGGTGTCCATTACTGGCACATCTACCTGTACTGAAGTGTAATATGTAATACTTTAAAATAGCTTGCTTCAAAAAGCGTCCCCCCCCAAAAAAAATGCACGCATGACTTTTATTTATTTATTTATTTATTTACATTCCTATATATATATTTATTTATTACAGGTTTATATAATACATCTTAAGAAGTATCAAAAATTTTTTATAAATACAGAAACACACAAAAAAGCATAAATGAACTTAAAAAAAATGCAATCTATTTAATTTTATTATTATTATATTGATGTACACAAATTAATTGCATTTTTAAGATAATAAATTCACAAATAATGAAATTAAAAACACTAACTAATTTAATAAAAATATTGGGCTCAGTTTTAAGAAAGTTCATTTATACAGTTAATTCAATTTCTAACCAAAAATAAACTCATTCTTGCAAAAATATATTCTTTTACAAATGATCTCATTTTTTCAAAAATGAGACATTTTACAAATGCATATATATATACATATACATATCATGTACATAATTCTTTTTAGAATAAGTGCAAAAAGTATTTCACTAAATGTGTTAAATTAGTGTTTAAATTCAAAAGTCAATTCAATAACTAATACATATATGTGTACTTCTTTTTCTTCATAATTATAGCTTTCATAGAATGGTCATAAATATGCTTAATATGAAGGAACGTAGTCACTTTTGCGACACCTTTGGAACTCGGACAATAATTAAGATTTTCTAATCTAAATTTTACTAATTCAATTAAATAATCATAATTTAGTTGAAATATGATAGCATTTTTATGATAAAACTTTCATAAAACACAGAAATCATAAACATTATTTTACATTTTTACATAATAAAAGGAATTTGAGCTAGAAAAAGATTAGATATATTCAAATAGAAAAGAAACGAACAATATTAGAAAATAAAGCACCGAAATTTTATCATTTTCTTAAATATAATAATGCTGCTAATATTTTATAATGACATTTAAATTCCTTAATTTTTGGTTGTATGTCAAAAAACTTACAGTTTAAATATGAAAAACTGAACCATGAAAATCTATTAAATTAGTTGTCAATTGAAAAGCTTTATTTTCATTAGAACAAAACATTTACATACCTTTGTTATAGAATATCCAACTTGTTCATGCCGGTAAAATCACAATAGAAAAGAAAAGATAGTTCAAATTTTTCTAAAGATGAAGACAAACATTCTGTGATAATTAACATTCCTCCATTATTTGTAATTGCATTGTTATTTATTCTTATTTTTTGAGTTAACAGAGGAGAACAAACTTTCCTCTTTTGACATGTTCTATCCTAAAAATGGCGAAACTACGATACAGTAGATGTTTTCAATTTTCATTTTTCACCTGCTATTATACAAAATGCAGACGAACATTTAAAAAAACACAAAAGCTCATGTAAATCCAGGTATTTTTCTAATTTTACACATTTGTCTGGGTAACCAACCGACAACAACTCGCAGTCTTAATATCACAAAATAAATGCACATAAAAACAAGTAATTCTTTTTTACAAAATGTGTAATTTTCATGACAAGTGGGTGATTTTAGAAATTTACACACTTATCAGTGTCTATAAGAACTATGCGTAAATTACAATAACACACCAGTCGGTGTCAATTTAGGTATTTTTCTACTTTTACACACTTATTTATGTTTTTCAAGTGATAACAAATTACACACTTAGTTTCAAAAGCTAAATACACATAAAAACAGGTAAAATTCTGCAAAAAAATGTGTAAAGTACATGGAAAGTGTGTAAATTTACAAATTTACACATAAATGTGTGTAAATTTGACTAATTTACACATTTATTTTATAGAGTGTACAGAAATCTGAAACTTTACATACGAATCTACAAAAATTACAGTAACCAACTAAAATTTTATCTGTAATATGTGTTGTAGTCACATAAAAAATTCTTGAAATCTCAGTTTCCTAAAAAAAAATTAGTAACCGTACAATTTGTTTTATTTTCAATACAAATCTGTATCTGTTACAAGAGTTTTTGCTGTTGTCGGTACATAAAATGTTCTAGTAATCCCAGTTTCCTAGAAAACTTTTAGTAACTTTACAATTTTTTTTTAACAGTGTATGAGTACATTTCAATTTTCCAGATATTATATTAATAGAATGTTTTACCGGAAATGCTCGTCACTCAACTTCCGAATTCCGTGCACCAATCTCAAGTTTATGTATGCGTTTGATGAATTCTTATATTTAAAATATCGACTCGGGAAATTAATATTTTAGACTTCTATTTTTTGCATATACTTCTTAAACGTTAACTCTGTTTTTATCTAAAGTGCATACTTAATTTTACATGACGCGTTCAGCTTTTAACACATAAAATATTAAATTAAGCATATATTTTTAAAAACGTTTTGAGAAGTAAGAAAAAGAGGAACATGTTTTAAGAAGAATACACAGAAAATAGATTTTATTAAAAAAATTGATGTAACCAAGAGATAATCTATACTATACGATTATAATTTATACGAATACTTCAAACGTCCAATGAGGTAAAATTACGGAAAAAAATTTCGAAGCGGTGTGACCACTTCACTTAAGCCTTAACCACACAGAAAAGATAGGGAAAAATTATAATTTTGCTTCTTCTGTATTTCTTTAATACTACACTGTAAAAAAAAAAATCTGTAAAGGTACTAAACATTTTCTAGGAAACTGGGATTCCAAGAACTTTTCATGTAACGATAACAGAAAAAATCCATGTAACCGATTCTGAAACTGGAGTTTTTCCTGTTACCGTTACAGGAAAAGTTCTTGGAATCCCAGTTTCCTAGATAAAGTGTAGTACCTTTACAGATTTTTTTTACAGTGTAAATGATTATTTTCCGACATGATATAAAAAACGTAATTATTAATCAATATACAATCCTTTACAGTAGGATTAATTAATAAATATTTTAAAACATAATTCAGTTTCTATAATTAATAAATTCATGTCTCTAATAAGGTTATAGACCAGTTTTGAAAAAACAGGAGGATATACTCGCATTAGTGGTTATATTTTCACTTAGTATATGTATCATATTATACATAAATTAACCAATACAACACTCAAGTAATCCAATAGACAATGAAATGCATAGATTATAGCTAGTTCTCCGGCTCTGTTCTCAGAAGCTCTAGTTTATCCAAATTGTTCTTTGGAGCCTTTGGTCAAACAAGCCTCGCGCGAAATGTGAACATACATGAAGCCGACAAAATGTGCAACCCGTTTCATTAATTTCAATTCTCTTTGAGGAATGTTCAACTGTTTGGAGGAGAGGGAAATTTGTAAGAGAATATATTGCCTTTACTATCGACCTTGATTGATACAGAGCCTTTGGGATCTCGAAATTGAAATTTTTTTTCATACCAACCTCCCACGTAAAGGAATAATTGTTGTAAAAACTCTTTGTAGTCTTCTCTTGGATGATTTGCGTAATTTAGGAAATTTTGGAGGTATTAGTCAACCATTTTTACGCGTAGTTCTTCTATAAAGACTTAAACGATGTTTTCTTCTTTCCGCATTGTCGGATATGACCTCTTATCAAGTGTAGCCCACAGACTTTATAGAGTTCCGGGGGCGAAATTGTGCTTTTTAGTGATTGAAAATTCAAACTCTCAATTCTTGAGGGGAGCACATCTCATTTCTCAGGGAAAGGGAAGATAGATATGCCCCTCAACTTCCTCAATTAAACACTGTTTTTCTTTACACTTCTTGTAGTTTAGTACACTGTAAAAAAAAAAAAAAAAATCTGCCAAGGTACTAAACCTTTTCTAGGAAACTGGGATTCCAAGAACTTTTCCTGTAACGTTAACAGCAAAAATTCAAGTTTCAGAATCGATTATATGAATTTTTCCTGTTATCGTTACATGAAAAGTTCTTGGAATCCCAGTTTCCTAGAAAATGTTTAGTACCTTCACAGATTTTTTTTTTACAGTGTAGTTGTAGATTTACAAGCATCCAAATTTGTTTCTTTCATTTCCTTGTAACGGTAAGTAAAAACTAAAAGCAATATATATATATATATATATATATATATATAGGGTGTATCTAAACTGTTGGGCAAAACTTTAAGGGGTGATAGTACACATCAAGACAAAGAATGTTAAATGGGAAACTAAGGGTCCCAAACGTTTTCCGAAGGGGATAGGCGCCATTAAAGATTAAAGTCCAAAATTTCAATTAAACGAAAAAAAACGGGAAAATTGGTCGATTGATTGGCGGTTTTCACAAAAAGCATTCTTTATGTCAGTATTTTCTTGAAAATAAACTATAAAGATAAATTTCAAAAAATGCCGATAGACGGCGCTTTAGACTTTGCAGTAACGAACAACTATTTTTTTGCCGTTATTTTTTACATCGCTTTAAAAGTTTTCGGAAAGATTAGACTTAAACTTAAATTTTGAGATCGAAATCTGAATAGTTGGGCGTGGTTAAGTAGCGCAAACTGAACTGTGTTCAGAGATTCAAATTTCAAATGATTATAAAAAACGGAAAAATTGGCCGATTCGTTTGCGGTTTTCGCTAAAACTACTCTTTAAATCAGTGTTTTATTAAAAATAAATTTCAAAGATAAATTTATAAAAAATGCCGATAGAGAGTGCCTTAGACCTTGGATTAACGTACAACTATTTTTTACAGTTATTTATTTAATCTCAATAATAGTTTGAAAAAGCTTATACTTAATTTTTGTGCTCAAAATCTGAATAGTTTAGAGTGGTTAAGTAGCGGAAACTGAACTGTGTTCAGAGGGAGGAGGAGGAGGTTCAAATTTAAAATGATTATAAAAAAACGGAAAAATTGTTCGATTCGCTTGCGGTTTTTGCAAAAACTCTCTTTAAATCAGTATTTTCTCGAAAGTAAATTTTAAAGATAAATTAAAAAATATATCAATAGAGGGAGCCTTAGACTTTGGAGTAACGTACAACTATTATTAACTGTTATTTTTTTTAATCTGATTAAATGCTTGCAAAAGCTTAGACTTAAATTTTGAGCTCAAAATCTGAATCGTTGGGAGTAATTACGTAGCGCAAAATTGAACTGTGTTCGAGGGGGGGGGGGTTAAATTTCAACTCCTGAACACAGTTTAATTTGTGCTTCTTAACTCCTCCCAACGATTCAGAATTTGAGCTCAAAATTTAAGTCTAAGCTTTTGCAAGCATTTAATTAGATAAAAAAATTATGGTAAAAAATAGTTGTTGGTTACTTTTAAGTTTAAAGTGCATTCTAATCATTTTTTTAAAAACTTATTCTTAAAATATATTTTCAAGAAAATACTGACATAAAGAATAGTTTTAGCGAAAACTGCAAACGAATCGACCAATTTTCCCGTTTTTAATAATCATTTGAAATTTGAACCTCTGAACACAGTTCAGTTTGCTCTACTTGATCACGCACGGCTATTCAGATTATATCTCAAAATTTCAGTTTATATCTATGCTTCCGAAAACATTTAACGAGATGCAAAAGATAACAGCAAAAAATAGTTGTTCGTTACTCCAATGTCTAAGGCGCCTTCTATCGGCATTTTTTGAAATTTATCTTTATAATTTATTTTCAAGAAAATGCTGACATAAAGAATAATTTTAGTCAAAACCGCAAATCAATTGACCAATTTTTCCGTTTTTTATATTTATTTGAAATTTTGGATCCTAAACTTTGATGGCGCCTATCTCCTTCGGAAGACGTTTGGGACCTCCAGTTTCCCACTTAATATTGTTTGTCTTCATGTGTTCTATCACCCCTTAAAGTTTTTCCCAATAGTTTAAATACACTCTGTATATATATAACACTTACCACTAGCATTTTTAACAACAAAATTCATACTCCAATATTAGAAATTCCATTAGTTTGAGATAAAAGTTATCGAAATGTGCGACCTCTAAATATTATACAATCTTTTTGAAAATTTGCATGCATATCTTTTACAACACTTAGACTCGGGGCATAATCAAAGCCATATGAAAATCACACCTTTGGAAAAATGAAAGACCCCAACTAATAGGTAAAAAATAATGAAATGGGTTTCAACGTTCTAAAAACACTCTGTATCTTCCATCAGTATGAAATGTTACCCGCTTACACTTTTCTACTAATAATATAAAATATCAATGGCGTTTTATAAAATTGACTACATATTAACTTGTGTACGATTAGGATATAATATAAACTTAGAGCAAAAAACATGTACTAGAATTTACAGATAACTTCAGAATTTGTGCGTATTTCACCCTTTCTGAGTTCTGAGTTTTTTTTATTTGTTTTATGTGAATAATATTAACACTAAATATCCTAATGAAATAATAAGAGTTTAGCGAATATTTGAATATGTTTGAAACAAAACGAATATTGTTGTTTTGCATGCTATTCAATTCATATTCATATGAAAATTGTCTATGACAGAGTTTTTTCAGATGTTCAGAAAATAATACATTAAAGCAGATTTAGTTATATTACAACTTTTTAATATCTTCTGTGCTTTATTACACATTACACTTTCAGGAAAGTAACCATTTATTTTAAATTTAAAGAGTGAAATATATATTTAAAATTAAATAATCGCAAACGGTGCAAAGAGAATAAAACAAATATTTATGATAAATATTATTTTTATCAAATGCCTAAACGTTAAGGAAATCAAGGAGTAACTGCATAGACACATTCCTACATTACAATTAATGCGCAATTAATATTACATCAGATACTAAAAGGCTTAAATGAATATATTTGGAACAGTCGGTATAAAAAAACTGAAAGTGTTATTTTGAATAGACAAATATTGACATGATACATTATTCCTTTCACAAAATTTTATATTCTATAAACATTTTTAGTCCGTATATTTTATAAAGATTTCACAAAAAGCTACAAAAGAATATCATTATGGATTCCATGAAATACTTTCAAAATACTGTAGATTTTATGAATAGCATACATTTTGAAGTTTGCTTTTAAGGTGTATGTGGATATGAATGCAGTTTAGATTTTCTTTTCAAAAGACTTATAAAGTTTGACATATAGAAAACTTTATTCCCTTTAGCATATAAAAATTAAAATATATCAATAATTAAAAACACGAAATATTTCTGTTTGAATTAAAGTTCCAGTTTATTTTTAGGTAGATTTCGTATGAAATACTACCTATTGCATTTTCTCCCATGTTGGAATTTCGGAAATTTTTTTGCGGATCTACACGAATCATGGCTCCTAGACCCCAAAACTACCATCAGTAAAAAAGTTTATATATCTATCAATCTATCGGTGTATATCACTTTCTTCTGGACACGATAACTTCCATAATTATGACCAGATCTTCTTCAAACTTTTACATAAACTCAAGGAGCTTAAAATCTCGGTCGAGTTCATTAATGGGCAAAATCGGACCAATTGGGTGGGAATAGGGAGGGTTTTTGTGAAAACCGATAAACGCGATTACTTCTTAATTAAAATAGATATCGAATCAGTTTAAAGTTTATATTACTTCTAAAAAATGGGCAAAAAGTTTATGCATGACAGATTTTTGATAAAGTTAAAAATGGGCTCAAGGGGCGAAAAAAACTTGGTTTTTGGAGAAAAAAATTCATAACTTCGTCAATTCTCAAGATATCAAATCCAACTAAATTTTATATAAATTTAGTCAATATTATCTAAAACTTTTCGATTTACAAGTTTTTGATAGGACCAATTTTTACCGATGAAAAAAAATTAAAAACGGAAAGAAAAAGGGGGGGGGGAAAGAAAAAAAATCCATAACTTACTCAATTCTTAAGCAATCAAATCTAATTAATTTTATTTTACATCTTCACAATAATATCTACAACTTTTATACTAACAAGTTTTTCATAGAACCAATTCTTACAGCAAAAATAAATTAAGCAAAAATAGGAGATGGAGAAAAAAAAACTCAAATCCAAACTGCTTATATTCTGACTCATTTTTAAATTCATTTTTGATTTTAAACACATCCAAATGACAGATCCTCTTATTTAGGAACTATATGATGCGAGGTATTGACCAGTTTTTTGATAAAGGCAGAATATATTTTTAAAAAGGCTGCCAAAAAGGGTATTTTGAAAAGATTTCCCGAAGTTATCGTCATTAAAAATTGATTAAGTATAACAAATTGCGTTTTTTCTGAGTCATTTTAAAATCCATTTTTGTTCTCAAACCCATCCAATTTACAGGTCCTCTTATTTAGGAACTATATAATGTGACGCATTAGTCAGTTTTTTGATAAAGGCAGAATATATTTCAAAAAAGGCTGCCAAAATGGGCAATTCGCTCAAAATTTCCCAAAGCGATCATGATTAATGAACTGTGGGTATTTAAATAACAAATTCGTTATTTTATGACTCATTTTTTAATCCAAATTTGCTCTGAAACGCATTCAATTGAGAGTTTTTTGTTACTTAGTAACTATATAATGTGCGTATTCGTCGATTTTTTGATAACGGGTGAATATATATATTTTAAAAGCTGTCAAAGTAAGCACTACGCAAAAAAATTTCCCAAAGCGATCATGATAAAATAATTGAGGTTGTATTCAAATAACAAATTGTTTATTTTATGACTCATTTTTAAATTCAATTTTGCTCTCAAACGCATTCAATTGACAGTTACTTGTTATTTAAGAACTGTGTAACGTGCCGTATTGGTCAGATTTTTGATAAAGGCTAAATATATATTTTAAAAAAGCTGTCAAACTGGGCACTTCGCACAAAATTTCCCAAAGCGATCTTGATTAAAGAATTGTGGATGTATTAAAATAATAAATTGGTTATTTTATGACTCATTTTTAAATTCATTTTTGCTGTCAAACGAATTTAATTAACAGTTTTTTGTTATTTAGTAACTATATAATGAGCATATTGGTCAATTTTTTAAATAAAGTAAGAATATAATTCAAAATATGTTGCCAAAATGGACATTTGAGTAGAGTTTCATTTAAAATGATTTTGATAAAACCAGTTCTTTCAGAAAAATGAAATTAAAATTTTTTTATAATATATAAATAATTATAATTATAAATAAAAGTGATTTTAAAATCTGTGTGGTTTTCGTAAAAATTTTGATTGAACCAAATTTTACTTATTTTACACATACATTAGGTCTGTCAGAGACAGTGATTTTAATTCGGATTTTTCGAGACCGGTATTGAAAATTTCGTCCAGTGCAGGAAGCAGTCCCCTCCGGTATAAAAATACGTTAGGCCCGGCCAGGCGAATCTTCAGAAAAAAAGTAACATCTTGGTCCTGCCCCGGCCTGGGTCCAGAATACAGATTTTTTAAAGGCTGAAGTTGTGAGAACTAAATGTGTAAAAAAGAATTAATGTGCATCTTAGAAAAAGCATTCTTTTAAATAACTGACGAACATTTAAACAGTGCCCTTCGTTTTTCTGCATAATGAATTTTCCCCACTATTTCTTGTATTTAAATTATTAAAAGTTAAGAATTGTCAAAGACAAAAAACTACAAACTTTAAACGTGTTATTATTTATTATTTTACATTAGTTTTGTTTCGGTAAATTTGAAAAATATTTACTTTTGAAAATATGATTTTTTTGATTTTTTGAAATGTTGACACGCATATAGAGAATTACAAAACTAACATTTCGAAATAATATATGCGTTCAGAATCATCCAGCAGTTTTTTGCCGTAAATCTACATGCTGTTTCCATGTTATAAATTATCCCCTAATTTAAAATATACCCTTACAGCTATATATGTTTATTGCGTCATAGATTGCCCGGAGATAATAACTTTGTTGCTGTAATGACTTTGTTAACGAGATTCTGATCACACAAAATGTGTTTAAGTTAATCTTCAGTACAAATGATGAATTTCCCTATAGATACTTGCGGGAGAAATGCGTCATGTTAAATTATTAGGGTAATTTCAGTGCTTCGTATGTAATGGACTAGGAATCCAGGAATATATATAGCATACATTTTTCTTTTGCGTGTGACTGCTTGTGATTATTTAATTGTGTAAACATTTTATTTATAAGTTTCAGTTTCATTTATAATTTTGCCTGAAATTTCGTGAAACAAATTGTTGTTAAACATCTATACATATTTTTTCTATTTACTTGATTTTTTTTTATTTACAAAATATTCACATTTTCTTAGTATAATAAACAAATATTTTAGTAAAAACTTATCAATTATTAACATACATAATGTAATTAATTGTTTTGCGAAAAACTTCTGTCACACTAGTGCACGGTTCTTACTATTCAAGGATTTTCAAATACCTTTTTCTAGAATTTTTGTAAAGTAATGTATGCCTTATTTAATGAAAATAAATTCTATATTCAGATGTAGCGGTCAATATTTCACGAAATTTCTAGCATTAAAATATCCTGAATTCATCGATCCGTGCGAACTTTATAGTCTAGCAAAAAAGGTGGATGCTTATTGTGAAAAAAGCGATTTTTTTTTTCTGGTGTAGATTTGTGAGTATGTCTTTCTTGAGAAAACTATCAGAAAAGGATCTGGATAGACTGATATTTTGTAGTTATCTTTCTGAGATTATAGAACATTTTAAAATGCATATTGTAATTATAGTTTGAAAGAAATAAAAAAATATTTTTTTTCAAATCTCTATTCTTTTTTAAAATATTTATACTATTGGACAATTTTTATGAAGATTTTTAAATGTATTTTATACATTTACTGAGAGCTTATGTACCTTCCCGTTCTGTATGTATGTATGTATTTTTGTGCATACGTAACGCGATAACTCATGATAAAAATGTCCGATTCATTTGAAATTTTGGATATAGATATATTCTAATAAGGCGCTTCCTGATTAGTTTTTGGAGTTCATTCGATATGTATAAGAGGGAAACGGGGGTTAATGCCCCTCCCCTTATTTTATATAAACGGTTTTTTTTTTTTGCATAATAAAGCATATCCCTGATTAGTTTAAGGGGTTCAATGATTAGGTATAAAACGGGGAATTGGAGGGAGTTGTTTCCTCGCCCCCTTAATTTGTTTTTCAAACGGAATTAAACCTAGAAAATATAAGGCTGCAATGTATAAATAGTATGCGTAGCCTGTGAGCTCAATGACATTAGTTAAAATGGCCTATATTCTTTTTTATAATACATCAAATATTACATTTAATATATATACATATAGGGTAACATCCCCAGTAATTGGCACTTTAAGAATTTGTCTTTAAACTTACTTCAATTTTCATTACAAAGAAATAAGATATTTACTTGGAAATATTTTTAAATCAAAGAATGCATGTATGTGCATCTATTTTGCCCACTAAAAGCAAAAAAATTTGAAAACGTATTTTTATAAAAATATATTTATAAAAAGTTGCTGAAATCACCAGTAATTGGCACCTAGAGCACCAATGTATGACACCTTGTGATCCAGTAATTGGCACATGTTTATATTTAAAAAAAAACTTTACATTTTGCATTGGGTTAATCGCTTTAAATGAATTTACTGTAGATGAAGATGTCATATTTCAGGTTTTTGAGAGTAAGAAATCAGCATATTAGTCTGAAATGTGAACTCTTTAAAACAATACAATATACTTATATTAATACCCAGTAATTGTCATGCTGTCCCCAGTAATTGTTATATGAAGCTTTAATGGATTCCAATTATTGATCATATTTTCAAATAAAAACAAATGATAAACAAAATTAGTCTATAACTTTAAAAGTACTTCAAAAATAAGTGGTTTAATCTCAAATTACTTGCGAATTCCTTGTAATTGGAATAAGTGCCAATTACTTGGAACAAGCAAAATTGAAGCACCATTAATTAGCATCTATCATTAATTCAGAAATCCAAGTATTTGTGTCGAAAATACTTTTACACAATTAAAGTAGCCCTTTTTAACTAAACAAAACTGTTGTCAATTAAAATTTAAAATATATTATAAATCATATAATAATGAATTGAAAAGCATGCCTTCCTTAAGCCAAAAAAGAAGCATTTGCAACAAAAATGGCTAATTTGTTACAAGCCATAATTGTTTCTCTTTTCAAGGCACTATTGTCATCTAGTAGCATAAATCAAATTTATAATCTTTAACGTAAGTGAGCATATAACTGGTATATAGTCTTGCATTTTTAAAAGACTGGATATAAATCTTATTTTAGGACATGGTTGTAGAATGTGCCAATCACTGGTGCATGCCAATTACTGGGGGTGTTACCCTATATTTTACTGATACATGTACAGTAAAACAGCCATACTTAACATCATTTCTACCGGGCTGCAACCATAAATTGCCGATTTTAAGTGGGCGCAACACACTTACAAAAAGGTAAATAAAAGAGTTATTAAAACTGCAAGATAGCATACGTAGTATAACAATGAAAATTTAAGAAAGTTAATACTATCAGTACGGGTGGCACGTTTGTTGCGAAATAAATATTACCTATGAATTAAATGTTAAATCAATCTTTTACTCGATGATATAACTTTCTTAATTGAAAAAAGTATATAGTGGAAAGTTAATTTCAAATTATGTTTGGATAATACTGAAGATAAATATATATATATATTTTTATATCTCCATATGAAAAAAGAAACTACAAGTAAAAAGAACTTTTTACTAAGGAAACCATTTTTATAATGTTTTAAAAGAACTGGTTACCCTTTGACTTTAAAAAAAAAATTAAAGCAATTTTAAGTACATTCTTGGCATAATAATAAAAATCTCCATGAAGGAAAATTATTCAATCAGGAAATCGTTAGACCTCCTTTGCGAAATTCTGAAAAATCTATTTTTTAATAAATAAGTTAATCTTAAAATGCATCTTCTCATAAAAATTTTAACATTCTGAGTTATTTTTCGTTGCGTTCGTAATTATGTAAATACGCAGCACCTATACTCTTCTTTCAGTCCGTCCGAATGTAATAGAGCAAAAACAACCCAACCAATTAGTTTGAAATTTCAAATATATAATTTTTGCGCAATTTTATTGAGTCAGTTCAACTTTTATGAATATCACATGCATAGTTTATTTAAAGGGACCATCAAAAGCATTTCGTTTCATTACGGCCAATGGGAGAAAATAGTTTGAAATACACTTTGATGTTGATTCACTCTTTCGAAAATATTAAAACTTTTATGCATCTACAAAGTATGTACTACAGTATACATATTTGTACAACTTTTTGAGCAAAGTATATTTATTATTCATTTACAGGACCACACAAAGTATTTCATTACACAGTGGTATAGGGGGAAAGATTGTTTGGCCCGCGTTTTAATTACATTAAATTGTTTCGCATTTTATGAAAATGATATACTGAAGTTTACTACAAGCTATTTCCTGTATAATAGAAAACAGATAGTATTTACATGGACACACAAAAACTTTCTACTATATTACTGCAACTGAAGTATTGTGTACTATTACTTCATATTTTAAACACCGTTATAGAACGAACGCACCTTCTTTGCTACTCTTACCTGCAATTTCCGACTTGTTTTCTTTAATATAGTCGTACAGTGCTTAGTATAATTTTAAATATTGAATTTTTCCGAAGTTAATTAGTTTGGGAAAAATAAAATAAAATCTGCAAATACGTGTAAAATTAAAATAAATACTGAATTTATTTATATTTTTATGCAAAGTTTTTATTTGTCTGGGAAATTGTTTTGGCGGTATAAAAAAAAATTCAATACCTCGCGATATAATTGCACTGTGGGTAAAAATGAGGTATCAAAATATTCACAATGGTCACTCAAAAAGACAGATAATAATGCATTATTATGGATGATACAGATGCATTCCTTGGATATTTCATTATTTATTGATTTTTCTTCCACACATGGGGTGGTTAACATCCAAACTTTCTATTATTGATAACAATTGTCAAGTATTTAAAATAAGGACTTTTTTTAATTGGTCTACTTTTGTAAGAGAAAAGATACTTATTTGACAGACATTTAAGTATCTATCTGGAGATGGTTTTGTCTCTTGAAGAAAAGAAAATAAATGCTATATAGAGATGGATCCACTTAGAATCAATAAGTTCACAGTTATTTCTCATTATATGTAGAGCAGAACTGAGGCATGGCCACTTTCGACACATAGTGACACTATTAGCTCCATGCTGGTTCATTTTCCAAAACCTGTCTCTTACCCTCATATGCTACCATGGAAACACTATTTTACGTAGATCAATTTAAAGTAAGCCCGAATTTTAAGCTTAAAAAATATGGCAATACATGTAAAAATGTTTGGAATCAGCAATCACACATGTTTTGTACAAAAAATTGAACAAGTGTCCATACAATAAAAAGTGTTTTAAAAGTCTTTTTTAATTCATTTTTACTGCCTTAAACATGTTCACTTTATTGTTTTATTTTTGAAGGAGTAAACCTTGCTAGCTTCTAAAAATATATAATCTTTACATGCAAGTCGAAGACCATTTTTTAAAACAATTTTAAGTATATCGCGAAGAAAGTAATCTCACTGAACGAAAAATCTATTACCTCATTCATCCTGTTTTTGACATTAAAGACTTTATTTTATTTCAGAATAAATTTTGAGTGTTAATTTTATAGGGCATTGAATTTCAAGATATAAAGCTAGAGAATATATTTTTAAAAAATGAATAAATAATAATTGCTCAATACAAATTTTAATAACTGAATGTCGTTATTGCTTTTTAAAACCAAAGTCTGTTCCGATGAAATTATATTTCTCGTGATTTAATTAATTAGGTGGTTTGCTTAAAAAAGGTACAGCAGCTCTGTATAAGTATTTGTATTCACTACTCACACATGTTTATACAAAAAAGAGGAAATATGTGTTCATAAAATAAATCATGTTTTAAAAGTCTTTGCTTTAAAGCCATTTTCAATTGACTCTCACATGTGTAAACCTTTATTATTTTATTTTCTAAAGGCATCAATCATGTTTTTCTTTAGTTATGTGTTTTTGAATCTACACATACAAGGCAAACACAAAGAACTTTATCCCGAGACAAGTAATCGGATTGAAAAAAAAATCTAGTAACTCTGTCATTATGTTTCTGACATTTACGAGTTTATTCTACTTGAAAATATATTTTGAGTGTTAACCTAGAATTTAAGTATATACAGCTGGAGAATACATTTAAAAAATAAAAAAACTAATTTTTAACAAAATTTAATAACTGAAGTCGTTATTCCTTCTTTAAAACTCAACTGATAAAACTTTTTTTGTGTTTAATTTTGTTGTTTATCTTGTTATCATAAAAAAATATGGCAATGCATGTAAACACATTTGTATTCACCAATAACACATATGTTTTGTGCAAAAAAGATGGAATTGTTTATACAACAAAAAAAGTTTTAAAAGGTCTTTATTTTAATTCTTTTTTATTGCGTCAAACATGTTTATTTTATTTTATTTATTTTTATTTTGTTTTCTGGAGAAATCAATCATGCTGCCATTAAAAAATTATAATCTTTACATGTAAGTGGAACATAATTTTTCAAAACAACTTTAAGTATATCGCGAAAAAAGTAATCCGATTGAAGAAAAAATCTATTGCCTCATTCATCATGTTTTTTGCATTAAAGAGTTTATTTTACTTCAAAATATAACTTGAGTGTTAATTTTATACGGCGGGGAATTTCAGAATGTAATTCTGGAGAATATGTTTTAAATTACGTTTTTACAGCCTGCGTTGACTGTGTTTTTTAACTTTCAAAAATTTATTTTTAAGTATTTTTAACATTGAATCCAACAATGTGCTGTATTTTTAATCATTACATCAGGAGTTTGCAAACTGTAATTTACGATGACAAAAAGTAAAAAAAAAAAATGTCGAAAATCTGATATTGAAATATACAGGGTGTCCCAAAAGGTCGTTTACAAACTTAACATGCTGGTCTGTCATATCATGATGAACAATATTAAATAGGAAACTAAGGGTCCCAAACGTCTTCCAAAGGAGATATTCGCCATTAAAGTTTAGGGTCCAAAAATTCAAATGATTATAAAAAACAGAAAAATTGGTCGATTCGTTTGCGGTTTTCACTAAAACTATTCTTTATGCCAGTATTTTCTTGAAAATAAATTATAAAGATAAATTTCAAAAAATGTCGATAGAGGGCGCTTTAGACTTTGGAGTAACGATAAACTAGTTTTTACCATTATTTTTTGCATCTCATTAAACTTTTTTTAAAGCTTAGACATAAACTTAAATTTTGAGCTCAAAATCTAAATGATTGGAAGTGGTTAAGTAGCGCAAACTAAATTGCGGGAGGAGGTTCAAATTTCAAATGATTATAAAATACGGAAAAATTGGTCAATTGATTTGCGATTTTCACTAAGATTATTCTTTATGTCAGTATTATCTTGAAAATAATTTATAAAGATAAAATTCAAAAAATGCCGATAGAGGGCGCTTTAGACCTTAAAGTAACGTACAACTATTTTTTACCATTATTTTTTGCATCTCATAATTTTTTTTAGAAGCTTAGACATAAACTTAAATTTTGAGATGAAAATCTGAATCGTTGGGAGTGGTAAAGTAGCGCAAAGTGAACTGTGTTCAATGGGGGTGGGGAGGTTCAAATTTCAAATGATTATAAAAAACGGAAAAATTGGTCGGTTTTCGCTAAATTTATTCTTTATGTCAATATTTCCTTGAAAATAAATTTTAAAGATAAATAAAAAAAATCCGTTAGAGGGCGCCTTAAAATTTAGAATAACCAACAATTATTTTTAACCCCTTTTTTTATCTAATTAAATGCTTGCAAAAGTTTAGACTTAAATTTTGTGTTCAAAATCTAAATTGATAGGAGAAGTTAAGAAGCGCAAACTGAACTGTGTTCAGGAGTTGAAATGTTACCTTCCCCACCCCTCGAACGCAGTTCAATTTTTGGCCGCTTAATTACTCACAACGATGCAGATTTTGAGCACAAAATTTAAGTTTGAACGTTTACAAGCATTTTATTAGATACAAAAAATAAAGGTTAAAAATAGTTGTTGGTTACTATAAAGTTTAAGGTGCCCTCTGACGAAATTTTTTGAAAGATGTCTGTAAAATTTATTTTCAAGAAAATATTGATATAAAGAGTAGTTTTAGCGAAGACCGACCAATTTTTCCATTTTTTATAAACATTTGAAATTTGAATCTCCCCATCCCCATTGAACACAGTTCAGTTTGCGCTACTTAACCAGTCCCGACGATTCAGATTTTTATCTCAAAATTTAAGTTTATGTCTAAGCTTCTAAAAAATATTTATGAGATGCAAGAAATAACGTAAAAAAATAGTTGTACGTTACTCCAAAGTCTATAGCGCCCTCTATCGGCATTTTTTAAAATTTTATCTTTATAAATTATTTTCAAGATAATACTCACATAAAGAATAATTTTAGTGAAAATCGCAAATCAATTGACCAATTTTTCAGTTTTTTATAATCATTTGAAATTTGAACCTCCCCCCCGCAATTCAGTTTGAGCTACTTAACCACTTCCAACGATTTAGATTTTGAGCTCAAAATTTAAGTTTATGTATAAGCTTCCAAAAAAATGCAAAAAATGCATGCAAAAAATAATGGTAAAAACTAGTTTATCATTACTCCAAAGTCTAAAGCGCCCTCTATCGACATTTTTTAAAATTTATCTTTATAATTTATTTTCAAGAAAATACTGACATAAAGAATAGTTTTAGTGAAAACCGCAAACGAATCGACCAATTTTTCTGTTTTTTATAATCATTTGAATTTTTGGACCCTAAACTTTAATGGCGAATATCTCCTTTGGAAGACGTTTGGGACCCTTAGTTTCCTATTTAATATTGTTCATCATGATATGACAGACCAGCATGTTAAGTTTGTAAACGACCTTTTGGGACACCCTGTAGAGAAGATGAATATGCTTTTTAACTTTTCATAAGTCATTTTGATATATTTTTAACCTCTGAATCTAAAAAAGGCTTTTTTTATCCATTTTTATTTAAAAATGATTTTTTAATCATCATGGAAGGGGTTTTTGATGATCAGAAATTTATGAATTAAAAATTAGCAGCAATCTGATACGATAAAACATAGAATAAATTTTAATTGAATCTTAAAATGTCATTCATTTTCCACTATCACATGCGCATGCCTCGCAAACCATAAATTTCAGTGTTAAAAATAGCGAAAATAAGATTCTATAAAATAGATGTAAAAATTTTTAAGCAATTTAATTTAATAACTTACACAATACTTGACCTAAACAGGTATTCTTACAGCTAACCAGCTCAAGAGTCCATACAACATAGAGGGGTTTAAATTTAACTTTAAAGTTTTTAACTTTAAAAACTTACGATTTTTAAAAAAATCCTGACGTAAAAAAGAAGTTCATTTTTGGATTCATCACTACAAAATACGAAAAAAAATATCAATTATAAAAATGAAAAAAGGAAACAAGAATCAATTTTTGAAGTCCAGTGTAATTGATCATTACAAAATGTAGTAACGAATGTAAATATTCATTTGCATCTAAAGACATGAAATAAAAATGGAAATCCGTTTCAATGCAATCAATGCATCAAAGCAAATCATTTATATTAATGGAAGATCATAGGATGTTTAATAATGAAAAATATTCTAATTTTAAATTTAAATGAATGCGAATCTATCAGGCTTTATTTTCACCCCTGCAGTTCATTTTTTTAAAAATTAGATATACAAAGAGCTTATAATGAGAAAATAATGATCTTTAGCCACCGTGTGAGGATAATTAGTAATCTTAGAAAATTGAGTCTTTTATGACAACATCATTTTTTTCTGTTATTAACCATAAATAAGTAATATGAATAAGACATTTAATAAGCATCAGATTTTTATAAAATATAATTTTTTAATTGTATATGTTTTCAAAATGTTTCTGGAAAAAGCATATGTGTGACCGTATATCTTGATGTGACTTTTCTATTTTCTTTCATATAAAATATCATGTAATGTTCTAAAGTTTTATGACTTTTACCACTTGTTAATGCAAAAGAATAATTTACTTACATTAGCAAAAATTAAATATTGTTATTTTAATGAATATTTAAATCGCATTTTATGAAAACAGATCATTTTAAAGAATTTTATTGTTGATGACATCAAATTTCAATTATTACATTTAGAAAGATTTCCCGGATAGATTAATTAGTGCTCACAATTTTATAATAGTAATATAGATTTTATATTCAAAACCAAAACAAGAATTGTAATTTACTTTAGACATAAATATGTGCTACAAGTTAGTTCAATAAAATGCAAAGTACAGCTGAAATTTTCAACTTTTTGTGAGATAATATTGATAAATATTATTATTTGATATTAAATGTTTTTTAATTATTTATTTCAATCCTGACTCTGAATACATTTAGTTATTCGAAATTAAAATGCCTTAAAACAGAATGCGACACGCATGTTTTCATTTATATAGCCATAGACACATTAAAAATGATTAACAATCTACTACAGACATAGTGATAATACTACATCTATTCACCTCATTTATGTTGTCTGTAACAAATATATCGCACTTTTTGTTATTAAAAATATCATAATTTTCCTAAAAAACCTTATAATGTATATGAAACTGATAAATTACACTAATATGATCGGGGGAAATGTAAGTTGCGTCTATAATTCAAGTCACACAGGTAAAATTAAAGAGCAATATTTATTCATCAGAAAATATTTATTTTACTTTGACTTCAATTTATTTTGGAATATATTATAAGTGATGATCATTTAATTCCTATCTAATTCAAACAACTTTTCCTCTGTTTTTTTTTCTCATTTTGTCCCAGATAACACAAAGTTAATCACTTCATGGTTTATAATGATTATGTTAACGAGAATCTGATATCATGAAATTTGACTTAGTTAATTTGTGCCAGGAATGATGAATCTCTCCATAAATGTTGGTGGAAAAATAGTGTGTTATTAATTTTTTCTAATAATATTTTTATTATGAAGATATTTCGTCTGCGAAACTAAATTGCGATAACTATTTAATATCTTTGCAACTGATTAAATAGTTCGTTATGATTCTAAAAATATGTTTAAGATGGAACTGATTGTGTTAATCAGAGCACTAGTATCCAAATACTCCAATAATACCGGTCTTTTTTTATTTTAAAAATACTGTAAATATATATATATATATATATATATATATATATATATATATATATTAATCTACGAAAAAAATAAGAACATGTTTCAGTAAACCTATGTAAAAAGAATCTGTCTCTGAAGAAACTGTGGCTTAAAGAAACACATTTAGTATTGTCATGGTAAGGTGAATCTTATTATGTTACATGATAAATAGTACCTCACTAAAGCAAAAACATATCTAAAAGATCAAAGTGTCTGCACAGGAAATTTTAATGTACTCTACCATATTTGTAAAGGGAAACGAAATGGCTCGTTATTTGGAATTTCATTTTAAGTTCATTTTTTATTTTCATTTAATTTAAATTTTCGGAGGTTTCTACATCTTGTTTCAACATTTTGTTTAAATAAATAACGATTCGAAATAGATGATGCAAGCAGCGACCTACCATATTAGTTTTTCTTAAAATAGTGTTCTATGTTTATTATTTAGAAACATCGATTAAGTTTTATCAAAAATTGTATTGTTCCTTCAGTATGCTGCTAATAAATTAAGTGAAACATTCCGAAAGGACAAGGGACTTTAAAATTCATAATGTTTTAGTATTTACATATCATACGTAGTACAAGGTAAGTCTTGCAATGGTTTCGAAAATTGAACATTTTGAGATGGACTTACACGTTTCAGACACTGGAGATCTCGAAAAAATATAATTTTAGAAAAATAGCGTCCATCTGTCTGTGTGTCTTTCTGCTTGTGTGCTTGCCTGTCTGTAAACGCTCTTTCAAACAAATTGAGATAGAGACTTGAAATTTAGTGTGTACTTTGTATATGATAATGGAAATAAGCTTCTTGAATATTAATAACCTCGATTATCCGGAAGAATTTCATTTAGGCTCCCGAAATATTCGTTCTGGTGAAATGTATATTGACATTTTTGAATTATTTTTCTTTTAAGGAGGGATTCTAAAATACAATAAAGAAAAAACACATAAATTTTACATAATAATTGAAGTCAGTTAAATAAATATTTTCCGAGATAATCGTTTTCATATTTTCCACAATCTTCGATTTTTCATTATACAGTATTTCATTCAAATTCAATTGAAATATATGTTTTAATTTGAGATGAGACTCTTAATCCCACACAGTAAACTGTTAGTTAATATGATTATCATCTTTGGAGCGGTAAGAATGTTTCTTTTGCACAATTCAGTACTACTTGATTATCCCGTCGACCAAAAAATTATCGACAAACTATAAGATTAAATGCCAATAAAAGTTTTCGTAAATGTCACATTCACTTTATTTTAAACAGTATACACGTATTTGTTACGTCATCAAGTGATTTTTAATTCCTCGTTTTAATTATATTTTATTAATCTACTAATTTATATGTTCTTTACTTCATTATTTAAAATAAAAAATTCGCCAATTTGATAATTTAAGAGTAGTTTGCCAACTGATATTATTATCGACGGAATAATCAAGTAGTACCAGCATTACTGCACATTAAAAATATTTAAAAATATGTTTAAATTTTATTTTGGAATTGCAATGCATTTTATAAGTATTTTGAGCAAGTTTATTATTATTATTATTATTACTATTATTATTATTTATTATTATTATTAGTAGTAGTAGTATTAGTATTGCGATTATTATTGTTATTGCACAATATAAGTATTAAACATAAATTACACAAAAAGTTACATAAGAAAAGTTTTTGTGTTTTCCTTAATTTTTCAAATGTCCTGAAGAAACTTTAAAAATGTATCATTCGCATTCCATATCAATTATATCACTAATATTTTGCATTCATATTGAATTCATCTGTACTTAAGTATAACTGTGTCGACATGTGTATATTTTAAACAAAAGTAAGGGGGAAATCGAAATTTTATAAAATTTTCCACTTTTTTGTTAATTTGGAAGGTCTTTGTCACATTAAGAAAACGTGATAGGGATGATTGTGTTTATCCTGAAGGGCCAGATGACGGACGAATGGACAGATTAATTGCAAATGTAGTCATTAATCAAGTCAATAACGTTCTAAATTTGCGCACACACTCTCAAAAAAACTTCCGTCTTTTCACAGAAAAAGTACTGGCAGCACTGCTGCAAGAAATTTTCTGTATATTGACGAATATCCGTTTATTTTTTTCTCCGTCAAAAGAGGTAAAATATCCGTCTTTTGAAAAAAGTCTGGAAAAGATAAGTACGCCGGCGGTGGGGATCGAACTCACGTTCCCAGCATTAGAAAGCCAGCGCCTTGCCTCGGCGCCACGATTGCTCAGGAGAAAAGGAGCTCCGAAGTAGAAGCATTTATTTCTTATGAGTGTGGTTTGGTTTATTGGTTGTTTTATATAAGAGCTTTTAATTTTGAAGTTAATTTCGGGAAGATTTCATCTTTAAAGAAACTGTGGCTTCGTTATTTTTACGTTTATATTAATATAGTATAAAAATGTGAATTTTAATTATATTTACGTAGATTGCTAGAACAAAAATATGGATGTTCTATGACAAGATTTTTTTGAATAATATAATTTTTTTTCTTTTTGCATTTTATTTTTAATTAAAATATCTTTTAAATGTGTTCACTTAAAGTATATTTTAAATGGGAATATTTATTATATAAATAACTTAGTAAATTGAACTTTATTCAACTTATCCAACTTTTAATATGAATAACAAATTGTGAGAATTTTTTGAATGAATGAAGAAAGTAATTGTTATTTATTTTTAAATTCGAAAACATTCGTGTCTTTTTAAACTAAATTAGACATTTTAATCTATAGAATATTTTGTTTTTCATTTTTAAAATAAATTCGAATTTATTACTAACAGACCCAATACGCATGCGTGCAAGAAATAAACGGAATCTCTTCCTCATTTTTCGACGTTCGGAATGAATTCACAGATCAAATAATTCAAAAAATTTTCTGGGAATACGGTAATTATTTGTGAAAAAATAACGATAACTTAGTGTATATTGACGAATTTTTCTGACAGTGCAGTTGTAAGTATGATTATTAAGACTGTGGGGGTTAGCAACAACAGATTATTAAAATATAGATTATAGTACCGGAGAACACATATAAAGAAATTACTGAGTTAAATTATATTGCATTATTTGATTTTTTTTAAGTTGCATTTCTTCAGGTAAAATACAAAGAATTCGGTAAAAGTTTAGTAATTAATAATATCCATAATTATTAAAAATAGTTTATTTAAATTGGTCAACATAACTGTATTCTTCTCACAGAAATGGAGGTATTTTTTTTTTAATTTAAGAACATCTGATCACAAAAATATTATTTATGTTCTCTGAATATATGACAAAGTTCCTAATAGAGCCATTATAAGATATCGAGGTAAAAATACATATTATTAATTTAAACAAGAATCGAAAATTGCATACATATTTTCAGATACTTATATGTTATGTTAGCTATTTTAAATATTTTATCATTTATGTCCTTCATTTAATTTTAAAGGGTTAATACATTTTACGAGAATTTTCTTTTTTAAAGCTAAATAATAATCAAAAAAATATCCTGTAATATTTTAAGTAGGAAAAAATTCTTCCATTCGGTGATTTTAAGTCAGATATTTAAAGGATTAATAAAGATTGATCGCGTTGAAATACCGTATATCAGCGTTTTTTATGTATATTATTTTATTTTTATCCATTATTATTTTTTCAAAACATAAACTTTCGTTTTTTCGCCCCAAGGTTTGTATAAGAAATAAAAGCTTCTCTCTTTGAGCCTTCACAAAAGGGAATTACTCGTACATGGCTCAATAAACTGTGAGCAGCGTTGTCTTACATATCAAGTAATGCATCATTATTTTCGGTCGGTCATTATAATCTGTTATTTTTTAACAAAATCCACAGAAACATTTTATAATATTTTTTTTAAACACAAGAAACACGTTATAGTATGAACATCAAAAAATATTATATTCTTCTCATTTATAACAAATACTTTAAATTGCCATTTATTTTATGTCGTCTTACTTTTAATTTTAAAGCAGATAATATAATCTGTAATAATTATCTTTTTTTATAAATAAATTTTTAAAAAATGTTCTGCAGCATTACAAATAGTAAAAAATATTTCCACTCAATAACTTCAAATTACATACTATATAGAATTATCTCTTCAAATTATATACTCTATAATAGAGATTAATTTCGTTAAAATGACTTATATCACTACTTTTTTTAACAATTATTTTAATTTTATTTTATTCAATATTTTTAAAGATATTTAAAATTTCGTTTTTACTCCTCAAAAGTATTGTATAAAAATTTCTATCGCTGATTCTTCAATTTATATATATATATATATAATAAGGAAGAAGAAGTCTTATATATCAGGTAATTTATCATTATTTTTGATCGGTTTTCATAATCTATTTTTTGAAAAGTGAATCCCCACACTTACAATAATTCTGCACTTTTGAGACAAGAAGTACGTTAAGTGATAAACATAATAAAGGTTTACATTATTTTAATTTATAATTACAAATACTTTAAATCGACTATCATTTTGTAGTATCTTTCTATTCGTTTTAAAGCAAATAATAGGTTTTAGAGTAATTTTTTAAGATATTTTTTGTAACTAAATAAAACAAACTTCATGTATTACATGAAGTAAAAAATATTTCATCTGATTAATTTCAAGTTACACATTCTTAGAATTAATAAAGATTGATTGCGTTGAAATAACGTATATCAACGTTTTTTACCAGTATTTTTTATATTTTATTCAATATTTTTTAAAGTCTAAATTTTCGTTTCTTACGCCTCAAAAGTATTGTATATATACATACAAAAAGCTTCTATCGCTTATCCTTCCGAAAACAGAATTACATGGCTCACTAAGTTGTGAGTAGAAAAGTCTTATGAATCAGGTAATTTATCATTATTTTTGATCGGTGTTCAAAATCTACTATTTGAAAAGAGAATCCCCATTAACACTTATAAAAATTCGGCAATTTTAAGACAAGAACTTCGCTAAATTTTAAACATCATAAAGGTTTAGATTCTTTTAATTTAGAATTACAAATGCTTTAAACCGAATATTTTCTGAAGTATCTTTCTATTAGTCTTTAAGCAGATAATAGATTTTATAGTAATTATCTTTTTTATAGCTATATAAAAAGTCATCATATATTACCAGAAGTAAAAAATATTTCACCTCAATAACATCAAATTATATATTCTTAAGATTAATAAAGATTAATTGCGTTAAAATGGCGTATTTCAACTGTTTTTATCAGTTTTATTTATATTTTAATAATAAAAAAAATAAGACCTCAAATTTTGTTTCTTACGCCTCAAAAGTATTGTACTAAAAAACAAAAGCTTCTATCGCTGAACCTTTTGAAAACAGAATTACATGGCTCATATAATTGTGAGCAGAGAAGTCTTACATATCAGGTAAACAAAATCCACTTTAACACTTATAATATTTGTGCATTTTAAAAATATAAGTATCATAAATGATTCCATTCTTTAAATTTAAAACTTTAAATTACTTTCAAATTATAAATTTTAGGATTAATAGAGATTGATTGTGATGAAATGGCGTATATCAGTTGTGCCCTTTTTTTTATCAGTATCTTTTTGATTTTATTCAATATTTTTGAGAACCCTAATATTTTGCTTGTACACCTGAAAAGTATTGTATAAAAACAAAAGCTTCTATCGTTGAATCTTCGAAAAAGAGAATTACACGGTTCACTAAATCTTAGCAGAGAAGTCTTATATGTCAGGTAATTTATCATTATTTTTGATCGGTCCTCATAATCTATTATATGTAACAAAAAAAGAAAAATTCAATACGCACTTATAGTAATTCTGCATTTTTCAAGACTAGAAATCAACTAAAGTATAAACAACTTAAAGGTTTATATTACTTTAATTAAGAACTTTAAATAACTTTAAACAATCTAAAATTTTATTTCGTCTTTCTTTTACTAATAAAGAAGTTAAAGGATTATATAATAGATTTCTTACTCTTTGATTAACTGATAAATTGATTAAAAAAACTGATTAAAATGATATAAAAAATATGTTAATTTTAACAAGTCGGAAATTGCGCGTCAAGAGTAGCATTTGTGGTGCATTCCTACTATAACGAATTTTTGAAATATACCGTACTTTGCATACAGTGAAGTATCCATAAACTTTTTTGTGTCCCTGCAAATACTGTATTCTTTCTATTATGCAGAAATTAACATATAGTAAACTTCCAAAACCTATATCAATTTCATAAAATATGAAATAGTTAATAGTTAAAACGCATCCCAAACATTGTTCTTTTATGTATCATTGTGTGATAGAATAATTTTGTGAGGCCCTGTTAAATTAATAACATTCCTTGCACCGCATATTACACAAAACGTATAGTTTAGTCGATATTTCATAGATGCATATCAATTTTATGATGGTCGAAATACATTATATCATTAAAATGCACTTTAAACAATGTTTCCCCATTGACCGTAATGAAACGGACTAATTTTGACTGTCACTGTAATTGAACAATCATCCGATTTTCATAAATTTTGAATTGACTGGACAAAATTATGCAATAATTATATATTTTAGATTTCAAACCATTCAGTCGGGTAGTTTTTACGTTGTTATATCCGGGCAATCGGGTGGACTGAATGACGACTATAGATTCTGCGTATCTAATCCAAACGTATCTGTGCGTAACGCATACGTCATTTTGCGAATGGCAACACTTTCATCTGCAATTTCGGTTTTGCAATTTTTGCTACCTCAAATTTTAAACTCCTAAACATCGCATATTTTAAATTTTTACACCGTTGCGTAGATAAAAAAAAATACTTTTAAGTGCAATTTGTTTGAAAGCTGTATCTCAATTTATTTTTGAGATATTAATTTTTTGATAGTTTTTAGTAGCAATTTTGTCATTGTTGCAACATGACCACTCCATTTTCTCTTAAAATTATAAAGAAAAAAAATAGAAATTAAAATGCGCAACACTTTCCAATGCAATTTTCGGTGCTGCAAATTTTACACTTGTAAAAATCGTACATTTTAAATTTTTACGAAAGAAAAATATATACTTTTAAATACAAATTCCTTAAAAAGCTGTGTCTCAATTTATATTTGAGATATTAATTTTTTTAAATTTTTTAGTACCAATTTTGTAATTTTGGCAACAGAATCACTTTTTAAATCACTTTCTTAAAATTGAAAATAACGATAATAATATTAAAAATATTAAAATACATATTCTAGTTTAAAAGTATCGTCTGATAAAAAATCCGGGGAATTTCGGTTTTATTTTGTTTAATAATAAATAAAATAATCAGAATAAAAATGATTTATGCAAATAGGAAAATCATTTGCGATTTCTTTGACCATTAACCTCTAACATGCAGCTAATACAAAAGTATTGCTTTTATAAATCTCAGGAATTTATTTGGAGGTATAAATGATATTTTTCATCTGAAAATGTATTAAGGTATGTTATTGGGGGGGGGGGAAGCACATATAGGGAAGAATGGAGATACCGTGGACCTAAGTACACAGTGGACCACCCCTTATATTTTATTTATTTCTAAATTTTTGGAACTTACGTTTAGGATAATTGATTACAGAATTAGATTGATTACGTTTAGCCTTCAAAATACATCGTAAGCTAAGAATGAAACATTTAATCCTAACGGACTCTTTTGAGAAAGATTTTCATCACCCTACTTTCCTATGCCATCAATTAAAAATAATAGCTAAGATAGACAGCTTTTTTTTAAGTTAAGATAATTGCTTTTATTGAATATTAAAGTTAATATGCTTAAAATAGACCTTTAATTAACATTTTTATGTTGAACTTCAACATGGGGCATAATGGAACACCCACTGATAGGTACAGTGGTTCAGAATCCAAGCTGTTAGTGTAGCAGAATTTTCAAAATATTTAATAATCGCTTATTTTCTACAAAAAATAATGTTTTTAAGTAATTATTTCATTGTAAAATAAGGTAAACAAAGAACTGTCAATCTATTTAACATAATAAGAAATATTATGGTTTGTATTTATGGTTTAAAAAAAAATTACAAGTATCCTATTGACTATCGCCTGCTATTACTGAAAGTATTTGCCTGCACCTGTGGCTGAGAGGTTCTGTTCTCTAAAATGGTAGATGGCAAGTGCTGGGATCGAACCCAATCGCGGCCGTCGGGCTAATCTTTCGGAATTTTCCGTGGTTTTCTTCGAACATTGGATTTCCTTGCGTAAATACAGATTAAGTTCCCTTCGAAAGACCCCCCCCCACACACACACGGAGGCCATACCTCTCCTTATATTCATAGTGTTGAGAATCAGTCGTCACAAATAAAACCAACTAAAAGAATTTATAGGAGGTTCTAAAATTTTATCACTCATTTTAGGTGTAACATAAAGCGAATTTGGAATAAAATTTTAGTGATTATTAATAATGTTGTATTTATATCAGTGATATCGTTGAATCGCCCTCAGATCCAAAAGTATTTCAGGAAAACTTCAAATTCATAAGTATTTTGGAGTTTCATTTTCAAATTTTAATGAAGATGAATTTGTTTTATTTAATAACTTCATCTTATTTGCGATTGTACCTGTTATTATTTTAAAAATATAATATTTTTTTGATAATTTTCTGCTTTGTTTTGCATATATATATACATATTTATTTATTTATTTATTTATTTATTTATTTATTTATTTTTTCAAAATGTTACATACAAATTTGCATCATGATGTTATTTTGGAGATAAAGGAAAATAAAGGGCATTTAAGTTAACGAAAAAAAATTATATTGTATTTGAAAAAATACTTAATAGTTGGACATTATGTCGATGTGGGTGGACCAATGCACCCCGCTTTTTGATCCGACCGGTCTTTTTATGAAAGTATACAAATGTATATATATTTAATAAACGGTCAAATCCTCGCAAAACGCACTCAGAAGGTTCCGTACAATAAGCAATCCGTATAACCCCTTGGGAACGAGCGATTGGTTTTTATAATTACGAACGCACCTAATAAGTATATATATGTTTAACATTGATTCTATTAAATAAAATTTAGTTTATGTATAGAAGAAAGTGTATTCACGATTACAAAAAGATTTATTCTAAAAACTTAAAGCGACTTCAAAGCGATAAAATATTTAAAATGTTTATGATTAAAATTTTAACTGTAAAAGGCCTTTAGCCAATACTTTCCACTTCAATACCTATAATATGAATAATGTGCTAAATTCATTAATTATTTACTGTATTTGATCATTGTAGGAACTTTCTTTGAAAAAAAAATGACGTTATCCCAAATGATTTATAAATATTTCACATGTTAAAGAAATGTATTATTGCATTGAAAACAATAAAATTAGAAGTATCATTTTATGAATAATACAATGAATAAGGTGCATACTTACAAAATGTTACTACAAAAGCTTTTAGTCATATCTTTCATATCCTTTCAATTCAACTTCTTCTCAAAACAAATGTTTTTTGAAGATGAAAGAATTACCTTTATCCCCATTTTAGGCACTTAAAAGCTATTTTAATTATCCTTTGTGAAACGTATGAGTAATTTAAGTTATTTTCTGTTCTATTTTACGTATGTGCTTAGGTAATGCCATTTCCTCTTGTGATTTAAAAAGTCTCGTAAATTAATAGCCGATAGCAATAATAACCAGCACATTTGAATTGAAATTTACAAACCAGTTTTTTCAACTTTGAAATACGTTTTATAACTTCATAAAGTAAATATTTAAAGTGCATTAATGATGGGTTACTTTGTATAACTGCTCAAACTAAATGCTACAAATTTAAACGTCAAATAAGATGCTTTTTTTTGGAAGTATACTCTTAATTAACAATACAGGAGAATTTAAAAAGGGTTTTTCATTTAAAATACTTCGATTTTTTAAATTAAATTATTGTACATTTTTAAAATACAGTGCGTTGTTATCTGACTATATTGTTTGCATATAAAACGTTTGTAATGCCTTTGATTGAATATCATGATATAGCATGTTTTAGAGAAAATTAATTATTATTTATAATTTTATTGTATCTTTCTCTTAATTTTAAACACGTTAATTAATTTTATAGTATGCTTCAAATTTCTAGGTTAACTTTCAAGTTTTAATATATATTTATTGTTAACAAAATGAGGTAAAACTATAACAAATCCATGTTAATTCTATAAAAGAATATTTATGTTACAACGTTAATTCTGTTAAAATACTTTTAATTGACATATAGAAGAATATGAATTGACAATTATTCAAAAATATAAACCTTAGAGCAGTAAAATATTTAAAGTTCAAATGATTAAAATTTTAACTACGAAAATCTTTTTGCAGATACTCTCGACTTCAATGCTATTAAGTATACATAATACTTTAAATTCATTAAGAATTTATTATAATTGAGCATTGAATGAACTTTCTTTGAAAAAAAATGACTTTATTCAAAAATATTTATAAATGTTTTACATCTTAAAAAAAGTATGATCGATCTGAAAACAATAAAATTAGAAGTCTCATTTTATTAAAAAATACAGTGAATAAGACACATACTTACATAATGTTTCGGTGTAGCACTACAAAAGCTTTCAGCCTTAGATTTCTTATCCTTTCAATTCAACTTCCTCTCAAAACAAATGTTTTGTGAAGCTGAAAGTATTACCTTTATTCCCCTTTTAGCGATTAAAAGTCCATTTTAATGATCCTTGCGGAATGTGGGAGTTATTTGAGACATATTCTGTTTTATTTTATCAACGTGTACATTTAGATATGACATTTCCTCTTGTGATTTCAAAAGACTCGTAAAATAATAGCCGATAGCAATAATTACCAACATATTTAATTTCAAATTTATAATCCATTTCTTTTCATCTTTAAAGTACGTTTTATAACTTTAGAAAGTAAGTATTTAAAGAGCATTAATGAAGAGCCACTTTGTATAGCAGTTAAAAAGGAATGCTGTAACTGTAGACGGTAAATAAAACATTTATATTTTTTAATTGCAGTCTTAATTAAGAATATAAAAGACAAGTTAAAGTTTTCTTTATTTAAAAGACTTAGATTTTTAAAATTAAACTACTATATATTTAAAAAATTTAATGCGTTGATACCTTACTATATTATTTATACATAAAACGATTGTAAAAGTGTATATATATTTAAATGCACACTGAATAAAACGCTTAATGAATGTTCAGAGGATATTAATTAATCCATTTATCATTGATTTTCATAATGTAATATTTATAAACAAAATCCACGCAAACACTTATCAAAATTCTGCCTTTTTAAGACGAGAAATCGGTTAAATTATAAATATCATAAAGGCTTACGTGCTTTTAATCTATTTACGATTATTAAAAATATAAAAACTTAATTCGATTTCAATGCAATAAGATATTTAAAGTTTTAATGATGAAAATTTTAATTATAAAAGGCCTGTTGCCAATACTCTCGACTTCAAAACCATTTAATGTACACAATGCGCCAAATTCATTAATTATTTAACATAATTAAGCATTGTATGAACATTTTTTGAAAAAAAAGATAATTTCCCAAATCCTTTATATATCTTTCACACGTTAAAAAAATGTATGATCGCATTGAAAACAATAAAATTAGAAGTCTCATTGTGTTTAAAATGCAGTGACTAAGATGCATACTTACATAATGTTACAATTTTGCACTACAAAAGCTTTTAGCCTTAGATTTCTTACCCTTTAAATTCAAGTTCCTCTCAAAACAAATGTTTTGTGAAGATGAAAATATTACCTTCATTCCCCTATTAGGCACTAAAAGTCTATTTTGATCTTTTGTAGAACATGGGGGTTATTTGAGACATTTTCTTTTTTTTTATTTTATCTATGTGATTAGATATGTTATTTCCTCTTGTGATTTTTAAAGACTCGTATAATAATAGCCGATAGCAATAATTACCAGCAGATTTAATTTAAAATTTATAAACCATTTCTTTTTATCTTTAAAGTGCATTTTATAACTTCAGAAAGTAAATATTTAAAGAGTATTAATGAAAGGTTACTTTGTATAGCAGTTAAATTATAATGCTACTACACTGTAAAAAAAAAAAAATTGGGGAAGTTACAAAAATTTTTCTAGTAGAATTGTATTCCAAGAACTTTTTATGTAGCAGCAACAATAAAAATTCATGTAACAGATACAGATTTGCAATTTGAATCAAACAAATTTTAAGGTTACTAAGAATTTTTTTGGGAAATCGTATTCCAAGAACTTTTTAAGTGACGATAACGAGCATTATAGATAAAATTTTAGTAAAGTTACCAAAATTTTAGTAAATTCTTTTGTAAAGTTACAGATGGTTTTAGTTTTGCTTACAAGTTTTGTAGATTGACATCATTTTCTTGTACAGTGTACACATAAAATTTTAGTAAGCATGGGAGATTTCGGTTAATTTAGATTACTAAGGTTACAGATTTTTTTTACAGTGTAGTGTAGACGGTAAATAAGTTTCCCTTTTTGAAAATATATTTTTAATTAACAATATAGATGAAATTTCGTTTAAAAGACTCAGATATTTTTAAATAAAATTTCTATCTTTTGAAAAATTCAGTGCATTTTTTTTCTGGCTATGTCTTTTATATATAAAACTATTGTAAATGTATGATCAATACTTTATTAGCTGACTACATCGTTTAAATATAAAATGATTATAAAAGTATACCTATTTTTAAATCCACAATGGATGAAATCTTAATGCTTTTTCAGAGCAAATTATTTATTCTAAAATTACATTTCAATTTTCTTTTATGCAATTTTTTAGTTAAAAGATCTAGGTAGTTCTTGAATTAAATTTTTATTTGATATTTCATATCTCCTTTTTTGTTTAATTTTTAATAAAGTAATTTTTTGATTGGAAATTATTTAAGGAAAGAAAATCACAATTCTTATCCTCATTACCTCCACATACGTGAATTTCAATTCATTTCATGTTTAGTTTCGTTCTTAATTATAAAAGTACTTAGAACATGTATTCGTCGCTTAGTCCGTCCGGATATAGCACAAGAAAAACTACCCAACCTAATCGTTTGAAATTTAAAATATAGAATTGTTGCATAACGTTGTCGATTAATTCCGAATTTTATGACATTCGTTTGTATAATTTAATAACAGGGACAATCACAAGCATTTAGTTGCATTGTGCTCAATGAGCTCTTTAGAACACAATAGAATTGATATGCATCTATGAAAAAATTATAAAAAAATACATTCTGCACAATCTGTGGCGCAAGGAGTATTAGTTATTAATTTACAGGGATACACACAAGTAGTCTATTACATATTGCTATGGGGGGGGGGGACTGTTTAGAAAGCGTGTTAACGCTATTTTAAAATAATTCACATTTTATGAAATTAATATATATTCATGAGGCTTACTTCAAGTTACCTCTTGCATAATAGAAAGCAAACAGTATTTACAAGGACGTAAAAAATTTTTTGCCACTATACTGTATACGAAGTACTGTATGCTATCATACCAAGATCTGAATATTTTTAAAACTTTGTTATAGTACTAACTCAATTCGTTTGTTACGCTTGACGTACAATTTTCAACTTGTTCTTTAATGATATCGAACCATCATTGCATTTCATTTAAAAATTATATGCTACAATATGGAAGATTTTAAATAATCATAATAGATTAAAACTCCTGCACCGAAGTCAAATTTGGGAAGAAATAATGCAGTTATCTTCAATAATACGGAATTAATACTCGGTAGCGAACAGTTTATTATAAACTTTAAGGAATTTCGGGACTCAAAAATATTCAAACTTACTAAAACATCTTTATTACATTATAACTTTTTCTGTTTTTTTTTAAAAGCTTAAAATAACGTTTAATTAATGCTACTGTCTTAATTAAAAGATAAAATATTGATTTTTTTGTTTTAGTTTGTTTTTAAAAGCTAGCTATTAAACAATGTTTGTTATGAAATGACTTCTTGTAAAAATGTGTTTTTCTTAATAATTTTTTTCTAATTTATAACTCCAGAACCGTTAAAGATAAACTTATAACATGTCTTTTTTGATTATTTTACTTTAATTTTGGTTCAACAGATTAAAAAATATGTTTACTTTTGAATATATGATTTTTTAAATAAAAATTACATCTTTTTTTTCAAGTTTTTAAATTTAATATTTTTGATTTCTTTTAAAAATTAATATTTTCAAAAATGTTGAATCAAAATTTAAAATTCAGATTATTTTTTTTATTTAAATTAAAAAATATGAAATTTTACAAAGAATATTTTAAGTTAAAAAGATATTTTTAATTACTCCACTTTATTGAAAAAGTTAAAATTAAAATTTGTTTTTTTTTAAACATTATGAGAAAAATTATCATGTGATTTTCTTTACAAATAACATGGTTATCCAGGACGAAAAAATTCAAAATTTTAACTATATAGATAAATATTAATTTAAAGTATGTCCCGTACCCTCTTAACAAAAATTAAAGCCTTTTTCTCTATTTTTAAAAGCAGTCATTTTTTTCATACGCTTCTAACCAGTTTATTTTATGTCTGTAAGCAATACATTTACAAAACGTTACTTACTTCAAGAAATAAACAAACTAACGCATCAAAAATCGCAGTAAAAAATAACTTTAAAAATAACTATTATAATACAATTTTTAAAGTGTTACTGTGTCTTTATTTTATTTTATTAAGCAATATTTTTATGCAGATTTTTAGGTAACTATTTAGAAATTGAGGATTTCTTTTTTTAAAAACTTTAAATAGAAAAATCAATATGAAAATTATACTAATTCCGAAAAAAAAAATGTTTTATTTTTAATTATATAAAAATACTCGGTAAAAATATCAGTACAATTTAGCTTGTTAAAGAATTTCATTCATTTGCGTATTGTTAAGTATAAAAAAGTACATATTAAAAAGTATATAAATGTAAATAATAAATAGCATATAATAATTTATTTGAAAAAAAAATTACAAGAATTTATTAGATTTTAATTTGCTTTACAACAATAAGAGCAATAAAAATCTTCGTATTGTTAAAAAAAAAATTGTAAAAATCTTCGTAGACTAATTAGAGTTTAGAGTTGCTAAGTTTCAACTTTTTTACACAATGTGATCAGATAAAACAATTAAGAATTTCATAAACACCTAAAATGCATTAAAACACACAAACGCACACAAATAACGCTTGCATTCAATTTATAAAGGTGCACACGAATGATATACAGATATAAACAATAAATACAATAAACGCAACTCGAGTGAAAAATTAGCCAGAGCTAGGAATCGAACCCGGGACCACAGCCTGGTAGGCTGTGGTCCCTGTGGTGTTGACTTTAAAAAGCAAATTAATACGAATTCGGGACTAAAACACGCATGCATGTGAAATAGAATAGATAAAAACATTTAAAATAAATCATATTATTATGATTAAAAAGGATGTATATATATATATATATATATATATATATATATATATATATATATATATATAATCTATGTATCTTTGTATAGTCCCATTTCTTTCTAAATTTATTCCATAGGGAAACTACATTCATAAAGGACACTTAACCATTGAAATCATTTAATATCGATTAGCGTCCCCTCCTTTACCGTGATTTTCGGAAAATCCGGTAATAATGAAGTGACCTGTGGGAGGACATTGCTTGGTGATTTATCCAATGCGGCCGTTTTAAAGAGAAATCACAATAGACAGGGAATGCACGGGACGTGAATCATCTCCTGAAATATCGAAATCTGGAAACATCGTGCTACCAATAATGCGATACTGGCAGACATATACTTTTGTTATTTATTTTTGCAGTTGGTGATAACTATTTGTATTTGACATTAAAATAAATAACCATTACATTTATTAGATCTGAAATTTTTTCCATTATATTTTAGCTTTGTATCTATTGTTTTAAATTAGTTTATGACTTCATTTATATATTCCATCAAATTCACCGATTAAAACTTTCCGGCACGGGCAAATTCTGTAATAAAATGAGAAATTATCGACTGACACCGGAATTTAAAAAGAACTTTTTGAGAAATTAAGAATCCCTTAATTTAAGCTATCACGATAAAAGCAAAATTTTACTAAAGTATTATTGGTGCCGTTTACAAGTTTTGAATTAAAATTAGGAATCCCGGACCGGGAACAGTGCGCCGGAAAGGGTTAATTAAAAGCAATATTTTGCAAAGACAGTAAGATAAAATCTCAGTATAAATTTCTCAGCTTTAACTTTAGTTATCTTTCGAGCATTTGTTAAATTTCTTTCAATTCAACCATTGCTAATATAAATATATTTGATGAATGCTACTGTTTATATCCAAAATTTGGTCGCTTTTTTCAATATATTATTAGCTATTATTAAGTGATCATGCTTATAATTTAACTATTATATGCATTTTTAATAAGCATTTTCAAAAACGTTAATGAAAACATTTCCATTGTAGTTTATTGCTCACTGGAACACAGGTCAGAAATGTACGCTATTACGAAAACTGAAAATAAAATTATTCTTAAAAATACTTTTTTCAACCTTGTAAACTATACCTTTGATTTGATATGTTTAGAATGGGATAACTGAAAACCCATTCCAAACTGAAAAAAATCTGTAAATTTACTAAACTTTTTCAAGAAAACTGAGATTAAAGTAACTTTTTATGTAAAGGTGACAACAAAAATTTATGTAACCGATTTTGTTATATTAGCTTTTACCATTCCCGTTGCATAAAATATTCTAAGTATCTTGAATTCCTAGAAAAAAAGTTAATAGCATTACAGATTTTTTTTAATTATTCTTTCTTTTTTTTATAGTGCATGTTAAATAAATTTAATGATTATACTGTGCAAATGCTTTGTATAAACATTAAATTTCTGCCAACTTTCTCAGCACATTTGACACAATGTTTTCAGGAAAGATAAAATACAAATAGACAATCCGAAATCACATAACAGTATACATGCCGCTTAGATTTCCGGAGGTAAGTAACGACACAAAACGATTTATGAGACGATTTTACAACTTTGATTTAATTAAAAAAAATTAAATAAATTAAAAATATATATATAAATAAATAAAATGAATACAAATGGAATTTGTAGAATTGTCAAGCCCCAAATACTTTGGAACTACAAATGAAGTGTGTGGATATACATACATAGATAGAGAGATAGATAAGCTTTTTTACTTGCGGTAGTTTTGGGGTCTATGGATCATGATCGGTGTAGATTCGTAAATCTTTTTCAGAATATCCAACATGGGAACGACCACTACAGGTAGTATTTCATTTGAAATCTACCTAGAAATATTTATATAAAGATCGTATGTATATTTTTTTGACATGGGACACTGTCCCGTGTAAAAAAAAAAAAAAAAAAACCGTGCATAACATACCATACTTACTCGTGTATAGGGCGCACGCGTGTGTAAGGCGCACCCCTACTTTTCATGTAAAAATGGCGATTTCTTAAAATATTGTATATAACGCGCACCATAAATTTGATACGCTAATCAAGAATGACCAAATGAATTTCAGTAGGAAAAAAAAAAAGTCGAAACAAACATTACACCAGACCAGAAAACATGACGAAAATTCATTTTTAGACTTCGGGTTGTAAGAGAATGACGGGAAAAAGGAATGAGTGGTGGTAAAGAGAATTGCTAATTAGCGTTTAGATAATGTCATTAGCTCTGTTGTATAAAAAATTACAAAGAATGAAATAGATATGCAGTAATACTTCAATAAAGTAACATTTTCCGAGTTTTAGTATCTTTTTTTGAATAATTTCTTTTTTCATATGTATATCGTTCGACTGCATGCAACTGTAAAAAAAATATTCCGTGTATAAGGCGCAACTATGAGTTTTTATCTAATTTTTTGGAAAAAAGTGCGCTTTATACACGAGTAAATGCGGTATGTTAAATAAATATAATGTTTATAAATTATTGAAAAATAACTTTTTTCTGCTACCTTGAGAAATCTTATAATTTTCTAAAATGTCTTTTCTTTGTCATTTTTGATTTATTCCCCAATTGCGCAAACCAGAACAGGCTATGGAACTATTTAATTTAACTAGATTAACCAAAATTTAACTAGAGTTTTCAGAAATTACGTATTATTAAAATTTAAGCAACTTTTTATAACCCTTTAAGCAACTCTCCTCTTATTGCGAGAATAAAATGTCGAGAACGTAAACATGGATTAATAGAAAATTTTAAATGCAAAATAATCCCATAAATATGTTTAAATTGATCTAATATTATGCATTTATATAGGTATGTAAAGATGTATATTCATTCTTTTAAAATTTTTATTATGTTTTTCATAAAAAGCACAATTTTGGAATTTTTTAAACAATCATTATTTTATAGTTAATGAAATAATTTTCATTTAAGAGTAGATCATTTTAAAATGCATATATGCATGTTATCTACACCAAATTTCTTAACAATTCATAGCAATTTTCTGAAGTTTCATCAATAGCTAATGGAGTAATTTTAATTTCAAAAATGCATGAATTGTTATAAATATTACTCACTTCTCATAATATAATAAAAAACACATTGTGTTTAAACAACAACAAACATTCCCTATTTGAGCATAAAATATTTTATAAGAAACATTAATTCAAACTTTAAAAGTTTTTCTTTTCTTTTATTTTATTAGCGTATTTCATTTTATTTACAAGATCTTTTAAATGTATTTTACGCAATCGGGACAGTTTTGAAACTGAAATCTTTATGAATTCTTTATTCCCATTTTTCTATTAATGTGACCCCTATCATCAAAGTCCTTTAATCTCCCATAAAAGCACCACCCGGTGATATAAAGCTCTTCTATGCAACATCAAATGTCCAAGGACAGTCCCCTTTTAATAATGTTCCATTTAGAATGATTACACAGGGGACTCATCAAATCACTATGTAATAATACTAAATCAGAGAACATGACGAAAGTGAGTGATTTATACAACCATATTTCAGAATATATCTGGCGAAACTTTATACATGCATTTTACCTTCTGTATTATAAATATGTGCATGTTTAGTATACAAAGTAATTGAATATGGCAAATATTGCATATGATAAATAGTATTATAACGATTGATTATTTTAGGAAGATTTTAAATTTTTTATTACTTTACCTGTTTTTATGGAGCTAATAATGCATAACGCGCAATTTTTGAAGTATTTGTAAAGCATTTCTATGTAGTTTTTTGCAAAAAAAAAATCATAGCACAACTTACTGCATAATTACTGCATAATACTACTGCATTACGAATTTGTTGGAATCTGAGACTCTACACGAAAAATGTCTTTGAAAAGAATCCATTACTTATAAATTACATTATCATCAATATATTCACATTCCATTAGTATGAAAACACGTTTATTTTTTACACATTATTTAAGTTGTTTTTTTTCTGAAATACAAATTTTATTATCACCCTTGTATGAATTATGCATATTTTGTGCATCGTTGTAAGAGAAATATTTCTACATTTACTGTGATGGGGAATGATTCAAGACAATTTTTTTCAAATTTTGAACCTTATCCATTTAGTGGATGTGGTTCTCCACAGATTATATTATCGCAATCAATTCTACGGCAATTCTCTAGCCATTTTTAGGTACTTCTTGGAAGAAGGTTATTCATCGAAAGTTATTAGTCGACTGCTATGTAATCCGACCAAGACCGGGAGACGGCAGCACAGACAATCAATTCGTCTTGTTCATGGCTAAAATACCGGAATGATGGAATCTCAATTACAATATTAAAACACAACTAATCTGCTACGCGAATGCTCTAATCATTTGACAGGTATTACCTGAAAGAAGGTGCTTCATCGAACATATTAATCGACTGGTGTGTAATACAACCTAGACCAAAAAACAGCAGCAACCAACTCGTCGAGTTCAGGTTGAAATCCAGAATTAGTCAAATAACGATTCGAAAATTAAAACACAATCGTTCTTCTATGTCTTTGCGAAAAACACCTGAAAATGTTATTTTAGCGGTTGATTCGGTGGTTTAACATTGTGTTATATTTTGCCCACAAAGTTATGGAAATATGAAGACCTAAACGCTGTAGAATCAATGGAAAACCTACGAGTCAAACTTTAATATCGGTGTTTTAGGTGTTTTCCTCCAAGATATGGTGTTTTCCACCAATGGAAGACCGACTGCGTTTCAATATGCGAATCGAGTTTTAATTAAATCATGAATTTCAGCCATGATCAGGACTAGATGATTGCCTGCGCTGATGACTCCTGATAAATCCTTCAGCGAAAAACTAATGCTATTTTAAGCACAAAAACTAATGGAGGATCGAACTTAACTTTGCCTTTTTCATATGAAGCACAAATCTCACTGGCAAAACCTCTTGCCTTCATTTTTCCAGTAAGTGAAAAAAAAAAGATAGTTGACATATTTTATGTGAAAATTCTGCCCTTTAACAGAAACATTACTTTTTGAGAGTATGTTGTAAGTATTTCTTGGAAATTAATTGAGAATGTCTTTTGTTCTTTCTCCTTGAATGTTAAAAACGTGAACGCCCCTCTCAAAAGAGACAAGATATTACATTCTTTTCGAAAGAGAATAAACTATAAAATTCCAGCAAACTTTTCATAATTGATGTTTTGTCCTGCAATTGAAGTTTTGTTTAAGATCATTTAGAGCAGGGTACACAGTTCTCATCACCTAACGTTGAGTACACTATCGTTTGAGTCCGCAAGAAGTCCATTCAGTGAAACTCACCGTCTCAGTATCCAATGTCTCAATTCACCTGTTGTGTGTAAACATGAAATGTGTCTATAATTATATTTGGATATTTTTAAATAGTACGTTCTTAATGAAATGAATTTCTGGAACAGAATTTTTATTTTGAATAGTGGAAAAATTAGGTTTTAAAAAGGGAGAATAGTTAAATAGAAGTTTTGCCAAGAAGCAGAGAATAGCAGCAATATTGGTTCCTGAATATTTTCTGATTTAATCAGGATTTTGCTTATTATAACAGTGTACTGCACTTACGGTGAAGACATATTTTTCTATTAAATTATCAAAAGTAAAGCATCACATTTTTAAATATTAAACTATTCTTTTAACTTTTGTGAAATAAGTCCATTCTTTCAAAATATCAACAACATCATAATAAAATTTTATTTTGAAATCAAGTATCAAAATATCTATTATGTAATTTTTATTTATTTATTTTTATTCCATTGCTTTATACGATTCAAGCACTTTTATTACATAACAGATTTTCCAACATACAAATAATTATGGTCCTTCAATTTATATTCCGCAGCCTTAAGTATTTCCTCCTATTATAAAAAATTTGATATTTCTGACAATTTTCTATGCCTCGATTTGCTGAAAAATATATTTCCTATATACTTATCTATATATTTCGAACGAATCGGTTTTCTTTTATAGATAAAATTTCCTGTTTTCAGCAAAACATCGAAAAGTGCAAACTTAAGCATTTTTAGGAAATATAAAATACATTTTTTGAAACCACTTTATTTCTTTAAAGTGAATCCCATCAATTTCTAAACTATTGTATTTCAGAATATTGTGTTTCCCTTCGGAAGTGATTGATCATGTGATTATAAAGTTGTTTTGAATGAAAGTTTTTAAGATTATTTTTTTAATTAATATATTTAAAAAGTAAGTTTAACGTACAATAATGCATTTTAAATAAAGAAATATTTATTGATATGTATATATAATTTAAAAAAAATGTTTGGTTCGAAAATGATGATGATGAAATAAAGTTGTTTCTAATGGTAAGTTTTTTAATTTTTTTTTTAAATTTATATCTTTAAAACAAAGGCTTAATGTACAATAGTTAATTACAAATAAAGAAATATTTATAAATATGTTTATATCATTTTAGAGAACAAAATGTTTGGTTAGAAAATGTTTTTTATTAAATTTCTGATAGTTATATTTATTTCATGTAAATTTGTTGCACATATTTAAATTCATTAATTTACATCGATACACTGTAAAATTACTACAAGGATAACAGTGAAGATACATTATGCAATTAAATTATGAAAAATAATCATCACATTTCTTTAAAATTACACTATTCTTTCCCCTTTTGTGGAATAAATATTCTTTCAAAATATCAACAATATCAGATAAACTTTTATTTAAAATAAAATGTAAAAATGTGTATTATACCATTTTTGTCTTTACTTATTTCTATTCAATTGCTTTATACAATCCAAGCACTTTTATGAAATAATAGATTTTCCAAATTACAAATAATTCTGTTCCTTCAATTTATATTCTGCAGCCTTAAGTATCTTCTTTTATTATCAAAAAATATATATTTCTATCAATCTTCTGTGCCTCGATTTGCCGAAAAATATATTTTCTATGTACTTATCTATATATATTCAACGGATTGGTTTTCTTTTTAACTTTTATAGTTAAGATTTCCTGTTTTCAGCAAAACATCGAAAAGTGCAAACTAAAGCATTTTCAAGAAACGTAAAATGCATTTTTTGAAATCACTCTATTTCTTTAAAGCGAATCCCCCCCCCCCCCATCAATTTCTAAACTATAAAATATCAGAATATTGTGTTTCCCTTCGGAAGTGATTGATCATATGATTTTTAAATTTGCTTAGTATGACAGGTTTCTTAAAATTATTTTTAGATACTAATAAATTTGAAACATAGACTTAATGTATAATAATGTAAAATGCAAAAAAAAAAAAAAAAAAAAAACAAAAAAAAAAAAAAAATATTTGTAAGTATTTTTATATTATTTTAGAAAAAAAAATTGTATGGTTAAAAAATGATTTTTTGTTAAACTTCTTATGCGCACACACAGACACACACAGATATATATCCTCTTGAGACCTGAGGTACACAAATGTGTACCTCCATTCTTTTCTTCATGAAAACAAAACTGTTCGAATTTTTTGCCTTTTAACTTTACTTCTATACAGCTGAATGTTTTTTGCTTTAAAACAAAACCAATAAATGCCAGTACTGATGAATATTATTTCATAAAATAAATATTATTTTCATCTGAGTTTCGAAAATACCTTCAAGACATTGTGGCCAAGAAAGTAAAAAATATTCATGATTATTTAACTTAAAAGCTTTACAATGAAAACTTTTGAGGATTTGCTGATCATTTACATGTTTAAAGACCCTAAATTTGATATTGCACAAATTTATTTTACTGATGGTTAAAGTGATGCTTTAAGGGATTATTACTTTTATATCCATATTTGTAAACCTAAATTACCAGTCCCCTAAAGTACTGAATTCATAAAAGTGACACTTTCTGTCATCTATATTGTCATTTCGATTATGCAAAAACAATAAATATCTATTTGTAACGTTACTTTATACTCAGGTCTGAAGAGGATATATATATATGACTGATATTTACTTCATGTTAAGTTGTTTCACACGTTTAAATATATTAGTTACATAGCGATGCCGCAAAATTATTACTTTTTTTAAAGTGAAAATGTTTTAGTCAATTCAGTAAGCATTTGGTATTCCTTTCCGTTCAGATGCTATCATAATATGCTATATTCAATATAAATAAATTAGTGACCTAAATTATGAATAAATATTTATTTTTTTATGAATGCATGTCACATAGGAATGTTATCATTCTACTATACTAAAGAGACTTTTAGAGGTTTCTGATTAGTGCTAAGTTAATACTAAAATTTACTTGAATTACTTTAACATTCCTTATCGATATTTTTCAGTGTTATTACAAAAAATTAATAAAGTATTAACAACGAAATAAAAACAAACAGAAAATATTGCATGCCTATGATTTTATTGCGTACGTTTAGCATGAGAACGCAATGATAATTAATGGATAAATGTGTTTGTAGATCGAAAACAGGATTTTGTTTAACATTTCTTTTAAAAGAAACTTATCCTTTAAATAATAAATACAAATTGTCAATTCATCATTATTCAATTTTTACATAGAAGTAGCATTAATAAATTTAATTTTAAAATAATAATAAAAGAAAGTTATTTATTTTATACAAATTAAAGTGTTTAAATTAAATTATTTAAAGAAAATCCTAAAAGAAATTTTCTTAATATCCGAAATTTAATAACATTGTACTATTTCAAATGTATTGAAATTGATATAAATGATTGAATTTTACTACGATCACGTTTTTCTAATTTACAGGGACACACAAAATAAATCGATTAAAGTATTTTCTTTTCGTAATAATTGCTGGAGAGTATGTTTTAAATTTCGGTATGTGCTTTTAAACTTAATTATTTTTTTGTATACTTGTCTTTATATGTAAGTTCATACCTCATATATAAGGCTGAACAAAAGTATTCGGATATCATTCTACTTATTAGAGGAAATTGCTGAAAAGAAATTTTCTAATAAAATATATGTGTTTTTAAAATGACCTAAATTTTGGAATGCATGTTGTTAGTAGATACAAATTTCTATATCATATACAGGGCTGCTAAAAAGTTCGAATAATTTTCCGACTGTAGATGGGAACAGCTGAAATTCAGTTATGAAATGTGCTACACATTGCCATATGTTGAAATAAGACGCAATATGTTGTTTTTTCATACGGTGCAATTTTGTTAAATTATTCTGAATATGCTGGAAAATGCTTCATAATCTATGCTTGACGTATGATTTTTTTCTTTATTGTTGGAAAACGAAGTGAATTGATTAAACTTGAACTAACTCTAGGAGCATTTTCTAGAAATATATATAAATTTGTCTTATTTTGTGAAGGTGTCTAGAGACATACCCGTGATTTTTAGATGCATGTGGCGTGTACTGCGAAACTAGATCATAACAAATGACATATCCCCGAGAGGGAAATTTGAGTACGGATTCCTAACACCCTCCGTAGTGGATTTTCGCTTTAACGGTTTCTTGGATTTCGACGCAATATTTTTTGCTCTTGTTTGCTACTCGTTTGTTTTTATTCTGATCCTAATTTTATTGTTGATATTTATCATCATGTTATGGTCTCTTCAAAGATCAATCCTTCTGATGCTTTGTCATTTTTATTTGTTATTCGAAGCAAAATTTTATTTCAAGAGCATTATTTTTTTCTTAATCTAAAAATAAGTCATTGATTAATTAAATAAGTATTAATAATTTATTATTGTCGTTTACTTTTACATTCCAATATAAAAAATAATAGTTATCAGTATTTATTATTATGCTCAAAATAGGAGAGATAACAAATTTAGTGAAACAATATAGACATCGTTGTTTTAATTATTTTCTTTATAATTTTATTCTTTTATGAAATTATATTCGAAGGATGAAAAATAATTTAATAAGCTTCAACATCATTTATGTCAAAATAATCCATCATTTACGCATAATAAATAATCATAAAAAGTAATCATTTCACGAACGATAATTGTGTGCTCAAATAAGTTAATAAAAGTAATTAAAAAATTTTTATAGCATTTTTTTTAATTTTATTTAGATTAACTTAGAAACGTGTGAAATGATACAAAAAAGTATTATAAAGCCAAGAAAATTATTTATTTAATAAAAGTCTTGAGCAGAGATGTTTACATTATGATTTAGAGAAAAATAATTTACTACATAAAATGAGGGATAACATCGTATTTTTTACATACAGTTATCTATGTATAACAGAATTTAACTAAGCATTATTAAACTGTGTACTGATGAACATCGATAATAATTAAAAATAAATAACACTAATGAAATTGTATAGCTGTTTTCATAGTGTAAAAAAGCGTATTCCGTTGTTCAGAAAGAATAAAGTGAGTAATGTGGTTGAAGACAGCATGTACTCAGAAATTTAAATAAAATGTATATATATTTCTAACTTTTATCACCTGTTTTATTTTTTGGCACCTTTCAAGCAAACAATATTCTTTTTAATATTCTTACTATTATTTTTTAAACGATAAAATCTATGTGTTTTGCAAATAAAATAAAGTCATTATGACTAATCAAAGGAAAGTTATTTTTTGGCAGATATATTTTGGCAGATATATAAGATATTTGCTTTTTTTATTATCCATTCTACTCTGCTTTTTCAAATTAAAGTGAAAGGCATTTTGCTTGTTTTAGCTAGGATGCAACTTTTATCGCTCGTAATAAGCGAGAAAATTTTAATAAATTACGAATCTTTCTTAGTGTGAAAATTGCTTGTTGCAACCGTGTCCTCGTATTACTTGTATTCCTACAAACAGAATTAGATTGTAATTAGTTTGCATGTATTTTTTAGAAATGTAAATTTAATAGTCTGATTTGTAATGATTGCAATGATGAATAATTTTTCTTAAAGAATTTTCGATTTAAACATGCACTGAAATGAATTTTATAGCGTTTCACTTACACAAATTATTTTGTAAATTGAATACACTGTTGAAAATCCGCAGCTTTAGTTATAGTCACTCCACCAATTTTATAGAATATCATTAATCTAACCAAGTGGATTATCTATAATATCGTCAAATAAATAATATAAAACGGTGGAGTGACTATGCAACAAAAGTTTCAGATTTTTAAGAGTGTAATACAGGGTGAGCAAAAAGTCCGTAAAAACTTTAAAAATTCATAAAAACCGAAAAAATAACCGAAATGAAAAACGGTTTGCAGGGTTAGCATCCATAGGTCACGGGGATTTTTTTAAGACAGAAATAAAAAATAATTCAAAAAACAGCCGACAGATGGCGCTGGTACTTGCGATTTCCACGGAAATATGCAAATGAACCGGTTATAAGAGCTTGCGCTCCTAATCCAGAACTAGTTCCCCGTTGTGAGCCGTGAACTTGATCAAGGATGCTCACTGCAAAGGACAAAGCTTTGTTGGTGAAGTTATTTTACATGAACAAGGAATCAGCGACAAATGCTTTGCGTAAATTCCGATTTCAAAAGGATTTGAGGACGGGAAAGGGGCCTTTAACAGCGGCAGGCCTCATAAAGCTTGTTCGGCGGTTTGAGGAAACATTCTGTTCTTTATTTGGGTATCTTTTCTTTGATTTGGGTACGTCAGCGCCACCTATTGACTGTTTTTTGAATTATTTTTTTTTCATGTCTTAAAAAAATCCCCGTGACCTATAGATACTAACCCTGAAAACCGTTTTTCATTTCGGTAATTTTTTCGGTTTTTATGAATTTTTAAAGTTTTTACGGACTTTTTGCTCACCCTGTATTTGCTTGAAGAATTTCAAAGTTCAAGTTAAGAAAAGAAAATCTCAATATTTTTTAGGGTAATGCAGTTTCTTTGTTGATCTAACACTTCTTTACAAAAATCTTTTAAGGAAATTGGGGATTTTCTATAATATCGTCAAGTAATATTTTTTTAATTAAAACGGTAGAGTGGCTATGCAACGAAAGTTTCAGATTTATAACAGTGTAATATCTGCTTGAAGAATTTCAAAGTTCAATTTAAGAAAAAAAAAATCAATACTATTAGAGGGTAATAGAGTTTTTTTGTTGATCGAATCTTTGTTTATAAAATACTTTTAAGAACATTAGAATTTTTTATATGCATAATGGGCTTTAAAACTGTATTTAGTAGATTGAAAAAAATTGCAACAAGGTGTCCAATTACTGAACAGTTGGTAAAATGGTTATTAAACTGTAATTTGATAGGTATTATTAATATATATTTAGCAGCAATATTTCCATTTTGTCAAACTGAATTCTTTTTTATTTGGTCAAAAAGTAGTTTATCTAAAAAAATATTTCTAGACAGCATAGTTTGCTATAATTGTTGAGAGTGCAACCTTAAAGATTTTAAATTGATCACTTATTTATATTTTTATAATAACATATTAATCAGAAAATGCTTTCCGAACTATGGATATTTATGAATTGTTTTGATACAATACATACAGATTTTACAAAACTACTTTCATAATTAAAACATATTATGGAAATATTAAGAATACTACAACAAATAAAATCAAGATACAAGCAAAATATAATGGGCGAAATAATGGAATAAATCACACTCTTGGAAGTGTAAGGAAATAGCATTTATATTTCTTGTATTGGAAGCACAACACAGTAAATGAACTGGAGAAAGAATAATAGCTATGAGGAAAATGAATGCTGAATAATGTCTTGTGTTTAATGTATTCTTTTATATACATAATTTAACCTTTTTTAAGCAATTAGAAATTCTATACAATTTTATTAATTACATGTATGATATATAAACATTGAAATTAATGTTTTAATTTTGAAATACTGACTAAAAATATACTTACAAAATTTTATTTCTGAAGCTCTCAACATATGTATATGTAAATTTTTATCTCATACTTGTAAATCAGTTATCACTGACGTTTAAAAACATTGAGACATTCACTTCTATCTTTGGAAAGAAACAATATTCGACAAAATATCAATTTTGTAAAAGATTTAATGGTAATTTAAGAAACATTCTACATGCCTTGAAGCGTTTATTTTATGCTTAGAAAGTTACAACGAGAACAAAATAAAAACAACATTAAATCGCAATTTAAAACTCTTCTCTTGTAAACTAAACATTCCCTTGTTTAAGGTAGCGATATTTGATGTTTAGATATTATCTATATCAATAATGGCGTGATTTTTTTTTCTTAAAGTTGAAAATTAACAATATATAAATTAAGAGAGATCATAAAACGGATCGGTATATAAGATTAAGATTAAAACAAAATATACAATGAATGCAACTGTTTGATTTCTATAGGGAATATTTTATTTTTAAATAACAATCTTACTATATTTATCCATTAAAAGCTCTTTTCAGATTATTTTACGAAAAATATTTTTTTGATTCTTGTTTCTTTTAAACTGTAATTTAATTTTACCATTGTGCAAAACTGTATGCACATTTGCATTCAAATAACAATATCAAAATTTGAGATTGCTCGAAAAACGTTGAAATAAGCATTTTCGCGAACATTACTGATTTTGATTCTATTATTTCACTACGAAATGCAAATCTTCACGGTTCTAAAACTATTTTTTTGTTTTTACCATAGATAGAACAGAAGCCCATCATTATTTATAGAAAAAACACTTATTTAACATTTAAGTGCATTATTTCTAAAAGCTGACTTTTATACAAAAACATACTTCAAAAAATGAAATTCCCTGTCGGATTGGCTTATAGGCGGAGGTAGATTTCGAAGAGTGCTCTTTCAACAACAGAAAATAACATATGATTGGCGAAAAACCCAGTTTTTGATCGCTTTTGAAAAAAATTTATTTCCTTCTTCTATAAGAACTGGTTTTATCAGAATTATCTTAAGCAAAATTCGGCTCAAATGTCCAATTTTACAACATATCTTGAAATATATTTTGACTTTATTAAAAAAAATGACCAACACGGCACATTATATAATTCCTAAATAACAAAAAAACTGCCAATTGATTGCGTTTTAGAGAACATTGATTTAAAAAATGAGTCATAAATTAACCAATTTGTTATTTGAATACATCCGCAATTCTTTAATCACGATCGCTTCCCGAAATTTTCAAAGTGCCCAATTTTACAGCTTTTTTTTTAAATATATTCAACCTTTATCAAAATACTGAACAATATGGCATATTATGCAGTTCTCAAATAAGAGAACCTGTCAATTAGATGTGTTTCAGAGCAAAACGGAATTTAAAAATGAGTCAGAAAAAACGCAATTTGATTTTTGAATACTTCCTTAATTTTCAATCACGATCACTTCTGGAAATGCTGTTCAAAATATCCCTTTTTGGTTGACTTTTTTGTAGAATATTTTGCTTTTACCAAAAAACTGGCCATTATGTAACATTATATAGTTCTTAAATAAAAGAATCTTCCATATGGATGCGTTTAAAATTCAAAATGAATTAAAAAATGACTCAGACTATAAGGAGTTTAGATTTGAGGTTTTTTTTCTTCAACTCCTACTTTTTTTTTAAATTTTATTTTTACTAAAAGTATTTGTACTATGAAAATCTTGTCAATATAAAAGTTGTAGATATTAATCAGAAGATGTAAAATAAATTTAATTAGATTTGATAGTTTAAGAATTGACGAAGTTATGGATTTTTGTCATCTTTCACCCTCATTTTTGTTTATGTTTTTATATTTTTTTTCATCGGCAAGAAATAGTCCTATCAAAAATTCGTAAATACAAAAGTTTTAGATAATTTTGAGAACATTTATAAAAAATTTAGTTGGAATTGACAAATTTATCAACTTTTATCTTCCCAAAACCCTGTTTTTTTCGCCCCTTAAGCCCATTTTTATTTTTATTAAAAATTTCTCATGTATAAACGTTTGGCCTATTTTCTAGAATTAATATAAACTTTAAACTGATTCGAAAATTTATTTTAATTAAAAAGGTATGGCGGTTTTTTTTTCTTTGTTTGTTTTCACAAAAACACTCCTTATTTCACCCCCTTTAACTCAGGGGGTGAATTAGCGATTTTGCCCATTAACGACCTCGACAGAGATTTTATACCCCTTGATTTTATGTATGAGTTTGGAGGAAATTGGAGCAGAATTATAGAAGTTATCGTGTGTAGAAGACAGTGATATATATATATATATCACTGTCCTCTGCACACGATAACTTCTATAATGACTTCTATAATAACAGGATTAAATGTCTTTAAATGCGTGTCCACACCAAAAAACTTATGACGAAAACAATAACGAGCGCAAAGATGCAAAACTAATTTACTTTCAAATTACTTCTAGTGTTTTGATGCATATTCTCACCTACATGAATACTTATATAAGTCATAAGAAAGAATGTACAATTAAAGATGCTAGTGATTAGCCATTGAAAATTGTAAATGAGAATATTTCGAAATAATTATAAAAATTCCTCAATATTTAGTCCGTAAATATATCTCGATTCTAAATGTTTCAATTCAAAAACATCTTCTAATTGCAACAATGTAACTTAACAAATAGCCGTAATACTTAAAACATTGAAAGAAATTTTGCTGGATGTCTCTATCTAAGCTATTCTAATTCTTTCAATACTCAAAGGGAGATTTTCGCATTCAAACAATCGTTTCGAACAATATGCAAATCGCCTTACATTAAACTCTTTCACTCTCTTGAGATCAATCGTCATCAATTGTTTCAGCGTTTTCATTAGACTTCTGTGCAGTTAATTACTATAGGAGAAAATATATTTGGGCGAACAAAGGCTGGATTAATCGAAAATCCTAATAAAAGAACAAATGATATTTAAAATATTTCTTCTATAAAGACTTCTTCCAAATTATTCAAGTTTTAAGTAAAAAAAGGGGGGGGGGTTATTAAACATTTTGAAAAAGAATGTATAGTGATTAATTAATGTAAACTTTCAGCATAAATCTCATTTAAAAAATGCAAATTTATAACGTTATCTATTACATTCTAGCATTATAAAAAAAGTATAGAAACTGTAAATGTTAAAAGTCAGAATTTATATTAAGAATTTATATTCATTTTTATATTCAGAAGAAGAATTGCTTATTCTACGGAGGTTTTTGCACACCAGCATTTATTAAGAGATAAGTTTATTCTCTTAAATCAGCAGAATGTTCTCTTTAACTAAACTTTATTTTTGTGTTAAAATACTAGCAAAGAAAAAGCCGAAGACTTGGCAGTTCTGCAGAAGTAAGCTAATATTCTACGAATTGAATATTTGCAACTGTGCGAAAAATTATCAAGACCGGGAATCGAACCCAGATACTTGGTTTACAAGTTTAAGCTAACTGGTTGATAGCCGATTGGGAATTTTCGCTCAGATAACCTTATTGGTCTTAAAATGTGGTTTGTCATTTAGACAGCTTGGCAGAATGAACCACAGGTAATGGAATTCCATATAAAATGGGTACGTAGATATATATTATTTTAGTAGAATGAACTGTTTCATTAGATTATCATACGAATTGAATATTTCTAACTGAGCGAAAAATCGCCCAGAAAGGGAATCGAACCCAGATACTCGGCTTACAATTTAATTCCCGGCCTGGGCAATTTTTTGCTCAGTTGGAAATATACAATTCGCATGATAAATTAACCAAACTGTTGATTGTACTAAAATAATAGTCTATCTACGTACCCATCGTTATATGGAGTTCCATTGCCTGTGGTTCATTCTGCCGAGCTGTCTAAATGACAGACCACATTTTAAGAACAATAAGATTATCGGAGTGAAAAATCCCAGCCGGCATTCACTCAGTTACCTTAAACTTGTACGCTAAGTATCTGGGTTCGATTCCCGGCCTTGGTAATTTTTGACTTTTAAAAAGTAACATTTAAATAAATATTTTTGCGTCATTGTATCTATTTGCATATATTTAACTTAGTTTAGATACAATGGTGCAAAAATATTTATTTAAATGTTACTTTTGATTTTGGATAGCGTAGCACAAAAGATAAGCCAATTTATTCAAATAAAACATTTCAGTGCATTATATATATTCAGTGAAAGTGATGTATTTAACAGTGTATTGGAAAATGAAAAGTATTGTTTAGATATGTAAATGAATTTAGATAATAAATAAATAAATAAATGGAATTTTAAAACATCGTTTAAAGTCTCATCAAGGCGTCACTTAAATTTTGATATCATAACTTTTAAGATTCATATTTCGAAATTATGAAAGATGTAAATGATAAAGCATTAATGAATAGATTTTAATATATATATACACATATATTAATAGCATAGCGTCACATAAATTTTGATATCATTAGTTTTAAGTCCCAAATTTAAAATTCTTAGAGATGTAAGATAAAGTGCTGCGTCACAAGCTTTTAACCCGTTCAGGGTTTTTTGTATTGATATCATTGCTTTTTTTAGGTTAATGATAAAAACAAAAAATTAAAGACTAATGCAAAAAATTCATATTCATGATTCATTCACCTTTAATTACAACTCCCCCATCCACTTAAAAAAAGATATTTCATATTTTATTAATGTGTGCTGTACTACTTGATTTTGTTAAAAACAACCCTGTAGTAAAATACGTTAGTAAAAGATAAGAAGGTAATGTACATTCATCACCATACATCTCAGAAAGGGTTTTATAATATATGCTGTATGTAATGTATCATTTCTCATTCTTGTTAACTATGTTTATTCTTTACACAAGTTGATACATATACTGCAGATGGATTAAAATGATCAGGGATACAATATGTGCAGGAATGTGCTGGAAAGTATTTCATAATCTATGCTGCATGCATGATTCTTGTTAATTATGTTTCAACCTATGTATAGGTTGATAATATTGCAGATTGATTAAGACTATATGCGTTACAACATTTAGAATATGCTGGAAATGTTTCGTATTCTATGTTGCACACATGTTTTTCTTTCTTGTTAGTTATGATTTGTTCTTTATATAGACTGGTAAAATTACTGCAAATAGATTAAAATGATAGATTTACAATATTGAACATGTATTGGAAAGTGTTTCATAATCTATACTTATGCGTAATTTTTCATTCTTGTTAGTTTATTTATGTTTTGCTGTTTGCATAGGGTGGGAAGATTACTGTACAAAGATGAAAATTATAGGTTTAAAGTATTCAGAATGAATTGGAAAGTATCTAAACATGCTGTATGCAAAAATTTTTATTGTCGTTTTGCACAGAATGGTAAAATTCTTGTACATGAATGACAATAAGTTTACAGTATTCAGAATGAGTAGGAAAATGCATCATAATCGATGCAGTATGCATGATTCTTTGTTCTTGTTAGTTATGTTTTGTTCTTTGCACTGGGTGGAAAAATTACTGTATATGGATGAAAATAGTATTCAGAATATGTTGAAAGTTGCATCATATTCTATGTTGCACACATAACTTTTCGTTCTTGTTTTTTCTTTTTCTTTTTTTTTCCTTTACACATTGATACAATTATTGCAGATGGATGAAGGCATTTAATTAAATCAGGCTTATATTAAAATTGACAATATATATTCTAAATTAATCAATGTACCTGTCATTTGTACAAAAGAATGTCCTGATTGGTAATTGCCCCGATGTAATTGATAATTACAATGTTCCCAGGGTAGTTACCGAGAATCAAAAATTTTTAATTAAGCAAACTTTAAATACTATTTTCATCAAAGCCTATATTTTATTGAATAGAAACATGGTGAATCATTAACCATGCTAAATTTGGTCACATCTATTGTAAACATTAAAAAGATATTTAGATGTTAGTGTTTTTTGATCAGGAATTACCCCGATCCACCCTATAAGTTTCATACTTCAATTAGGAAAATGTTTAACTGCCAAAGAAAGAAAATCAGGACTTTGTTATTTATTAAATATTTTCATTTCATATGAAACTTTCCATTCTTGGGCGACTTAACTTACAAAATAAAACTAATATATTTTTATTGAACATTTCAGTCACTAAGCATAAAACATGCAAAGTACATAAATTTAAACATTTCATGTTTTTTAGATTTTATTTTTTTTTAAACATAATTTTGTGAAAAAAGCAGACAGCTATTAAAAAATATTCCGTATTTGCTTAGTGTTTCTTGCAGTGCAATACATCAAAAGTCTTTTCCAGATTTTCAACATTGTATGTAATATTTTGACGACTTGAAATTTTTTTATTTTTTTCTCATAAATCATGTAAAATAGCATTTATCCATTAAGAACCACATTTGATTTACTAAACAGCTATAAATACAAATTCCAATTGAAATCTACCCTAAATCCGAAAAATTTAAACCAGATTCAATTGGAATTTTCAGGTGGAATTTCAAAATATATTATTTTGTCACAGGTAAAAGGGTTCTAATTAGAAGGGTTTTTTTTTTCTTGTGGTTTTTTCTATTGGGTTAAGGATATATTTCAATAGGAATTTTCAGGTTCTGGGTAGTGCATGTTGACAAAAATGAATTCGTCTTTCTTAAACAGATTAATGTTTACACTGATTTTTATTTCAGTTCAAATTGGGTTCTTGTCATTGTGTATCAGCAGAAATTATTTTTTCGGATCAAGTTAAGATTCCATAGATTTTTTTTTTTTTGGGGGGGGGGTTGGAGTGAGTTCAATTCAAATATAATTTTCAAGTTCTGGTCAGATTGCATTTCCGCAGAAAATATTTTGTTCTGTGCAGGGATTGGATTTAAAATAGACTTCAATTGAAATTTACAGCTTCTAGTCTGTCCGTATCAATGAAAATTACATTTTCTTTCTCGTTTCAGGATATGGTTGGATAGATTTTTTTATAGGTTCAAATCTGGTAATGGGTCGACTTCAAATGAAATTTTTAAGTTTTTGTTGAGTTACATTTCAATCTACAATATTTTGTCGCAAATAGATTGACTACTGGAGGGATTTCTTTTTTTTTTTTTTTTAGTGTTTGGATTGTGTTTAGGATAGACTTCAATTGGAAATTTCCGGTTCTGGTCAATGTATGTCAAAGGAAATTATTTTGTCTTTCTTGGACAAATTTATGTTTCCATTAATTTTTTTTTTGTTTAGATTGAGTTTCAAGTAAACTTATAGGTTTTTGTCGGTGCTTATTTGCAGAAATTATTTTTTTCAATTTTGGATCAGGTTACAGTGTGATGGGATTTTTATTTTATTTTATTTTTTTTTGTTTCGATTTGGGTTCAATTCAAATAGAATTTTTAGGGTCTGGCCAGGTTGCGTTTCGATGAAAAAAATATTCTATCCTGTACGGATACTGGATTACAATTCCTATGTTTATTTTTTTGGTGGGAGGGGGGGGGGAGTTTGTATCAGGTTTAAGATTTTATTAAAATTTCCATGCTCTAGTCTGTACGTATTTACATATTTCTTTTTCTAAAAATCTTGATATGGTTGGATAATTGTTTTTTTTTCGGGTTTGAATCTCGATTCAGTTTGACTTGAATTGGAATTTTCAGGTTCTTGTCGAGTTGCATTTCAAGTACTAGTTTTCAATTCTGGTCAGTGGATGGGGACGGAAATTATTTTGTCTTTCTTGAACAGATTTATATTTCCTAATTTTTTTATTTTACTTTTTTTGGGGGGGGGAGATTGGATTAGGTTTCAGGTTAAGAGTTCGGATCGGGTTTGAGATAGACTTCTATTGGAATTTCCATGATCTGGTCAGTACATATCGACATAAATTGTTCTTTTTTTTCTAAAATCTTGATTTGATTGGATATTTTTTTTGGGGGGGGGGACTGAATCTGGTTTCGGATTGACTTCAAATGGAATTTTCAGGTTCTTGTTGAGTTGCATTTGAAGTATATTATTTTGCCGCAGATAGATTGGGTTACAATTGGAATTTTTTTTTTTGGGAGGGGGGTAGTGTTTGAACTGGATTTAGGATAGATTTCAATTGAAATTCTCGTCAGTGTATGTGGACAGAAATTATTTGGTCTTTCTTAGACAGTCTTGTGTTTCCATTGTTTTTTCCTTTTCGGGTTTGGATTAGGTTTCATGTTAACTTTCACACTCTTGTCGGTGTGTATCGGCAGAAATAATTTTCTCTTTTTCGGATTAGGTTAAGGTTCGATGGAAATTTTTTTCAGGTTTCAATCAGGTTCAATTCAAATGGAATTTTCAAGTTCTGGTCAGGTTGTGCTTTAATGGAAAATATTTTGTACTGTATAGATACTGGGTTCCAGTTATATGGAATTTCCTTTTTCAGGTTCAGATTAGGTTTAAGACAGACTAATTGGAATTTCCAGATTTCTGATCACGCGTATCTCTGGAAATTAATTTTTCTTTCCCTAATCGAGATATGGTTGGATAATTTTTATTTTTTTTGGGGGGGGGGGAGTTGAATCTGGTTTCGGTTTGACTTCAAATGTAATTTTCAGGTTCTTCTTCAATTGCATTTCAATGTATTTTATTTTGCAGCAGATAGATTGAGTTACTCTTGGAGGGATTTTTTTTCTTTCTGGTTTTGGATTGTATAGGATAGATTTCAATAGGAATTTTTCGATTCAGGTCAATGTATGTCAATGGAAATTATTTTGTCTTTCTTGGACAAATTTATCTTGCTATTAAATTTTTGTTGGTTTAGAATGGGTTTCAGGATAACTTGTAGGTTCTTGTTGGCAAACTTGTATAAAACCAAAAACTTTCTGCAAATTAATTTAATGTTGGGTGTAATTCGCATTTTTTGAGCAATTCATGCTCATCATTCGTGTTTTTTATGCGATTTATGAATGTAATTTGCATATTTGAGCAATTTATGGACATAATTTGCAATTTTTATGCGATTAATGAATGTAATTTACATTTTACATGATTTATGGACGTAATTTGCTATATTTATGCGATTCATAGACATTTCCGTTTTTTCAGCTTTCTGTCGACGAAATTTGTGTTTTTTGATCGATTTATTGACGTTATTTGTGTTTTTATAGGATTTATGAATGTAATTCGCTTTTATTAGACAACTCTTGGACGTAATTCACATTTTTTGCAATTTATGCATGTTATTCGTGTTTTTTTGCACGATTTATGGAAGTGATTCGCACTTTTTTGAGAGATTTATGAACATAATTCACATTTTTATGCAATTCATGGACGTAATTTGCATTTTTTGAGTGATTCATGAATGTAATTCGCGTTTTTTATGCAAATCATGAATGCAAAACGCTGTTCCCTATTTTTATGCGATTTATAGACGTAATTTGCATTTTAGCTTTCTGCTGCCAAAATTCGTATTTTTTGAGCGATTTATGAACATAATTCCTGTTTTACTACACAATTCATAGATGTGATTTGCATTTTTCATACAATTTATGAACGTAATTCTCACTTTTTTACACAATTCATGGACGTAATTCACGTTTTGAGCGATTTGTGGACGTAATTCGCATTTTTTATGCAATTCGCTTTTTTGAGGGATTCATGGACATAATTCGCAATTTTTATGCGATTAATGAATGTAATTTACATTTTATATGATTTATGGACAATATATTTATGCGATTCGTAGACATAATTTGCATATTTTGAGCTTTTTCTCGACGAAATTAGCGTTTTTTGATCGATATATTGACGTTATTTGTGTTTTCATAGGATTTATGAATGAATTTTGCTTTTTTAAACAATTCTTGGAGGTAATTCGTATTTTTTGCAATTTACGAATGTTATTCGTGTTTTTTTCATGATTCATGGAAGTGATTCGCATTTTTTAAGTGATTTATGAACATAATTCACATTTTTATGCAATTCATGGACGTAATTTGCATTTTTTGAGCGATTCATGAATGTAATTCACCTTTTTTATGCAAATCATGAATTCAAAACGCTATTCCCTATTTTTATGCGATTTATAGACGTAATTTGCATTTTAGCTTTCTGCTGCCAAATTTCTTATTTTTTGAGCGATTTATGAACATAATTTCCGTTTTACTACACGATTCGTAGACATAATTTATGTTTTTCCTACAATATCTGAACGTAATTTTCACTTTTTTAAACAATTCATGGACGTAATTCACGTTTTGAGCGATTAGTGGACCCAATTCGCGTTTTTTATGCGATTCATGGACATAATTCGCGATTTTTATGTGATTAATGAATGTAATTTATATTTTACATGATTTATGGATGTAATTTGCTATATTTATGCGATTTGTAGGCATAATTTGCATTTTTTGAGCTTTCTGTCGAGGAAATTTGCGTTTTTTGATCGATTTATTGACGTTATTTTTGTTTTTATAGGATTTATGAATGTAATTTGCTTTTTTTACCAATTGTTGGACGTAATTTGCATTTTTTGTAATTTATGAATGTTATTAGTGTTTTTTTTTGTACGATTCATGGAAGTGATTCGCATTTTTGAGTGATTTATGAACGTAATTTGCGTTTCTGCTTTCTGCTGCCAAAATTCGTGTTTTTTGAGCGATTTATGAACATAATTCCCGTTTTACTACACGATTCATAGACATAATTATGTGTGTTTTTCATACAATTTCTGAACTTAATTCTCACTTTTTTAAACAATTCATGGACGTAATTCACGTTTTGAGCGATTTTTGGACCCAATTCACGTTTTTTATGCAATTCGCTTTTTTGAGCGATCTATGGACATAATTCGCCATTTTTATGCGATTAATGAATGTAATTTACATTTTACATGATTTATGGACGTGATTTGCTATATTTATGCGATTCATAAACATAATTGCATTTTTTTTAGCTTTCTATCGACGAAATTTGCGTTTTTTGATCGATTTATTGACGTTATTTGTGTTTTTATAGGATTTATGAATGTGATTCGCTTTTTTTACCAATTCTTGGAGGTAATTCGCATTTTTTGCAATTTATGAATATTATTCGTGTTTTTTGTTTTTTTTTTTGCATCATTCATGGAAGTGATTCGCATTTTTTAAGTGATTTATGAACATAATTTACATTTTTATGCAATTCATGGACGTAATTTGCATTTTTTGAGCGATTCATGAATGTAATTCCCTTTTTTATGCAAATCATGAATGCAAAACGCTATTCCCTATTTTTATGCGATTTATAGACGTAATTTGCATTTTAGCTTTCTGCTGCCAAATTTCTTATTTTTTGAGCGATTTATGAACATAATTCCCGTTTTACTACACGATTCATAGACATAATTTGTGTTTTTCATACAATTTCTGAACGTAATTCTCACTTTTTTAAACAATTCATGGATGTAATTCACGTTTTGAGCGATTTGTGGACCCAATTCACGTTTTTTATGCAATTCGCTTTTTTGAGCGATTCATGGACATAATTCGCCATTTTTATGCGATTAATGAATGTAATTTACATTTTACATGATTTATGGACGTAATTTGCTATATTTATGTGATTCATAGATATAATTTGCATTTTTTTAGCTTTCTATCGACGAAATTTGCGTTTTTTGATCGGTTTATTGACGTTATTTGTGTTTTTATAGGATTTATGAATGTAATTCGCTTTTTTTACCAATTCTTGGACGTAATTCGCATTTTTTGCAATTTATGAACGTTATTCGTGTTTTTTTGCACAATTCATGGAAGTGATTCGCATTTTTTGAGTGTTTTATGAACGAATTCACGTTTTTATGCAATTCATGGATGTAATTTGCGTTTTTTGAGCAATTCATGAACGTAATTCACATTTTTTATGCAATTCATGAATGCAATTCGCTATTTTTATGCGTTTTATATAGGTAATTTCCGTTTCAGCTTTCTGCCGCCAAAATTCGTGTTTTTTGAGTGATTTATGAACATAATTCATGTTTTACTACACGATGCATAGACGTAATTTGCGTTTTTCATACACTTTATGAATATAATTCTCGCTTTTTTACATGAGGCATGGACGTAATTCACATTTTTAGCAATTTGTGGACATAATTCCCATTTTTTATACAATTTTCTTTTTTTAGCGATTCATGGATGTAGTTCACATTTTTTTATGCGATTCATGCATGTAATTCACATTTTTTATGCGATTCATGCATGGAATTCGTATTTTTTATGCAATTCATGGATTGAATTTACGTTTTTATTGTGGTCTTTGGACGAAATTCACATTTTTTCGCGTGGTATTTTGTCGAAATATTGAGGTTTTTTACATGATTCTTTGTTGAGATACACTTTTTTTACGCAATTCTCTGTCGAAATAAATAAATAAAAATTGTTTCTTCATAAAATTTTCTGCACATGGCGTGCGTCTATATTATACAACTCTGCTTGTCAGTATGTATTGTCAATTTTTTTTTTTTTTTTTTTTTTTTTTTTTTTTTTTTTCAGATCGAATTGAGGTTTGATAGAATATTTCTTAGGGTTTGGATGAGGTTCAACTCAAATAGAATTTAAACAATTACATTTTAGAAATGACAAAACTAAAAAATGCAATTATTTATCGCCCATTATTAGCTGTTAGTATTTTAAAATATTTATTTGTTAGTGTGTTAGTAACTTTACATTATTTGAATTAAAAATTTTTAATTTCTTGTATTAAATTGAATCTTAAACATGTTTTCTTCTTAGGTATGTTATGCAATTTATTTAAATAATGGATTCAAAGTTATTTGAGGATTTTGTGTTCATCAATAGAAACAAAACCTGTTTTTTGGGTTTTTTTAGATAAAAAAAGCCTTATTTATCAAACATTTTTGTAAAAGAATGTCAGAAAGAAATACTTCAATTTTGAGACAATGAATATGAAATTAAAACATCTATAAAAAAAAAGGGGGTAAATTTATATTTTATGAAACTCATTATTAAAGCATAGAAGTATAAGTTATTTCTTTTTGAACCAATGTTAACGTTAATACTTGGTTAAGAATTATTTGCTTAACCAGTTTAAGTGCTTGTAAATTCTAACATTATAAAAATATATTAAGATTTTCCATTTTAGATGTCCAATTTATAAATGCAGTTTATTAATAATGCTATGTTCTAAGCTGTAAAGCTAATGCTTTTATATTTTGATTATTGATTTCAATAACGTATTATTCACTATTATAATACTTTTGTATTCGGTTTGTGAAAATTTTTCACGCTTGGATTTAAATCATCAGACTCTTAGGAAGAAAAAAAAATTCTATTTTGAACAGCATCTAAAGCAGACTAGAATGATGCGCTGTAGTACCTCTGTGGCAACTGCTAAATAACATTTTAAAATATAAACATGGAATTTTGATATTATTAATGAAATAATAGGATGCATGAAACATGTTAAAGCTACAGTAACTAATGGATAATGAGAGCTGGGTGCATGTCAAATTACTGGATGCAGCAATCTTATGCAATGGTCTCTAAAACACATGAAATTTCTCAAAGCCGCAGTCAATAACAAATGTATGAGCACTATGCCCATATGAAAACGAACAACAAATTTAATAGATGCAGCAAACTATGCGGTAACATGCAGATTCCCAATATCTGGAAGAAATGAGTGATACCTGAACTAAAAAAAACCAGTGACAATATTGTGAAATACATTAAAACAATAACGTTTATATTAGATAAAAAGGGCCTAAAACTCTCATTCGCTAAAATAAAACTCGTTAAAGCAGTCCAACTACTGCATGTATAGCACTTAGAGCACATGAAAACAAAACAAAAACAAAACACTCAGGCTGCAGCAAAATTGCTGTGCAACAATCCGTAAAATACACAAAATTAATTAAAAATGCAATCACTAATGCATGTTGTACAAGCACTGTGTGTACATGAAGAAAAAAACAATGAGTGCAACTAATTTGTTTTTAAATCTCTGAAATCTTTATAGCCACAGTCACTAATGCAAGTAAGAACAAATTAACTTCATTACTTTCTTTTGAATTATCAAAATAAAATACTGCTGTAATTTGTTGATAAATACTAGTTTGTTCACAATTTCCAATAATAAGTGCACTTACTTATTTTAAAAATTGTTTAAAACCTGGATTTACTGGCCATTAAGCTAAGCTAAAAAGGCACAGTTTCAAAATGAACATTAATAGCGACAAAAATGCATAAGAAAAAGTAATAAATGCATAAGAAAAAGTAATAAATGCATTTTGAATAACATATTCAAGCAATTTTTAATCTAAAAATTAACATCCTGGGTTATTAATCACAGAAATTAATAAATGAAATAAAAAAGCACAATTTTTACAACACTTAAAACTTAGTATTGTTAATTAATTCATATAATTATTGTTAATTAATTCATATAATAAGGACATCTATAAACTTAAAAACAACCTATTTTGAGAATTTTAGAATTCACAAGCACTTGGTTAAACTGTTGGTCAATTATAAATATAATTATAAATATAGTTTGTTTGCCAAAATTTAGCAATAGTTTACACATTCTGTGATAGTTTATGTTGGTTTGAAATCAAATCAACATGCTAACTAATGTATACATCACTTATACTTTTTAAATAATACTTTAATAATGAGTGTCAAAAAATATTTATTTACCTTTCTTTGTCATTATAGATGGTTTAGCTTCACGTTCGTCTCCTGGAATTGAATATTTCATGCCAACATACAGAATGAATCAATTTGTTTTGATTCGTGTACTTTGATTCACCATATTATTTTATCCAAAAAAGGGGGCCTTGTTTCTCCAAATAACACAATAACTATATTCACAGTAAACTTTAAAACCATTATTTCGCAAATTACACAACATACATGCTAAAAACAACAACAAGTGCCAAGTACAAAACAAAGCTTACCGCCAGCGAATTCGATTACGATTCAAAACAAAACTATCCAAACGCGTATGAATACATGGAAATCTAAAGCAAATTATTAAAAATAATTTTTGTTTGTAAACTTTAAAAAAAAATCATAAGTCAAAAGTATATTGAATATGTATAATTAAAAAATATTTTCCTATTTTAAAAAAGTATTCAAAATATTTTTTCCACAAAATGCAAAAATATCCAATGTAAGAAACGTAATATTTTCTGCTTTATGAAAAATAAAGGCAATATAAATAGAAATTTGATTTAGTATATATTTATTGAATGTTTTAAAGCACATGATAAGATGTTTTTGTAGTTTAAAAAAACATTTATTGCATCGATGCGGTTGTTTTAACTGTGACCATAACTACATAAGCCTTATCGCACCGTCTTTGTCTGCTAACCCATAGAATAACATGTAATCCGCGAGCTAATATAGTCCAATTTTCCAAGACCAATATATAACAAACAAGAGTTTTCCTAGAAACTAGGCAAGTCTTATTCACTCTATCTTAAAGAGATTCATATTATATATAAATTTTAATAAAATCTCCCAGGCCGTTTTCTAGACCTCATTATCAGGAACAAACACCATTGATTTCGGTTTAAAAATGGTTATCCAGATCTAAAAATATACGGCACGTAGAAATGTAAAAATTTTAGGATAGGATTAGACTGGGAATATAAGACTATATTAAAAAAATTGGACCATTCTGACCAATATTTGCTGAGTTATTAGATGGCGGCTTTTCTGATTTCCTTTGATGTTGAGTTAGCTGTATATATGAAGTTCCGCATCTACCTTACGTGGATACCTTATGACGATGGTAGGCTTAAAGCTGCGTCACTTGAAGGCTGCCGCCTTCTATGATAATATGATAAACCACTATAAAATAACCCGAAGTGCAAGTCTTGAATCAAACATTGGCTTTATTCCATTTTTCTTTCTGTTAAACACGGCATATTTTTAAATATAACCAATACGTATAATCAAATATTTAAAATAAATAAATATTTATAAAATTATGTTAATAAGTTTTTGTATTTTAAATGAATAAATATTTTGAATTATAGACTGTGAGAAACTACTATAAAACAACCCGAAGTGCTACTCAGAGATAGAACAATGGCTTGGTTCATTTTGTGTCGGCCGATTATCTACTCTAGAGATATAGGCCCTGGGGTGCGAGTGCCCTTCTATGGTCTTTCTAAGGCAACTTAACCCGTATTTACGAAAGGTTCGAAGAAAACCACGAAAACTCCGAACGGTAAGGCAATAAATTGGGTTCGAACCCAGCACCTGCCGTCTACCAGTTGGAGGTCAGAACCTCTCGGCCACTGGTAGGGCCTATAGAGCATTGGTATTATGCCCATATTTGTCATCGGTGAACATGGTACATGTTTAAATATAATCAATACGTACTATCTCATATTAATTGCTTCAGTTTTGAAATGCGTATCCGAAGAAAAAAACTGAGACATCAAATCTGTAAAATAAATTTATTTTCAAATTTCTTCTAAAGTTTTAATAAAACCTCTTTACTGAACTGAAATATAAACTGTAGAAAGAATTTCAGAGTTGAAAGTAACAGCGAACACATCTGGAAGACATTTCGAAAATATTTTCGATATTCAGTCCGCATTTTCGAAATTCCTCAATATTCACTTCGAAAAGTTATTTAATTTCGCTTCAAAAACATATTCGAGTTTCAATAATGGAATTTAACATACATACATATTCATTTCTTAAGAAATAAAGATATTGAATTTAAATGATGTTTTTATAAAACTAGACTAATTATTCCTACAGTCAATAGGAGATTTTCGCATTCAAATAATCGTTCCGAAAAATGTACAAATCGTCTTACAGTAAACTATTTCTCTCTCTTGGGATCAATTGTCTTTATAGTTCCAAATGTTTCATTAGACTTCAGTTGAGTTAATTACAATACGAGAAATTATATTTGAACAAACAAAAGCTGAATTAATCGAAAATTCTAATGAAAGAGCAAATAATATTTAAATTATTCCTTTCTGCACAGAAATCTTTCAAGTTTTTAAAATTTTAAAGAAAAACAAATGTTTTATTAAAAATCTTACAATAATGTAATTCAAAATACATATTTATAATTCAAAATACACATTTATAAATTAAAATACATACTTATAAAATTATTTTGCACTTTTATAAGAAATATTAAAAAAGTAAATTTAGTTTTATATACACTGGTGTGCAAAATTTAAGGACGGAGTCCCAAAATGCCAATTTTCAAAGGATTTTTAAGCGATAATTTTCATGCGTATATTCAAAAGTAAGTAATATAATTTGAATAACTACTATCCCTGCATAACAGCTAGTCCATATAACCTCTAATTTATGTCACACATGGTCACAAGAGTCACAGTCACTACGGTGAAACAAAAAAATAGGAAATTTCATACGTCTCTTTTATGAGTCTTAAATGACTACTATATGTGACTCCACTGTCAGGTCACTGTGACTGCTGCTTTGTGACGAGTCACCAGGTGACTTTACAGTGTCGTTTTATTGAGACTGTCGTGTGAATGTCATTTGGAGGCACAATTTCAAAGTCATTGCGAATGTTGCATTATGCTAAATCACCAAACAATGTCCCATTAAAGTCACATGGTGAGTTTTCACCACTTTTCACAGTGGTTACTTCACAGTAGGGTCTTTGTTACCATTTGACAAAGTCTTGTGACAGAAAGTCACCATGAGATTTTAATGTGTCATTATTAGGTTATTTATAATTAAGATAATATAAAAAAGACAATAAACAGCCGTAATGTTCAAATAAATAATATGCAAACGTGCCATACATAATCTATGATGTAATATGTATTTTATGGCATTCTGGATGAAGTGACACTTGACATTTTTCACATTGGTAGATTAATCATCTTAGGCAATTTTTATGTCTCGCAAACTGTTGTTCGGATCTTATCTATCATATCTTTGTTGCTTAAAAACGTTCGTTTGAAGTATCAAAGATTGTCTAGGAGCAATGGAAGATGTGCCAAATCTTCTCAATATCTCCTGGAAGCACGCAAGCAGAAACTGACGCAATGAAATGCCATGGCCTAAAGTTCTGCATAATTCCCATCCATTTAACAGTATTGCTCCATTTCCCCATGAAAACAAGAGTCACCTCTAGTCAAATAATCAACTCCACACATGTGAACATTTTGTTTTGAAAGGCTAAGGCTTTGGGACTTGTGATTTTTTTTTTTAATTAGCACTACTCCACGTTTCAGCAGTTACACAAGAAGACGCTCTGATTATGTTTGTTGTCACTGATATTGCAGTATAATTGTTCCATTTTAGGATTGCTAAATTTCCATTGGAAGTGTACTCAAATGTTCCTTTGGGGGTTATAATATTGTTCTGAACTTTAAACATTTGTTGACCAGGTTCCTTTTAAAATGCATTCGCTAAAGTTATAGGCTGCGATCAACTATAATTTATTTTGGAATAGAAATCAAATTAAACATTTTATAAATTAATTAATAGGGATGGTGTCTGAAAGTATTTTTTAAGAGAATTTCTACATGCCTGACATTTTGAGCGAGAGCAAGGCAATTCTTTTCTTTATTCTGTATTTCACACATTGGCACCACACAATTGACAAAGAGCATATGAAAAATGAATGATATCATCTATGCAAAATTTTCTGTTACGCCTTAAACAAATAAGATGATTTTGAATTTAATGGCAGAGTACCCAGAAATAGCAGTCCCAAACAAATTACGCCAAAAAGAATTCAACTCCAAATCGTACGATAGGAGCATATTTTGAGAACATACTGTGAACGACCAAACATACCGCAAGTACATGAAAAGATTATTATGTACCGATGAAGTTAGACTCAAATTTTAGCAGAGAGAAATATTATATTTTACTGACCGCAAGCAAATTCGATCTTTATTCTTTTTTTATTATTTCTAGCGAGAATGAATAATAATCTTAATGAATTCTGTTTATCTGAGACCCGTTTTGGTGCTAAAAACAGATGTCAAATATGTTTTTCTTTCTTTTCTTTTACAATAAAATTATTGTGGCAATGAAATAAACGTTCAACGAAATGGCTAAGTAATTAAACTGAAGCTTAACAGAAATTTAGAGAAAGTGTATAATTTAAGAAAACTATATGAGATTCTACATCGCAGTGGTTTTTACCAGGACTCTTTTTGATTACAGTGAGATATTTTCCAGTCGATTTTCACTAATTATTCCTGTTCTGGCAACACCTTTTTGGGAGAGTTCATTCAGAAGTAGAATGGAAGTGAAGAGATGGGGGAGCTATACTGAGTTCCAGGGGAGGAGGAAAACTGCATTTTTTAAACATTCAAAACACAAAATATCAAGTTTTATTATGTTATGTTTTTCTCATACGTAAGAATTATAGCCTGTGTCTACCTTGCTTCTGTTTGTTCGTAAAAATTAAACAAAACTAAATAAATAAATAAATAAGTTATATCTGTTAAAATAGCAAATAAAGCCTTTGTGCACAAATGTTTAAAGATAGAAAACCAACGATTATAAATGCACAAATAAAATATGAGAAGGTAGCAAATAGCGATTTCGAATCTACTGTCGAGATTCTTCATCAGTGCAAAACTCAGCGAGCTAAAAATAGAAAAACTGAGCAGAGAGACAGACAGACGCAGGCTTATATACCCGCTATGGGAACAATCCCGCCTAAAGAAAAGCCTGCTTTCTTCTCATTGGTTGCTTTTCTTTAAGCGGGATTGTTCCCATAGCGGGTATATAAGCCTGCGTCTCTCTGTCTCTTTGCTCAGTTTTGTTATTTTTAGCTCGCTGAGTTTTGCACTGATGAAGAATCTCGATAGTAGATTCGAAATAGCTATTTGCTACCTTCTCATATTTTATTTGTGCATTTATAATGGTTGTTTTTCTATTTTTAAAGTTATATCTGCTAAGACAATGCATATACCTAAGCACCCCAAAAATTACCCAAAATTACCAAAAAGCTGATAACATTATATATACACAGACCCTTATAGCATATAATCTAATATATTCCATATGTCATTATATATAACAAATATTAATATAAAAAATTATCTTCGTGCTACTGTTGCACTTATTTATGTAAAAATACATTACAAAAATTTTAAATAACTATATTTTTCCTAAAATAAAAATGTAATTAATGTCATAATGCATGCCATTTTATTTTAAATATATTCATGTAAAACAAGACAATAGTCACAGACAGTTTGTTAAGATGATTAAAAAACTAGCATTATGTTAATATAATAAGTTACGTTTTTCGTAGCCAAAAATTAAATTCACATTACCCAAGACTAGGCAATTACGCTACAACTCGTGATGGATTCTAAATTACAAATTTATTCAAATTTATTATCATCTACATGCATCAAACATTGGGAAAATGAATGAAAACATAAAGTTTAATATAAGGAAGTTCTGATTTTTGCGTTTTATTCCTATGCACGAATAAATCCACTCATAGATTATGACTAACATCGTCTAAAAGCTCCAAATTGCATTTATTTAATATCTTTTTTGTTCTTAATAGGTTCTCTTATTTTTTTAATACTGTAAGTGGTGAATATGAATAGATTAGAATCTTCATACAATGTATCAAAAATAGAAAAAGAATGATTTTACTCGTAATCCTACATGTTATAAATTTTGAAAAATGTATTAAATTTATCTATTCGATTTGATTATTGTAAATATGATTTTATTACTTTTAAGAGCACATAAAAAAGGTAAATTCATTATTTTTATTTTACATTAAGAACATATATTCTCTATAAATTCTATTTCGATGTATTTTTAATTTTTATCTTTCCAGTATATTTGAAAAGTGCTTTTGATTTGGGTTAATCTTTATTTCTGTCTGTCCCAGATCTAACTTTTATAAGTACACGTGGATTGCCATTTGTGTTATTGCGGTTCAGCATGGCATGTTTGATATTTTAAATGAAATCCATAGCATGCATAGTTCATTGAAAGGGTCATTCAAAAGTAATCTGTTACATTATGGTCAATAAAATAAAATGCGATGTTATAACATTATAAAAAAAATGAAATGTATAGAAACTACTGATGTGTGCTAGAAAAAGATTACTATAAAATATGTTGAGTATAGTACTTACAATACGCAAAAAGGGGATTCTAAGAATATTCCGTTGTATTATGGTCCACGTAGAAATATTGTTTTTAGCGAATTTAAAAAATGTTATGCTATAATAAATGTATTGAATTTGATAAATATGATAAAATATAATTAATGTCAGAGGTTCATTAATGCGCTATGTCTATAGAATGTGAGACGAAAGACATTTATAATTTATTTATATTGATTTATTTATATTGATTTATATTGATTTTTTCAGTACAACGCAGTTCCTTCTCTGCTGAACAGAAGTTTTCACTTATACTTTTTTTAGTGACCAGTTTTTTTATTATTATGCAAGAATAACATGTTATAGAACTGCAATAAATATATTATGGCTATATTCCACTTAAAACTTGATTTTAGATAAATGTAAGTGGTGCCGATACCTATCGAAATAAGCAAAAAGGCGTTTTTTTAAGTATTTTTTTTATTTATAATTAATATTTGAATAGTTGTATTCGCAATGCACATCGATTTAAAAAAACATAATATAAGGTACCCTGGGGTAATAACGCCACGTTAAGGTTCTACCAATTTTCACGGCTTAGTTTTAGATTGTATTTTTCAAACAAATATAGGATCTGATACAGCAACTCATAGACTATCTATATAAAATAAAATAATTTAACAGATATGTATTCATAAAATATAATGGCGTTTTTTCTTGACCCATGCTATTTGGCGTTATTACCCACCTATATGGGTAATAACGCCATGCAAACAAAATTATGAAATAAGATGGAATAATTGCATGTAGATAGCCCAATTCTAAAAATGCAAACTCTACAAACTTAAAAATTGACAAATTGCATTCTAAGCTATTGAAAATGTTCAATTTTTTCTGAAAGTGTAAGAAAAATAAAGGTGTGGTGTGGGAGGGGGGATGAGGCAAAAGAATATCAGACAGTGAGCTTTTTTTTGCTTAAAAAGGACCGTTTAAATAGAAATATGAGAAACATTGCACAGTTTTAACTGTGTTTATTTGAATCAGTATTTAGAATGTAGCTCGGCCACTGTAGGGAATCAACCGGGGTATTAATGTCAAGGATTGGCGTTATTACCCCGGTATAGTTATTGCGCAGTACATTTTAAATTACAAATTATCTCGAGAAGATATCCAAAATCTTCAACAACATTTTAAAAGTACATGAAATGCACTACAAATTTATGTAATTAACAAAGTATTTCCGGATAAAAAGATAGTCTTCACATCATAAAACGTATCTCGCAAATTTTAGATCAAGCGTTAATTTTAGTTGTTTGTAAAAACAATAAGACCTAAAAATGAAACAAATTAACTTGAAGCTGTTTTTTGCGATTTATATGACTCAAAACCCTTCTGCGCAGAGCACATGGGTGTCATTTACCTGATTATTTCATAATTATGCAAAATATAGGCACTTGGCGTTATTACCCCGCCTGGCGTTATTACCCCAGGGTACCTTATTTAATTTAAAAAAAAATATGTAGACATAAAAAAACAAAATCATAGCTATAACATTTTATCCGGTATACCGCTTTCCTTCTCTGAAGAGCAATCCATTTATTTCTGCTGTAGCTTCCTTCAAACATCTGTGATCATTGGTTCTCTAATATATCATTATGATTGAAAGCTGTTCAACGGGAAGTGATCTTTAGAGAACAGGCCCTTGTAACGTAAGGGCTTATAAAGAGAGATAACTACTTTCTTGAAAATAGGTTTGTAGCAATCGGGAATCATTGATTTTAAGAAAAGTGTTTTCCGTCTTTAAGGGGGCTCAGGGGTTGAAAACTTTTTAAAAAATCGATTTTTTATGAAATAGTTTGATTATTCAATTAATTCTTAACTCAATGCAAAAACCGCATAAAAATATTTGCATTTTTTAACGGAGTTATAAGCCTTTAGGTATCAACACTTTCAAAGCCGCACCCATATAATTTCAACTTTAAGTCGCGTTTTCTGAAAACTTGATTTTTGATGACTAACTTCTGACGACTAACGACTGATTTTTGACGATTTTAAAAAAATTAATTGATGGAATGGCTTAATTTTTTTTTTTTTGCATGCATATAACATCATTATCTATAGAATGAATTAATATATTTTAGATAGTATAATATTTTGAGTAATTTTAATGAAAAAAAAGTTGTATTTTTTAGAGGTTTTTTAAATTTTCAAATTTGAGAGATTTTTTAATAATTTTTTAAAGTGATAGTTATATCCTTAATTCATTCTATATATAATGATGTTATATGCATGCAAAAAAAAAGCTATTCCATCAAATAGTTTTTTTAATGCTTGGTGTTAGTCGCTAAAAATCAAGTTTTGACAAAACGCGACTTAAAGTTGAAATTATATGGGTGCGGCTATGAAATTGTTGATACATAAATGCTTTTAACACCGTTAAAAATGCAAATATTTTCATGCGGTTTTTTTGCATTGAGTTAAGAATTAATTGAATAATTAAACTAGATCATAAAAAAAAAGATTTTTTCAAAAGTTTTCAACTCTTGAGCCCATTAAGAGAATGTATTTTGAATGATATAAAGTTTTTGAGTTGTGTAACTGTTATTTTTTTATGCATTCTTTAGTCTTAATTGATTTATAATTGATATTCGAAAAGTTGCATTCGTAATGTATCCACATCGATATAAAAGTATATATAAGATAATCAAGTTGTTAAAAAATACATGCATTTCTCAGTAAACATAAAAAATCAAACTCATAGATATAACATTCTATTCGGTATACCCCAGTTTCATCTCTGTAGAACAATCCATCTATTTTTACTGTATGTTCCTCCAAACATCTCTGATACTTTGTTTCCTAATTTCTCAAGCATGATGATTGAAAGCTGTTTAACGAGAGATTTTTAGAGAGCAAATAAATATTAATTTAAATAATTAATTAATATATTAAATAATGAAAGATCTTTTAGAAAGAGATAACTTATAAATTTCTGAGTAGTTTCTGAAATACTTTTGTAGCAATCGTGAATTATTTATTTCATAGAAAAAAAAATAATTCTCAGTATTTAGACAATGTATTTTGAAGTTATATAATATGGTGTTTTTATTGTGTTAATGTTATAGAATTTCTTTATTGATATGATTAAAAAATGTCTCGCCTATAATTAAACTTTAAGGAGGAAATACTTTTATTATTTAATACTTAAACTTTTTTTAAGTTTCAATTTAATTAACTATTATAGAAGAATAACATGTTACAGAAAAGTAAAAAATATATTATGACTGTATTCCAGTTAATTCTGTATGTATGACTGTATATATGACTGTATTCCACCGGTTTTTTGATAAAATTATGTAGTGCCAAATAAACCGAAAGCCGGGGATTTGTTTCTTTTTTTTATTATTCCTGGTTTAAGAATTAATGTTTGAATAGTTGTATTCGAATTGGACATAGATTTAAAAAACACAAGCTATTCAAAAATCAAAATCATAGATATAACATTTTATTCGGTATACCCCAGTACAATCTCTGTAGAACTATCCATTTATTTCTGCCGTATCTACCTTCAAACATATGTGATCCTTGGTTCCATATAATGTTGTGCATTATGATTGAAAGCTGCTCAACGGGAAGAGATTTTTAAAGAACAGGCCCTTATAACGTAAGGGCTTATAAAAGGAGATAACTTAGAACTTTCTGAAAATAGGTTTGTAGTAATTGGGTATCATTGATTTCAAGGAAAAAAAGAATTTTCAGTTTTTAAGAGAATTTATTTTGAAATTACATAATTTGGTGCTTTTATTTTGTAACTGTTATAATTTTTTTATTTATATGGTAAAAATAAAATGTTTTGTCCAAAATTAAACTTAATATTAATTTACACGAAATTATAAAGCCTAGAGTAGGTATGCACCACCTGTGGCCCGCCATGGGTTCACGTGTTGCCCGCGAGTTTTCTCAATTTGGAACTGGATAAATTTGCAATTTTTGTGCATATGTGACAGGAAAAAATAATAAATTTCGTCAATTAACCACGAGAAAATATAAAATTTTGTCACTTAAGAATCCCAAAGTTTGTTGATCGGCACGGAAAAAATCTCTAATTTCATGTACCAAGTGCGGAAAAAAATGCATTTTGTGGATGAGGCTCGGAAAAACCACAAGATTCATTCGTCCGATATGGAAAAATCGCGGATTTTGCCCATGAGGCTCGGACAGAAATAGCAAATTGTTTTCCAATTGGGCACGGAAAATAGAGAGTTTTGTCGGTAGGATGCGAAAAAATCGCACATTTCGTTGCTAAGACAAGAAAAAGATCGTCAGTTTTGTTGATGATTATCGAAAAAAGTGCATATAATAGCATGTTTTACTAGTTTATCGTGTGAAAAAAAACGAGAATTTCGTTGATCGTGCACGAAAAAAATCACAATTTCAGCCGATCAGGAACAAAAAAATCGCAAATTTCGCAAGACACGTTCAAATTGCGAATTTAACGATTACACGCGGAAAAGTTTTATATTTCGATAATCGGCTGCAAAACAATCGTGAATTTCGTCAGTTTATCATGAGAAAAAAAATCGCAAGTTTTGTTTTGTAGCGTAAAAAATGCCATATTTGTCAGAGTTAGTACAAAAATCGCAAATTTCGTTGATCGGACAAATTTCTAATTAAACCAATCAGACTATAATCAAACAGCAAATTTCATCGATCGGATGAGGCAAAATCGATCATGCGATGAAAATAGTTTTGCAATGTGTTGTTAATTGTTGTCATTGTGTTTTTCAATGTGTCGTTGATTTGGTGCCGAAGTGTTGTGCAGCACAACACTATTGTAAGTAAATATATTCAACAACATTTTTACAACACTATTTCAACACTATTAACAGTACTATTATTAAAACATATTTCTAGAAAGCAACACTTTCGCAATATATTAAGAACACAAAAAAATGTATTGTATATGAAGTTTTCGAATTCACAAAACAGGAATGTTTTGTAAATAATAAGTGTTCTAAAATTTGTTTATTTTTGTGCGTTAGGAATTTGCAGAGTTTATTTCAAGAATAACAAATATATATAAGAGCAAGGAAAATGTACTACAAAAATACAATTAAAATTTACCAGACGAAAAGGAAAAATATATTACTTAATAAAATCTAATTTTTTTCCCAAATAGTTTCGTATGTCCAGAGAAATTTCTTTTAATCACACGGACACTTATTTAATTGCACGCTTCTTTATACTTAAACAAAATTCGAATTTTTTTTTTGTCTTAAGGAGATAAAAAAAATTCATTATAATTGCACAGAAAACATTTTTTTGAGCAATTTCAATATAATTACAGAAATTTAATGATTCCTGCGAATGTGATTTTTTTCCCTTTGTGGCATCTAACAGTAATAAAGCTGAGAATAAAAATTAAATTAAATTAAATTAAATATTTTTTATTTTTAAAAGTAAAACTTATATCTGATTTTTTTCATAGCTTGCAGCAACATTAAAAAAAAGAAACACTTTTAATAATCAAGAACTCTTAAAATTAGTTAACATACATTCCATCCATATTTAAATATTCTGCACAAAATACTTATAATGCAAAGTAAATTGTTTAGTATATGATAGTGTCACTCCGAAAGTTTCAAATAATCACAGTCTTTCACAATTGTGAGAGCATTTAAGATTAATAATTAGTTTATTAATGGAATAAAATCCACATTAGAATATGAGCATTAGTAGTTATGATACTACACTGTACTGTCATTGGTACAAAGTCAATTGTTATTTTCTCATATAAATCCGTGAAACTATTTAAAGATTCTGAACTTACACATTTGTAGTTACAGAGCCAAAACGTACATTTTTTCTACCTGGTTGTAAAGACAAGACTGAATACTACTTAAGGAAAATATAATAACAAGAAAAAATATCAAATTATGTTTACATCATCATAATATAAAACTGTAATTCTTTTAATCATAAGTCATGTTAAATTATCTATTATTTATTAGAAATGACAATAAATTCTTATTAAAATGACATCAAATAATTATACAACCAATAAATATATCTTATTGATTTCAAAATCAACATAACTTGTCAACTTATCAAGTAATCAAAAACTAATACTAAATCAATCAAAAAATTAATTTCATTATAAAAATAATAAATCAGCGTTAAGTAACTTGAAATTATTATTTCACCCATAAATATTAATCAAGAACTTTAAATGTAAACAAATTACATTTTGTCAACGTCAAATCAATTAACCTTTCAATAAATTTTATTTCTTTTTCAAGGCATTACGCCGAAACAGAATATATTCGTTCTTTTTTCAAAGATCTTTACCTTCCGATCTTTCTGCAAAATCTAGTATAAGATTTAAAGCACAAAAAGAAACTTCATGTTTGGCACACACATAAATATTTTTCTTATACATAATATAACAGTTTCTATTATTAACATCTGCTTCTAAGAACTTTGCCAATGTATGATATCTTTATACAAAAGAATATGATAATGTCTCTCGTTTGATATTTTTCAGCAATAGACTTCCATATATTTCAATATGTTAGAAAACAAAGCATGTCAGAATGTATAAAAAAGAACATTTAATTTTCTCTCTATGCATTATCTCTAAGTAAATATTTCAAAATAGCATTTTACAGATTTTTTGGTAATTTTCTTGCGATTTTTTTCTATTAAAAAACTGTTGTCTTGATTAAATATTAAGTTTAATTATTAATCGTCCGATTAAATTATTAAACAAAGTTCTTAAGATATTTACATAAAGACTTTAGGGTAAAATTATAACATGAAAGAAAGAATCTTATGTTAACAATTTAAAGAATACTCTAAACTAGTGATGGGCGATTCTGGAAATTTTGAGAATCGATTAAAATCGATATCGTATAAAACAACATCGATCATAATAAGAATCGATTTCTCAGTTCTAGAATCGATACTAGAATCGATATTTCGATATTCAGATTCACACAGAGAAGATCCAAATTACTAATTCCAAAACTTAGACAATCAGCAGGACCGTAATTACCTTCTCCCACCTCCCCTTCCCCATTTAGGGAGGCATCGAATTAAGCTATTGCAGATTTTAGAGTCGGATAGTAAGAATTTTAAATTTTAAAATAATTGTCACTTATGATTGTCACTTACACAAAAACTTTGACAAATTTGAGAGACATAACTCAACTAACAACAACACTGAGTAACCTGGCATTAAACCGAGGATAAAGAGTGCCAAGAGCGTGTAACTAGGATGGGGAACAAGGAGTATAGACAAAAAAAAAACTTTTTTTTTCTAATGCCAACCAAATGTTACACGAGATAGTTTCGAAGAACAAAAACTATGCCCCATACCCAAGGGGGCAGGTAAACCCCACTTTTGACGGAAGGACGACCATAGCCCAAATGTATCTTTTGTCGAAGTTTCAAAATGAGGATTTACAATAAAACAGAACGAGAATTGGACATTTTAAAATTTGCATGCATACCTTGAACGGCCCATTTAGTAAAGATTGGCGAGGAAGGGGGGGGAGGAATTAAAACGGACGAACTTGAAAAAAAAAACATAATAAACTAATAATAAACAAATAACTGAGCTTCTAAACAAAAATATATAGTGTTTAACTTAGTGTTGAATTCATGGGGTGGCCCGCGGGGAGCATCCACTCTTTGAAACTATAAAAAGTCCCAAGAGCATGTAACTAGGTGAAGAGAGGGGTAGTAATAGAATAGAGAATATTGCCCAGTTAAACTGATGACATTGAGCTCACAGGCTACAAATACTAATTGAACATTAAAGCCTTATATTTTCAAGGGTTAATTCCGTTCGAAAAAAAATTAAGAAGGGGAAATAGCTCTCCCCTTTCCTCTTTTTTATACTTAATCATTGAATCTCCTATACTATCAAAGACATGCTTTATCATATAAAAAATCTATATCCAAAATTCAGAGCAAATGAGATAATTCTTAATAAAAACTCATTTAGCATTTATATAATTTAAAAGGAGTTATCCCCCACTTTTATACTTAAGTATTAAACTTCCAAAACTATTCACAGATTTGAGCGAAATCTGAAAATTCTGCTTGAAAAACCCATTTATATAAATTAAGGGGGGGGGGCATTAGAACCCCTGTTCCCCCTATTTATACATATTCAATGAACACCTAATAACAGTCACGGAATCGCCTCATCAGAATGATCCTAATCTAAATTTTGAACGAAAACTTAATTCTGCATGAAAATCCCATTTATATCAACTAAGGGGAGGGGCATGAGCCCCCCGTTCCCCCTCTTATACATATCGAATGAACTCCAAAAGATAATCAGGGAAGCGCCTTGTCAGGATATACCTACATACAAAATTTCAAGTGGATCGGATATTTTTATCACGAGTTATCGCATTACGCACGAACGCACGTACGAACATACATACAGAATGGACGGGCACATAAGCTCTCAGGCTATGATAGCCTGTGAGCTAAAAAAACGAGGAGATAAAAGCTTTATAACGATATGTTACATGAGATGGTGTGAAAGAAACAAAAAATATGCCTCCACCTAGGGGGGCAAGGTAAATCCCAAACGGACAGAAGGGCGACCCCGGCCCAAATGTATCTTTTGTTGAGGTTTAAAAATATGGATTTATAATAAAATAGAACGAGGATTAGACTTTTTTAAAATCGCAGTCATAATTTGAACGATCCTGTAAGTTAAGATTGGTGAGAAAGGGGGGGGGGGTTAGGACGGGCGAACATGAAAAAAAAAATAGTGGCACTCTGAGGGTGTCGACAGAAGTGAAACCTTGAACAATTACGTGTGTATTTTTTGAATCGTTAGGATATATAATGTTGAATCGTCAGGAAATACTTTTAAAAGAATAAAAAAAAGGTTCTATAATATTAAAGAATATATCAATATCTGTAAAAAAAAAAAAAAAAAAAAAAAAAAAAAAACGCGCAATACCATATGTCCAGCTATTGTAGTTAACTCACTATAACTACTTTTTTACATTTTAAAACGCGATAAATACACCAACCAAAATTAGACCATACTATTGATACCTTAATCCTTATCCAAATAAATCATTTTGTATTAATGCCTGTTACAATATCTGTAGATTACTTTTTTGAATTTTTCAAATCCGACATTCCATTCAAAAGATATTACGAATTTAAAGACGACAATCTAAAGAAATAATAGCGCTGCTGAGTACTCGGTGGCCAATAAGCTGAGGGATTACGTGTGCAATCAAAAGATTGCGGGTTCGAACCCCAGTTTCGCTGATATGTATCATTTTTTTTTTCGAAGAAGTTTGAAAACTTAAAATATTAACACATTATGGGTCCGTAACGTGACTTGAAATGATGGGTGAAAATTTCTTATGCTAGATTTGTAATGTATGAAGCACAAGTTTTCAATAGACATATTGTATCAAGAAATGAGAAAAAACCCCTCTCCCAATCCCAAAGGTCCTATAGGGAAAACCGGGAAACTAGAATAGCATAAAGAATAGCAAAAGGCGAGAAATGGTTAGCTATACTAGAATTTTTCTCCCCACTGTAACTCCTATAGAAGCAGTAATAGCCTTTTTAAGATTGAAATGAAGTGAAGAAATAAGCAAAATTAGGTGAGTGACCGAAACGGGGGGGAGGGGTCCACAGCTCTGGGGGTGCTATGTAGTTTAAACTTATGTAGTTAAAAATGGTAGAGAATTAAATGAGCGAAATTTTAAGGCGTATATTGGGGGAGGGTGCAAGCCTCCCCTCAACATTTTTTTTTTGTTTCTTTTGAAGAAACAAAAAAATATGCCCCTCCCGGTGGAGCGCAGATAAACCCCAAACGGGCGGAAGGGCGATCCTTTATTTATCTTTTGTCAAGGATTTAAAATGTGGATCTAAAATATATCAGACCGAGAATTGGAAATTTTCAAAAGTGTATGCATATTTCGAACGGCCATGTAAGTTAAAACTGACCCGGAAAGGGGGGAATTAGAAGAGACGAGCGTGAAAAATAAAACATAATAAACTAATACTTCAAATAACTGGACTTCTAAACAAAAATATAACGATTTAACCTAGTGTCGAATTAATGGGGTGGCTCGCAGGGGATCCCCCCCCCCCAAGAAGTTATGAGATTTTATGCTTTCTAATGCACAAATTGCGATTCCCCCTCTCTTACAGAGCTGTAAAACATGATGCCTTCCTCTGGAGTCGCGGAAAAATACCTGCATGCAACACTGATTTAGCCTAGAAAAAAAAAATCGAAATCGAATCTAAAGATCGAAATCGAATCTAAAGATCGAAATCGAATCTAAAGATCGACATCGAATCTAAAGATTGACATCGAATCTAAAGATTGACATTGAATCTAAAGACCGATCTTACGGACAGAATCGATTTTACATTTTTACTTTCTTTTGTAACTTTACAAGAAGAGAGTATTAGATTCGTGAAAAATTTCGACTTCCCGTTTTCGATGGATTTATATATTTTAGAAGGTCTTTAACACGATTTTATGGTTTTTAAGAAATATCTGTCTGTGTGTGTGTCTGTCACTCTGTGAGTCTGTATATGACAAAAATTTCTGACCGTTCTATCTCAAGAACAAATGTACGGAATTCCACAAAACTTTAGATTTAGTTTGACCTTGATATAAACTGAATCTAATTAATTTTGGGTGTACATAGCCTAACAGGTGGCGCTGCAATGCTGCTATTTTTGAGATTTGCGCAACAGATATATCTGAATAACGAATGCACGGATTTTCATCAAATTTCAGATCCAGTTAGTCCTTTACATAAATTGATGTTTTTTTTGCATTTTCATGTATATCGCTTCTCAGATGGCGCTGCTATGCTGAATTTTCCACAATTTCCACTCAGCGCCATGTGAAAGGGGGGGGGGGGGCAAAAGGATGCGGTCATTCCGAGCACGGAAATTTAAAGGGAGCTAAATTTTTACTACTAACATCACTTCTAGCCTATCACAAGAAAAAGTTGGGGGGGGGCTGAATTGGAACTTTGAATCGGGCACAGTTCTCTTTTCGCACGTCCCTGTTTCCATTTTAGCTTTATTTCAAGAACCAATGCACGGACTTTCATAAAAATTTAGATTCAATTAGTCCTTAATATTATTTGATGCTAATTATATTTTGGTGGAAATCGCTTAAGAGATGGCGCTGCTATACTGCATTATTCATAATTAACGCAATAGCGCTATCTCAAGAACGAATTTTCATCAAAATTCAGATTCAGTAAATCCCTGACATAGATTAGTGTTATTTAGTTCTTGGTGTAAATTGCCCTACAGGTAGCGCTGATATGCTGCATTTTTTATGATTTATAGCTGTATCTCGCGCTTTCATGGATTTTCATCAAAATTCAAATTCAGCTGGTACCTGATAAAAATTGATCTTGATCAATTTTTGGTGTACATCACTCCACAAAAAACGTTATTTTGCACGGGGAGGGGGGGGGGGGGTTCTGAGGTTTCTTTAATTCTTCTATCTTAGAAAATAATACACTGAAATTTTGGAATTGGCACATCCGACTATTTTATCTTCGACTTTTGAAGGAAAATGAAAATTATATTACCTTCAGAGAAATCGATTAAAATTTTAAAGTATCGATTAAATCGAGTTGGCCGTAGTATCGATTAAATCGATTTAAAAAATCGAAATCGCTCATCACTACTCTAAACTGTCCCTTAGTTTGGTAAGCAAAATTTATTTAAATTGTTGATCTTTATATTTAAAGAACTTCGATTAAAGTCGGGAAAATATAAAAAAGTGATATTCAGAAATAATCATTAAATAAATTCTAGATATATTGTTTCGTTTCTGAAGATGTTTTAAGTTTATCGGAAGCCGTAAACTTAACTATCTGAGATAAAAATACTAAACATTTAATAGATACTATTAAGACTTATAAAAAAAAATATATCCAATCTTCAAGTCTTTAGTATTAATTTTATGATTTAAGAAAATAATTTTAAGAAATGCCTCATTGTTAGAGCATTTTTGTCAAAATCATAAAAATAGTTTTAAAAAATTACAGTTATTTCTTACTTGTTACATGGAGACATAAATTGATACTAAATCTTTAGCAATATATATACATATGTTATATATATATATATATATATATATATATATATATATATATATATATATATATATATATATATATATATATATATATATATATATATATAATTTTAATGCCTTTTTACGTAATAGTTGCACATTATTACAAATTTTTCATTGTGAAAGTCTATTGTTTCATAATGAAATGCGGGTTCACAATACAGGTAATCTAATACACAATATTGTACACTCTAATGATAAATTGTTACTAATATAAAAAAACACATTATAATGAATTTAGTAACTTGCCGAATTTTTCCACATTACGTGCTGTTTATTAAATTTCTATAAAATATTATTAAATTTTTAGACATAAAATTAACAAATAATCGTTGTGAAAATATTGCCAAAAATGTTTAATAAATCGTTTCAACTATTACTGACAATTTTTTTTTTTTTTTTTTTTTTTTTTTTTGCTTCAAAAGGAGGGATTCGATTATTATGCTAGAGAAACGCGAGTACATACGGTATTTTATTGTGTTTTGCTTCTTTACATAAATTTAATATTGTATTATCATTTTTGAGAAGTAATTCCACACACAAGTAAAAATAAATAAAATGCTGAAATAAATTTTATGGGAGATTATTTTTTTGTTAGTTTTTATTGTAAATTTTAAAGTCAATAAATAATTTTGTATAAAGAAATCAATTTTCTTTTTAGAATATATTAAGAAATCCAAAATTATATCCCAACGATTCAGAATATAAAAGAAACTGTTTTTTTTTATATACTGAAACTGTAATATACTATTTTATCTTAGACACTATATATTATATCTTAGTATATAATTTTTTAGATTATTCGCTAATACATTAACACTTAATACCACAAATAACACTAAATTATTTTACATGAAATGTACACATAGGAATAAATATAAAGCAAATATAAAGCACACATTTAAAATTATAAAAAATGACACTTTTATATTTGTGGCATACTAAAAAATAGACAATGATTTTGTCAAATATTCTATAGACATACATACAAAAAATACAATAAACCCAACTAGAGTGAAAAATTAGACAATGCCGAGAATAGTACCCGGGACCACTAAGCTATTGATCTATTACTGAGTCGCTCCGGTCAGTACTTGTGTCTGCCATTTTCCTCTAAAAAACCAATAAAAGGGGAAATTCATCATCCATTATTTAGACAGACATGATGATAGAGCAATATGAATAGATTCTTTTATTCCATCAATTTACTATAGCTTAAGACACACAGACACACATAAATAACGCCTGATTTCAACTATTAAAGGTGTGTACAAATATTCTACAGACATACATATAATAAATAAAATAAATTCAATAATAGTGAAATATGAACCAGAGTCAGGAAAGAGACCACAGCTTCACATTCCCGAATAGTCCAAGAGCCGACCGCAGAAATTCCTAAGTCATCGAGCACAAGAAAAAATCCTTATTATTATGCAAGAGTAGTAATAGAGGAATCTAATGTTCCATGACTGCCGCAAGTGAAATGTTGCATAACCCAAAAATTAATGCCACTAGTGACTCACTCGTAGGTCCACCATTCTCTTGGCCATACAATAGAAAGTATGAAAACACGGAAAAACTGGGTTCAGTGAAACATAATGGTAGGCCTACGAGTCAACCACTAATAGTATTCATTTTTGGCTTATGCACCACTTTGCTTCTGGCAGACGCGGATCATTAGATTTCCATCCTACAACCCTTCCATAAAATAAAGGATTTTTTCTTGTGCTCGATGACTTAGGGTTTTGTGCGGTCAGCTCTCGGACTACAATAACTTTCTGCAATTTGGTTTATTAGTAGAAAATTGCAGACCCAGGTATCGGCTGAAATGGTTCAGTGGTAGAGCAACAGCGAAGTACTTTGTGGTCCTCGATTCAATTCCTGACTCTGGCTAATTTTTCACTCCAATTAAATTTATTGTATTTATTGTATGAATATCAGTGGAACATTTGTATGTACCTTTCATAGGTTGATGAAGGCCTTATTTTTGTGTGTCTGCGTGTTTTAAAGATTTTGTTATTGTTTCCTTTGTTCTGAAAGCATTATGTTTTTTAACCTTCTGGCACAATTATGTATATGCTATTTAACAGAATATATATTTCATTTATTTACTACTGAAATTTAAATTTCATTATGACATATCAACCAGAAACACATACTGGATTATGTACTTTGTTTAAAAAGCAGAGGTGTTGGAAGTTTATATTTAGGTAGAGCGTAATAGAGATAGATTTCAAATACATCTATTTAAAAATCATTCTAGATCTATAAAAAAATTGCATTTGAAAGAGCATTTTTATCCTATTCCGTTGTGTGAAAATAAAGTGCAATAATTAAAAATAATAAAGAGATTTATCGACCAAGTTTAGACACCCTCACTATGAAAGAAACGTTACTCGTGGATATATTTTTATTTTAAATGTAAATGACTTAATTATTAGATTCTTCTTGTGATAAATCAATAAGAAAATATTATTTGTAAACATATCTTGAAAAGTTATATCATACTTATTATTATAGCTTGACGTATATGCTGTAAACACTTACGGTGTCCACCAGACTACGGATATTCATATATATAAAAGGTAATGTACATAAAGTTATTATTTAAGATTTATTATCATTATTGTTATTTCAGGTTCTAAAATTGTGTATTAACCTCTTCAGACCTGAGGTACACATTTGTGTACCTCCATTCTTTTCCTCATAAAAATTAAAATGCTTCAATTTTTTGCATTTTTACTTTAGTTCTATACATCTGAGTGTTTTTTGCTTTAAAACAAAACCAATAAATGTCAACACTGATGAATATTACCTCATAAAATAAATATTATTTTCGTCCGAGTTTCGAAATTACTTTCAAGACATTGTGGCCAAGAAATGAAGAAACATTCATGATTAATTAACTTAAATGCTTTACAATAAAAAAAATTTGAAGATTAGCCGATCATTTACTTGTTTAAAGACGTTAATTTTGTTATTGCATAAATTTATATTACTGTTAGTTAAACTGATATTTTAATGTGATTAGTACTTTTATATTCATATTTGTAAACCTAAATTATCAATTACTGATAATGTCTCTTACGTCTTGTTACTGATAATTACTGATTTCATAAAAATGTCTCTTTCTGTCATCTATGATGGCATTTCAATTGTGCAAAAGCAATAAATATATATTTGTAGAGTTATTTTATGCTCAGGTCTGAAGAGGTTAATCATATTATTATCAATTCTCTGATGTTTATATATATACATGTGGTATTAATGTTGTAAAGAGTATTGTATTCCATGTTCTGAAATTGTGTATTAATCATATTACCGTATTTACTCGTGTATAAGGCGCACTTTTTTTCCAAAAAAATAGGGCAAAACTCCTTGGTGCGCCTTATACACGGAATAATTTTTTACTGTTGGATGCAGTCGAACGATATACATATGAAACTAGAAATTATTCAAAGAAGATATTAAAACTCGGAAAATGTTACTTAAGTGAAGTATTACTGCATATTTATTTCATTCCTTGCAGTTTTTTATATAACAGAGCTAATGACATTATCTAAACGCTAATTAGTAATTCTCTTTACCGTCCCTCTTTCCTATTTCCCGTCATTCTCTTACAATCCGAAGTCTAAAAATGCATTTTCGTCTTGTTTTCTGGTCTAGTGTAACGTTTGTTTCGATTTTTCTTTACTGAAATTCATTTAATCATTCTTCATTAGCGTATCAAATTTATGGTGCGCCTTATATACGAGATTTTAAGAAATCGCAATTTTTACTTGTAAAGTAAGGGTGCGCCTTATACGCGCGTGCGCTCTATACAGAAGTAAATACGGTATTATTAATTTTCTGATGGTTACATATGTGGGGTATTAGTGCTGTTTACGAGTTAAGGAGTAATGAATGCCCATTATCTCTGGTAGTCATCCCTAAGTTGCTGAGTGTCGCCGGACTGTTGCCTAGTAAACAATGTCTTGACGGTTAATGTCAGGGATGGATTTTTGCGTATATTTCTGGCAGGCTAATAAAAATTAGACGTCACACACAAGATCACGTGTTTTTGAGATCGCGGTTTGCATCCCATCGAATCCCCCTCAGAGAAGGATCCAGTAATTTGAAACTATACAGAAGAGAAAAAGTTTATACAGTCTGTTGAATCATAGGGGAGAAAAAGCAAATTCTTGCAGACAGAAAGAAAAAAAAATCAGCATTGTTTTTCCTTTCATTTCCGACTATTTCAATCGTAATGTGTTATGATTTCATCAGCCTTTTTCCTACCTTTGGGTACGCTGTGATGTCAATAAAGACTTATTTGATGCTAACGAGAATAGCTATTTCGTAATAGACAGAAGAAAAAATAAATTTATCTAAAAATGTAAGGAAAAAACACTTTTTTCATTTATTTTTCAATTACTTCGGGAGGAGGAGGGGGAGCTGTAACCACATCAGCCTCCTCCCCTTCAGTAGTTCTAATGTGGGCTAATATGGAACTAGTGAGAATGGCTAGTCCGCTAAATGATAGAAAAAAATTAAAATGTTACCAAAAAAATGGAAAGAAATTAAAGTTTAATTAATTATAATTTAAATTTAAATTTAATTATAATTTAAGTATAATTTAAATTTTATTTTCTGTAATTTTGGAAGAGAACTGTAACCCTATTAGCTTTTTTCGATCTTTTTTGGCTATAATGTGGTGTCACTGTGTATTAATATGAAACTATGCAGAATAAAAAGGCTAGCATCTATATTATAAAGGCCAAACATATCTGTGCGTAACGCATACGTCGTTTTTGGAATAGCAACACTTTCCCATGCAGTTTCGGTTTTGCAATTTTCGGTGCTGCAAATTTTACACTTCTAAACATCGCACATTTTAAATCTTTACACCGTTGTACAGAGATAAAAAATATACTTTTTAATGCAATTTGTTTGAAAGCTGTATCTCAATTTATTTTTGATATATTAATTTTTTTTTATAGTTTCTAGTATACTTTTTAAATTGTGGCAACAGAATCACTTCACTTTCTATTAAGAAGGGTAAAATAGAAATTAAAATGCGTAGCGACTGTTCACATTCAAAGATGTTGTTGACAATCGTAACGTCAAGTTTTGAATTAAAGTGATTTTAAAATGATCAAATGAAAATACCATTTTTTTTTTAAACATTGTGACTACGGATATTAAAAGTGCGTATGAAAATTTAAAAAAAAAATAAAAATGATTACGGGTTCAGATTTTACATGAATTTTTATGATTTATAGTATTTTGTTAATTTTAGCTTTAAATAATATTTGTTTGAGAGATAGACTGACCAATATAAGATGCACATTTTACTGCAACTAATTTTGCAGATTTATTATTAATGAATGAAATTCTTTCTTTTTAAACATTTTCTATCGTCGAATTTCAACGGGTTCTACCTCGTATAGAATAATAGGGAAAAAATACAAATCTATCTCAAACAGAAAGAAAAAAATCTGCAAATTTATTCATTTCATTTTTGGCTATTTTAAGGTGAGGGGATTGTAACCTATTGTAAGGTGAGGGGATCAATCAACCCTCTCTCTATCTTTGCATATGTTGTTACTGTAGAAAATTATAGGGTTAACAAGAATAGTTATTTCTCTGTATAGCATTAAAAAACAGATTTATCTAAATAAATGAGGAAAAAATGCTTTTTTTATTTGATTTTTGACTATTTCGGGAAGAGGGGGGGGGCTGTAACCATATCAGCCACTTTTTCTTTCTTGATGTCAATGTGGATTAATATAGGATAATAGTATTTAATTAATAAGGAGGATTTGTCTGTTGTGTGATAGAAGAAAAACACCGAAAATCTCGGAGGGAGGGGTGCAGTAGCTCCCCCCCTCCCCCGTTGGGTTCACCCATGGGATGTGACAGAGGGATAGTCAAACACCGGAGTTATCTTATAATGGTTCCATTTTAAGTTTTTGAATACGGCACCGCACAAAGGGTCCAATTGTTGATCTTATTTATTGTAACTTCCATTATTTTTATAATAATGTGTGTAACAATGTGTTTTAAAATAATGTCAGAAAACTCTTAAAAACACTCATGAAAACTCTTATTTAAAAATTTTTTTAACTTTATATTAAAATGTTCACAACAATTGTTTATTTTTGAAAGATTAAAAAAAGATCTTTTCTTGGAACAATCAAGCATTTAATAATTCAATTGTTATGCTTTAAATATGTGAGTTAATAAATTTCATCTTCTTGCACCTAATTTATGATTTTTATGATGTTAACAAGTTTCAATAAATTCAATATACTTTAAATCTGTACGTTAAATGTAAATTTCCTCTGTCCTAATGACTGTTTTTAAAACAGAAGATAAAGGTAAAGTTTTGGTATACATTTGATTGTAGTATTATGATTTTACTTTTGATTTGTTTTGTATAAACACAGACTGTATTTTATTTTACAGTATGACCTGATATTAAAAGACGCTTTTGTAAGTGATTATTTCAAAATATTATTGGTTTTTAAATAAAATTTTTATATTCAACTTGTAATTAAATTTCTTTTAATAAGTGAACACATATTTTTTTAAACGTTTTAATTGCGTATATTAAAACCATGTTTAGTAATAAAAAAATTGCTCTGAGTTTATTACAATAATATTTTACTTTTCTGCAAATAAAACATGTTATTTTCCATTATTAACACAGATACTCTTAAGATCCATACTCAAAGCGTATTAAAATTTATTTATACATTTAATTCATGGTTGATAATCTAATTGAATTACATGGATTAAAAGTACTAATAATGAAACTTGTCGAAAGAAATTAAGTTTGACTGTCAAAGAGGGTCTGCTCAGAAGAGATGTCGGTAGAACATAGATGTCCCTTCTGGTCACTTTTAGTAAGGTGCTAGAAAATACAATATTCAGCTGCAGCTGAACTCACTGGAAAAATGCAACAGGAAGCGGTTTGAAAAATAACCCTCATAGCATGCATGGTCCCAGTGACGTCACTGTGAGTCATTTTGGTCACATCACATCTGTGACCAAAATGCCACCACTCAGTGACGTCACATTGTGACTGAGATGTGACTTTCGTAAAAATCTTTTGAAAATTACAAATATTCTTCAAAACATGTTATTTACTTTAAAAAACATGTTTCTGGCAATTTAAATATCGACGCTTTTGTCACAGTTTCGTCACAATGTTAATGTCAAAGTAGTCACAAATGACACATTCTTCACAAATTTGTCACACCGTGACTTCACAAAGTGGTCACAATGTGACGTCACAAACGAGCTCTAATACGGCCATAACGACTTCACATTTTACTCACATTGACTTCACATCGACAATCGATGGTCACAAAGTCACAATGTGACTTCACAACGACGTGGCAGTGACGTCAGCATGCCTTACGGGAATTTAGTTGGAAAGAATACATTTTATCTAATCTAGTATGGGACACCAAGTGTAAGGGTTAAGAGCCCACAATAGTCACAGGGAAAATGCAGAAAAAGACCCGGATGACCATGTAAAGTCTATGGGAGCGTTCTTTTCTAATATCTCATTCAAATTTTAATATTTTGACATGATTTTTTTTGCATAAAATAGTTCAGGACGATCCACAACCGGGCTAGTTTTTACTTTTTCGATTTTGGTTATATATTTTTTATATTATGATAGTTTCAGTTTCAGAACCGGTTTAAATCGGTTTTGAAAATTAAAGTAATTTTTTTAAAAAAATCTAAAACCAAAATCGAAAAAGTAAAAACTAGCCCGGTTGTGGATCGTCCTGAACTATTTTATGCAAAAAAAATCATGTCAAAATATTAAAATTTGAGCGAGATATTAGAAAAGAACGCTCCCATAGACTTTACATGGTCATCCGGGTCTTTTTCTGTACTTTTCCTGTGACTATTGTGGGCTCTTAACATAAATTTAAAAAAGTCACTAATACAAAATTCACTGCCGAGATAAAACAATGTACCAAATCGACAAATTGCAGTAAGACAATTCCGAGATCAAAATGAAATCCTAAAAGAAGCTCGGTTGTTATTGATATCCCTTAAGAATGATAAAATGTGGTACTTTTGTGTTATTACGGCTCCCGAAGATATATTGTTAAGCGACAAAGATTTATCGCATATTTTAAAGCATATATGGCATTATAATGTCACATTACATTTAATATAACATTTAGTGATGTATATAGTAATCAGTTTATAATCGTGCATGACGCATATATGGCGGCATGGGAAATGCGGAAACTATATGACGGATATCTGATATGTAAGGTTGTAAATATTATGCATATATGGACTTATAGTGTGTATATGTCAGAGTTTGGAGTATATGCATGCATAAATATGATGAATACATAATTTTCACGATGACCTTGGGGAAATCATAACTGTTATTTAGGCGTAATCTTTAATGAGTGGCTGCTATACGTCAAAAAAAGTTATAGAAGTTATTAGCATGCACAAAAGCTGTTTTTTCAGAACTACAAGTATTTAACGACATTTTACACCTAACTTAGAGATTAATTTATGTCATTTTAAGATTCATTGTTTGGGACTGTTATAATTCAAAAGTATCGGAAATATTTTTGAGATTTGTAATCAGAGTTAGGTGAGCGAAAATGTTGCCCAATCAGTTCGCTGGAAGGTCAAAGGAACAACAAACATGCCAACAAACTGTAAGGGGCCAGTTATAACACTAGCGGAAAGCTTGAGCCATCTTATTGAGGTCAGAGATCTCCCAAAACATGTTTTTACAAAATATCTAGTATCTGAGTGCGTTACTGACTCTGTCTGTCTGTATGCGATATAAATTTCGTTAATGCTCTATCCCAAGAACTAATGCACAAAATTTAATAAAAATTTATATTCATGAGTTTATGATATAAACTGATGCTGATTAGGTTTGGGTGTAAATAGATCAACATCGATGCCGATATGCTACATTTTTTTACTATTTACACAGCAGCTCTATCTCAATGACTAATGCACGGATTTCCATCGAACTTCAGATTCAGTTAGCTCTTAGTGAAAATTGATGTTGTTTACCTTTTGGTTGAAATTGCACAACAGGTGGCGCTGCTATACTGCATTTTTCACGATTCTTACAATGGTTCTATCTCAAAAACTAATGCACGGAATATAATAAACATTTATATTCAGGTAGACCCTGACATAGATTAATGGTGATTAATTTTTGGTTTAAATCGCTCATCAACTGACGTTTCTATAGTGCATTATTTACGATTTACGCAGCAGCTCTATCTCAATAACATATGCACCGATTTCTATCAAACTTCAGAGTCAGGAAATCCGTGATATGACTTAGTTCTTTTTATTTTTTGGTGTCAATAGCCTAACAGGTTGTGCTGATATACTGAATTTTCCCGATTCTTGCAATATCTCTATCTCAACAACTAATGCACGATTTTTTTTCATCGAACTTCGGATTCAGGTATAGCTTGATAAATATTATTTCTGTTTGTATTTTCGTATGAATCGCCCAACAAGTGTTCGCTTTTATCTTGCATTTTTCCCGATATCCGCAAAAGTCCTATTTCAAGAACTAATGCACGGAATTTCATGCTTTTAAATTTCTCTCCATGAGCCTAGATTGCCCTTTAATTTTGTTGTAATGACTTTTGAAGTATTAACACGCCTGAGATAGAAGAAAGTTTTGCCATATCCGACTAGTTTTTATTTTGAAAGAAGAATTGCTAAAAATATTTCATACGTAGAAGTTAACAATATGATTCAAAAGACATCGGTTATTGTTTTTTACTTTATTTTTTTTTAAAATTTCGCAACTTCTTTCAGATCTATTTGTTAGTTTAACCCTTTTCAGCGCGGAGTAATTATATTTGTTAAATAGGAAATGACAAATTGACACAAAATTTAAAAACGAATTTATTAGGAAATAGAAGCTTATTAATTTTCTTGTACTTTATAAAAGGAAATTATAATACAAATATAATTAGTGCCAGAACAATTAAAATTAGAAGTTCTTTTTGTGAATAAAGGGTTAAAAAGAATGTGTATAATATTGAATAATCTGAATTTGTAATTTGCAAATTTATGAGAATTTTTAACATAATAATTTTTTCCAGTTTTACGTTAATGAATGTATTATAATGTTAACGTAATTGTGTGGAAATTTTAGAGTTCCTAGTCAATGTTCCTATTTATCTGTATTTATCACTAGATATCTTATGCTAATTAAATCGTAATAATTTTATGTTATTTGTTATCTACATATTATCAGTGATTTAATATCTCCATTGTATATTTTATTCAAATTGCTCTTTGCGTACAATAACTGATATGTCCGTCATTTATTTTTTTTTCTCTTTAATTATTTCATATTATTTATTATTTTCACTGATCACTTTGCGCATTTAAAAAATATTTTGTGCAACTTTCTGCTTAAGTTACATTGGTTTCGTATGTCAAAATTAATATTAAATGTGTGTTTTTATGCATACTATGCACAAAATTTAATGTGAATAATTAATATATTTTGCAATTTTTCATTTCTGCGCTAAAATAAAAATAAATAAAAGAAAAATGTGGATTTAATTAGAAGTTATTATTATTATTATTGTTATCATTATTATTAAGCATTTTTTTTACACAAGAAAATAAAGGACTTTGAAAAAGATTTTACAACAATATATTTCACAACAATGTGGCAACAATCGTGTCCTCTGTAATTTGTTGTTATTTCCCAATTCTCAACAATTGATTAAATACAAATTTTTCCAATAATGATGAAATTAATAATAAAAGTAATAAATTTCAACAATATACTTTAATATTTTACTGTCGCATACTTTTTATCTAATCCTTAATGATAATTAATGATATTTAAGATATTAATAATTTTTAATACATCAAATGTACATTAAATTCGTAGATTAAATATGGAAATTGCTTGTCTTATGGCTATTTATCAATGAGAAAGAAGGTATTTTCTAATATCTTCGTTCTATTGCTTTAGGATTTTCAATGATTTCAAATTGTTTTTAATGTCATTGGTGGCAAATTTCGCTAAGCCTCTAAAGTTTATCGATGCGAATGCTACGTTCTTATTTGTTATGAAATATTTTTGTTAGCTCTAGTGTCATTTTATTTTATTATTTTCAATTTCAGAATTAATTAACCGACTATTAATTCTTTGATTTTCAGGATTATTTAACAAAGTTTAAAGTGATTTCCGATCAGTAATTGATGTCTGGTAAATGGGAATCTAGGGAATAATTCATATTAAAGAGTTAATGCAACACCCGCTATTGCCTTCACATGTGAAAGCCACGATTGATAATTATGGCGGCGATGTCAAAAATGTAACCTAGGTTGTTGTGAAGACAGCTCAAGGTAAGAATGCTTTCATCTTTTTAAGGAGTTAAAAATGTAGACGAAAACTCTTTACTTACTAAGCGAAATTAGGGTGTAAAATACCATATCACTACGAGAGGTAATTATTTAGACATGTAGGAATATGTTATGAAGAAAAAAAAAAGCCTCCAGATAAGTTTCGACTTACCTTTAAGATTTTTCTTTCTTTTCTCACATAAAAAACTTATGTTAAGAAGAATAAAAAAGATTTTCCTTATTTTTGAAGGTTGGAGACAATCATTTTATTACTGTAGCTCATTTTTTAACACTTTTCAACATACTTAAAAAGTGTTAAAAATTCTGCTTGTCTGTCTGGTTGTTCGTATACTGTAAGCGATGCTATGCATTTTTATTGTGTTCATAAGATTCCAGTATATTATCACTGAAAATCAAATTTCAAATTGCTTAAGAGGAGTATATGCAAACCTATTGAATAAGTTTCCATGCTATTACTCGAATCACGGCCATCAGTATAGCGCACTGACGTTCTACCGACTGAATCCAGCATGGATTGAATATATTAACACTGGACATTTTTGTAGAGAGAAAATTCGCCTTTTTGTAATCTGTAAAAAAAAAAAAAAAAAAAAAAAAAAAAAAAAAAAAAAATTAATGCAAGGCGAATTTTTTTTTCTGGAAAAATTTCCAAGTATACATATGCAATCGATAAATCCATTAATATATACAATCTATGCTGAGATCATACTATACACAGAGAATATACTGTACTGAAAATAAAGTATGTAGCGTTTATAGTTCATTTACAGATGCACTCAAAATAATTTTATTACATTACAGTCTGTTGGGAAAAATCATTTGACGTGTGTTTTAATGATTTTACACAATTTCAAGCATATTTAAACTGATATATATTATGAAGAAGGTGCATTACAAGAATCTTACAATATAATTGTGTGGGAATAGCATTAATCGTCTTTTTACAAGTACATGCAAAAAAATTCAGCCACAGTACTTTTAGGGACAATAATTGCTGGAAGTAGGTTTTAAAATTCATGTAAAAAGTATAAATAACTGTACTAAAATTTCTTGCAGGTGTAAACCTATGACATAATTAAAAACAAAAAAGTTAGATACATCTTAAAAATACCTTAAAAACCATTAAAAATTCAAAATGTTTTCAGTCATCACGCGACCATCATCAGTGGGTATTTAAAAGTTGTTATTACACTTCTTTGTGCTTATCCGAGAATCGCTTAGAAGAGATCATGACAATTTAAAGGTGGTACGGCAGATAAGATGCTACACTGTAAAAAAAAATTGGGAAAGTTACAAAAATTTTTCTAGTAGAATTGTATTCCAAGAACTTTTTATGTAACGGCAACAATAAAAATTCATGTAACAGATACAGATTTGCACTTTGAATCAAACAAATTTTATGGTTACTAAGAATTTTTTTGGGAAATCGTATTCCAAGAACTTTTTAAGTGACGATAACGAGCATTATAGATAAAATTTTAGTAAAGTTACCAAAATTTTAGTAAATTCTTTTGTAACGTTACAGATGGTTTTAGTTTTGCTTACAAGTTTTGTAGATTGACATCATTTTCTTGTACAGTGTACACATAAAATTTTAGTAAGCATAAGAGATTTCGGTTAATTTAGATTACTAAGGTTACAGATTTTTTTTACAGTGTAGATAAAGATATTCAAATTTCCAACAAAACAAGCTTTCATGTACTATCTAGCAGTTTTTTTTCAAACTCCACGAATATGATATTATAGTGCATTGTTACAAGTTTATTAGTAACTAGCTGACCCGCCCGGCGTTGCCCGGGTCCGTATTAACAATATTAAACGAACTTGAAATTTGTATGATTTTATCATTAACTCGAAACATGCAGAAATCCATTGTCTGAAATACGTGGCCACTGACTGTGTGAAAAATCGGTTTAAGAAACAGCTAATGTTAAGCTCTAAAAATACTCAAAATGAGCTATGAGAAATGTGGGAGGGAATATGTATCCAACGACTGCGTGATTTTCGTGTTAAAGTGTTGATATTTATCAAAAATCACTGTTAAGTCACGTAACTAATTATTTTTTTTTTTCACATAGAAATTCCAAGTGAAATATTTTGAATTTCAAACTAATTATATCACTCTTAAATCCGACTATACCATGAATGAAATCGATACTCGCTCGTAGCTAAAGTGTTGGTATGTAGTATTATAATTTCAGAGCCATTTAACAAAAGTAAGTGTTATTTTTAATCAAATCATGCATAATGTCCACTCTATGGATAAATTCCTAACCGTAAACTTTTTTATCGTAACCATAACCTGCCCGTAACCTGACTTTGACTTAACAGTACCTTACCGTAAATTAAAAATAACATAAATGTAACCTAGCCTTCACTTTATTGTAACATATCCTTATTCTAACCATAAAACAAATGCGATTTAACTTTAACCTAACTTTAACTTAACCGTGACCTAACTGTAACCTAACGGGATATTAAATATAATCAATGCCTTACCGTAATGTAATTGCAACCTAAATGTTACCAAACCATATATTGGTTTCATGCCCATGGAAATTATTTTGTCTTGTTCGGATCTGGTTATGATTCATTAGAACATTTTTGTTGGGTTCAGATTTTAGGTATTTTTTGATATTGAGTTATAGTGTTCGGGTCGTATTCATGGCCATGGAAATTATTTTGCCTTGCCCGGATACAATTATGGTTCTTTGGAATATTTTTGTCGGCAACAGATTTGTTTCAATTCAGATTTCGGCTTTTTCTTTAAATGGAATTTTTGGGTTCGGGTTTTCTTGCGTGTTCACGGAAATTATGCTGCCTTGTTCGAATAAGAACATGCTTCACTGGAATATTTTTTTTTCAAGTTCAGATTTGGTTCAGTTCAGATTTCGTGATTTTTTTCAAAGAATTTTTTTAGGTTCAGATTCGGTTCAGGTGAATGGAAATTTTTTGTCTTATTCATATCCGGTTACGATTCTTTGGAATATTTTTTATCAGGTTCCGATTTGGTTCGTTTCAAATTTCAGGTATTTTTTCAAATAGAATTTTTAGGTTCGGATCTCGTTCATGTCCACGGAAATTATTTTGTCATACTCGAATCCAGTTTTGATTCTTTCGAATATTTTGGTCGAATTTAGATGTGGTTTGGGTCAAATTTCAGTTTTTTTCAAATCGAATTTTTTAGGTTCGAGTTGGGTTTATGTCCATAGAAATTATTTCGTCTTGCTTGGATTGGGTTATAGTTCTTTGGAATATTTTTGTCAGGTCCAGATTTTGTTCAATTCAGATTTCGAGTTTTTTCTTCAAATATAACTGTTGAGTTCGGGTCTTCTTGCATGTTCACGGAAATAATTCTGTCTTGTTCGAATAAGGACATGCTTCACTGGAATATTTCTGTTAAGTTCAGATTTCGTTCAGTTCGCGATTTTTTCAAAGAAATTTTTTGGGTTCGGATTGTGTTCATGTCCATGGAAATATTTTGTCTTGTTTGGATCCGGTTGCGTTTGTTTGAAATAGTTTTGTCAGATTCAGATTTGGTTCGATTCAAATTTCAGGTATTTTTTAAAATGGGAGTTTTAGGTTCGTATCGGGTTCATGTCCACGGAAATTATTTTGTCTTACTCGAATCCGGTTATGGTTCTTTCGAATACTTTGGTAAGATTTAGATGTGGTTTGGGTCAAAGTTCAGGATTTTTCAAACGAAGTTTTTTAGGTTTGAGTCGGGTTTATGACCATGGAAAGTATTTTGTCTTGCTGGGATCGGGTTATAGTTCTCTGGAATATTTTTATCGGTTTCAGATTTCGTTCGAGTCATATTTCGGGTTTTTTTAAAGAAAATATTTAGGTTCGGGTCAGATTTCATGCCCACGAAAATTATTTTTCCTTGTTTGAATCGGGTTATGCTTCACTTGAACATTTTTGCGGGATTCAGATTTGGTTCGGGTCAGTTATCAAATCCATAGTTTTTCCCAAACAGAATTTTTAGGTCAGGATCGGGTTTATACTCACGGAAATTTTGTGTATCCCGGATCGGAGTGTGGTCTGTTTTTTTTTTTCTGGTTGGAATCGGGTTATGTTTAAATTAGTCTAAACATTAAGGTTATAATCAGTTTTGCTACTATTTTTTATGGCTATTTCTGATAGATAATTTACTTAGCTATTTGATAATTTATTATAGTGAATGAATCGTTTGCGGATACAAACAATTGTACGCCAAACAGCTATTTTATTTTTGTTTTAAAAACAAATTAAAGCCATATTACAATTTTAAATTGAATAGAACACATTTAAATTTAATCAATGATTAAAAAAATAAACTCATAGAAAAGTGCTGTGTAATGTTTTTACTGCAACACAGCTAATGACTCATACATTCTAATGTTCGAAATGCCAAAAATATGCGTACAACCATATAGTAAAAAGAAATTAATAGAGTGGCAGTATAATGTGTTGGGGTGACGCAAAAAATGTAACTCTAAAATCCGCGACATTAAGTCCAAATGAGCGCCACAAAACCATGTGCTTCGAAACTCCGATCAATTCAAACTGGTTTAAACCAGTATTTCTTTGTTTTTGTTTTTTACCTTTTAAACTGTTATTGAATAGATGACTAAAATTTCGTTTAAAAAATAACGTTTTGTGCCATTATTGCCTGTAATACACGATCAGAATGCATGAAAGATACAATTAGATCAATCATAGGCAAGAGTTTTTTGATTATTTTTATCATATGACTTTGAAATATCAATATAGAAGCATCATTTAAGACTTTGCTTGAAAAATCAACATTCTTTCGTTAATGTCTTAAAATCGTCTGCACTCTAAAATCTAGATTTTAGATTAATATTATTATTTAAGTATTCATGCATGATTTTAAAAGAATCTTTTCATCACTATATTTTATATATTGACATAGAATTATAAATATGTTGTTAAATCATAAATATTTTTCATCTACGTTATAAAGTATTAAAAATTTCTGAAAAAAAAGAGAAAACTTTTAGCAATACAATTTTTTACTTCAATTTATATGTTTTCAATATTTTATTTAATTTTATTTTGACATTTAAATATTTTTAATTTTCCAATTTCAGTTATTTTAAAAGAAAACATTTATTTTAATAAATAATATAATAGAAAAAACATTTAAAAAAATTACGATTTCTTCGTAAATTATGCTTCAGCTGTAATTCATTTCTTCCAATCCGTCTTATTAATACAAAATTCCTTACTCGTGCTTTATTTTGAGACGTTAAAATTTCAGCGATAAATGGTTTCCTCTTGCAAACCTTTCTTTTTTTTCGGTTTACTGCGCCACCACCTATCTTTTTCCTCCATGGCTTACAGCAACTGTGATAAAAAAAAAAAAAAAAAAAAAAAAAAAAAAAAAAAAAAAAAAAAATCCTCATTTAAACTGACAGTTTGCCAGTCTATGAGTTTTAAAGGTCAGTCTCAGTTTTTAAAATTATTTCTGCAAAAATGTTATGCAACCAACCAACCATTAGAGAATGAAAATGAAAAAAGCTAAAAAAAGCGATTTTTTATGAGAGTGAGGTTTGGAATTTAATTAATTACACAGTTAATAAATAGAATTTTGAATTCTGAGCGTCAGGTGCATCAGGAGAGATATTGGGCTACTCTCAGAAAAATTTTGAGCTTCGTACGTACAGTAGTTTTCGCTAACTATCGCAAACACACACACACACACACAGAGCGATTTGTTATTTTATTAATATAGATTACTTCAATAAATTCTTTTATAATCGCCTTCTGGTAGTTATTTGTATGAAAGATAATTTTGGATATATTAAAATGTACTCTTATAAGTTGAGTTTGAGCTAATCTTGCAGTCGGGGATCTATTTATTCTGATATCTACTTTACGTTCTTTAGTTTTATCATGAAATTTTCTTATCTTCATACTTACATAATAGCAATCTTGAGTATGCAATTGTATCCATTCGAAAGTTCTAAAATTTTTGAAAGTACTATAAATCTGAGTTATTGAAAGTGCTAAAATACGGACATTTAGTTACTTTAAGCGTAGCAAAAATGTATTCTCCATGAGACGGGATGTGATTCGTGTTTGTCGGTGTATTTGAACGGGTTGAATCTCATATTTAAAAAATATGTACCATAGATTATAAGAATGTTTTAGCTTTAAAAAATATTTTCGGTTTGTCAGGACGTATGGCATTGCGCCCTGCAAAGGTAAAACCGCAATGAAACGATCTGTTTTTTATTGATTTTTTCAAACTTTTCGCACTTTTTATTTTCTAAAAAGTATTTCTACTCGTCCGAACGTTTCAAAGTTTTTAAGAGGGTGTAAATTTGGTTTATTGAGATGCTTTTAAAAGATTTCACTAAATATGTACGTTTAGATACTTTTAGCGTAGAAAAAATATTCTGTTCGTGAGTCGCAAAGTGCCTCCTTTTGCCGCTGTCTTTGAAAGGGTTAAATTTTATATTTTAAAAACCAATTACATCATAGATTATAAGAATGTGTTTAAGATAAAAGAATATGTTTTTTGTTTACCGGTACCTACAGGATTTCGCTTTGCTAAAACAAAACCGCAATGAAAACGATCTTTTTTTATTGATTTCATCAAAATTTTTGCACATTTTATTTTGTAAAAAAATATTTCTATCCGTCCGAACGTTCCGATTTTTTTCTAGGGAGTATAAATTTGGTCTATTGAGAAGATTTTAAAAGATTGAGTTGAATTATGCACGTTGAGATAATTTTACCATAGAAAAAATATCCTCTCTGCGAGTCGCAAAATGACCTTCATTTGCCAGTGTATTTGAAATGATTAAAATCCAAAATTTTTAAAAACAATTGCACCATCGGTTAGAAGAAAATTTCAACTTTAAGACCTTTTATTTGGTTTGCTTACATCTTAAAGATTACGCCCCTCGAAGAGCATTGACAAAAGGGTGAAAAATGGTTTTGGGAAAAACGACTATTTTCAAATATTTCTTTTTAAAGGGTTAACTACAACATTATTTCGAATTGATTATAGCATTTGAGACCCAAAAGTACGATCTATAAAAATATTTCTATCTGTCCGAAAGTGTCGAATGTTTTGTAGGGAGTATAAATTTGGTCTATTGAGAAGATTTTAAAAGATTGAGTTGAAATATGCGCGTTAAGATAATTTTCGCATGAAAAAAATATCCTCTCTGCGAGTTTCAAAATGACCTTCTTTTGCTATTGTATTTGAAAGCATCTAAATATTTAACAACCAATTACACCATCGGTTAGAAGAAAGTTTCAACTTTAAGATCTTTTTTTTTTTTTTTTGGTTTGTTTATATCTTAAAAATTACGCAAAGGGGCATTGACAAAACGGAGAAAAATAGTTTTGGAAAAAACGACTATTTTTGAATATTTGTTTTCAAAGGGTTAACTGCAACATTTTTTCGAATTAATTATTGCATTTGAGTCCTAAAAATATGATCTTTCGAAATATGGCTCTTAAGTTTAACTGCGTCCAGCAGTTTGGTTGACTTGGATTTTAACAAAATGATCAAAAAACAGAAATAAACGGTCAAAAAAGTTTCTTCCTTCATTTAGTTGCGTAATTGGGTTTCTGCGCATGTGCAAACGTTTTCTTTCCCCGGACATTAAAAAAATGATTTTTTGAAGAGAGTGAGTTCCGCTTCATAATTAATATCTATGAAACTAATCAAAAAATTAAAATTCTGAGCTTCAGGTGCATCAGGAGAGATATTGGGCTACTCTCAAAATCTTGTTTGAGCTTCGTACGTGCCGTAGATTTTGCTAGCCATCGCAGACACACAGACACACACACACACATACAGATCGTTTTGTTCTTTTATTAGTATAGATAGCTGACCTTCCCGGCGTTGCCCGGGACCGTGATGTTATTCAGTTTTCAAATGTGTTATTTGTTAATGACTCTTAAATTGAACTCAAATTCCTATGATTTTTATCTTTAAGTCCATTTTGTCAAATTTTATATTTTTAAAAGGAAAAATCGCGAAACGATATTGAATTGAAAGCACATGCTGTTTGGTATTTTATTTTCTATGTAATTTAATTTTTTTAAACTATGCGTACCGAAAGCGAACGAAACCGCAATGGAACACTTAGGTTTTTACCGAATTTGTAAAAAAATTCACATATTATGTTTTGTAAAAAATAATTCTATCCATACGAAAGTTCCAAAATTTTTATAAGTTATGTAAATCTGTTTTATTGAAAGGCTCTAAAAAGATTGTGCTAAAATACGGACCTTTTCGTTACGTTTAGGTAGCAAAAATATGTTCTCCGTGAGCCGGGATGTGATTTGTGTTTGCGGTGTATTTAAACGGGTTAAATCTCATACTTTGTTTTAAAGAAATTGCACCATAGATTTAAAAAATGTTTTAGCTTTAAAAAAAATCTTTTAGGTTTGTTAGGACGTATAGAAATGCGTCATGCAAAGGCAAAACCTCAATGAAACGACCTGGTTTTTATTGATTTCGTCAAATTTTTCGTACATTTTATTTTGTAAAAAGTATTTCTACTCGTCCGAACGTTTCAAAATTTTTTAAGAGGGTGTAAATTTGGTCTATTGAGATGCTTTTAAAAGATTGTGGTAATATGTACGCTTAGATACTTTTAGCGTAGAAAAAATATTATATCCCTGAGTTGCAAAGTGACCTCCTTTTGTCGGTGTATTTGAAAGGGTTAAACCTTATATTTTTAAAAACTGATTGCATCATAGATTATAAGAATGTTTTTAAGCTTTAGGAATATGTTTTTTGTTTGCCGGTATCTACTGGATTGCGCTTTGCTAAGGCAAAACCGCATTGAAAACGATCTGATTTTTAATGATTTCATCAAATTTTTCGCACATTTTATTTTGTAAAAAATATTTCTATCGGTCCGAACGTTTCGAATTTTTGTAGGGAGTATAAATTTGAACTATTGAGAATATTTTAAAAGATTGAGTTGAAATATGAACTTTAAAATAATTTTAGCATGGAAAAAATATCCTCTCTGCGAGTCGCAAAACACCTTCTTTGCCAGTGTATTTGAAACGATTAAAATCCAAATATTTTAAAACCAGTTACACCATCGGTTAGAAGAAAATTTTAACTTTAAGATCTTCTATTTTGTTTGTTTACATCTTAAAAAATACACCCTGAAAGAGCATTGACAAAAGGGAAAAAGTGGTTTTAGGAAAAACGACTCTTTTTGAATATTTCTTTTTGAAGGGTTAACTGCAACATTATTTCGAATTAATAATAGAATTTGAAACTTAAAAGTACGATCTTTCGAAATATGTCTGTTAAGTTTAAGTGCGTCAAGCAGTTTGGTTGATTTGGATTTAAAAATAAAGAATACTGCCCAGTTAAACTGATGGCATTGAGTTCACAGGCTACAAATACTAATTGTACATTAAAGCCTTATATTTTCAAGGGTTAATTCCGTTCGAAAAAAAAATTAAGAAGGGGAAACAGCTCTCCCCTTTCCTCTTTTTTTATACTTAATCATTGAACCTCCTATACTATCAAAGACATGCTTTATCATATAAAAAATCTATATCCAAAATTCAGAGCAAATTAGATAATTCTTAATAAAAACCCATTTAGCATTTATATAATTTAAAAGGAGTTATCCCCTTCTTTTATACTTAACCATTAAACTTCCAAAACGATTCAGAGATTTGAACGAAATCTGAAAATTCTGCTTGAAAAACCTATTTATATAAATTAAGAGGGGGGGAGGCATTAGAACCCCTGTTGCCCCTATTTATACTTATTCAATGAACACCTAATAGCAGTCACGGAATCGCCTCATCAGAATGATCCTAATCTAAATTTTGAACGAAAACTTAATTCTGCATGAAAATCCCATTTATATCAACTAACGGGGGGGGGGCATTAGAACCCCTGTTCCCCCTATTTATACTTATTCAATGAACACCTAATAACAGCCACGGAATCGCCTCATCAGAATGATCCTAATCTAAATTTTGAACGAAAACTTAATTCTGCATGAAAATCCCATTTATATCAACTAACGGGGGGGGGGATTAGAACCCCTGTTCCCCCTATTTATACTTATTCAATGAACACCTAATAACAGTCACGGAATCGCCTCATCAGAATGATCCTAATCTAAATTTTGAAAACTTAATTCTGCATGAAAATCCCATTTATATCAACTAACGGGGGGCATGAGCCCCCCGTTCCCCCTCTTATACATATCGAATGAACTCCAAAAACTAATCAGGGAAGCGCCTTATCAGGATATACCTATATACAAAATTTCAAGTGGATCCGATATTTTTATCATGAGTTATCGCGTTACGCACATACGCACATACGCACATACATACAGAACGGACGGGCACATAAGCTCTCAGGCTATGATAGCCTGTGAGCTAAAAATGATCCAAAAACAGAAATAAACGCCGAAAAATGCTTCTTCTTTCGTTTAGGTGCGTAAAAGAGTTTCTGCGCATGTGCAAACGATTTCTTTCCCCGAACATTAAAGAAAATCACTTTTGGTGAAAGTGATTTTTTGTGACTCTCATAAAAATTTTGAGCCTCGTACGTGCCGTAGATTTTGCTAGCCATCGCAGGCACACACACACGCACGCGACAGACAGAGTATTTTGTTCTTCTATTAGTATAAGATTTTAATATTTTACTATAATGCAAGCATTCATCTTAATTTCGTTTGCAGTATTACATTCAATTTACCATTTAAAAAAACTAAACAAAGGAATGACCAGAAAACCGCAAAATTCTAACATCATGAAAAACTTTTTACTTTCTTTATAGCGCGTGCTTAAAAAAAACCATGGAAAAAAAATTACTTATCACTATAATGACTTTTTAGGTGATCTCAACTCTGAGCATATTGCCAATTCACCTTCAAGGACAAGTTTCTAAAGTTAATCTGAGGTATTTATTTATAATAGGTAAAAGATCTATAGTCTCACGACAGATCCTTGGAAAAAGTCTCAAGTCCGACATAAATACGCAAAAAACACATAAACAAACAGTTGTCTATTTTATTTCCTTTTTAATTTTTTTAAAGAATAATTGAAACTTACTCAATATTTAAATTCATTTTTTTTCTGATGATTGTTTACTATTTTTCTGGGATCCACTTCATCCTAACATTAAAAAGTTTATTTCGTCATTTACTAAGAGTATAAATAGGTCCATACCACTTGCACTTTTAATGATAATTTCAATATAAATTAGTTGTAATCAATTATTTTTTGTCAATTTGTAAGTACCATTGTGGTACAACAATATTTATTTGCTTATGATACGCTCATCTATGATATGTGCATAGTGATTTATATTTTACTGCTTGAAGTAATAACGGATTCCTTTAATAATAGGCTAATATTTTAAAATATCAATTAATTTTAAAAGTATTACAAGATAAATAGACAAATTCTAGTTAAGAGGAATGGCATGGCCATAATACTTGAACTATTACATTCTTGCCGAGATGGGTTCCTGTAAGCAGCAGAAAATATAAAGTAGAAGTAGAAAAATATACTATATAAAAATATCTTTTGATATAAAAGTCTCTTATATAACAAAAAATTAACAAAAAATAAGTTTACATGGTAAAAATTTTGCTTAAAATTTAACTTAAAATAAGAAGGGGACAAATCTTATTCTTCATGTTTTTTTACATCTTTCTTTTACGTTGATCTACTGTTACAATTTATTTAAAAATAAGGATTTCTCTTCTACAGTTTTTATAAAAAGGGATGATTCAGAAGTCAGGCTAGTGATGCGAAATTTATCTGTGGTGTATTATTGCAATGGTAATGCCACAATACACCCGCAGCTAGGTTACACTTCATTGAAAAAATAATATATTCTTATTAAAAAGTAAAAATTTTAACAAAATATATATATTATTTTACTATTACTATTACTATTTGAATTTTCCACGAAAAAAATGCCTCTGTCAGATGGACACACTGGGAGACTCAGGAATGATCTTACAATGATTCCGTTTTTAGTTTTTAGGGTTTCGTTCATCTGACGAAACCCTATTCATCTCTATTCGCTGGTTGTCTGTTTGTCACAGAGTCCGTACACAAAAACTATATAAGTCAGAGCGTTCAAATTTTGAGTACTTATAGCTGAATACCTCTTTTCACACAACAAATCATAAAATTTTAGTAAAGACTATTATTTTAATTAAAAAATATATGTTTTTAATATCATCAGTTCACTTTTTAAAAGTTTTTTTTTCTTCTAATTGCTGCGCGAAAGTTTAAATAGATATAAAAATTATTTCTTTTTTACGCTTTAAAAAGAAATGAAGTACTTCTGTTGCCACAGTTACAAAATTGGTATTAAAAACAACAAAAAAATTAATATCTCAAAAAAATGAGATACAGCTTTTAAAGACATTGTATATAAAAGAACATTTTTTTTTTTATACGAAGGTGTAAAAATTGAAAACGTGTGATATTTATAAGTTTAAGAATTTGCAATAGCATAAATTTCAAAATTTAAATTTCATTTACACGCAAGTTTAAATAAAATTATTACGTATGAATGATCTTATAACGATTCCGTTTTTAGTTTTTTTAAGTAAGAAAACGTAAAAAATATTAAATTACTTATCTTGTTAACTGCAACTTCCATTCTTTTTACAATAATGAATGTAACAATGTGTTTTGTAACAATGTTACAAACTCTCTTCTAAAAGATTTTAACACAAAGATTTTTCACAACAATCGCTTTTTATGCTCAAAAACATTTCTTTACAACAATGAAACATTTAATAATTCAATTTTTATATCTTAAATCACTGATGCAATCAATTTCATCTTCTTGTAATCAATTTTTGGTTTTCAGGATGTAGATAAGTTTCAATAAATTAAATATATATTAAATATACATGTTAAATATACATTTTCTCTGTCTAACGACTATTTGCTAAACAGAAGACTAAGGTAAAAGTTTCCCAATATATTTGATAGTAGTATTATTATATTACTTTTGATTTGCTTTGTGCAAACATACTTAGTCTGCATTTTAATTTACTGTATGACCTGACATTAAAAGACGTTTTCGCAATTGATAATTTCAAAGTGAAGTCGCATTTTAAATGATATTAATCTTGTAGTTAAATCTATTTTAATAAATAAACACATGTAATTTTTAAATCATTTTAATTGAGTTTCTTAAAAGCGTGTAATGGTAAAACGTTTGCCCTCAATTTATGGTAATAACAATTCATTTTTCTGCAAGTGAAACAAGCTATTTTCAATCATTTACATATATTCTCCTAAGATCTGCGTTTGAAACATTTAAAAATGTACTTGTATATTTAATTCATGGTTGAAAGTATATCTAAATTTATGAGTTAAAAACACTAATAACGAAACTTGTTAACGAAATCAAGTTTGACTGTCAAAGAGAGACTGCTCAGAAGAGAAGTCTATAGAGCTTATATGTACCTGCAGGTAACTCTTATTAAGTCAATAAAAAGTATAATATTCTGCTGGAGTTAAACTTGCCAGTAAATGCATCCGGGGGCGATGTGAAAAATAAATAAAATGAAAACAATAAATTTTATCTAATCTAATATGAGACATCAAAATGAAGTCTCAGATGGAGGTTAGTTGTTACTGAGATTACCTAAAAAGAAGAAACTGTGGTACTTTTCTGTTATAGCTGCCCTCGAGGAGAAATTGTCAAGCTGCAAAAATGTATCACCAAATTTTAAAGCGTAAGTGGCAATATAATAACGTATGATATGCATAACATTTTTTGACGTGTATAGTCAGTTTATAGTCGTATATGACGCATATATGCGAGATGCGTATGTGGCTATATAACGTATATGTGATATACAAGATCTAGATATTATGTAAATATTGACTTATAATAGCGCATATGTGAGAGTTTGGAGTATATACATGCGTTAATGTGATGCATATATAATTTTCCCGATGACCGTGGGAAAATCATAACTGTTACCTTAAATGTAAGTAATGCACGGATTTCCATCAATCTTCAGATTCCGTGAGTTCTTGACATGAGTTGATGTTATTTATATTTTGGTGTAAATCCCTCCACATGTAGCACTGTTATGGTGAATTTTTCATTATCTCTATCTCTATCTTTCAATAGCTCTATCTCAAGAATTAATTCAAGGATTTTCATCAAACTTCAGATTCAGTAAATCCGTGATATGAACTAGTTCTGTTTATGTTTTGTTTAAAATAGTTCAACAGGTGGCGTTGCTATGCTAAATTGTCCCGATTCATGCGATAGCTCTATCTCAGGAACTGAAGCACGATTTTTTTTTCATGGAACTTCGGATATAGGTGTACCTAGATAAATATTATTGCTGTTCATGTTTTGGGATAAATCGCCAAAAAAGTGGCGCTTTTATATTACATTTTTCCCGATATCCGCAATAGTCCTATTTCAAGAACAATAACAAGAACATAAATAAACAAGAAGTCAAGAGTGCTTGACTTGACATTTTTCTTGTTTTAGATTGCTTGCAAAAAAAACCCGGTTTTTTTTGGCTTAAAGTGTCAAATTTTAACAATTTACCGAAATAAATTTTTCAAAAATTTAATTGCAAAAATCATTAAAATATGGCACTGTACGCACAGAAACTCGTTTTTGCAAGCAATCTAAAACAAGAAAAATCCCAAAGCAAGCAATCTTTGCAGTCAGAACACAATCTTTTCAAAATATTCATCGATCGAAACTTTTGTATAACATTTTTACAGCTTATCCAATAAACCAACAGTTTACCGCATAATTCTCTTGATCTTTGTTTTTGAGAAATTTAATTTTGAAATCAGAGTCTTATTTGCTGGACACCCTGTGTTATTATGTTAACATAAATGTGTTTAAGTGTTAGAATTTCGTCAATGTTCATATTTATCTGATAGCACTCTGGATATTTTATGTTAATTAAATCGTAATTTCATATTATTTTTATTTGTATATTATGAGTGATATAATATCTCAATTGAACATTGCATTTAAAAGGGTCTTTGCATAGAATAGTTGATATGGCTGTGATTTAGTTATTTTACTTTGTTTTTTATTTCTCTTATGTCATTTATTATTTACACTGATCACAATGATTTGCACATTTATGGAGATATTTTGTGCAACTTTCTATTTAAGTTAGATTGGTTTCGCATGTTATTATTATTATTATTATTATTATTATTATTATTATTATTATTATTATTATTATTATTATTATTATCATTATTAAGCATTTTGTTTAATATAGGAAAATAAAGGAAGTTGAATGTTGATTTACCTAACTGTAACTTCTCTATAATTTTCCAAAAGGCATTTTTGTCAGCTATGTTTCATAACAATATGACAACAATCGTGTATTCTTTTGTAATTATTTCACAATGTACAACAATCGATTGAATACAGATTTCTCTAACAATGAAGAAAATAACAATGCAACTGATGGATTTCAACAGTGTACTTTAATATTTTGCTGTCGGATATTTTTAACCAAACATTTGCATCGAATGAATGATAATTAAGATATTAATAATTTTTAATGCATTAAATGTACTTCAAACGTGTAGCTTAAATATGAAAATTCTTTGTCTTATGGCTATTTATTAAAGAGAAAGATAGGTAAGACATTTTCTGATAGCTTCTCTATTGTCTTGGGAATTTCAATGATTTTAAATTGTTTGTAACGTTATTTGGGAGCGAATTTCGCTAAGCTCCCAAAGCTTATCGACACGAATGTTACATTTTTATTTGTTATATAGTATTTTTTTTTTTATCTGAAGTGTCATTTTATTTTATTATTTTCAATTTCAGAATTAACTAACCGATTCTCATTTCTTTGGTTTACAGGATTAATTATCGAAGTCTAAAGCGATTTCCATCCTGTAAATGGTGTCTGCCAAATGAAATATGAAGATCTACAGAGTAATTCAGATTAAAGGATAAATGCGACACCCGCTACTCTCTTCACATGTGAAAGTCACGATGGTAAACTACGCCGGAGATGTCAAAAATGCAACCCAGATTGTTGTTGTGAAGACGGCCCAAGGTAGGAATGCTTACATCTTTTTATGGAGTTAAAAATGTAGACGATATGCCTTTACTTTCTAAACGAAAATAGGGCCTAAATTATTATTTAAATACGAGAGATAATTATTTAGGCATGTAGGAATATGTTATGAAAAAAGTATCCGGAATAGTTTTGTGTTTTTGTACTAGATTTTTCTTTCTTTTCTCAACAGAATAACTAACTTATGTTAAAAACATTCTTTTTTGGTTTTGAAGGATGGTGGCAATGATTAAGGCAGCTCTTTTGTAACACTTTCCAATATAATTGAAAAATGTTTATAAATGCGATTGCTCTGTCAGCGTCTGTCTGGTTGTTCGCGTACTGTACGCATTGCTATGCATTATATATATATGCTAATGAAATTTTATTGTGTATGGAGAACGTACTGTATTGAAAATGAAGTATTTAACACTTATAATTCATTTACAGACGTATTCAAAATAATTTTATTGCATTACGGCTTGTGGGAAAAAATCGTTTGACTCATATTTTAACGATTTTATACAATTTCAAGCATATTTAAACTGATATATATTACCCGAGAAGGAGCTTTACAAAAGTGTTGCTATAGAATAGTTTGAGAATAGTTGTATTCATTGTTCATTTATAGGTATACGCATAAGAACTCGGTTAAATTACTTCTAGGGATAATAATTGCTGGAAGTATTTTTTAAAATTCGCATAAAAATGTACAAATAGCTGTACTAAAATTACTTTCAAGTGCATGTGTATAATAAAATTACTTCAAATACGTTAGAAATGTCTTAAAAATACATCAAAAACCATTAAAAATCCAAAACATTTTCATACATCACACGACCATAATCAGCGGTTATTTTAAATGTTGTTATTACATTTCCTTATGCTTATCCGAGAATCGCTTGGAATAGATGATAGTAATTTAAGGGTTGTACGGAAGATATGATGCTAGATAAAGGTATTAAAATTTCAAATAAAACAAACTTTCGTAAATTATCTAACAATTCTTTCCAAACTCCATGAATATTCTATGATAGCGCATCGTTACAAGTTTATTAGTAGTTATTTGAATTCAATTCTTTTATAATCGCCTTCTGGTAATTATTTGTATGGAAGATAATTCTGGATATATAAAAAGCTACTCTTTAAAGTTCAGTTTGAGCTAATCTTGCAGTATGGGGTCTACTTAATCTGATATTACATCATGTTCTTTACTTTTATCACGAAATTTTCTCATCTTCTTTTTTTGTCACATAATGAAAATCTTAAGTATGTAAAGAAAATCTTTATTGTACAAAGAATGCTATATTTTGCTATATTTTTAAAAATACATAAAGTATACACCTACTCAATTGACTGCTTGGACAATGTCAATTTTCATATTCAACAGATCTTTTAACATTGGGAGAGGATATGCGACTAATTTTACATTATACAGTGAATTCTCTCAAATCCGTAACCTTAAAATCACACAAAAGCTTAAAATCCCCACATCATCAAATATGTAAACAAAGAATCTTTCACTTAATATGTAAGAAAAATACTACTAAACTTTTTCGTTTTATGTAATTTTATGTTTATTTTAATCTGCAATTCTAAACAAGTGAGTGAACTTGTGATTTTTCATGAGGAAAGTGTGAATTTATGTTTGAAAAAAATTCAAGATATTGTTTATAGCATTGGTAATTACAGTCATTTCACTAAATATATTTATCTATTAAGCATAATTTTCGGCTATTAAAACTGGCTAAACTTGAAATAAAACTTCTTTACTTTTTAATTTTTATATTAACTAAAAGAGTATCTTTGTGGGGAAAATTTCATTGAATAATTTTAAAAATGTATCTCTATTATGCATATTTAATTATACATTATTAATTATTTACGTGATCTTTACTTTTAATAATTTTATTGTTTTTGAAATTATCTTACTTTTTATTATTTTAATTTAGTATTTTATTTAACTATTTTAATATTTTACTATATTGCAAGATTTCATCAAAATTTCGTAGCAAAATATCGTAGCAAAATTTCGTTCAAAATTCCATTCATGTTACCATTTAAAAAATTTAAATAAAAAAATGACCAGAAATCCGCAAAAATTTAAAATCCTCATAACCTCTAGTCCCAAGCTGTGCGAATTTAAGGGAGTGTACTATATTTTAAAAATATATGCTTCAAATTTTTAATATGTCTAGGAATAATAAAATTACCTCTAAAAAATTTAAATCTTTTACATGAAACTGCGCTTCGTTTACTATAATTTTAAACTTCAAATTTGTTCATGAGTTATTATTATTTTTTCATTAAAACGGGATGGCATTTTCTATTACTATTCTTTTTTTTACTACATTTAGTTCTTCTTTTAAGAAATGATTTGAACAAACCTAAAACTTTTTATATAATATTTAAATAGTCTAATTTATAACTAATAGAGGAACTGCAATCTAAATTTATAATGCATTTTAAGGAATTTTTCTTGTCTTTTAAATTATTCTATAATATATGTGTACACCTGCAAATAATTTTGGCATAGTTATTTAGACATTAAATTATAAACAGAAGTTCTCTTATACGTCCATTAGGAGCATTTCAAAAACATATATTTTCTAAAACACACCCAAAATATATATTAAAATATTTAATTGCTAAAAGAGACGTCAAATGTTAATTAAGATCTTTTAATGAATTTATTAACATTTGACGTCCATTTTAGCAATTGAATATTTTAATATATATTTTGAGTGTGTTTTAGAAAATACATATTTTTGAAATAGTTATTTAGGAGTTTTTTATGTTTTTTAATTATTTACTGAAGGTCAATTTAACGCTTGAATTTTAAATTTTGTTACTAGGTTTTAAGTCGTGGTATACGTTCTTAAATTACCATTTTGACTATTTCTTAGAATTTTTATTAGATGATGTCTTTTAACGATACACAATATATTTTTTTCGTTTTTCTCTTTAATACCTTTTATATTGCGTGCATAAAAATGGCCTGTGGAAATAAAAAAATACGTCTCACTAGTAATGACTTTTTATGTGATCTCAATTCTGGCTAAGCTGCCAATTCGTCTTCAAGGGCACGTTTTTAAAGTGAAGCCGGCATACATTTTTATCACTGGTGAAAGATCTATAGTCTCACTACAGATCGTTGAAAAAGTCTTGAGTTCGACATACACCGCTCAGCAAAAGTTTAGACAATGATCGATTATGCTTCTATTTTCTGAAGTATGCACCGAATGTTTGTAATTCCTATGTCAAATATTAGTTGTGACTTATCCTTTATCCACACACAATAAATTTTGAATTTTACCTTTTACATAAAATATAATGACAAAAAAAATTAAATTAACATTGTGGCAAAAGTATAGACAATTTGTGTATTTACAGAAAAAATAACTACAAATTAAAATCGAGTTGCACCCGCATTATTTGCAGTTAGTGCAAGAATGTGACTTTTCATTGAAAAAACTAAATGCTGCGTCACTTAGGGGTCTATTTCGTACCAAACATGTTCAACAGCAGCTCGAAACTCATTAAAAGAAAACTATAACAAAAATTTGCATAAACATTACGACATTGATGTTACAAAAGTTTTCGATTTAGGTCCGGATCAGAACTACACGCCGGCCAGTGGAGATCAATAGTATTTTTAGAGTTAGACGAAGTTCTTCTTTTGTATGCAACATGAATAGATGCTAAAATCCATACTTTAGATCAGCAAAAGTTCCCCAAATGACTAAAAATTAATCTCCAACGTATATAAGTAGTCTTGTGTTGCTTGGCAACCAATGAATAACTCCACAGATGCACGAGCATTAAATCTAAGTGAGGACCAAATTATTTAAAATTCACCTTCTTTCTGTCGACTTAATAAAGCCCCAGGATCTTTGCTTAAGTCATTCCAATAGTATGTCCACGTGTTTGGGCCATTCAAATTCCACTTTTTTTTCGTTACTGAATATCATAGCGTACCATTTGGGTCCATATGACGTATGTTTTCAAGTTAATTGAATTCTGGACAATTTATAGCTAGATTTTAAAGCTGATTGTTTTATTATTGTCATGTAGATTGATTTGCCTCTTTCTTTAATCATCTACTCATCATGTCCGTCGACACAGACATTTCTGACTTACTTTTAATGTGATTAACAATCATTATTTGTGTAAATGTCATTTTCTGGATCCTTTTGTCATCGCATTTTCTTGTCACACAAGGTCTTTCAGATTATTTTTTTTTCTTTTTTGGAGGAGCCATCCTTAGATTATACTTCATAGAAAAACCACTTTGGACGATTCAGTGCTGCTGAAATTTCTGCAACTGTCTTCCCTTTCCATTTCAGCTTCCCTACTTCAATTACCTCTTCTAAATGAATATTTTTAGCTCGCGTCATCTTCTCTAACAGATGCTATATCGAGGTACAATTCAATACTTCAGACATGTGACATCATAACTTGGCAATTAGCATTTATCCATGAACAGTTGGCTAAAAATAAAAAAAGTGTCTAAACTTTTGCAATATGCAAATTTTACTTTTTTCAGTTAAATTATATGTTATCTTACATTATAACCATTATTTTTATTGTACATTGTTTAAAATATATTTGAAAAGAAGTATAGCCATTTCTAAAACTCACGTGTTCATATTTTTTATTTAAAGGTTAAAAAACACCAGTGTCTAAACTTTTGCTGAGCACTGTAAATACGCAAAAAGCACATTAAACAATAATTACCCATTTTATTTCCATATTAAGTATTTTACCGAATAATTAAAATGCACTCTATGCTTAAAGTCATTTATTTACTATTATTCTGTGATCCGCTTCATCCTAATATGAAAAAGTTTATTTCGTCGTTTACTAAGAGTATGAATGTGTCCATACCGCGTGCATTTTTAGTAATAATTTCAATATAAATTAGTTATAATAAATTTTTTTCTCGTTTGTTAAGTACCATCGTGTTACAACAACATTCATATTGTTACGAATTTTGTAAATAGTTAGTGTTTGTATTGTAAAATAATGTAAATAATTTTATTAAGCTCCCTTTCTTTACTAATATTAGTTTTTGTTACATTGTCTCTGTTATGAAGCAAACTTGTCTATTATTTTCAGTGTATGTCTACGGCAGATTGGCGAAATAGTAAAGATATCGCCAAGTTGGCGTCACTTTTGGCGACTAATTTTGGTCGCCAAATTTGGCGATATATCGCCAAGTTGGCGACAAACTTGGCGATTGTTGGCGATGGTACCCCTTCACTCTCTATGGTAACCTCCCCCCCTTTAGATATGCTGATACATTGAATGTTGTTCCGTGGTTTTCCGGATTTTTCTAGAAGGTTGTAGAAATTTCCACCGCATGCTGCGAGTCTATATAAGGAGAGTGATACGAGCTGTTGTTGTTATTATTTACCAGTCAGTCATTGAGTGAACTTCTAGGGTATTGTTTAAGCAAGTTTGCTTGAGTCTTATTTACGTTGTTTTGAAAGTGATTTTAGTGTTGAGACGTTGTATAAAGAGTCTCTGGGACCTATATCTGCACTTGTACGATAGATTTGAACAGTTATTTTTGAATACCTAGTAATATTTGTGAGTTTCGAAGACTGTTGTTCTAAAAATCTGTAAATAAATTATTTTCTACTTTTCTAAGAGAAAAGAGTTGGAAGTTGTCTAACCATAAGATCGAAAGAACCCTATATACGCAAGAATATGCTTATGATGAAAATATCTGTGGTATGTTCATAATAAATTAAATAGCAGATACTTTTAATAATATTTTTTTATTTTAAAAGATCAACTAATTTTAATCGTACTACAAGACAAATATACAGCTTCTATATAACAGGGTGACGGGCCCATAATTTCTCAAAAATCTTAACCTTGCCTAGATGGGTTGTTAGCACTTAAATAATAAAACAATAATAATAATCATGTGAAAAGCCATCCTCAAATCTTTAGTGATGTCTATAACGGGATCTTTAGTTCTTTATTATTTTATTCTGTGGCATGTGAATCCTTCGACTAATTAGATTTTTCTCAAGTGTGAACACTTGTTGATTCTCTTATTCAGAAATATACCAGGCCCAGATCACCAGGTTAAAAATACAAAGCATAAATCTATGTAAATAATCAATGGAAATTTTGCATACCTGCAGTTAATTTTCAAATGTAGAAAAAAAAATATATTAAATTTTTACAAATTAAAGTCCCGGAAAATCTTATACATATATAAAAAATTAAAACTATGATAATTTAAGTTGTTAGAGTTATTAAACTAATAAATATTGCTGTTCTTACAATAGAATATTATTATATTTTTAACATTTTGGCAGAAAAATTTGTTGAATTGAAATCGAAATCTCATGTTTTGAAAATAATTGGTTTAATATTGTGTTTAACGATATCTTGTTTAAGGAAATGCCTTGCTAAAATACCTTAAAATTTAATTTTTAAATACTTTCCCATCACAATGTGAAAATTATAATAAACAAAATATAATATGTAATGAAATTACATACTGAAAATTACTCCATTGTTCAAGAAGAAAAAAATATACTACACAAAAATATCTTTTGACAAAAAAGTGTCTTATACCACGAAAAATTGTAAAACAATAGTTTACATGATGAAAATGTTACTTAAAATTTAACTTCAAGAAAAGGAGGGACAAAAGGCAGTAAATTCATTTCTCCAAGTTTTTTATTTATTTATTATTATTTTTTTTACACTTACTTAATAGTACAATTTGTTTAAAAATAAGTGTTTCACTTCAATGTTTTTTGCTAACACGGTAACACACCCTCCTTTTATTTCGGAAATAATTAAATTCTCTAAACAATCTACAGTCACATATTGAAATTACAACAGTGAATTCGGCAATAATTTTTCCACTGCCATACTGGAAAACTGATGCTTTAACTTAATAACAATCTTCACACACACATTAATACATAAGAGGTACTGGGTTGATCAGAAACAAATAATTTTGAAAAGTACACCATTTTTTATATTTTTCACAAAATCACAAGATGCAGTGCAGCTATTTTTATACAGACTATGTTACGTAACCCGGATTTAAAATTTATAATAAAGTATTTGTTTAGAAGGCTGTAAAATTTTAGGTTTGTATACTTTAAGTATTAGAGGCATTAAAAAATGCGAAGAAGATGTTGCCGAAATCGAGAGATTGCAAGTTGTTGGGAGGACACTAAAAGGTAGAGTCATTTCTTTGCTGTTTTAGTTTATTTTGCTTTAATGTGATATTTAGGAAATATTGTAAGGGGGAAAATGAGCTTAGCATATATAGCGAAAGGGACATTTAAATCGTTTTACGATTCAAAAAGTTGAAATTTTCAATAAATGTGATTTTTTTTATTTTATTTATACAGATTTAAATATTAACTGCAAAGTAATATGGTTAGTGCAAAATTCAAAGCCTCTTTCGTTTCCCTATGCAAACACACATTTATTTCTAAATAAAAATTAATATAGCTATAAAAATAAATATAATAATTAGAATGCTATATTCATCATTGAAAATGCAAACTTAGAACTACATATATGTAAAAGAGTAAGTGGAAAAAATATTTTAAAAAGGTGTTAAAATATTTTTAATCTTTTGTGCTTTTAACTGTAAATACAGCCGTCGATAGTTACTATTTGTATTTATATTCTCAGTCGATAGCTGTGTTTACAGTTGTTAGTACTAAGGATTAAAAGTACTTAATACCTTTTTAAATACTTTTAGTCCTCTTTTGAAGTATTTTACACATATGTAGTTCTAAGTTTATAAAATTAGCTCTGTTGAATTAAGCTTTTGTTCATCACTGATTATGTAGATATAGAAAAAAAATATAACAAAATTTCAAGGATGATCAAGCGAAATAAAATTGAAAATAAATTCACATGCAAGGAGTATTAAATTTTGAAGAAAAATAAATATCTATCTTTCTCTTGAAATAAAAAAGATGTTTGTAAGAAATATTATGCTGAAATTCCTGAAAGTAAATAAAAAATTAAATTGCCCGATCAGCCAAGAGAAGTTGGAAATTGCGAAGGTTATTTCAGAAGAAAAATTAGTATATGTTCAATGAGTTATCGAGCATTTCTTAAAATCTTTATAGAGATATATTAGATAAAATTAGGTTCTTTTCATCGTTCACACATATGATGGAAAATTAAATGTGTTTCTGCAGACGCATTTATTTTTGAAATAAACTCAATGCGTTTCTACTAACATACACAAGAGTTTCTCCAGATAACTATGAAGAAACACAGACAATAAAGCTGAAATTCTTTTATTAAATAATCGACGTTTAAGAATTCCATATATCAAGACATCGTATTGTTTTCCTCATACACTGTTATGACTAAATGTCCATTTATTGGAAAGATTAACCCTTTGCTTACGGGGTTGGGATATATGTCGTCCCAGAGAAGATTGCTTTATTATATTCGCACCACTTTTTAAAAACTAATCCGTGACATACATTTGCACCAGAAAAATTTCAAGACAAATCTATCACAAACAATTTTTTTCGTAAATTGTGGTACGAATGAATATTAAAAATTAGCCATTTCTACCCCGTAATCAAAAGGTTAAAAGAAACAAAAACGATTTGAAGTTGAATAAACAATAACATTAAGAATTATTTTATTCTTAGATTTGTTTTACTCCTTTTTTTATTTATGAATAAAATGTACTGTAGATAGTAGCATCTACTTTGTTTAGTGTTAGATGTTATTACTTAAACTCCTTAATTATAAGAAATATATTTTATGAATATCATCAAGGAGATTTTTAAAAATACTTATAAAACTATCTGTTACTACTGTACAACATACTCCGAGAAATTAAAATTTTATGAAGAAATGCAGTTATTTTTAAGTTCTAGTGAATACATATCTGTTGAGATAAAGACGATTTTTTAATACATATAGAGGAAAAAAAGAAATAAAAAGAATATTGCTTAGTTAAACTGATGGCATTGAGCTCACAGGCTACGCTTACTAATTGCAAATTACAGCTTTATATTTTCAAGGGTTAATTCCGTTCGAAAAAAAATCAAAATCCCCCTTTCCGATTTTTATACTTAATCATTGAACCTCCTAAACTAATCAGGGACATGATTTATCATATAAAAAAATCAATATCCAAATTTCAGAGCAAATCGGAAAATTCTTAATAAAACCCCATTTATATAATTTAAGAGCTGTTATCCCCTTTCTTTTGCACTTAACCATTAAAATTACAAAAAGTTTAATAATAGAGTACGCATCATCCTCATCGATAAGAAGAAACTTTAAACATTTTTGCGGCGATGCATTTAATTATGGGGTAAAGTAAATGCCTCTCCGTAATGTTACGCAGAAATATCTTTAAATATATGTGGAGAAAGAATGAAAAAATCTAATAATACAGTACGCATTATCCTCGCCGATAAGAAGAAACTTTAAATATTTAAGCGGTGATGCATTTATTTCTGGGGTAAAGTAAATGCCACTCCGTAGTTTTTGGAAAACAAAATCTTTAAATATACTTGGAGAGGAATGAAAAATCTAATAATAGAGTACGCATCATCCTCGTCGATAAGAAGAAACATTAAATATTTATGTGACGATGCATCTATTTCAAGGCCAAAGTAAATTCCTCTCCGTAGTTTTTCGAAAAAAAAATCTTTAAATATGTGTGCAGAGAGGAAGGAAAAATCTAATAATAGAGTACGCATCATCCTCGTTGATAAGAAGAAACTTTAAATATTTAAGCGGTGATGCATTTATTTCTGGGCCAAAGTAAAAGCCTCTCCATAGTTTTTCGAAAAAAAAATTTAAAATATGTGTGGAATGAAGAAGGAACAATCTGATAATAGAGTACGCATCATCCTCGTCGATAACAAGAAACTTTAATTATTTATGCGGCAATGCATTTATTTCTGGGATAAAGTAAATGCCTCTCCGTAGTGTTACGCAGAAATATTTTTAAATATATGTGGAGAAAGGGTGGAAAAATCTAATAATACAGTACGCATCATCCTCGTCGATTAGAAGAAATTTTAAACATTTATGCGGCGATGCATTTATTTCTGGGGCAAAATAAATGCCTCTCCGTAGTTTTTCGAAAAAAAATCTTTAAATATGTTTGCAGAGAGGAAGGAAAAATCTGATAATAGAGTACGCATCATCCTCGTCGATAAGAAGAAACTTTAAATATTTTTGCGGCGATGCATTTATTTCTTGGGTAAAGTAAACGAATCTCCGTAGTTTTTCGAAAAAAAAATCTTTAAATATGTTTGCAGAGAGGAAGGAAAAATCTGATAATAGAGTACGCATCATCCTCGTCGATAAGAAGAAACATTAAACATTTATGCGGCGATGCATTTATTTCTGGGGTAAAGTAAATGCCTCTCCGTAGTGTTACGCAAAAATATCTTTAAATATGTGTGGAGAAATAATTGAAAAATCTAATAATACAGTACGCATCATTCTCGTCAGTATGAAGAAGCTTTAAACATTTATCCAGCGATACGATTTCTTGGGTTAAGAAAATGCCACTCCGTATTTTTCGAAAAAAAATCTTTAAATATATCTGGAGAGGAAGAAAAAAACTAATAATAGAGTACGCATCATCCTCGTTGATAAAAAGATACTTAATTTTTTATGCGGTGATGCATTTATTTCTGGGGTAAAGTAAATGCCTCTCCGTAGAGTTACGAAGAAATATCTTTAAATATGTGTGGAGAAAGAATGGAAAAATCTAATAATAGAGTACGCATCATCCTCGTCGATAAGAAGAAACTTTAAACATTTATGCGGCGATGCATTTATTTCTGGGGTAAAGTAAATGCCTCTCCGTAGTGTTACGCAGAAATATCTTTAATTATGTGTGGAGAGAGGAAAGGAAAATCTAATGACAGAGTACGCATTATCCTCGTCGATAACAAGAAACTTTAAACATTAATGCGGCGATGCATTTATTTCTGGGGCAAAGTAAATGCCACTCCGTAGTGTTACGCAGAAACAGCTTTAAATATGCGTGGAGAGGAAGGAAAATACTAATTATAGAGTACGCATCATCCTCGTCGTTAACAAGAAACTTTAAACATTTATGCGGCGATGCATTTATTTCTGGGTTAAAGTAAAAGCCTCTCCGTAGTGTTACGCAGATATATCTTTAAATATGTGTGGAGATAGGAAGGAAAAATCTAATGACGGAGTAAGCATCATCCTCGTCGATAACAAGAAAGTTTAAACATTTATGCGGCGAAGCATTTACTTCTGGTCCAAAGTAAATGCCTCTCCGTAGTTTTTTGAAAAAAATGTTTAATATGTGTGGAGAGAGGAAAAAAGCAACTTATAACATTGTACGCATCATCCTCGTCAATAAGAAGAAACTTGAGACATTTATGCGGCGATGCATTTATTTCTGGGGTAAAGTAAATGCCACTCCGTAGTTTTTGGAAAACAAAATCTTTAAATATACTTGGAGAGGAATGAAAAATCTAATAATAGAGTACGCATCATCCTCGTCGATAAGAAGAAACATTAAATATTTATGTGACGATGCATCTATTTCAAGGCCAAAGTAAATTCCTCTCCGTAGTTTTTCGAAAAAAAAATCTTTAAATATGTGTGCAGAGAGGAAGGAAAAATCTAATAATAGAGTACGCATCATCCTCGTTGATAAGAAGAAACTTTAAATATTTAAGCGGTGATGCATTTATTTCTGGGCCAAAGTAAAAGCCTCTCCATAGTTTTTCGAAAAAAAAATTTAAAATATGTGTGGAATGAAGAAGGAACAATCTGATAATAGAGTACGCATCATCCTCGTCGATAACAAGAAACTTTAATTATTTATGCGGCAATGCATTTATTTCTGGGATAAAGTAAATGCCTCTCCGTAGTGTTACGCAGAAATATTTTTAAATATATGTGGAGAAAGGGTGGAAAAATCTAATAATACAGTACGCATCATCCTCGTCGATTAGAAGAAATTTTAAACATTTATGCGGCGATGCATTTATTTCTGGGGCGAAATAAATGCCTCTCCGTAGTTTTTCGAAAAAAAATCTTTAAATATGTTTGCAGAGAGGAAGGAAAAATCTGATAATAGAGTACGCATCATCCTCGTCGATAAGAAGAAACTTTAAATATTTTTGCGGCGATGCATTTATTTCTTGGGTAAAGTAAACGAATCTCCGTAGTTTTTCGAAAAAAAAATCTTTAAATATGTTTGCAGAGAGGAAGGAAAAATCTGATAATAGAGTACGCATCATCCTCGTCGATAAGAAGAAACATTAAACATTTATGCGGCGATGCATTTATTTCTGGGGTAAAGTAAATGCCTCTCCGTAGTGTTACGCAAAAATATCTTTAAATATGTGTGGAGAAATAATTGAAAAATCTAATAATACAGTACGCATCATTCTCGTCAGTATGAAGAAGCTTTAAACATTTATCCAGAGATACGATTTCTTGGGTTAAGAAAATGTCACTCCGTATTTTTCGAAAAAAAATCTTTAAATATATCTGGAGAGGAAGAAAAAAACTAATAATAGAGTACGCATCATCCTCGTTGATTAAAAGATACTTAATTTTTTATGCGGTGATGCATTTATTTCTGGGGTAAAGTAAATGCCTCTCCGTAGAGTTACGAAGAAATATCTTTAAATATGTGTGGAGAAAGAATGGAAAAATCTAATAATAGAGTACGCATCATCCTCGTCGTTAACAAGAAACTTTAAACATTAATGCGGCGATGCATTTATTTCTGGGGCAAAGTAAATGCCACTCCGTAGTGTTACGCAGAAACAGCTTTAAATATGCGTGGAGAGGAAGGAAAATACTAATTATAGAGTACGCATCATCCTCGTCGTTAACAAGAAACTTTAAACATTTATGCGGCGATGCATTTATTTCTGGGTTAAAGTAAATCCTCTCCGTAGTGTTACGCAGAAATATCTTTAAATATGTGTGGAGATAGGAAGGAAAAATCTAATGACGGAGTACGCATCATCCTCGTCGATAACAAGAAAATTTAAACATTTATGCGGCGAAGCATTTACTTCTGGTCCAAAGTAAATGCCTCTCCGTAGTTTTTTGAAAAAAAATGTTTAATATGTGTGGAGAGAGGAAAAAAGCAACTTATAACATTGTACGCATCATCCTCGTCAATAAGAAGAAACTTGAGACATTTATGCGGCGATGCATTTATTTCTGGGGCAAAGTAAATGCCACCCCGTAGTGTTACGCAGAAACAGCTTTAAATATGCGTGGAGAGGAAGGAAAATACTAATTATAGAGTACGCACCATCCTCGTCGATAACAAGAAAATTTAAACATTTATGCGGCGATGCATTTATTTCAGGGGTAAAGTAAATGCCTCTCCGTAGTTTTTCGAAAAAAAAATGTTTAAATATGTGTGGAGAAAGAAAGAAAACTTCTAATAATAATGTACGCATCATCCTCGTCAATAAAAAGAAACTTTAAATATTTATGCGGCGATGCATTTAGTTCTGGGGCAAAGTAAATGCCACTCCGTAGTGATACGCAGAAACATCTTTAAATATATGTGGAGAGAGGAAGGAAACATCTAATAATAGAGTACGCATAATCCTCGTCGATAACAAGAAACTTTAAACATTTATGCGGCGATGCATTTATTTCTGGGGCAAAGTAAATGCCTCTCCGTAGTGTTACGCAGAAATATATTTAATTATGTGTGGAGAGAGGAAAGGAAAATATAATGACAGAGTACGCATTATCCCCGTCGATAACAAGAAACTTTAAACATTTATGCGGCGATGCATTTATTTCTGGGGTAAAGTAAATGCCTCTCCGTACTTTTTCGAAAAAATAATGTTTAATATGTGTGGAGAGAGGAAGAAAACTTCTGATATTAATGTAGGCATAATCCTCATCGATAACAAGAAACTTAAAATATTTATGCGGCGATGCAATTATTTCTGGGGCAAAGTAAATACCACTCCGTAGTTTGTCGAAAAAAATTCTTTAAATATCTGTGGAGAGAGGAAGGAAACATCTAATTATAGAGTACGCATCATCCTCGTCGATAACAAGAAAGTTTAAACATTCATGCGGCGATGCATTTATTTCTGGGGCAAAGTAAATGCCTCTCCGTAGTGTTACGCAGAAATATCTTTAATTATGTGTGGAAAGAGGAAAGGAAAATCTAATGACGGAGTACGCATCATCCTCGTCGATAACAAGAAACTTTAAACATTTATGCGGCGATGCATTTATTTTTGGGGCAAAGTAAATGCCTCTCCGTAGTGTTACGCAGAAATATCTTTAATTATGTGTGGAGAGAGGAAAGGAAAATCTAATGACAGAGTACGCATTATCCTCGTCGATAACAAGAAACTTTAAACATTAATGCGGCGATGCATTTATTTCTGGGGCAAAGTAAATGCCACTCCGTAGTGTTACGCAGAAACAGCTTTAAATATGCGTGGAGAGGAAGGAAAATACTAATTATAGAGTACGCATCATCCTCGTCGTTAACAAGAAACTTTAAACATTTATGCGGCGATGCATTTATTTCTGGGGCAAAGTAAATGCCACTCCGTAGTGTTACGCAGAAACAGCTTTAAATATGCGTGGAGAGGAAGGAAAATACTAATTATAGAGTACGCATCATCCTCGTCGTTAACAAGAAACTTTAAACATTTATGCGGCGATGCATTTATTTCTGGGGTAAAGTAAATACCTCTCCGTAGTTTTTCGAAAAAAAAAATGTTTAAATATGTGTGGAGAAAGAAAGAAAACTTCTAATAATAATGTACGCATCATCCTCGTCAATAAAAAGAAACTTTAAATATTTATGCGGCGATGCATTTAGTTCTGGGGCAAAGTAAATGCCACTCCGTAGTGATACGCAGAAACATCTTTAAATATGTGTGGAGAGAGGAAGGAAAAATCTAATGACGGAGTACGCATCATCCTCGTCGATAAAAAGAAACTTTAAACATTTATGCGGCGATGCATTTATTTCTGGGGCAAAGTAAATGCCTCTCCGTAGTTTTTCGAAAAAAAAATCTTTAAATATATGTGGAGAGAGGAAGGAAACATCTAATAATAGAGTACGCATAATCCTCGTCGATAACAAGAAACTTTAAACATTTATGCGGCGATGCATTTATTTCTGGGGTAAAGTAAATGCCTCTCCGTAGTGTTACGCAGAAATATCTTAGAATATGTGTGGAGTCAGGAGGGGAAAATCTAATGATAGAGTATGAATCATCCTCGTCGATAACAAGAAACTTTAAACATTTATGCGGCGATGCATTTATTTCTGTGGTAAAGTAAATGCCTCTCCGTAGTGTCACGCAGAAATATCTTTAAATATGAGTGGAGAGAGGAAGGGAAAATCTAATGACAGATTACGCATCATCCTCGTCGATAGCAAGAAACCTTAAACAATTATGCGGCGATGCATTAATTTCTGGGGTAAAGTAAATGCATCTCCGTATTTTTTCGAAAAAAAATCTTTAAATATCTGTGGAGAGAGGAAGGAAACATCTAATAATAGAGTACGCATAATCCTCGTCGATAACAAGAAACTTTAAACATTTATGCGGCGATGCATTTATTTCTGGGGCAAAGTAAATGCCTCTCCGTAGTGTTACGCAGAAATATCTTTAATTATGTGTGGAGAGAGGAAAGGAAAATCTAATGACAGAGTACGCATTATCCCCGTCGATAACAAGAAACTTTAAACATTTATGCGGCGATGCATTTATTTCTGGGGTAAAGTAAATGCCTCTCCGTATTTTTTCGAAAAAATAATGTTTAATATGTGTGGAGAGAGGAAGAAAACTTCTGATATTAATGTACGCAAAATCCTCGTCGATAACAAGAAACTTTAAATATTTATGCGGCGATGCATTTATTTCTGGGGCAAAGTAAATACCACTCCGTAGTTTGTCGAAAAAAATTCTTTAAATATCTGTGGAGAGAGGAAGGAAACATCTAATTATAGAGTACGCATCATCCTCGTCGATAACAAGAAAGTTTAAACATTCATGCGGCGATGCATTTATTTCTGGGGCAAAGTAAATGCGTCTCCGTAGTGTTACGCAGAAATATCTTTAATTATGTGTGGAAAGAGGAAAGGAAAATCTAATGACGGAGTACGCATCATCCTCGTCGATAACAAGAAACTTTAAACATTTATGCGGCGATGCATTTATTTCTGGGGCAAAGTAAATGCCTCTCCGTAGTGTTACGCAGAAATATCTTTAATTATGTGTCGAGAGAGGAAAGGAAAATCTAATGACAGAGTACGCATTATCCTCGTCGATAACAAGAAACTTTAAACATTTATGCGGCGATGCATTTATTTCTGGTCCAAAGTAAATGCCTCTCCGTAGTTTTTTGAAAAAAAATGTTTAATATGTGTGGAGAGAGGAAAAAAGCATCTTATAACATTAAACGCATCATCCTTGTCAATAAGAAGAAACTTGAGACATTTACGCGGCGATGCATTTATTTCTGGGGCAATGTAAATGCCACTCCGTAGTGTTACGCAGAAACAGCTTTAAATATGCGTGGAGAGGAAGGAAAATACTAATTATAGAGTACGCATCATCCTGGTCGTTAACAAGAAACTTTAAACATTTATGCGGCGATGCATTTATTTCTGGGGTAAAGTAAATGCCTCTCCGTAGTTTTTCGCAAAAAAAAAAATGTTTAAATATGTGTGGAGAGAGAAAGAAAACTTCTGATAATAATGTACGCATCATCCTCGTCAATAAAGAGTAACTTTAAATATTTATGCGGCGATGCATTTAGTTCTGGGACAAAGTAAATGCCACTCCGTAGTTTTACGCAGAAACATCTTATATATGTGTGGAGAGGAAAGAAAAATACTAATTATAGAGTACGCATCATCCTCGTCGATAAAAAAAACTTTAAACATTTATGCGGCGATGCATTTATTTCTGGGGTAAAGTAAATGCCTCTCCGTAGTTTTTTGAAAAAAAAATGTTTAATATGTGTGGAGAGAGGAAAAAAGCAACTTAAAACATTGTACGCATCATCCTCGTCAATAAGAAGAAACTTGAGACATTTATGCGGCGATGCATTTATTTCTGGGGCAAAGTAAATGCCACTCCGTAGTGTTACGCAGAAACAGCTTTAAATATGCGTGGAGAGGAAGGAAAATACTAATTATAGAGTACGCATCATCCTCGTCGATAACAAGAAACTTTAAACATTTATGCGGCGATGCATTTATTTCTGGGGTAAAGTAAATGCCTCTCCGTAGTTTTTCGAAAAAAAAATGTTTAAATATGTGTGGAGAGAGAAAGAAAACTTCTAATAATAATGTACGCATCATCCTCGTCAATAAAAAGAAACTTTAAATATTTATGCGGCGATGCATTTAGTTCTGGGGCAAAGTAAATGCCACTCCGTAGTGATACGCAGAAACATCTTTAAATATGTGTGGAGAGAGGAAGGAAAAATCTAATGACGGAGTACGCATCATCCTCGTCGATAGCAAGAAACCTTAAACAATTATGCGGCGATGCATTAATTTCTGGGGTAAAGTAAATGCATCTCCGTATTTTTTCGAAAAAAATTCTTTAAATATCTGTGGAGAGAGGAAGGAAACATCTAATAATAGAGTACGCATAATCCTCGTCGATAACAAGAAACTTTAAACATTTATGCGGCGATGCGTTTATTTCTGGGGTAAAGTAAATGCCTCTCCGTAGTGTTACGCAGAAATATCTTTAATTATGTGTGGAGAGAGGAAAGGAAAATCTAATGACAGAGTACGCATTATCCCCGTCGATAACAAGAAACTTTAAACATTTATGCGGCGATGCATTTATTTCTGGGGTAAAGTAAATGCCTCTCCGTATTTTTTCGAAAAAATAATGTTTAATATGTGTGGAGAGAGGAAGAAAACTTCTGATATTAATGTACGCATCATCCTCGTTAATAAAAAGAAACTTTAAATATTTATGCGTCGATGCATTTATTTCTGGGGCAAAGTAAATACCACTCCGTAGTGTTACGCTGAAACATCTTTAAATATATGTGGAGAGGAAGGAAAATACTAATTATAGAGTACGCATCATCCTCGTCGATAACAAGAAACTTTAAACATTTATGCGGCGATGCATTTATTTCTGGTCCAAAGTAAATGCCTCTCCGTAGTTTGTCGAAAAAAATTCTTTAAATATCTGTGGAGAGAGGAAGGAAACATCTAATTATAGAGTACGCATCATCCTCGTCGATAACAAGAAAGTTTAAACATTCATGCGGCGATGCATTTATTTCTGGTCCAAAGTAAATGCCTCTCCGTAGTTTTTTGAAAAAAAATGTTTAATATGTGTGGAGAGAGGAAAAAAGCATCTTATAACATTAAACGCATCATCCTCGTCAATAAGAAGAAACTTTAATTATTTATGCGGCAATGCATTTATTTCTGGGATAAAGTAAATGCCTCTCCGTAGTGTTACGCAGAAATATTTTTAAATATATGTGGAGAAAGGGTGGAAAAATCTAATAATACAGTACGCATCATCCTCGTCGATTAGAAGAAATTTTAAACATTTATGCGGCGATGCATTTATTTCTGGGGCAAAATAAATGCCTCTCCGTAGTTTTTCGAAAAAAAATCTTTAAATATGTTTGCAGAGAGGAAGGAAAAATCTGATAATAGAGTACGCATCATCCTCGTCGATAAGAAGAAACTTTAAATATTTTTGCGGCGATGCATTTATTTCTTGGGTAAAGTAAACGAATCTCCGTAGTTTTTCGAAAAAAAAATCTTTAAATATGTTTGCAGAGAGGAAGGAAAAATCTGATAATAGAGTACGCATCATCCTCGTCGATAAGAAGAAACATTAAACATTTATGCGGCGATGCATTTATTTCTGGGGTAAAGTAAATGCCTCTCCGTAGTGTTACGCAAAAATATCTTTAAATATGTGTGGAGAAATAATTGAAAAATCTAATAATACAGTACGCATCATTCTCGTCAGTATGAAGAAGCTTTAAACATTTATCCAGAGATACGATTTCTAGGTTAAGAAAATGTCACTCCGTATTTTTCGAAAAAAAATCTTTAAATATATCTGGAGAGGAAGAAAAAAACTAATAATAGAGTACGCATCATCCTCGTTGATAAAAAGATACTTAATTTTTTATGCGGTGATGCATTTATTTCTGGGGTAAAGTAAATGCCTCTCCGTAGAGTTACGAAGAAATATCTTTAAATATGTGTGGAGAAAGAATGGAAAAATCTAATAATAGAGTACGCATCATCCTCGTCGATAAGAAGAAACTTTAAACATTTATGCGGCGATGCATTTATTTCTGGGGTAAAGTAAATGCCTCTCCGTAGTGTTACGCAGAAATATCTTTAATTATGTGTGGAGAGAGGAAATTAAAATCTAATGACAGAGTACGCATTATCCTCGTCGATAACAAGAAACTTTAAACATTAATGCGGCGATGCATTTATTTCTGGGGCAAAGTAAATGCCACTCCGTAGTGTTACGCAGAAACAGCTTTAAATATGCGTGGAGAGGAAGGAAAATACTAATTATAGAGTACGCATCATCCTCGTCGTTAACAAGAAACTTTAAACATTTATGCGGCGATGCATTTATTTCTGGGTTAAAGTAAAAGCCTCTCCGTAGTGTTACGCAGAAATATCTTTAAATATGTGTGGAGATAGGAAGGAAAAATCTAATGACGGAGTACGCATCATCCTCGTCGATAACAAGAAAATTTAAACATTTATGCGGCGAAGCATTTACTTCTGGTCCAAAGTAAATGCCTCTCCGTAGTTTTTTGAAAAAAAATGTTTAATATGTGTGGAGAGAGGAAAAAAGCAACTTATAACATTGTACGCATCATCCTCGTCAATAAGAAGAAACTTGAGACATTTATGCGGCGATGCATTTATTTCTGGGGCAAAGTAAATGCCACCCCGTAGTGTTACGCAGAAACAGCTTTAAATATGCGTGGAGAGGAAGGAAAATACTAATTATAGAGTACGCACCATCCTCGTCGATAACAAGAAAATTTAAACATTTATGCGGCGATGCATTTATTTCAGGGGTAAAGTAAATGCCTCTCCGTAGTTTTTCGAAAAAAAAATGTTTAAATATGTGTGGAGAAAGAAAGAAAACTTCTAATAATAATGTACGCATCATCCTCGTCAATAAAAAGAAACTTTAAATATTTATGCGGCGATGCATTTAGTTCTGGGGCAAAGTAAATGCCACTCCGTAGTGATACGCAGAAACATCTTTAAATATATGTGGAGAGAGGAAGGAAACATCTAATAATAGAGTACGCATAATCCTCGTCGATAACAAGAAACTTTAAACATTTATGCGGCGATGCATTTATTTCTGGGGCAAAGTAAATGCCTCTCCGTAGTGTTACGCAGAAATATATTTAATTATGTGTGGAGAGAGGAAAGGAAAATATAATGACAGAGTACGCAATATCCCCGTCGATAACAAGAAACTTTAAATATTTATGCGGCGATGCATTTATTTCTGGGGTAAAGTAAATGCCTCTCCGTACTTTTTCGAAAAAATAATGTTTAATATGTGTGGAGAGAGGAAGAAAACTTCTGATATTAATGTAGGCATAATCCTCATCGATAACAAGAAACTTAAAATATTTATGCGGCGATGCAATTATTTCTGGGGCAAAGTAAATACCACTCCGTAGTTTGTCGAAAAAAATTCTTTAAATATCTGTGGAGAGAGGAAGGAAACATCTAATTATAGAGTACGCATCATCCTCGTCGATAACAAGAAAGTTTAAACATTCATGCGGCGATGCATTTATTTCTGGGGCAAAGTAAATGCCTCTCCGTAGTGTTACGCAGAAATATCTTTAATTATGTGTGGAAAGAGGAAAGGAAAATCTAATGACGGAGTACGCATCATCCTCGTCGATAACAAGAAACTTTAAACATTTATGCGGCGATGCATTTATTTTTGGGGCAAAGTAAATGCCTCTCCGTAGTGTTACGCAGAAATATCTTTAATTATGTGTGGAGAGAGGAAAGGAAAATCTAATGACAGAGTACGCATTATCCTCGTCGATAACAAGAAACTTTAAACATTAATGCGGCGATGCATTTATTTCTGGGGCAAAGTAAATGCCACTCCGTAGTGTTACGCAGAAACAGCTTTAAATATGCGTGGAGAGGAAGGAAAATACTAATTATAGAGTACGCATCATCCTCGTCGTTAACAAGAAACTTTAAACATTTATGCGGCGATGCATTTATTTCTGGGGCAAAGTAAATGCCACTCCGTAGTGTTACGCAGAAACAGCTTTAAATATGCGTGGAGAGGAAGGAAAATACTAATTATAGAGTACGCATCATCCTCGTCGTTAACAAGAAACTTTAAACATTTATGCGGCGATGCATTTATTTCTGGGGTAAAGTAAATACCTCTCCGTAGTTTTTCGAAAAAAAAAATGTTTAAATATGTGTGGAGAAAGAAAGAAAACTTCTAATAATAATGTACGCATCATCCTCGTCAATAAAAAGAAACTTTAAATATTTATGCGGCGATGCATTTAGTTCTGGGGCAAAGTAAATGCCACTCCGTAGTGATACGCAGAAACATCTTTAAATATGTGTGGAGAGAGGAAGGAAAAATCTAATGACGGAGTACGCATCATCCTCGTCGATAAAAAGAAACTTTAAACATTTATGCGGCGATGCATTTATTTCTGGGGCAAAGTAAATGCCTCTCCGTAGTTTTTCGAAAAAAAAATCTTTAAATATATGTGGAGAGAGGAAGGAAACATCTAATAATAGAGTACGCATAATCCTCGTCGATAACAAGAAACTTTAAACATTTATGCGGCGATGCATTTATTTCTGGGGTAAAGTAAATGCCTCTCCGTAGTGTTACGCAGAAATATCTTAGAATATGTGTGGAGTCAGGAGGGGAAAATCTAATGATAGAGTATGAATCATCCTCGTCGATAACAAGAAACTTTAAACATTTATGCGGCGATGCATTTATTTCTGTGGTAAAGTAAATGCCTCTCCGTAGTGTCACGCAGAAATATCTTTAAATATGAGTGGAGAGAGGAAGGGAAAATCTAATGACAGATTACGCATCATCCTCGTCGATAGCAAGAAACCTTAAACAATTATGCGGCGATGCATTAATTTCTGGGGTAAAGTAAATGCATCTCCGTATTTTTTCGAAAAAAAATCTTTAAATATCTGTGGAGAGAGGAAGGAAACATCTAATAATAGAGTACGCATAATCCTCGTCGATAACAAGAAACTTTAAACATTTATGCGGCGATGCATTTATTTCTGGGGCAAAGTAAATGCCTCTCCGTAGTGTTACGCAGAAATATCTTTAATTATGTGTGGAGAGAGGAAAGGAAAATCTAATGACAGAGTACGCATTATCCCCGTCGATAACAAGAAACTTTAAACATTTATGCGGCGATGCATTTATTTCTGGGGTAAAGTAAATGCCTCTCCGTATTTTTTCGAAAAAATAATGTTTAATATGTGTGGAGAGAGGAAGAAAACTTCTGATATTAATGTACGCAAAATCCTCGTCGATAACAAGAAACTTTAAATATTTATGCGGCGATGCATTTATTTCTGGGGCAAAGTAAATACCACTCCGTAGTTTGTCGAAAAAAATTCTTTAAATATCTGTGGAGAGAGGAAGGAAACATCTAAATATAGAGTACGCATCATCCTCGTCGATAACAAGAAAGTTTAAACATTCATGCGGCGATGCATTTATTTCTGGGGCAAAGTAAATGCGTCTCCGTAGTGTTACGCAGAAATATCTTTAATTATGTGTGGAAAGAGGAAAGGAAAATCTAATGACGGAGTACGCATCATCCTCGTCGATAACAAGAAACTTTAAACATTTATGCGGCGATGCATTTATTTCTGGGGCAAAGTAAATGCCTCTCCGTAGTGTTACGCAGAAATATCTTTAATTATGTGTCGAGAGAGGAAAGGAAAATCTAATGACAGAGTACGCATTATCCTCGTCGATAACAAGAAACTTTAAACATTTATGCGGCGATGCATTTATTTCTGGTCCAAAGTAAATGCCTCTCCGTAGTTTTTTGAAAAAAAATGTTTAATATGTGTGGAGAGAGGAAAAAAGCATCTTATAACATTAAACGCATCATCCTTGTCAATAAGAAGAAACTTGAGACATTTACGCGGCGATGCATTTATTTCTGGGGCAATGTAAATGCCACTCCGTAGTGTTACGCAGAAACAGCTTTAAATATGCGTGGAGAGGAAGGAAAATACTAATTATAGAGTACGCATCATCCTGGTCGTTAACAAGAAACTTTAAACATTTATGCGGCGATGCATTTATTTCTGGGGTAAAGTAAATGCCTCTCCGTAGTTTTTCGCAAAAAAAAAAAATGTTTAAATATGTGTGGAGAGAGAAAGAAAACTTCTGATAATAATGTACGCATCATCCTCGTCAATAAAGAGTAACTTTAAATATTTATGCGGCGATGCATTTAGTTCTGGGACAAAGTAAATGCCACTCCGTAGTTTTACGCAGAAACATCTTATATATGTGTGGAGAGGAAAGAAAAATACTAATTATAGAGTACGCATCATCCTCGTCGATAAAAAAAACTTTAAACATTTATGCGGCGATGCATTTATTTCTGTGGCAAAGTAAATGCCACTCCGTAGTGTTACGCAGAAACAACTTTAAATATGCGTGGAGAGGAAGGAAAATACTAATTATAGAGTACGCATCATCCTCGTCGTTAACAAGAAACTTTAAACATTTATGCGGCGATGCATTTATTTCTGGGGCAAAGTAAATGCCTCTCCGTAGTGTTACGCAGAAATATCTTTAAATATGTGTGGAGAGAGGAAGGAAAAATCTAATGACGGAGTACGCATCATCCTCGTCGATAACAAGAAAGTTTAAACATTTATGCGGCGAAGAATTTACTTCTGGTCCAAAGTAAATGCCTCTCCGTAGTTTTTTGAAAAAAAATGTTTAATATGTGTGGAGAGAGGAAAAAAGCAACTTAAAACATTGTACGCATCATCCTCGTCAATAAGAAGAAACTTGAGACATTTATGCGGCGATGCATTTATTTCTGGGGCAAAGTAAATGCCACTCCGTAGTGTTACGCAGAAACAGCTTTAAATATGCGTGGAGAGGAAGGAAAATACTAATTATAGAGTACGCATCATCCTCGTCGATAACAAGAAACTTTAAACATTTATGCGGCGATGCATTTATTTCTGGGGTAAAGTAAATGCCTCTCCGTAGTTTTTCGAAAAAAAAATGTTTAAATATGTGTGGAGAGAGAAAGAAAACTTCTAATAATAATGTACGCATCATCCTCGTCAATAAAAAGAAACTTTAAATATTTATGCGGCGATGCATTTAGTTCTGGGGCAAAGTAAATGCCACTCCGTAGTGATACGCAGAAACATCTTTAAATATGTGTGGAGAGAGGAAGGAAAAATCTAATGACGGAGTACGCATCATCCTCGTCGATAGCAAGAAACCTTAAACAATTATGCGGCGATGCATTAATTTCTGGGGTAAAGTAAATGCATCTCCGTATTTTTTCGAAAAAAATTCTTTAAATATCTGTGGAGAGAGGAAGGAAACATCTAATAATAGAGTACGCATAATCCTCGTCGATAACAAGAAACTTTAAACATTTATGCGGCGATGCGTTTATTTCTGGGGTAAAGTAAATGCCTCTCCGTAGTGTTACGCAGAAATATCTTTAATTATGTGTGGAGAGAGGAAAGGAAAATCTAATGACAGAGTACGCATTATCCCCGTCGATAACAAGAAACTTTAAACATTTATGCGGCGATGCATTTATTTCTGGGGTAAAGTAAATGCCTCTCCGTATTTTTTCGAAAAAATAATGTTTAATATGTGTGGAGAGAGGAAGAAAACTTCTGATATTAATGTACGCATCATCCTCGTTAATAAAAAGAAACTTTAAATATTTATGCGTCGATGCATTTATTTCTGGGGCAAAGTAAATACCACTCCGTAGTGTTACGCTGAAACATCTTTAAATATATGTGGAGAGGAAGGAAAATACTAATTATAGAGTACGCATCATCCTCGTCGATAACAAGAAACTTTAAACATTTATGCGGCGATGCATTTATTTCTGGTCCAAAGTAAATGCCTCTCCGTAGTTTGTCGAAAAAAATTCTTTAAATATCTGTGGAGAGAGGAAGGAAACATCTAATTATAGAGTACGCATCATCCTCGTCGATAACAAGAAAGTTTAAACATTCATGCGGCGATGCATTTATTTCTGGTCCAAAGTAAATGCCTCTCCGTAGTTTTTTGAAAAAAAATGTTTAATATGTGTGGAGAGAGGAAAAAAGCATCTTATAACATTAAACGCATCATCCTCGTCAATAAGAAGAAACTTGAGACATTTACGCGGCGATGCATTTATTTCTGGGGCAATGTAAATGCCACTCCGTAGTGTTACGCAGAAACAGCTTTAAATATGCGTGGAGAGGAAGGAAAATACTAATTATAGAGTACGCATCATCCTCGTCGTTAACAAGAAACTTTAAACATTTATGCGGCGATGCATTTATTTCTGGGGTAAAGTAAATGCCTCTCCGTAGTTTTTCGCAAAAAAAAAAAAAATGTTTAAATATGTGTGGAGAGAGAAAGAAAACTTCTGATAATAATGTACGCATCATCCTCGTCAATAAAGAGTAACTTTAAATATTTATGCGGCGATGCATTTAGTTCTGGGACAAAGTAAATGCCACTCCGTAGTTTTACGCAGAAACATCTTATATATGTGTGGAGAGGAAAGAAAAATACTAATTATAGAGTACGCATCATCCTCGTCGATAAAAAAAACTTTAAACATTTATGCGGCGATGCATTTATTTCTGGGGTAAAGTAAATGCCTCTCCGTAGTTTTTCGCAAAAAAAAAAAAATGTTTAAATATGTGTGGAGAGAGAAAGAAAACTTCTGATATTAATGTACGCATCATCCTCGTTAATAAAAAGAAACTTTAAATATTTATGCGGCGATGCATTTATTTCTGTGGCAAAGTAAATGCCACTCCGTAGTGTTACGCAGAAACAACTTTAAATATGCGTGGAGAGGAAGGAAAATACTAATTATAGAGTACGCATCATCCTCGTCGTTAACAAGAAACTTTAAACATTTATGCGGCGATGCATTTATTTCTGGGGCAAAGTAAATGCCTCTCCGTAGTGTTACGCAGAAATATCTTTAAATATGTGTGGAGAGAGGAAGGAAAAATCTAATGACGGAGTACGCATCATCCTCGTCGATAACAAGAAAGTTTAAACATTTATGCGGCGAAGAATTTACTTCTGGTCCAAAGTAAATGCCTCTCCGTAGTTTTTTGAAAAAAAATGTTTAATATGTGTGGAGAGAGGAAAAAAGCAACTTATAACATTGTACGCATCATCCTCGTCAATAAGAAGAAACTTGAGACATTTATGCGGCGATGCATTTATTTCTGGGGCAAAGTAAATGCCACTCCGTAGTGTTACGCAGAAACAGCTTTAAATATGCGTGGAGAGGAAGGAAAATACTAATTATAGAGTACGCATCATCCTCGTCGTTAACAAGAAACTTTAAACATTTATGCGGCGATGCATTTATTTCTGGGGCAAAGTAAATGCCACTCCGTAGTGTTACGCAGAAACAGCTTTAAATATGCGTGGAGAGGAAGGAAAATACTAATTATAGAGTACGCTTCATCCTCGTCGATAACAAGAAACTTTAAACATTTATGCGGCGATGCATTTATTTCTGGGGTAAAGTAAATGCCTCTCCGTAGTTTTTCGAAAAAAAAATGTTTAAATATGTGTGGAGAGAGAAAGAAAACTTCTAATAATAATGTACGCATCATCCTCGTCAATAAAAAGAAACTTTAAATATTTATGCGGCGATGCATTTAGTTCTGGGGCAAAGTAAATGCCACTCCGTAGTGATACGCAGAAACATCTTTAAATATGTGTGGAGAGAGGAAGGAAAAATCTAATGACGGAGTACGCATCATCCTCGTCGATAGCAAGAAACCTTAAACAATTATGCGGCGATGCATTAATTTCTGGGGTAAAGTAAATGCATCTCCGTATTTTTTCGAAAAAAATTCTTTAAATATCTGTGGAGAGAGGAAGGAAACATCTAATAATAGAGTACGCATAATCCTCGTCGATAACAAGAAACTTTAAACATTTATGCGGCGATGCGTTTATTTCTGGGGTAAAGTAAATGCCTCTCCGTAGTGTTACGCAGAAATATCTTTAATTATGTGTGGAGAGAGGAAAGGAAAATCTAATGACAGAGTACGCATTATCCCCGTCGATAACAAGAAACTTTAAACATTTATGCGGCGATGCATTTATTTCTGGGGTAAAGTAAATGCCTCTCCGTATTTTTTCGAAAAAATAATGTTTAATATGTGTGGAGAGAGGAAGAAAACTTCTGATATTAATGTACGCATCATCCTCGTTAATAAAAAGAAACTTTAAATATTTATGCGTCGATGCATTTATTTCTGGGGCAAAGTAAATACCACTCCGTAGTGTTACGCTGAAACATCTTTAAATATATGTGGAGAGGAAGGAAAATCCTAATTATAGAGTACGCATCATCCTCGTCGATAACAAGAAACTTTAAACATTTATGCGGCGATGCATTTATTTCTGGTCCAAAGTAAATGCCTCTCCGTAGTTTGTCGAAAAAAATTCTTTAAATATCTGTGGAGAGAGGAAGGAAACATCTAATTATAGAGTACGCATCATCCTTGTCGATAACAAGAAAGTTTAAACATTCATGCGGCGATGCATTTATTTCTGGTCCAAAGTAAATGCCTCTCCGTAGTTTTTTGAAAAAAAATGTTTAATATGTGTGGAGAGAGGAAAAAAGCATCTTATAACATTGTACGCATCATCCTCGTCAATAAGAAGAAACTTGAGTCATTTATGCGGCGATGCATTTATTTCTGGTGCAATGTAAATGCCACTCCGTAGTGTTACGCAGAAACAGCTTTAAATATGCGTAGAGAGGAAGGAAAATACTAATTATAGAGTACGCATCATCCTCGTCGTTAACAAGAAACTTTAAACATTTATGCGGCGATGCATTTATTTCTGGGGTAAAGTAAATGCCTCTCCGTAGTTTTTCGCAAAAAAAAAAAAATGTTTAAATATGTGTGGAGAGCGAAAGAAAACTTCTGATAATAATGTACGCATCATCCTCGTCAATAAAAAGTAACTTTAAATATTTATGCGACGATGCATTTAGTTCTGGGACAAAGTAAATGCCACTCCGTAGTTTTACGCAGAAACATCTTATATATGTGTGGAGAGGAAAGAAAAATACTAATTATAGAGTACGCATCATCCTCGTCGATAAAAAAAAACTTTAAACATTTATGCGGCGATGCATTTATTTCTGGGGCAAAGTAAATGCCTCTCCGTAGTGTTACGCAGAAATATCTTAGAATATGTGTGGAGAGAGGAAGGGAAAATCTAATGACAGATTACGCATCATACTCGTCTATAGCAAGAAACCTTAAACATTTATGCGGCGATGCATTAATTTCTGGGTTAAAGTAAAAGCCTCTCCGTAGTGTTACGCAGAAATATCTTTAAATATGTGTGGAGAGAGGAAGGAAAAATCTAATGACGGAGTACGCATCATCCTCGTCGATAACAAGAAAGTTTAAACATTTATGCGGCGAAGCATTTATTTCTGGTCCAAAGTAAATGCCTCTCCGTAGTTTTTTGAAAAAAAATGTTTAACATGTGTGGAGAGAGGAAAAAAGCAACTTATAACATTGTACGCATCATCCTCGTCAATAAGAAGAAACTTGAGACATTTATGCGGCGATGCATTTATTTCTGGGGCAAAGTAAATGCCACTCCGTAGTGTTACGCAGAAACAGCTTTAAATATGCGTGGAGAGGAAAGAAAATACTAATTATAGAGTACGCATCATCCTCGTCGATAACAAGAAACTTTAAACATTTATGCGGCGATGCATTTATTTCTGGGGTAAAGTAAATGCCTCTCCGTAGTTTTTCGAAAAAAAATCTTTAAATATATGTGGAGAGAGGAAGGAAACATCTAATTATAGAGTACGCATCATCCACGTCGATAACCAGAAACTTTAAACATTTATGGGGCAATGCATTTATTTCTGGGGTAAAGTAAATGCCTCTTCGTAGTGTTACGCAGAAATATCTTAGAATATGTGTGGAGTCAGGAGGGGAAAATCTAATGATAGAGTATGAATCATCCTCGTCGATAAAAAGAAACTTTAAACATTTATGCGGCGATGCATATATTTCTGGGGCAAAGTAAATGCCTCTCCGTAGTTTTTCGAAAAAAAAATCTTTAAATATATGTGGAGAGAGGAAGGAAACATCTAATTATAGAGTACGCATCATCCACGTCGATAACCAGAAACTTTAAATATTTATGCGGCGCTGCATCTATTTCTGGGCCAAATTAAATGCCTCTCCTTAGTGTTACTCAAAGATATCTTTAAATATGTGTGGAGAGAGGAAGGAAAAATCTAATAATAGAATGAGCACCATCCTCGTCGATAAGAAGAAACTGTAACCATTTATGCGGCGATGCATGTATTTCTGGGGCAAAGTAAATGCATCTCCGTAGTGTCACGCAGAAATATCTTTAAATATGAGTGGAGAGAGGAAGGGAAAATCTAATGACAGATTACGCATCATCCTCGTCGATAGCAAGAAACCTTAAACAATTATGCGGCGATGCATTAATTTCTGGGGTAAAGTAAATGCATCTCCGTATTTTTTCGAAAAAAAATCTTTAAATATCTGTGGAGAGAGGAAGGAAACATTTAATAATAGAGTACGCATAATCCTCGTCGATAACAAGAAACTTTAAACATTTATGCGGCGATGCATTTATTTCTGGGGCAAAGTAAATGCCTCTCCGTAGTGTTACGCAGAAATATCTTTAATTATGTGTGGAGAGAGGAAAGGAAAATCTAATGACAGAGTACGCATTATCCCCGTTGAAAACAAGAAACTTTAAACATTTATGCGGCGATGCATTTATTTCTGGGGTAAAGTAAATGCCTCTCCGTATTTTTTCGAAAAAATAATGTTTAATATGTGTGGAGAGAGGAAGAAAACTTCTGATATTAATGTACGCATAATCCTCGTTGATAACAAGAAACTTTAAATATTTATGCGGCGATGCATTTATTTCTGGGGCAAAGTAAATACCACTCCGTAGTGTTACGCTGAAACATCTTTAAATATATGTGGAGAGGAAGGAAAATACTAATTATAGAGTACGCATCATCCTCGTCGATAACAAGAAACTTTAAACATTTATGCGGCGATGCATTTATTTCTGGTCCAAAGTAAATGCCCCTCCGTAGTTTGTCGAAAAAAATTCTTTAAATATCTGTGGAGAGAGGAAGGAAACATCTAATTATAGAGTACGCATCATCCTCGTCGATAACAAGAAAGTTTAAACATTCATGCGGCGATGCATTTATTTCTGGGGCAAAGTAAATGCGTCTCCGTAGTGTTACGCAGAAATATCTTTAATTATGTGTGGAAAGAGGAAAGGAAAATCTAATGACGGAGTACGCATCATCCCCGTCGATAACAAGAATCTTTAAACATTTATGCGGCGATGCATTTATTTCTGGTCCAAAGTAAATGCCCCTCCGTAGTTTGTCGAAAAAAATTCTTTAAATATCTGTGGAGAGAGGAAGGAAACATCTAATTATAGAGTACGCATCATCCTCGTCGATAACAAGAAACTTTAAATATTTATGCGGCGATGCATTTATTTCTGGGGCAAAGTAAATACCACTCCGTAGTGTTACGCTGAAACATCTTTAAATATATGTGGAGAGGAAGGAAAATACTAATTATAGAGTACGCATCATCCTCGTCGATAACAAGAAACTTTAAACATTTATGCGGCGATGCATTTATTTCTGGTCCAAAGTAAATGCCCCTCCGTAGTTTGTCGAAAAAAATTCTTTAAATATCTGTGGAGAGAGGAAGGAAACATCTAATTATAGAGTACGCATCATCCTCGTCGATAACAAGAAACTTTAAACATTTATGCGGCGATGCATTTATTTCTGGGGTAAAGTAAATGCCTCTCCGTAGTTTTTCGAAAAAAAAAATGTTTAAATATGGTTGGAGAGAGAAAGAAAACTTCTAATAATAATGTACGCATCATCCTCGTCAATAAAAAGAAACTTTAAATATGTATGCGGCGATGCATTTAGTTCTGGGGCAAAGTAAATGCCACTCCGTAGTGATACGCAGAAACATCTTTAAATATGTGTGGAGAGAGGAAGGAAAAATCTAATGACGGAGTACGCATCATCCTCGTCGATAACAAGAATCTTTAAACATTTATGCGGCGATGCATTTATTTCTGTGGTAAAGTAAATGCCTCTCCGTAGTGTCACGCAGAAATATCTTTAAATATGTGTGGAGAGAGGAAGGGAAAATCTAATGACAGATTACGCATCATCCTCGTCGATAGCAAGAAACCTTTAACATTTATGCGGCGATGCATTTATTTCTGGGGCAAAGTAAATGCCTCTCCGTAGTGTTACGCAGAAATATCTTTAATTATGTGTGGAGAGAGGAAAGGAAAATCTAATGACAGGGTACGCATTATCCCCATCGATAACAAGAAACTTTAAATATTTATGCGGCGATGCATTCATTTCTGGGGTAAAGTAAATGCCTCTCCGTAGTTTTTCGCAAAAAAAAAAAATGTTTAAATATGTGTGGAGAGAGAAAGAAAACTTCTAATAATAATGTACGCATCATCCTCGTCAATAAAAAGAAACTTTAAATATGTATGCGGCGATGCATTTAGTTCTGGAACAAAGTAAATGCCACTCCGTAGTTTTTTGCAGAAATATCTTAGAATATGTGTGGAGAGAGGAAGGGAAAATCTAATAACAGATTACGCATCATCCTCGTCGATAGCAAGAAACTTTAAACATTTATGCGGCGATGCATTTATTTCTGGGGCAAAGTAAATGCCTCTCCGTAGTGTTACGCAGAAATATCTTTAAATATGTGCGGAGAGAGGAAGAAAACATCTAATTATAGAGTACGCATCATCCACGTCGATAACAAGAAACTTTAAACATTTATGCGGCGATGCATTTTTTTCTGGGGTAAAGTAAATGCCTCACCGTAGTGTTACGCAGAAATATCTTTAAATATGTGTGGAGAGAGGAAGGGAAAATCTAATGACAGATTACGCATCATCCACGTCGATAACAAGAAACTTTAAACATTTATGCGGCGATGCATTTTTTTCTGGGGTAAAGTAAATGCCTCACCGTAGTGTTACGCAGAAATATCTTTAAATATGTGTGGAGAGAGGAAGGGAAAATCTAATGACAGAGTATGCATTATCCTTGTCGATAACAAGAAACTTTAAACATTTATGCGGCGATGCATTTATTTCTGGTCCAAAGTAAATGCCTCTCCGTAGTTTTTTGAAAAAAAATGTTTAATATGTGTGGAGAGAGGAAAAAAGCATCTTATAACATTGTACGCATCATCCTCGTCAATAAGAAGAAACTTGAGACATTTATGCGGCGATGCATTTATTTCTGGGGCAATGTAAATGCCACTTCGTAGTGTTACGCAGAAACAGCTTTAAATATGCGTGGAGAGGAAGGAAAATACTAATTATAGAGTACGCATCATCCTCGTCGTTAACAAGAAACTTTAAACATTTATGCGGCGATGCATTTATTTCTGGGGTAAAGTAAATGCCTCTCCGTAGTTTTTCGCAAAAAAATGTTTAAATATGTGTGGAGAGAGAAAAAAAACTTCTGATAATAATGTACGCATCATCCTCGTCGATAAAAAAAAACTTTAAACATTTATGCGGCGATGCATTCATTTCTGGGGTAAAGTAAATGCCTCTCCGTAGTGTTACGCAGAAATATCTTAGAATATGTGTGGAGTCAGGAGGGGAAAATCTAATGATAGAGTATGAATCATCCTCGTCGATAACAAGAAACTTTAAACATTTATGGGGCGATGCATTTATTTCTGTGGTAAAGTAAATGCCTCTCCGTAGTGTCACGCAGAAATATCTTTAAATATGTGTGGAGAGAGGAAAGGAAAATCTAATGACAGAGTACGCATTATCCCCGTCGATAACAAGAAACTTTAAACATTTATGCGGCGATGCATTTATTTCTGGGGTATAGTAAATGCCTCTCCGTATTTTTTCGAAAAAATAATGTTTAATATGTGTGGAGAGAGGAAGAAAACTTCTGATATTAATGTACGCATCATCCTCGTTAATAAAAAGAAACTTTAAATAATTATGCGGCGATGCATTTATTTCTGGGGCAAAGTAAATACCACTCCGTAGTGTTACGCTGAAACATCTTTAAATATATGTGGAGAGGAAGGAAAATCCTAATTATCAAGTACGCATCATCCTCGTCGATAACAAGAAACTTTAAACATTTATGCGGCGATGCATTTATTTCTGGTCCAAAGTAAATGCCTCTCCGTAGTTTGTCAAAAAAAAATCTTTAAATATCTGTGGAGAGAGGAAGGAAACATCTAATTATAGAGTACGCATCATCCTCGTCGATAACAAGAAAGTTTAAACATTCATGCGGCGATGCATTTATTTCTGGTCCAAAGTAAATGCCTCTCCGTAGTTTTTTGAAAAAAAAATGTTTAATATGTGTGGAGAGAGGAAAAAAGCATCTTATAACATTGTACGCATCATCCTCGTCAATAAGAAGAAACTTGAGACATTTATGCGGCGATGCATTTATTTCTGGGGCAATGTAAATGCCACTCCGTAGTGTTACGCAGAAACAGCTTTAAATATGCGTGGAGAGGAAGGAAAATACTAATTATAGAGTACGCATCATCCTCGTCGTTAACAAGAAACTTTAAACATTTATGCGGCGATGCATTTATTTCTGGGGCAAAGTAAATGCCACTCCGTAGTGTTACGCAGAAACAGCTTTAAATATGCGTGGAGAGGAAAGAAAATACTAATTATAGAGTACGCATCATCCTCGTCGATAACAAGAAACTTTAAACATTTATGCGGCGATGCATTTATTTCTGGGGTAAAGTAAATGCCTCTCCGTAGTTTTTCGAAAAAAAATGTTTAAATATGTGTGGAGAGAGAAAGAAAACTTCTAATAATAATGTACGCATCATCCTCGTCAATAAAAAGAAACTTTAAATATTTATGCGGCGATGCATTTTGTTCTGGGGCAAAGTAAATGCCACTCCGTAGTGATACGCAGAAACATCTTTAAATATGTGTGGAGAGAGGAAGGAAAAATCTAATGACGGAGTACGCATCATCCTCGTCGATAAAAAGAAACTTTAAACATTTATGCGGCGATGCATATATTTCTGGGGCAAAGTAAATGCCTCTCCGTAGTTTTTCGAAAAAAAAATCTTTAAATATATGTGGAGAGAGGAAGGAAATATCTAATTATAGAGTACGCATCATCCACGTCGATAACCAGAAACTTTAAACATTTATGGGGCGATGCATTTATTTCTGGGGTAAAGTAAATGCCTCTCCGTAGTGTTACGCAGAAATATCTTAGAATATGTGTGGAGTCAGGAGGGGAAAATCTAATGATAGAGTATGAATCATCCTCGTCGATAACAAGAAACTTTAAACATTTATGCGGCGATGCATTTATTTCTGTGGTAAAGTAAATGCCTCTCCGTAGTGTCACGCAGAAATATCTTTAAATATGTGTGGAGAGAGGAAGGGAAAATCTAATGACAGATTACGCATCATCCTCGTGGATAGCAAGAAACCTTAAACAATTATGCGGCGATGCATTAATTTCTCGGGCAATGTAAATGCCACTCCGTAGTGTTACGCAGAAACAGCTTTAAATATGCGTGGAGAGGAAGGAAAATACTATTTATAGAGTACGCATCATCCTCGTCGTTAACAAGAAACTTTAAACATTTATGGGGCGATGCATTTATTTCTGGGGCAAAGTAAATGCATCTCCTTATTTTTTCGAAAACAAATCTTTAAATATCTGTGGAGAGAGGAAGGAAACATATAATAATAGCGTACGCATAATCCTCGTCGATAACAAGAAACTTTAAACATTTATGCGGCGATGAATTTATTTCTGGGGCAAAGTAAATGCCTCTCCGTAGTGTTACGCAGAAATATCTTTAATTATGTGTGGAGAGAGGAAAGGAAAATCTAATGACAGAGTACGCATCATCCTCGTCGATAACAAGAAACTTTAAACATTTATGCGGCGATGCATTTATTTCTGGGGCAAAGTAAATGCCTCTCCGTAGTGTTACGCAGAAATATCTTTAATTATGTGTGGAGAGAGGAAAGGAAAATCTAATGACAGAGTACGCATTATCCTCGTCGATAACAAGAAACTTTAAACATTTATGCGGCGATGCATTTATTTCTGGTCCAAAGTAAATGCCTCTCCGTAGTTTTTTGAAAAAAAATGTTTAATATGTGTGGAGAGAGGAAAAAAGCATCTTATAACATTGTACGCATCATCCTCGTCAATAAGAAGAAACTTGAGACATTTATGCGGCGATGCATTTATTTCTGGGGCAATGTAAATGCCACTCCGTAGTGTTACGCAGAAACAGCTTTAAATATGCGTGGAGAGGAAGGAAAATACTAATTATAGAGTACGCATCATCCTCGTCGTTAACAAGAAACTTTAAACATTTATGCGGCGATGCATTTATTTCTGGGGTAAAGTAAATGCCTCTCCGTAGTTTTTCGCAAAAAAAAAATGTTTAAATATGTGTGGAGAGAGAAAGAAAACTTCTGATAATAATGTACGCATCATCCTCGTCAATAAAAAGTAACTTTAAATAATTATGCGGCGATGCATTTATTTCTGGGGCAAAGTAAATACCACTCCGTAGTGTTACGCTGAAACATCTTTAAATATATGTGGAGAGGAAGGAAAATCCTAATTATAGAGTACGCATCATCCTCGTCGATAACAAGAAACTTTAAACATTTATGCGGCGATGCATTTATTTCTGGTCCAAAGTAAATGCCTCTCCGTAGTTTGTCAAAAAAAAATCTTTAAATATCTGTGGAGAGAGGAAGGAAACATATAATTATAGAGTACGCATCATCCTCGTCGATAACAAGAAAGTTTAAACATTCATGCGGCGATGCATTTATTTCTGGTCCAAAGTAAATGCCTCTCCGTAGTTTTTTGAAAAAAAATGTTTAATATGTGTGGAGAGAGGAAAAAAGCATCTTATAACATTGTACGCATCATCCTCGTCAATAAGAAGAAACTTGAGACATTTATGCGGCGATGCATTTATTTCTGTGGTAAAGTAAATGCCTCTCCGTAGTGTCACGCAGAAATATCTTTAAATATGTGTGGAGAGAGGAAAGGAAAATCTAATGACAGAGTACGCATTATCCCCGTCGATAACAAGAAACTTTAAACATTTATGCGGCGATGCATTTATTTCTGGGGTATAGTAAATGCCTCTCCGTATTTTTTCGAAAAAATAATGTTTAATATGTGTGGAGAGAGGAAGAAAACTTCTGATATTAATGTACGCATCATCCTCGTTAATAAAAAGAAACTTTAAATAATTATGCGGCGATGCATTTATTTCTGGGGCAAAGTAAATACCACTCCGTAGTGTTACGCTGAAACATCTTTAAATATATGTGGAGAGGAAGGAAAATCCTAATTATAGAGTACGCATCATCCTCGTCGATAACAAGAAACTTTAAACATTTATGCGGCGATGCATTTATTTCTGGTCCAAAGTAAATGCCTCTCCGTAGTTTGTCAAAAAAAAATCTTTAAATATCTGTGGAGAGAGGAAGGAAACATCTAATTATAGAGTACGCATCATCCTCGTCGATAACAAGAAAGTTTAAACATTCATGCGGCGATGCATTTATTTCTGGTCCAAAGTAAATGCCTCTCCGTAGTTTTTTGAAAAAAAAATGTTTAATATGTGTGGAGAGAGGAAAAAAGCATCTTATAACATTGTACGCATCATCCTCGTCAATAAGAAGAAACTTGAGACATTTATGCGGCGATGCATTTATTTCTGGGGCAATGTAAATGCCACTCCGTAGTGTTACGCAGAAACAGCTTTAAATATGCGTGGAGAGGAAGGAAAATACTAATTATAGAGTACGCATCATCCTCGTCGTTAACAAGAAACTTTAAACATTTATGCGGCGATGCATTTATTTCTGGGGCAAAGTAAATGCCACTCCGTAGTGTTACGCAGAAACAGCTTTAAATATGCGTGGAGAGGAAAGAAAATACTAATTATAGAGTACGCATCATCCTCGTCGATAACAAGAAACTTTAAACATTTATGCGGCGATGCATTTATTTCTGGGGTAAAGTAAATGCCTCTCCGTAGTTTTTCGAAAAAAAATGTTTAAATATGTGTGGAGAGAGAAAGAAAACTTCTAATAATAATGTACGCATCATCCTCGTCAATAAAAAGAAACTTTAAATATTTATGCGGCGATGCATTTTGTTCTGGGGCAAAGTAAATGCCACTCCGTAGTGATACGCAGAAACATCTTTAAATATGTGTGGAGAGAGGAAGGAAAAATCTAATGACGGAGTACGCATCATCCTCGTCGATAAAAAGAAACTTTAAACATTTATGCGGCGATGCATATATTTCTGGGGCAAAGTAAATGCCTCTCCGTAGTTTTTCGAAAAAAAAATCTTTAAATATATGTGGAGAGAGGAAGGAAATATCTAATTATAGAGTACGCATCATCCACGTCGATAACCAGAAACTTTAAACATTTATGGGGCGATGCATTTATTTCTGAGGCAATGTAAATGCCTCTCCGTAGTGTTACGCAGAAATATCTTAGAATATGTGTGGAGTCAGGAGGGGAAAATCTAATGATAGAGTATGAATCATCCTCGTCGATAACAAGAAACTTTAAACATTTATGCGGCGATGCATTTATTTCTGTGGTAAAGTAAATGCCTCTCCGTAGTGTCACGCAGAAATATCTTTAAATATGTGTGGAGAGAGGAAGGGAAAATCTAATGACAGATTACGCATCATCCTCGTGGATAGCAAGAAACCTTAAACAATTATGCGGCGATGCATTAATTTCTCGGGCAATGTAAATGCCACTCCGTAGTGTTACGCAGAAACAGCTTTAAATATGCGTGGAGAGGAAGGAAAATACTATTTATAGAGTACGCATCATCCTCGTCGTTAACAAGAAACTTTAAACATTTATGGGGCGATGCATTTATTTCTGGGGCAAAATAAATGCATCTCCTTATTTTTTCGAAAACAAATCTTTAAATATCTGTGGAGAGAGGAAGGAAACATATAATAATAGAGTACGCATAATCCTCGTCGATAACAAGAAACTTTAAACATTTATGCGGCGATGAATTTATTTCTGGGGCAAAGTAAATGCCTCTCCGTAGTGTTACGCAGAAATATCTTTAATTATGTGTGGAGAGAGGAAAGGAAAATCTAATGACAGAGTACGCATCATCCTCGTCGATAACAAGAAACTTTAAACATTTATGCGGCGATGCATTTATTTCTGGGGCAAAGTAAATGCCTCTCCGTAGTGTTACGCAGAAATATCTTTAATTATGTGTGGAGAGAGGAAAGGAAAATCTAATGACAGAGTACGCATTATCCTCGTCGATAACAAGAAACTTTAAACATTTATGCGGCGATGCATTTATTTCTGGGGCAATGTAAATGCCACTCCGTAGTGTTACGCAGAAACAGCTTTAAATATGCGTGGAGAGGAAGGAAAATACTAATTATAGAGTACGCATCATCCTCGTCGTTAACAAGAAACTTTAAACATTTATGCGGCGATGCATTTATTTCTGGGGTAAAGTAAATGCCTCTCCGTAGTTTTTCGCAAAAAAAAAAATGTTTAAATATGTGTGGAGAGAGAAAGAAAACTTCTGATAATAATGTACGCATCATCCTCGTCAATAAAAAGTAACTTTAAATATTTATGCGGCGATGCATTTAGTTCTGGGACAAAATAAATACCACTCCGTAGTGTTACGCAGAAACAACTTTAAATATGCGTGGAGAGGAAGGAAAATACTAATTATAGAGTACGCATCATCCTCGACGTTAACAAGAAACTTTAAACATTTATGCGGCGATGCATTTATTTCTGGGGCAAAGTAAATGCCTCTCCGTAGTGTTACGCAGAAATATCTTTAAATATGTGTGGAGAGAGGAAGGGAAAATCTAATGACAGATTACGCATCATCCTCGTCTATAGCAAGAAACCTTAAACATTTATGCGGCGATGCATTAATTTCTGGGTTAAAGTAAAAGCCTCTCCGTAGTGTTACGCAGAAATATCTTTAAATATGTGTGGAGAGAGGAAGGAAAAATCTAATGACGGAGTACGCATCATCCTCGTCGATAACAAGAAAGTTTAAACATTTATGCGGCGAAGCATTTACTTCTGGTCCAATGTAAATGCCTCTCCGTAGTTTTTTGAAAAAAATGTTTAATATGTGTGGAGAGAGGAAAAAAGCAACTTATAACATTGTACGCATCATCCTCGTCAATAAGAAGAAACTTGAGACATTTATGCGGCGATGCATTTATTTCTGGGGCAAAGTAAATGCCACTCCGTAGTGTTACGCAGAAACAGCTTTAAATATGCGTGGAGAGGAAGGAAAATACTAATTATAGAGTACGCATCATCCTCGTCGTTAACAAGAAACTTTAAACATTTATGCGGCGATGCATTTATTTCTGGGGCAAAGTAAATGCCACTCCGTAGTGTTACGCAGAAACAGCTTTAAATATGCGTGGAGAGGAAGGAAAATACTAATTATAAAGTACGCATCATCCTCGTCGATAACAAGAAACTTTAAACATTTATGCGGCGATGCATTTATTTCTGGGGTAAAGTAAATGCCTCTCCGTAGTTTTTCGAAAAAAAAATGTTTAAATATGTGTGGAGAGAGAAAGAAAACGTCTAATAATAATTTACGCATCATCCTCGTCAATAAAAAGAAACTTTAAATATTTATGCGGCGATGCATTTAGTTCTGGGACAAAGTAAATGCCACTCCGTAGTTTTACGCAGAAACATCTTATATATGTGTGGAGAGGAAAGAAAAATACTAATTATAGAGTACGCATCATCCTCGTCGATAAAAAAAACTTTAAACATTTATGCGGCGATGCATTTATTTCTGTGGCAAAGTAAATGCCACTCCGTAGTGTTACGCAGAAACAACTTTAAATATGCGTGGAGAGGAAGGAAAATACTAATTATAGAGTACGCATCATCCTCGTCGTTAACAAGAAACTTTAAACATTTATGCGGCGATGCATTTATTTCTGGGGCAAAGTAAATGCCTCTCCGTAGTGTTACGCAGAAATATCTTTAAATATGTGTGGAGAGAGGAAGGGAAAATCTAATGACAGATTACGCATCATCCTCGTCTATAGCAAGAAACCTTAAACATTTATGCGGCGATGCATTAATTTCTGGGTTAATGTAAAAGCCTCTCCGTAGTGTTACGCAGAAATATCTTTAAATATGTGTGGAGAGAGGAAGGAAAAATCTAATGACGGAGTACGCATCATCCTCGTCGATAACAAGAAAGTTTAAACATTTATGCGGCGAAGCATTTACTTCTGGTCCAAAGTAAATGCCTCTCTGTAGTTTTTTGAAAAAAAATGTTTAATTGTTGTGGAGAGAGGAAAAAAGCAACTTATAACATTGTACGCATCATCCTCGTCAATAAGAAGAAACTTGAGACATTTATGCGGCGATGCATTTATTTCTGGGGCAAAGTAAATGCCACTCCGTAGTGTTACGCAGAAACAGCTTTAAATATGCGTGGAGAGGAAGGAAAATACTAATTATAGAGTACGCATCATCCTCGTCGTTAACAAGAAACTTTAAACATTTATGCGGCGATGCATTTATTTCTGGGGCAAAGTAAATGCCACTCCGTAGTGTTACGCAGAAACAGCTTTAAATATGCGTGGAGAGGAAGGAAAATACTAATTATAGAGTACGCATCATCCTCGTCGATAACAAGAAACTTTAAACATTTATGCGGCGATGCATTTATTTCTGGGGTAAAGTAAATGCCTCTCCGTAGTTTTTCGAAAAAAAAATGTTTAAATATGTGTGGAGAGAGAAAGAAAACTTCTAATAATAATGTACGCATCATCCTCGTCAATAAAAAGAAACTTTAAATATTTATGCGGCGATGCATTTAGTTCTGGGGCAAAGTAAATGCCACTCCGTAGTAATACGCAGAAACATCTTTAAATATGTGTGGAGAGAGGAAGGAAAAATCTAATGACGGAGTACGCATCATCCTCGTCGATAAAAAGAAACTTTAAACATTTATGCGGCGATGCATTCATTTCTGGGGTAAAGTAAATGCCTCTCCGTAGTGTTACGCAGAAATATCTTAGAATATGTGTGGAGTCAGGAGGGGAAAATCTAATGATAGAGTATGAATCATCCTCGTCGATAACAAGAAACTTTAAACATTTATGCGGCGATGCATTTATTTCTGTGGTAAAGTAAATGCCTCTCCGTAGTGTCACGCAGAAATATCTTTAAATATGAGTGGAGAGAGGAAGGGAAAATCTAATGACAGATTACGCATCATCCTCGTCGATAGCAAGAAACCTTAAACAATTATGCGGCGATGCATTAATTTCTGGGGTAAAGTAAATGCATCTCCGTATTTTTTCGAAAAAATTCTTTAAATATCTGTGGAGAGAGGAAGGAAACATCTAATAATAGAGTACGCATAATCCTCGTCGATAACAAGAAACTTTAAACATTTATGCGGCGATGCGTTTATTTCTGGGGTAAAGTAAATGCCTCTCCGTAGTGTTACGCAGAAATATCTTTAATTATGAGTGGAGAGAGGAAAGGAAAATCTAATGACAGAGTACGCATTATCCCCGTCGATAACAAGAAACTTTAAACATTTATGCGGCGATGCATTTATTTCTGGGGTAAAGTAAATGCCTCTCCGTATTTTTTCGAAAAAATAATGTTTAATATGTGTAGAGAGAGGAAGAAAACTTCTGATATTAATGTACGCATCATCCTCGTTAATAAAAAGAAACTTTAAATAATTATGCGGCGATGCATTTATTTCTGGGGCAAAGTAAATACCACTCCGTAGTGTTACGCTGAAACATCTTTAAATATATGTGGAGAGGAAGGAAAATCCTAATTATAGAGTACGCATCATCCTCGTCGATAACAAGAAATTTTAAACATTTATGCGGCGATGCATTTATTTCTGGTCCAAAGTAAATGCCTCTCCGTAGTTTGTCGAAAAAAATTCTTTAAATATCTGTGGAGAGAGGAAGGAAACATCTAATTATAGAGTACGCATCATCCTCGTCGATAACAAGAAATTTTAAACATTTATGCGGCGAAGCATTTACTTCTGGTCCAAAGTAAATGCCTCTCCGTAGTTTTTTGAAAAAAAATGTTTAACATGTGTGGAGAGAGGAAAAAAGCAACTTATAACATTGTACGCATCATCCTCGTCAATAAGAAGAAACTTGAGACATTTATGCGGCGATGCATTTATTTCTGGGGCAAAGTAAATGCCACTCCGTAGTGTTACGCAGAAACAGCTTTAAATATGCGTGGAGAGGAAGGAAAATACTAATTATAGAGTACGCATCATCCTCGTCGATAGCAAGAAACCTTAAACAATTATGCGGCGATGCATTAATTTCTGGGGTAAAGTAAATGCATCTCCGTATTTTTTCGAAAAAAATTCTTTAAATATCTGTGGAGAGAGGAAGGAAACATCTAATAATAGAGTACGCATAATCCTCGTCAATAACAAGAAACTTTAAACATTTATGCGGCGATGCATTTATTTCTGGGGCAAAGTAAATGCCTCTCCGTAGTGTTACGCAGAAATATCTTTAATTATGTGTGGAGAGAGGAAAGGAAAATCTAATGACAGAGTACGCATTATCCCCGTCGATAACAAGAAACTTTAAAAATTTATGCGGCGATGCATTTATTTCTGGGGTAAAGTAAATGCCTCTCCGTATTTTTTCAAAAAAATAATGTTTAATATGTGTGGAGAGAGGAAGAAAACTTCTGATATTAATGTACGCATCATCCTCGTTAATAAAAAGAAACTTTAAATATTTATGCGGCGATGCATTTATTTCTGGGGCAAAATAAATGCCACTCCGTTTTGTTACTCTGAAACATCTTTAAATATATGTGGAGAGGAAGGAAAATACTAATTATAGTGTACGCATCATCCTCGTCGATAACAAGAAACTTTAAACATTTATGCGGCTATGCATTTATTTCTGGTCCAAAGTAAATGCCTCTCCGTAGTTTGTCGAAAAAAATTCTTTAAATATCTGTGGAGAGAGGAAGGAAACATCTAATTATAGAGAACGCATCATCCTCGTCGATAACAAGAAAGTTTAAACATTCATGCGGCGATGCATTTATTTCTGGTCCAAAGTAAATGCCTCTCCGTAGTTTTTTGAAAAAAAATGTTTAATATGTGTGGAGAGAGGAAAAAAGAATCTTATAACATTGTACGCATCATCCTCGTCAATAAGAAGAAACTTGAGACATTTATGCGGCGATGCATTTATTTCTGAGGCAATGTAAATGCCACTCCGTAGTGTTACGCAGAAACAGCTTTAAATATGCGTGGAGAGGAAGGAAAATACTAATTATAGAGTACGCATCATCCTCGTCGATATCAAGAAACTTTAAACTTTTATGCGGCGATGCATTTATTTCTGGTCCAAAGTAAATGCCTCTCCGTAGTGTTACGCAGAAATATCTTAGAATATGTGTGGAGAGAGGAAGGGAAAATCTAATGACAGATTACGCATCATCCTCGTCTATAGCAAGAAACCTTAAACATTTATGCGGCGATGCATTAATTTCTGGGTTAAAGTAAAAGCCTCTCCGTAGTGTTACGCAGAAATATCTTTAAATATGTGTGGAGAGAGGAAGGAAAAATCTAATGACGGAGTACGCATCATCCTCGTCGATAACAAGAAAGTTTAAACATTTATGCGGCGAAGCATTTACTTCTGGTCCAAAGTAAATGCCTCTCCGTAGTTTTTTGAAAAAAAATGTTTAACATGTGTGGAGAGAGAAAGAAAACTTCTAATAATAATGTACGCATCATCCTCGACAACAAAAAGAAACTTTAAATATTTATGCGGCGATGCATTTTGTTCTGGGGCAAAGTAAATGCCACTCCGTAGTGATACGCAGAAACATCTTTAAATATGTGTGGAGAGAGGAAGGAAACATCTAATTATAGAGTACGCATCATCCACGTCGATAACCAGAAACTTTAAACATTTATGGGGCGATGCATTTATTTCTGGGGTAAAGTAAATGCCTCTCCGTAGTGTTACGCAGAAATATCTTAGAATATGTGTGGAGTCAGGAGGGGAAAATCTAATGATAGAGTATGAATCATCCTCGTCGATAACAAGAAACTTTAAACATTTATGCGGCGATGCATGTATTTCTTTGGTAAAGTAAATGCCACTCCGTAGTGTTACGCAGAAACAGCTTTAAATATGCGTGGAGAGGAAGGAAAATACTAATTATAGAGTACGCATCATCCTCGTCGATAACAAGAAACTTTAAACATTTATGCGGCGATGCATTTATTTCTGGGGTAAAGTAAATGCCTCTCCGTAGTTTTTCGAAAAAAAAATGTTTAAATATGTGTGGAGAGAGAAAGAAAACTTCTAATAATAATGTACGCATCATCCTCGTCAATAAAAAGAAACTTTAAATATTTATGCGGCGATGCATTTAGTTCTGGGGCAAAGTAAATGCCACTCCGTAGTAATACGCAGAAACATCTTTAAATATGTGTGGAGAGAGGAAGGAAAAATCTAATGACGGAGTACGCATCATCCTCGTCGATAAAAAGAAACTTTAAACATTTATGCGGCGAAGCATTTACTTCTGGTCCAAAGTAAATGCCTCTCCGTAGTTTTTTGAAAAAAAATGTTTAATTGTTGTGGAGAGAGGAAAAAAGCAACTTATAACATTGTACGCATCATCCTCGTCAATAAGAAGAAACTTGAGACATTTATGCGGCGATGCATTTATTTCTGGGGCAAAGTAAATGCCACTCCGTAGTGTTACGCAGAAACAGCTTTAAATATGCGTGGAGAGGAAGGAAAATACTAATTATAGAGTACGCATCATCCTCGTCGTTAACAAGAAACTTTAAACATTTATGCGGCGATGCATTTATTTCTGGGGCAAAGTAAATGCCACTCCGTAGTGTTACGCAGAAACAGCTTTAAATATGCGTGGAGAGGAAGGAAAATACTAATTATAGAGTACGCATCATCCTCGTCGATAACAAGAAACTTTAAACATTTATGCGGCGATGCATTTATTTCTGGGGTAAAGTAAATGCCTCTCCGTAGTTTTTCGAAAAAAAAATGTTTAAATATGTGTGGAGAGAGAAAGAAAACTTCTAATAATAATGTACGCATCATCCTCGTCAATAAAAAGAAACTTTAAATATTTATGCGGCGATGCATTTAGTTCTGGGGCAAAGTAAATGCCACTCCGTAGTAATATTCAGAAACATCTTTAAATATGTGTGGAGAGAGGAAGGAAAAATCTAATGACGGAGTACGCATCATCCTCGTCGATAAAAAGAAACTTTAAACATTTATGCGGCGATGCATTCATTTCTGGGGTAAAGTAAATGCCTCTCCGTAGTGTTACGCAGAAATATCTTAGAATATGTGTGGAGTCAGGAGGGGAAAATCTAATGATAGAGTATGAATCATCCTCGTCGATAACAAGAAACTTTAAACATTTATGCGGCGATGCATTTATTTCTGTGGTAAAGTAAATGCCTCTCCGTAGTGTCACGCAGAAATATCTTTAAATATGAGTGGAGAGAGGAAGGGAAAATCTAATGACAGATTACGCATCATCCTCGTCGATAGCAAGAAACCTTAAACAATTATGCGGCGATGCATTAATTTCTGGGGTAAAGTAAATGCATCTCCGTATTTTTTCGAAAAAATTCTTTAAATATCTGTGGAGAGAGGAAGGAAACATCTAATAATAGAGTACGCATAATCCTCGTCGATAACAAGAAACTTTAAACATTTATGCGGCGATGCGTTTATTTCTGGGGTAAAGTAAATGCCTCTCCGTAGTGTTACGCAGAAATATCTTTAATTATGAGTGGAGAGGGGAAAGGAAAATCTAATGACAGAGTACGCATTATCCCCGTCGATAACAAGAAACTTTAAACATTTATGCGGCGATGCATTTATTTCTGGGGTAAAGTAAATGCCTCTCCGTATTTTTTCGAAAAAATAATGTTTAATATGTGTAGAGAGAGGAAGAAAACTTCTGATATTAATGTACGCATCATCCTCGTTAATAAAAAGAAACTTTAAATAATTATGCGGCGATGCATTTATTTCTGGGGCAAAGTAAATACCACTCCGTAGTGTTACGCTGAAACATCTTTAAATATATGTGGAGAGGAAGGAAAATCCTAATTATAGAGTACGCATCATCCTCGTCGATAACAAGAAATTTTAAACATTTATGCGGCGATGCATTTATTTCTGGTCCAAAGTAAATGCCTCTCCGTAGTTTGTCGAAAAAAATTCTTTAAATATCTGTGGAGAGAGGAAGGAAACATCTAATTATAGAGTACGCATCATCCTCGTCGATAACAAGAAATTTTAAACATTTATGCGGCGAAGCATTTACTTCTGGTCCAAAGTAAATGCCTCTCCGTAGTTTTTTGAAAAAAAATGTTTAACATGTGTGGAGAGAGGAAAAAAGCAACTTATAACATTGTACGCATCATCCTCGTCAATAAGAAGAAACTTGAGACATTTATGCGGCGATGCATTTATTTCTGGGGCAAAGTAAATGCCACTCCGTAGTGTTACGCAGAAACAGCTTTAAATATGCGTGGAGAGGAAGGAAAATACTAATTATAGAGTACGCATCATCCTCGTCGATAGCAAGAAACCTTAAACAATTATGCGGCGATGCATTAATTTCTGGGGTAAAGTAAATGCATCTCCGTATTTTTTCGAAAAAAATTCTTTAAATATCTGTGGAGAGAGGAAGGAAACATCTAATAATAGAGTACGCATAATCCTCGTCAATAACAAGAAACTTTAAACATTTATGCGGCGATGCATTTATTTCTGGGGCAAAGTAAATGCCTCTCCGTAGTGTTACGCAGAAATATCTTTAATTATGTGTGGAGAGAGGAAAGGAAAATCTAATGACAGAGTACGCATTATCCCCGTCGATAACAAGAAACTTTAAAAATTTATGCGGCGATGCATTTATTTCTGGGGTAAAGTAAATGCCTCTCCGTATTTTTTCAAAAAAATAATGTTTAATATGTGTGGAGAGAGGAAGAAAACTTCTGATATTAATGTACGCATCATCCTCGTTAATAAAAAGAAACTTTAAATATTTATGCGGCGATGCATTTATTTCTGGGGCAAAATAAATGCCACTCCGTTTTGTTACTCTGAAACATCTTTAAATATATGTGGAGAGGAAGGAAAATACTAATTATAGTGTACGCATCATCCTCGTCGATAACAAGAAACTTTAAACATTTATGCGGCTATGCATTTATTTCTGGTCCAAAGTAAATGCCTCTCCGTAGTTTGTCGAAAAAAATTCTTTAAATATCTGTGGAGAGAGGAAGGAAACATCTAATTATAGAGAACGCATCATCCTCGTCGATAACAAGAAAGTTTAAACATTCATGCGGCGATGCATTTATTTCTGGTCCAAAGTAAATGCCTCTCCGTAGTTTTTTGAAAAAAAATGTTTAATATGTGTGGAGAGAGGAAAAAAGAATCTTATAACATTGTACGCATCATCCTCGTCAATAAGAAGAAACTTGAGACATTTATGCGGCGATGCATTTATTTCTGAGGCAATGTAAATGCCACTCCGTAGTGTTACGCAGAAACAGCTTTAAATATGCGTGGAGAGGAAGGAAAATACTAATTATAGAGTACGCATCATCCTCGTCGATATCAAGAAACTTTAAACTTTTATGCGGCGATGCATTTATTTCTGGTCCAAAGTAAATGCCTCTCCGTAGTGTTACGCAGAAATATCTTAGAATATGTGTGGAGAGAGGAAGGGAAAATCTAATGACAGATTACGCATCATCCTCGTCTATAGCAAGAAACCTTAAACATTTATGCGGCGATGCATTAATTTCTGGGTTAAAGTAAAAGCCTCTCCGTAGTGTTACGCAGAAATATCTTTAAATATGTGTGGAGAGAGGAAGGAAAAATCTAATGACGGAGTACGCATCATCCTCGTCGATAACAAGAAAGTTTAAACATTTATGCGGCGAAGCATTTACTTCTGGTCCAAAGTAAATGCCTCTCCGTAGTTTTTTGAAAAAAAATGTTTAACATGTGTGGAGAGAGAAAGAAAACTTCTAATAATAATGTACGCATCATCCTCGTCAACAAAAAGAAACTTTAAATATTTATGCGGCGATGCATTTTGTTCTGGGGCAAAGTAAATGCCACTCCGTAGTGATACGCAGAAACATCTTTAAATATGTGTGGAGAGAGGAAGGAAACATCTAATTATAGAGTACGCATCATCCACGTCGATAACCAGAAACTTTAAACATTTATGGGGCGATGCATTTATTTCTGGGGTAAAGTAAATGCCTCTCCGTAGTGTTACGCAGAAATATCTTAGAATATGTGTGGAGTCAGGAGGGGAAAATCTAATGATAGAGTATGAATCATCCTCGTCGATAACAAGAAACTTTAAACATTTATGCGGCGATGCATGTATTTCTTTGGTAAAGTAAATGCCTCTCCGTAGTGTCACGCAGAAATATCTTTAAATATGTGTGGAGAGAGGAAGGGAAAATCTAATGACAGATTACGCATCATCCTCGTCGATAGCAAGAAACCTTAAACAATTATGCGGCGATGCATTAATTTCTGGGGTAAAGTAAATGCATCTCCGTATTTTTTCGAAAAAAATTCTTTAAATATCTGTGGAGAGAGGAAGGAAACACCTAATAATAGAGTACGCATAATCCTTGTCGATAACAAGAAACTTTAAACATTTATGCGGCGATGCATTTATTTCTGGGGCAAAGTAAATGCCTCTCCGTAGTGTTACGCAGAAATATCTTTAATTATGTGTGGAGAGAGGAAAGGAAAATCTAATGACAGAGTACGCATTATCCCCGTCGATAACAAGAAACTTTAAACATTTATGCGGCGATGCATTTATTTCTTGGGTAAAGTAAATGCCTCTCCGTATTTTTTCGGAAAAATAATGTTTAATATGTGTGGAGAGAGGAAGAAAACTTCTGATATTAATGTACGCATCATCCTCGTTAATAAAAAGAAACTTTAAATATTTATGCGGCGATGCATTTATTTCTGGGGCAAAGTAAATGCCACTCCGTAGTGTTACGCTGAAACATCTTTAAATATATGTGGAGAGGAAGGAAAATACTAATTATAGAGTACGCATCATCCTCGTCGATAACAAGAAACTTTAAACATTTATGCGGCGATGCATTTATTTCTGGTCCAAAGTAAATGCCTCTCCGTAGTGTTACGCAGAAATATCTTAGAATATGTGTGGAGAGAGGAAGGGAAAATCTAATGACAGATTACGCATCATCCTCGTCTATAGCAAGAAACCTTAAACATTTATGCGGCGATGCATTAATTTCTGGGTTAAAGTAAAAGCCTCTCCGTAGTGTTACGCAGAAATATCTTTAAATATGTGTGGAGAGAGGAAGGAAAAATCTAATGACGGAGTACGCATCATCCTCGTCGATAACAAGAAAGTTTAAACATTTATGCTTCGAAGCATTTACTTCTGGTCCAAAGTAAATGCCTCTCCGTAGTTTTTTGAAAAAAAATGTTTAACATGTGTGGAGAGGAAGGAAAATACTAATTATAGTGTACGCATCATCCTCGTCGATAACAAGAAACTTTAAACATTTATGCGGCGATGCATTTATTTCTGGTCCAAAGTAAATGCCTCTCCGTAGTTTGTCGAAAAAAATTCTTTAAATATCTGTGGAGAGAGGAAGGAAACATCTAATTATAGAGTACGCATCATCCTCGTCGATAACAAGAAAGTTTAAACATTCATGCGGCGATGCATTTATTTCTGGTCCAAAGTAAATGCCTCTCCGTAGTTTTTTGAAAAAAAAATGTTTAATATGTGTGGAGAGAGGAAAAAAGAATCTTATAACATTGTACGCATCATCCTCGTCAATAAGAAGAAACTTGAGACATTTATGCGGCGATGCATTTATTTCTGAGGCAATGTAAATGCCACTCCGTAGTGTTACGCAGAAACAGCTTTAAATATGCGTGGAGAGGAAGGAAAATACTAATTATAGAGTACGCATCATCCTCGTCGTTAACAAGAAACTTTAAACATTTATGCGGCGATGCATTTATTTCTGGGGCAAAGTAAATGCCACTCCGTAGTGTTACGCAGAAACAGCTTTAAATATGCGTGGAGAGGAAAGAAAATACTAATTATAGAGTACGCATCATCCTCGTCGATAACAAGAAACTTTAAACATTTATGCGGCGATGCATTTATTTCTGGGGTAAAGTAAATGCCTCTCCGTAGTTTTTCGAAAAAAAATGTTTAAATATGTGTGGAGAGAGAAAGAAAACTTCTAATAATAATGTACGCATCATCCTCGTCAATAAAAAGAAACTTTAAATATTTATGCGGCGATGCATTTATTTCTGGGGTAAAGTAAATGCCTCTCCGTAGTGTTACGCAGAAATATCTTAGAATATGTGTGGAGTCAGGAGGGGAAAATCTAATGATAGAGTATGAATCATCCTCGTCGATAACAAGAAACTTTAAACATTTATGCGGCGATGCATTTATTTCTGTGGTAAAGTAAATGCCTCTCCGTAGTGTCACGCAGAAATATCTTTAAATATGTGTGGAGAGAGGAAGGGAAAATCTAATGACAGATTACGCATCATCCTCGTCGATAGCAAGAAACCTTAAACAATTATGCGGCGATGCATTAATTTCTGGGGTAAAGTAAATGCATCTCCGTATTTTTTCGAAAAAAATTCTTTAAATATCTGTGGAGAGAGGAAGGAAACATCTAATAATAGAGTACGCATAATCCTCGTCGATAACAAGAAACTTTAAACATTTATGCGGCGATGCATTTATTTCTTGGGTAAAGTAAATGCCTCTCCGTATTTTTTCGGAAAAATAATGATTAATATGTGTGGAGAGAGGAAGAAAACTTCTGTTATTAATGTACGCATCATCCTCGTTAATAAAAAGAAACTTTAAATATTTATGCGGCGATGCATTTATTTCTGGTCCAAAGTAAATGCCTCTCCGTAGTTTGTCGAAAAAAATTCTATAAATATCTGTGGAGAGAGGAAGGAAACATCTAATTATAGAGTACGCATCATCCTCGTCGATAACAAGAAACTTTAAACATTCATGCGGCGATGCATTTATTTCTGGTCCAAAGTAAATGCCTCTCCGTAGTTTTTTGAAAAAAAAATGTTTAATATGTGTGGAGAGAGGAAAAAAGAATCTTATAACATTGTACGCATCATCCTCGTCAATAAGAAGAAACTTGAGATATTTATGCGGCGATGCATTTATTTCTCGGGCAATGTAAATGCCACTCCGTAGTGTTACGCAGAAACAGCTTTAAATATGCGTGGAGAGGAAGGAAAATACTATTTATAGAGTACGCATCATCCTCTTCGTTAACAAGAAACTTTAAACATTTATGCGGCGATGCATTTATTTCTGGGGTAAAGTAAATGCCTCTCCGTAGTTTTTCGCAAAAAAAAAATGTTTAAATATGTGTGGAGAGAGAAAGAAAACTTCTGATAATAATGTACGCATCATCCTCGTCAATAAAAAGTAACTTTAAATATTTATACGGCGATGCATTTAGTTCTGGGACAAAGTAAATGCCACTCCGTAGTTTTACGCAGAAACATCTTATATATGTGTGGAGAGGAAAGAAAAATACTAATTATAGAGTACGCATCATCCTCGTCGATAAAAAAAAAACTTTAAACATTTATGCGGCGATGCATTTATTTCTGGGGCAAAGTAAATGCCTCTCCTTAGTGTTACGCAAAGGTATCTTTAAATATGTGTGGAGAGAGGAAGAAAAAATCTAATAATAGAATGAGCACCATCCTCGTCGATAAAAAGAAACTGTAACCATTTATGCGGCGATGCATTTATTTTTGGGGCAAAGTAAATGCCTCTCCGTAGTTTTTAGAAAAACAAATCTTTAACTATGTGTGGCCAGGAAGGAAAAATCTAATAATACAGTACGCATCATCCTCGTCAATAGAAAGATTTTTTAAATATTTATGCGGCGCTGCATCTATTTCTGGGCCAAATTAAATGCCTCTCCATAGTGTTACGCAAAGATATCTTTAAATATGTGTGGAGAGAGGAAGGAAAAATCTAATAATAGAATGAGCACCATCCTCGTCGATAAGAAGAAACTGTAACCATTTATGCGGCGATGCATTTATTTCTGGGGTAAAGTAAATGCATCTCCGTAGTGTTACGCAGAGATATTTTTAAATATGTGTGGAGAGAGGAAGGAAAAATCTAATAATAGAATGAGCACCATCCTCGTCGATAAGAAGAAACTCTAACCATTTATGCGGCGATGCATTTATTTCTGGGGCAAAGTAAATGCATCTCCGTAGTGTTACGCAGAGATATCTTTAAGTATGTGTGGAGAGAGGAAGGAAAAATCTAATAATAGAGTGAGCATGATCCTTGTTGATAAGAAGAAACTGTAACCATTTATGCGGCGATGCATTTATTTCTGGAGAAAAGTAAATGCATCTCCGTAGTGTTACGCAGAGATATCTTTAAATATGTGTGGAGAGAGGAAGGAAAAATCTAATAATAGAGTGAGCACCATCCTCGTCGATAAGAAGAAACTGTAACCATTTATGCGGCGATGCATTTATTTCTGGGGCAAAGTAAATGCATCTCCGTAGTGTTACGCAGAGATATCTTTAAATATGTGTGGAGAGAGGAAGGAAAAATGTAATAATAGATTGAGCATGATCCTTGTTGATAAGAAGAAACTGTAACCATTTATGCGGCGATGCATTTATTTCTGGGGTAAAGTAAATGCATCTCCGTAGTGTTACGCAGAGATATCTTTAAATATGTGTGGAGAGAGGAAGGAAAAATCTAATAATAGAATGAGCACCATCCTCGTCGATAAGAAGAAACTGTAACCGTTTATGCGGAGATGCATTTATTTCTGGGGCAAAGTAAATGCATCTCCGTAGTGTTACGCAGTGATATATTTAAATTCGTTTGGAGAGAGGAAGGAAAAATCTAATAATAGAGTGAGCATCATCCTCGTTGATAAGAAGAAACTGTAACCATTTATGCGGCGATGCATTTATTTCTGGGGCAAAGTAAATGCATCTCCGAAGTGTTGCGCAGAGATATCTTTAAATATGTGTGGAGAGAGGAAGGAAAAATCTAATAATAGATTGAGCATGATCCTTGTTGATAAGAAGAAACTGTAACCATTTATGCGGCGATGCATTTATTTCTGGGGTAAAGTAAATGCATCTCCGTTGTGTTACGCAGAGATATCTTTAAATATGTGTGGAGAGAGGAAGGAAAAATCTAATAATAGATTGAGCATGATCCTTGTTGATAAGAAGAAACTGTAACCATTTATGCGGCGATGCATTTATTTCTGGGTTAAAGTAAATGCATCTCCGTAGTGTTACGCAGAGATATCTTTAAATATGTGTGGAGAGAGGAAGGAAAAATCTAATAATAGAATGAGCACCATCCTCGTCGATAAGAAGAAACTGTAACCGTTTATGCGGAGATGCATTTATTTCTGGGGCAAAGTAAATGCATCTCCGTAGTGTTATGCAGTGATATATTTAAATTCGTTTGGAGAGAGGAAGGAAAAATCTAATAATAGAGTGAGCATCATCCTCGTTGATAAGAAGAAACTGTAACCATTTATGCGGCGATGCATTTATTTCTGGGGCAAAGTCAATGCCTCTCCGTAGTTTTTCGAAAAACAAATCTTTAACTATGTGTGGGCAGGAAGGAAAAATCTAATAATACAGTACGCATCATCCTCGTCAATAAAAAGAAAATTTAAATATTTATGCGGCGATGAATCTATTTCTGTGCCAAAATTAATGCCTCTCCATAGTTTTTCGAAACAAACAAATTAAAATATGTGTGGAGAGAGGAAGGAACAATCTAATAATAGAGTACCCATTATCCTCGTCGATAACAAGAAACTTTAATTATTTATGCGGCTATGCATTTATTTCTGGGGTAAAGTAAATGCCTCTCCGTAATGTTACGCAGAAATATCTTTAATTATGTGTGGAGAGAGGAAAGGAAAATCTAATGACAGAGTACGCATTATCCCCATCGATAACAAGAAACTTTAAACATTTATGCGGCGATGCATTCATTTCTGGGGTAAAGTAAATGCCTCTCCGTAGTTTTTCGCAAAAAAAATGTTTAAATATGTGTGGAGAGAGAAAGAAAACTTCTGATAATAATGTACCCATCATCCTCGTCAATAAAAAGTAACTTTAAATATTTATGCGGCGATGCATTTAGTTCTGGGACAAAGTAAATGCCACTCCGTAGTTTTTTGCAGAAATATCTTAGAATATGTGTGGAGAGAGGAAGGGAAAATCTAATGACAGATTACGCATCATCCTCGTCGATAGCAAGAAATTTTAAACATTTATGCGGCGATGCATTTATTTCTGGGGCAAAGTAAATGCCTCTCCGTAGTGTTACGCAGAAATATCTTTAAATATGTGTGGAGAGAGGAAGGGAAAATCTAATGACAGATTACGCATCATCCTCGTCGATAGCAAGAAACCTTAAACAATTATGCGGCGATGCATTAATTTCTGGGGTAAAGTAAATGCATCTCCGTATTTTTTCGAAAAAAATTCTTTAAATATCTGTGGAGAGAGGAAGGAAACATCTAATAATAGAGTACGCATAATCCTCGTCGATAACAAGAAACTTTAAACATTTATGCGGCGATGCATTTATTTCTTGGGTAAAGTAAATGCCTCTCCGTATTTTTTCGGAAAAATAATGATTAATATGTGTGGAGAGAGGAAGAAAACTTCTGTTATTAATGTACGCATCATCCTCGTTAATAAAAAGAAACTTTAAATATTTATGCGGCGATGCATTTATTTCTGGTCCAAAGTAAATGCCTCTCCGTAGTTTGTCGAAAAAAATTCTATAAATATCTGTGGAGAGAGGAAGGAAACATCTAATTATAGAGTACGCATCATCCTCGTCGATAACAAGAAAGTTTAAACATTCATGCGGCGATGCATTTATTTCTGGTCCAAAGTAAATGCCTCTCCGTAGTTTTTTGAAAAAAAAATGTTTAATATGTGTGGAGAGAGGAAAAAAGAATCTTATAACATTGAACGCATCATCCTCGTCAATAAGAAGAAACTTGAGATATTTATGCGGCGATGCATTTATTTCTCGGGCAATGTAAATGCCACTCCGTAGTGTTACGCAGAAACAGCTTTAAATATGCGTGGAGAGGAAGGAAAATACTATTTATAGAGTACGCATCATCCTCTTCGTTAACAAGAAACTTTAAACATTTATGCGGCGATGCATTTATTTCTGGGGTAAAGTAAATGCCTCTCCGTAGTTTTTCGCAAAAAAAAAATGTTTAAATATGTGTGGAGAGAGAAAGAAAACTTCTGATAATAATGTACGCATCATCCTCGTCAATAAAAAGTAACTTTAAATATTTATACGGCGATGCATTTAGTTCTGGGACAAAGTAAATGCCACTCCGTAGTTTTACGCAGAAACATCTTATATATGTGTGGAGAGGAAAGAAAAATACTAATTATAGAGTACGCATCATCCTCGTCGATAAAAAAAAAACTTTAAACAGTTATGCGGCGATGCATTTATTTCTGGGGCAAAGTAAATGCCTCTCCTTAGTGTTACGCAAAGGTATCTTTAAATATGTGTGGAGAGAGGAAGAAAAAATCTAATAATAGAATGAGCACCATCCTCGTCGATAAAAAGAAACTGTAACCATTTATGCGGCGATGCATTTATTTTTGGGGCAAAGTAAATGCCTCTCCGTAGTTTTTAGAAAAACAAATCTTTAACTATGTGTGGCCAGGAAGGAAAAATCTAATAATACAGTACGCATCATCCTCGTCAATAGAAAGATTTTTTAAATATTTATGCGGCGCTGCATCTATTTCTGGGCCAAATTAAATGCCTCTCCATAGTGTTACGCAAAGATATCTTTAAATATGTGTGGAGAGAGGAAGGAAAAATCTAATAATAGAATGAGCACCATCCTCGTCGATAAGAAGAAACTGTAACCATTTATGCGGCGATGCATGTATTTCTGGGGCAAAGTAAATGCATCTCCTTAGTGTTACGCAAAGATATCTTTAAATATGTGTGGAGAGAGGAAGGAAAAATCTAATAATAGAATGAGCACCATCATCGTCGATAAGAAGAAACTGTAACCATTTATGCGGCGATGCATTTATTTCTGGGGTAAAGTAAATGCATCTCCGTAGTGTTACGCAGAGATATTTTTAAATATGTGTGGAGAGAGGAAGGAAAAATCTAATAATAGAATGAGCACCATCCTCGTCGATAAGAAGAAACTCTAACCATTTATGCGGCGATGCATTTATTTCTGGGGCAAAGTAAATGCATCTCCGTAGTGTTACGCAGAGATATCTTTAAGTATGTGTGGAGAGAGGAAGGAAAAATCTAATAATAGAGTGAGCATGATCCTTGTTGATAAGAAGAAACTGTAACCATTTATGCGGCGATGCATTTATTTCTGGAGAAAAGTAAATGCATCTCCGTAGTGTTACGCAGAGATATCTTTAAATATGTGTGGAGAGAGGAAGGAAAAATCTAATAATAGAGTGAGCACCATCCTCGTCGATAAGAAGAAACTGTAACCATTTATGCGGCGATGCATTTATTTCTGGGGCAAAGTAAATGCATCTCCGTAGTGTTACGCAGAGATATCTTTAAATATGTGTGGAGAGAGGAAGGAAAAATCTAATAATAGAATGAGCACCATCCTCGTCGATAAGATGAAACTGTAACCATTTATGCGGCGATGCATTTATTTCTGGGGCAAAGTAAATGCATCTCCGAAGTGTTACGCAGAGATATCTTTAAATATGTGTGGAGAGAGGAAGGAAAAATGTAATAATAGATTGAGCATGATCCTTGTTGATAAGAAGAAACTGTAACCATTTATGCGGCGATGCATTTATTTCTGGGGTAAAGTAAATGCATCTCCGTAGTGTTACGCAGAGATATCTTTAAATATGTGTGGAGAGAGGAAGGAAAAATCTAATAATAGAATGAGCACCATCCTCGTCGATAAGAAGAAACTGTAACCGTTTATGCGGAGATGCATTTATTTCTGGGGCAAAGTAAATGCATCTCCGTAGTGTTACGCAGTGATATATTTAAATTCGTTTGGAGAGAGGAAGGAAAAATCTAATAATAGAGTGAGCATCATCCTCGTTGATAAGAAGAAACTGTAACCATTTATGCGGCGATGCATTTATTTCTGGGGCAAAGTAAATGCATCTCCGAAGTGTTGCGCAGAGATATCTTTAAATATGTGTGGAGAGAGGAAGGAAAAATCTAATAATAGATTGAGCATGATCCTTGTTGATAAGAAGAAACTGTAACCATTTATGCGGCGATGCATTTATTTCTGGGGTAAAGTAAATGCATCTCCGTTGTGTTACGCAGAGATATCTTTAAATATGTGTGGAGAGAGGAAGGAAAAATCTAATAATAGATTGAGCATGATCCTTGTTGATAAGAAGAAACTGTAACCATTTATGCGGCGATGCATTTATTTCTGGGTTAAAGTAAATGCATCTCCGTAGTGTTACGCAGAGATATCTTTAAATATGTGTGGAGAGAGGAAGGAAAAATCTAATAATAGAATGAGCACCATCCTCGTCGATAAGAAGAAACTGTAACCGTTTATGCGGAGATGCATTTATTTCTGGGGCAAAGTAAATGCATCTCCGTAGTGTTATGCAGTGATATATTTAAATTCGTTTGGAGAGAGGAAGGAAAAATCTAATAATAGAGTGAGCATCATCCTCGTTGATAAGAAGAAACTGTAACCATTTATGCGGCGATGCATTTATTTCTGGGGCAAAGTCAATGCCTCTCCGTAGTTTTTCGAAAAACAAATCTTTAACTATGTGTGGGCAGGAAGGAAAAATCTAATAATACAGTACGCATCATCCTCGTCAATAAAAAGAAAATTTAAATATTTATGCGGCGATGAATCTATTTCTGTGCCAAAATTAATGCCTCTCCATAGTTTTTCGAAACAAACAAATTAAAATATGTGTGGAGAGAGGAAGGAACAATCTAATAATAGAGTACCCATTATCCTCGTCGATAACAAGAAACTTTAATTATTTATGCGGCTATGCATTTATTTCTGGGGTAAAGTAAATGCCTCTCCGTAATGTTACGCAGAAATATCTTTAATTATGTGTGGAGAGAGGAAAGGAAAATCTAATGACAGAGTACGCATTATCCCCATCGATAACAAGAAACTTTAAACATTTATGCGGCGATGCATTCATTTCTGGGGTAAAGTAAATGCCTCTCCGTAGTTTTTCGCAAAAAAAATGTTTAAATATGTGTGGAGAGAGAAAGAAAACTTCTGATAATAATGTACCCATCATCCTCGTCAATAAAAAGTAACTTTAAATATTTATGCGGCGATGCATTTAGTTCTGGGACAAAGTAAATGCCACTCCGTAGTTTTTTGCAGAAATATCTTAGAATATGTGTGGAGAGAGGAAGGGAAAATCTAATGACAGATTACGCATCATCCTCGTCGATAGCAAGAAATTTTAAACATTTATGCGGCGATGCATTTATTTCTGGGGCAAAGTAAATGCCTCTCCGTAGTGTTACGCAGAAATATCTTTAAATATGTGTGGAGAGAGGAAGGGAAAATCTAATGACAGATTACGCATCATCCTCGTCGATAGCAAGAAACTTTTAACATTTATGCGGCGATGCATTTATTTCTGGGGCAAAGTAAATGCCTCTCCGTAGTGTTACGCAGAAATATCTTTAAATATGTGTGGAGAGAGGAAGGAAACATCTAATTATAGAGTACACATCATCCACGTCGATAACAAGAAACTTTAAACATTTATGCGGCGATGCATTTATTTCTGGGGTAAAGTAAATGCCTCACCGTAGTGTTACGCAGAAATATCTTTAAATATGTGTGGAGAGAGGAAGGGAAAATCTAATGACAGATTACGCATCATCCTCGTCGATAGCAAGAAACTTTTAACATTTATGCGGCGATGCATTTATTTCTGGGGCAAAGTAAATGCCTCTCCGTAGTGTTACGCAGAAATATCTTTAAATATGTGTGGAGAGAGGAAGGAAACATCTAATTATAGAGTACGCATCATCCACGTCGATAACAAGAAACTTTAAACATTTATGCGGCGATGCATTTATTTCTGGGGTAAAGTAAATGCCTCTCCGTAGTGTTACGCAGAAATATCTTAGAATATGTGTGGAGAGAGGAAGGGAAAATCTAATGACAGATTACGCATCATCCTCGTCGATAGCAAGAAACCTAAAACATTTATGCGGCGATGCATTTATTTCTGGTCCAAAGTAAATGCCTCTCCGTAGTTTTTTGAAAAAAAAAATGTTTAATATGTGTGGAGAGAGGAAAAAAGAATCTTATAACATTGTACGCATCATCCTCGTCAATAAGAAGAAACTTGAGACATTTATGCGGCGATGCATTTATTTCTGAGGCAATGTAAGTGCCACTCCGTAATGTTACGCAGAAACAGCTTTAAATATGCGTGGAGAGGAAGGAAAATACTAATTATAGAGTACGCATCATCCTCGTCGTTAACAAGAAACTTTAAACATTTATGCGGCGATGCATTTATTTCTGGGGCAAAGTAAATTCCACTCCGTAGTGTTACGCAGAAACAGCTTTAAATATGCGTGGAGAGGAAGGAAAATACTAATTATAGAGTACGCATCATCCTCGTCGATAACAAGAAACTTTAAACATTTATGCGGCGATGCATTTATTTCTGGGGTAAAGTAAATGCCTCCCCGTAGTTTTTCGAAAAAAAAATGTTTAAATATGTGTGGAGAGAGAAAGAAAACTTCTAATAATAATGTACGCATCATCCTCGTCAATAAAAAGAAACTTTAAATATTTATGCGGCGGTGCATTTTGTTCTGGGGCAAAGTAAATGCCACTCCGTAGTGATACGCAGAAACATCTTTAAATATGTGTGGAGAGAGGAAGGAAAAATCTAATGACGGAGTACGCATCATCCTCGTCGATAAAAAGAAACTTTAAACATTTATGCGGCGATGCATTTATTTCTGGGGCAAAGTCAATGCCTCTCCGTAGTTTTTCGAAAAAAAAAATCTTTAAATATATGTGGAGAGAGGAAGGAAACATCTAATTATAGAGTACGCATCATCCACGTCGATAACCAGAAACTTTAAACATTTATGGGGCGATGCATTTATTTCTGGGGTAAAGTAAATGCCTCTCCGTAGTGTCACGCAGAAATATCTTTAAATATGTGTGGAGAGAGGAAGGGAAAATCTAATGACAGATTACGCATCATCCTCGTCGATAGCAAGAAACCTTAAACAATTATGCGGCGATGCATTAATTTCTGGGGTAAAGTAAATGCATCTCCGTATTTTTTCGAAAAAAATTCTTTAAATATCTGTGGAGAGAGGAAGGAAACATCTAATAATAGAGTACGCATAATCCTCGTCGATAACAAGAAACTTTAAACATTTATGCGGCGATGCATTTATTTCTGGGGCAAAGTAAATGCCTCTCCGTAGTGTTACGCAGAAATATCTTTAATTATGTGTGGAGAGAGGAAAGGAAAATCTAATGACAGAGTACGCATTATCCCCGTCGATAACAAGAAACTTTAAACATTTATGCGGCGATGCATATATTTCTTGGGTAAAGTAAATGCCCCTCCGTATTTTTTCGAAAAAATAATGTTTAATATGTGTGGAGAGAGGAAGAAAACTTCTGATATTAATATACGCATCATCCTCGTTAATAAAAAGAAACTTTAAATATTTATGCGGCGATGCATTTATTTCTGGGGCAAAGTAAATGCCACTCCGTAGTGTTACGCTGAAACATCTTTAAATATATGTGGAGAGGAAGGAAAATACTAATTATAGAGTACGCATCATCCTCGTCGATAACAAGAAACTTTAAACATTTATGCGGCGATGCATTTATTTCTGGTCCAAAGTAAATGCCTCTCCGTAGTTTGTCGAAAAAAATTCTATAAATATCTGTGGAGAGAGGAAGGAAACATCTAATTATAGAGTACGCATCATCCTCGTCGATAACAAGAAAGTTTAAACATTCATGCGGCGATGCATTTATTTCTGGTCCAAAGTAAATGCCTCTCCGTAGTTTTTTGAAAAAAAAATGTTTAATATGTGTGGAGAGAAGAAAAAAGAATCTTATAACATTGTACGCATCATCCTCGTCAATAAGAAGAAACTTGAGACATTTATGCGGCGATGCATTTATTTCTGGGGCAATGTAAATGCCACTCCGTAGTGTTACGCTGAAACAGCTTTAAATATGCGTGGAGAGGAAGGAAAATACTATTCATAGAGTACGCATCATCCTCGTCGTTAACAAGAAACTTTAAACATTTATGCGGCGATGCATTTATTTCTGGGGTAAAGTAAATGTCTCTCCGTAGTTTTTCGCAAAAAAAAAAATGTTTAAATATGTGTGGAGAGAGAAAGAAAACTTCTGATAATAATGTACGCATCATCCTCGTCAATAAAAAGTAACTTTAAATATTTATGCGGCGATGCATTTAGTTCTGGGACAAAGTAAATGCCACTCCGTAGTTTTACGCAGAAACATCTTATATATGTGTGGAGAGGAAAGAAAAATACTAATTATAGAGTACGCATCATCCTCGTCGATAAAAAAAAACTTTAAACATTTATGCGGCGATGCATTTATTTCTGGGGCAAAGTAAATGCCTCTCCGTAGTGTTACGCAGAAATATCTTTAAATATGTGAGGAGTGAGGAATGAAAAATCTAATAATAGAGTGACCATCTTCCCCGTCGATAAGAAGAAACTGTAAACATTTATGCGGCGATGCATGTATTTTTGGGGCAAAGTAAATGCCTCTCCGTAGTTTTTCGAAAAACAAATCTTTAACTATGTGTGGCCAGGAAGGAAAAATCTAATAATACAGTACGCATCATCCTCGTCAATAGAAAGATTTTTTAAATATTTATGCGGCGCTGCATCTATTTCTGGGCCAAATTAAATGCCTCTCCTTAGTGTTACGCAAAGATATCTTTAAATATGTGTGGAGAGAGGAAGGAAAAATCTAATAATAGAATGAGCACCATCCTCGTCGATAAGAAGAAACTGTAACCATTTATGCGGCGATGCATGTATTTCTGGGGCAAAGTAAATGCATCTCCGTAGTGTCACGCAGAAATATCTTTAAATATGAGTGGAGAGAGGAAGGGAAAATCTAATGACAGATTACGCGTCATCCTCGTCGATAGCAAGAAACCTTAAACAATTATGCGGCGATGCATTAATTTCTGGGGTAAAGTAAATGCATCTCCGTATTTTTTCGAAAAAAAATCTTTAAATATCTGTGGAGAGAGGAAGGAAACATCTAATAATAGAGTACGCATAATCCTCGTCGATAACAAGAAACTTTAAACATTTATGCGGCGATGCATTTATTTCTGGGGCAAAGTAAATGCCTCTCCGTAGTGTTACGCAGAAATATCTTTAATTATGTGTGGAGAGAGGAAAGGAAAATCTAATGACAGAGTACGCATTATCCCCGTCGATAACAAGAAACTTTAAACATTTATGCGGCGATGCATTTATTTTTGGGGTAAAGTAAATGCCTCTCCGTATTTTTTCGAAAAAATAATGTTTAATATGTGTGGAGAGAGGAAGAAAACTTCTGATATTAATGTACGCATAATCCTCGTCGATAACAAGAAACTTTAAATATTTATGCGGCGATGCATTTATTTCTGGGGCAAAGTAAATACCACTCCGTAGTGTTACGCTGAAACATCTTTAAATATATGTGGAGAGGAAGGAAAATACTAATTATAGAGTACGCATCATCCTCGTCGATAACAAGAAACTTTAAACATTTATGCGGCGATGCATTTATTTCTGGTCCAAAGTAAATGCCTCTCCGTAGTTTGTCGAAAAAAATTCTTTAAATATCTGTGGAGAGAGGAAGGAAACATCTAATTATAGAGTACGCATCATCCTCGTCGATAACAAGAAAGTTTAAACATTCATGCGGCGATGCATTTATTTCTGGGGCAAAGTAAATGCCTCTCCGTAGTGTTACGCAGAAATATCTTTAATTATGTGTGGAAAGAGGAAAGGAAAATCTAATGACGGAGTACGCATCATCCTCGTCGATAACAAGAAAGTTTAAACATTCATGCGGCGATGCATTTATTTCTGGGGCAATGTAAATGCAACTCCGTAGTGTTACGCAGAAACAGCTTTAAATATGCGTGGAGAGGAAGGAAAATACTAATTATAGAGTACGCATCATCCTCGTCGTTAACAAGAAACTTTAAACATTTATGCGGCGATGCATTTATTTCTGGGGTAAAGTAAATGCCTTTCCGTAGTTTTTCGCAAAAAAAAAAAAAAATGTTTAACACTAGAACGGCGGTAGGGGTCATTTTGACACCTGAGCACTTTCGTCTTTGGATCACTTTTGTTTGGTTGGAAGAAATCGTTCGAAATTTTTTGACTTTTCCTAAATACATAACATATATTTCTTTAAAAAAAATCAGCATTCTAGATTTGTTAGTTTTTGAAATATTTGCATGTATTCCTAGAACGGCGGACGGGGGTCATTTTGACCCCTTTGGTAAAATAGTCTTTGTACGCGAAGCATTGTGAAACCATGAGAAAAATTCAGTGATAAGCTTATTTTCGGATGCATTTATACTGTCTCCCAGAGAAATACAAACCAGGGTGGTCACACTATATTGTTATTTCTAAGATAGTTGTTTAGCTTTTTTCCATTATTTTGAAGAAAATGTTTCAAAAAAAAAAAAAAAAAAAAGCAGGTGCAGGGTTTTTTATACTTACATTTCTTTTCACAAATAGACAAATGTATTTTCACATTTGTTACTTTTGTTAGTTCAGATTACTCGCAGCAGGTGGTAACCGTAGGGGAGGGATTTTATGATTTGAGTACGAAATCCATTGTTCCTAAGGCAGGCAGTTGAACGTATATCTTCCCGCTTTCATCGACAAAAGGGTGTCAGTTTTTTGGCCATAATCCCTTTCTTTGCACCTGTCTGTTTTCGTTCTCGCAATAAAAGAAACATAGATGACGCCGGTGAAATGAATCCAGGTCCCTGTGTGGAACGCGCGAATACCAGTGACAGTTTGGCGGGAAAATTCTGCCGTCACATTCATTATCGCCTTACCTTTATTCTGTGAATGATACGCTGAAACATAAACTCTGTCGTTTGCTGATATTCTCACTTTTTTCATCTTATTTTCAAATTTTACAAATTTTTTATAAGCGAAAAAGAGGTCTTACTAATGAAGAAATTAAAAAATTGTTGCAGGAGCTCTCTGAAAATGAGTCTGACGGAGGTGAAAATGATAATTTTTGTGTAGAATCTGAAGATGAATTTCAGACACAAACTATCAGTGAATCCGAGGACAGTGATATGAACGAAGAACAGCTAAGCAGAAATAAACGAAAAAAAGCGGATCAGGGTATTATCAAAACTGTTTTCACTGCCCCTGATAACACTATCTGGAATGAAATAAATTCTAAAAATTCAGCTTGCGGCCGTGTTCCTGCTTATAATGTTCTAAAAGAAACGGTGGGACCTACATCTTTTGCAAAGACTCGTGTTTTTAAGGACAAAGAGTCTAGTGCTTTCAAGCTTTTCATTGACGATGCTATCTTGTACATATAAAGAAATGTACAGAATCAGAAGCTCATCGACAACGTGGAAATAACGACTGGAGTTTATTTCTAGCTGAGTTAGAGGCTTTTGTTGCTATATTATATATTCGTGGAGCAATAGGGCAAAGGGTTTAGATTTATATTCATTGTGGTCTGAAGCATGGGGCATACTATTTTGCAAAGAAACTATCTCAAGAGATAGGTTCAAAGAAATAAAAAGATTTTTGAGGTTTGACGAAAAAACAACAAGATCTAGTCGATTACAGACTGATAAATTTGCTCTTGCATCTGAAATGTGGAATAAATTTATTGAAAATTGCAAAACATGCTACCGACCAGGACAAAATATTACAGTTGATGAACAATTGTTCCCATCTAAAGCTAGATGTAAATTTACGCAATATATGCCAAATAAACCTGATAAATTTGGAATAAAATTTTGGTTATCTGTTGACGTTGATACTAAATACCTCTTGAATGGATTTCCTTATCTAGGAAAAGATGAAACAGCAAATCCTCAATTACATTTATCTGAAAATGTTGTCATGAAATTAACAGATCCCCATCTAAACAAAGGGAGGAATATTACGACAGATAGTTACTTTACTAGCATCAATTTAGCTGAAATGCTAAAATCTAAAAATACAACTTTGGTTGGCACAATGAAAAAGAACAGAAGAGAAATTCCTATAGCTTTGAAAAATATGCGCAGTACTCTTTATTCATCGAAGATAGTGGAACATTATAATATGACACTTACCATCTATCAAGCCAAACGAAACAAAAGTGTTTTTCTATTGAGCTCATTACATTCTACTGTAAAAACTGAGGACAGCCTGAAAAAGTTGCCAGATTCAATAGATTATTACAACGCAACAAAGTGTGGTGTGGATATTCGTGATCAGATGTGCCGAAAATACTCCGTTAAATCTGCTTCTAGACGATGGCCTGTACATATCTTTTTCAATATTTTAGATCATGCAGCTTTGAACGCCTGGATAATTTATAAAAGTGTAACAGGCAAGCCCATCAGTAGAAGAGATTTTCTGTTGAAATTAGGAGAGGAATTAAGAATGGTTCTTATGGCTTAAAAACTCGCAAAGATCCTTCCTGAACCTTCAGAAAAAACAAACGAAAATAAATTGAATATAAAGAGAAAAAAGTGTCAAGTACAGAAATACAATGGAAACAAATCTCAAGAATTTTGTGCATCGTGTTCCAAAGTTGTGTGCGGAAAATACACTGGAAAAATTGTTAAAAATTATTTTTGTATCAATTGCATTAATGTCTAATACATGTACGGGACTATGTTAAGCATTAAAAAAATTCAAACGAAATGCTTTAGATATAAATCATTCAGCTACATTTATAATGAACTAAAGGAAACAACAGAATACGTTTCTCATTTATTGGATTCAGAGTGTGGTTCATTCGGCGAGTAAGTAGATTTAAAAAAAATTATTATTTTATAAATTGTGTTTTATTTTAGTTAACATTGGTTTTAATTTTTGAAAACATTTATTTTAAACCATTTTTTATGTCAAATTAATGAGTTTTTTGAGTAGTTTAGTATGTACCAAATTGATCGCCTTGCAGCCGCTACATACACATTACTTTAAAAATTAAATAAAATATCGAGTAATATTAACTATAAATTATGAAATACAGGGAAATTACATATTTGTCACAATGTATGCCATTTAAAATTGTTTTAGCATTGTTATTTCAGTAGTTTCATCGAGGGGTCAAATTGACCCCTTCCGCCGTTCCAGTAGGTAAAATTTTGCCGCCGTTCTAGTGTTAAATATGTGTGGAGAGAGAAAGAAAACTTCTGATAATAATGTACGCATCATCCTCGTCAATAAAAAGTAACTTTAAATATTTATGCGGCGATGCATTTAGTTCTGGGACAAAGTAAATGCCACTCCGTAGTTTTACGCAGAAACATCTTATATATGTGTGGAGAGGAAAGAAAAATACTAATTATAGAGTACGCATCATCCTCGTCGATAAAAAAAACTTTAAACATTTATGCGGCGATGCATTTATTTCTGTGGCAAAGTAAATGCCACTCCGTAATGTTACGCAGAAACAACTTTAAATATGCGTGGAGAGGAAGGAAAATACTAATTATAGAGTACGCATCATCCTCGTCGTTAACAAGAAACTTTAAACATTTATGCGGCGATGCATTTATTTCTGGGGCAAAGTAAATGCCTCTCCGTAGTGTTACGCAGAAATATCTTTAAATATGTGTGGAGAGAGGAAGGGAAAATCTAATGACAGATTACGCATCATCCTCGTCTATAGCAAGAAACCTTAAACATTTATGCGGCGATGCATTAATTTCTGGGTTAAAGTAAAAGCCTCTCCGTAGTGTTACGCAGAAATATCTTTAAATATGTGTGGAGAGAGGAAGGAAAAATCTAATGACGGAGTACGCATCATCCTCGTCGATAACAAGAAAGTTTAAACATTTATGCGGCGAAGCATTTACTTCTGGTCCAAAGTAAATGCCTCTCCGTAGTTTTTTGAAAAAAAATGTTTAATATGTGTGGAGAGAGGAAAAAAGCAACTTATAACATTGTACGCATCCTCCTCGTCAATAAGAAGAAACTTGAGACATTTATGCGGCGATGCATTTATTTCTGGGGCAAAGTAAATGCCACTCCGTAGTGTTACGCAGAAACAGCTTTAAATATGCGTGGAGAGGAAGGAAAATACTAATTATAGAGTACGCATCATCCTCGTCGTTAACAAGAAACTTTAAACATTTATGCGTCGATGCATTTATTTCTGGGGCAAAGTAAATGCCACTCCGTAGTGTTACGCAGAAACAGCTTTAAATATGCGTGGAGAGGAAGAAAAATACTAATTATAGAGTACGCATCATCCTCGTCGATAACAAGAAACTTTAAACATTTATGCGGCGATGCATTTATTTCTGGGGTAAAGTAAATGCCTCTCCGTAGTTTTTCGAAAAAAAAATGTTTAAATATGTGTGGAGAGAGAAAGAAAACTTCTAATAATAATGTACGCATCATCCTCGTCAATAAAAAGAAACTTTAAATATTTATGCGGTGATGCATTTAGTTCTGGGGCAAAGTAAATGCTACTCCGTAGTGATACGCAGAAACATCTTTAAATATGTGTGGAGAGAGGAAGGAAAAATCTAATGACGGAGTACGCATCATCCTCGTCGATAAAAAGAAACTTTAAACATTTATGCGGCGATGCATTTATTTCTGGGGTTAAGTAAATGCCTCTCCGTAGTGTTACGCAGAAATATCTTAGAATATGTGTGGAATCAGGAGGGGAAAATCTAATGATAGAGTATGAATCATCCTCGTCGATAACAAGAAACTTTAAACATTTATGCGGCGATGCATTTATTTCTGTGGTAAAGTAAATGCCTCTCCGTAGTGTCACGCAGAAATATCTTTAAATATGAGTGGAGAGAGGAAGGGAAAATCTAATGACAGCATTACGCATCATCCTCGTCGATAGCAAGAAACCTTAAACAATTATGCGGCGATGCATTAATTTCTGGGGTAAAGTAAATGCATCTCCGTATTTTTTCGAAAAAAATTCTTTAAATATCTGTGTAGAGAGGAAGGAAACATCTAATAATAGAGTACGCATAATCCTCGTCGATAACAAGAAACTTTAAACATTTATGCGGCGATGCGTTTATTTCTGGGGTAAAGTAAATGCCTCTCCGTAGTGTTACGCAGAAATATCTTTAATTATGTGTGGAGAGAGGAAAGGAAAATCTAATGACAGAGTACGCATTATCCCCGTCGATAACAAGAAACTTTAAACATTTATGCGGCGATGCATTTATTTCTGGGGTAAAGTAAATGCCTCTCCGTAGTTTTTTGAAAAAAAATGTTTAATATGTGTGGAGAGAGGAAAAAAGCATCTTATAACATTGTACGCATCATCCTCGTCAATAAGAAGAAACTTGAGACATTTATGCGGCGATGCATTTATTTCTGGGGCAATGTAAATGCCACTCCGTAGTGTTACGCAGAAACAGCTTTAAATATGCGTGGAGAGGAAGGAAAATACTAATTATAGAGTACGCATCATCCTCGTCGTTAACAAGAAACTTTAAACATTTATGCGGCGATGCATTTATTTCTGGGGTAAAGTAAATGCCTCTCCGTAGTTTTTCGCAAAAAAAAAATGGTTAAATATGTGTGGAGAGAGAAAGAAAACTTCTGATAATAATGTACGCATCATCCTCGTCAATAAAAAGTAACTTTAAATATTTATGCGGCGATGCATTTAGTTCTGGGACAAAGTAAATGCCACTCCGTAGTTTTACGCAGAAACATCTTATATATGTGTGGAGAGGAAAGAAAAATACTAATTATAGAGTACGCATCATCCTCGTCGATAAAAAAAAACTTTAAACATTTATGCGGCGATGCATTTATTTCTGGGGCAAAGTAAAAATGCCTCTCCGTAGTGTTACGCAGAAATATCTTAGAATATGTGTGGAGAGAGGAAGGGAAAATCTAATGACAGATTACGCATCATCCTCGTCTATAGCAAGAAACCTTAAACATTTATGCGGCGATGCATTAATTTCTGGGTTAAAGTAAAAGCCTCTCCGTAGTGTTACGCAGAAATATCTTTAAATATGTGTGGAGAGAGGAAGGAAAAATCTAATGACGGAGTACGCATCATCCTCGTCGATAACAAGAAAGTTTAAACATTTATGCGGCGAAGCATTTATTTCTGGTCCAAAGTAAATGCCTCTCCGTAGTTTTTTGAAAAAAAATGTTTAACATGTGTGGAGAGAGGAAAAAAGCAACTTATAACATTGTACGCATCATCCTCGTCAATAAGAAGAAACTTGAGACATTTATGCGGCGATGCATTTATTTCTGGGGCAAAGTAAATGCCACTCCGTAGTGTTACGCAGAAACAGCTTTAAATATGCGTGGAGAGGAAGGAAAATACTAATTATAGAGTACGCATCATCCTCGTCGATAGCAAGAAACCTTAAACAATTATGCGGCGATGCATTAATTTCTGGGGTAAAGTAAATGCATCTCCGTATTTTTTCGAAAAAAATTCTTTAAATATCTGTGGAGAGAGGAAGGAAACATCTAATAATAGAGTACGCATAATCCTCGTCGATAACAAGAAACTTTAAACATTTATGCGGCGATGCATTTATTTCTGGTCCAAATTAAATGCCTCTCCGTAGTTTGTCGAAAAAAATTCTATAAATATCTGTGGAGAGAGGAATTAAACATCTAATTATAGAGTACGCATCATCCTCGTCGATAACAAGAAAGTTTAAACATTCATGCGGCGATGCATTTATTTCTGGTCCAAAGTAAATGCCTCTCCGTAGTTTTTTTGAAAAAAAAAATGTTTAATATGTGTGGAGAGAGGAAAAAAGAATCTTATAACATTGTACGCATCATCCTCGTCAATAAGAAGAAACTTGAGACATTTATGCGGTGATGCATTTATTTCTGGGGCAATGTAAATGCCACTCCGTAGTGTTACGCAGAAACAGCTTTAAATATGCGTGGAAAGGAAGGAAAATACTATTTATAGAGTACGCATCATCCTCGTCGTTAACAAGAAACTTTAAACATTTATGCGGCGATGCTTTTATTTCTGGGGTAAAGTAAATGCCTCTCCGTAGTTTTTCGCAAAAAAAAAATGTTTAAATGTGTGTGGAGAGAGAAAGAAAACTTCTGATAATAATGTACGCATCATCCTCGTCAATAAAAAGTAACTTTAAATATTTATGCGGCGATGCATTTAGTTCTGGGACAAAGTAAATGCCACTCCGTAGTTTTACGCAGAAACATCTTATATATGTGTGGAGAGGAAAGAAAAATACTAATTATAGAGTACGCATCATCCTCGTCGATAAAAAAAAACTTTAAACATTTATGCGGCGATGCATTTATTTCTGGGGCAAAGTAAATGCCTCTCCGTAGTGTTACGCAGAAATATCTTTAAATATGTGAGGAGTGAGGAATGAAAAATCTAATAATAGAGTGACCATCATCCCCGTCGATAAGAAGAAACTGTAAACATTTATGCGGCGATGCATTTATTTCTGTGGCAAAGTAAATGCCTCTCCTTAGTGTTACGCAAAGGTATCTTTAAATATGTGTGGAGAGAGGAAGGAAAAATCTAATAATACAATGAGCACCATCCTCGTCGATAAAAAGAAATTGTAACCATTTATGCGGCGATGCATTTATTTTTGGGGCAAAGTAAATGCCTCTCCGTAGTTTTTCGAAAAACAAATCTTTAACTATGTGTGGCCAGGAAGGAAAAATCTAATAATACAGTACGCATCATCCTTGTCAATAGAAAGATTTTTTAAATGTTTATGCGGCGCTGCATCTATTTCTGGGCCAAATTAAATGCCTCTCCTTAGTGTTACGCAAAGATATCTTTAAATATGTGTGGAGAGAGGAAGGAAAAGTCTAATAATAGAATGAGCACCATTCTCGTCGATAAGAAGAAACTGTAAACATTTATGCGGCGATGCATGTATTTCTGGGGCAATGTAAATGCATCTCCTTAGTGTTACGCAAAGATATCTTTAAATATGTTTGGAGAGAGGAAGGAAAAATCTAATAATAGAATGAGCACCATCCTCGTCGATAAGAAGAAACTGTAACCATTTATGCGGCGAGGCATTTATTTCTGGGGCAAAGTAAATGCATCTCCTTAGTGTTACGCAAAGATATCTTTAAATATGTGTGGAGAGAGGAAGGAAAAATCTAATAATAGAATGAGCACCATCCTCGTCGATAAGAAGAAACTGTAATCATTTATGCGGCGATGCATTTATTTCTGGGGCAAAGTAAATGCATCTCCGTAGTGTTACGCAAAGATATCTTTAAATATGTAGGGAGAGAGGAAGGAAAAATCTAATACTAGAGTGAGCATCATCCTCGTTGATAAGAAGAAACTGTAACCATTTATGCGGCGATGCATTTATTTCAGGGGCAAAGTAAATGCATCTCCGTAGTGTTACGCAAAGATATCTTTAAATATGTAGGGAGAGAGGAAGGAAAAATCTAATAATAGAGTGAGCATGATCCTTGTTGATAAGAAGAAACTGTAACCACTTATGCGGCGATGCATTTATTTCTGGGGTAAAGTAAATGCATCTCCGTAGTGTTACGCAGAGATATTTTTAAATATGTGTGGAGAGAGCAAGGAAAAATCTAATAATAGAATGAGCACCATCCTCGTCGATAAGAAGAAACTCTAACCATTTATGCGGCGATGCATTTATTTCTGGGGCAAAGTAAATGCATCTCCGTAGTGTTACGCAGAGATATCTTTAAGTATGTGTGGAGAGAGGAAGGAAAAATCTAATAATAGAGTGAGCATGATCCTTGTTGATAAGAAGAAACTGTAACCATTTATGCGGCGATGCATTTATTTCTGGGGTAAAGTAAATGCATCTCCGTAGTGTTACGCAGAGATATCTTTAAATATGTGTGGAGAGAGGAAGGAAAAATCTAATAATAGAATGAGCACCATCCTCGTCGATAAGAAGAAACTGTAACCATTTATGCGGAGATGCATTTATTTCTGGGGCAAAGTAAATGCATCTCCGTAGTGTTACGCAGTGATATATTTAAATTCGTTTGGAGAGAGGAAGGAAAAATCTAATAATAGAGTGAGCATCATCCTCGTTGATTAGAAGAAACTGTAACCATTTATGCGGCGATGCATTTATTTCTGGGGCAAAGTAAATGCCTCTCCGTAGTGTTACGCAGAAATATCTTTAAATATGTGAGGAGTGAGGAATGAAAAATCTAATAATAGAGTGACCATCATCCCCGTCGATAAGAAGAAACTGTAACCATTTATGCGGCGATGCATTTATTTCTGGGCAAAGTCAATGCCTCTCCGTAGTTTTTCGAAAAACAAATCTTTAACTATGTGTGGGCAGGAAGGAAAAATCTAATAATACAGTACGCATCATCCTCGTCAATAAAAAGAAAATTTAAATATTTATGCGGCGATGAATCTATTTCTGTGCCAAAATTAATGCCTCTCCATAGTTTTTCGAAACAAACAAATTAAAGTATGTGTGGAGTGAGGAAGGAACAATCTAATAATAGAGTACCCATTATCCTCGTCGATAACAAGAAACTTTAATTATTTATGCGGCTATGCATTTATTTCTGGGGTAAAGTAAATGCCTCTCCGTAATGTTACGCAGAAATATCTTTAAATATGTGTGGAGAGAGGAAGGAAAAATCTAATAATAGAGTGAGCATCCAGGGGCGTAAATCCCGAGGCGGTCTGGGGGGGTGCAGCACCCCCCCCCCCCTCCCTGAAGAAATCAGTCGGAAAATTACCAGATCGCCTTCAAAAGTATCTTTAGTCGAAAAAAAATATTATTAACCTATAAAAACGTACCTATAAAATTAACCTGTAAGAAACTGTAAACATTTGCGAGGCGATGCATTTATTTCGGGGGCAAAGTAAATGTCTTTCCGTAGTGTTACGCAGAAATATCTTTAAATACATGTGGAGAAAGAATTGAAAAATCTAATAATAGATCACGCATCGAAACTGTAAACATTTGTGAGGCGATGCATTTATTTGTGGGGCAAAGTAAATGTCTCTCCGTAGTGTTACGCAGAAATATCTTTAAATATATGTGGAGAAAGGATGGAAAAATCTAATGATACAATACGCATCACCCTCGTCGATAACAAGAAACTTTAAACATTTATGCGGCGATGCATTCATTTCTGGGGTAAAGTAAATGCCTCTCCGTAGTTTTTCGCAAAAAAAAAATGTTTAAATATGTGTGGAGAGAGAAAGAAAACTTCTGATAATAATGTACCCATCATCCTCGTCAATAAAAAGTAACTTTAAATATTTATGCGGCGATGCATTTAGTTCTGGGACAAAGTAAATGCCACTCCGTAGTTTTTTGCAGAAATATCTTAGAATATGTGTGGAGAGAGGAAGGGAAAATCTAATGACAGATTACGCATCATCCTCGTCGATAGCAAGAAACTTTAAACATTTATGCGGCGATGCATTTATTTCTGGGGCAAAGTAAATGCCTCTCCGTAGTGTTACGCAGAAATATCTTTAAACTTGTGCGGAGAGAGGAAGAAAACATCTAATTATAGAGTACGCATCATCCACGTCGATAACAAGAAACTTTAAACATTTATGCGGCGATGCATTTATTTCTGGGGTAAAGTAAATGCCTCACCGTAGTGTTACGCAGAAATATCTTTAAATATGTGTGGAGAGAGGAATTGAAAATCTAATGACAGATTACGCATCATCCTCGTCGATAGCAAGAAACTTTAAACATTTATGCGGCGATGCATTTATTTCTCGGGCAAAGTAAATGCCTCTCCGTATTGTTACGCAGAAATATCTTTAAATATGTGTGGAGAGAGGAAGGAAACATCTAATTATAGAGTACGCATCATCCTCGTCGATAACAAGAAACTTTAAACATTTATGCGGCGATGCATTTATTTCTGGGTTAAAGTAAATGGGTCTCCGTAGTTTTTCGAAAAAAAATGTTTAAATATGTGTGGAGAGAGAAAGAAAACTTCTAATAATAATGTACGCATCATCCTCGTCAATAAAAAGAAACTTTAAATATTTATGCGGCGATGCATTTTGTTCTGGGGCAAAGTAAATGCCACTCCGTAGTGATACGCAGAAACATCTTTAAATATGTGTGGAGAGAGGAAGGAAAAATCTAATGACGGAGTACGCATCATCCTCGTCGATAAAAAGAAACTTTAAACATTTATGCGGCGATGCATATATTTCTGGGGCAAAGTAAATGCCTCTCCGTAGTTTTTCGAAAAAAAAATCTTTAAATATATGTGAAGAGAGGAAGGAAACATCTAATTATAGAGTACGCATCATCCACTTCGATAACCAGAAATTTTAAACATTTATGGGGCGATGCATTTATTTCTGGGGTAAAGTAAATGCCTCTCCGTAGTGTTACGCAGAAATATCTTAGAATATGTGTGGAGTCAGGAGGGGAAAATCTAATGATAGAGTATGAATCATCCTCGTCGATAACAAGAAACTTTAAACATTTATGCGGCGATGCATTTATTTCTGTCGTAAAGTAAATGCCTCTCCGTAGTGTCACGCAGAAATATCTTTAAATATGTGTGGAGAGAGGAAGGGAAAATCTAATGACAGATTACGCATCATCCTCGTCGATAGCAAGAAACCTTAAACAATTATGCGGCGATGCATTAATTTCTGGGGTAAAGTAAATGCATCTCCGTATTTTTTCGAAAAAAATTCTTTAAATATCTGTGGAGAGAGGAAGGAAACATCTAATAATAGAGTACGCATAATCCTCGTCGATAACAAGAAACTTTAAACATTTATGCGGCGATGCATTTATTTCTTGGGTAAAGTAAATGCCTCTCCGTATTTTTTCGGAAAAATAATGTTTAATATGTGTGGAGAGAGGAAGAAAACTTCTGATATTAATGTACGCATCATCCTCGTTAATAAAAAGAAACTTTAAATATTTATGCGGCGATGCATTTATTTCTGGGGCAAAGTAAATGCCACTCCGTAGTGTTACGCTGAAACATCTTTAAATATATGTGGAGAGGAAGGAAAATACTAATTATAGAGTACGCATCATCCTCGTCGATAACAAGAAACTTTAAACATTTATGCGGCGATGCATTTATTTCTGGTCCAAAGTAAATGCCTCTCCGTAGTGTTACGCAGAAATATCTTAGAATATGTGTGGAGAGAGGAAGGGAAAATCTAATGACAGATTACGCATCATCCTCGTCTATAGCAAGAAACCTTAAACATTTATGCGGCGATGCATTAATTTCTGGGTTAAAGTAAAAGCCTCTCCGTAGTGTTACGCAGAAATATCTTTAAATATGTGTGGAGAGAGGAAGGAAAAATCTAATGACGGAGTACGCATCATCCTCGTCGATAACAAGAAAGTTTAAACATTTATGCGGCGAAGCATTTACTTCTGGTCCAAAGTAAATGCCTCTCCGTAGTTTTTTGAAAAAAAATGTTTAACATGTGTGGAGAGGAAGGAAAATACTAATTATAGTGTACGCATCATCCTCGTCGATAACAAGAAACTTTAAACATTTATGCGGCGATGCATTTATTTCTGGTCCAAAGTAAATGCCTCTCCGTAGTTTGTCGAAAAAAATTCTTTAAATATCTGTGGAGAGAGGAAGGAAACATCTAATTATAGAGTACGCATCATCCTCGTCGATAACAAGAAAGTTTAAACATTCATGCGGCGATGCATTTATTTCTGGTCCAAAGTAAATGCCTCTCCGTAGTTTTTTGAAAAAAAAATGTTTAATATGTGTGGAGAGAGGAAAAAAGAATCTTATAACATTGTACGCATCATCCTCGTCAATAAGAAGAAACTTGAGACATTTATGCGGCGATGCATTTATTTCTGAGGCAATGTAAATGCCACTCCGTAGTGTTACGCAGAAACAGCTTTAAATATGCGTGGAGAGGAAGGAAAATACTAATTATAGAGTACGCATCATCCTCGTCGTTAACAAGAAACTTTAAACATTTATGCGGCGATGCATTTATTTCTGGGGCAAAGTAAATGCCACTCCGTAGTGTTACGCAGAAACAGCTTTAAATATGCGTGGAGAGGAATGAAAATACTAATTATAGAGTACGCATCATCCTCGTCGATAACAAGAAACTTTAAACATTTATGCGGCGATGCATTTATTTCTGGGGTAAAGTAAATGCCTCTCCGTAGTTTTTCGAAAAAAAATGTTTAAATATGTGTGGAGAGAGAAAGAAAACTTCTAATAATAATGTACGCATCATCCTCGTCAATAAAAAGAAACTTTAAATATTTATGCGGCGATGCATTTATTTCTGGGGTAAAGTAAATGCCTCTCCGTAGTGTTACGCAGAAATATCTTAGAATATGTGTGGAGTCAGGAGGGGAAAATCTAATGATAGAGTATGAATCATCCTCGTCGATAACAAGAAACTTTAAACATTTATGCGGCGATGCATTTATTTCTGTGGTAAAGTAAATGCCTCTCCGTAGTGTCACGCAGAAATATCTTTAAATATGTGTGGAGAGAGGAAGGGAAAATCTAATGACAGATTACGCATCATCCTCGTCGATAGCAAGAAACCTTAAACAATTATGCGGCGATGCATTAATTTCTGGGGTAAAGTAAATGCATCTCCGTATTTTTTCGAAAAAAATTCTTTAAATATCTGTGGAGAGAGGAAGGAAACATCTAATAATAGAGTACGCATAATCCTCGTCGATAACAAGAAACTTTAAACATTTATGCGGCGATGCATTTATTTCTTGGGTAAAGTAAATGCCTCTCCGTATTTTTTCGGAAAAATAATGATTAATATGTGTGGAGAGAGGAAGAAAACTTCTGTTATTAATGTACGCATCATCCTCGTTAATAAAAAGAAACTTTAAATATTTATGCGGCGATGCATTTATTTCTGGTCCAAAGTAAATGCCTCTCCGTAGTTTGTCGAAAAAAATTCTATAAATATCTGTGGAGAGAGGAAGGAAACATCTAATTATAGAGTACGCATCATCCTCGTCGATAACAAGAAAGTTTAAACATTCATGCGGCGATGCATTTATTTCTGGTCCAAAGTAAATGCCTCTCCGTAGTTTTTTGAAAAAAAAATGTTTAATATGTGTGGAGAGAGGAAAAAAGAATCTTATAACATTGTACGCATCATCCTCGTCAATAAGAAGAAACTTGAGATATTTATGCGGCGATGCATTTATTTCTCGGGCAATGTAAATGCCACTCCGTAGTGTTACGCAGAAACAGCTTTAAATATGCGTGGAGAGGAAGGAAAATACTATTTATAGAGTACGCATCATCCTCTTCGTTAACAAGAAACTTTAAACATTTATGCGGCGATGCATTTATTTCTGGGGTAAAGTAAATGCCTCTCCGTAGTTTTTCGCAAAAAAAAAAATGTTTAAATATGTGTGGAGAGAGAAAGAAAACTTCTGATAATAATGTACGCATCATCCTCGTCAATAAAAAGTAACTTTAAATATTTATACGGCGATGCATTTAGTTCTGGGACAAAGTAAATGCCACTCCGTAGTTTTACGCAGAAACATCTTATATATGTGTGGAGAGGAAAGAAAAATACTAATTATAGAGTACGCATCATCCTCGTCGATAAAAAAAAAACTTTAAACATTTATGCGGCGATGCATTTATTTCTGGGGCAAAGTAAATGCCTCTCCTTAGTGTTACGCAAAGGTATCTTTAAATATGTGTGGAGATAGGAAGAAAAAATCTAATAATAGAATGAGCACCATCCTCGTCGATAAAAAGAAACTGTAACCATTTATGCGGCGATGCATTTATTTTTGGGGCAAAGTAAATGCCTCTCCGTAGTTTTTAGAAAAACAAATCTTTAACTATGTGTGGCCAGGAAGGAAAAATCTAATAATACAGTACGCATCATCCTCGTCAATAGAAAGATTTTTTAAATATTTATGCGGCGCTGCATCTATTTCTGGGCCAAATTAAATGCCTCTCCATAGTGTTACGCAAAGATATCTTTAAATATGTGTGGAGAGAGGAAGGAAAAATCTAATAATAGAATGAGCACCATCCTCGTCGATAAGAAGAAACTGTAACCATTTATGCGGCGATGCATGTATTTCTGGGGCAAAGTAAATGCATCTCCTTAGTGTTACGCAAAGATATCTTTAAATATGTGTGGAGAGAGGAAGGAAAAATCTAATAATAGAATGAGCACCATCATCGTCGATAAGAAGAAACTGTAACCATTTATGCGGCGATGCATTTATTTCTGGAGAAAAGTAAATGCATCTCCGTAGTGTTACGCAGAGATATCTTTAAATATGTGTGGAGAGAGGAAGGAAAAATCTAATAATAGAGTGAGCACCATCCTCGTCGATAAGAAGAAACTGTAACCATTTATGCGGCGATGCATTTATTTCTGGGGCAAAGTAAATGCATCTCCGTAGTGTTACGCAGAGATATCTTTAAATATGTGTGGAGAGAGGAAGGAAAAATCTAATAATAGAATGAGCACCATCCTCGTCGATAAGATGAAACTGTAACCATTTATGCGGCGATGCATTTATTTCTGGGGCAAAGTAAATGCATCTCCGAAGTGTTACGCAGAGATATCTTTAAATATGTGTGGAGAGAGGAAGGAAAAATGTAATAATAGATTGAGCATGATCCTTGTTGATAAGAAGAAACTGTAACCATTTATGCGGCGATGCATTTATTTCTGGGGTAAAGTAAATGCATCTCCGTAGTGTTACGCAGAGATATCTTTAAATATGTGTGCAGAGAGGAAGGAAAAATCTAATAATAGAATGAGCACCATCCTCGTCGATAAGAAGAAACTGTAACCGTTTATGCGGAGATGCATTTATTTCTGGGGCAAAGTAAATGCATCTCCGTAGTGTTACGCAGTGATATATTTAAATTCGTTTGGAGAGAGGAAGGAAAAATCTAATAATAGAGTGAGCATCATCCTCGTTGATAAGAAGAAACTGTAACCATTTATGCGGCGATTCATTTATTTCTGGGGCAAAGTAAATGCATCTCCGAAGTGTTACGCAGAGATATCTTTAAATATGTGTGGAGAGAGGAAGGAAAAATCTAATAATAGATTGAGCATGATCCTTGTTGATAAGAAGAAACTGTAACCATTTATGCGGCGATGCATTTATTTCTGGGGTAAAGTAAATGCATCTCCGTTGTGTTACGCAGAGATATCTTTAAATATGTGTGGAGAGAGGAAGGAAAAATCTAATAATAGATTGAGCATGATCCTTGTTGATAAGAAGAAACTGTAACCATTTATGCGGCGATGCATTTATTTCTGGGGTAAAGTAAATGCATCTCCGTAGTGTTACGCAGAGATATCTTTAAATATGTGTGGAGAGAGGAAGGAAAAATCTAATAATAGAATGAGCACCATCCTCGTCGATAAGAAGAAACTGTAACCGTTTATGCGGAGATGCATTTATTTCTGGGGCAAAGTAAATGCATCTCCGTAGTGTTATGCAGTGATATATTTAAATTCGTTTGGAGAGAGGAAGGAAAAATCTAATAATAGAGTGAGCATCATCCTCGTTGATAAGAAGAAACTGTAACCATTTATGCGGCGATGCATTTATTTCTGGGGCAAAGTCAATGCCTCTCCGTAGTTTTTCGAAAAACAAATCTTTAACTATGTGTGGGCAGGAAGGAAAAATCTAATAATACAGTACGCATCATCCTCGTCAATAAAAAGAAAATTTAAATATTTATGCGGCGATGAATCTATTTCTGTGCCAAAATTAATGCCTCTCCATAGTTTTTCGAAACAAACAAATTAAAATATGTGTGGAGAGAGGAAGGAACAATCTAATAATAGAGTACCCATTATCCTCGTCGATAACAAGAAACTTTAATTATTTATGCGGCTATGCATTTATTTCTGGGGTAAAGTAAATGCCTCTCCGTAATGTTACGCAGAAATATCTTTAAATATGTGTGGAGAGAGGAAGGAAAAATCTAATAATAGAGTGAGCATCCAGGGGCGTAAATCCCGAGGCGGTCTGGGGGGGTGCAGCACCCCAACCCTCCCAGAAGAAATCAGTCGGAAAATTACCAGATCGCCTTCAAAAGTATTTTTAGTCGAAAAAAAATATTATTAACCTATAAAAACGTACCTATAAAATTAACCTATTATAAACTGTAAACATTTGTGAGGCGATGCATTTACTTCGGGGGCAAAGTAAATGCCTTTCCGTAGTGTTACGCAGAAATATCTTTAAATACATGTGGAGAAAGAATTGAAAAATCTAATAATAGATCACGCATCATCATCGTCGATAAGAAGAAACTGTAAACATTTGTGAGGCGATGCATTTATTTCTGGGGCAAAGTAAATGTCTCTCCGTAGTGTTACGCAGAAAAATCTTTAAATATATGTGGAGAAAGGATGGAAAAATCTAATGATACAATACGCATCACCCTCGTCGATAACAAGAAACTTTAACTTTGTTTGCGGCGATGCATTTATTTCTTGCGTAAAGTAAATGCTTCTCCGTAGTGTTACGGAGAAATATCTTTAAATATGTGTGGAGAGGAAGGAAAACAACTAAAAATAGAGTAAGCATCATCCTCGTCGATAACAAGAAACTTTAATTATTTATGAGGCGATGCATTTATTTCTGGGGCAAAGTAAATGCCTCTCCGTAGTGTTACGCAGAAATATCTTTAATTATGTGTGGAGAGAGGAAAGGAAAATCTAATGACAGAGTACGCATTATCCCCATCGATAACAAGAAACTTTAAACATTTATGCGGCGATGCATTCATTTCTGGGGTAAAGTAAATGCCTCTCCGTAGTTTTTCGCAAAAAAAATGTTTAAATATGTGTGGAGAGAGAAAGAAAACTTCTGATAATAATGTACCCATCATCCTCGTCAATAAAAAGTAACTTTAAATATTTATGCGGCGATGCATTTATTTCTGGGGCAAAGTAAATGCCTCTCCGTAGTGTTACGCAGAAATATCTTTAAATATGTGTGGAGAGAGGAAGTAAACATCTAATTATAGAGTACGCATCATCCACGTCGATAACAAGAAACTTTAAACATTTATGCGGCGATGCATTTATTTCTGGGGTAAAGTAAATGCCTCTCCGTAGTGTTACGCAGAAATATCTTAGAATATGTGTGGAGAGAGGAAGGGAAAATCTAATGACAGATTACGCATCATCCTCGTCGATAGCAAGAAACCTAAAACATTTATGCGGCGATGCATTTATTTCTGGTCCAAAGTAAATGCCTCTCCGTAGTTTTTTGAAAAAAAAATGTTTAATATGTGTGGAGAGAGGAAAAAAGAATCTTATAACATTGTACGCATCATCCTCGTCTATAAGAAGAAACTTGAGACATTTATGCGGCGATGCATTTATTTCTGAGGCAATGTAAGTGCCACTCCGTAATGTTACGCAGAAACAGCTTTAAATATGCGTGGAGAGGAAGGAAAATACTAATTATAGAGTACGCATCATCCTCGTCGATAACAAGAAACTTTAAACATTTATGCGGCGATGCATTTATTTCTGGGGTAAAGTAAATGCCTCTCCGTAGTTTTTCGAAAAAAAAATGTTTAAATATGTGTGGAGAGAGAAAGAAAACTTCTAATAATAATGTACGCATCATCCTCGTCAATAAAAAGAAACTTTAAATATTTATGAGGCGGTGCATTTTGTTCTGGGGCAAAGTAAATGCCACTCCGTAGTGATACGCAGAAACATCTTTAAATATGTGTGGAGAGAGGAAGGAAAAATCTAATGACGGAGTACGCATCATCCTCGTCGATAGCAAGAAACCTTAAACAATTATGCGGCGATGCATTAATTTCTGGGGTAAAGTAAATGCATCTCCGTATTTTTTCGAAAAAAATTCTTTAAATATCTGTGGAGAGAGGAAGGAAACATCTAATAATAGAGTACGCATAATCCTCGTCGATAACAAGAAACTTTAAACATTTATGCGGCGATGCATTTATTTCTGGGGCAAAGTAAATGCCTCTCCGTAGTGTTACGCAGAAATATCTTTAATTATGTGTGGAGAGAGGAAAGGAAAATCTAATGACAGAGTACGCATTATCCCCGTCGATAACAAGAAACTTTAAACATTTATGCGGCGATGCATATATTTCTTGGGTAAAGTAAATGCCTCTCCGTAGTTTTATGAAAAAAAAATGTTTAATATGTGTGGAGAGAAGAAAAAAGAATCTTATAACATTGTACGCATCATCCTCGTCAATAAGAAGAAACTTGAGACATTTATGCGGCGATGCATTTATTTCTGGGGCAATGTAAATGCCACTCCGTAGTGTTACGCTGAAACAGCTTTAAATATGCGTGGAGAGGAAGGAAAATACTATTTATAGAGTACGCATCATCCTCGTCGTTAACAAGAAACTTTAAACATTTATGCGGCGATGCATTTATTTCTGGGGTAAAGTAAATGTCTCTCCGTAGTTTTTCGCAAAAAAAAAAAATGTTTAAATATGTGTGGAGAGAGAAAGAAAACTTCTGATAATAATGTACGCATCATCCTCGTCAATAAAAAGTAACTTTAAATATTTATGCGGCGATGCATTTAGTTCTGGGACAAAGTAAATGCCACTCCGTAGTTTTACGCAGAAACATCTTATATATGTGTGGAGAGGAAAGAAAAATACTAATTATAGAGTACGCATCATCCTCGTCGATAAAAAAAAACTTTAAACATTTATGCGGCGATGCATTTATTTCTGGGGCAAAGTAAATGCCTCTCCGTAGTGTTACGCAGAAATATCTTTAAATATGTGAGGAGTGAGGAATGAAAAATCTAATAATAGAGTGACCATCTTCCCCGTCGATAAGAAGAAACTGTAAACATTTATGCGGCGATGCATGTATTTTTGGGGCAAAGTAAATGCCTCTCCGTAGTTTTTCGAAAAACAAATCTTTAACTATGTGTGGCCAGGAAGGAAAAATCTAATAATACAGTACGCATCATCCTCGTCAATAGAAAGATTTTCTAAATATTTATGCGGCGCTGCATCTATTTCTGGGCCAAATTAAATGCCTCTCCTTAGTGTTACGCAAAGATATCTTTAAATATGTGTGGAGAGAGGAAGGAAAAATCTAATAATAGAATGAGCACCATCCTCGTCGATAAGAAGAAACTGTAACCATTTATGCGGCGATGCATGTATTTCTGGGGCAAAGTAAATGCATCTCCGTAGTGTCACGCAGAAATATCTTTAAATATGAGTGGAGAGAGGAAGGGAAAATCTAATGACAGATTACGCGTCATCCTCGTCGATAGCAAGAAACCTTAAACAATTATGCGGCGATGCATTAATTTCTGGGGTAAAGTAAATGCATCTCCGTATTTTTTCGAAAAAAAATCTTTAAATATCTGTGGAGAGAGGAAGGAAACATCTAATAATAGAGTACGCATAATCCTCGTCGATAACAAGAAACTTTAAACATTTATGCGGCGATGCATTTATTTCTGGGGCAAAGTAAATGCCTCTCCGTAGTGTTACGCAGAAATATCTTTAATTATGTGTGGAGAGAGGAAAGGAAAATCTAATGACAGAGTACGCATTATCCCCGTCGATAACAAGAAACTTTAAACATTTATGCGGCGATGCATTTATTTTTGGGGTAAAGTAAATGCCTCTCCGTATTTTTTCGAAAAAATAATGTTTAATATGTGTGGAGAGAGGAAGAAAACTTCTGATATTAATGTACGCATAATCCTCGTCGATAACAAGAAACTTTAAAAATTTATGCGGCGATGCATTTATTTCTGGGGCAAAGTAAATACCACTCCGTAGTGTTACGCTGAAACATCTTTAAATATATGTGGAGAGGAAGGAAAATACTAATTATAGAGTACGCATCATCCTCGTCGATAACAAGAAACTTTAAACATTTATGCGGCCATGCATTTATTTCTGGTCCAAAGTAAATGCCTCTCCGTAGTTTGTCGAAAAAAATTCTTTAAATATCTGTGGAGAGAGGAAGGAAACATCTAATTATAGAGTACGCATCATCCTCGTCGATAACAAGAAAGTTTAAACATTCATGCGGCGATGCATTTATTTCTAGGGCTAAGTAAATGCCTCTCCGTAGTGTTACGCAGAAATATCTTTAATTATGTGTGGAAAGAGGAAAGGAAAATCTAATGACGGAGTACGCATCATCCTCGTCGATAACAAGAAAGTTTAAACATTCATGCGGCGATGCATTTATTTCTGGGGCAATGTAAATGCAACTCCGTAGTGTTACGCAGAAACAGCTTCAAATATGCGTGGAGAGGAAGGAAAATACTAATTATAGAGTACGCATCATCCTCGTCGTTAACAAGAAACTTTAAACATTTATGCGGCGATGCATTTATTTCTGGGGTAAAGTAAATGCCTTTCCGTAGTTTTTCGCAAAAAAAAAAAAAATGTTTAAATATGTGTGGAGAGAGAAAGAAAACTTCTGATAATAATGTACGCATCATCCTCGTCAATAAAAAGTAACTTTAAATATTTATGCGGCGATGCATTTAGTTCTGGGACAAAGTAAATGCCACTCCGTAGTTTTACGCAGAAACATCTTATATATGTGTGGAGAGGAAAGAAAAATACTAATTATAGAGTACGCATCATCCTCGTCGATAAAAAAAACTTTAAACATTTATGCGGCGATGCATTTATTTCTGTGGCAAAGTAAATGCCACTCCGTAATGTTACGCAGAAACAACTTTAAATATGCGTGGAGAGGAAGGAAAATACTAATTATAGAGTACGCATCATCCTCGTCGTTAACAAGAAACTTTAAACATTTATGCGGCGATGCATTTATTTCTGGGGCAAAGTAAATGCCTCTCCGTAGTGTTACGCAGAAATATCTTTAAATATGTGTGGAGAGAGGAAGGGAAAATCTAATGACAGATTACGCATCATCCTCGTCTATAGCAAGAAACCTTAAACATTTATGCGGCGATGCATTAATTTCTGGGTTAAAGTAAAAGCCTCTCCGTAGTGTTACGCAGAAATATCTTTAAATATGTGTGGAGAGAGGAAGGAAAAATCTAATGACGGAGTACGCATCATCCTCGTCGATAACCAGAAACTTTAAACATTTATGCGGCGATGCATTTATTTCTGGGGTAAAGTAAATGCCTCTCCGTAGTTTTTAGAAAAAAAAATGTTTAATATGTGTGGAGAGAGGAAAAAAGCATCTTATAACATTGTACGCATCATCCTCGTCAATAAGAAGAAACTTGAGACATTTATGCGGCGATGCATTTATTTCTGGGGCAATGTAAATGCCACTCCGTAGTGTTACGCAGAAACAGCTTTAAATATGCGTGGAGAGGAAGGAAAATACTAATTATAGAGTACGCATCATCCTCGTCGATAACAAGAAACTTTAAACATTTATGCGGCGATGCATTTATTTCTGGGGTAAAGTAAATGCCTCTCCGTAGTTTTTCGAAAAAAAATGTTTAAATATGTGTGGAGAGAGAAAGAAAACTTCTAATAATAATGTACGCATCATCCTCGTCAATAAAAAGAAACTTTAAATATTTATGCGGCGATGCATTTAGTTCTGGGGCAAAGTAAATGCCACTCCGTAGTGATACGCAGAAACATCTTTAAATATGTGTGGAGAGAGGAAGGAAAAATCTAATGACGGAGTACGCATCATCCTCGTCGATAAAAAGAAACTTTAAACATTTATGCGGCGATGCATTTATTTCTGGGGTAAAGTAAATGCCTCACCGTAGTGTTACGCAGAAATATCTTAGAATATGTGTGGAGTCAGGAGGGGAAAATCTAATGATAGAGTATGAATCGTCCTCGTCGATAACAAGAAACTTTAAAAATTTATGCGGCGATGCATTAATTTCTGTGGAAAAGTAAATGCCTCTCCGTAGTGTCACGCAGAAATATCTTTAAATATGAGTGGAGAGAGGAAGGGAAAATCTAATGACAGATTACGCATCATCCTCGTCGATAGCAAGAAACCTTAAACAATTATGCGGCGATGCATTAATTTCTGGGGTAAAGTAAATGCATCTCCGTATTTTTTCGAAAAAAATTCTTTAAATATCTGTGGAGAGAGGAAGGAAACATCTAATAATAGAGTACGCATAATCCTCGTCGATAACAAGAAACTTTAAACATTTATGCGGCGATGCATTTATTTCTGGGGCAAAGTAAATGCCTCTCCGTAGTGTTACGCAGAAATATCTTTAATTATGTGTGGAGAGAGGAAAGGAAAATATAATGACAGAGTACGCATTATCCCCGTCGATAACAAGAAACTTTAAACATTTATGCGGCGATGCATTTATTTCTGGGGTAAAGTAAATGCCTCTCCGTATTTTTTCGAAAAAATAATGTTTAATATGTGTGGAGAGAGGAAGAAAACTTCTGATATTAATGTACGCATCATCCTCGTTAATAAAAAGAAACTTTAAATATTTATGCGGCGATGCATTTATTTCTGGTCCAAAGTAAATGCCTCTCCGTAGTTTGTCGAAAAAAATTCTTTAAATATCTGTGGAGAGAGGAAGGAAACATCTAATTATAGAGTACGCATCATCCTCGTCGATAACAAGAAAGTTTAAACATTCATGCGGCGATGCATTTATTTCTGGTCCAAAGTAAATGCCTCTCCGTAGTTTTTAGAAAAAAAATGTTTAATATGTGTGGAGAGAGGAAAAAAGCATCTTATAACATTGTACGCATCATCCTCGTCAATAAGAAGAAACTTGAGACATTTATGCGGCGATGCATTTATTTCTGAGGCAATGTAAAGACCACTCCGTAGTGTTACGCAGAAACAGCTTTAAATATGCGTGGAGAGGAAGGAAAATACTAATTATAGAGTACGCATCATCCTCGTCGTTAACAAGAAACTTTAAACATTTATGCGGCGATGCATTTATTTCTGGGGCAAAGTAAATGCCACTCCGTAGTGTTACGCAGAAACAGCTTTAAATATGCGTGGAGAGGAAGGAAAATACTAATTATAGAGTACGCATCATCCTCGTCGTTAACAAGAAACTTTAAACATTTATGCGGCGATGCATTTATTTCTGGGGTAAAGTAAATGCCTCTCCGTAGTTCTTTGAAAAAAAAATGTTTAAATATGTGTGGAGAGAGAAAGAAAACTTCTAATAATAATGTACGCAGCATCGTCGTCAATAAAAAGAAACTTTAAATATTTATGCGGCGATGCATTTTGTTCTGGGGCAAAGTAAATGCCACTCCGTAGTGATACGCAGAAACATCTTTAAATATGTGTGGAGAGAGGAAGGAAAAATCTAATGACGGAGTACGCATCATCCTCGTCGATAAAAAGAAACTTTAAACATTTATGCGGCGATGCATTTATTTCTGGGGCAAAGTAAATGCCTCTCCGTAGTTTTTCGAAAAAAAAATCTTTAAATATATGTGGAGAGAGGAAGGAAACATCTAATTATAGAGTACGCATCATCCACGTCGATAACCAGAAACTTTAAACATTTATGGGGCGATGCATTTATTTCTGGGGTAAAGTAAATGCCTCTCCGTAGTGTTACGCAGAAATATCTCAGAATATGTGTGGAGTCAGGAGGGGAAAATCTAATGATAGAGAATGAATCATCCTCGTCGATAACAAGAAACTTTAAACATTTATGCGGCGATGCATTTATTTCTGTGGTAAAGTAAATGCCTCTCCGTAGTGTCACGCAGAAATATCTTTAAGTATGTGTGGAGAGAGGAAGGGAAAATGTAATGACAGATTACGCATCATCCTCGTCGATAGCAAGAAACCTTAAACAATTATGCGGCGATGCATTAATTTCTGGGGTAAAGTAAATGCATCTCCGTATTTTTTCGAAAAAAATTCTTTAAATATCTGTGGAGAGAGGAAGGAAACATCTAATAATAGAGTACGCATAATCCTCGTCGATAACAAGAAACTTTAAACATTTATGCGGCGATGCATTTATTTCTTGGGTAAAGTAAATGCCTCTCCGTATTTTTTCGAAAAAATAATGTTTAATGTGTGTGGAGAGAGGAAGAAAACTTCTGATATTAATGTACGCATCATCCTCGTTAATAAAAAGAAACTTTAAATATTTATGCGGCGATGCATTTATTTCTGGGGCAAAGTAAATGCCACTCCGTAGTGTTACGCTGAAACATCTTTAAATATATGTGGAGAGGAAGGAAAATACTAATTATAGAGTACGCATCATCCTCGTCGATAACAAGAAAGTTTAAACATTCATGCGGCGATGCATTTATTTCTGGTCCAAAGTAAATGCCTCTCCGTAGTTTTTTGAAAAAAAAATGTTTAATTGTGTGGAGAGAGGAAAAAAGAATCTTATAACATTGTACGCATCATCCTCGTCAATAAGAAGAAACTTGAGACATTTATGCGGCGATGCATTTATTTCTGGGGCAATGTAAATGCCACTCCGTAGTGTTACGCAGAAACAGCTTTAAATATGCGTGGAGAGGAAGGAAAATACTATTTATAGAGTACGCATCATCCTCGTCGTTAACAAGGAACTTTAAACATTTATGCGGCGATGCATTTATTTCTGGGGTAAAGTAAATGCCTCTCCGTAGTTTTTCGCAAAAAAAAAATGTTTAAATATGTGTGGAGAGAGAAAGAAAACTTCTGATAATAATGTACGCATCATCCTCGTCAATAAAAAGTAACTTTAAATATTTATGCGGCGATGCATTTAGTTCTGGGACAAAGTAAATGCCACTCCGTAGTTTTACGCAGAAACATCTTATATATGTGTGGAGAGGAAAGAAAAATACTAATTATAGAGTACGCATCATCCTCGTCGATAAAAAAAAACTTTAAACATTTATGCGGCGATGCATTTATTTCTGGGGCAAAGTAAATGCCTCTCCGTAGTGTTACGCAGAAATATCTTTAAATATGTGAGGAGTGAGGAATGAAAAATCTAATAATAGAGTGACCATCATCCCCGTCGATAAGAAGAAACTGTAACCATTTATGCGGCGATGCATTTGTTTTTGGGGCAAAGTAAATGCCTCTTCGTAGTTTTTCGAAAAACAAATCTTTAACTATGTGTGGCCAGGAAGGAAAAATCTAATAATACAGTACGCATCATCCTCGTCAATAGAAAGATTTTTTAAATATTTATGCGGCGCTGCATCTATTTCTGGGCCAAATTAAATGCCTCTCCGTAGTGTTACGCAAAGATATCTTTAAATATGTAGGGAGAGAGGAATGAAAAATCTAATACTAGAGTGAGCATCATCCTCGTTGATAAGAAGAAACTGTAACCATTTATGCGGCGATGCATTTATTTCTGGGGCAAAGTAAATGCATCTCCGTAGTGTTACGCAAAGATATCTTTAAATATGTAGGGAGAGAGGAAGGAAAAATCTAATAATAGAGTGAGCATGATCCTTGTTGATAAGAAGAAACTGTAACCACTTATGCGGCGATGCATTTATTTCTGGGGTAAAGTAAATGCATCTCCGTAGTGTTACGCAGAGATATCTTTAAATATGTGTGGAGAGAGGAAGGAAAAATCTAATAATAGAATGAGCACCATCCTCGTCGATAAGAAGAAACTCTAACCATTTATGCGGAGATGCATTTGATTCTGGGGCAAAGTAAATGCATCTCCGTAGTGTTACGCAGAGATATCTTTAAATATGTGTGGAGAGAGGAAGGAAAAATCTAATAATAGAATGAGCACCATCCTCGTCGATAAGAAAAAACTGTAACCATTTATGCGGCGATGCACTTATTTCTGGGGCAAAGTAAATGCATCTCCGTAGTGTTACGCAGAGATATCTTTAAATATGTGTGGAGAGAGGAAGGAAAAATCTAATAATAGAGTGAGCATGATCCTTGTTGATAAGAAGAAACTTTAACCATTTATGCGGCGATGCATTTATTGCTGGGGCAAAGTAAATGCATCTCCGTAGTGTTACGCAGAGATATCTTTAAATATGTGTGGAGAGAGGAAGGAAAAACCTAATAATAGAATGAGCACCATCCTCGTCGAGAAGATGAAACTGTAACCATTTATGCGGCGATGCATTTATTTCTGGGGCAAAGTAAATGCATCTCCGTAGTGTTACGCAAAGATATCTTTAAATATGTAGGGAGAGAGGAAGGAAAAATCTAATAATAGAATGAGCACCATCCTCGTCGATAAGAAGAAACTGTAACCATTTATGCGGCGATGCATTTATTTCTGGGGCAAAGTAAATGCATCTCCGTGGTGTTACGCAGAGATATCTTTAAATATGTGTGGAGAGAGGAAGGAAAAATCTAATAATAGATTGAGCATGATCCTTGTTGATAAGAAGAAACTGTAACCATTTATGCGGCGATGCATTTATTTCTGGGGTAAAGTAAATGCATCTCCGTAGTGTTACGCAAGGATATCTTTAAATATGTAGGGAGAGAGGAAGGAAAAATCTAATAATAGAATGAGCACCATCCTCGTCGATAAGAAGAAACTGTAACCATTTATGCGGAGATGCATTTATTTCTGGGGCAAAGTAAATGCATCTCCGTAGTGTTACGCAGTGATATATTTAAATTCGTTTGGAGAGAGGAAGGAAAAATCTAATAATAGAGTGAGCATCATCCTCGTTGATAAGAAGAAACTGTAACCATTTATGCGGCGATGCATTTATTTCTGGGGCAAAGTAAATGCCTCTCCGTAGTGTTACGCAGAAATATCTTTAAATATGTGAGGAGTGAGGAATGAAAAATCTAATAATAGAGTGACCATCATCCCCGTCGATAAGAAGAAACTGTAACCATTTATGCGGCGATGCATTTATTTCTGGGGCAAAGTAAATGCCTCTCCGTAGTGTTACGCAAAATATCATTAAATATGTGTAGAGAGAGGAAGGAAAAATCTAATAATAGAGTGAGCATCATCCTCGTCGATAAGAAGAAACTGTAACCATTTATGCGGCGATGCATTTATTTCTGGGGCAAAGTCAAAGCCTCTCCGTAGTTTTTCGAAAAACAAATCTTTATCTATGTGTGGGCAGGAAGGAAAAATCTAATAATACAGTACGCATCATCCTCGTCAATAAAAAGAAACTTTAAATATTTATGCGGCGATGAATCTATTTCTGTGCTAAAATTAATGCCTCTCCATAGTTTTTCGAAACAAACAAATTAAAATATGTGTGGAGAGAGGAAGGAACAATCTAATAATAGAGTACCCATTATCCTCGTCGATAACAAGAAACTTTAATTATTTATGCGGCTATGCATTTATTTCTGGGGTAAAGTAAATGCCTCTCCGTAATGTTACGCAGAAATATCTTTAAATATGTGTGGAGAGAGGAAGGAAAAATCTAATAATAGAGTGAGCATCCAGGGGCGTAAATCCCGAGGCGGTCTGGGGGGGTGCAGCACCCCCCCCTCCCAGAAGAAATCAGTCGGAAAATTACCAGATCGCCTTCAAAAGTATCTTTAGTCGAAAAAAAATATTATTAACCTATAAAAACGTACCTATAAAATTAACCTATAAGAAACTGTAAACATTTGTGAGGCGATGCATTTATTTCGGGGGCAAAGTAAATGCCTTTCCGTAGTGTTACGCAGAAATATCTTTAAATACATGTGGAGAAAGAATTGAAAAATCTAATAATAGATCACGCATCATCATCGTCGATAAGAAGAAACTGTAAACATTTGTGAGGCGATGCATTTATTTCTGGGGCAAAGTAAATGTCTCTCCGTAGTGTTACGCAGAAATATCTTTAACCGTTTTAGTGCTAAGCAATTTTTGCAAGAATGCACGAAAATTGCGGTACATATTTTGATTTCTTTAAAGGAAAAAATAATGTTGTCATATAAAACACTGTTATTTAGACAAATATCAATCAATTTTAATAATTCTTTTTGTATTATAAAGAACTCGCAGCGCAAAAGCGCTGCGCCGCGGTTTTCGAGATAAACTATCGCAGCGCTTTTGCGCCGCGTAGCAGTCAAACGGTTAAATATATGTGGAGAAAGGATGGAAAAATCTAATGATACAATACGCATCACCCTCGTCGATAACAAGAAACTTTAACTTTGTTTGCGGCGATGCATTTATTTCTTGCGTAAAGTAAATGCTTCTCCGTAGTGTTACGGAGAAATATCTTTAAATATGTGTGGAGAGGAAGGAAAACAACTAAAAATAGAGTAAGCATCATCCTCGTCGATAACAAGAAACTTTAATTATTTATGAGGCGATGCATTTATTTCTAGGGTAAATTAAATGCCTCTCCGTAGTTTTTCGAAAAAAAAGAATCTTCAAATATGTGTGCAGAGAGGAAGGAAAAATGAAATAATAGAGTGACCACCATCCTTGTCGATGAGAAGAAACTGTAACCATTTAAGCGGCGATGCATTTGGTTCTGGGGCAAAGTAAATGCCTCTCCGTAGATTTTCGAAAAAGGAAAATCTTTACATATGTGTGGAATGAGGAAGGAAAAATTTAATTATAGTGTACGCATCATCCTCGTCAATAAAAAGAAACTTTAAATATTTATGCGGCGATGCATTTATTTCTGGGGTAAAGTAAATGCCTCTCCGTAGTGTTAAACCGAGATATCTTTAAATATGTGTGAGAGAGGAAGGAAAAATCTAATAATAGAGTGAGCATTATCCTCGTCGATAAGAAGAAACTGTAAACATTTATGCGGTGATGCATTTATTTCTGGGGCAAAGTAAATGCATCTCCGTCATGCTACGCAGAGATATATTTAAATATGTGTAGAGAGAGGAAGGAAAAATCTAATAATAGAGTGAGCATCATCCTTGTTGATAAGAAGAAACTGTAACCATTGATGCGGCGATGCATTTATTTTTGGGGCAAAGTATATGCCTCTCCGTAGTGTTAAGCAGAGATATCTTTAAATATGTGTGGAGAGAGGAAGCAAAAATCTAATAATAGAGTGAGCATAATCCTCGTCGATAAGAAGAAACATTAAACATTTAAGCGGCGATGCATTTGGTTCTGGGCGAAAGTAAAAACCTCTCCGTAGATTTTCGAAAAAGGGAAATCTTTAAATATGTGTGGAATGATTAAGGAAAAATATAATTATAGTGTACGCATCATCCTCGTCGATAACAAAATCTTTAATTATATTTGCGGCGATGCATTTATTTCTAGGGTAAAGTAAATGCCTCTCCGTAGTGTTACGCAGAAATATCTTTAAATATATGTGGAGAAAGAATGGAAAAATGTAATAATACAGTACGCATCATCATCGTCGATAAGAAGAAACTGTAAACATTTGTAAGGCGATGCATTTATTTCTGGGACAAATAAAATGCCTCTCCGTAGTTTTTCGAAAAACAACTCTTTAAGTGTGTGTGGGCAGGAAGGAAAAATCTAATAATAGAGAACGCATCATCCTCGTCGATAAGAAGAAACTTTAAATATTTATGCGGCGATACATTTATTTCTGGGGTAAAGTAAATGCCTCTCCGTAGTGTTACGCAGAAATATCTTTAAATATATGTGGAGAAATAATGAAAAAATCTAATGATACAATACGCATCACCCTCGTCGATAACAAGAAACTTTAACTTTGTTTGCGGCGATGCATTTATTTCTGGGATAAAGTAAATGCTTCTCCGTAGTGTTATGGAGAAATATCTTTAAATATGTGTGGAGAGGAAGGAAAACAACTAAAAATAGAATACGCATCATCCTCGTCGATAACAAGAAACTTTAATTATTTATGCGGCGATGCATTTATTTCTGGGGTAAATTAAAAGCCTTTCCGTAGTGTTACGCAGAAAGATCTTTAAATGTGTGTGGAGTGAGGAAGGAAAAATCTAATAATAGAGTGAGCATCATCCTCGTCGATAACAAGAAACTGTAAACATTTATGCGGCGATGCATTTATTTCTGGGTAAATTAAAATCCTTTCCGTAGTGTTACGTAGAATTATCTTTAAATGTGTGTGGAGTGAGGAAGGAAAAATCTAATAATAGAGTGAGCATCATCCTCGTCGATGTGAAGAAACTGTAAACATTTATGCGGCGATGCATTTATTTCTGGGGTAAAGTAAATGCATCTCCGTAGTGTTACGCAGAGATATCTTTAGATATGTGTTGAGAGAGGAAGGAAAAATGTAATAATAGAGTGAGCATCATCCTCGTCGATGTGAAGAAACTGTAACCATTTATGCGGCGATGCATTTATTTCTGAGGCAAAGTAATTGCCTCTCCGTAGTTTTTTGAAAATCAAATCTTTAACTATGTGTAGGGAGGAAGGAAAAATCTGTTAATACAGTAAGCATTATCCTCGTGAATAAAAAGAAACTTTAAATATTTATGCGGCGATGAATCTATTTCTGTGCCAAAATTAATGCCTCTCCATAGTTTTTCGAAAAAAAAAATTTAAAATATGTGTAGAGAGAGGAAGGAACAATCTAATAATAGAGTACCCATTATCCTCGTCGATAACAAGAAACTTTAATTATTTATGCGGCGATGCAGTTATTTCTGGGGTAAAGTAAATGCCTCTCCGTAGTGTTACGCAGAAATATCTTTAAATATATGTGGCGAAAGAATGGAAAAATCTAATAATACAATACGCATCACCCTCGTCGATAACAAGAAACTTTAACTTTGTTTGCGTCGATGCATTTATTTCTGGGGTAAAGTAAATGCTTCTCTGTAGTGTTACGGAGAGATATCTTTAAATATGTGTGGATAGAGGAAGAAAAAATCTAATAATAGAGTGAGCATCATCCTTGTCGATATGAAGAAACTGTAAACATTTATGCGGCGATGCATTTATTTTTGGGGCAAAGTAAATGCCTCTCCGTAGTATTACGCAGAGATGTCTTTAAATATGTGTGGATAGAGGAAGGAAAAATCTAATAATAGTGGAGCATCATCCTTGTCGATAAGAAGAAACTGTAACCATTTATACGGCGATGCATTTATTTCTGGGGCAAAGTAAATGCCTCTCCGTAGTGTTACGCAGAGATATCTTTAAATATGTGTGGAGAGAGGAAGGAAAAATCTAATAATAGAGTGAGCATCATCCTCGTCGATAAGAAGAAACTGCAACCATTTATGCGGCGATACTTTTATTTCTGGGGCAAAGTAAATGCATCTCCGTAGTGTTACGCAGAAATATCTTTAAATATGTGTGGAGATAGGAAGGAAAAATCTAATAATAGAGTGAGCACCATCCTTGTCAATAAGAAGAAACTGTAACCATTTATGCGGCGATGCATTTATTTCTGGGGTAAAGTAAATGCCTCTCCGCAGTGTTACGCAGAGATATATTTAAATATGTGTGGAGAGAGGAAGGAAAAATCTAATAATAGAGTGAGCATCCAGAGGCGTAAATCCCGGGGCGGTTTGGGGGGTGCAGCACCCCCCCCCCCCCAGAAGAAATAAGTCGGAAAATTACCAGATCGCTCGGAAAAGTATCTTTAGTCGAAAAAAATAGTATTAACCTATAAAAACTTATAAACTAGGAAAACGGAAATATCATTCGGAAAATTTACCGTTTAATCGGAAAAGGCATACCGTTTAATCGGAAAGTTGGAAAAAATAGTATTATGTATTACCCTATAAAATCTTATGAATTAGAAAAATGGAAAAATCAGTCGGAAAAACTCTTGTTCGATTGGAAAAAATGGCATTTACTTATAAAAACTTATAAATTGGAAAAACTAAAATATCATTCGGAAAATGTTTCGTTTCTATCGGAAAAAAAGCATGTTTAGTCGGAAAAAACAGTATTACGTATTAACCTATAAAAATTTATAAGTTGGAAAAACGAAAATATCATTCGGAAAATGTCCCATTCCATCGGAAAAGGCATGTTTAGTCGGAAAAATAGTATTACGTATTAACCTCTAAAAGCTTATAAATTGGAAAAGCGGAAAAATCAGTCGGAAAAATTCTTGTCCGATCGGAAAAAAATGGTATTAACCTATAAAAACTTATAAATTGAAAAAACAAAAATATCATTCGGAAATTTTTCCGTTCCATCAAAAAAGGCATGTTTAGTCGGAAAAAGTAATATTACGTATTATCCCATAAAAATTTATAAATTGGAAAAAAGGAAAAGTCAGGCGGAAAAATTCTTGTTCGATCGGAAAAAAAGTATGTTTAGCCGGAAAAAAACGGTATTGATCTATAAATATTTATGAATTGGAGAAATATTTTTGTAGTTTTTAATTAAATAAGAAAAACAAGTTAGATCGAAGAAAACCTATAAAATTTTCTTCTTCGTCGGATTTATTTCCCCTTGTAGTTTCTAATAAGAATAAACAATTTATAACGAAGAAAACATAAACTTATTCTTAAATGAACTAATTAATTTAACTAATTGGTAATTTATTAATTAGTTTAATTTACTAATTAATATACCTTATCAATATATAGGATTTTTTTTGATAAAACTATTCAGAAAAATTTTGATTTGTCAAATATTGTGTACTCGGAAACCTCGATATGACGAAAAAAAATATATTTACGTACATATTGTAGCAATGTTAATGTTATTTGTAACTGTGGTATTTTGAGTAAAACCTTAATATTCCGATTTTTTTTCTGTGCCTTTTGACTTCGAAATATCGAAATCTTCTTGTATTTATTTACTATAGGAAAGTTTTAAGTTTAGTCTCGAAATTTTAAGCTATACTGATTGAAGTGAAGAAACTCCTATTTTTTTTATTTAAACTTTAAATTTAGTTAGAAATATGTATCACGGAATTTAAATAGTATCCGATGAAAATTCAAAACTGAAATACAAATATTTAATACTAACTAATATTGTGTTTTCTTTTTATTTTATTCAAAATATATATAATTAAAAATGTTAAATTGTTTTTATTTACCTTTTTACGTAATTTTGGATTGATTTAAAAAAGTGCTTAAGAAATATATATGATATAGGATGAAAATTGAAAATACCCAAATACTTTGAATTTTTTATCTCGAAATAATATGAATATTTTACAATATACGAGTATATTTCTCCCAGAAATAATACGTTCCTTTTTTTTTCCTGAATTAATTGTATTCAAACTTATATTAAGAAATACCGTATTTTTGATAAATTTTTGTCTCTAAAATATTCCTTAAGCAAACAAATAAATAATAGTAATAATAAAAAAAAAACAGCTAGAGATTTTCACTGACTTCTGAAAAGTAGAAAGATAGAACATTTTTTTCTCTTCAAAGTAAAGCTTGGGCACCTTGACAACTGGGCGCTGAACTTCCTGTCCTATGTGTCAATTACAAAACAAGCAGCACCTGCATTAACTCTGTTTAAACCGTTGGTATTCAAGCTCATAGTACGAAATCATTCAATTACAAAACGTTGATGCGAGAATATTTTGGTATTTGGTTAATAATTCAATATTTTTGCATCTGTTATGTCCTCACCTAAATGTAAGAGACAAAAAGTACAATCTGCGTTACGTAATTCCATTTTCGATAATGATTATAGGAACACACATAATAAACAAAAACATGCTGATAAAATTTCAGCCCATATAAATATACCGTTTTGCATTGCTGGAGTTCCAAAAAAACCTTTTGAAGTAAGTAAACTACTTTATTATAGAATATTTTAGATATATAAAATGTGTAAATAACTATTGTTTTCATCTTTAATAATAGATTTATTTATTTATTAAGGGGAGAGATAAATTATTTAATAACTTGTAAAAATGTACTGCTATTCGATATATATTAACTTTTTTTTAACAGTTAGTATCGCAATTCCCGAACTATTTGCTAGGTTTGTTTCAAACTGGAGATGACAAGCTAGTTATTATTTAAATTTCATGAAGTTATTATTATTTTTAACTAAATTTTTTCTTTCAATATATTTGCTTTCTTTTTTGCCAACCATTTTACAATTCGCAAGTCAATGTATTTAGTATTGTGCATGAAGTTAAAACTGTACTATGGATCTTTTTATATTTTATCAATATTATTTCATTAATACTAAGAAAGTTAATTTATTTTTTGAAGTTCAAATGTCAATATATGTAAAATATTCTATATTTTTAAAACTTTGTTATAGTACCAGATATAATAATTTTGTCTCACTGCATAACAACAATTTGATTATTATTTTATACATAGATTTTTTTTGCGTGTGTGTGTATAGATAAGAAACAAAATTTAATCATTTGAAACTTGAAAATAATTTCGGTCTTGGGAGAAGATAAAATAGCGCAACTTTTGATTGTTTAAAGCTAATTGATGATTAAATCGATCTTTAAACCTCTTTTGCAATTTAAAATTTTTTACTGATACTTTTTTTTTAAGTCTGGTGTGCCTGTGTGTGTGTGTAGGGGAAGGGAGGATGTAGAGAAACAAGAATTTTACTTTTGAGTTATGCATTTCGTTTTTTTGTTTTGTATTTTGTGCAGGTTTTCATACGGCGACAAAAAAAACTGTTGGCTCTGTTAATTTGCCTTATTTATTTATTATTATTATTATTTTAAGAATAACTTGAGTATAATTTGAAAACACAATGAATTCGCACCTGAAAACTTACATACTTTGCTTTAATAATTTGTTATTTATCTATATAATGCATCTAATATATTTATATGATATATCTAGTATGTATTTTATCTAATGGCTGGGCAACGGCGGGCGGGTCAGCTAGTAGATATATATATATATATATATATATTAATATATATATAATAGTTTGTCCTGACTGACTGATAATCAACGTTCGGCCCAAAATATTGAATGTTGAACCATGAAAATTGGACAGAAAATACTTTTTATGATGTACGTGTTCACTAAGATGGAATTTTTGAAATTATCCCTCCCTTAAGAGGAACAAGCGGGGGAACGGGGTCAAAAATTTTGGAACATCTTACCATATCTCAGCAAACATTTAAGGTAGGAGCGTGAAATTCCAGAAAATAAATTTACTGAAACTATTATTAAACAAATAATCCAACGATTTTCGAAATCCCCTCCCTCAAGGGATTAAAAAGGGGGGGGGTCGAAAAATTTAGGACATTTGGCACATCTCAGCAGTCTTTTTTAATAATAGCATGAAACGGCAGAAAATAAAATTATTAAAAACTAATTAAATAAGTGTTTCAGCAATATTTATAAATTTCCACTCCCGAGGGGATTAAAGTTGTTGTGGAAAATTCTATACTTTTTGGACCATGTGGCGTATCATAAGAGAGCCTCTCACTTTTTCACTCAATCACTCTTTCATATTATAAACCTTTCTCCCCTCCCCCTGACCCCCACCAATTTCCCTACCGTGGACAATTTTCGATCTTCTTTTAAACTGTAACGTTTTATCATTTAAGATCGGTTTTTTTTACAGGGCCCTCCGATAAATATTATTTATGATATATGAAAAATTCCCCAATCTATTTTGGGAGGGGAAATATTTCCTAAATTTGGCCTACATCTCTCTTGTGATATATTGTTGGATACCCACTTTGTCCTCACAAGTCACCGCTTTTCTAAATTTAGCGGACACCTTTCGTGTGATATATCGTTGGAAAGCCCTGCGACTGCTTATTCATACTATGCACTACCCATGTCCCTCTCGAGTGGTACGATTATTCCATCAGCAGATCGTCTACTAATGGGGAAAATATATTGTTATATAAGACTAATAATAGCATAATATAAGATTATTTGACTATCTCGATACACTAAGTCATAATTATCTTGAGAATTATAATATATATATTAATGTATATATATCTATGAATATATATTTATATATATATATACATATATATATATATAAATGTCCTCATGTTGGCCATAGTACTCGGAAATTTTCCTTCTTTAAAGTCGGAAATTTATGAGCCAACACCCCCCTACGCGACTAGAGTGGTTTACGCCCCTGTGAGCATCATCCTCGTCGATAAGAAGAAACTGTAAACATTTATGCGGCGATGTATTTATTTCTGGGGCAAAGTAAATGCATCTCCGTAGTGTTACGCAGAGATATATTTAAATATGTGTGGAGAGAGGAAGGAAAAATCTAATAATAGTGTGAGCATCATCCTTGTCTATAAGAAGAAACTGTAACCATTTATGCGGCGATGCATTTATTTCTGGGGCAAAGTAAATGCCTCTCCGTAGTTTTTCGAAAAGGAAATCTTTAAATACGTGTGGAGAGAGGAAGAAAAAATCTAATAATAGAGTGAGCATCATCCTTGTTTATGAGAAGAAACTGTAACCATTTATGTGGCGATGCATTTATTTCTGGGGCAAAGTAAATGCCTCTCCGTAGTGTTACGCAGACATATCTTTAAATATATGTGGAGAGAGGAAGGAAAAATCTAATAATAGAGTGAGCATCATCCTCGTCGATAAGAAGAAACTGTAAACATTTATGCGGCGATGCATTTATTTCTGGGGCAAAGTAAATGCCTCTCCGTAGTGTTACGCAGAAATATCTTTAAATTCTTGTGTGGAGAAAGAATGGAAAATCTAATAGTACAGTACGCATCATCCTCGTCGATAAGAAGAAACTTTAAATGATTATGCCGAGATGCATTTATTTCTGGAGTAAAGTAAATGCCTCTCCGTAGTGTTACGCAGAAATATCTTTAAGTATGTGTGGTTAAAGAATGGAAAAATCTAATAATACAGTAGGCATCATCCTCGTCGATAATAAGAAACTTGAATTATTTATGCGGCGATGCATTTATTTCTGGGGCAAAGTAAACGCCTCTCCTTCGTTTTTCGAAATTTTTTTTTAAATATGTGTGAAGAAAGGAAGGAAAAATTCAATAATAGAGTACGCATCATCCTCGTCGATAAGTAGAAACTTTAAATATTTATGCGGTGATGCATTTATTTCTGGGGTAAAGTAAATGCCTCTCCGTAGTGTTACGTAGAAATATCGGTAAATATGTTTGGAGAGGAAGAAAAAATCTAATAATAGAGTACGCATCATCCTTGTCGATAAGAAGAAACTTTAAACATTTATGCGGCGATGCATTTATTTCTGGGTAAAGTAAATGCCTCTCCGTAGTGATGCATAAAACTATCTTCAAATTTAGGCGGAGAAATACAGGAAAAATCTAATAATACATTGTGCATAAAACTCGTCCAGAAGAAGATACTTAAATTTTTATGCGGCGATGCATTTATTTCAGGGGCAAAGTAAATGCCTCTGCTTAGTGTTACGCAGAAATATCTTTAAATATTTGTGGGGAAATAATAGAAAATCTAATAATACAGTACGCATCATTCTCGTCGATAAGAAGAATTTTTAAACTTTATACGGCGATGCATTTATTTCTGGGGTAAAGTAAATGCCTCTCCATAGTGTTACGCAGAAATATCTTTAAATATGTGTGGAGAAAGAATGGAAAAATCTAATAATACAGTACGCATCATCCTCGTCGATAAGAAGAATTTTTAAACATTTATGTGGCGATGCATTTATTTCTGGGGTGAAGTAAATGCCTCTCCGTAGTGTTAAGCAGAAATATCTTTAAATATGTGTGGAAAAATGATAGAAAAATCTAATAATACAGTACGATCATCCTCGTCGATAAGAAGAAACTTTAATTATTTATGCGGCGATGTATTTTTTTCTGGGTTAAAGTAAATGCCTCTCCGTAGCGATGCATAAAACTGTCTTTAAATTTAATTGTAGAAATTTAAGGATTCCTGCGAATGTGATTTTTTTCTTTTGTGGTATCTAACAGAAATAAATCTGCGTAATATAAAGGTGAAATAAAATTATATAAGTTTTATTTTTTTTAATTAAATCGTATAACTGATTTTTTTCATAACTTGCAGCAACATTAAAAAACAGTTTTAATAATTAAGAATAAATTGCATAAATTATTTAAATTAGTTAACATAAATTCCTATCCATATTTAACTATTTTGGGTCCGAATTTTTTAGGTAGATTTCGTATGAAATACTACCTATTGCATTGTCTCCCATGTTGGAATTTCTGAAAAATTTTTGCGGATCTACACGAATCATGACTCCTAGACCCCAAAACTACCATCAGTAAAAAAGTTTATCTATCTATCTATCTATCTATCTATCTATCTATCGGTGCATATCACTTTCTTCTAGACACGATAACTTCCATAATTATGCTCAGATCTTCATCAAACTTTTACATAAAATCAAGGGGCATAAAATCTCGGTTAAGTTCGTTAATGGGCAAAATCGGACCAAGGGGGTGGAAGTTAGGAGGGTTTTTGTGAAAACAGAAAAAACGCGATAACTTTTTAATTAAAATAGATATCGAATCAGTTTAAAGTTTATATTACTTCTAAAAAATGAGGAAAAAGTTTATGCGTGACAGAATTTTGATAAAGTTAAAAATGGGCTCAAGGGGCGAAAAAAACATGGTTTTTGGGAGAAAAAAATTCATAACTTCGTCAATTCTCAAGATATCAAATCCAACTAAATTTTATATAAATGTACTCAATATTATCTAAAACTTTTGTGTTTACAAGTTTTTGATAGGACCAATTTTTACCGATGAAACAAATTAAAAACGAAAAGAAAAAGGGGGGAGGAAAAAGAAAAAAACCCATAACTTACTCAATTCTTAAGCAATTAAATCTAATTAAATTTATTTTACATTTTCACAATAATATCTACAACTTTTTTATTGACAAGTTTTTCATAGAACCAATTCTTATAGCAAAAATAAATTAAACAAAAATAGGAGTTGGAGAAAAAACCTCAAATCCAAACTGCTTATATTCTGACTCATTTTAAAATTCATTTTTGATTTTAAACGCATCCAAATGACAGATCCTCTTATTTAGCAACTATATAATGCGACGTATTGGCCAATTTTTTGATAAAGGCAGAATATATTTTTAAAAAGGCTGGCAAAAAAGGTATTTTGAACAGATTTCCCGAAGTTTTCATCATTAAAAAATTCATTAAATATAACAAATTGCGTTTTTTATGAGTCATTTTTAAATTCATTTTTGTTCTCAAACCCATCCAATTTACAGGTCCTATTATTTAGGAACTATATAACTTGACGTATTGGCCAGTTTTTTAATAAAGGCAGAATATATTTTTTAAAAGGCTGCCAAAAAGGGTATTTTGAACAGAATTTCACGAAGTTATCGTGATTAAAATTTGAGGAAATTTAAGAAATTGCGTTTTTACCGAGTCATTTTTTAATCTTTTTTTGTTCTCAAACGCATCCAATTTACAGGTTCGCTTATTTAGGAACTATATAATGTGACGGAGTGGCCAGTTTTTTGATAAAGGCAGAATATATTTAAAAAAAGGCTGCCAAAATGGGCACTTCGCACAAAATTTCCCAAAGCGAGATGATTAATGAACTGTGGGTATTCAAATAACAAATTGGTTATTTTATGACTCATTTTTAAATCCAATTTTGCTCTGACACGCATTCAATTGACAGTTTTTTGTTACTTAGGAACTATATAATGTGCGTATTCGTCGATTTTTTGATAAAGGGTGAATATATATATTTTAAAAGCTGTCAAAGTAAGCACTTCGCAAAAAAATTTCCCAAAGCGATCATGATAAAATAATTGAGGTTGTATTCAAATAACAAATTGTTTATTTTATGACTCATTTTTAAATTCAATTTTGCTCTCAAACGCATTCAATTGACAGTTATTTGTTATTTAGGAACTGTGTAATGTGCCGTATTGGTCAGATTTTTGATAAAGGCTAAATATATATTTAAAAAAATCTGTCAAAGTGGGCACTTCGCACAAAATTTCTCAAAGCGATCTTGATTAAAGAATTGTGGATGTATTAAAATAATAAATTGTTTATTTTATGACTCATTTTTAAATTCAATTTTGCTGTCAAACGAATTTAATTAACAGTTTTTTGTTATTTAGGAACTATATAATGAGCATATTGGTCAATTTTTTAAATAAAGTAAGAATATAATTCAAAATATATTGCCAAAATGGGCATTTGAGTAGAAATAGGAATTTTTTTTTTTTTTTTTTTTTTTTTTTTCTTTGAGATGAAAACTTTTTGAAATCTACCTCCGCCTATAGGCCATGCCGAAAGGGATTTTTTTTCAGCTTTTAGAAAATATTACTTTTACTTTAATAAAGTTAAAACTAAATGTCTATATATATAAATTAGTGTTTAACGAATGTTGTTGTTTTGCGTACTATTCAATTCATATTTATATGTCAATAGGCTAACGAAGAATTTTAGAAGAAGTTTAGAAAATGTTGCACTACAATAAGATTTAACTTATATTACAAATTTCTAATACTTTATTTTCTTTAGTACACATAATTATTTCAGAGAAGTAACTTTTATTTTAAATTTAATAAATAAATATATGTTTAAAATAAAACAATAGAAGACGGCGCAAACAGAATGAAGCAAATAGTAATAATAATAATAATAATAATTACTAAATACAAGCATAAATGAAGTCATACAGTAAATGCATAGCCATATATTAACATTACTACATGTAAATATTAGCAAAGTTATGTCTTAAAACAAAATAATACTCAGTTAAAAGACATGTACTATTGATAGTACACCAGACCCAAAAGAGTTAAATAGCTTGCAAAAACTATTTGTAAAGTAAAGTAAATTGTGTAGTATGTATTTGTTCTTTCATCCAAACATTTTTACCTTTCGATTTTTCTGCAAAATCTAGTACAATATTTAAAATAGAAAGAGAAACTCCATGTTTAGCACACACATAAAATATTTTTTCTTATACATAATGGAACAGTTTCTATTATTAACATCTGCTTCTAAGAACTTTGCCAATGTATGATATATTTATACAAAAGTGTCTGATAATGTCTTTCGTTTGATATTTTTCTACAATAGATTTCCATACATTTCCATATGTTATAAAACAAAGCATATCAGAATGTATAAAAAAGAACGTTTAATTTTTTCTTTCTGCCTTATCTGTAAGTAAATATTTCAACATAGCATTTCACGAATGTTTGGTAATTTTCGTGCGATTTTATTTTCTATTAAAAAACAGTTATCTTGATTAAATTTATGATTTATTTGAATTTTAAAAATCAAATAGCAGTTTAAGTATTTCATTTTGTTTAATCAAATAATATGTATGTATATATCCATATCTATGAACTATTTCATAAAATTTGTTATTTATACAATACGTATATATATATATATATATATATATATATATATATATATATATATATATATATATATATATATAGTTATTGTTTAAGTATATATATATATATATATCATGAATGTGACTAAATATAACTCCTAAAAAAATCTGATATGTAAAATTCTATCTCTAAAATCGTACAAATATGTATATAAATCTAACATCTGCAGTAAAAAAAAAAAAAAAAAAAAAAAAATAAAAAAAAAAAAAAAATAAATAAAAATAAAAAGTTATTTGGTTTGTGTCCGCCGATTATCAACTCCAGGGATATAGGCCCAGGGGGGGTAGCGCCCTGCTTGGGGTGGATCTTTCTAAGGGAACTTATCCTGTATTTATGCAAGGTTCGGAGGACACCATGAAAACTCCGAACGGTTAAGCCGGTGGCCGTGATAGTTTTCGTACTCAGCACTTGCCGTTTACCAGTTGAGAGGTCTGAATGTCACAGCCACTGGTGGAAGAAGAAAAAAAAAATCTTACTGCATTTAAAGATTTTCATTATATACCCTTAATCATCGAAATTCAGTAAAATTGCCTGAATACGAGATAAAACCCAAAATTAAAACAAACAATGCGTTAAAGGTCTGTGACAGAAAAAAATGAATTAGATTTGTTTTAAAATTTACATTGTATATGAATATCTGATATTTTATTTAGGTCTATTAACAATGAGTTGTATTCTTCGAATCCAGGCAAAATTTTAAGGTAATGTCGAAAAGAATTGGATATGGCATTTTTTGTTTAAATTAAAGTATAATACAAAGTAGAAATTAAATGAATAAAATTTTTCAGAATTAATATTATCTCTCATACACCAGGTTTATTTATGTACAGTTTCTATATATTTTAGTTATGGATTTATATTAATAAACGCATAACAAAGGTAAATTGAATCGCGAAATAAATTTACCTTTTTGTGTATAAATATTGATGATGAATAAAGAATCGAAAAGTAAATTTTTGACAATTTCTTAGGACTTATTTATTTTATTTTACTTCTTTGCATTTCAAAAACGTAAAACAAATATTCATTTAAATATTTCACATCACAAATGGATTGTATAAATTGTACATTGTATATTATATTGTATTGTATGAATACTATAACAGGTAGCTCGCTAAAAAAAACACTATAGGAAAGAAATTGTTTAGTTCTGTTATCTACAAGGCTACATTCACACCAATTTCTCTCTTTTTTTAACATTATTTATATACATGAAGAACATTGTAAAGATGTAAAATTTATAGTATTCAACACTTTTGTTACGATAATTTGATAGGGATATCCAAAAGGTTTTCATTCTTTTGCAATTTCGTTGACGGTCCCCTACGGAGTTTTGGGAAAAAATCTTCACAGACATGTATGACCTGTACTATTATATTCACAAACTTAGAGTTATAGGATAATTCATATCTTAATATACTTTTCTTCATATACTTTTTTATATAGTTAACAAAATGTCTAAAATCTATTTTTCTCTTTGTGATATAATTATGTTAAGTCAGTTACGCAATAAAAGTTCCCTGATCTACATTTGTAAATACGGTTTCTTTTGTTTTCTATCGTTCAAAAATTAAATTAAAAAGTTATCAGTATATTTTATCATTGCTTATTATTATTGAAAACGTTTCTATTTTGTAGGCAGATAGATTTGATAATTTTTATCTTTTAAAGAAGGCATAAAATATGCTTGTTGCATCAATTACAGAAATTTGAAATGCTTCATTTAGTACTAAATTACACATTGAAATAATTTACAGGTATTTCATATTAAATATGTACAAAGATATATTTTAAATGATAAAAAAAAATTGCTTTAGTTTTATTTGTAAATTTTCTACCCTTGAAAATGAAATAGATTATCCAATATTACGTCAGTTATGGTAAAATTGACTGATTGATTTATTAAACAAATTTTTTAAGATAGATTTTTTTATATAAATACTTTAGGGTAAAATTATAACATGAAAGAAAGAATCTTATTAACAATTTATACAATACTCTATACAGTCTCTTAATTTGGGAAGCAAAATTTATTTAAATTGTTCGTCTTTATATTTAAAAACTTCGATTAAAGTCGAGAAAATATAAAAATGTGAGATAGACGAAAACCATCATTAAATAAACTCAAGATATTTTGTTTCGTTTCAAAAGTTGTTTTATTTTTATCTCAGCCGTAAACATAACTATAGATACTATTCAGTCTTATACAAAAATAGTTTATATGCAGTCTTCAAGTTTTTGGTATTAATTTTATGATTTTTTAAAAGGATTTTAAAAAATACCTCCTTGTTAGAGCATTCTTTTTTTCAAAATCATAAAAATAAGGTACCCTGGGGTAATAACGCCACGTTAAGGTTCTACCAATTTTCACGGCTCAGTTTTAGTTAGTATTTTTCAAACAAATATATGATTTGATACAGCAACTCATTGACTATCTATATAAAAAAAAATAATTTAGCAGATATGTATTCATAAAATGTAATGGCGTGATTTCTTGACCAATGCTATTTGGCGTTATTACCCACCTATATGGGTAATAACGCCATGAAAACAAAACTATGAAATAAGATGGAATAATTGCATGAAGATTGCCCAATTCTAAAAATACAAACTCTACAAACTTAGAAATTGACTAATTGCATGTTCATTTTTAATAATTTGTGAAAGTGTAAGAAAAATAAAGGTGTGGTGTGGGGGGGAGGATGAGGCAAAAGAATATCAGACCGTGAGCTTTTTTTTGCTTAAAAAGGACCGCTTAAATAGAATTATTAGAAACATTGCACAGTTTTAACTGTGTTTATTTGAATCAGTATTTAGGATGTAGCTCGGCCACTGTAGGGAATCAACCGGGGTATTAATGCCAAGGATTGGCGTTATTACCCCGTTATAGTTATTGCGCTGTACATTTTAAATTACAAATTATCTCGAAAAGATATCCAAAATCTTCAACAACATTTTGAAAGTTTACGAAATGTACTACAAATTTATGTAATTAACAAAGTATTTCCGGATAAAAAAATTAGTCTTCACATCACAAAACGTATCTCGCAAATTTTAGATCAAGCGTTAATTTTAGTTTGTTGGAAAAACAATAAGACCTAAAAATGAAACAAATTAACTTGAAGCTGTTTTTTGCGATTTATATGACTCAAAACCCTTCTGCGCAGAGCACATGGGTGTCATTTATCCGATTATTTCATAATTATGCAAAATATTAGCACTTGGCGTTATTACCCCGTCTGGCGTTATTACACCAGACCACCTTAGTTTTATAAAATTGCAAGTATTTGTCACTTGTTACGTGGATATATAAATTTATACAGGACCCTCATCAACATATTTTTTTCATATAATACGTTTTTACCCGCGTAATAGTCGCACATTATTACAAATTTTTCTTTGTTAATGTCTATTGTTTCATAATATAATGCGGGTTCACAATGCGGGTAATCTACTAAACAATATTGTACACTCTAGTGATAAAGTGTTATTAATATAAAAGAAAAATATGATAAATTTACTAACTTGCCGAACTTTTCCAGATTACTTGCTGTTTATTAAAATTCTATAAAATATTATTAAAATTTTTAGACATAAAATTTACAAATAATCTTTGTGAAAATATTGACAAAAATTTATAATAAATCTTTTCGACACTTTCTAATGATTTTTTCCGTTTCAAAAAGAGGGGATGTATTATTACGTTAGAGGAACGCGAGTACATATGGTATTTCATTTGTGTGTGCTTGCGTGTGTTTTGCTTCTTGACATAAACTTGTTTTGTTATCATTTTTGAGAAATGATTCCACACACAAATAAAAATAAATAAAATGCAGAAATAATTTTATGGGATAGTATTATTATTTTTATGTAGATTTTAATGTCAATAAATAGTTTTGTATAAAGAAATTAATTTATTTTTTAGAATATACTAAGGAATCCAAAATATTTTCCCAACGATTCAGAATATAAATGAAAACTTTTCTTTTTACTGAAAATTATGATATACTATTCTATTTTTATAAAACGTTTTAGATAATCCCCAAATACATTAACAGTTAATACCAAAAATAATGCCAAGCTATTTTATGTGAAACAGTACACATATGAATAAATATAAAGCACACATTTAAAAATAATAAAAATGACACCTTTATATTTGTTGAATACTAAAAAATGGACAATCATTTTGTAAAAGGTACATGGGTAATTCCATGAGCACCTGCCGTGTAAGTCATATTACTAGTAACTTCTAAGTAGTTATCTACCGTTATTTTCGAAAGGTTTGCATGGTCTTATTCAATTAATGAAATATCTTTGATAAAATAAGTCACATTTTTCTGTTCTAAAATACTGGTATCCAAAATCGTAGTATGTGACTTACACGACGTGTTCTCATGGAATTACCTACATACAAATATTCGATATACATACATACAATAAATACAATAAACCCAACTATAATTAAAAAATTAGACAGTACCTGGAATGGTACACAGGTCTACTAGGCTGTTACTCTACTACTGAGTCACTCCGGTCAGTACTTGGGCCAGCCATTTTCCATTAAAAAACCAATAAAAGGGGAAAGTCATCAGCCTTTAATTAGACAGCCTTGGATGATAGGACAATGATGATTAGATTTTCTTAATACATCGATCTATAATAGCTTAAGACACACAGACACATAAATAACGCCTCCATTCAAATCATAAAGGTATGTGCAAATATTCTATAGGCATACACCTAATAAATAAAATAAATCCAATGGGAGTGAAAAACTAGGCAGAGCCAAAAATGGAACCACAGCGTCACATTCCCGAATAGTCCACGAGCCGACCGCAGAAAACCCTAAGTCATCGAGCACAAGAAAAAATCCTTTATATTATGGAAGTGTAGTCATAGAGGAATCTAATGCTCAATGTCTACCGGAAGTGAAGTGTTGCGTAAGCCAAAAATTAATACCACTAGTGGCTCACTCGTAGGTTTATCGTTGTGTTTCAACGTTGTGTTCCATCCACAACGTATCGTTGTGTTCCGTACAATCGAAAGTATGAAAACACGGAAAACTGGGTGCAAGAAAACATAATGCTAAGTCTACGAGTCAACAAGAAGTGATATTCATTTTTGGCTTATGCACCATTTGCTTGTGGAAGACATGGATCATTCGATTTCCTTCTACTCTCCTTTCATAAAATAAAGTTTTTTTTTCCTTGTGCTCGATGCCTTAGGGTTTTCTCCGGTCAACTCTTGGACTACAATGACTTTCTCCAAATTGGTTTATTAGTGGAAAATTGCAGACCCAGGTATCGTCTGGAGTGATTCAATGGTAGAGAAAAAGCCAAGTACTCTGTGGTCCTCGATTCGATTCCGGACTCTGGCTAAATTTTCACTCCAATTAACTTTATTGTATTTATTGTATGAATGTCTGTAGCACCTTTGTGTGTATCTTTCATAGATGAATGAAGGCGTGTGTCTGCGTGTTTTAAAGATTTTGTTATTCGCAGTATTTTCTTTATTCCGAAGAAATTGTGTATTTTAACCTTCTAGCTTAATTACGTATCTGTTATTTTAAAGAATACATATTTCATTTCTGTATTACTGATATTTTAATTTCGTTATGACTTATTAACCAGAAACACACACTGGATAACTTATTTTGTTTAAACACAGAAGTGTTAAAATATTATATTTAGGTAGATCGTTTAGGTAGAGATAGACTTCAAAAACATCTATTTGAAAATCATTTTAGAACTATAAAAAATTGATGAACTGAAATACAGTTTTCAAACCAGTTGCGTTTGAAAGAACATTTTTATCCTATACGGTTATGTGAAAAAAAGTGTATTAACGAAAAATAATAGAGAAATTTTTCGACCAGGTCTAGACACCCTCAATATATCAGAAACATTACTCGTGATATGCTTTTATTTTAAATGTAAATGACTTAAATATTAGATTTTACTTGTCAGAAATCAGTAAGAAAATATCATTTGTAAACATATCTTGAAAAGTAATTTCATACTTAGTATTATAGCTTGATATACTGTATTTACTCGTGTATACCTCGCACGCGTATATAATGCGTAACGTTTTACTTTACAAGAAAAATGACTTTTTTTAGTCTTGTATATAACGCGCATCGTAAATTTTATATGCAATTGAATGAATGACCGCGCGTATTTTAGTAAAGAAAAGGGAAACAATGATGGCCTGATGTAAATCAGGCCAGAAAACAAGGCAAAAATACATTTTAGACTTCGGGTCGGGAGTGAATGACGGGTAGAGGGGGGAGGGGTAAGGAGTAAGTGACGGCAATGAGAATTGCTAATTTGCGTTGAAATAATGTTACTAGCTCTGTTGTTTGAAAAAGTACAAGGAGTAAAATAAAGATGCAGTAATACTTCGGCTAAGTAAGAATTTCCGAGTTTTAATGTCTTCTTTAAATATATTTTATGATTCATACATAGATCATGTGATTATATCAAGAGATTGAAAAAAAATATTTCGTGTATAACGCGCACCTAGGAATTATACCTCAATTTTTTGAAAAAAAAGTGCACTTTATAAACGATCCCAGTAGCCAAAAATATTGGACCAATATTGACTACATCTTGAGCAATATTGGTACATTGGCACAATATTGGCATGACATATTGCTCCATTATTGGGATGTTTACATTTTGTCCTTATTTAGCCAATATTTACAGCCAGTATTATGCCAATATTGGGGTTTCATTGGAAATATTGCCAATAAAACGCCAATATTGGTTAAATATTGGAATTTCATTTGAAATATTTCCAATGAAATGCTAACATTTGTACAATATTTCCAATGAAACCCCAATATTGACATATTACTGGCTGCAAATATTGGCTAAATAAGAGCAAAATGTAAACATCCTAATATTGGTGCAATATTTATGTTTTGTTGGTAATATTTCCATTAAATGAAATATTGGCGCAACGTTAGACTAATATTGGTTTCCTACTAGGGGAGTAAGTACGGTATATATCGCAGTATAAAAAGTTTAAAGTTTTCTAAAATTTATTTAACTGAAGTTTCTTTTGAAAATACTATTATTTTAAATCACATACCCTAAACTAAACACTAAAAAATCATACTTTGTAAATTTTATGATAAAAAAAGTTTAGTAACAATCTCTCCTAAGTTTATCTGATAAAGTATCTTTATGACTTCTGTTTCCAGATTCATCATTCAGAATCTTTCATCAAAATATCTTGTCCTTGAAACGGCTTGGATTGTAAAAGAGATAAAAGTACATCAAAGAGATAAAGAATATAAGTAAAAAATGACTATCTATATATATTTTGAGAATTCTAGATAAAACTATAGTCAAAGAGTTTGGAATCACTTTTTATTATATAGATGCTAATAAAATATTATGGTATACGTCATGATTTAATCTTTATTTTGAGGATGAAAAATAAATAGCTTGTCAGCAGTTAGCATATGGTTACAATTTAGGAAAAAAAAAAATTTTTTTGCCCCCCCCCCCCACCAACCAAAAAAAAATAAAATAAAGTGTTAAATGCCTCTAATTTGGATAAAAGATAAAAGGGAATTATTTCTTGATTTAAGAAATAAAATGAGAAATGAAATATATTTTTTTTACTTTCCAACCTAGCTCAAGTGCATTTATGAATTAGATTTGTCTTTCTTTCCATACTTCAACTCTCGTAAATATACTTAGATTCCAATAAGATTTTTATATTTTACCGTCATTTACTATTAGAAATGAACAATATAGAATGATCGATGTATATACTGTAATGTTTAAAGATTTCAAATATAAAAGCAAATATAGTCGAATAATACGAAAAGTCTAATAAAAAACAGTTCCTTTATATATATATTTACATATCTTGAATCCTGATACCATAGACAATTACAAAATATATATTCTAATAAAATATGGACAAATACTACTCGGATTAATACTATAATATGTATGATTATTTTACATACCTAAAGTAATAAACCTTATTAATAACAATAATATTTTAGCAGACAAAATAGCTAAATAAAAGAGGTTTTTACCATAAAAAATATTCAACGTTCTAATATCAACAAAACAAACAAGACTAGACTCTTGCCAAACGATCAAACAAAGAAGCGCCAATGCTGGCATGTTACCATCGTTTCCAAGGTGAGCCATAATATTGCATCTATAGTTCTTTTACAGGTATATACTAAAGTTTTAAATCATTTTTATTTTGCTGATATCTTTCAATTATTACTTTTTAACCCTCATACATTGTAAAATTTTAAAAAAATAAACTTTTTTAAATGTTTCTAGAAAACTGTGATTCCTATATTTGTTTATGTAACGGGAAAAACAAATTTTGTGTAACAGATACACGTTTGCACTGTAAATGAAAAAATAATAATAAAGTTACCAGGATTTTTTTAAGAAACTGATATGGCCAGAGATTTTATGTAACTGCATCCTCGGTTACAGCTAATATTTTAGCAAAACTAATGACGTTTTAGTACATTTTTTCGTAACGCTGCAGATTTTTTCAGTTTTGCAGATTAATATCTTTTTTGTACCGCTTAGAAATAAAATGTTACTAAGCATACATATTTCTGTCATTTTGAATTTTTTTTACAGTGTATTGCTACGACTATTGCTTGCTGCAGCTGTTTTTATAATATTTATAAATCCAGAAATGTGACTATACCATCATTTTTAACAATTCTTTTCAACGATATCTACGAAATCATGCGAATATAATAAAACTGGTATTTTTTTTTATACACAGATAATAAAAAAGTGTATAAAATTCATATGATACAGATAAAGCTAAACGATAATATTCAACCAGCAGAAAAAATTTACTTTGGAATCAATTTCTATTGGAAAAACTTTTAAGTGCTGTTCATTTAATCCCTATCTAATTCAAACTATGTCCCTGCAGACTTTTCCACTTTATCCTAGATAACGAAAAGTTAATCAATTCATTGTTTATAATGATTTCGTTAACGAGAATCTGATAACACGAAATTTGACTTAGTTAATTTGTGCCAAAAAATGATGAACCTTTTCTTACACGTTTGTCGAAAAACAGTGTGTCATTAACTTTCTGTAATGATATTCTGATTATGAAGAAACTTTGTCTGCGTAAACGTTGCAACTGATATGAAAAATTTCCTTATGATTCTAAAAATACGATTAAGGTAGAACTTTTAATCAATCAGACCTTTCCTGCGAGTCCCAGGTTTCTGATACTTGTATAATCAAAAATTAATTGCAGAAACAAAAGCGAGAAAATTGAAGATTAGTTCAAAAAAAAAATAAATAAAACATGTTGCAGGAAACCTCTGTAAAACGAAACTGTCTCTAATGGAATTATTTAATAAAGAAAAATACATATTAAATCACGATACGGAAAACTTGATGAGAAATTGTACCATACTGAAACAAAAACTTTCTGAAAAGGATTTTGCCTAGGATTCATTTGTAAGAATATTTTTCGTGCTGTATCCCTTTATTTATATTTTAAAGAATTATTATTTTTTATATTTTCTTCTGTTTTTATACGTAAAGAGTATTGGATTCATAGAGCTTTTAAACTGCCTGTTTTTTACGTATGTACATACTTTATGAGTTAGAGATATGCCTGTAAGTCTCCGATTCTGTTTTTCTGTCTGTATGTGGTTCTAATGTTTTTGGATGCTATATCTCAAGAAGTAATGTACAGAATTTAATGACAATAACAGGGGCTAACTGAATATAATTTTTCATTCAATTCTGCACATTATTTCTTGAGATATTGCGCCCAAAAAAACTAAAGTTAAGTACAGACAGAAAAACAGCGTCGCAGACTCACAGGTAAATCTCTAACCCGTAAAATTTGTAAATACTTATAAAATCGGCAGTCTAATTTTTTTATAAATCCAATATTTTTTACTTGTAAAAATAGATGATAAAAAAAGAAATGATAAACAAAATGCAAAATTATCTTTTTTTTTTTTTTTTTTTTTTTTTTTTTTTACTTTTATCATTATTTTTTTCATGTAAAAGAATACAGTACAGTAAGAACTCCTGCAAATGAACCCTTCAGAAATTCCTTTTCAAAAAGGTTTTTGTTTTACTATAGTGTGATTTCTCACGAAAATTTATTACGTTTTCCTTAACTTGAGCATAATATATCTTTTTCTTTTATTAAACATTTCTTCTGGGCTGCATATTTCTTTGTTTTATCCATAGTTTTATCTCAAGAAGTAATGCACAAATTTTCATATAATTTCTGAATTAATTTAACGTTGACACAAAGTGCTGCTGATTACGGTTTGGTATTAATCTACTATTACGAGGATGCATTCTGCATTATGGACAATTTCCGAAGTAGCTCCATCTCAAAAACTAATACACGGATTTTCAAAAAATTTCAGATTAACTTCTAATTTGACATAATTTTTTGGTGAAATTGATAAGATTTTAGTATAAATAAATCTATGAGATGAGGCTACTTTGCTGCATTTTCCAGAATTTACACGATTTCAGTGATAGGTATACATCAAGAAATAATGCGCGGAATTTCATGTATTTAGATTCGTCTTGACTGGCAAAATTTTAATTCAATTTTGGCACAGTGATAGAATTTTGAAGCATTTATACACAAGTGACAGAAGAAAGATTTTCATTTGACATCCCCACCACTTTACTTTCAGTAAAATGAAAATTTCAAATGCATTCCGACATTTTGTTTCTGCGAATAGATAATGATCGTAAATTTATGAAATATGCGGATATCTATTACATCCCATATGCTTAATTGCAGTTATTTAATCATTATTATAAAGTTTTCATTGTCTGTAACAAGAATGAAAGTACTAATATATTCATAGCATAAGAATAACCCAAGTTATGCATCTCGTTACAATTTCTACATTTCTGCCATTTACTTTCTCGAGGTAATCCTTCACCCATCCCTTCTCGACTATGATTTTGAAAGGTACATGTAATATACCGGGAGGTGACAGCATAGACAATCAGGTCATTGAATTCTTGGATGAAAATCTAAGATTAGTTAAATCTCGATTCGCATATTAAAACGCAATAGGTCTGTAAAGTCGTATCATAGTGGAAAACATGTACAAATCTGATTTTAAGGGTAGAATTGTAGGTGTAACATTCTGTTTTCCTGCTCCCAAAAGTATTAAAAGATGGAGGATTAGGAGCACAACTACACAATAGTAAAACTAAGCGTCAATCACTAAAATCGGCTTTTTAGGTGTTTCCACCAAGATATGACTTGTAGTCGTTGAGCCAGGGGTTCGTGTGGTTTCATGTCTGGGGACTTGGTAAACTATATATATTTTTGATTCACCACAACAACAGCACCTCATTTATCAATGACACTTTCAAAAGGAGAGTAGCTTTTGGGCGCCATATTGGAAAATGGCCGCCGTTGTTGAATTAAGCGGTCGTGTGGTTTCATGTCAGCGGACTTGGTAAACGATACATTTTTGGATTCATCACAACATGAGCATCTCATTTCTCCATGATACACTCAATACTAGGATAGCTTATGGGCGCCATATTAGAAAATGGCCGCCATCGTTGAGGCAGGGACTCTTGTGGTTTCATGTCAGCGGACTTCATACAATTTTGGATTCATGACAATATCAGAATGACATGTATTCATGATATTTTCAAAATAAGAGTAGCAAATGGACAGCATATTGAAAAATGTTCACCACCATTGAGCTAGGTGCTCGTGTGGTTTCAAGTCAGAAAATGTTTTAAATCATTTTCAATCAATATGCCATCATTTCCATCATTGCCATCATTTCCATCAATCATTTTCCATCATTTTTTAAATCAATGTTTTAAATCAATTCATTTTTAAATCATTAATCCAAAAAAGCATACATTTTTTGGATTTACCACAACATCAGCCACAACATGACATTTATCTATGATATTTTCAAAAACAGAGTAACTAATAGACACCATATTGAAAATTCTGCCGATAAGCACGGTGATAGGAAAGATTTTCGTAAAATTAGCAGGGCGATTAGACAGACAATAAGTAAAGACATGCAGGGATTAAAAGCTACAATAAAGCTCTGTCAAAGACTTGCTGCAGTTAAGAGATATTTTGGATACCAGGGCAGAATTTCACAACATGATTCGCGAAAGAACCAAAATCAGTTTTTCAGAAAAATCTATTCTACATCCAGATCAGTCTTTGAGCAAGATCCCGAAAAACGAACGTTTTATCTCATATTCACAGAACAAGGTTCTCAATGAATAGATAAATATAGACAGGGTAATAGAATCAACTAAAGCAATTACAAATTCAGAAATTGTCGAAAACATAATCAAAGCTCATGAAATGACTTAAGAAACTTGCCAAAGTTTCAAGAGAGAATATTTGTTTGAAGACTCAAAGGCAGACGGATTTTTCAAGTCTCCAAAGATAAAGAAACTAAATACATTTTCTGACTTGAAGAAGAAAGATAATTTAAAGTTAAATAAATCAGAGTTTGTTCCCATGACAAAAGGAAATCTGCTTGCTGAGATGACAATCATTACAGAGCAAAGAAATTTGGATATGAGAACTATCTTTTTCCTATACTATTTAGAGTTTCTTCTATAATCCTTAGCAACACTTGATGTCAAATTTAAAAAAACCGAAAAATCAAATTGATGGATGTTAGGACAAAACTGCGACTACTGAAAGAATGCAAATGATAGTTTTGTTAATATAAATGACAGAATGTGCTTTGTTCAAAGCTAACATAGGAGATAAAATCATTTGGACAACCAGTAAAATATCTATTTTTTGCAATAACACAAGATTTTACATCCTCTTTCAAAGGATAGATGTTGTATGTGATACAGGCATTTGTCCATAAATGAACGAAATTCGTTCATATTCGTTAATATATATATAAAAACTGAACTATTGGTGATGTTATTAAAGTTAAATACTCCTGGACAAACAGTATGAAAACGGAAGCAGATTTATCTGATGAGGAGAGTAAGAAAGAAATTATGCATTTCATTTCTCAAGAATCGCAGAATGAACATAATCTAAAAAAATTTAATACACGAATGCTGTACGATATCTATGGAGTAAAATGCTTAAATGCACGATACAACTAGTTGTAGAATCCACTAAATTGACCTGCTTCCAAAAAGAGATGATACGCAATTTATATTTCGTGCACACCATGCTAGGAAGGATTAATACAGTCGAGCCTCTATATAACGAAATCCATCGTTCCAGTAAAAAATTCATTATATAGAGAAATTCGATGTATAGAGTATGAAGTTAAAAATAGTATTTAATGTGTAAATTTTGAACAAATATTATTTTTGATCTTTTTAATTAAGAATTTGAAATGTTTAAAAGTATATATTAACCTAACAATTTATTTCTTACTTATTTATGCAGTTTCAAAAAAGAGAAAAGACATTTATTTGAAAGCGTTATGAAAATCAAATAAGGAAGACTTACATAAATTTCAGAGGAAGAAATCTGTAATTTTTTGTTGTTTTGATTTTAAAATTACAATTGTTACGCTCTCAAAAAAAATTCTCAAATTTTAGCAAGGAATGAAAAATTGTAGTTGATATTTTCCTCCATTTGAAGGTCTCTCTTATGTGCTCTGATTGATTCCTCTCTTATATGTGTAACAATTCAATTGACTGTGTTTTGAGAAGGATATTGAAAGGTGTGTGGGAGGTGGGATGAACTTGTTAGATTTAAAGAATAAGGAGAGAAGTAATATTTATTAAAAAAAATCCTCTCCACTGAACGATAAATCAAAAATAAGTGATGGAAAATTGATTCCATATGATTTCGAAGCTTTTTTAAAACTGAATAAATTAAGATCAATTTATGAAAAAATTCGTTATATGGAGATAGATATTTCGCTATATAGAATCTGTTTTTAATGTAATGGACCGTTCTTACTAAAAATTCGTTATATGGAAAAATTCGATGTATGGAGTTTCGTTATATAGAGGTTCGACTGCATTTCGAAAATTTGGATCCAATGGCAGGATAAAGAAAAATACTGCAATTTGAGTGAGATGCATGGATTTCTAGATGAAGAGATATGTAATGCATCCCTTGAAATGCATTCACCGTCAGGTTAATACAATAATAAGTGCTTTTGCACACAAGCGAAAATGATGAATCAGAACAGGCATTTGATACTGAAGCTGATTCATCAGAGGAAACAAAGAAACAGCTTGAGTCGTAAGTTTACCATTTCTATTTTGGAAAGCAAAAATACTCAGACATCAAGGAATCACGTTACATTCTACATATTTTTTCTGTAAAATCAAGAGTCGCATTGCCTTTTGCCACACTGTAATACACTCTATCTATAGGTAATGCGAGTCAATTATACCACGGTCTGCTTCGGAAGAAGTGGCTACAGGACGATCCTGATCTTTCATTCCCAGATAAATATGGTTGGATTTTCGGAACAGACTATCTGGAGATCCAGTGGAATTGCAATCCTCTTCATCCTCAGGATGCTTTGGAAATTGAGTCATATTCTTACTGAACAACATGTGTCACATTATCAGGTGCATGTCTGTTTAATAACCTCATATGCAGAACATTGAACTGTTCTTTGATGATTGAAGTTATTTTGACAGAAGAATGTGAACCAATTATGACAGATATGCAGAAGAGTAAGATTTCTGTTATTTATTATTTAGCCAATTCGAGACAAACATTATTTACATGAATTTTATTCAATTGACACCGCTTTTTGTCAAACAATAAAACTTAATTTAGCAAACAAGAGAATATCTTAAATAAATAAGGAAACTTTTACTTTTTTGATAGTATCAAAAACAAGCAATTGAACCACATTTTTAAGTTTCATATATGAATCCGTGGTCCCGAAAGGGTTAATTCTTAATAGACTAAGTACAATAGTTTTACTAGTACTGTTTATTCTTTTTAATTGCTGTGTCTTATCCACATGAAAATAATATGCATTAAAATGCAAAACAAGATTTTGATTTTCTTTCATCGCAAATGTCTTTTAATTGGTTTATGTAATTGAAAATGTTAATAATCATATTAAAATCAAACTTAACAAATACATATTTTGTACAACATTATATGTTCAATAATATTTGTTCTCTGCATTTTCATTGAAATTTAATTATGTGATAATGGTGAAAAAAATTATCATTTGTATTTATCTGGGATAGATGACGCTTTTTCCAATATGGCGTCCATAAGCTACTTCAAATTTAATAGTATCATCATAAAAAGAATTCCATGGATCATTGTGAATCCAAAAATGTACATATCACCAAGTCCCCAGAGATGAAACCAAAAACCCTAATTTTGGCTTCTGGCTCAACGACTATTGACAGACCGATTGCATTATGAAATGTTAATCGAGATTTAATTAATCTTAGATTTTCGTCCGTGAATTTTATGAGGTGATTACCATTGCTTCCGCCGCCCGGTATTTAATGTCAGAAGTGTTCTAAATTAATTATTATATATATATATATATATATTTTTTTTTTTCAAAAAGCAAAAATGCAATTTGTGTGAGATTTACACAAACGCGTGTACTTACAGATTACAAAATTTGATGAAATACTTTGAACTAGTCAATTACAAATTTAAATATTGTGTAGAATAAAATTATATTGCATGGTTTGAAAAAAAATAATTAAGAAAATGTTGCATTTCACCAATTAAATGCAAAAATTTCAGATAATGTTTTGTAACTAAACATTTCTTAATCATTTATTAAAAGAAGTCTATTAAAACGAATCAAGATATTTCTAAGTCTCCTTCACAATGATATTAATAAATCGAATGAATTTTGAACTCGTTCACTTGAGTTGTTTCAACTCTTTACGATAAGCTGAATTTCAAATAGGGAGATGAGTGGATTTTAGCACAATTTGAGTTTTTTTTTGTGGCCAAGGTTTCAAAATAGCATGGAGTTAAAGCTTCTCCATTAATGCATTTTTTTTTATTTTGACTAAATTTTATTACCGAAGATTGTAGGTAATCATCACAACATTCGACTTACTCCAGATGCGATCTGAAAATATACAACTTAAAGCAATTCAAGAAAACAGTCAAGAAAACAGAATTTAGCATAAAAGTACACTTGACTCGCTTCAGTACTGAATAAATCATATGTATACTTTCAAATCGACATATGTTTATCGACATATGTTTATCGACATATGTTTAACTACATACACTCGGACAACATTTTTAACAGTGTAACATTATGAATCAATCATTTTATTCCAAATCATGTATATTAATGAAAGTTTCATTGCTACAGAAATATATCGTCGCATTGAAGGCAGTTAAATCAAAAGTCTTATTACATGGATAACACAAGGAATATTACTTATATACTATTTATTACTTATATACTATTATACTTAGTAAATATTATAATGTTTCACTAAAAAAGCTTTCAGCTTAAGGGTTCTTAGTCTTTTATTCCAGCTTCTTCTTAAAACAAATGTTTTCTGAAGATGAAAGTATTACCTTTATCTCCCATTCAGGCACAAAAATTCAATTTTAATGATCCTTCTTGCAACACGAGTGTTATTGATAACTTTTCTGTTTAATTTTCCCCCTACGTGCTTAAATACGTCATTTTCTTGTGATTTTAAAAAACTTGTAATATAATAATTGTTAGCAATAATTGCTATCAAATTTACTTTAATTTTAACAAGCCACTTCCTTTTATCTTTGAAGTACGTTTTATAACTTCAGAAAGTGAATATTTAAAGAGTTTTGATGAAGGGTTACTTTGTATAACAGTTAAAACGATATGATACAATTGTATATTTAAATAACATGTGGTTTTTGAAAATATATTCTTAGTAAACAGTGTAGAAAAAAAGTACGCCGTTTAAAATACTTCGGATTTAATACTGATGTATGTATCCAGAATTTAGTGCTTTGATCCAATGACTACAATGTTTAATTATAATACATTTGTAAAAACGTTTTTAAAATTACTGAAGTTATTGTAGCATTTAATGTAATGAAAAAAGAAAAGTGTACACATTTTTAAATATGCAATGAATATCATGCTAATTAAATATTTCAATACAAAAAATGAGTTACTATAATTTCTCATTTGAATTCTTTCTTAAAATAAATATTTTACTAAAGGAGCTATGTACCCCATGAAATTATTTTTTTATATTATTTTTGAATTCTATCTTTATAATAATATTACTAATATTGTCATCTTATATTTATTAGTATTAGTGGTTTAGTGGTTAGCACCACTTATATTTATTAATTTATATATAATATAGTATGTATGTATATATATATATATATATATATATATATATAGATAGATAGATAGATAGATAGATAGATAGATAGATAGATATAGATATAGATATAGATATATATATATATACATATATATATTATAATTATTTGTATATAATTATATATATATATATATATAATTTTAGGTATATATATATGTATATATATATATATATATATATATATATATATATATATATAGATAGATAGATAGATAGATAGATAGATAGATAGATATAGATATAGATATATATATATATACATATATATATTATAATTATTTGTATATAATTATATATATATATATATATAATTTTATAATATTATAATTATCTATATAATATTATTTTTAAAGGGATACTTCGTTAAAGATTATTTAATTTTAAAAAATTGCTATTTGGGCATAAAATAAAACCATAGTTCTATAATTTTCATCTTTAAAATTTCTCATTAATTTTAGATTATCATTCCTTCTTAAGGGGACAAGGGACCTTTAAAATCATTTTTTTATATTTTTAAAATTGCGCTTTAAATATTATTCAAGGAAACATTAAATGCATTATAACATATATTTATCACAAAATAAATTAAAAAAAAAATTTTTTGAAAAAAATAGGGAAATTTGAGTAATATTTTAGATTTAACGAGAACTTTTCCAAATGTCCCATGCGCATTCCATATCAATGAAAATCTCCAATATTATTTATACAAGTTTCATTTACATATATAAACAAAACTGTGCATGGAATTTCATACATCTGAATATAAAGCTAAGAAAAAAAAATTATTTCTAATTTTTTCGGAAATTTTGAGCAATTTTGAACCTATTTTTACAATAAACTACCTATAACTTTTACAATTATTTTTATTTTAAAAAAACCATGAACAGTTTTATGACATATATTGAGATGAATAACTACATAAAATTTCAAAGCATTCAGAGAAAAAATAATGCGCATGGAGCATTTTGAAAAGTTCTCGTTAAATCTAAATTATTTCAAAAATTTCAATAGTTCTTTCAAAAAAATATTTCTTTTTTACATTTTCGTGATAAATATGTGCTATAATGCATGCAATGTACCCTTCAATAATATTCAAAGTACAATTTTTAAAATATAAGAAAACATGATTTTGAAGTGTCCCCTTAAAATTCATTTATATCTGGGAGGAAGAGACCGCCAAAATATTAATTGCTTTAAGCAAAAATATAAATATATTAAACAATCATATTAAAAATATAAAATGTATCCAATCCAAAGGTGGTCAATGGCTAATTTCTAAACCGTTAGTCATAGACATATAGTTCCACTTTCAGAAATGCTATAAAAAGTTTAAAAAGTATTTTTCAAGCGATTAAATTAAAAAAAAATATATATCAAAAAATTTCGAAAATTAAATTTTTATACAGTCCCTTGATCCTATAAGTGATATTTAGTAAATTTTTAAAACTACTCTATTTGTCGTATAGTCAAAGGGGATCCCAAACAAAATTACTGAAGTTCGAAACATGCAAATATTTATTTTTGAAAACTTGTACATATTAAATAATCAAGGCTTTTGTGCTCAAATTCGAATATATCCGCGTTTTCAGAAATGAGTATACATTTGAGTGTTTTTTACTGAATTTTAGAGATTCCTGTTTTAAAGTGCGCCATCATTGCAAATCTCTTTTATAATGAATTGGTAAATATTGATAGAATACCTTAATAAAGTAATGAATAATTGAAAAAATTGGAAATACATCTAAAATACAATGATAATTAATGGTTATGATAATACTTGGTTATCCCGTCGATCAAAAAAACCATTGCCAAACTATAAGATTAAATGCCAATAATGGATGATCATGAATGTCACATTCAATATCGTTAAATACGCTACACGTGTTTAAAATGTCATTACGAAAACTTTATTTTGACTTTTTATTTGTATTTTTATTAATATTTTAATTATTTGTTTTTTCGCTATTTTAAAATAAAAATCATTTCGATAGGTATAATTTGGGCATTAGTATAATTTGGGCGATTTGTATATTTTTTAACGAAATAGGTCAACGGTATAACCAAGTAGTACCCTTGTTGTTATTCTAAAATCAAACACAATTTATTATATATTGCGGAAAAAATAATAAAACTATGCCCGTTAGTATCGCATTATTCTTACTGTTATGATGCCACATTTTTATATCTCGATAGAGAAATCACGTCTTGTGCATTTCCTGTCTTTAGTGGTTTCTCTTTATAACGTACCCATTTGACAAATCACCCTGCAATATCCACCCGCAAGTCACTTCATTGTTACGGGTTTTTCTGAAAATCCCGTTTGATGATGGGAGGATAATTGATATGAAGGGTTCTTTGAAAATGCAATTTCTTTATGGGATAAATTTAGAAAGAAATGGACATGTACATACCCACTAAAAAGAATCTTAAGATTATCTGAAGAAATCGCCACTTTCTTCAAAAATTCTACAGAAATATGAAAAAAGTTTGCACATTTTGTTTTAACTTAAAAATATCTACAGAATTTTTAAAGATATTCTTAAAAGTACCTGCATAATAGGCCAAATACCTACGGATTTCCCCACAGATTTTTGGGCCAAATACCTATAGATTTTCTACAGATTATTTTTAGTGGGGTACATACACATGGATCAGCTCTCTCTCTCTCTCTCTCTCTCTCTCTCTCTTTCTCTCTCTCTCTATATATATGTATAACAATTAATATTAAAATAAAATATATTGACAAAAAATGAAAAAAATAATTAAAAGGAATGACTGGAATTTTCAGAAACTGTAGTAGGCTCATCAGACCCCAAATACTGTAGAAACACAGATAAATTGTGTGGTTTCATCTTCTCATTAGCCATACAAAAGAAACTAATATGAATTTGGGGTTGACAACACACACAAAGTAATATGATAAGCTTTAAAATAAATCATAATAACATTATTAAACTGGATACGTGTTGTAGTCCTTTTAAAATATGATATACAATGCTTTTTAAATAATATTATATTATTCGTGGAATTTTTTAAGTTGTTAACTGCTGTAAAGTCAAAAATACGTCTTTAAAAAGCACATAAAAATAAGATGTTTTTTGCCTACCAATTTATTACATCAGTTTTTTCTATTTTTTAGAAAGTTACCTGCTATGTTACCCACTTACAGCTGATATTTAAGATTTTAATAATTATATTTAACCCCTTCCCATATTTTTGTAGTGTTTAAGAAATTGCAGATTCCATTTGTCAAATTCCTTTTTCTAAAATATTATATGGAAAAGAAACCATAAATAAAGATTTATATCCCAACATATCTCGCTTTCATTATATTCGAATATTATAGTTGTTTCATTTAAAAGGATCTCGGTTTAAAGCTGCAAAATTGCCAATTTTTTATGTTTAACTGCATTTTTCTGAGTATTTTGATACAATAATTCTCTTGAAATTCCCATATGAACAGAAGTTATGAATTTTAGAATTACATCCACGTAATAGCTGAAATGATAAATTTTCAGGTTTTAGCGTTTCCGAATCTTTAAAGTCATTTTTTTCTAGTTGAAGTTTTTGAGCATAATTGTGTCGTTTTTCTAATCACAAGAATCACTTCTGAATAATTTCTTATGAAAAATTTTAAAATATTTGTTTAATGTTAATCTATCTAAAGTAAACCTAAAGTTTTATTTTTTTTTTCAAAAAAAATCATATTGTTTAAATTTTCAAAATTTTTTTATTAGCTAAATACATCTCCTTTAAAATGTAAAATTGCTTGAAGTACAAATTTATTTAGGTTCAGGGCAAATATTTCAATCTGAAGTATGATTAAGTAGAAAAATTGTTCGAATCCAGTCCAGTTGCAAAAATTATTTCGTTATCCCTTGCATAAGCTGGTGTACAAAATTTATGCTCGAAAATTTTGAGACAGCTTGGAGCTCTCTATCAATACTAATTCCATGTGTTGCAATTTTTTAAACTTACAAATTGAAAGAATCCTTCATCTTAATTAAAATTGTATTTTTAAATTATTTATATTTTAAAATATAAAATGTTTCAAATGTTCTTCTTTTATACTCTTCCTGTTTCTTGTTGTTCTTAAAGTTTTGAGAACATTTTAATGGGTAATTAACTGAAAACTGTATTTTTTATAACATCTCTACTTAAACTCTAGAAATACTACATTTCATTATTTTCATTCTTTAAAATGTTCAGGAACCTCATACATCTTATACGTACTTCTTCTAATTAAATCTTTACGATTACATTAAAAATTAAAATATTCATTATAAGCCTCATTTTAACCCAAAACAATTAGTTTGTAATAATATAAATATTTTATCATTGTTAAAATAATTTATATTTGATGTTTTCTTGTGCTTAGACGTTAATGCAGCAACACATTATGAGAGTAATTGAAGTACTATCATTAGATATTTTCTAATTATACAACGAAGACCTGTGCAAATAATAAGTGGTAGTTATTGTTTACCTTAAATGTTTTTCGAGTTTTTTAAAGATATACCAAGGTATTTAAAAGACTTAAAAATTCAGTTTAGTATTTATTCCACATTTGTTTTATAAATTACGAACAAATATATTCTTTTTTTGAAATTTATCTATTTATTAAAGAAAACATGTTTTCATAATAAGTGGTAGTATCTATTTAACTTAAATGTTTTTTATTGATTTTTTTTCTTTTAAAGATGTAGTTAGGTCTTTGAAAGATTAAGAAATGATGATTTGTTTTTATAGCAGAATGGTTATATAAATGACAAAGAAATAAATAATTTTTCCTTTATGAATTTATTTAATATCGCATAGAATTTCATTTTAATGACAGCTTCAAATTAAAAAAAAATAAATTGAAAAATTGAAAAACAAAGCACTTCAATTATTATTATAAATCTTAAAAATGCGTCATCGAACAAAAACAAGATTAAAAAATTTATACGTATTTACATATAAGGTACATATATGTTGCAAAATTAATACATATATAATTTATGTTTATTTTTTTTTCTTATGTTTGTAAGATATAATTTATAGTCTGCAGAAAAGCATTGAAAGATCATCTGATACACATCATGAATAAATAAAATAATATATTTTTAAATCTATAAACAAAAAAAAAATACAAAAGTATATTGCACAAGGAATCCATTTTATTGTACATTACACATCCTCTTGATTAAACATCGTACAACGGTATAATCATTAGTCTCTATGATGAAAAATACATATACTTTCAAGCAGAACTTAATATATTTAAAATAATTAGTATCTAATTCTAATCACAATTAAACATAATTAAAATTTGAAATAATTTTCAACAAAACATTTTAGTTTGTAAAAACATGAACATGACTTGCACTGAAATCACATTACAAATGACAACAAAAAGCATAAACAATTGTCATTTTATTCAAATCTGTATTTTAATTTACTGATGTTTTATGTTTCTTTAAAATAATTATAAAGCGTGATTTTAAATAAACATTATTATTAATTATACCGCGTGTAAAAGGTTTATGGATCATTAACCGTTTGAATTTAATACAATGTATATAGTTCAGCATTTGTTTCCTGCAAATAGTATGTGCCAAAAAAAAACCTTCTCTAAAACCATAAAAAAATTAAACAATTTAAAGAGTTAAATAATCAACTAACATTCATAAATAAGACACATTCATAACTCAACATTCATAAATATGAATAAAAAGCATTTTGCGTTTACCAAATATATTTTTTTTCTATTGACAATTAACCTCTTTACACCTAAGATACACAACTGTGTACCTCCATTCGTTTCCTCATAAAACCAAAACTGTTCGATTTTTTTTTTTTTTTTTTTTTTTTTTTTTTTTTTTTTACTTTATTTCTATATAGCTGAATGTTTTTTTTTTTTTTTTTTTTTTTGCTTTAAAACAAAACCAATAAATGTCATCACTGATTAATATTACCTCAAAAAATAAGTATTATTCGCATTGGAATTTCAAAAATAAGTTCAAGACATTGTGCCCAAGAAAGTAAGAAATATTCATGATAATTTAATTTAAATGTTTCACAATAAAAATTTTGAAGATTTGCTGATCATTTACTTGTTTAAAGACCTTAATTTTGTTATTGCGCAATGTTATATTACTGATAGTTAAGCTTATCACTTAAGGGGATTAGTATTTTTATATCCATATTTATAAACCTAAATTATCAGTCCCCTAAAGTACTGATTTCACAAAAATGACTCTTTCTGTCATCTATTGTGTCATTTTGATTATACAAAAAAGATAAATATATGTTTGTAGAGTTATTTTATTCTCAGGTCTGAAGAGGTGAACCGGTGGCATGAGGAAAATATGGAGGCCTCTTCGTTTATAAATTGCAAAAGTGCAGGGTGCATACCCATAAAATGATTCAAAAAATTTTAAATGTTTTCGTATCAGCAATTTCTTAAAGTACTGAACAATATATCTGAGAATGGATTTATTTTACATTAAATAAGACAAATATTACTTTACAAAAATTCTTGTAACTAATTCTTGAAAGTCATTAAAACGTAAAAATTCTAGATTATGTTTAAATACACAAGTGGTTTTTTTTCATATCTAATTATTTTTAGGTTTTGTTAATAATTTAAAAAATATATATTTAATAAATATATAAGAAGTTAAAAAATGAAATATCCGTGTGTTCTGTGTACTATGCAGTGTATTCCTTAACCTGAGATGAACAAATTGGAGTAATTCATATATTTATCTACAACGAATAGCAAGTACATATATATAGTTTTGTTATGACAAAGTTTGAAATTACGTATATATTTGTGGAATAAAAAAGGGAAAAAAATATTTACTGGCGAATTAGTGTTCCTCCAATAAAATAATACATAAATGTTTAATTTTTCTTTGTGTTATATGAAGGATATATATATATATATATATATATATATATATATATATATATATATATATATATATATATATATATATATATAATATTAGGTTTAAGGGAGTTTTTTGCTTTTTTGCTATTTAAACCTAATGCATGTTACTCAATGTTAAATCTGTTTAGAGTGCAAGAATTAAAGATGCTTAATGAAGAATTTTAGTGCAATCAATGATTCTTACATACTAAATATTAAAATTTTAAAATATCGATGTACATTTCCTTTATTTAATTAAATATAAATATTGAACCAAACATAGTTAAAATCATATAGTATTTTATAAATGTAATTATATTTTCAAATTGATGCTGATTATCTAGAAATTATAAATATCATTAAATTCTATGCATTATTTGGATTTCACTCGAAATAGTAATTAAGAGATTTTAAACATTCATTGCGTATAGTGAAAGAATGACTTTATCTTGATGTTACATAAAGACAGTTATGGAGCAATAGTTATAAATATATTTTTCTAATGACAAAATTTATCTGTAAATGATAAATATCATTAATTTGTGTAGAGCATGTGGATTCTGAACAGATTTATATTTAAGTGTTTTAAAATAATATTTATGCATTGTGAAAGAGCGACTCTATCTTGAAGTCGGTTATCAGAAGTTATCCCCCAGTTTAACCCTTTATCTACCGACGGTACTTATAAGTATTATTAAAATAACTTATTATAAAAAAAATTTAATACGTCAATTAGTTGTAATACTGTTTAGAATGAGTTACAGATACATTAGTTTATTTTGTTCCAAAAGCATTATTGGTTACAGAAAGCAAAAATATTTTTAAAACGATGATTTATTTTGCCTTTGTATCTTTTCAGTTTTCTTGGTGCTATAAGAAGGGGAATTTGAATTTTTCAATTCGGAAATATTTCTATATTTGTATTGTAAGAACATCATATTTGTACATTTTAAAATTCTACAGAATACTAAAAAAAGAATAAAACAAAAAGATTTGAATTGGGAATTCTAATTTATTTAATCTTTCTAAACTCTTCAATTCTTCTAAAATCCATCAAAAATTTATTAAATGGTTATGTAAATATTTTAATTCAGTTTAAGCAATTAAAGAAAAATGCTTTAAAATGTAAAACTTTCCTGCATTTATAATTCAGTAGATAAAGGGTTCAATCCGTTTTATGCAATCTTGACACTTTTTTATAAACGAATCTTTCGGTAATTCACTATTTCTTTCATTCTATTATCATGACCCTATCATCAATGCTCTTTGTCCCATTATAAAGCATCACCCAGTGATATAAAGCTCTTCTTTGGTACAGAGAATCTCCATGGGTACTCTCTTTTAAATACAATAATGTTTTAAAATAATCTAAATAGTGATATGAAGTTCTTTGTTGGAACAGAGCATGTCCAACGGTACTCCTTTTTTAATGTAATAATGTTTTAAAATAATCTGAATAGTGATATAAAGCTCTTCTTTGGAACAGAGAATCTCCGAGGGTAGTCCTTTTTTAATATAATAATGTTTTAAAATAATTTTTATGCATTGTGAAAGAGCGACTGTATCTTTACGGTACATAAAGAGCATTATGTTCGGTTTACAATAGTTATTCCCAGTTTAAATCCATTTTATGGAACCGTGACACTTTCTTATAAACGAATCTTTCGGTAATTCTCTCTTCCCTTCATTCTATTATCGTGAACCTATCATCAATGCTCTTCGTCCCACTATAAAGCACCGCCCAGTGATATAAAGCTCTTCTTTGGAACAGACAATCTCCAAGGGTACTCCCTTTTTAATAAAGATTCATTAAAAATGATTACATAGGAGACCCATCAAAGGACTATGTAATAATACAGAATAAGTGAACATGGCGAATTTGCGTGTTTTATACAGCGAGATCTGAAAAACAAAAATTTGCCGAAAATTATGCCGTTAATTTTATGTGCGCATTTTACTATTTGTGGAACAGATAATTGTACGTCTAACATACAAAGTATTTCGTTATTTATTATTCTAGGGATTTTCTTTTATTCATTTTTTCTAATATAATCCATAATGTGTAGTTTTAAGGTGCTTCTAAATTTTTGTTAGTTTAGTAGTTTCAAAATTTGCATCTACGTATATATTTTTATTCTCTGGATTTTAATTATATCCTAAAATTTAATATGAGTCTAGTGATAAAAGTAGTTTATGAAATAAATAAATAAATAAAATAAAGCATAAAAATAAACCAAGATTACAAAGTAAAACAATGGATTTGAAGAATTTCTTTTAATAAATATGCAAAATAATTTATTGAAGACATGTAAAATTTCAAAATAAAAACAGTATAAATATTTTTGTATATTAGTAATCATCATTTCGAAATTCTTTCATCAATTTCACATTTACGAAAAACTGATTTAATTTTAACTGACTCTCAGAGCATTTTTTAGAAATACATTTATTTGTCTTTATTTTGTAAAGTTATCTAGGGGAATACCCGCGATTTTTAAATGAATGTAGCGTGTATTGCGAAAACTGGATCATAACAAATGTCATATTTCTGAGAAGGAAATTTGAGTACGAATTCTTAACACACTCCCGAGTAGATTTTAGTCTTAATGTGTTCTAGGATTTTGACGCAATATCTTTTGTTTTTGTTTGCTTCACTTTTGTTTTGATTTAGATCCCAATTTTATTGCCATTATTTAATATAGTATTGTTTATTTTTCAAATCTGAATTCCTCTGCTCCGCTGTAATTTTTATTTTGTTATTCGAATAACTGTTTTATCTACGCATATATAAATGTTTATTTAAAAAACATATAATTATGATTAAAAATTTAGCTAAAATGAAAATACTTGCTTCTAGTACAGTTCTTCACTTAAAAAAAATGCGTAAATATAAAGACAAACTGCACAAAAAAGCTAGTACATATGTTTAGAGAAAAAAAATAATTATAGAGAAAAAATAAATTAAAAATTTTTTTCTTTTTTCAGTTATGGAAAAAAGAAGTGAATTGAATTAATGAGAAGTAACCCTCACAACTCTCAGAATGCTTTCTAGAAATTATTTATTTGTCCTATTTCGTGAACGTGTCTAGGGACATACCCGTGATTTTTAGATGCATGTGGCGTGCATTGCGAAAACTAGATCATAATAAATGACAAATCCCCGAGAGGGAAGTTTGAGTACGAGTTCCTAACACCCTCCCTAGTGGATTTTCTCGAACAGTTTCTTGAATTACGACGTAAAATCTTTTGTTCTTGTTTTCTTCACTTTTGTTTTCATTTTGATCCCAATTTTATTGCCGTTATTTATTATCATGTTGTTTACTCTTTAATGTTGAATTCTTCTGTTGCTCTATACTTTTATTTCTGTTATTTGAAAAACTATTTTATCTATGTATATATATATATGTTTACTGTAAAAACATTATGATGCATAATTATGATTAAAAGTTTTGCCAAAATGAAAATACTTGCCTCTAGCACATTTCTTCATTTAAGAAAATGCGTAAACATAAAGACAAACTAGAAAAAATGATAGTGCATTTGTGTAGACAAAAAATTATTCCAAATTTGTTTTCTTTTCTCAGTTGTGGAAGAAAAGAAGTGAACGTAAATATATATAGGACAGTTGCACCATAAAATTTAACTAATAATAACACATTGCTCACGTATAATTGGCAACATTTTTAAAATTTTAATTCATTTAGTTTTTAATTTAGTAGAAATATTATCTCTCGAACAAGATGCAAACGTAGTCCTTCCATTTCATATTTTCCTGAAGACGCCCGCAGAAGACGGCGCGAAACGTTGAAAGTTTTATTTTATTTTAATATGTACTAATGTATATTAAAATTCCTGTTTTGTGTACCACTGAGCAATGTGTTATTATTAGTTAAGAAGTGAACGCTTTTAATGAGGTGACTCTCAGAATTCTCAGAAAGTTTTCTAGAAATATACTTATTTGTCTTATTTAATGAAGGTTTCTAGGGCTATTTTTAGATGCATATAACGTGTATTGCAAAAACTAGATCTTAACAAATGAGATATCCCCGAGAGGGAAATTTGAGTACAATTTCCTAGCACCCTCCCTAATGGATTTTCGCTTTAATGGTTTCTTGGATTTCGACGCAATATCATATATTCTTGCTTCACTTTTGTTTTGACTTTGATCCCAATTTTATTGCCGTTATTTATTATCGTGTCGTTTACTCTTTAACGTTGAATTCTCCTGTTGTACTGTATTTTTTATTTTGTTATTCGAGGAACGATTTTATTTGTATATAAAAATCGTTTATTGTAAAAACATATAATTATGATGAATAGTTTTGATTAAAAATTTAGCTGAAATGAAAATACTTACTTCTAGTATATTTCTTCATTGAAGAAAATGAATAAACATAAAGACAAACTACACAAAAAAATGAAAAAAACCTCTCTCAGAATGCTGTCTTGAAATATATTTATTTATTTTATTCTATGAACGTGTCTAGGGACATACCCGTGATTTTTCGATGCATGTAGCGTGCATTGCAAAAACTAGATCATAACAAATGACATATCAACGAAAGGGAACTTTGAGTTCAAATTCCTAATAACTTCCCGAGTGGATTTTCGCTGTAACGGTTTCTTGGATTTCGACTCAATATATTTTGTTCTTGTTCGATTCACTTTTGTTTTGATTTTGATCTCAATTTTATTGCCGTTATTTATTAGCGTGTTATTTGCTCTTCAACTTAAATTATTTTATTGTATTGTAATTTTTATTTTGTTATAGGAAGAACCATTTTATCTATGTATATAACTTAAATGTAAATACATAAGTTTTTTGTCTAAAACATAAACTACAAATTAATAAAATAAATAATATATATATATTTACAGTTTAATATAAAAAATAAATATAAAATAATAACCGTCATTAGAAATAATTTTAATGTTTTAAAATAAATTTAAGCGAAAAATTTAAGATATCATCATTTTAATTGTTTTTCATATGTTTTTATTTTTGATGAATTATGAGTGCAAAAGTTATATTTTATATGAATTTTAAATAACATTAATATCAAAATTAAAAACTTCAGAAACACAGAAGAAAATTTTATTCTAATGCATGTAAAAAACATGCTTAGTTATAGAATTTTGTGTTGAAAATTTTTCTTCAAAATAAGAATTTTTTTCTTATTTTTGGAATCTGAAGTGATTTGATTAAATTTAAAAAGACTCTCAGAGCATTTTCTTGAAATATATTTATTTGTGTTTATTTTGTGAAGCTGTCTATGAATATATACGTGATAATTAGATAAATGTAGCGTGTATTGCAAAACCTAGATCATAACAAATGACATTTTCCCGAGAGGGAAATTTGAATACGAATTTTTAAACCCTCCCTAGTGTATTTTTGCTGTAATGTTTTATTGGATTTCGACGCAATATCTTTTGTTCTTGTTTGCTACAATTTTGTTTTGATTTTGATAGTTGTTTTATTGTCGTTATTTGTTATCGTGTTATTTTTTGTTCAACACTTTAACTGTATTTTTTTTTGCTCGAGTGTTTAGTTATCTATGTATATATGTTTATTGTAAAAAAAGTATTTGTTTATATATGTTACAGGCCAAACCCGATTTTAGGCCAAACTAGATTGGCCTAGTCCAAACTAGTCTATCCAAACGCCCATCGGATAAACTAGTTTTTCCTAGGCCAAACTAGTCTATCCTAACGCCCATAGGATAAACTAGTTTTTCCTAGGCCAAACTAGTCTATCCTAACGCCCATAGGATAAACTAGTTTTTCCTAGGCCAAACTAGTCTATCCAAACGCCCATCGGATAAACTAGATTTTCCTAGGCCAAACTAGTTTGGCCGAACGGTCATTAGGATGAACTAGTTTAGCCTGCTATTCATTGGTTTGAACTAGTTTATCCTAGGCGGAACTAGATTGTCCTAGTCCAATTCAATTTGGCGTGATTTTATTGAATCTAAAGACCGCCACAGCGCCAACTTTTTAGTTTTGATCTAATTTAGCCTGGACCGATGCAATTTGACGCGATTTTAGCTCACAGACTATCAAAGCCTGAGAGCTAATGTGCCCGCAGATTCTGTGTGTGTGTATGTAACCATGTACGTATATATGTACCTATGTACGTACGTACGTATGTACATACTTATGTACGTGCGTATGTAGGACTAATATAACGCGACTAATATAACGGACTAATGTGTAACTAATATAACGCGACACTCTGGTGTTGGAATTTGGACGCAATTTAGTTCAAACCAGCCGGCTTCACCCGCTATCGGGCCCCTTCTAATATAAAATCTTGAAACGGACGTATGTTGAAGCGGGCGAACCTCGAAGACAAAAAAAACATGATGATAAATATTTAAGAAAAAGGATTCTGCATCGACATACCACTATTTTCTAATAGTAATTTTTGTAAAAATGTTATATTCTTGCTGGAACTTTTTGAAACTTTGTGATAGTTTATGGCATATGATATAAATTTATAAAAAAAAGTTACATTTCAGCGTGAAAGAGGATGTGGTTGCGAACAAAATCAGGAAATATAACGGAAATTCTATGTTTTAAAGCACCGCGACCTCAAGTAATATATCTATTAATAGGTTGTTTATAGGAGTTTCATTCAGATCAGTTTTGTTAATAATAGAGTACGCTCCCTGGTGTTGGAATTAAGAACTAATATAACGTGGCTTAGTTAAAACTTGCTGGCTTCGCCCGCTATCGGACTGGCGTGGACAGCGGGGATATAGTTCGAATTTCGTTTGCTTCGAGGTTCTTTCGAAAAGGAGGGTCACATTCGGCGGTGCGTGCTCAGCACGCTTGCTACGATTTAAATTTTGTTCGCTTCGAAGTTCGTTCGAAAAGGAAGAGGGCATTTGGCAGTACGCGTGCAGCACACCTGCTATATGCTACCGCAGGCTGTGGGGACGTGGTTGAAGAACTAATGAACGAAATTTAATAAAAATTTATATTCAGGTAGTCTCTGATCTAAATTGATGCTGATTAGTTTTTGGTGTAAATCGCTCATCAGGTGGCGCTGCTGTTTTGCATTTTTTTACGATTTACGCATCAGCTTTATCTTGATAACTAATACCATCAAATTTCCATCAAACTTTAGATTCAGTTCGTCCATGACATGAGTTGGTGTTGTTTCTATTTTGAAGTAAATCACTCAACATGGCTATGATATGCTACATTTTTCACAATTTTCACAATAGCTGTATCTCAAGAACTAATGAACGGAATTTAATAAAAATTTATATTCAGATAGTCCCTGATATAAATCGATGCTGATTACTTTTTCATGTAAATAGTTCAACAGATGGCGCTTCTAAAGTGCATTTTTACTGATTTGCATTAACACTATTTCAATAAATAATTTACGAATTTTAATCAAACTTCCGGAATCAGTAAATCCGTGATATGAACTAATTCTTTTTACGTTTTCATGTTAATTGTTCAATAGGTGGCGCTGTTGTGCTCAATTTTCCCGATTCCTGAAATAGCTCTGTCGCAAGATCTAATGCACGAATTTTCATCAAACTTTAGATTCTGTAAGTTCCTGATATAAATTAGTATTCTGTAGTTTTTGGAGTAAATCTCTTGAAAGGTGACGCCGCTATACAGTATTATTCGGGATTATTGCAATAGCTCTATCTCAGGATCTAATGCATGAATTTTCATCTAACTCCAGATTCTGTTAGTCCTTGATATAAAAAAGTACAAAAGTAATTTTAGTTTTTGGATTAAATCGTGCAACAGGTGGCGCTGCTATGCGGTATTATTCATGATTATCGCAATAGTTCTATCTCAAAAAGAAATGCACGGATTTTCATCAAACTTCAAATTCAGTTAGTCCCTGATATAAATTAATATTCTTTTATTTTTAGAGTAAATGGCTTAATAGGTAGCGCTTCTATCCAATTTTTTTATGATTTCTGCGATAATTATATCTCAAATAGTACTAATACACAGATTTTCATTAAATTTCAGATTGAATTAGAATTTGAAAGACGTTGTTACGCATTTTTCAAAACGTTCCGGCAAGAATTAAACATTTTTACAAAAATTGCTATTAGAAAATAGTGGTATTTCGATGCGGAATCCCTTTTCTTAAATATTTATCATCATGTTTCTTTCTCTTCGATTCAACATTCGTCCATACCTAAATCGCGTTGTATTAGTTCCAAATTCCAACACCAGGGTGCTCGCATTAGTTCCACATTCCATCACCAGGGAGCGCACCCTATAACCAACAAAACTGTATCTTAAGAAAACTGCATTAAAGAATCTATGTGTAGATATGTTACTCGATGTCGCGGTGCTTCAAAACAAGAATTTAAGATTTTTGCAAAAATCTCTATTCGTCAATAGTGGCATTAAACGCGAAATATATTTTTATAAATTTATATCATGTGTCATAAACTATCTTAAAGTTTCAAATAGATCAACCTAGAATTTCCGTTATATTTCCTGATTTTGTTTGCCTCCCCCCTTTCCCTTTCGTAATGGGACTTTTTTACAATTTTTTATCATGTGTTATAAACTATCACAAAGTTTCAAACAATTCCAACAAGAATTTAACATTTTTACAAAAATTACTAATAGAAAATAGTGGTATTTAACGTGGCATCTTTTTTCTTAAATATTTAACATCGTGTTTTATTATGTTTCTAAAAGTTTCAAAAAATGGTAATATTTAATTAGCAGCTAAAACTAAACGCTGAGCTTAAAAAAAAAAAAATCTAGCGTCTCCTTACTCTACCCTCCCTCCCATCCTAAATTTCAAGTATCGTGCTTTATTTAAGCTTTTTCTTATTTTTAAAAGGATTCGGATATTTACTTTTTTAAAATGAACAATATCGCGTGAAGTGATGTGTGTGAAAACCAATATCTCTTACGTATTAGAAATCTTTTCATAAAACCAAAAGTTTCTATCCGATTGAAAATATAATCCGCTCTATCTTTATATTTAAACTCAGAACCCCCAAAATTAATCAGGTAAACGCCTTATCAGAAAAAACCTACATCCAATATTTGAAAAATCGGTAAATTATTCGTGAAAAACTTTTTTACATAAATTAAGAGTGTTACCCGCCCCCCCCCCCATTCCTCCTTTCTTTATATGTAAACAATGAACAACCACAACTAATCATGAATGTACCTTATCAAAATGATATTATACCTAAAATTTTAATAAAATCTGATACTTTTGCATGGAAAACTGACTTAACTAAATTAAGGAGGGGGGGGGGGTGCGGATTAGTCTTTTATTCCCCTTCCCTTATTCTTATCGAATAAACCCCTGAAACTAATCAGGAAAGTTCGTTATCAGGGTAAATCTATGTCCAAAATTTGAAGCAAATTGGATATTTCTATCAGGAGTTATTACATTATGTACATACGTACGTAGATACGTACGTGCATACGTACATACATACGTACATGGTTACATACACGCACACAGAATCTGCGTGCACATTAGCTCTCATACTTTGATAGTCTATGAGCTAAAATCGCCTCAAACTGCATTGGCCTAGGCTAAATTAGATCAAAACTAGAAAGTTGGCGCCGTGGCGGTCTGTAGATTAAAAAAAACACGCCAAATTGAATTGGCCTAGGACAATCTAGTTCGACCTAGGATAAACTAATTCAAACCAATGAATAGCAGGCTAAACTAGTTTTTCCTAATGACCGTCCGGCCAAACTAGTTTGGCCTAGGAAAATCTAGTTTATCCGATGGGCGTTCGGATAGACTAGTTTGGCCTAGGAAAAACTAGTTTATCCGATGGGCGTTAGGATAGACTAGTTTGGCCTAGGCCAATCTAGTTTGGCCTAAAATCGGGTTTGGCCTGTAACATATATATAATGTAAAAAATAAGCCATTGAAAGAAAGAGAACTACAAATATTTCCACCAAGGAATATTAGTAATTTATAATGTAAATTTTTATCAGTCTAATTTTAAAATAAATATAAAAAAATAATTGTTGTTAATAATAATTTAATGTCAAAAATTCGTTTATATTTATTTTTCGTATTAGACTGATAAGGAATTGAATAATAAATTCCTAATATTCCTGGGAGAAATTATTTGTAATTCCCTGTTTTTCAAGTTTTTGAAAATTGCATAAAGTTACGTGCAGTATGGAACCAATTTTTTTGTGTATGTTTCTAACTGTGGACAGCAGAACTTTCTTGAATTTAGGAATATTTCGTGGGAAAGGAGCATTGTGATAGCGCTTTTGTATAATTTTCTCGCATCTACGTCGTTCTATTGTTCATCAGCTCGAGCAGAGACGGGAACTTGCCTCCTGCTAAGCCGGCAAACATTTAATGATAAGGAAAAACACTTGATTTTAATAAATATCATGACCAACATTAAGTAGTTTTTACTCCATTTAATTGATTGAAACAGAAATATAAGATGGAAATCAAAGTTGCTATAGTATTGAATTAATATTGTTAAAGTATTAGCATGTGTAAACATTTTTTGAAATATTAAAATTTATGTATGAGATAGAAAAAAATATTTTTGGAATGGTACATCCAACTAGTTACTTTTCATTAAAAACTTTTTTCTAATTTATCAATAATAAATAATATGATTGAAAATTTAAATAAAATAAAAATACTTCTAATTCATTTCTTTATTTAAGAAAATCTGTAAATGTAAAGGCTTGTACTGACGAAATAATTGTTCAAATTCTGATTTTTTTTCTTTTCTCACTTATGAAAAAAAATAATGAACTGCTTTAAAGAGAGGTGATTCTCATAGCGTTTTCTAGAAATATGTCTGTCTTATTTTGTGAAGGTGTCTAGGTGTATACTCGTGACTTTTATATGTATGTAGCGTGTATTGCAAAAACTAGATCACAACAAATGACATATCCCCGATAGGTAAATTTGAGTACGAATTCCTAACATCTTCCCTATTGGATTTTCGCTTTAATGGTTTCTTAGATTTCGACGAAATATCTTTTGTTGTTCTTTGCTTCACTTTTGTTTTGATTTTGATCCCAATTTTATTTCCGTTATTTGTTATTTGCTCTTCAACGCTGAATTCTTCTGCACTACATTTTTTATTTTGTTAATGGAGGAACTATATTATCTATGCATATGTATATATGTTAACTGTAAAAACATTTAATTATGATGTATAATTATGATTAAAATATACCTAAAATTTAAATATTTGCTTCCAGTACATTTTGTAAAATACGTTACTAGTTTCATTTTAGATAATATGTAAACATAAAGATTTGTACAGACAAAAATATTACTCGAGATCTGTTTTCTTTTCCCAGCTATGAAAAAAAAGTGAATTGCTTTAATGAAAAGTGACTCTCAGAACTCTCAGAATGCTGTCTAGAAATATATTTATATGTCTTATTTTGTGAAGGTGTCAAGGGACAACGTGACTTTTAGATGCATGTAGCGTGTAAACTGCAAAAACTAGATCATAACAAATGGCATATCCCCGAGAGGAAAATTTGAATACGAAATCCTGACACCCTCTCTAGTAGATTTTCGCAGTAATGGTTTTTTTAGATTTCGACGTAAAATCTTTTGTTCTTGTTTGCTACGCTTTCGTTTTGATTTTGATCCCAATTTTATTGTTGATATTTATCATCATGTTATTTGCTCCCCGACACTGCAATTTGTGTTTAGTTATTCGAAGAACTTATTTTTCTATGTATTTTATCTATGTTTTTTTCCTTCATTTTTCTTTTTTCTAATAATAAAAAAAATAAAGTAAAATAAAATAAAATGAAATGAAAACAATGAAGGAAATTGAAATTACAAATATTAGCACCAAGAAATATTATTAATTTATTAGTACAATCAGTTTATTCTGAAAAATAAATATAAAAGAATAATTGCAATTAGTAATTATTTTAATGTTTTAATATAAATGAGAGAAAAATTTAATTGAAACAATTAAAGCATCGTCATCTTAATTCTTTTGCTTATAATTTTATTTTTTGATGAAAATTTGTTAGCCGGACGAATAATAAATTTCCTTCAATATAATTTTTGTTAAGCACTTATGAGTTAAGATTTTAAAAAAAATTACGCATTACATCAAATGCGTATTCTATAATTTAATAATAACTGAGATTAAAACGTTTTTCACAATAACAGTTTTGTTATAAATTTTATTTTGATCAACTTGTAACATGTAAAATATGCAGAAAATATACAACATAATGCCAGTCTACAAATTCAATTAAAATCTTGAGCAAAATCAACTTTAAGACATAAGCAAGAACAATATTATTATATGAAATAATAGACTGCATCATAAAAAAATTTTTTTGCATGAATTTCTCCCGATATGGCTTTGTTTAACTTATCATCGAAAACTTGTATGTATGAGGAACAACGATCTATTATAATCCAAAACTAAATAAATTTAAAATTACGATTTTTACTTTCTTTTACCTTCAATAGAAGAAAGTATTTAATCGAAATTTTTTCGACTTCCGGGCGCTATAATCACGATGTCTGTGCCATTTTCATTATTTTATCTTCTAAAAATGTATGAAGTTTTTGACGGAATTATATGTTTTAAGGATCGGAGATTCCAAAAACATGTCTTTACAAAATGTCTGTCTGTCCGTGTGTCTATATGTCTGTAGGTCCGTCCGTATGTCGCCTTTCTACCCTCAAAAACTATGCATAGAATTGAAGCATTTATTTTATGGATTTTTTGGCTGTTCCAAGAAGATTCTCCTTCAGTTCTCAAATATTTCGCCGGAAGATGGCGCTGTAAAAGCGATTTTTGTTCCATTTTCAATATTGTACCAATTAAAAGTGTATGAAGTTATGAATCGAATTGAACCAAATTTTTTGTGTAAGTGTACGGCTGTAACTAGTTGGTCCTACCTGAATTAAAAAAAAAACGTGCCGGAAGGGAATGCTGCAATAGCGATTTTTGTGCTATTTCGAACATTGTACCATTTCAATATGTATGAAGTTATGCATAGAATTGAACGAAAATTTTTTATAAGTGTTTGGCTATGGTAAGTAGGTAAATCATGAATTAAAAAAAATCCGCTAAAAGGGGGCGCTATGATCACGATGTCTGTGACATTTTCATTATTTTATCTTCTAAAAATGTATGAAGTTATGCATTGCATTGAAATAATACTCTGGTGTATGATTGTTTTTGTTTGAGGCAAGTAAGTCGTCCCTGAAGTTGAAAAAAAAATCTGCCTATCATTCTATTGTCCATCCGTTCGTGAAGGGATGGAAACTTGTTATTATTCCGATTAATTGACTGAAGTAAACATTTAAGATGAAAAACGAAAATGGTATAGTTTTGAATTAAAATTATTAAAGCATTAACATGTATAACTATTTTTTTTAAATGTATGAAATAGAAGAAAGTTTTGAGATTGGCTCATCCAACTACTTAAAAGATATTCTCACATAGATTTTTTTTAGTAAGATTAGTTATATTAAAATAATTTTTACTTATACTGTTATGGCACTAAGCTAATAGGAATTTAATTTAATCTTTTGGATAATATTGTTATATGATAACACTGGATATATGCTGTATAATTATGTATGCTGTTACTGATTTGATTATATACTATTAGCATATGATATTCATATGATTATGTGATATCATTATATAATATTTCTATTTGATATTACTGATACAATCATATACTACCATTTTATGTTATTACTGATCTGGTTATATGACATTGCTATATGTATTTTTACAAACTATTTATATGAAGTCTTTGATATTTTTGTATTTAACTATTTCCAACAAAGAAGATAGTTTTAAAATGGCTGTATAAAATACTCATTGTAAAGACTTAAACTGGTTAGCCCGAACGGCGTTTGGACAAGACGAATTTGCTTATTGCATCATTTAAAGCTTTTTGACACAACTGTTATTTGTTAATTTTCATACTATTGAAAGGTGGAAATGTTTAGACTAAATTTTACGAATATTTTATAAATAATAGTGGTGTGAATCCGCTATTTTCAATTTATTAACGGAAAAGAATTAACTTGTTAAGGGGTTAATATTCAGAAATAATGGTTCGGAAATGTTGGTAGATTTAGAATCAAAGATTTGAAAAGAAAGAGTTCTAATATTAATGAATGCAAACGTTGTATTTCATTTATATTTCTACTTGGAAATATTGTATAAAACTCGCATTAAAAAAATTACTAATAAATTAGCTATTTTTTTATAAAAATAATTCAACTGAAATACTTAATTTAATATGAAATTTTATGCATGCGATTATCTGAATATGTTTCAAAGCTATTGTAGTTTCGAATGGTTTAATAGCACTGCTGTTTGTATGCATTGAGATAAAGTATATTGGAATGTTTTTAGCATAGTGAAAGTTTTAATTAAAATACATTTCTTTACATATTCAGCTGTAAGGTTTAGTTTAAAAATGTACAATTTATAAAGTATTAATTAATAATAAATAATTTTATTGCAGAATATTAAAATATCTTTGAGTTTCTATTTTGTAACAGTTTATTGAAATTTTTATCGGAATTACTTAGGAAAAAAATTAATTTCATTTTATAATTAGTCTTCATAGAATATGGTACATCTAAAAAGTTCGTTAAATGGATAAATATTTCAAAAGAAAAAAATAAAAATAAAACACGAGTTAAAAATACATGCCAGAGCATGCATACGTAGGGACCAATAATGAGATGGCACGTAGCAAGAAGCAAAAGCAGAAAAATCTGCTACGGGCAGTAGAATGGTGTATGTTTGAAACTCGCCTCAAAGTGAAATGAAGCAACGGATAAACAAAAAGTTTCTTACAAGTTTCGAAATACCGATACAGAACGCATTCAATGTTGGTCTAGATGTAAAGATCAGATGCTGTGAGCCAAAAAATTATATATGAGTGGTTTAAACATTTCTGGGAGTGTGTAGACGATTGAGTTTTTGACCACTGATTTTTGTCCACTTTTAGTAATGATTTGTTTTAATAATACATGTTATTATATTATTTATTATGCTTTTACTTTCGCGAATAAAAAAAAGGAGACAAAATTGTGAAACGAAAACTCAAACAACAATGTTGCACGAAGAGGATAGTACAATTCAGAGAGAGTATTCCTTTTTACTTTCTTCTACCTTCAACAGAAGAAAGTATTATAATCGAATTTTTTTTCGACTTCCGGTTTTCGACGGATTTACACGTTTTAGGGGTTAGAGATTCCAAAAAACATGTTTTTTACAAAATGTCTGTTTGTCCGTGTGTGTGTGTGTGTCCGTATCTCGTCATTTTACCATCAAAAAGTGTATGAAATTATGCATAGAATTGAACCAAATTTTTTATGAATGTTTTTGGCTGTAGCAAGCAGGTTCTCCTTTAGTTTTGAAATAGTCCGCCGGAAGGGGGCGCTGTAATCACGAAGTTTGTGCCATTTTCAATGTTGTACCGACCAAAAGTATATGAAGTTATTCATCGAATTGAACCAAATTTTTTGTGTAAGTGTATGGATATTGCTAGTTGGTCCTCCCTGAATTTGAAAAATATCCGCCGGAAGAGGCCGCTGCAATAGCGAATTTTATGCCATTTTCAATATTGCACCACCCAAAAGTGTATGAAGTTAGTTCTAGAACTGAACTAAATTTTTTATATATGATTATTTTTAAAGCAAATAGGTTCTCCCTGAATTTGAAAAAAAAAATCTGCCTATCATTCGATTGTCCATCGGCTCGTGCAGAGCGAAAATTCGTTTATGCTCAGATTAATTAACTGAAGGAGAAATTTAAGATGAAAATCAAAATCTGTATAGTATTGAATTAAAATTAATACAGCATTAATATGAGTAACTATTTAAAAAATATATTAAATGTACGTATGAGATAGAAGAAAGTTTTGGGATGGCACATAAGCATGATTTGTTTTGTCGCTGATTATAAGCGGGTAAATATTAATGCAGTTTAAATGTTAAACCTTTCCTTATGTGCAAATTGTTTTTTTTTTCATTTTTTTTTACTCTTTAATATTAGATGAGCATCTAATATTCGAGTTTCACTCTAATTTATGTATATATATATAAACATATATATATGCAGAGTGATTCATAAAAGATGGGCAGAACTTTAAGGGGTTATAGTACACTTAAAGACAAATAATATTAAATAGGAGACTAAGGGTCCCAGACGTATTCCCAAGGAGATAGGGGGCATTAAAGTTTAGGGTCCGAAATTTCAAATGATTATAAAAAATGGAAAAATTGGTCGATTCGTTTGCGGTTTTTGCAAAAAATTTTCTTTATGCCAGTATTTTCTTGAAATAACATTTTAAAGTTCAATTTCAAAAAATGCCGATAGGGGGCGCTTTAGACTTTGGAGTAACAAACAACTATTTTTTAACGTTATTTTTTGTATTTCTTTAAATGATTTCGAAAGCTTAGACTTAAACTTAAATTTTGATCTAAAAATCTGAGTCCTAACGAGTAGTTAAGTAGCGTAAACTGAAATTTGAAATTTGAAACCCTTCTCCCCCCAGAACAAAAATCAGTTATTCCCGATCTTTGTGTCGTAGATTAGGCTCTAACTACTGCCGCGTTTTGCTAAAATTATTCTTTATGTCAGTATTTTCGTGAAAATAAATTTTAAAGAAAATTTTGAAAAAATTCCGATAGAGGGCGCTTTAGACTTTGGAGTAACGAACAACTATTTTATACCGTTATTTTTTGTGTCTCATTAAATGCTTTCTAAAGTTTAGATTTAAACTTAAATTTTCAGCTCAAAATCTGAATCGCTGAGCGTGGTTCAGTAGCGAGTGGAGGGGGTTCAAATTTCAACTTCTGAACATAGTTCAGTTTGCACTACTTAACCATGCCCAACGATTCTGTGCTGTGATACGAGGCAAAAATACAACTTTCGTCAAGGACTGCATAGTCGGAATTCACTCATAAAGGCACTGGCACAGTTGGAAACGTCGCTCATGCAAACGTTAAAGCTCCATTCCTGACGCTAGTCACCGGGTGAAGAAGGAGACAGAAAGTATGCAGATGTCAAATGGGGAAGAAGAACAACACGTATGCAAAATTTCGACACGATTCAGGCATAAAAACCACTGAACGGTGAGTCAAGTGTAAGTCGCTGTAGTAATGAATCGGAAGATGGTGCACTTCACAAATAAGGAAAAGGCTGAAATGCATTTAATTTACGGAGCGGCAGATGGAAATGGTGCAGAGGCACAACGAATGTACGGAGAGCGATTTCCCAACAGGCGGTTGCCTAATCGCAAAACTTTCGAGCGCTTGCACAGACAGTTGTGTGAGACGGGATCATTTCTCGCTTCCCGGTCGAATGCAGGTCGTGCAAAAGAGGACGAATCAGTAGTTGTTGTAGAAGCCATTCTGGATGTAGTAGTGGCGCAACCAAGTACAAGTACACGAACAGTGGCTAGGCAGGTGGATACCTCACAGTCCATGACTTGGAGGGTACTGAAGGATGAACATTTGCTCCCGTTTCATGTGCAACGAGTCCAGAAACTGTCTCCTGGTTATTATCCAAATCGTATTGAATTCGCCCGCTGGTTTCTGCAGCAGAACGCGCTAAATCCACATTTTGGACGAACTGTGCTTTTCACCGATGAATGTACCTTCACACGTAAAGGTACATTTAACACACACAATGCACATGTATGGGCGGATGTCAATCCACATGCTCATCAGAGACGCTTTTCCATCAATGTTTGGGCAGGAATCCTCGGAGACCACCTAATCGGACCGTACCTTCTTCCTGAACGCCTCAACGGTAAAACATACCTCACATTTCTGCAATATGTGCTGCCAGACCTGTTAAACGTTGTTCCTCCACGCATCCGGCGGGTCATGTGGTTCCAGCACGATGGAGCGCCAGCCCATTACGTACGAGACTTCCGGAACTATCTGGACATCACATTTCCGAACAGATGGATTGGTCGAGGTGGTCCTGTTGCTTGGCCTGCTCGCTCGTCAGATCCTTCACCCCTCGATTTCTTTTTTTGGGGACAATTGAAGGCTCTTATGTATGAGACACCCATTGAATCCCCCGAGGAACTGGTCGCCAGACTTTCCACCGCTGTAGGGGAAGTGCTCGAAAAGCCTGATGTTTTCGCGAATGTTCGCCGTTCCATTCTTCGTCGTTGTTCTGCGTGCATAACCTCTGGTGGTCACAATTTTGAACATTTATTGTAATTACATGTTAATAAATATGCTTTGGTAACATAATCCTAATTTGTGTCTTTTTACCTCGTATCACAGCACACAATGTGTGGACATGGTAAACTGAACTGTGCTCAGGAGTAGAAATTTCAAACCCCCCTCCCCTCGCTACTGAACCACGCTGAGCGATTCAGATTTTGAGCTGAAAATTTAAGTTTAAATCTAAGCTTTAGAAAGCATTTAATGAGACACAAAAAATAACGGTATAAAATAGTTGTTCGTTACTCCAAAGTCTAAAGCGCCCTCTATCGGAATTTTTTGAAAATTTTCTTTAAAATTTATTTTCAAGAAAATACTGACATAAAAAATAATTTTAGCAAAACGCGGCAGTAGTTAGAGCCTAATCTACGACACAAAGATCGGGAATAACTGATTTTTGTTCTGGGGGGGAGAAGGGTTTCAAATTTCAAATTTCAGTTTACGCTACTTAACTACTCGTTAGGACTCAGATTTTTAGATCAAAATTTAAGTTTAAGTCTAAGCTTTCGAAATCATTTAAAGAAATACAAAAAATAACGTTAAAAAATAGTTGTTTGTTACTCCAAAGTCTAAAGCGCCCCCTATCGGCATTTTTTGAAATTGAACTTTAAAATTTTATTTCAAGAAAATACTGGCATAAAGAAAATTTTTTGCAAAAACCGCAAACGAATCGACCAATTTTTCCATTTTTTATAATCATTTGAAATTTCGCACCCTAAACTTTAATGCCCCCTATCTCCTTGGGAATACGTCTGGGACCCTTAGTCTCCTATTTAATATTATTTGTCCTTAAGTGTACTATAACCCCTTAAAGTTCTGCCCATCTTTTATGAATCACCCTGTATATATATACTCTGGTGTGCAAAACTTAAGGATGAGCCCACAAATGCCAATTTTGAAGGGATTTTCAAGTGATAATTTTCACGTAAATATCCAAACAGAAGTAATATAACTCAAATAATTAATATCCCTGTATTACATCTAGTCCATATAACATCTCATTCAGGTCACACATAGTCACAAAAGTCACAGTCACTACGGTGAAACAAAAAAAATAGGAAATTTCATACATCTCTTTTTTGAGTCTCAAATGACTACCATATATGGCTCCACTGTCAGGTCACTGGGACTGCTGCTTTGTGACGAGTCACCAGGTGACTTTACAGTGTCGTTTTATTGAGACTCTCGTGTCACTGTCGTTTGGAGGCTCAGTTTCAAAATCATTGTGAATGTTGCATTATGATAAATCACCAAGCAATGTTCCATTAAAGTCACATGGTTAATTTTCACCACTTTTCACAGTAGTTACTTCACAGTACGGTCTCTGTTACCATTTGACAAAGTCTTATGACAGAAAGTCACCATGTGACTTTAATGTGTCATTATTTTCTTATTTATGCAACATTCACGATGACTTTGAAATTGAGCCTCCAAATGACAGTCGCACGAGAGTCTCAATAAAACGACACTGTAAAGTCACCTGATGACTCGTCACAAAGCAGCAGTCGCAGTGACCTGACAGTGGAGTCACATATAGTAGTCATTTGAGACTCATAAAAGAGATGCATGGAATTTCCTATTTTTTGTTTCTCCGTAGTGACTGTGACTCTTGTGACCATGTGTGACCTGAATGAGATGTTATATGGACTAGCTGTTATGCAGGGATAGTAATTATTCGAATTATATTACTTCCTATTGAATATTCGTATGAAAATTATCGCTTGAAAATTTCTTCGTCCTTAACACCAGTGTATATAATAATGTTAATTAAAAAGTTATATACTTTCAGTAAACTTTTGTATTTCAATTTTGCTTACGTAATTTCAGATTTAAACTTATTCTATCTACACTGAATTGCTCTTTGCAGATCATTTACATATTTGTTTTTCTAAATGGAATAATATCTTCTTCAGGAAATGCAAAGTACTATCGAAAAAAAAGAACTCTCTGATTGCTTTATAAGTAATAGAATTCTTTTATTGCATTTAATATTTGCTAACTAAATTTGTATAGTACTTAAAATTTAATTACTAGCAATGTTATATACATTTAGTAATCATTCGTATTTCAATTTTAATTACGGAATTTCCGACTTAAACTTATTCTACCTACACTGAGTTGAGCTTTGCACATCATTTACATATTTTGTTTTTAATAAAATCTGCTTCAAGTATTACAAAGTTGAATCGAGAAAATAGAACCCTATGATTGCATTATAAGTAAATATTTCGTTATAACTAAACGGATACATTTATTATTTGTTAACAAAATTCTTTTAAACATTGTTATTTATTTGTTTAACTTACATTAGTGCATGTGTTGAAGTATTTCTGAATAATGTCTTGAAAATTAGATTTTTATTTTTTCCAACACATAAAATCTGTTTTTAAACTGCATTTAGAGAGTTAAAAAATTTCAAAATCTTGTTCAATGTAAAATGGTTTGGGTAATTCCATGAGTATATGTCGTGTAAGTCACATACTACGATTTTGGATACCAGTATTTTAGAAGAAAGAAATCTGACTTATTTTATCAGATATATTTCATCAATTGTATAAGATCATGCAAATTTTTCGAAAATAACGGTGGCCAACAATTTAGCTGTTACTAGAAATGTGACTTACACGACAAGTGCTCACGGAAATACCCGTTTCTTAACTGAAATTTATGAGTAGTATTAGTAATTATTTACCAGTAATATGTCAGAAAAAAGAGAACTCTACAGAATTTGCTCAAAAAATTGCATATAATATTTTCGTATAAAAATTACTGGGTTACAGCACAGTTTGCTGCAATTGTTTAGAGTGTAGCCTCAAAGATTTTAAATGTTAAAAAAAAAAAAAAAAACTTCAATCTTTTAATAGTTTTTTTTTTTTTTTTTTTTTTTTTTTTTTTTTATTCAGACGTTAAATGTATGTGTATTGCAAATATTAATTATATATCCATTCTTCCAAAATACAGGCATTATAATAAAATAATATATTTTTTTAGAATTGTGTTTAATATTAGAAAAGATTAAGGTAATATTAGGAATATTAGAAGTACAAAGCATCCACATGCAAGAAAAAAAGACAGAAGGACAAAATGGATTAATAAATCACACTCTTTGGGGGCGGGGATTAATAGAAATCCCCCTTGCGCCTATCGGAAGAACATCAGAGCAGATGAATGTATGAAAGATTAACAGCTTCGACGAAAATGAATGCTAACAATTACCTCGCGGACAATTTATCTCTGAATACTGGTATATAGAGTTAATCTGCAAACAATAAATAATTCTGTGAAATTTTATAACTTACATATGTAAAATACAAACTTTGAAATTGAAATTTGAATAACAAAGACTGAATGAAAATTTAATTACAAAAAATTGATTTCGAAAGCTCTGCATGTATTTATGTGTATGCAATATTTTAATTCACTCCTGTAAATCAGTTATCATTGATGTTTAAAAATATAGAGAATAAGTCATTTAAATTTTTAAAAGGAACACCATTAGACATAATGAAATTTTGTTTCAAAATGTTTTATTGTAGTTTAACATGTTTTGAAGTATTTATTTTGGTAACTTTAAAAAGTTATAAAGAGAACAAAATAGAAAAACATTAATAAATATCATTTAATTCTTTAATTGGCTGGCCTAGATTATTTTTATTTCTAGAGACAATGTTAAATTGGCCATAGACAAAAATATTGTTACAGAATTTTTTTTTTCAAAGTAACAAGTGATATTAAAAATAGTAAGGGCGTACGGAATACATTTTACGAAAAAAATTATCAATTGAGTAAAAATTTTGATTTTTTTTTTCGATGGTTAGGGGAGACTGGGGTACAATGGATCAGGAGGAACAGTGGTCCACCCCCTATTTTTGATATTATTTCTGTTTTTAAATGCCTCATATTTTGGTACATACATGGCAGCCCTGCTATAGTGAACAGAAATTTAAAACCATGTGCATAGCTACCATTTTAGTCATTTTATTCTTGATAGTTGATTTCAGACAAGTAAAAGCAAATATTTTCAGTTGAACAAATGCTATTTTTTACATTAAAGATTTGTAATTTGGGAGACATTGCTGAGCACAATAAAAAGATAAGACAATATATTAAATATTTATTGGAAGTAAAATAATTGAATATAAAACTTCTTTTTTTAATCAATTTTTTGTCAAAGTCACATATAGGGTACAATGGACCACCAGAAACCGGGGTACAATGGATCATGGTCCATTGTACCTCAGTCCTGTATTTTTTATTTTCTAAAACTAAAAAATATATGTGAATTTAAGAATTAATAAATTATTTTATTTTTTATATGTAAACTAATGATTCATGTTGTGTAGTGCATTTTTGAAATATTATCTATATGTTTTCAAATTTCAAAATCAACTCAAACATCAAAAGCTGGTAAACTAAATATTTTATTTATTTGATTTTTTCCCCCTTATTTGATTTTATAAACATTCAGTTAATTCTAAATTCTTGCACTTTTACAAACATGCATCCACACCCAAATTTTTGACTCCCCCTCCCCCCAAAAAAATATAGATTCATGTGTTGAAAATCAAACGAAAATGTATTTATGTTTTCCAATATTGTTGATGAATCTCTCGCAAATGTTTACGATATTGTAATGATTCTTCCAGATTCTAATGTTTCACTAGAAAGCAGCAGGCTTTCAGTGACACAAATATCTTTTTATGTATCATTTCTATCTTTAATAATCGTTAAACTTACATTATATCTATGAGTTTAAGACATGAATAAACAAATTATGATATATTCTATGCTTCTTATTACTAAAAATTTATTATACTTATATATATATTTTTTAATTACATGTGGTCCATTGAGCCTCAAGCAGTAGACCATTGTACCCCACCCATGGGGTACAATGGTCCATTTTACAACTTGCTATTTAAAAATATACATTAAAAAAAGAACACATAATTGTTATTTTTGAGTATGTAATTTAAACTATAATGTATAGATAATATGCATGCATGTGAATTTATTTTTTAAATGAATATTTTAAGAGTTAACAGTCAAAGTTAACAAAAGTGGTCCATTGCACCCCGGTCTCCGTTAACCATATTATTTGTAAACAAAATCATATGATAAAACTTTTCATATTTATCTACACTATTAAAATCCGACTGTATGTATGTGTGTATGTATGTGAAGATATCTCCTCCGATCCCAGAAATGGAGAAACGTCGCGATTGTTTTGAATTAAAATGAAAAAAAAATCCGAGTTGCCCATTCGTCTGTCCGTCTGTCCGCATATAACAACTCAAAAACTACCCAACTTAATCGTTTGAAACTTAAAATATATAATTATTAGATAATTTTGTTAAGTCTTTTCAAATTTTAGGAAAATCGGATCGATAGTTCAATTACAGGGACAATCAAAAGGATTCCGATACATTATGGTCAATGGAGAAAAAAGTTTCAAGTGCATTTATTACACTCTTTTGAACTTAATAAAGTTGATATGCATCTATGAAGTATATACTATAATATACATTCTGTACAATCTTTTGTGCAAATAATATTTCTTATTGATTTATAGGACCACACAAAAGTATTCCTTTGCATACTTATATATTGAGACATTGTTTGGTATGCACTTTAATAGAATTAAACTATTTAATACTAACAATTAAATTATTTAATGACCGTAATTAATAAACCATTAATTATTTAATGCCCGTCTGTCCGTCTAAAACCGACCAGCGTAGCCGGAGAAGGCCGCGAGTTCTTATTATTTTTAGTTTAAAATTTACTAAAAATTGGGGTGATTTAAATTCGTTCTAACTCAATCAGAAATATCTAAATTTAAATTTTGATTCAACATTTTTAAAAGTATTTATTTAAATAAAAAAAAATTATGGAAAAAGATGTATCGATGGAAAAAGATAAATATGGAAAAAGATGGATAGATGGAAAAGATGTATATTTTAAAAAATCATATATTCAAAAGTAATTTTTTTTCAAATTTTCTAAATTATAATTAAAGTACAAGATCAAAAAAGACAATTTCTAAATTTCAAGAATTTATCTTTAACGGCACTTGAGTTTTAATAATTTAAGTCCGAGAAATTGTGAAAAAAAAGTAAAAACTATCATATAGAAAAAAGCATTTACACAAGAAGTCATTTGATGACAATTTTATTTAATGACTAATCCTATAGAGGTTACCAGGATTGCCATCCTTTATAATTTTTCAGGAACAAAATGAATATAAATGTATATATATATATTTACATATTTTTGTTAAAAAATAGTGGTACCAAACACTTTTCCAGTCTGCAAATTCCCGGACCCGTATCAATCCTAGTAGCAATGCGGAAAACCAGAAAATGGTTACATCGATCACAACATTTCTTAAAAATATATTTGCTAAGTTAAAAACTATATATTATTTGCTTAAAGTAAATATTGATAATATAAAAAAAGCAATAATAAATCAGATCAACAGATATTATTAAGATTAAAGCAAGATATTCAGTAAAATATAAAACAAAAATAAGAAAATATACAATAAATAATATTTATTTATTTGGTTAGGTGATATTTGATTTTAAAACAATTTATGGCAGCAATATAAATATATTTATCTATTTTAAATCTCTTTTCACATTATTTTACAAAAAATGAATTACTTTTTTCTTTAAACTATAACTTAGTTTAATCATTGCGCAAAATTATAAACACGTTTAGATTTTAACAAAAACATCCAATTTAAATAAATTTGTGAATTTATGTTTGAAAAAAACATACATTTATAAAATTGGAATGTGTATATTTTTAAAAATAATTTATATTAAAAAATGTTTAAGTTATTTTATATATAAGAATAAATATTTTTATTTTATTTCTATTACCTTTTTTGAATTGATAAAAATTAATATATGTGATTATATGAATATTAAAAATTTGTTGTAAAAATAAATGGGGTAGTTTAAAGATGTCTAAATGACCATCCGGATAAATGAAATTTTTTTTTACAAAATAATGTTATTGAATGTTTTTTAAATAAACGAATATTATCACCTTAAAATAAACCTCAATCAATCTTTTCGGAGAAATATTGTCATAAAAAGACAATATTATATATTAAAACGTTTGAATATAATAAAATATTTTGCACCGTGAAATATTTACACATAGTAAACATTTATGTGTTTCAGATTTGACAACAGTATCCCCACTATAAATCTGTTATCACATCAAAACTCTGAAAGTGAGTTTTAATGGTTGAAATGAGTTTACTTCTGAACTACTTCTAAAATTTCAATGCAACTTCTCGTTTTTTTTTTCTTTTTTCTTTTTTTTGTGAAAAATTATATATGAGGCATCGCTTTAAAATAAACCCCAATGTATCATTTTGGACGGAATATTGGCAAAAACATTTTTATTTTTAAATTTTCAGGTAGCAATGTTAATGTTTGAATATAAACAATACGCATAATACATTGACATCTGTATTCCCTCCATAAATCTGCGATCACCACAAAACTGTAAAGATATGTTACTTCTCGAATTTCAATGCAACTTCTCGTTTTATTCATTCATTTGTTTATTTCTTCGAACAATAAAATACAATGTTTTTCAGTTAATATCCGTATCCCCACAATAAATCTGTAATGTCCCCAAAACTGTAAAATTAACTAAGCTTTTAATCCGACTTCTTGTTTATTTATTTATTTATTTTAAGAAAAAAATATTGCAATATTTGTGACATCGACTTAAATTAATTCCCAATGCATCTTTTGGTACAAATATTGGCAAGAAACACATGTTTTTTTCATTTTCAGAAAACACGGTTAATGTTTGAATAAAATCAATGCCGTTAATAAAATATAATGTATATCAGTTTGACATCCATATTGGCATCTGTAACGCCACTAAAAATATGTACTGACATCAAAACCGTAAAATTAATTTACTTCCGAATTACTTCTAATTTTTAATGTTCCACCAGTGGCCAAGAGGTTCTGACCTCCAAACTGGTAGGTGCTGGGTACGATCCCAATCGCGACCGTCGGCCTAACCGTTCGGAGTTTTCCGTGGTTTTCTTTGAAACTTGGATTTCTTTGCTTAAGTACAGGTTAGGTTCCCTTAGAAAGACCCCCACGGAGGGCACACCTCCCCTTAAGGGCCTCTATCCCTCGTGTAGGTAATTGACCGTCATAAAATAAATTAAACCAATCTAAAATTTTAATACTGTATCGAACATAAAATTATTCAAAGTTTTCAGTTTTTAACTATTGGCTCAAAGAAAAGAGTTAAACGATTATAGCACTAAATGGTTATGGACTTAAATGGTCGTGGTGCTGGCTGGTTTTAAAGTAATATATTTTAAGTTTTACGGGTGTTTATGCATTTTTATTGCCTGTTTTTAAAAGTGTCTTCTTATGTTTCGGTAAACGTTTGTCTAAAATTCTATTTTACGGTAAACAATTGAAATTTTCAAAATTGTGCCCCTAACTTGTTTCTTTAAAATTGCCGATCATTATAGGTCTCAGTGAATTTAACTTTAAATACTAAGCAATAATTTCTTAAAATTTTATAATTTTTCAAAGTTTTTTTAGTAAAATAATTTTATTCTTTTTTTGTTTTAAGCCAAAGTGAAAAATACTTTTATTGTTCTCAAGTAGTATGTTTTGTAGCATTACAACATTTTTTTATGCATATGTATTCAACAGCATTTTTATAAGTGTGCCGAACAAATATATTGCTCAAAAAATATGTAAAAAGCTAATAAGGTCTTGAAAATTAATGCGTGAAAGAAATTAATTTCTTTTGTTTTCTTTACTGGCTATAATGTGTATATTTACTGTAAAAAAATGCCTTTTTTTATCTCTATCTTTAAGTAAAAAACATAATGGTAAAACTTTCGAAAAAAGTTCTTTTTTTTTTCTTGTCGCGATGTTTTATATGCTTTTCATCCATCTTCATTTCACAAAAGTCTTTGAATGAGAATACTTTTAAATAATTTTATAGATATACCTCTGTATTCATTTTGAAAATATACGTACTTTCTACACGTCTTGAAAACATCTTTCAGTTGCAACAATGTAGTTTTACATATACCCACATTAATTTAAACATTAAATGAAATTCAGTTCGAAAGATGTCTCTATCGAAATTAGACTAATTCTTCCAATACTCAATGGGAAATTTTCGCATTTAGACAATCGTTCCGAAAAATATACAAATCGCCTTACAATAAACTCTTTCGCTCTCTAGGGATCAATCGCCCTTATTGTTTCAGAGTTTTCATTTGACTTCGGTTCAGTTAATTACTATAGAAGAGATTACATTTGGTCGAACAAAAGTTAAATTAATCGAAAATTCTAATGAAAGACCAAATGATATTTAAATAATTTCTTTCTACTATGATTTCTTTCAAGTTATTCTAATTTTAAGTAAAAATAAGCGTTTTATTAAATATTTTTGAGAAAAAGAGGGTTTTTATTAATAATGTATTTGCGCCGTAAATCTCACCTTTCAAAAAGTAAATTTATAGTATTGTTTTCAGATTTATATTAAACAGATTATAACTACTATATAGACAATAAGAATTCATAATATATAAATGAAAATTTTGTATTATTATTTGCTATTTTTATGATGGATTTTTCCGATCTTTTTAAATAGCAAACCTTTACAGGAAAGTACTATGATGAAGCGACTTAACACTTTGCCTACCACTTCAATTTTTTTTAATCTGCCAACTGGGGCGATCTTCTTTTCTTTTATTACATAATTGTTCCAAATAAAAACCATTATCTTGAAAATTAAGAAATCTATTTATGATTTATAAAAAATAATGATTTTAAAGTACTTACAATTGTGAGAAATTGCATTGCAAAGATTAAAAAGTGCAAGTTTTTTTCGAACCAACCTTATAGCATAAAACAACAAACGATGCTGTGTGACGTCCAAATATTGAAAGACGTAAAAAAAGGAAGATTTTACGAAAGTACTACTGTTTCTCTGGAAACCAGTATAATTTACTGTTTTTTAACGGAAAAATTTCCGTAAATTCCAGAAATTTTTGCTTATTTTTCTGGACGGGTGCCTGGATTTTCCCTAGTGATGGCTTTTCGAGCAAATTTTCTATCGTCATAATCCTTCGTCCAGCATCTTGTTTAACTATTTTGAAAAAAATTATCGACATTCTCTCAATTATACTGCGCTAACAGTCTGAGTACTGCCAATTTAATTAAGGCCAAACTGTGTATTGTTTTGCTCCACTTTAACGTCTAAACCTATCTACCCTTACATTATTTCCATTTAAATTGTACAATTAGTATTTTAAATTTTCAGCATGTTTTTAACAGATGTCACGTCGCATCTGCCTTGGTAATTAAAAAAAAGAAAATTACTTTTACAAAATTTGCTAAATTTAATTTTCTTCAATATAGCAATTAACAAAAAGAGGAAGTTATTATTATTATTATTATTAAGTGAAACATGTTTTACAAATAAATACTGTATAATGTTTTATACCGGGTGTCCCAAAAATGACTAATGGATTTTTAAATTCAATAACTTGCAAACGGTGACAGCTATTTAAAAAAATTTTGCAGGTGGGTTATGTTTAATGCCAGGAGTTTTTTTACTGTAATTTTTTATTTTAGTTCGCATCTCAAACAATAGGTGGCGCTGTCGGCGATTGAAGGCCAGGTGATCAATGCTGAGTGAAGCGTCGACCTGGCCTTCAACCGCCGTCAGCGCCACCTATTGTTTGAGATGCCGACTAAAATAAAAAATTGCGGCAAAAAAACTCCTGACATTATACATAACCCTCCTGCAAAAATTTTTTAAATAGCTGTCACCGTTTGCAAGTTATTAAATAATTAAATAATTAATTAAATCCATCAGTCATTTTTGGGACTCCCGGTATGTTGTTACCAGTATCCATAAATCTTTAATCATTTTGCATGTTTTAATAAAAAGTTCCTTTTTCAATTTTCAAAATGATTCCATAATTTCATGCTTTGATTTATAATATAACATTTGATTTATATAATATTTGATTTATATAACATTTGATATATATAACATTTTAGTAGTAGCATTTATTTGAAAAATGTACATTGATTTAGAAAATGCAATATATTTAAGATCTTAAAAATTTTCATGTGTTTTGCAGTAGACAAAAAAGAAAAAAAAATCATATATATAACAATTCGTCAGGTATGAGACAGTTCTTTCTCTGTCGATCAATCCACTTATTTCTACCGTATCTTTCTTCAAACATCTGTGATCCTTGGTTTCCTCATATGTCATGCATTATGATTGAAAGCTGTTCTATTGAAACAGATTTTTAGAGAACAGCCCCGTTTAATAAGAGAGATTTCAGTAGGAGATAAAATTCGAAATACAGATTTGTAACAATTGTGAATCATTGATTTCTAAGAAAAAAGTTCTTTCCTCAGAAAATGTATTTTATAAGTTATATCACATATTTTCTTTTCTTGTGTAACTATTGTGATATTTATATACTGATATACTTTCAATAATAAAGAAAACAGTTGAAATTTGCTATAAATCACCTCCAAAGATGTATCAGTCAATATATAGATGCTTAGGATATACACACATTTGTTAAAAATATTTTAAAATAACTTTAGCAATTGTAAGTGTATTTAAATTAATTTAAAGGTTGTTTTCTTTAGTGTCTCCTTCAGGCGACATCGGAACTGAGGAGATTATAGGCGAGGCTTTCTGATAAAACGCCAAACATATCACACCATCATGTTAAAAGTAACTAAAAATTTTCATAAATTCATGATAAAGTTAATAAATGTTTTAATATTTTGCTTTTTAAAATAAATCTTTAGTAAGCTATTATTTGAAAAATGTACGTCAGTTAGTAATAAACATACAGATGTTCCTCATTTCTCAATAAAATTTAATTTTGCTTAAAACTGTCGATAATAATTAGATTATATTTTTTGACACACATTCCTTAGAATATTTTAAAAAAAAGTAAAAATAAAAATGCATTTTTATGATCGAAACTGAATTGTTTAAAAATTTTAAAAATACATTTATACATTTTAGTAAAAATTTATATTACTTGAGAGGGGTATTAAAAAATTAAGAAGAAATAACAATGACATGTTTCGGACCCTTCTAATAAGATCCATAATCATAATGAGAACAAAAATACAAATACAAATCGTTTCACGGTCAATACAAATGACACGCAACAATGAGATATAAACAGGAAAAAACCACAACAACAAAACAAAATGTATTGACCGATTTGAATTTTATTTTTATTTTTATTATGATTATGAATCTTTTTAGATGGATCCGGAACATGGCAACGTAATTTCTTTTTAATCATTGTAACACCTCTCTCCAGTGATATAATTTTTTATTAAAATGTTTATATAAAAGGTGAAATTCTTAAATTATAAAAAAAGGTAAAATTCTTAATTATTCTTAAACTTATAAAAAAGGTGAAATTCTTAAAGGTTAAATCCATAGATAACTATTGATTTAAAAAAATCTAATGGATTTAATAAACTGTTTATAATCCATTTATATTTCAATTCAATTGTTCAGCTCATACTATTGGTAATGTAAAAGACATTTGTTTAGTCTAGTTATAACTTTTTTCATTCTTTTTTCTAAAGATGTTTAGCTTTCAATCTTTTTGCATTTTCTTGTGAAAGATATAAAGCAAAAAAACGGACTGCATGTTTAGCACACATCTAAAATATTATTCTTTACATCTTATACATAATGGAACAGTTTCTATTATTAACATCTGCTTCTAAGAACTTTGCCAATATATGATATCTTTATACAAAAGAATATGATAATGTGTCTCGTTTGATATTTTTCAGCAATGGATTTCCATACATTTCCATAAGTAAGAAAACAAAGCATGTCAGAATGTATAAAAAAAACCCTTTAATTTTTCCTATCTGCATTATCTGTAAGTAATTATTTCTACATAGCGTTTCACAAGTTGTTTGGTAATTGCTTTGCGATTATTTTTTATTAAAAAATACTATTTTGATTTAACTCTAATTTATTTCAGTCCTGAAATATTAAACGGTTTCTTAAATTGTGTTTTAATCAAATGTATGTATATATGCATGTTTTTAAATAAAAAACTTCAATAACTTATCATTTATCCTGAACTTTTTTCTATGCAGGGTGTCCAATAATGAAGCAAAATATGTATATATATATTTACCTTATTATTATATTTTCAGCAGGTATTAGTTTATTAACCCGGAATGATCGAGAGTGCGTATGTGTTGTACAACAGTCACCATTATTTTTTATAAAAGAATTTTCAATTTATTTTATAGCAGATCTTAACAGACAATTACCTACAATACAGCATTATGGCAGACAATTTTCTGCGACTAAAAAAGGAAATGATTGTAATTTATATTTATTAGTGACAATGTAAAAAACATTAACACACTGCACGGTTTCAGGGTGTCCAAACACACAGAGCCCTCCTTGGGGGTTAAAAAATGATCTTTCATGCATGCCAGAGTAAACTGCTGAAGAGGCTTAACATACATATTTTTAAAAAATATGTTTTAATTTCGTTTTTCTAGATCTTTCCGTAACAAAACAACGATTTTTAAATTGATTTTGTACTTAATGAAATTGCTTAGAAATCTTCATTTAGAATATATTTTAGAATTATTTTGTACCTATTTGCAACCCTTTTAAATTTCGATTTTTTTTCTTTTTTAAAAAAGAAATGTTTTTAAGTATCATTTATGTCTTATAAGTAATTAACATACCAAATTTCATTTTTCTAGGCCCATCAGTAACACAAAACTCACATTTTTAGAACTTTTTATTTTCACTTGCAACCTTTTCGGGTTAGTGATATCGACATAAGATATAACCTATGTTGAAGCAAGGACTGTCGGCATCCTTTTGATGTAGTTATTTTTCATTCGGTCCGTTACTCCCGAGATTGCTTAAAATCGCATTTTAGAACGTTTTAGAATGTTTTTTGATACGATTTCACCCCTTTTAAATTTCGTATTTTTTAGAAAATGTTTATAAAAACCATTTATATCTTATAAGTAATTAACATGCCAAATTTCCTATTTCTAGGTATTTCAGTAATACAAAACTCTCATTTTTAGAGCTTTTTTGCATGCAACCACTTAGGGTTAGTGACATAAACATAAGATATATCCTATATTTGATTCGGGCGAACACCATCATTATAGTACCATTAGTTTTAATATCGGTACGGTAGTTCTAGAGATTACTCCCTACAAATAAGCAAACTTTACCTTTTTATAATAGAGGTAGAGATTCATAGATTTAAACCGGAATTTTTAATAAACTACTATATTTTGAAATATTAGATATAACACTTTCATTTATTTATTTATTTGATTTTTTATTATTATTATTCTGTTTCTTGAACATTTTAAACTGCTAAACTATGATGTATGGTCTGTGTAGACAGACATTTTTTTTTTTAAATCTTGGGCGTTTTTCTATGGCAGCTTTTTTTTCCTGTCTGTGGACTATGCAGGTCAGTTTCTTAAATTAATTGGACATTTTTTTTCTTTTTTTCCTTTTTTTATATTTCTAGACTAACATAAATTCTTGTTTTAGTTTATTAATCTTCTTTTTTGTGGCTACCAGCCACGCCGAAACATTAACATGGCTCTTAATGAATTGAAAAACACTCCTACTTGCTACACTGAACCTTAAGATGACCAGAAGCTAGGAAATCGAAAAAATGGGTATAGTGCTTCATTGTACCTTTTTATTTTTTATTTTTGAATCAATTTGTTTGTACATTCTGGTAGCAGTGAATCTTTTAATTCTGCCACAGAATTATCTTGACTAAGAGATAACCAATAGTAATACATGGATAATCACACATTAGTTTTTTTTAACAATTTGGAAAAAATTATTGTTGTTGTGAGAGGATTGGGAAATCTGAAGTATATTTGAATACTTTTATTGGTTGAATTCCGCAACTTATTGAATTTTATTCGCTTTTTGATTGGTTTAAGTTTAATGTCCAAAAATGGAATACTTCTGTTGCCACGATGACAAAAAAGGCGATAAAAACTTTCTAAACAAATTGTGACAGAGATATCAAACAAATTTCATTTAAAAATGCATTTTTTTTTCTACGCAGCAGTGTAAAAATTTAAAACGACCGATAGTCGGAAGTCTAAAAATTTGCAATCCCGAAAATTTTAAAAATGAAATTTAATTTAAAATTTGTTTGTGATGGGTATAGGAATATTAATGTTTTATCCATGTCGTACGTAAAATGGAGCGTTCAGAAGTCAGTCTGATTAACTCCATCAAATAAAAGTACACATTTTAAACACTTAAAATTTTCTTTCTTTAATCTAGTGGTTTTTTTTTTTATCATTGGTCTAGGTATATTAATGTTTAATGCAAGGCGTACGTAATATATGACTCGTTATAATCATCCTAAAATTTATGCTCATTATTATAAATAATTTAAATACAGAATTTATTTATAAGTCTTTAAAGTTTGATTCTTTTGAAATACATTTTTTAAACTATCATTGTAATTTGTTAAATTACATTTTTTTAACAGTGGGGATTACTATTTAAATTAGTCGAAAACGATAGGATGTCGCCTTCTTCCTATCTTACATAAATTTTGTGTTTACAAAAACTATTGAACTTTCAGAACCTTTTTAGTAAGATAATCAAAATTATTATATATTAATTGATTTTATTTAGATAATTACTTTCGTATAAAATTATAAACTGAATGAATAAATTTTATTTATTTTTTCAAGAGTACCTTATTATTTCTTTTAAATTTTGCAGTAAAAAAGCACTCACTATGCTTATTTTTATATTTATAAAAACCGATTAAAATCGAAAAAGCATTAAATATGAGGCGCTCGGAAAGCAAAATTAAACAAAATCATTAACTTTTTGTTTCGTTGTTAAAGATATTTTAATTATATACGCAGCCATAAAACTAAATATCTGAGATAAAAATTCAAAACTTTTAATAACTACTATTATCTTTTATCAAATCTTGTTTAATCCAAGATTCATGTCTTCAGTAACTATTTTATATTTATTAATATTATTTTTATTTGAATGCTTTGAAAAAATGTCTACTTATTACAGCATTCTTGTCAACATCATAAAAATAGTTTTCAAATATAGCGGTTATTTTATATTTGTTATATGATGATATAAACTAAAACTGGATTCTGATTAATTTATTTTTTCTACTCCTTCTATTAGTTGTTACAAGGATTTTTCAAATTTAATGATACCTTGTGGATTTGTTTCTTGATATATACTTCCTGCTGTGGCATCATTTTTAAAAATAGTTCTATGTAAAAAAAAGAAAAAATAAATTGGAGAAATAATCAATATCAAATATTATTTCTTTTATTATAAAAGTTGCTAAAAACATATGCTTTTGAATTTTTAAAAAATCACATTTTTTCTTAGATTGTCACCAAATCGGTTAAGAAACCCAAATAGGTGCTGTCAATGAATAAAAATGTTGTGCAAAAACTATAAGTTTGTTGAAAAGCACACGCACAGATATGAAGTTTTGTAAAATTTTAAAAAGGGTTATTTCATATTTATCTCATACGTAAAAAATTATCTTTGATTCCAAACAACTCCGTAATTTACGCGCATAGTTTGAATACACATTGAAAATATTTTATTAATTTTAATTTTTTAAATGCTGAACATTAAATTTATTTTGTGAAATATGAGCTGAAAATTACGAAAATTTCTCTTAGAATTAAAAAAAATATATATTGAAGCTTATAGAATTGTAGCCCATTTTTCTGTAAGCTAGTTTAAAAGCTTTTGAAACACCTGTAAAAGTTTATTATAAATGCCTGTAAAGAGAAAATGCTTAGTAGAAGTTTAATAAAATATTTCTGCTCTACAGATATTTCTATTGAACTTCTACAAATATTTATATAGTTTTTAATCTATATCAGTGGTTCCCAAACTATGTTTCGCGACCCACTGGTGGGTCACGACGAGTATTTTGGTGGGCCTTGGAACAATCAAGATTTGTTGCACAAATACTTTTATTTTAAACTTTTATTTCCTCCGTTTAAGAAATATAGCAATTTGAGCCGCAAATAATACTTCAAAAAAAAATGCTTAATTTTCTTCTTGATAAACATACCATCAGAATATCCACACAGATCTAAATCAACTTAGAATTTCTTGACGTGGTTCTCCACGTAATGTTTGAATATGCTTTTCTATTTTGCTTTTCTTGAAAAAAAGTACAGAAAAAAACGGCATATAGAAAATGACTTAACATTAAAATCATCCTAATATATGCCTTCATCGGTAAAAAACAGTGTCAGAAAATTCCCTGGCTAAAATGTACTCTTTGGATAATAGTTAAATGTATTTTTATTTATCTTAGTAGTCTGCGTGTTGTTTTAACAATTATGCCATTTCGACGCATGTGGACTATTATATCTTTTTTTGTTGTTGATAGTATATGCTATGTGCACTATTTATGTATTTTTTTTACAGGATACGATGTCCGATAGCTTAAACAGGTAATACAATAATTTACATACGGATATGCACTTTTATATGAGATGGGTCGTGAAATTTTTTTTAATTTAAAGGTAGGTCGCGTATCAGTAAAGTTTGGAAACCGTTGATCTACATTATAGAAAAACGGGCCATAACTCTATATAATTCTATAAAATGTTTTCTGCAGAATTTTGAAAGCCATTTTCGTAAAGGTTGCCTCCATCAATATGATTCTGTTTATACATTCTACTCGACATAGACAATAAGAAAAAATTATTGTTAAATAATTGAAATCCTGTATATGTCTGAATATTTCCCCACAAAAAAATCGTGAACAAAAAATATAAAGATAAAACATTTTCTCAAATTCATCCAAATAAAGTTGTTTTCTTGAAAATACTGTTATTGAACATCATATATCCAAAGCTAAACGCGAAAAGATTATAATTTATAAATTTTAAAAGCAATAAAAGTTTAGAAACGAACTCCCCTGAATTTATCTGATAAAGTATCTTTATGACTTCTGTTTCCAGATTCATCATTCAGAACCCTCCATCACAATAGCTTACCCTTGAAACGGCTTGGATCGTAAAAGAGATAAAAGTAAATCTAAAAGATAAGGAATGATAGTAAAAAATGGCTATCTATATATTTTTTTAAAGTTATAGATAAAACTAAAGTCAAAGAGTTTAGAAATGATTTTTATTATGTAGTTGCTAATAAAATATTACGTCAAAATTTAACCTGTATTTTGATTATGAAAAATAAACAACTTATCAGCATCTACTTCATAAACGTAATATAGGAAAATAATAAGAAAGTTTGTACATGAAACTTTTTTTATTAAAAGAAATGGAAATGAATGTTTATTAGCTTAAATTAAAAAAAGATAGAAATATTTTATCAATAATAACAATGAAGTATGAAATTGAAATAGTTTCAAAATCAGTTCTTCAAAATATTATTATTTAACATCATACATCCATCATATAATTTTAAAATAAAGAAAAATTTAGTAACAAACTCTTCTAAATTTATCTGATGAAGTATCTTTATGACTTCTGTTTCCAGATTCATCATTCAGAATCTTCCATCATAATATCTTATCCTTGAAACTGCTTGGATCGTAAAAGAGATAAAAGTACATCAAAAAGATAAAGATTGTAAGTATAAAAGAACTATCTATATATTTTGAGAGTTCGAGATAAAACTAAAGTCAAAGAGTTTGGAAATTGTTTTTTATTATATAGTTGCTAATAAAATATTATGGTAGATATCCCAATTCAATGTTTATTTTGAACATGAAAAATAAAATAATCTATCAGTATCTAGTTTATGACAATAATATAGGAGAAAATATAAATGTTTAAAAATAAAAGCTTTTTTTTCAAAGAAAAATGGTGATGAAAACTACGAAGAAAAATTTTAAAAGACAGAATTATTTTTTTGAATGAAGAAAATTAACTGTAAAAGGGAAATGAGCTTATTTTTCATACGTTTAGGATACGTTAGGAGTTATTATTATTATATAATAAAACCCCAATTATCCGAATCCCAGTTATCCGAAAATCAGCTTAACCAAAAGACCTTAACACATTTGCTGCCGCTTGCGTGAAGATGTGATGATAGTTAATGCCGCACTGTAGAAGTGGGTTTTTACCAGAAGCCGATTTACTTTTTATAACAAAGAATCAGTGAAAGATTGGACATCACCCCACATCAAGCGCTGGCGCATGAGTGGCGCCTTAATGTTGGCTCCATATAACCCACTTTCGCGTGAGCGGCAGCGAATGTGTTAAGAATCCTTAAAGTCCTTTATAAATGTGAAAATTTTTATTGTCAACACTATTTTTACCGATCTCAAATAACACTATTTCAACATATTTTGACTTATAATTACAATTTTATATATAAATTTTAGATCAAAACAATTTCGAATCATTTTTAATACATTGAAATTTGTTTTGACACTTATTAGCTTTAAAATAAGCAAAATAAGTAATAATAAGAACTTTGAAAAGGGTTATTGGGCACTGGTAGATATAGCGTCAAGAAATCATGTTCTTTATAAAATAAATAGAGTAAACTTACTTATTTGATCGATTGCGTAATTTTAAGCACTTTTTTATTTAGTACGATACTTCAATATTTTACAAAATATGTTGTGATTTTCTTTTTTTTCAACTTTGTATCATTTCAATGCTGTTTTATCACGCCACCTTTTAACTAAAAACACATCTGATGCTATTGCATCTTCTTGTAGTTCAATACATCAAAGTGCCGCATCTAAGATTTTATAGTAACGACACTGTGTGTAATTCTGTAACTCATCTCCATAATCTGTAATACGTTACCACAACATTTTTTTTCCAACGATAATCTAAATTACTATCACAACTTTTCTGTAAACAAGTTTTCACCATAAGCATCTCGGTTTTTCGAAAATTCCTGTGGATCCCCTGTTATTCGAAAAATTCTATGTAAAACCGGTTGATCGAAATTCTTTGGTCCCGTGCTTTTTCGAATAACCGGGAATTTGCTGTACTTTATTTTTAATATGGTTTTAATTAGTGGCCGCTGCTACTTTTTTATTGCAGTTATAATTAAATGATGTAATAAAAAACATAAAAGGCGAAAAAAATCTTGAATAATTATAGTTTTTAATATACATTTGTAAAATAAAATAGTATAGTAGACGGCATAATTAAATATTTATTTTGTACGGGGAAAAATAAATAGCTTGTTAGCAGCTAGTTTATGACCATAATATAAATTGGAAATATAAATGTTTAAAAAAAATCAAAAGAAAATGGTGATGAATAGTGCTAAGATAAATTTTAACAGATAGAATTATTTTTTGAATAATAGAATTGATTAATAGAAAGGATATGAATCATTTTCCCTGTGTTTAGTATCAGTTGTTATTATAATATTTTATTATTAAAATGTTTGTGATTGGTGCACGCTGCTGCTTTATTATTGTAATTATAACCAATTATAAAATAAATATAAAGGAAAAATAAAAATTAGTTCTCGAATAATAATAAAAAAACTAGAAGCGAAAATGCATTTTTTAATTCTTCCGACACAATGCTGCCAGCGGCCTACATTTTTAAAATTTCTTGATTAGCACCATTTTTTTAAAAGGATTAAATTCAATTTTGTTCGATTTAATTAATACGTAATTGAATTAGGAAAATTTACTCTTTTAAAAAACTGATGCCTATAAGGAAATATGATTTTTTTTTCTTTTAAGGTAACCCCTAGCAACACTGGGTAGCAACACAACTAGCAAGACTGGGTACACAAAATTCCTCATAAAATTGCCAGTAAGGTTTTTTTCCTTGATTGGCACCACTATTTTGAAATGATAAACATTTCTCTTGTATAATGACATATGAATTAAGTTTAAAACAAAGGCTTGTTTTACCTTTTTTTACCTTATTAAAAAAGTTGTGACATTCAAGAAATCTGAATTTTATAAAATTAGTCAACTAGCAACATTGTTAGTATACTTACTCGGTCAAGAAGGCATTTCCGATGCGATTCCGAGGTAACTTGGTGTACACTAACTTCCCGCGAAGTGTGTAACATCTTAGCAAGGACACCCTGTATATACATATATACATCTGTGTGTGTGTGTGTGTGTGTAAGTGGGTAATAAACAAGCCGAAAAGAAAATGCTTATTTTTTTAATTACAATAAATGATAATAATCTAGAGTAGATATAAAAATGCAAAATACATAACAAAGAAATGTGTATTTTAAGTTTTAAGTTAATACAGTGTGGCAGTTGGTATTCTTATATATAGCGCTTATAATAATTCTTCAATTTTAAATCCTATGAAGTACTGCGTGTTTATCAAAAATTTCTGTATAAAAGTACTCACAACTGTTTTTTTTAACATAAGCCAAAAAACTCTTCACTCAACATTCTTTTACGGTAGTGACCGTGGTGTTTATTAAACAGTTTTTTAGAGACATTTTTAACCTCGTTTAATATTCTGTTTTTATTTATTTTTATTTCCATAAATTTTGGTTGTAAAAAAAGTGTTATTTACTCTGGAATTAAAATTATAGAACTATATTTAGAGAGTATCCTTCACAATGTATAAATATGAATTTTACTGGTGCCGAAGAATGCATTCATTGGAAATACTTCTACTGTATTTTTAACTATAATTAAAAATATTTTTAAGACAACTGCATTAAAAAAAATAAAAGCAATATTGCTATCACAAAATATTTTCTGTATATAATAGAAATCTTGGAATAAAATGACAAATTTATATTTATCATTGAAGTAGTTGAATTTCTGTACAATTGATCATTGAACTTTTGTACAATTAAATGTCGGAAAATGCATGTCATGCGTAGCAAATGGGGTGCATTTGCATATTTCGAATGTTTAAAAATATTCAAATCTTAGTATAGTAATATATTACTTCGAATACAGCATAGTGGCTGTTATGTATCCCTGTAAATACTATGTGATTTCTATCATACAGAAGGTAACTTGTAGTAATTCTTAGCAACGTATAACAATACGTACAAATCATAAAAAACAAATAGTTCAATATAATTAAAACGCGCCTTCACACAAAACAATGTTTCCTTCTATACCATTATTTAATGGAATGCTTTTGCGTAGCCTTGTAAATTAATAACAAGTATTTTGTGCACCACAGATTTTACATAGTGTATATTTTAAAATACACTTCATAGGTGCATATGAATTGCATTATGTTTGACAGAGTGTAGCACCATTAAAATGCAATTGAAACTATTTTTCCCATTGACCGCAGGTAACAGAGTATTTTTGATTGTCCCTCTAATGTAACTAAGCATACGGTATTTATAAAATTTGAATTGTACCACAAAAATTATGGATCAATTATATATTTTAAATTTCAAATAATTCGGTTTTGCAGTTCTCGCTCTGTTAATTGTGTTCAGACGGGAGGATTAAACAATGACTATACGTGGTACGTATTTACATAATTACAAACGCACCTAAAATCAAAATGATGACTATATGTATATTTTATATTCAAAGTATAAAAATGTCTTAACTTAAAATTATGTTATACAAATATAAGAAATTATTTTTTAAATGCAAAGTTTAAATTTATCTAATGGAATCTATATTAAAACTAGTGCATTTTCATTAAAGATTTTTTAGATGCGATCGCAATGATATAAATACATAGCATCTATAGTCGTTGTGTAGTCCGTTTGCCTCTTTGTCTGTCTCTACGGATAAAACAGCACAAAAACTACAAGCAAATGATAAGTAGTCTAACATATATAATCCTCACAGAATTTTATCAAATCAAATGTTATTAAAATCATATAAAATATTAAAACGATATTAATAAAAGCTCTCTTCATTCTCTTCAATTCTATCATACATAATAACTTAAATTATATCTCCTGATAGATAATGATTCTAGATTGATTATTCTATTAAATGGTATCATAGGTAATGAATTCAGTGATACCGCATAACTGCTAATTATTTTGGATTACAATGTTGATTGCGTCCCATTTAAACCAGATTATTATTATACCCGTATTGCTCAATTTACACTATGCAAGCGTAATGGATTTTCTGACTACGCATTTTTCCATAACTGTACACTAGCTTTTACTCCAAAATCGGAATATTTACAAAACTAGTTACAATAGAAACCCACATCATATGCCTTGTTTGGTAGTACAATTTCCAGTTTATGATTTTTTTTTTACATTCAATAACACTTCTTGACATCAATTTTAGATAAAGTTTTTTCCAATAGAAGATAATTCGTTTTAAGAGTTTTAAAAATTTCAATTTATTGAAACTTTGTAATAATTACAATGCATAATTAAAATTAAATAACTTTTAAAATAAAAAATACAAATTACAAAAGTATGAATTTCGTTCCACAGAGAAATTATGCACATAAAAAATAACAGATATCATTAAAGTGTTCTTTTTTTACCATAAATTCTTAGAAAGAATAATAATTGGGATTGCTTTTAACAGCGTTTATCATTTTATTAAAATCATGCATTAATTTAGCTTTTGTGCTTCAAAGCATATTTTATTCAGTTGTAATTAATTGCTCCAAAGTCTATTGGAAATCTTTAAAAGTTTGAAACAATTTATCCCTGGAGATAGAAGCCGTTTAATGTAAGAAGATTAGTACAGCTTTAGAAAAGATAACGAATGGTTTTCTACCGGGCATTGAATAAATTAGGATAGCTATGTCAAAATTTAAAGAAATTTAGAGGAGTTTTTGTTTTAAAAATAAAGTTCTTTTTACCAATATCTTAAATGTACACTATATGGCCATTGATTATTGGACACTTGAGATTTTAGACATTTTGTTAAATATCTAGAAAAATACATGGGGAATCATCTCGAAACTCTTAGTGTATAAATATAATAGTATAAGTCATACATCTCCGTGAAGATTTTTTCCCGAAACTCCATAGGGGACCGTCAACAAATTAAAAAAGAATGAATATCTTTTGAATAACCCTGTCAAAACTAATGTAGCAAAAGCGCTCAAACTCTAGATTATGATTGAATGCCTTATTGTAATACACTGTGTTCATTTTTATGCAAATAGCATGCATACTCGCAGAGTAATTAAGGTTTTTATAAAAATGCTCCCAAATTTTCCCAAGTTTTTTCCTTATAATTTTCAGAGTTCTTAATATAAAATAATATTCTTCTCAGAAAATATGACAAACAACATTGCACACAGTACCCTGTAATCAGAACTAAAAAAAAATGAAAATTGTATACAAAATGAGTTGGTTTACTAAATAATGTTTTACTGCGCATGGGTCTACGATATCAAAATTTCATTTGCATATTACGTTAGCTAAATGTATAGAGCAACTTTTGTGAAAGTCACAAAATCATAACTTGAAAATAATCGTCAATTGAATAAGTTGAAAATCCGTTATTCTCAAAATGAAGCAAAAACAAGAGGGGTTGTGTCCATATATTCATTGATTAGTGTCAATATAGAATACACAATACGGGATGTACTACTACATTTGGATAAAATCCCTCATTTTTTTGCTTCATTTTGGAAACAACGGATTTTGCCCTTTTTTTATGGACGATTACTTTCAGAATTTTTAAGCTATGATTTTGAGACTTTTACAAAAGTTGCTCTATACATTTAGCTAACATAATATGCAAATGAATTTTTGATATCTTTGACGCATGCGCAGTAAAAAATTATTTAGTAAACCAACTCATATTTCCTACAATTTTTATTACTTCTTAATTTTGATTACAGGGTACTGTGTGCAATGTTGTTTGTCATATTTTCTGAAAAAAATATTATTTTATATTAGAACCCTGAAAATTATAAGGGAAAAACTTGGGACCATTTTTATAAAAACCTTAATTACTCTGCGAGTATGCATGCTATTTGCATAAAAATGAACACAGTGTATTACAATAAGGCATTCAATCATAATCTAGAGTTTGAGCGCTTTTGCTACATTAGTTTTGACAGGGTTATTCAAAAGATATTCATTCTTTTTTAATTTGTTGACGGTCCCCTATGGAGTTTCGGTAAAAAATCTTCACGGAGATGTATGACGTATACTATTATATTTATACACTAAGAGTTTCGAGATGATTCCTCATGTAGTTTTCTAGATATATAGTAAAATGTCTAAAATCGTAAGTGTCCAATAATCAATGGCCATATAGTGTATAAATATTAAGCACATAGTTCTCGCCAGAAAAATAATCTATGTTTCTTAATGTATAAAAATGTACTACAAGGTTGAGCAAAGAATTTTAGGTAATTGATGAAAATTGCGTTGTTTTGCGCAAATTAACAATAAAAGCAACAAAGACTATTACGCAAACTTGAAACTATAATATTCCACACATGGGTTATTCCACGGTAACTTATGTTACATATTGAACAGTTTTCAGTAATTTTAGTAATAGAACACACACAATTTTTCTTCAAATTGTAAATCTGACATGGTTTGCTAATTAAATTTATTCAATGTCCAATTTAGAATAAAAATACCTAATTTTAATGTTATTTCTTAAATTTTGATAGTTTTATATACTATGGTAACTGCCATTACTGAAAAAGGAATGTAAGTTACCATAAAAAGTGTAATTTTTAATCTCATTTTTATCCAAATTGACCTTTAGATAGGTTCCATATGATAAATTATGTTAATTTTACATTTAAATATTTTTTTAGTTTTATATTATTACCCTAAAAGCATGCATGGTCACAGTGACGTCACTGTGAGTCACTTCGGTCACATCACATCTGTGACCAAAATGCCACCACTCAGTGGCTTCACATTGTGACTAAGATTTTCTTAAAAATCTTAGTCTTAAATTTCTTTAAAATCTTTAGAAATTTATAAATATCCTTCAAAACATGTTATTTACTTTAAAAAACATGTATCTTGCGATTTAAATATCGTCGCTTTTGTCACAGTTTCGTCACAATGTTAACGTCAAATTAGTCACAAATGACACATTTTTCATAAATTTGTCACATTGTGACCACTTTGTGAAACGTCACAAGAGATCTCTAAAACGGCCATAACGACGTCACATTTTAGTCACTGTGACTTCACATCGACGTCACGTGACGTCACATCGACAATCGATGGTCACAAAGTCACAATGTGACTTCACAACGACGTCGATGTGACGTTACCATGCCTTACGTGTAAAATTACTACAGTAAATTGTTCTAAATGTAATGTAAGTTACCATGGAATGACCCACATATAATAGAAGTTTTCATCATTCTGTTCAATTTTATCATATGTAATTACTTATTCTAGATTGGTATGATGATTATTTCATTAAATCATATCATCGGTAACGAGTACTGTAATATCCCATAATATGTAATTATTCAGGGTTACAATGATGATTGTGTCCGATTTGCGATGGAGTAATATTAGTTCCGTATTACAGACTTTAATCAAGGAATCGTGATGAATTTTGTATGAATACATTATTACATAAACATTTAACAGCTTTTTCACCAATATAGGAATATTTATTAAACTAGTCATAGTTAGAACGCAAATCATTTGTCTCGTTTGACATACTATTTCACACTTCTAGTATTTTAATTTATAACTAATAACACTTCATGATAAGGATATAATTTTAGATAAAGTATTTTTTAAGTAAATTACCGTTATTTGTGACTAATTGTGTATCGTAATTAATTGTGAGATTTCTAATGATATCTCTAAATTGCCATGACGATTTCGTCTTATTTAGGATGAACTCATATTGTTTCCGTATCCTGAATTTAATCTATATAATCGTAATAAATTTGTTATTAATGCATTTTTTCCATAACGTTTCAACACCTTTTACAACAAGATTGTAATTTTTATTAAACTAGTTATAGTACTAACGAACCTCATTTGCATGGTTTGACATGCATTTTCTATATATATTTTTATATTTTTATAACTACTAACACTGCTTAAAAGGAATATCATTTTTATATAAAGTATTTTTAAGTAAATTATCATTAATTTTAAGAGTTCTTTTAAATATTTCAATTTATTGTAATATTATAATAATTACAATGTATTATTAAAATTAAAAAACTTCTGAAAGAAAAGTTCCAAATTACAAAAGAATAATTTTCGTTATACAGAAAAACTATACATATAAAAAAACCAGATATCATAAAAAAAATCCGATTTTTTCCCATAAATTCTTAGATATAATAAAAATTGGGATTACTTGCAACAGCGCTTATATTTTCATTAAAATCATGCATTAATTTAGCTTTTGTGCTTCAAAGCATCTTTTATCCGGTTGTAATTAATTGCTCTAAAGTCTATTGGAAATATTTAAAGGTGTGAGACAATTTATCCCTGGAGATAGAAGCCGTTTAATATAAGCAGATTAGTAGAGCTTTAGAAAAGATAACAAATGGTTTTCTATCGGGTGTTGAATAAATTAGAATAGCTATAACAAACTTTTAAGAAATTTGAAGTTAATTTTTTTGTGTAATTTAAATATGTTTTTCTTATATCTTATATGCATAATTATTCCTTTAATTCCTATATTTAGTTCACGCTTTCCTTATATATATTTATATATCTTGTTCAAATTTTAAATCTTTAATAATCGTTAATCCTTTTTATTTATCCACTCAAGATCAAATACAATTTTTAAACTTGTAGTGAATGACATTTTGCATTAATATCGTTTTTTAAATATTAATTCATCAATGAAATGAAATTAATTAATTTTAGTTTTATATGGGAAAAGAAACTACAACACATTTCAAAGAAAATGCAATCCAACAAATTACTGCGACTCTTTGGAAAATGATGTTTTCAAGAACTAAACTTTTAGATTTGATAGACTAAATAAATTGAATTAGACTAAATAAGTTGCATATTAAGTAATAATAATAATCATCTTTGTGATGATCAAAACGTGGTTTATGTAATAAACACAATATTACATAATTACGTACCTAATCCTTCATAACGTAATCCAACGTTTTGTACGTAATCCTATATTACGTACAAATGGATTAAACACTAATATTGCTCGAAAAATCATAAAAAAAATTAAATGAAAATTCATTCTTACAATTTTCTGTGCAGTAAATTATTAAAATACTTAACATCGAACATTTTCAATTTTTTCTATCGTCGTATAGAGAGTAAAATGTACCTTGAAGGGATGCCATTTGTTTGAAAGCTGCATCTCGATTTGTTTCTGAGTTATTAGTTGTTTTTTGCAGTTTATAACACTTTTTTGTCAACTGGCAACACAAGTATCAATTTTTAGGCATTAATAATGGACCATTTAGAGAACGAATAAAATTTGGACATCACATGCAATCAGAAATTCTCAGATATTTCTATATCGAAAGCAACAACCATTTTCCAAATGGTAAAAAATAAATAAATAAATAAATAAATTTCTTAATTTTATAAAATTTCAATATGTATAAGTTTCTTGAAATATTTAATGATAGATTATTTATTATTTTGAAGAATGAAGTCGGTATGAAAATTTCTGTTTTAAGAGAGTTTCATAAAATTGGTTAAATCAATGATAATATATTTTGACTAAACTTTATGTTAAAATGTAAAATTATGTATAGCTTTTAACAGAAGCATGTCGATGATGATAAAAAAAAAATCTGCGTACGCAGTGCACATTTCCCGCTGGTTTCAAATTTCGTGCTGGTTTCAAAATTGTTCACAAATTTTGTGATGGTTTGAACAAACTATTAGTACTGTAGTAGCTGCAGCCGTAAGATGGTAAATCCTTGTTTCAAATTGTGAGCTTATGTTGAAATTTAGCTCCAAGTGTTGAAACAAGAAATTAACATTTTACAGTTACAACTACTGAAAGAATGAAAAGTTAGTTCAAACTAGCCTGAAGTATTTAACAGTGCATGTATAGTAATATGTGCGCACAAGGATTTTAATTTAGAAATTTTCTATTTAATCCATAAATCGCTAAATTAGCAATACTGTTTTAATCATATCATTTTTACTTTTTTCTATCTTCAATAGAAGAAAGTGTTGTAATCGAAATTTTTTCGACTTCCGGTTTTCGACGAATTTACACGTTTTACGGGTCAGATATTCCAAAAAACATATTTTTACATAATGTCTGAATGTCCGTGTGTCTGTGTGTATATCTGTGTGTAAGTCTGTCCGTAAGTCGCCATTCTATAATCAAAAATTGTATGAAGTTATGCATAGAGTTGAAACAAATTTTTTGTGAATACTTTTGACTGTAACAAGCGGGTCCTACTTCAGTTTTGAAACATTCCGATCCAAGGGGACACTCCAATCACGATTTTTGTTCCATTTTCAATATTGTACCGACCAAATATATATGAAGTTATGCATCGAATAGAACCAAATTTTTTGTGTAAGTGTATGGCTATGGCTAGTTGATCCTGCCTGAATTTGAAAAAAAAAGCCGCACGAAGGAGGCGCTGCAATAGCGAATGTTATGCCATTTTCAGTATTGCACCACCTAAAAGTGTATGAAGTTAGTTTTAGAACTGAACTAAATTTTGTAAGGCGAGTTTTTTTGCGAGTTAAGGCGAGTTTTTTTGTAAGGCGAGTAGGTCCTCCCTGAATTTGAAAAAAAAAATAAAAATCTGCCTATCATTCTATTGTCCATCGGCCCGTGCAGGGTTGGAAATTCGTTTTTCTCCGCATTATTGACTGAAAGAGAAATTTAAGGTGAAAATCAAAGTTTTTATGATATTGAATTAAAATTATTAAAGAATTAAAATGAGTAACTATTTTTTAAAAATATTAAAATGTACGTATGAGACAGAAGAAAGATTTGGGATTGGCACATCCAACTAGTTTAACAGATTTCTAATATTAAATAATAAAAAAAATAAACCTGTGGTAGAATTGCACTTACTCGGATATACTATTAGAAAAGAAATTAAAACAATCGTTGTTGTTGTTTATGACGATCGATTATCTCCACGAGGGATATAAGCTCTTGAGGAAATGTTCTCCGTAGGGGACATTTTAAGGTAACTGTAAGGAGGTGTACTAAATTAGAAATAAAAAGAAAGTAGACTGTATTAAATTGATTGTTTAATTTAGAGTTGCAGATTGTTGCTGCATAGAGAGATCGTTTCTCTCAACCAACTGCGTCACACAACACGTGAGCAGGGTTACACTAAATTGCCGATTCGCATATAAATGTGGGGGGGGGGGGTGTTCGTCGCCAAGGTGATGTCACAAGATTACAAAGACACCTACAATTTTACAGGTGTGGAACATCCCGCCCGGCGTTGAAATATTTTTATATATCAAGATATAAATGCAATACAAATGATAACTAACACAACATGATACAGGTTATAAGCAAAAAAAAAAAAAAAAAAAAAAAAAAAAATAGAAATAAACACAAATAATACATGATCAATTAATACACAATAATGCACATTTAAGATTTAGGCACATTTAAGGCACATTTAGGCACGTTTAAGGCACATTTAAGGTTTGATGCACATTTAAGGATATAACTATTAACTATAATTATAACTAAATACAGATTAATTATCCAGCACCTCAACTTCGAATAAAATCGGAGTTGAAATATGCGGCATTCAAATTAATTAATATTAGTTTGTCAGTTTCAAGCAGGATTTCGGGACTTGATGCATATTTGTAGGGTTAACCATGCAGGACTGTAATTGCTAATCATTGTTTCAAAACTTCCATATTGAATATTTCAATTATTCGAAAGTTTATTTTGTTAATATTTTACTCAACTCAAAATTAAATACGCATCTCTCATTTTAAACAGTTTATTCTGATGAGTAAACTCAACTCAGGTTTTTTCGAACATTAATAATTTAACAAAACACAACACCAATAAAAACCGTAACATTTTTACACATATTCTCATAAAAAAGATTCTAATCAAAATCAAAAACAAAAAGAATATTGTTTCACACAGCTTAGGTAAAAGCTGAAGAAATAAAACAGATAATGTATTTTACACAAATTATCGTTTGCACAGAAAACGTTTTACATCTATACATATAATAAAACAGTAGGACCCGGTGTGTCTGTACATTGAAGATAATTGACAAAAATGGAGTCAGGGCGATAAAAGAAAACCAATGAAACACAAAAAATTTTTTTTTGAATTTTTTGTCTGTCTGTCTGTCTGTTTGTTCGAGGTTATCTTCGTAACTACTGAATGGATTTTTATGCGGTTTTCACTAATGAAGAATGCACACTCCCGGGCAGTGTATAGGCTTTGTTTCATCAAAATCGGACAACAGACAAAAAAGTAACAAAAAGAAACAAAAGAAACTATTAGGTGCGCTGCTCACGTTTTTTAGTACATAACGTTTTTTAGTACATATAAAATCCAATAGATGTCACTGTGCGATTTTAAAACGCGCTATCGTTATGTTTTCGCCAGTCTACTTAAGTATGAGAAAGTTTCAAGCTGGCTGTCGTTCCATGTGGTTTAGTCGGTAGAACGTCAGTGCGCCATACTGCTGGCCCGGGTTCGATTCCCAGCATGGAATTTTTTTTCACTATGTTGGCATTAACGCCTATAAGCAATTAAAAGAATTTGAAATATTGTATTCAAGGCGAATTTTCTCTCTGGGAAAATTTCCTTGCATTAATATGTCAGTGTAGTTTTTTTTTCGATTAAATTTTTTTTTTTCGAAACTTTGTTTTTCTTAAAAAATTACAGTAAATATTTGATATTTCCCAACGTTTTTTGAATGATCGACTTGCTTTTTTTTTTTTTAATGTATGTCTGAACCTTATCTAACTACTTCTTCAAGATTTCTTTAGATAAACCGACCAGCGTAGCGGGCGAAGGCCGCTAGTTTTGAAATAATTAGGTATATCTTGGTTGCTAGGTGACAAAGCCAGTAGAATATTAAATAGCATTTTATCAAACATACCGCCCCTCTTGAAACCTCTGAGGGGGGTTTCAAACTAAAACACTGCAATTACAACCATTGTAAAAAATATAAAGAACAATACAATTAAATACAATATAAATGAGTCACAGTTAAGTTAAATTCAAGCAAATATTTAAACAATTTTACATAATACATAATAAATAAAGAAATTTTACAATAATGTACACTTTCTTATAAAAACTGAATTACTTTTCAAGAGGTAATGCAGCAATTTTGGATACTGCTCTTTTATATATTCCATTAGGGGTTTTTATATTTATAACTCTTACTCTATTATCATTATCAAAAAATACCTCTACAATTCTCCCTAATAACCATTTAGACACTGAAAGATCATCTTCCTTTATTATAACCATATCTCCTATTTTGAGGTTGTTTTTTGATATCATCCACTTATGCCTTTGCTGCAATGTACTTAAATAACTATTTTTCCACTTTTTCCAGATGGTCTGAACCATTTTAGTGGTCTTTTACCATAAGTTAAGTCTATTATCTTCAATATTACTCAGGTCAGATTCAGAAATGGCATTAAGTGGGCGACCAATAAGAAAATGTCCCGGGGTCAAGACCTCCAAGTCATCAATATCTATACTCAAGGGAGTAAGCGGGCGCGAATTTAAGATACCTTCAATATGCACAATTATAGTTAACATTTCTTCATAAGTTAATTTACAGTTGCCCACAACACGTTTAAAGTGATACTTGAAGGACTTGACTCCCGATTCCCATAAACCTCCAAAATTTGGAGCTCTAGGGGGAATAAATTCCCAAGCAATACAGATATCAAGTAATTAGTAAGGTTCTGGTCTGGTTTGTTTACCAATTCATGCAACCTTTTAAGCTCTACATTAGTCTTCACAAAATTGCCTGCATTATCACTGAAAATTTTTCGAGGTTTGCCTCGTCTGGCAAAAAACCTCTTTAATGTGGCAATAAAAGCCTCAGATGTTAAATCATTGACTAATTCCAAATGCACTGCCTTTGTTACCATACAAATAAAAATACAAACATAAACTTTATGAAAAATACCTTTACGTTGACCTTTATATCTAATCAAAAATGGACCACAGAAATCAGTTCCTGTGCAATTAAAAACAAAGTCTACATTTATTCTTTCTTTCGGGAGCTCGCCCATAATTTGCTCTAACAATTTAGGTTTGGCCCTAAAGCATGTAATACATTTATGTACAATTTTTCTACAAACAGCCCTATCGTTTAAAGTCCAAAATTCTCTTCGAACACAATAAAGTAAATTTTGTGGTCCTATATGTAGATATTTTTTGTGATAAAACTCAATAATTAATTCTGTTAATTTGTGTTTAGAGGGCAGTGCAATTGGGTGTTTTGGGGCATAATTTACCGTGCTATTTTGGAGACGACCTCCAACTCTGATTAAATTATTTTTATCCAAGAAAGGATTTAATGAAAGTAATCTACTATTTTTTGGTAACTCCTTACCCTTAGATAACAATGTGAATTCAGAACTAAACTCTTTTTCTTGAACAGATTTTATGATAAACTGCTCAGCCTTCTTCAATTCAGCAGTTGTTAACTTACCTGAATACCTTTCTTTTGACTTCTTGACATTCTGAATGAACCTGAAAACATAGCTAAGAATTCTTATTAATTTAGCATAATTATTACTCAATTGCAAAAAATAGTCAATAAAAAATGAACAGTCTGATATTAAAAGTGAAGTCTCTGAAAAAGTCTTTTTAAGTTCACTTCTGTATAGATCCTTATCATTTTGCTCAAGTTCGACAGTATTTAAAGAAGGTTCAGTTTGTTGTGTTAGGAATAGTGGACCCTTCCACCATAAGTTACTCTGGAGAAGTTTGTCTGGATCTACACCTCGTGACACAAGATCAGCAGGATTATCAGAAGAAGGCCACATGTCCCCAATGACTGATATCAGAAAGATTCTGAATCGTAGCCACACGTGATGACACAAAGGTTTTTAAGTCACACGGCTGTTTTCGAATCCAACATAATACAATAGTACTATCTGATAATAGTAAACAGATTCTTTAGGAACTTTTAAGGTTTTGGCAACCTTATTCATCAATTTGGCTAATAAAACTGCACCACAGAGCTCCAAGCGAGGAATAGTGATTGTTTTGATTGGTGCAACTCGACTTTTACTGCAAAGCAACTGAGAAATTTGCTCTCCTGAAGAATTTGAAGACACAGCATACAATGCCACACCGTAGGCTTTCTCCGAAGCATCTGAAAAGCCACAAATTTTAATTTGCACTGGATTATTTGTAAAAATGTATCTAACAGCACTTATATTATTGATGGCTCTTAATGATTCTAAAAACTGCAACCAATCATCAAGCTCAGCTGTAGGGAGATTTTCATCCCAATCAATTTGCAGTCTCCACAGTCTTTGTAGGAAAATTTTTGCTTTCGTCACAACTCGTCCAAGTAGACCCAAGGGGTCGAAAATGCGAGCAATATTTGACAGCACACTTCTTTTAGGTACCTTGGTTTGCTCACTGAATGATACACTAAAAGTAAAAGTATCATCATTGGCATTCCAGCAAAGTCCTAGTGCCTTAGTTTCACTCATATTTTCAAAAGTGTAATTCTCATTTTTAAAGGCTGGCTCCATTAATTCTGGATGGTTACTAAACCATTTATGTAAGTTCATGCCGCACGTATTTAATAGTTAAATAAGCTCAATTTGCAGTCTCTTAGCCGATTTTAGGTCAGCTGCTCCAGTCAGGACATCGTCCATATAAAAGTCTGATTGTACCACACCAGAAGCATACGGAAATTGAGATTCACCATCTATACCAAGCAGTTTAAGGCAGCGCATGGCTAAATAAGGGGCACTAGTTGTACCATATGTGACTGTACATAGTCTGTAATATTTCATCTCACCATTTACAGAATCTTTCCAAACTATGCGCTGTAAATCACGTTGACTTTTATCGATAAGTATCATGCGATACATCATTTTTACATCTGCTGTAAATGCATAGCGGTGTGTACGAAATCTAAGTATTATGCTAAACAAATCATCTTGAATGACACCTCCATTCAGCTGTATGGAATTTAGGGATTCTCCTGATGAAGTTGCATGTGAACTATTAAAGACAACTCTCAATTTTGTAGAACTTTTATCTGAGCGATAAACAGCATGATGAGGTAGATAATTCGCATGTATTGGCTCATCTGTTTTCTCTACTTCCTCCATATGGGCTAACTCTCTATACTCTGCCATAAATGCGCAATATAACTCTAAAAGATTTGTATTTTTGACTAGCCTATTCCAAAGTGAATTTAATCTATTTTCCGCAAATTGCTTTGATTCTCCCAAAGAACTAGGATCTTTTTTTCAACGGCATTTGTACTATGAATTTGCCCGTTATATCTCTCTGATGTGTGTTTATAAAGTAGGTGTCGCATGCTAATTCTTCTGTATTTCTCAATGGTGTACTTTCTTCTACTCTTTCAATTTCCCAAAATTTTTTCATTTCGAAATTTAAATCTGTTTCAGTAATTAACCCACAATGTATTTGTTCCTGATCGTTACAACACTCCCACTTACTATGCAACCGAACACCGTATTTTGCAGTATTAATTTAGAATTTGGTAGCTTCATACGACCCACCTTTATCAGTTCTAGAAATACTTCAGCTCCTAGCAAAAGATCTATTTTTCCTGGTCTATTAAATTCAGGATCAGCAAGAATAATAGACTCTGAGATTCCTAGCTCTGAAATATTAATATATTTCGAGGGCATAATTTGCGAAATCCTTGGTATGATAAGAAAATCTAACTCCCGACTATAATCTCCCGAATTATTACTGATCAAGGCTTTAGTTTTATTTTTTACCGCTACAGAGGATCCACTTAAACACGATACCGAAATATTACTTTTTCTTTTCGAATTCCTAATCTTTCAACTAACTGCAATGTTAAAAAATTGCTCACTGAACCATTGTCCAATAAAGCACGCACCGGAACTTTATTTCCGAATTTATCTCTCATATAAACAATAGCAGTGGAAAGAAGAACTGTTTTAACATTATTCGATCTCACATTTGAAGTACCAGTGAAATTTTGAATTTGGTTATTTAACTCAAATGGTATGGCGTCAACATTTAATGTTGGTTTACTTTCATTCGTTGACAATGCATTTGGCACTTCCTTATCACTGTAATTTTTTGTGTTTCCCACCGCATTGGAATTTCTCTCACGCCTATCAAAACAAAGAAGTATATTGTGGCGTTTGTTCGGTCGTATTTATTCTGTGTATTTTTGGCAACGATTTTTATCGTCTGCGTTTGTTTTTATGAGTTAATAGAATGTTTTTAAGAGAACGTAGCCATGAGCGGTTAAGTTGTGAGTTAGTTAAATAAATACAGTTCATAGAGTTTTTTAAATATGAGTTTTTATTGAGTTTGTGAATCTTTTAAATGAGTTATCGACATAAATTGTGGTCCGCCGACCACGAAGGATCAGCGATAATAAAGTGCAACGCGTAAATTTCTGAATTATTCGAGTTCAAGAAGAAACGATATAGTTTCGTGCAGTGGAATTTTTAAAGTAAGTGAATGTGATTTTTCTTATCTGTACTGTTATATATAAATTTTAAAAAATGTTTAAAGGAGCAAAAAAGGAGGATTTAAGGCAAATAGCCACGGAAATAAATCTAAATATTAATGATAAAATGACTATAGCTGATTTAAACGATATTATAGAAAATAGCGAAATATATAAAAATAAACCAGATTTTGTTACAGAAATAGCTAACACCATAATTGAGAGTCGTAAACATGAAGAACAAAGGCAATTTGATCTTGAAAAATTTAAACTTCAACGATCAAAAAATGAATTTGAACGATCAAAAAATGAATTGGAATTAGCTAAAATTAAATCTAAAACTAAATCTGTTATTACTGAAAGTGAAGTAAAAATGGAATCGTTAGATCAAATAATAAAAAGTATTAAAACTTTGACTGTAAAAATTCCAACTAAGCCTGAAGGCTGGGGTTTTTTCTTTTTTTCTGTAGAACGACCTATCAAAACTAAAAATGTTTCGGAACAAAATAAAGCAGAAATTCTGCTGAATTTATTAGGTGACAAAGCGTCTAACATTATAACTTATTTACACGATACAGATATCGATAATTATGAAAGAATAAAAGAATTAGTCTTAAAAGAATTTCAACCAACACCTTATTTTTGCCTAGAACAATTTAGAAAAGCTTTTAAACTACCAAATGAGACTCATGTACAATTCGCCTCACGACTGATGACCAATTGGAATTATTATCTAAATTTAAGAAATGTGTCCGATTTCGAGAGTCTAAAACAATTAATTGTGTCAGATAAATTACATGAAACATTAGATAAAGAGACTGCTTCTCACATTAGTGTGAGACAAGGAGATAAATGGTTTTTACCAGAAGAATTAGGCCGTGAGATTGATTTATATTTTACATCACGCGGAAAATCTCTTACTGAGAATTTTAGTGTTAATCGAAAGTATAATCCCAAAAGTGTAAATAAAGTATTTTTAACTGATGTTAAAACATTAAACTGTATTTTGTGCCACAAACAGCACCATCTTTCAAAGTGTCCAGATTATTTAAAGTTATCTGTTAATGAGAGAGTAAATGTATTAAAATGTAACAAGTTATGTTTCAATTGTTTAAATTTACACCCAGTAGCCAATTGTACATCAAAGAACATTTGTTTCTGCAAGAAACGACATCATAAAACTATTCATTTCCCCAAAACAAATAATAATACATATGTGAAAGAATATGTTTCTTCAGAACATAATACACAAGGTAAAATAAATGTAGGAGAATGTTCAGATTCAAGACTAGCAAATTATGGCACATCAATGTTAAACGCTAATGCGGAAAAGTTCGTTCAGAAAACTTTTATTAGTAACTATTCGAATAAAAAGAATAAAGTTTTACTTTCAACTGTTATATGTTTTTTAATTGATGAATCGGGATCTAAATATAGAGTAAAGTGTTTCTTAGATGTCGGCAGCGAGTCTAATTTTCTATCCCGCCATTTAATAGACATGATGAATTTGAAAAAAGAGAGAACAAACCTTTTGGTGTCAGGTCTAAATGATGCCACCTTTGTAATAAATCATAAAGTTAATGCATCAATAAACAATAGAGATGGAAGTTTTGTAAAAAATTTAGATTTCTTGATAGTTCCAAAAATAACTGCAGATTTAACCCCTTCGCGTCCAATTGAAATTTCAGCACAATATTTTCCTAATGTAATATTAGCAGATGAGAGATTTAATATCCCAGAACATGTAGATATGCTTCTTGGAGCAGGAATTTTCTATGAACTTTTAAAACCGGGACAGATTCGTATTAATAATTCTGATCTTATTCTGCAAGACACAGTTTTCGGTTTTGTAGTATCTGGAAGTTTTCCAATAGAAAATGAAAATAAAGTTCATTGTGGTTTAATAAAGAAGGAAACTAACTTAGATAAAACACTTCGAAAATTCTGGAAAATAGAAAATATCGAGATAGAAAAACCAAAAAGTAAAGAGACTTTAATATGTGAAAAACATTTCATAGAAAATTATACCCGAGAAAAAAGCGGCAGATACGTTGTTAAAATGCCCCTAAAACAAGATCCAACTACATTAGGAAGTTCTAAACAGATAGCAATTAAAAAATTGAATTCTTTATGGAATCGCATAGCAAGGGATCCCGAGTATTTAAGATTATATTCCGATTTTTTGAAAGAATACCAACAGTTAGGCCACATGGTCGAAGTTAACGAAAGCGAGGAAGAAAATGGATCCTATTACATTCCCCACCTTGGAGTGTATAGAGGAATAGAAAAAAGTATGTCAACACCTTTGAGAGTAGTTTTTAACGCCTCTTCTTTAATGACAAAAGGAAACTCACTTAATTCTATTCAGTATAATGAGGGTGTAATACAAGATGATTTATTCTCAATTATGCTGAGATTTAGAAAATATATCATCGCTTTCACTGCAGATATTCAAAAAATTTATAGAGCAATTTCTATTCATCCAGATCAAAGGAAACTACAAAAAATTTTATGGAAAGAAGGTGTAAACGAACCAATAAAGAATTTTGAACTAACTACTGTTACTTATGGTACTGTTAGTGCACCCTTTTTGGCCATGAGAACACTACTTCAATTGTCTAGGGATGAAGAAAGCAAGTTTCCTTTAGCAGCACCCGTGCTGAGAGAAGACATGCATATGGATGACATCTTATCTGGATCTGATTCTTTAAGTTCTGCATTAGAGCTCCAAAATCAATTAATAGAAATTTTAAAGAGCGGAGGAATGTTATTACATAAATGGTGCAGTAATGCTCCACAACTTTACCAAACAAATGACAAGATATATCCCTTTGGTGATTCAGAAGAATCCAAAACATTAGGTGTCTTGTGGAAATCGAGAAAAGATTGTTTAAGTTTCGATGTAAAAATTCATAATGAGGTAAATGTCACTAAAAGACAAGTGTTATCAATTATATCAAGTTTGTTTGATCCTCTTGGATTAGTATCTCCTATTATAATTAAAGCGAAAATATTTATGCAGAAATTGTGGTTATTGCAATTAAATTGGGATGACTTGTTACCGGAAAATGAAGCTAAGGAATGGGGAGACTTTTCAGATAATCTAGAGTTAATTAACAAAATTGAAATTAATAGGTGTATTTTATTGAAAAATGCTATTATAATCGAGTTACATGGTTTCAGCGACGCTTCCGAAGCAGCCTATGGTGCAGTAATTTATTGCAAATCAGTATCAGAATCTGGAGAAATGTCAGTGAAATTAGTGACAAGTAAATCAAGAGTTTCCCCCTTAAAGCAATTAACTGTTCCCAAACTTGAGCTGTGTGCAGCTGTTTTATTATCAAAACTAATTAAGCGTGTGATTTCTGCTCTCAAGATTAGTATAAACAAAATCTTCTTATGGTCAGATTCTATGATAGTATTGTCATGGATTAAAAAAGAACCGTACATACTAAAAACATTTGTTGCGAACAGAATTTCAACGATACAAGAGCTAACTGAAGGGATGCAGTGGCGACATGTTCCTTCTCAACATAACCCAGCAGATCTTCTAACAAGAGGAATTAATCCTAATAAGCTAATCTCAAATGAGTTGTGGTGGAGTGGCCCAATGTTCCTAAAAGAAAAAGACTATCCAAATACAACCATACCTGAAGCAGTTGATTCCAATGACTTTTCAAAAGAACTGAAAAACTTTAAAACTAATGACTTTAAAAACATGTCTTTTTTACAGTTTCTAATAATACCTTTGTGCATGATATAATTGATTTAAGTAATAATTATTGTAAGATAATTCGTATTTTAGGATTTATTTTCAGGTTTCTTAGCATTTGTAAAAAAGAAAGAAAAGAGGGTCCTTTAGACCTCGAGGAGCTCAAAAAGGCAGAAACCTTTTTTGTTAAAAAGTGTTCAACGAGAATTTTTTGACAAGGAAATAAAATCCTTGCAAAAATCAGGTGAGGTAAATAATAATAGTCAGATAAGAAATCTTCACCCATTTCTTGATAAAGCAGGTCTTCTTAGAGTAGGAGGTAGGTTAGCAAACAGCAACTTAAATGCTCACCAAAAATTTCCAATTTTGCTACATAATCAAAGTAAACTTACTCAGATGATAGTAGAATATTTTCATGAACGATATTTACATTTAGACCCACAAGCTTTACTTTTTCAGTTTAGGCAGCAGTTTTAGCCTTTAAATGGTCGTGCAATATTAGAGAATCAATTTATAAATGTTGCTTACTTTATGTTATAATTTTTGTAAAAAGTTTTTATGTATATTTTTTTTAATGCAATGTGTTTTATAAGATATTTTGAGTTATATAGTTGGTATATAGTTATTGTGCGTGTACATATGTAAATTTGAGCTAATTTCTATTAGATTGAATATATTAAGTATTATCAAAGAAAATATTTATACAAAATGTGTATCGAGAGTGCATATATATGCTATTTGAGTTATTTAAATGACATCCATTTTGTTCAAAAGGTTTGAGTTTTATTTGATAAAATCGAGTTTCTTAGTCTTTAAATACTTTAAAATAAAGTATTTCTGAGTTATTTTTTGAGATAAAATAAGAGAATTAGATAAAATTCTTGCATCATTTAGAGTAAATTTAATTTGAGTATAAGATGTCATGAGTGCACATCAGTGGAAATGAATGCAGAATTTTAGATGTTTGAAAAACAAAATGTTAAAATAAATGATTTAGTAATTATAAAAGAGGACAATGTTGCTGCTTGCAATTGGCTTCTAGGTAGAATTGTAGAGTTGTTTCCAGGTAATGATGGAATTATTAGAGTAGTAAAAGTGAAAACACAAAGAGGGTTTTTTAAGAGACCAGTGTCAAAAATATGTTTATTACCCTTGGAAAAATAATTGTTATTCATTTAATTTGCTATTTATTGTTTATTAGTATGTGTTGTATTATTTATTTAAAAATTTCACGTAATAATGTATTATAATTGTGGTTGAATGAAAATCATTCAACGGGGGCCGGTATGTTCGGTCGTATTTATTCTTTGTATTTTTGGCAACGATTTTTATCGTCTGCGTTTGTTTTTATGAATTATTAGAATGTTTTTAAGAGAACGTAGCCATGAGCGGTTAAGTTGTGAGTTAGTTAAATAAATACAGTTCATAGAGTTTTTTAAATATGAGTTTTTATTGAGTTTGTGAATCTTTTAAATGAGTTATCGACAGCGTTTATGGCATTTTGAACACGAGAATGATGAGTTACATTTTTTTGACGCAGTGGAATTCTGAAAGACAGTTAAAGCACATATTGTTTTTTATTAACAAATTCTACTCTTTCCTGTACATTAAATTTTTGAAATTTGGGACATTTAAAAACACTGTGATTTTCCTGGTTACATACAACACATTTGCGCATATTTTTCTCATTTAAACTCGTAACCATGGATGTTACCTTTGAAAAGCTATGCTTTGTTTGGCTTTCGTTTTGAAAATTTCGCTTTGTATTTACTTGTCTGGACGCACTTAGTGTACGCGCGTGGTCTCTCAAGAATTCTAGTAATTCAGTTAAACTCGGTAAATTATCCCGCTTAAGATGTCTTTCCCACCACATTTTTGTATTTACATCTAATTTTTGAGCCAAAATATAAGCAAACATAGTAGTAGAAAACCCCTCAACTTTTTGTTCTAAAATCTCTAACGACCTAATACATTCATTTGATTATATCTATTAGATTTAATAATGCTGCTGGGTACTCATTCTGAATAACAGGAATATTTAAAAAAACGTTTTAAATGCGCGTAAACTTGTTCTCTCGAATTTGAAAACTGTTCTTCCAAAAGCGACCATGCAACTTCATAATTAGAATCCACGATTGAAATAGACTGGATTATACGAAAGGCATCTCCTCTCAATGAAGACTTCAAATATTGTAATTTCATTGCCCCTGACAAATTTGAATTTTCATGTACAGTATTATTAAATATATCCTTATGGGAAAGCCACTCATGCAAATTACCCGTAAATACAGGAAGAGTTAACTTTGGCAATTTAATGTTATTATCAGCCTTTATGGCGTTTTCTAAATTAACAGTTTGCAATTTCATTTTTGATAACTTTTTTGTAAGTTCAAATTCCATTATTTCTAAAATTTCATTAATTTCTTCGTTTTCCTTTATAAAATCCTCAATTTCATCTTCTTTACTTACCTTATAAATAGACTCAAATAACTCAGCAAAGTTTTGCTCTAATCTATTCCGTTTCTCCTTTATGAGAATTAATTCATTTAATTCTAGCTCAGAATTCGATAATTTTTCTTTTAGTTTTGTTAAATTGGTTTTGAAAATTTTCTTTTTTGCTTTTAATTCTTTCATACTCATTTTTAACGAATAAAAATTAAATGGGTGCACTTACCCCTCTTGACTCTTTATAATATTATCTCTAACATCGAAGAAATAGCAAAACAGCACAAAATATTCACCAGTTATCCTTCAGTCATTGACGTAGAAAAACAACTCGCTGATTTTCTCCGTATAAGACGGACCATATGAAGAATTCAATTTTTCGAAAATTTATTTTATTAATATTTTACTCAACTCAAAATTAAATACGCATCTCTCATTTTAAACAGTTTATTCTGATGAGTAAACTCAACTCAGGTTCTTCCGAACATTAAAAATTTAACAAAACACAACTCCAATAAAAACCGTAACATTTTTACGCATATTCTCATAAAAAACATTCTAATCAAAATCAAAAACAAAAAGAATATTGTTTCACACAGCTTAGGTAAAAGCTGAAGAAATAAAACAGATAATGTATTTTTCACAAATTATCGTTTGCACAGAAAACGTTTTACATTTTGAAATAATTAGGTATATCTTGGTTGCTAGGTGACAAAGCCAGTAGAAAATTAAATAGCATTTTATCAAACACATATTTCAATGTTTTAACATTTGCATGAAACTACAGTAGAAGCCCTCTAATTCGGACCCGGTAATCCGCATCTCTGGATAATCCGGAACGGTTTAGTCAAAAAAAATCAAGTTTGAGAAGCGATAGCTAATTTCTGTGAAATTAACTTGTTTAATCGTCGTTTTCTGAATTAAAAAAAAACTTTTTCTGAAATCTTTTCGGAAGAATTAAACAAAGTAAACATTTTTACTGTCTGTAAACTTTCTATAAGTTGAACATAAGTGTGATTTTTCTGTAAGTATGTTTTATTTCATTTCATTTTTTCTAATTCTCCGGATAATCCCGGATTGGGTCTGGTCCCAATTAATCCGAATTATCGGGGTTTTGCTGTATTTTAATTTCAAGAATCAACTATTTCAATTTCATTTTATTATCTTTTTCATGTATTTTACACATGTTAAACACCTTAAGCATGGGTCTTTTTTAAGTGTTCTTTTGTTATTGAAATATTTTTGTGTATTACATAGTAAATGTAGCATTTCAAATACTATTACTTCTTCAGACACCAAGGTTTATTTATGCACTTCAGCTATGAATTTATGTTTGTAAACCGATAACTAGAAAGATTAAATAGCAAAAAAAATATTTTTGTATACAAAATTTGATGATACATTGGGACTCAAAAAGTACATTTTTTGGTAATTTGTTAGGATTTCTTTAATTTAGTTTTACTTTTTTTCATTGGAGAAGCTTTCAAAAAAAGATGAAATAAATTTATATTAAATATTTTTTTACGACTAACAGACTCTAAAAAGGTATCTTAATGCAGAGTTAAATTATTTTTATTTTCATTTTTGTACATTTCGTACATTTCTGCTTGGAACCGTGTTTATATAATACGTAACTCACTAAAAAAGCGCTATAATATAGAAATTGCTATTTTATTTAGTTCTGCTACTTGTTAAATTCCATCCACCCCATTTTTTAATTTTTTTAATATTATTTATATGCACGAAAAAAATGATAAAAATGCGTATCTGATAGTATACCTCAAGTCTGAATTGTTTAGTAATTTAACCCTTTCGAGTCTGGTGGACTATTAATAACACATGAATTTTAATAGAGTATTATTTTGTTTTAAGAAATACTTTTGTACTAATTACGTGTTATAATTTAGTATGTGTCTGTGCATTTGCTATATGGCTTCGTTTATGTTCAGACCTTTAGAAACAATAATGATAATTATTATTTGCTTAATTTTCTTTCCGCCGTTTGAGATTCTTTTATTTTAAACACATATTTTACTCTTTAAATTTAAAATAAAATTTTTTTTCCGAAAGAATCGTGTATAATAAAGCGCAAAAAGTATTAGAAATTAGTAATATTCTAGTCTTATTGTAATGAAATATTTTCTAATCATCTCCAAAATTCTCCCTTAGTATTTTGTATTGTATACAAAATTTAAATCATAAGTACGCAGTACAAAAATATTCGTTATCGTTCACTCACTGAAATATTTGTTAAAAACTAGTTATTCTATTTGGTTATAGCTATTGTAATGTTATTAACGTAAAGGTAATTTTTTCTAAAATTTGAAAATTAATTCGGACCCGAAAGGGTTAAGCTACATTTTGCGCACTTACATCTTATACAATACTAATAGTACAATAATACAAAACAGATAATCCTATCAAATGGTGCTTGTTTTTCCTGGCACAATTTGATAGAGTAAAGAAGATACTGTTTTCTTATATTCCAAGAAATTCTTTCTTCAACTGTTATTCTCTTTTATTCGAGCAGGAAACAAAAATAAGAGTGGATGATCTCAATTAGTAGAGCGTTCCTTCAAAGAGCTCAAAGAAAAATGTCTGAGCATGTTCTTAAAATGCTTTCCTTGCTTTTTTTGACTCATTTTATCGTTAAAAGTATGTTTTCATACAAAAAAGGGCAATTAGATGTAAAATTATTTAGTTTTTACTAAACGGATGTCATAAGTAGTACTCTACTTTTCACTTATTAAAACATAAATTTTTATGTGATTTTCACACAATTTCAAATTTTTCGACGCACTTGTGCAATAACAGTATATATTAAATTATATTAAAATGATGTTATTATATGAATAATATTTCAAGTAATGTCAAATCTTACACTAAAATAGGAGCAAATCTTGTATTTATGTGTGTCTGTATATGTAAATTTTATCTTAAAAACGGCTCTAGGCTCTAACGAGTTTAACAAAAGGTTGCAACATAGCGTTTTCGGACACGAGAAGACCCTTGGGCTAAGTCATATGATCGAGAAAATTTGATTTAACTTTATTTTTGTTTTTCTTTGACTTTTGTAAGTGTCGTACATATAATATTAATATGTATTGCAATTGAAGAAACAATATTAACATTACAATAGCATGCATTCTGAAATCTCGTAATATATATGTATACACTACATGGCCAAAAATGACTGTCCACTTGCGATTTTAGACATTTTGTTAAATATCTAAAAAAATAAATCAGGAATTATCCTGAAACTTTAAGTGTGTAAATATAATTATAAAAGTCATAAATTTCCGTGAAGGTTTTTTCCCGAAACCCCATAGGGGACCGTCAACAAATTAAGAAAGAATGAATATCTTTTGGATTACTTTATCAAAACTGATGTAGCAAAAGCGCTCAAACTGTAGATTGTGATTAAGTGGTTTATTGTAATAAATTGTGTTCATTTTTACGTCGATGGCATGTATACTTGTAGAGAAATTAAGGTTTTTATAAAAACACTTCCAAATTTGTCTAAGAGTTTTGTTTATAATTTGCAGAGTTCTTAATATGAAATAATATACTTTTCTGACAAATTGAATGAAATAATATGAAATAATATGACAAACAACGTTAGAAACAATACCCTGTAATCAGAATAAAAAATAATAAAAATTGTATGAAAAATAAGTAGGTTTACTAAATAATTTTTCACTGCGCATGCGTCAGTCACAATTTAATTTGCCTATTATGTTAGCTAAATGTAGAGAGCAACTTTTGTGAAAGTTTCAAAATCATAGCTTGAAAATTCTGATAATAAACATCAATAAAATGAATTGAAATTCCGTTATTCCCAAAATGAAGCAAAAACAAGCGGAATATTCATTGATTAGTGTTAATATAAAACACACAGTATGGGACGTACTACAACATTTGGATAAAACCCCTCATTTTTTGCTTCATTTTGAGAACAACGGATTTTGTGCTTATTTTATTAACGATTATTTTCATAATTTTGAATCTATGATTTTGAGACTTTCACAAAAGTTGCTCTACACATTTAGCTAACATAATATGCAAATAAAATTTTGATATCGCTGACGCATGCGCAGCGAAAAATTATTTAGTAAACCTACTAATTTTTCTTATTTTTTTCCTAGGATATTGTGTGCAATGTTGTTTGTCATATTTCCAGAAAAGAATATTATTTTATATTAAGAACTCTGTAAATTATAAGGAACAATCTTGGAAAAATTTTGGGACTGTTTTTATAAAACTTTAATTTCTCTACGAGTATGTATGCCATCGACATAAAAATGAACACAATTTATAACAATAAGTGCCTTAATCATAATCTACAGTTTGAGCGCTTTTGCTATATGAATTTTGACAGAGTTATCCAAAAGATATTCATTCTTTTTTAATTTGTTGATGGTCCCCTGTGGAATTTTCGGAAAAAACCTTAACGGAAATTTATGACTTTTACCCTTGCATTTACACATTTAGAGTTTCAGGATAATTCCTCATGTATTTTTCTAGATATTCAACAAAATGTCTAAAATCTCAAATGGACGGTCCTCTTTAGCCATGAAGTGTATATTTCTTATGGATGTCTAAGTTGTAGGAAAATAAAGTAACTACTTAAGGAGACCATAAGTACCTTTAATTTTTTTTAATAGTACTATAATATATATAGAGGCACAATATTTTACACTAAAAATTAATAAAATTAAAAGAAAATCCCGTGAAAGGCCTATTTTACTGTTTCTTTAATTAACTTTTTTAAAATCTCTACTACTTTTATAAATATGAATAATTTTGCGCCGATTCTTTTCCACATTCAATACAATATACTACATAAAATTGTGCATGGATATTTTCATGCATTGGATTTTATATTTAATAACATTGACTTTTTTGTTAAAAAAATGACGAAAGTTCAACAAACTCTCAATTTAAACATTTAAAAAGATAACTATAAACTTGAGTGTTAAATCCATGTAAAAATTATTAAATACACCATAGAGAACAAGTAAAAATAATTCAAATCTCTCTCTAAACGAACAAAAAAGTTTTAGCATTTATCGAACAAGCAAGTTTTAAAAATTAGATCACGATGAAAAATCAGTGTAAAGTTTCCATTTTTATAAGTGATTGCACTTCAAAAAAATTTACAAAATGTACTATATTTCGCGATATAACTACCGTGTAGGTAAAAATGAGTTGTCAAAATATTCACAATTAAAAAAAATTTCAGTTAATATTTAAAAAAAGAAAATGGGTACTTTTGACAAATTTCAAGGTATAATGAACACACCCCCGTAAAAAAAAGTCATCAAGAAATAATTGTGTTCACTTCCTACACTTTAAATGGTCAAAATAATTTAATCTATTTTAAAAGACAAAGAAGTTGAAGATTGTACATCAAACGTGGAAAAAGATTTCTATTCGTATTACTAGTATAACTAGTTTTATAAATATATTTAGATATTGGTATAATGGTTGTTGCATTCTTCGACAAAAACGCGTGAATACAAAGTTTACTACGAATATATATATATACCAGCGGCTCTGGTCGGTTTAGACGGAGAGAAGGGCATTAAATAGTTTAACAGCGTATTAATTACGGGCATTAAAAAGCTTAATTGTTAGTATTAAACAGCTTAATACTATTAAAATGCATACTAAACAATGTCTCAATATATAAGTATGCAATGGAATACTTTTGTGTGGCCTTGTAAATTAATAAAAATTATTCTTTGCCCCATAGATTGTACAGAATGTATATTATAGTATATGCTTTATAGATACAAATCTATTTTATTATGTTCGAATCAGTGTAACGCTATTATAATGCACTTGAAACTTTTTCCCCCACTGACAGACGAAAACTTTTCCGGGAGATATGGGTCTTTAGGGAACATCCACTTCTTAATGAAAGAGCTTTTAGGGGGACATAAAACTTGCAACAAACAAATCTCCCGAAATAAGGGGACTCTATTGGGCTTGTCACGAATTCATCATACGAGTGCAGGAATATTACTGCAGAGATGGGGATACAGTTGTTAGTTATACCACAGGTTTATTATGTTTGTTGACAATACAGTTGACAGTATAATACATATTATTTTGGTTTATGGCAAAACATTGAAAAACGTAAAATAAATAGATGTTTAATAATGTTTTTCACTAATGGGCCCTACAAATGGTGTATAAAGGCAAAATAAAATTATTTACATTTTCAATTTTACATTTCGTACATTTCAGTCATTTTTATGTAACACGTAGCTCAATAAAAAAGTGGTATAAGAAACTAAATACTATTTTGTTTAATTTTGCTATCTGTTATGCTACATTCACACCAATTTCTCTTTCTGTATCGTCATATATATACGTAAACAATTTTATATGCGTTTAAATTTTACTTTAAAACTGCGATTCAATTTATAAATGTTTTCCATATGTTTTATTTTCATTATTTATAGTATAGATATTCATGATGGGTAAGTATTGCGGTGGTTCTCTAATGACTATTTTTTGTGATTTTTTGTAATAGTTTCCAAATTCAGACCTGAGAAACTTTGTCTGCTTTACTGCTGTCTGAAATACATAATAAATCCATCCATTTCTCTATAATGTTGATTCAAATGTCTTTCGACACTTTTTCTTCCTAATATATAATATGTGTGAAGGGGAATCTCTTTCCTGGAGAAATTGGACACCCCCTTCATAATGAAAGAGCTTTTAGGGGGACATAAAACTTGAAACAAATAAATCTCGCGATGTATGAGGACTCTATTTAACTTGTCACGAATTCATCTTACAAGCACAGGGAATTACTGTAGAGATGGGGAAGCAGGTGTTAGAATACCACAGGTTTATTAAGTTTGCTAACGATCCAGTTGACACTGAATTATTTATTACTTTGGTTTATGGCAAAAACATTTGAAAACATAAAACAAATAAATATTTAATAATGCTTTTTACTAATGACATCTACAAATGGTATGTTAATGCACATTAAAATTATGTACGTTTTCATTTTTGTACATTTCGTACATTTCGGTCAATTTTATATAACACGTAACTCACTATGATAGCGCTATAAGATACTAATTGCTATTTTGTTTAATTCTGTTATCTGTTAAGCTCCATTCACACCAGCTTCTCTTTCTGTGACATTGTTACATGCTTAAACATTGTTATATGTGTTTAAATTTTATTTTAGAATTGCGATTCATTTTATAAATGGTTTTCACAAGTCTTAATTTCATATGTCATAGTATCCATGATGGATAAATGTTACGGTGGTTCTCTAATATTCTTTTTTTGTGATTTTTTTAAATAGAAATAGTTTCCAAATTCAGTTACTCTGTTTTACTGCTTTCTGAAATACTGTTTTCTGATAAATCCATCCGAAACATAAACATTTCGTAATAGATTTATGGTTTTTTAGAATTTTGCATAAAAGGAAGCACCCGTTAGCAGTTAAAGACAGCAAGTATATATATATATTGTCCACTTCTCCATAAGCTGAATCTTTTTGATACTTTAATATAATTTTTTTTTCAAATTAAGAAATAAATTGTTTGGTACTTTTAACCTAATTTTTATCAAAAGTGTTATATTTAAAAATATTCACTGATGCATATACTTAATACATCAATAAATGCACACATACTGAAAAAGTATTTTGTTTCACATATTTTATTAACAGTAGGGATGACAATTAATGTGTAGAAAAACCCTGTAAAGTTACTAAACGTTTTCTAGGAAATTGGGATTCCAAGTTAATTTTATGTAACTCCAGCAACAAAAATTCATATAACAGATACAGATTTACATTGAAAATTAAAAAAAAATTGTAAGGTTACTGATTTTTTTTTTTAGAAAACTGGGATTCCAAGAAAAATTTATTTAACTGTAGCCAAAGTTACAAAAAAAAAAAAAAAAAATAGTAATATAACTGTAATTTTAGTACACTTGCTTGTAAATTTACAGATTCCTGTAGCTTTACAAAAATGAGTTTTATAGATTTACATCTTTTCTTGTATACTGTACAGATAGAATATTAGTAAAGGTGCAGATTTCGGCAACTTTACATCTGTAAAATTACAGTTTTTTTCTTATAGTGTAGTAGTTTTATAAGATATGTTTGAAAAAAGTTTTGAATAAAGTTGCAGTTCCGTGAGAATTCAACATAAAATAACAATTTTTTATTGCAGTTATTGGGCTGAAAAGAAAAGTTATCATACTCATATATTAGCATCACTAATAAATCATAAATAACCTGTCATTTAACCTTTTTGACTGCTTAATTCAGTAATGAAATGTAATGAAATGTAATAAACATTTTTTTTTAATTTCGCGTGATTTTTGTAATAAAAATAGTTACCAAATTAAGATCTGAGAAACATTGTCTGTTTCACTACTCGATGAATTACATGATAAATCCACTCATTTCCCTGCAGTGTTGATTCAAATGTCTTTCTTCCCCTTTTCTTCCAAATACATTGTAATATGTGTGAAGAGGAAACGCTTTCCTGGAGAAAGGGGACTTTAGAGAACATCCCCTACTTAATGAAAGAGCTTTTAAGGGGATATAAAACTTGCAACAAAAAAATCTTGGGAAATAAGATGATTCCATTGTGCTCGAAACACATTCATCTTACTGGCACAGGAAATTCATGCGTAGATGGTGATGTAGTTGTTAGTATACCACATATTTATTAAGTCTGTTAATATTTCCGTTTGCATTACATACATAATATCAAGTTTTGTCTATAAATGTCTATGTCATAAATCTAAATGTCTTATTGATATTAAACAATAAAAATGTTAATATTTAATATTTATTACATTTATTTGAAAACATGGAATAAATAGTTTGGTAGCCAGATCACGATTGGGTACAGAAATTTTAGGCTGGTGATAAGATAGAACGGTATAATACATAAATGATTATTTTTTGATCAACAATCAAATTTTTCGTTACGTTTGCCTAATTTTTTAAATCTTCACTCATTATATATTTAACATCTTTTTAACACTTTACCGCATAAAGGGATATTTTTCAATGGATGTTCTCGTAGGTTTATCGTTGTGTTTGTCATACAAACAAAGGTATGAAATACACAAATCTACTCTTCTATAAAATAAAGGTCTTTTTTATTGTACCCGATACCTTAGGTTTTTATGCTGTCGACTTTTGGTTTATGTGGCATTATTTGATAACTAATTACAATACAGTGCTCAAGAAAACTTCAAAATTGATATTACAATTGACAGTCACGTGAGAATCACAATGTCAATGAATTCATTATAATGTAACTTGGAGATCCATTACGAAGAAACAATAGCAGAAACACTTTTCTATGGTGTAACCACATAATGAACATTTTTAAGTAATAATGAAACGAATTAAATGTTTCATCAAAAAAATGCGTTGTACACTGAAAAAAAAAAACGGTAATTTTAGAAGTGTAAATCTACAGAAATCCGTATGCTTACTAAATGTTTTATGTAAGCTGTGAAAAAGAAAATTTTTGTAATATTACAGTTTTTTGCAACTTTACAAAACAATCAGCTCAAATTCCATTAACCTTGCTAATATTTTATCTGTAACCCACATTGCAGCTGTATAAAAATTTCTTAGTAACTCTACAGATTTTTTAATTTACAGCTCATATGTATATTATTCTTGCTATAGCCGTTACATACAAAGTTCTAAGAATCTCAGTTTCCATAATAAAAATTCATTACCTTTTTCAAAGTGTAAGGATTTTCTGTGCTAGACTTAGTGGTTTTATCACTTTATTTTCAGTATTTATATGTTTGAAATTTTTAAATTAGAAATCGCTGATTGTTTCTTAACCTTTGTGAAATAGTATATAATGTAGTAAATAACATAAACAACAAGTTCCTTATTAAATAAAAAAAATCTCTGACATTTTTTTTTTCAAGTGCTATAAATTCTTATTATCTTTGATTCCTATCAAAAGTTTAAAGAACAAAAAGTTCCTATCAAAACATACGAGCATGTAATAAATTATTATGTTCTGAAGCAGCGCAGAAAAAAATCTGTGAGTAGATAGTGATTTATTTTATGTTGCTAATTACGTGAGCACCAGCTGAATACATTTATGTGGGTGCCAAAAACTGTATTTAGGTCAAAAATAAATAATACAATGCAAAGTTATTTTTCAAAAGAAAAACGCAAAAATATTTTTCACTTCTAATTTTCTTTAAAACTTATAAAATGTATTTATGAGGATATATAACACATTTTACAAATATCAAATGATTCGATATATATATATATATATATATATAAAGAAAAAAACAGTTGTTAATTTTGGCATTTCAAAATATAAAAGCAAAAAAAAAATACATATACACATACATTAAACAAAAGAATTTTTGTGTGATACAAAGAAATGTTTTTTCACCATTTCTGAAATCTTGAAGAAATACGTTTACATGGTGATATATAACTCACTTTGTAAATCATAAAAATATTATAAAAAATATCTATATGATAAAATATAATATTTTGTTCAATAATAAATATTTTTGAAAGAAAAGTCGAATTCACATTACAAATATTATATACTGCATTAAATAAACGAGATTATTCATATCATAAGTTTTAGCGAGTTTTTTAATTGAAGATAAAGAGTTATTTTTAAATAAATTTATTTATCTTACTTTTTTGTGACACTTCGCTGATTTGCCAGTACGTCATTCGGGCAATGTATTTTTGCTATTCATGATTTGAATGTGTTTACAAGGCAAATCGTGCAGTGTGTTTACAAAGTAAAATATTATTCATTCCATACAAATCAAACATTATTAAACTAATATAACATGCAACAACTACTTAAGTAATGTTATGTATTAAATAATACTAAAGTAATTTTTCTATTTTATCAAAAAGATTGTTTATGCGGAAGGTAGTTCTATTTTTCTACAACTTTATTTGTACAATTTTAATCTTTAAAAAAATTATATCCGTATAAAAGATTTCATTTCATACAAATTAACCCTTTAGGCTCAATTTTTTTCAGTGTTAATGTTTACGTTAATAACGTTACAACTAGTCGAAACAACCAAAACACTAATCCAAATATACTAATTAGTGTTTAGCTACTATTATTTTGCATGAAAGATAATGAATGTTGTTCATTTAAGAACTATTCATTTAATATTCACATGATAATAGGCTAAGGTAGAATTTTCCGAGATGTTTAGAAAATATTGTATTACAATAAGATTTAAATTATATTATAACATTATAATATTTTTTGCGCTTTTATTACCCACGGTTCTTACATTAAAGTAAGTTTTATTTTAAATTTAAATAGTCGCAAACAGCGTAAAGAGAATTAAGAAAATAATAATAATTATTATTATTACCAATTGTCTAAATATAAATGAAGTCATATAGTAATAACTACATAGACACATACTGACATTGCTACATTTAAATAGTAGCAAAAGTATTTCTTAAAACAAAATAATACTCCATTAAAAGGAATGTACGATCAATAGTACATGAGACCAGAAAGGGCTAAGCATTATTAAACTAATAAAGTATACAACAAATACTTAGATTCTATTATGTATTAAATAATACAAAAGAAAGATTTATATATATATATATATATATATATATATATATATATATATATATATATATATATATATATTTCTTTTTCTACCGTAATTATTATATTTTACACAGTGCTTAATTTACCATTATATAAATTCTTTAAAAATGTTTCCGTACCTGGTAATTTCTGATGGATTCGTGATAATTTCTGAAGACTTCGTGAACTGTGTATAAAAAATTAAATGTAATTAATTTTACGCATGTAAAAACTTATAAAACTAATGTACTCTACAAAACTACATGCGTTATATTAAGTTCTAAACAATAATAATAAAAAAACCAGAGATTTTTGTTTAGCCAAAAATATTTTTTTTTCTTGTAGTTATTTCACTTTTATATATGCCTAAATTTGCTTTTGTATGAATTCTTAAAAAATGTTTCTTTATCTGGAGAATTATGTTAAATTCTGAAAACTTCATGAAATGTGTCTAAAAGATAAAAGGTAATTTATTTTATGTATGCAAAAAGTCATTAAACTAAATGTAATCTGCAAAACTACATGTTTTATATTATGCGATAAATAATAAAAAAAACCAGAGATTTGTGTTTAACCAAAAATATTTTTATTCTATATTCATTCGTACTTTTATATAGATGTAAAGTTTATTATTATATAAATTCCTTATAAATATTTCATTATGTGTTCAAGATTCATTAATTTGGAAAATTTTGTAAAACGTGCTTTTAAGATAAAAAATAATTCACTTTATAAATAATACAAATTACTAAACTGGTATAACATTCTAAACTACATTTGTAATATTATATGTTAGATAGTATGAGAAAAAAAACATTTTTTATTGTCATTTACACAACGCTATTTTTGTATAAATTATTTCAAAATTAATATTTATCGGTAGATTCATCATATTTTTTGAAAACTGAGAGAATAATATTTTCTAGATAAAGGATAAAACATTTTATAAGTACTATATACTATTAAACTAATATAACATACCAACTATGATTGTTATTTTATGTATGAAATAATTTTTTAAAAACAGATTTCTATAGAAACAAAACGACTTTTTTTTTGTATAGTTATCTGCTCTTTTACACAGTGCTGAAATTCTCTACTGTATGAATAATTTAGAAATGATTCTTCATCTGATCGTTATTCAACGCTATTTTTGTATAAATTATTTCAAATTTAATATTTATCGGTACATTCATTATATTTTTTGAAATCTGAGAGAACTGTATTTTCCAGATAAAAGATAACACATTTTGCAAGTCCTATATACTATAAACTAATATAACATACAAAACTATAATTGTTATTTACGTATGAAATAATTTTTAAAAAGCATATTTCTATTGAAACAAAGTGACATTTTTTTATAGTTATTTGCACTTTTACACAGCGCTAAAATTCACTACTCTATGAATAATTTAGAAATGTTTCTTCATCTTTTCATTATTCATCGTTTTTTAAAATTTCGAAAAATGTAGTTTCAGGAAAAAAATACAATTCAATTTGTAAATAACAAAAAATATTATGCACACAAAATTTCTTTTGTTATGTTACTTTAAAATATTTTAAGACTTACAGGAATATTTTAATCTAATAAAGTCAAAGCACGAGTTTTATTAACAATTGTATGTTTTTTATGTAGATTATGTGCATCAGAAAAGTTTTTTTTTGTAGAGAAAATAATTTAATAAATCCTTCTTTTTAAATCACTACCAGAACTAAAAAATATGAGTCTAAACCATGTTTATCTGCAATGACCACCATTACATTCAGTGTGACGACCATACACTACCACCGACCATCCAACCATTTCCACCATGTCATTGAAAAATGCGAAATTTGTGACTGATAACCTTTACTGATACCATCATTAGTAATTGTTCTTGTTTATTTCTACAGTTGTTATAGTTGATATTAACAGTGTGTCATGTTAAAAAAAAAAAAAAAAAAGGCAGAAGTCTTTTTTGGTCTTTTGTAATCAATTTTTTTTTTTTTTTTTTTTTTTTTTTTTTTGTCATGTTGTAAATCGACCTATTTTTTACATTGATAGTTGATCCTGATATTTGTAAATCTTAGACTTTATGACTTACAGGAACATTTAAATCTAATAAAGTGAAATCTCGGTTATTTCCAATTAAAAATGCTAATAAAAGAAACATTTATTTATTCATATGCAATTAAAGATTAGAAATAAACCAAATTTAGATTTTTTTTCATATGCGATCAAAATATACTAATGAATTGAATTTATATTTAGTCACACGCAATTAATACTACTAATGGATAAATTTGGTTTATTAATTAAATAATTTTTTTTCAAATTAAAGACCAGACTATTCCTGTGCAAAAAAGAAATACGATCAGATAAATTTCGAGCCAAATACACACAAATTTTTCCTTTTTAAAATAAAACTTTCTTCTAGAAAATAGAATATAACTTAGAAAGTTAGTAATGCTCAATTAAGTGCTAATGTAGAAACCGAAAGTACTATTAATATAACTGCAGATTTAATATGTAGTAAACTTTTCTACCAAATATTGAACCGACTTCAAAAACTACTGCAAAAGGAAAAATAATTTTTTTATATAATAATAATAAGAAATTAAATTAAGAACATAGTATTTAGCATGTGTATTATTATATTTATGTACATTAATTTGATTTTTTTGTAATCGGGGCCAGCCAAGCCAAGTTACATGTAATTTTCCAACAGACACACATCCAAGTATCAACTTGTTTTTTTACGATTTAATATTTAGTTTAAAAATTTTACTTTATTCATTTACGATTTGCATTGGATAATTATTTTTAAATTTAAACTTGGCTTGGCTGGCACCAACTCCAAAAAATCAAATTAATGTACACGAATATAATAATACGCATGGTAAATACTATGCTCTTAATTTAATTATTATTATATAAAAAAATTATTTTTCACTTTGCAGTAGTTTTTTAAGTCGGTTCAATTTTTGGTAGAAAAGTTTATTTTTCTCTTTTTAGTAAAACGCTTACGATTTTTTGAAGTCGGTTAATAAAAATTATAACACGGGAAAAATTATACGCGCATGTCCGGAGTAGCGTTCGAACCCACGCTCTCTTTCTAGAACCAGAGTTTAAATCTGGCGCATTAGACCGCTCGACCATCTTGACAGCATTCCATTGGGCAAGCTTATTCAACGTCCATGCTACTTTTAATTTGCGAGAGATCACTAATTTTATTAGTTTATGCTTAATAGATAAAAAAAAAATACTGAACCAATTTCAGTGAGATGGAAGTGGTTCTAATTCGAGTGTAGCCTCTTTCATTTAATACAAAAATCAAATTAATCGGTTGGTTAGTTAGGGAGTTAGGGTGAACATACATTAAAAAAAATAGATACATGTCGAATTGATGTTAACATCCTCTCCTTTTTTAAGTCGGTTAAAAAAATTATAATACGGAAGAAAATACCTTATATTACACACGTATATTAGACGCGGGGTTAGAACCCATGCTCCGTTTCGAGAGCCAGAGCTTAAGTCTGTGGCCTTAGACAGCTCGACTATCCTGACTTCAATATACTCAGCGAGCTTATTCAACGTGATGTTACTTTTCGCAAGTCTATTATTTTAGTACTCTTTCACTGATAAAGTATTGAGTTGGTAAAAGATCTCTGATACTCTGTGCTAACGGTTAAATAAAAAAATATTCTTAATTGCATAATTAGTATTTAATTTGTAAAATTGTATATGTAAAAATTTTAAGACTACAAAAGATTATTGTATACATGTATGTCAGGAATGGGGTTCGAACCCACCCTCCCTTTCGAGAACCAGAGCTTAAATCACGCGCTTTAGACCGCTCGGCCATCCTGACTGCACTACCTTCAGCGAACTTATTCAACACTTTTAATTAGCGAAGAATCACTAATTTATTAGTTTTTGCCTAATTACAAAAAAGTACTGAACCAATTTCTATGAAACGGAAGTGGTACCAATTCGAGAGCAAGCTCTTTCATTTAACACCAAAAACAAATTAATCAGTTAGATAGTTTCGGAGTAATTGGTGAACATACGTAAAAAAAATACATACGCGTTGAACTGATAACCTCCTCTCCTTTTATGAAGTCGGTTAACAAAAGAACATATTTTCCCTAATCGTATATTTTATACATGACATCATTTGCATAGCACCTAATCTAATCACCACGATATAATAAAATGCATGCGATCTACATGCATTAAGTATTAAGTAAGGTAATTCATGTAACTGGAACAGATTTCTGAATATTATCTAACAAGCTATCAACGTAATAGCAAATGTGCGTTTTAATTATATAAAAATGTACGACAGATATGATCTTTATCGAGAAAATTTGCTTATCGAGAAAATGTGCTTCAGATAGAAGAAATTAGGTTAGTAATTATTGCTTTTAACTGAACTTAAATTTTAACATTTATGTGAGCTTAAAATACCGAATTATCCACGGTACAAATCGTTCATTTTTTTTGGATGTTACAATGATTTTTGTGGATATTAATTGTTCTGTTTTGCACATTAATTATCTGAGTTAGCAGTTATAGCAAATTTCTATCTTATACAAAATTTTATAAAGATTAATTTTGTATATAATAACAGTTTAAAGAAATATGTTATAATATTTTTAGTCGATACAGTGAAGTCTATATAATAGTAATCATTGTATAACAACGCATGTCTCTAAAGTAGATGAGTAAAAAAGAACCCATTTTTACTAATCGTATTATACATTGCATCATTTGCATAGCATCTAATCAGATTGTCGTGATATTATAAGATACATGCGATGTGAATGCATTACGTATTAAGCAAGATATATTTATGTAACCGGAGCATATTTTTGAATATTACCTAGCAAGCTATATACGTAATTGCGAATGAGCGTTTTAATTATGTAAAAAATGTACGACAGATATTATCTTCATGGAGAAAATTTGTTTCGGATTTGTTAAATCAAGATAATAATTATTGTTTTGACCTGAACTTAAATTACCAAAAATACTATTAACATAACTGCAGATTTAGCATCTAAAAATAAAAAAAAGAACCTTCCTATTTTTCCTAATCGTGTTTTTTATACATGACATCATTTGCATAATACCTAATCTTATCGTCATGATATAATAAAATGCATGCGATCTGTATGCATTAAATATTAGCAAGATAATTTTACGTAACCGGAAAATATTTCTGAATATATCTAACAAGCTATCACCGTAATTGCAAACGAGTGTTTTAATTATAGAAAAAAGTACGACAGATATGATCTTTATGGAGAAAGTTTGCTTCAGATAGCAGAAATTAGGATAATAATTATTGCTGCGAACTGAACTTAAATTTAAATATATACGTGAGCTTCAAATACCAAATTATGCACGGAAGATATCGTTTAATTTTTTTTTCTAGTGTTATTATGATGTGCTATAGAAGTTAAATGTTCTGCTTTGCACGGAAATTATTTTGAATTATCAATTTTAGTAAATTCATATTTTGTAGAAAGTTTTATGAAAGTTTATTTTGTATGTAAGAAAAGTTAAAAAAATATGTTATTTAAATGTTTTTAATTGATAACATAAAGCCAATAAAATAATAATCTGTATATAACAAAAGCATACCTCTAAAATAAGCAGGTATGTCCCTTAGAAAAAATGCATCAAAGTTCTAAGTCATAAGGGTTAAGACGAAAAAAATGTCTAATCAGAATTTTATTCAAAAGTTCTTTACAATTACTTTTCGCAGGTTATGTTCTAAGTTATAATATTTCTTGCCAATGTAAAATAAAATAAATTCAATGAGCATCTAATTTAATTTTTAAACCAGTTTAAAATGTGTTTTTTGTAAATCAATTCATTATGAGAAATTTTTCGGTATTACTCAAAGAATAATCATTGACAATAATATGTATTTTTGTTTAGATTATGTTTTCCTTGCATATATATTTAGTAATACATATATTTAATTAAAACTGATATATTAAATCAAATCACACATCTTATCTAATTCACTAAAAAAATACATAAACTATACAAATAATCTTAAAATCAATAACTGTCAAATATCTAAACCGTTAAACAAAAGTGAAAAACCAATACGTGAACTATAAACTAATCCATAAACAATAAACTGATCCAACAAAATAACAACTCATAAATAACTTAATCATGAAAATTAAAAGAAAAAAAAAAACAAGGAGACGGGCGGCATTGCTAATGACATGCACTGCTGGGTTTAATCAGATTTTATGGGTGCAACATCCCCCATACCCGTCACAAAAAAAAAGAAATTTAACTAAAAGCAAACCAAACAAAAACTAAGGCATCGACCAGCGATACCCCTCAAATGACAACCAATCTAAATCATAAAACTTGTCGAACTATCAAGTTCATTCAATAATGTTTTCAGTTCATTTCGACGACAACTACCCCTAACAAAATCGTTTATAATATTTTTCATAAAGTTCCGAGGGTAGGCTTGTTCAGAACCCAGTTTGTACCACTCCACAATATCATCAAACAAATCTCCTAACCCTGAACTCATCGTATCGATACGAATCAAACCATTTCTGAAGATATTTCTTTTTACCGAAATGTGAACACATGAATCGAAATGCATTAACTTTAAAGTTCGGAAACTAAAAGCATTTTGTTTATCAAATATCTTTGTAATCAGTTTTTTTCGCTCTAAAAGTAAATTTACATCCAAAAAATCTATACATCTGCAATCCAATGAGGAGGGCTCTAATTTTAAGGAAGTAGGGTAATATGTGAATTCTAATTGTGTATTATCGTTATTTAATTTAACTAATAAAACATCATCTATATATCTAAAGCACAAAATATTTCTGTTTAAATTATTGTTGCGTTCATATAAATGTAGGTATATGTCAGCTATAATTGAACTACAACCCCCCTCCAATTGGAATGCCACGAATTTGTCTAAACGTTTTTTAACCATCATAAAGGTAATTTTCTTGTACAACAAATTGAAATAAATTTAAAAAACGATGTCAGTTTCTGTTTTACACTCTGTAACATAAAATTTCACAATTTTCTCTTTTAAATCCGTTAAATCTATATTATTGTAAAGGTTTGCAAAGTCATTTGCATACAGACCGGTAATTTGTTTTGTTTTTTTCATCTTATCCAATAAGATGAAACTATTTTTTATAATAAATGTTAATTCCCTACTTATAATTCTGCAAAACACTCCAGTTAAAATGTCCTTGAATTTTTCGCTAACTACTTCAATGTAAGATCCGAAACCACAAGTAATGCTTTTAAATTTAATTGGCTTTTTGTGAAATTTAGGAACTAGTATAACATATGGGAAATTTTGACTTTTTTGTTTTAACTTTACTTTTTTATAGAGTGCTTTGATTTTATTCTCTACGACTGTGATTTTTGAATTCAAAAGTTGATAGTGACATTTATTGTTATAGCAATCATTCAAAAGCGTACTATAAAGTTTCTTGCATATCAATGCGTAATTTGTATTAGCCTTGTCAAAGTATATAATTATAAATTTTTCTTGGAGATTCTTAATTGATTTTGTAATTTTAATGTGTTCTTCGCAATGTATTCTGCGTCCCAGTCTCTATTGTGTTCCCTTTTTATTTCCTTTAGTATATGATATTTCCATTCTTGAAAAACGCTACTTGGTAAACTATACCTATACATTAATTTATGTATAAATATATCTAAATTTAAATTAAAGCGCTTAATTACTTCACTTTTAATTATGATATGTTTCACTCTATATTTTGTTCGATACTCCATTAATTTCCTCAACTCCACATCCCTTACTATCTCCAAATTGCCAGTAATAAAGTGTTCATAGTCTTTATCTATGTAATTTATATATTCACTACCATTACAATTACAAATGCTTTCTCCGGTACTTTTCTCAAGATTTGTTGCAAAACTGTTATAATTAAAAATTGTATGCTCCAAAGGTTTAACACACTTAAATGCCTTAATTATTTTAACTTTGCCCACAGGTAATAGATCATTATATTTATTTAATATTTTATTATAATCTAGTCTATTTTGACTATTTTCGACATAATTCATTACGAAATATATTTTATCTGCTGAACCTTTACTGCTACTTCTTAAATTACAATACATTTGCATATTTTGTATTTTAATTCTATACCTCTTTAAATCTACAGCTAAATCAATGTTACCACATCCCACACCGGCATGCAATGCCCTTAGTGTCTCGGGAATTAATTTCTTTTTAATGTTAAAAAGCAAACTCTTAATTACATTAATTCTGCGTACACCATTATAATTAATTATTGCATTCGTTATATCTTTACAATTATTAATATTTTTGTTATTACAATAATTTACATTAAAAGAACTTTTACAATTATCATTTAATATTTCATTCCTACGATCATGGTTTATTTTTTCATAAATAGAATCATCTTTATTTCCAGATTTTAAATTTTTAACGACATTACAATTATTAAACTTAATATTCAGCCCGTATGGATATACCGTACCATATTTCTTCATCATTTTATTCTCGCACAACTTTTTTTAATAATTCATTTGGAATTATATAAAGCAGTGATGCACAACCTTTCTACCTGAAAATCGTTTGCCACCGGAATATTCGAAAAGTGTTGTTTCCTTTCTTTAATAGCAAAATTTCTGTCATTTCTATAAGCAAAATTATTCTGCATAAGAATTGTGGTATTATTGTGGCCCGCGGGCCAAAGGTTGTGCACCCCTGATATAAAGCATAGATATCCATATATTTTCAATACCATGCTCTGAAAAATGATTTATTTCAATTTCCTGATCCTCTCTTTTGATAATAAGTTTTCTAATGTCCGATTTATGATTATTGAACCTTCTATTTAAAGGAGTAGACCTATATATAACCTGTTTGTCCTATATATAACTGATTACAAACGTTACATCTTAATCTATATACACAATTATAAACTTTACAAAATTTAAGACATTGTCCCTCCGTCCTTTCATCTCCATTTTTTATTTCTGCACAAGTACAGACTTTACATCGTTTGTCACTACATTTAACTAACTGTATTCCATTATCAAATTGACTTTTTTAAAAATCCCTCCTGTAAAACCATCTTGTTTTATATCTTTTCTAAATGTTATTACTGTTTTTATAATTTTTCAAAATATTACTATATTTATATTGCCCAAGGATATTCATTAAATTATTATTATTATAAATATATCTAGTCCGATATCTTCTAACATCCATATTCCCATAAGCACAACTATCTTTTTTTAAAGTAGGACTCCAATCACAAATTTCAGTATCCCCAAATTGCCTCGAACCGCAATCATTGCGTAATCAGTAATACATATGTATGTATTTCAAATTCAGTCATACTTACTTCTGATGTTTTAAAAGTTAATGAGTTTTAGATAATGTTTGAACCAAGAAAACGGGAATTGTTCCGTCTTAAATAAAAGTATTATTCTATGAAATAAAATATAACATTATAATTTAGTAATGCTCAATTAAGTGCTAATGTAGAAACCGAAAATACTATTAACATAACTATGGATTTAACATCTAAAAATAGAAAAAAAGAACCCATTTTTCATAATCGTATTTTTATACATGACGTCATTTGCATAGTACATAATATGATAATACCGATACAATAAAATACATGCGATCTGCATCCGTTAAGTATTAAGCAAGATAATTTTATGCAACCCGAACACATTTCTGAATATTATCTAAAAAGTTATCAGCATAATTGAAAATGAGCGTTTTAATTATATAAAAATGTACGACAGATATTACAAAATTTGCTTCAGATAGGAGAAATTAGGATAATAATTATTGCTGGGAACTGATCTTAAATTTAAATATTTATGTAAGTTTAAAATACTGAATTATGCACGGTGCAAATCGTTACATTTTTTCGGATGTTACAATGATTTTTTGGATATTAATTGTTCTGTTTTGCACGGTAATTATTTAGAGTTAGCAATTATAAAAAAATTTTATTTTATAAAGCATTTTATAAAGGTTTATTTTGTATATAATAACAGTTTATTAAAAATATGCTCGTTTAAATATTATTAATCGATACAGTAAAGCCTATAAAATATTAATTTGTATATAGCAACAGCATGTCTCTAAAGTCGCTGAGTAGGCCGTTTATAAAAAAATGCATCAGAGTTCCAAAACATAAGTGCGAAAACGAAAAATTACATAAGCAGAATTTCCTTTAACAGTTCGTTACAATTACGTTTTAAAACGTTATATTATAGTTATATACGTTACATCTCGGCTACCAGTGGTGTTTTGTAAATTATAGAAACATCTGTCTATTTTTACAGTGCAGCGCGTGAGTTGTAACCCTTACTACGTGTAATACTGACAACAGTCCTATCTTTAAAGATATATATTTTTTATATAATTAAGAACGTGTGATATTTTAGTTATAATTTTCCTATTGGTTTTCCTGTTCAATAAATAATAATAATAATAATAATAATAATAAAATTTCTTTCTCTTTGCGAAGTTTACAATTTATGCTCTCTAATCATATTCATATTTAAAGATATTCCCTCAAATGAAAACAATGTTTATTTTTTAGGATTATGTATTTAAAAAGGTATAAGATTCCTCCCATTTCTGTCTGTCCATCTGTCACAACCATTTTACTAGTAATCTATGGAACGCGAAATCTTCAATTTGATTTGAAGTAAATAAAATTCGCTAATTACCATGATTTATTTTGCTTGTATTGCACAACTATATATTATTTCAAATGCTACTCCGAAGTTATGAAATATAAAAACTAATGACAAAGCCAATATATTTAATAAATAACATTTGAAATGTACATTCTTATTATTATTTTAAACATAAGTATCTGCTAAGAATCGGAAAGATTTAATGGGTATTTTTGTATTTGAAATCTTTCATAAACGCTGTTTTATTCCATTATGTAATAAATTATAGATTACGCATAGTTATATTTATTTTCTTTTTCTCACACACCTTTAAAAATTATTATTCAGAAAAATTTGTATTTACGACCATACGTGAAAACAGATGATTAGCTTAACTTAAACGAAATTTCACGTTCAAGATATTAGATTTTTCTCGGGAAAGGAAAATGGCATATTTAGAAATGTGTATGCATCATTATGTATCATTTTTACAATTTTAGGGAATAATTATTTATGCAGATAGTATTTCTTCCAGGGTTATTCGCAGATAGCAATTTACAGGTATATTTTTGTGTATATTATCTCAAATGTAAAAGAGCTTTTGAAGACAATAGTCTTATAATCATGCATTAAATAATGTAACTGATTAACGTATTTTTTAAATAACAGCACCATTAAAAATTAAAACGAAAATATTTCTAAAGTTATTTTTTTTTATTATTATTTTAAATAAGAGATTTTTTTCAAAATATCCACTTTATAAAACGTTAAATATTTCGAGGTGAATTTATTTAAGAAAAATGACTTAAAATGTTTCTTATGATCAGACCATTCAGATTTATTATCCAGAATCATACTAACTTCACAGTAGAATGTACCTTCGATAAGAAGCGCGTGATGAAAGTAGTTTAGAAAAAATAAGAAATCATAAAGAAATCAAAAAGAAAATGCTTAAAAGTTCCCAAAATGATCTGGAGTATCGGTTTTAGCATTGTAAAACGTAATAGCATTAAGGAAAAATATTTCTGAAATGCTTTTCGATCAGTAATTCGGATAAAAATAATATAATACACGTTTATCATAAAATGTGTTTGAATAGAAATAATTTATAATATAGTATTAAAAGAGAGACTGAAATGATGAGTATGCGGGGGAATATTTTGACATATTGTCCAGACACATAATGTCTCGTGTTTTGTTAGCCTCACATATATTGTAGAACATTAACACCAGGTGATTACAAGCTGTTTTTTATTTCGGACAACATTTTTTGACCACATGATGACGATACTTTACACTAACTCTTTAAGTGATGTCCTGATCAAACGGGTTGAAGTTTTGTGGTAGTTGAGATGGTAGAAATTCAATAGATAGCATAAGCAACTGCAACTGGCTGAATAGAGATAAGGAAACAATAAAAGACGAATATGAACTTCCATCGGAGAGGGGGGGGGGTGTCAAGAGATATTTATTATATCTGTCAAGAGATTATTATTAGATTCTCTATTATTAGATTTATGCAAAGTTTAAAACTGCTTTTTATTTTCTTTAAAACTTTTTTGTTTTAGAAAAAAAAATCTAGATATTTTATGGAAAAAAAAGTAATCGAGGGATAAGCTAAAACAAAAATCATTAAAACAAAGTCTTTTTTTTTTTTTTTTACATTGCGTACATAGGAAATTTGTAGGAAATATTTTTTTCTTCGAGATATCGAAAAATTCGTGAAATCATGGTTTGAGCTAATGAGGTTCCATTGTAGATATGTGTATATGCATTTTTGTACTACATTTGGCCCGTACGATAAAAGTTGAAATTATGAAAAGATCATCTTCAAACTCATCAAAAATGGGGGGAGGGATGAAAATAGGAAACAATAACTACAATTTTTTTATTTAATACATATTTAAAATCAGTTTATAGTTTTTACGTCTTTTAGAAAAAGTGTCAAAATTCATATGTGATAGGTTTTTAATAAAATTAAAAGTGGGCTCAAGAAGCGAAAAAAGAAATATTCTTTAAGGAAAAAAAATCATAATGTTGTTCTCAAGACATTAAATCAGCTTGGGTTTTAAAGCTTCTTAAAGTTACTACAACTTTAATATTGACCCGTTTTTGATAGGGTTAAATCTTGTAACAAGTACAAATTAAGAAAACAGAACGATTCAAAATAAAAAAAATGGTATTAACATGATTCTGAAAAAAAAGAAAAGCTCATACAGAAAAATGAAATTAAAATCTCGTCTTAAACGGCCATTGATAAGCTAAGTTCATCTCCAAGCCTCATTTAGTTTTGGTTGGGGAACTTATTACTTAACTTCGAACTCTCTTTTAAAATTTGGATTATTTTTTGTTTCTTTGCAGTATTAAATACATAATCGAGAAATATTTAAAAAACTAATTTTTTGCTGAAATATTCCTAAAAATTATTTTGGTACATAAACACATATAAAGAATGTTTATGTCTTTGAAAATCGTTAAACATGTTAGTTGTAATTATAAGTAATAATCAAAAAATGTTGTTTAATTTCTCAACAGCATGTTTTTAACTGTCACTAAAAAAAGTTATGACCGACATTGAACAAAGCGTTTAACGAGCTAATGTGAGCAATAAATAATAGTTCGAGTTTTATTAGATGTTGAAGATAGTTTTACTGTCATCATAAAAGTAAAATCACAGGAGAACTGTCGTGTTTTTTATGCTTTTCCTGTTGAAAATGTACAGTGAAAAAATCAAAGAAAGTTTTATAGTCACCTTGCTAATAGGCGCAATCTGGCAAATTTATTAATTACGCTACAAAGTGTTTTAGTCTTTAAAGTAACAAGGAATCAATAGGTTTATTCACGTTGAATGTATTTACATTAAAGCATGTTAACACCTTAACTGGTAATTTCTTTCCCGTTCAATAAATTGAAAATAACAGGTTCACACTACTATTATTTAAATAAAATATTCGTAACCATTAGTCTAAACATTTCCGCCTTTAAATTATATGAAATTATTTTTAAAAAATAGTGGTGTCAAAAAGATTTAAATGGTGAATTAAGCAAATTTGTCTAGCCCGAACGGCGTATGGGCAAATTAGTTAAGAGGTTAAGAATATAAACTGTTACGATATCTTAAAAACTTATGAAGAACACAAAATAATGCATGAATTGTTAGCGAGAATGCAAATAATTGTTTTAAATAACAGAAAACAATGAAGTGAAATTAATGTATTTAAATACCAGTGTCTTGAAGGAATTTATATCTGGTTATTAGTATAAACTTTAAAATATACGTACAAGTCGTTTCTATATTTATTGACTATACTTCTTTATTTCAAAGTTTTTTTTTTTTTTCGTAAACATGTTGTCATTTTTCGTTTCTAATTAAAACATCATTTAAATTGCTATTATGTTATTTTAAAATTTACATAGACTTCTGGATATTTTTATAGATTTTTATTATATTAATAATTCTGCCAAAATGTGCAACATTTTTTAAACATGCTTTCGGATTAAAAAATAGGTGACACTAGGAAAGCTTTCTTATATATGCAAGTATTTTTAAATGTATCCATAACATAAACATCCATACTAAATTATTTAAATAAAATGATATAAATTATATACTTTTCCCTAAATAATTCATTCATCATATAGCGAAAAGTAAATTTTTTTCGAAAAAAAAGCGAAAAAAAAAATCATTTCGAAATTATTTAAAGTTTTTTTTTAATTAAAATATATACATCGTTTAACTAACATATCAGAACAAATCACATTCGAGCATCTGAATTGTTCATTATCTGTTAAAAAAGTTTAAAAAACGCAGATCATTATGACTGATTTTGAACGAGCTAAGATCGTACATAAGTTACTAGAATAGCAAAAATTATCAATTATGCAATTAAAATCCCATGACGAATAATACTTAGAAGTGTAATAAGAGATTACCATACATTAGTCATAAGATTGATACAGTGAAACCTCCAAATAAGGGACATCTATGGGACCGCAACTTTTTTCCCTTAAATAGAGGTGTCCCTTATTCCGAGTGTCCCTTATTTGGAGGTTTCTCTGTATTATTTACTGGAAATAACACGAATTCAGTGTGAATTTTTGAACAATAACAACAATAAAAAACAAACTCCAGTCGTTTTCATCATGAATTCAGAAACAGCCCACCAAATATAATAGAATAAATTCAACCTCTTTCTTTAAATTTAAAATCATTCGGTTGGTTAATTTTGGTGCTGTTATATGCAGGCGGACAGAACGACGGCTATAGGTGATAAGCAATTGTATAATTACAGCACATCTAAAAATGAGAAGTTGACGAAAATAAAATAAACAAATCATTTAAAATGAATGTTTTATCAAGAAGGTTTTTAAAGATGTTACAATGATTCGCATAGGATTAAATGTATATATTTTTAATTATAATGCTCGTTAGATTTTCAATAAATCTTTAAAAAATATATCATTTAATAAGAATATTTTATCAGGATGGTTGAAAAGGATGTAAAAAACTCACGTAATACATTTAATCATAATTCACATATGATTAAATGTATTATTTTTTATAACAGATTTTCAATAAATCTTTAAAAAAATACCGTCAATATCTAAAATCAACATGTGATGGAATACATTCAATAATTTTAATTCTGTGTAATGAAAGAGTATATAGTAAATTTAATCTTCATCATCTTAAATACTCTTAATTTAACGGCTTTAGACAAATTGAATTAATTTATGGTTTTTCTTTGTATTCTATTATATTGGAACCTACTCTTTGATATTCTATTACAAAATGCTTCAGTATTTAGATTATCTTCTCAAAAGCTCTACAATTTCCTTAAGGTTAAATCTTTTTCTCTCAAGGGATGCATCGTATTTTACTTAGTAGAATCTAATATACTCTAAAGCAATTAATTTCTGAAAGAAAAGACATTCATTGGTACTTCAAAGGTCTGATATCAAATCTTGATGGAAAAGTAAATACTTTTCAAGATAATTTCTTTAAATTTTATTAATTCTGTTATTAGTTTACATCTTACGTTTCTGTAATGAAAGATTTAAAGATTCAAAGTTATTAAATATCAATAATAGATACTTTATAACATAATAGATATAAAATAATTATTTTATTTCTTGTTTTGTAATAAAAGTTGTAATTAATATAATTTTAAATAAAAGCATTAATTGTATCTGATATTAGTGCATTGTATGAAGTTAAACTTCATGTGAATGATAATAAACTTACGGATAATGAATTATATTTAAAAGTTCATTTAAAAAAACATTTTTTGCACTTATAAATTATATATTAACCCTGTTTGAACAAAACAAATATTATTCTTCAATATTATAATAATGATTTATGCTATAAAAATGTCATAAATATATCAATTGAGATACTGTTCTCAAATTTCATATGGAAAGTGCAAATAGTAATTTAATTCATAAAATTGTAACACATGTTTCAGACATCTCTACAATATGGTGTTAAGTAATAAATTATGTAATAAAAAAGATGGTACTGCATTAAATATAGAAGCGTAATCAACCGCTCGGATAAAAACAGAATTTTTATGGTCCGTAATTTGTATATTGCTATTTCGAAAATGTGTCGGCATTCCACACTAAGATTCATGCGTAAAAATTCATTCGTGCACTGTAAAAAAAAGGGTCGATCTACAAAAAAAATTTTAGTGATCATTGTCATTACTAATTTTTTTTTGTAATTTTACTCGGTCACAAGGAATCTGTAAGAATTACTAGAAAAAAGCTAGCAACGAATAGAGTAAATAGTTTTACATTTTTAATATTACTAATTATAATATTTAATAAATATATAATTTAATATTACTAATATTACTTTATAATTTTTTATTACTAAAACTGACTTGGTGTGGCCGTGATAGCCTAATGGTCATAGCACCGAACTCCAGGCTGAAAGTACCCGGGTTCGATGCTGGACGCCACTAAATATGCACCGAATGTATGCAATATAAGTACTCGTTAAATAAAGGCATTATGAAAATCCTGTCGTAGCAGTTACCATACCAGCAGTTACCATCTCTGAAATTTCCCTCCCCTTTAGAAACATGTCAGGATAGAGCAGGTGGCAATGTTTGGTGCTGCCATAAATTGCGGCTTTACGGAACATCTTTCGCTTCAGAAGTCTGTCTTTTTACCCACAGGATGCAGCTCGAAGGAAGCTCCTGCCATTCGGGTACACGTAATGGTTACTAAAAATAATTTAGGAGCTATTACTAAAATTTGCTTGGTGGCTCATACTAAAATGTTTTAAGTTAGTTATACAAAAAATTATTTTGTTCAGTTTACAAAAATAAATGTTTGTTTCACTTGCAAAAAAAAGTTTGTAATGGTTACTAAAAAATTCTGTGGAATACAAATTTACTAAAAATATTTTAGCAACCTCTTGAATTTTTTTTTACAGTGTGTATTGTTTCAAAATTCTAACTAATGTTGCGCTGAAGATATCATTAATATTATATTTTTCTGCAAAAAAAAAAAAATTAAATGGATACATATAACATACTTCATAATAATTATTCTAATGCATATTAATATATAGAAACAATTCAACTCCATTATCTGTTAATCACAAATGTATGCAATATCAAAAATGTAACATTTGACATAGCTATCAGATGGCAGTGTTTACAAAAACGTAATTTTCAAAATTTTAATATTTTCTTTCTCATTTATTACCGTTTTCTATTTAAAAAACGGAATAAATTAATAACTGACAATTTTTTTCATAAACTATATTGTGTATGACTATTTCTTTGTTGAACATTGTTTATTCCCCGAAATGTACCCCTTGCCTTATCTCTATATTTGATTATTTATACCTATGCATAGTTGTAGCCTACTGTAAAAAAATTACCAAGGCGAATGAAACATTTTTGTAGAAAAAATATCGGAAACTGTTTTAAGCTTTTTATACATTTTCTCTGACTTTTCTTTTAAAATACATTAAAAATGAGAAAAAAAATAGTTTAATTTCCGACATCTCTGATTAAATCTTTCTTACCAAGACAAAACTTAACGATAAGCCAAAATTGAAATACAATTAATACATAAATTTAAACATAGAAATTTAATATTAAAACAATATTACTAAACTTTTTATCTTCATTTAAGTTTTAGATTTTTTAAATATGTAATGAATTCCAAATTGTAAATTTGCTGAAAATATTATCAAGTTAATGAAAATGGGATATTTCATTAAAGACATAGAATAATGACAGAATTTTCAATATGCAAAATATATAATGGATAAATTTTAAATATTAAATGAATTTTCTGATTAATAACACCGAATCGTTGATATGGCACTGATTTTAATTGCATACTTATTACTAAGGACTTGGCTGAATTACTTTATTTCCTTTTTATATATTTTGTTTTCATAAATTTTAAATATAATTATTTTTTATATAGCTTTATAGTATGGTTAAAATCTATTTTCTAATGGTTCCCTAATGGCTCTAAACTTTGCTTATATATAAGTTTGATATAAATTCGTTCCGCAGTCAGTTTGCACCTGCACTAAGAAGCTTGCATTGTTCCATTGTCACAGTAATTGCTAGAAATTCGGAATAGATGAGAAAAGTGATTAAGCATGTCTTGCTTGATTTTATTGTGTTTTTATAGAATGAGCGATTAAGTTGGAAAGGTAGACACGTTACTCAGCCGCTTTCAAACTGCATGTTTTTTACATAATGTTGAAGCAGATTGAGATTCGGATTCCGATTCAGCCAGGTGAGGCGGCCTACCAATTAGTTTGAGCTCATCAAACTCCATCCATCTAGTTTATAAAAAAAAATACAGAACAGTTACATAGTAATACAAAAAAGGTAGGTAACAAAAAGTAAATGAGATGATGAAATGAGTGTTGGTAACAATAGTAAAATAGACGAGTTGAGTTCTTTTCAGACGTATAACACATAATTTTTTTAACAGTAATAGTAATTCTATAAATGTTTTAAAGAAAAAGTTTGTTTGATTAGTTCCGTACCTCATCATCCTTATCATATAAAAGGTCCCCTGGAGGCATTTGGAAAAGTCCTTGGTTGTTTTAATGCTGAAGCAGATAGAAACTTGGGTAATAATCGAAAATCTGGTGTTGGAGAGTCCTGCAGTCGATTATAGATGAAACAAGAAAAGCTGCATCCTAGAACAGGGGATCTAATGATTTTCTGAAAGCTAATATCGATTTCGAATATCTCATGTACGTTTGCGAGATTTTTTGTGTCGCCCTGTCTATCAACTATAACATTTATACACACCATATAATAGGCATAGACTAAATAAAACTTAAAAGTTCATAGCATAATTAAAATGCGTTTCATTGTCGAAACAGTCATAATCAGATATACACATACAGCACTTTGGAAGAAATATATAGTTAGAAGTTTCGGAAAATTGGTTAGAAATAACAGAAAATCATTGGATTAAGAGAAAGATTTTGCCTTGATTCTTAATTTAACCGTCTGTAAAGATTTTAGTAGAATGCAATTGTGTTGCGAGATATTAATAGATATACGGAAACTACTACTTATACCATAATGCGATGTACCGATAAATCGGATAAATTGCTTTATTTTCTTGTTTCCCCATAAGAATAGAAATACAAAGATCAATTTTAATGATTTTTTTTAGTTATTGTACATTTTTAGCAATTCCAAGCATTTGTTTTCTTGAAAAAATTGGGGGGGGGGGAGTTTCTTGATCTTTAAAAAAAATAATATAGGCAAATATGCAAAAACCTCTTAGAGGTACCCATATTTCCGAAAATCTTTCTGTATCATTAAAAATTTATGAAGCCAGCGTATTTTCAATGTATAAAGATTCTTTTATAAAAACAATTGCTTTACATTAAATATATTATTGAATATATCTTTATGTTATAACTTTTAGAGCTGCTGATTTTCTGACACTTTTACAAATAGTTTTTTTATGTGAATATTTTTTTAATGTTTTTATTCTTATTAAAACAATTTTGACTGCATATATTTATTTACACATGCAGCAATAACAAAATAATGATAATTTAAACCTCAATGTTAATCATCTTAATTTATCACGTTTACTTGTAAAACAAATTGGCTGATTATGAAAACATTTTATTTATTATGCTCTAAAATCCATTTCAGATATTCAACCCGTTTTATATGTATTTCTAGGCAATTAAATTGGTCTGCAATTTAACCTGGATTTTTATTGAATCATACGTGTTCCCTTTTTTGCAATATGATGTTCCCTTTGGCTGAAAGCTCTCTTACGAAAGAGGAATTTATAGAGAACAGCCTCTCGTAGTGAAACGGTCCTTAGGTGGTGATAACTTGGAAGTTCTGGAAAATAGGTTAGCTATAACAGAATATCATTCGATTAAGGGAAAGATATTGCGTTGATTCTGGAACTAACCGAGACGCATTTTAAGAATTCTGTAAAGATTTTAGTAGAATGTAATTGAATTTCGAGATATTAATAAATATACAGAAGCTGCCGCTATACCATAATTCGATGTACCGATAAATTAAATAAATTGATTTTTTACATCTTTCCCCAGTAAGAAAAAAAAAACAAAGTTAAAGTTTAATCATATTTTTTAGTTTGTGTGTATGTGAACGTAAGATTGTTGATGTATAGGTTATGAGTACTTTAAGGGTATATTATCTAGTTCTTTATGATTTTTCAAAACACATTGTGAAAGTTTCTTATATTATTATTTAATTACGTTTAAATACATTTTCTAAATTTCAATTATTTTACTAAAATACATATTACGGAAAGCTGCAGATTTAATAAAAAATTATAAATCTAATGATTTTTACTTTTTGCAACATTTTTATAAAACTTAAAAATGTTAATTATGAATTTGGATATCCACGATTTAAATCTATACCAGTCTTTATATTATCCCTAAGAATCAATACACGTTATAATATTATAAATTTACTTAAAATGCTTGATATATTTGAAAATCCATTTCCGATATTCAATCCGTTTTATACGCATTTATACGGAATCAAATTGTGCTGTAATTTAAATTGAATATCTATTCAATCATATGCGTTCCTCAGGTTCTCAATATGCTATATCCTTTGGCCAAAAGCTCTGTTATGAAAGAGGGATTTTCAGAGAACAGCCTCTTGTAATGAAACGGTTTTTAGGTGGCGATAACTCAGACGCTTCGGAAAATCAGATAGCTATAACAGAAAATCAATGGATTAAGGGAAAGATATTGCCTTGATTCTAGAGTTAACAGAGAAAGATTGGGAGAAGTCTATAAATATTTTAATATAATGCAATTGTTTCACGAGATATTAATAAATATACAAAAACTACTCGTTATACCATAATTCTATGCACCGATAAATCGGATAAATTGCTTTTTTGTCTAGATTTCCCAAAAGAAAAATAATACAAAGTTAAATTCAATCATACTTTTTAGTTATTTTGATGTAAATGTAAGACTGTAGATATAATCTATGTCTAATATGTATCTTTGGTCATGTTATCTAATAACTATGATTTTTTAAAATACATTGCATATGTTTATTTTATTATTATTTTGTTACGTATATGTGTTTTCTAAATTTCAACTATGTTAAGGAAAATATATATTATGGTAAACTGCATATTTATTATAGAAATATATCTGATATTTTTCACTTTTCATTTCGCAACGTTTTTTATAAAATTTGAAATTACCAATTATGAATTATAAAATCTATGATTTAAAAATTTATCAATATATATCATTCACAAGAAACAATGTAGATTGTATTTATTGACATGATAAAGTTGAAAATCCATTAAAGATATTCAATCCGTTTTATAAGTATTTCTATGCAATCAAATTGTGTTATGATTTAACCTGGATCTTTATTCAATCATATATGTTCCTTTTTCGCAATATGCTATGCCCTTTGGCTGAAAGTTCTCTTACTAAAGAGCAATTTTCAAAGAACAGCCTCTCGTAATGAAACGGTCTTTAGGTGGTTATAACCTGACGTTTTGTAAAATAAGTTAGCAATAACAGATACTCATTGGATTAAGTGAAATATTTTGCTATGATTCTCGAATGAACCGAGAAAGATTGGGAGAAGTCTGCAAAGATTTAAATAGAATGCAATTGTTTCACGAGATATTAATAAATATATAGAAACTACTCGCTATACCTTAATTCGGTGTACAGATAAATCGTATAAATTTCTATTTTCATTGTTTTCTAATAAGGAAGATAATACAATGTTCAACTTTAATCATATATATTAGTTCTTCGGTATGTAAACGTAAGACTATCGATCTATTGTTTTATGTATAGCTTAGGTTATATTATCTAACACTTTATGATTTTTTGAAACCCATTATATATATTTCTTTTTTTATTATTTTATGGTTATGTTTTCTAAATTTCAATAATGTTTATGAAAATACATATTGCAGTACGCTGCACATTTAATACAGAAATATAAATCTAATATTTTTCGCTATTTCTACTGAAACATATTTATAATATTAATAAAACGCCAATTATAAAATTTGAAATATATGATTTATGTTTTATGAGTCTTGATATTATTTACAAGAATCAATATATTTTATAATACTATATACTTATTTAAAATTCTTGATAAATTTGAAATTCCATTTCTGATATGTATATATCTAAACAATCAAATTGTGTTATAATTAAATCTGGAACTTTATTCAATCATATGTGTTCCTTTGTTTCTCAATATGCTTTTCCCTTTTGCTGAATGCTCTCTTATTAACCCGTCAGTAGTCGCGTGTCGGTCTTTTCGCCGCCCTTATAACTTATCTTCTCCTAACTTATATCACATTACAAATACAGCGGGGATCTACCATGTAGCTGACTTTGAAGCTTTCTCGAGCACCTTAGTGAAGTAACAGGACACCTCTGTTTTTCTTTCAGGTAGATTTTTAGAAATATATTTTGATATTTTATAATACTATATACTTATTTAAAATGCTTGATAAATTTGAAATTCCATTTCTGATATGTATATATCTAAACAATCAATTTGTGTTATAATTAAATCTGGAACTTTATTCAATCATATGTGTTCCTTTGTTTCTCAATATGCTTTTCCCTTTTGCTGAATGCTCTCTTATTAACCCGTCAGTAGTCGCGTGTCGGTCTTTTCGCCGCCCTTATAACTTATCTTCTCCTAACTTATATCACATTACAAATACAGCGGGGATCTACCATGTAGCTGACTTTGAAGCTTTCTCGAGCACCTTAGTGAAGTAACAGGACACCTCTGTTTTTCTTTCAGGTAGATTTTTAGAAACAAAGTTGAAATTGGCAAAAAAGTCTACGTAAAAGTCACTAATGCGAGTTCATTTTTACTTTTTCCAATTACTCCAGATCTCTTGAATAAAATGCATAATTTAACCACTTAACCGGCGACGGGTGTTGTGAAACAGTGCTTTAACCCCCGATTTATCTCGGGGCAGCCGTTGAAGTGGTTAAGAAAACTGCAAATTTATATTTTCGTTGTAATGTTATTTTCTTATATTAGGCAAAAAATATTTCTTATTTTACATATTTGGTATGCGGGGGGGCAGCGGCGAAAAGACCGAGCGCGACTAATGACGTTGGGAAAAAAGTCGCGACTACTCGCGGGTTAAAGAGGGATTTTCGGAGAACTGCCTCTCTTAATGAAACGGCCTTTAGGTAGTGATGACTTGGACGTTTCGGGAAATCAGTTAGCAATAACAGAAAATCATTGGATTAAGTGAAAGATGGTGCCTTGATTCTCGAATTAACCGAAAAGGATCGGGATAAGTTTGTGAAGATTTTAGTAGAATGATATTGTTTTTTTCCCTTGTTTCCTCATAAAAAAGTAATAAAAAGTTCAAAATTAATCATATTTTTTAGTATTTGTGTATGTAAACATACGGCTTTCGATCTATAGATTTACGTGTACCTTAGTTCATACTAGCTTTTACTTTATGATTTTTCAAAACACATTGTATATGTCTCTTTTTTATTAGTTTATAACATATGAATATATTTTCTGAATCCTAATTATGTTAAGCAAAATACATATTGCGGTAAGTTACATATTTATTAAAAAAACGTAAATCTAATATTTTTCACTTTTTTAATTTGCAACGTTATTATAAAATTTTAAAATGTCAATCATGAATTCAGAAATCTAGGATTTAAAATTTTACCAGTCTTGGTATTTTTCACAAGAAACAATATACTTTGTAATGCTATATATTTATTTCACATACTTCATAAATTTGAAAAGCCATTTCAGATATTCAATCCGTTTTATATGTATTTCTATACAATCAAATTGTGTTAAGATTTAACCTGGATCTTTATTCAATCATATGCGTTCCTTTGTTTAGCAATATGCTATGCCCTTTGCCTGAAAGTTCTCTTATGTAAGAGGGATTTTCAGAGCACAGCCTTTAGTAATGAAACGGTCTTTACGTGGTGATAACTTAAACGTATTGGAAAATCAGTTAGCAATAACAGAAAAACTTTGGATTAAGTGAAAGATAATGCCCTGAGTCTCTTATTAAACGAGAAAGATTGGGAGAAGTCTGTAAAGATTTTGGTATAATGTAATTGTTTCACGATATAATAATAAATATACAGAAGCTACTCGTTATACCATAATTGGATGCACCCATAAGTCGGATATTGCATTTTTACCTTGTTTTCCCAAAAGAAAGTAATGCAAAGTTCAACTTCAATCATATTTTTTAGTTATTTTGAAGTAAACGTAAGACTGCCGATCGAATCTATGTCTAATGTGTACCTTTGGTCATGTTATCTAATAATTATTGATTTTTTAAACTGCCTTGTACATGTATATTTTATTATTATTTTGTTACTTTTGTATTTTTATTATGTATTTTCGAAATTTCAATTATATTAAGGTAATACATATTACGGTAAACTGCACATTTATTAAAGAAATATATCTGATATTTTTCACTTTTTATTTTGCAACATTATTATAAAATTTAAAATTGCAAATTATGAATTATTAATTGTGAAATCTTTGACATAAAAATTTAACAGTATAGATATAATCCATAAGAAACGATAAATTTCATTAAACAAGGAAGAATACACTTGTTATCCCTTTAAGATTTTATTATAATCTAAATAGTCTTGTACGTAATTATGCAAATTCAGTTACATACTTCCATAAAAACATTATGTTGTCAGAGGCTGGAGTCAGGTGCTAGATAATAAACGTATAAAGGTAATATATCAGACTTAGTACTTTAGAAAATGATTGCAACATAAATAAATATAACTTAATGATGTAGAAAAATATTATTATGACAATAAATCTATTTTATTGATTTAGAATTTTTTTTTACTTTATTTTTGACTGATTTATTATGTTAAATGATTTTTTTTCGATACAACTTATGGTGACAATATCCTAACGCAACATTAACCCCTTAACGCGCAGTGTTGCCGGGTCGGCAACACCTAAAGTTCCCCCTGTTTAGAGACACAAAAACTCCGTGAATATTTCAAAAACTACTCTAATGGCTACTTTAAATCTTTCTTATGAGTTCTAGATGGCAGCACCACAGAGATCAAACTCTACTGTTTTTAAATAATAGGTAAAATGTTTTACTGTAATACGCGCTTCACAGCAATGCTCTTCTCACTGCGCTTATCAATACTTTACTTATGGGAGGTTACCACTTCGGCAACAGCTGTATATTTAAAATGGTTAGTGCAATCTTTTCAAAACAATACCTGTGTACTCCTCTAGGCCTACATAGATTGCCTAATTTTTGTTTTCTTTAAATTCCAACATTAAAGAGTAGTGCGCCGGAAAGGGTTAAAGAATGACCCAGGTCTACAATCATCATCTAGCACAAATTGAATCGTTTTGTAATTGAGACAATTGTGTTTATTTGATTGGATCAAAAGGCTATCATTTATCATGAGTTTATAAATGAATGCCAAACACTTACTTATTCTTAGGTTTGACAGCATTTTCCTACAGGAATTTTGAGCCATAAAACTCAATACAACGAACTAAACAGTTGCATCCGTTACCGGTCAACGGTAAGCATGGCTCGATCCAAAAGGAGTCAGAATGTGAAACATTAAATGAAAAAGAGATTATGTTGCACGATTTCCCCCCCCCCTCCCCCATTACAGATACGCAGCGAAAACGGCTAAAGTACCATTTTTTACGTATCTGGTGTAAAATCAAGTTTAACAGGAAATATATACACTGCTATTTTGTGTCAAAATGAGGTACACTATCTTAAATCAACTTATAATAACGAAAAATTTTAGGATGATCCTTACCTTGGATTCAAAAAGTGTCAATAACTCGACTTTCAGAAGTATGCTTAAGTGGTATAAGTCACACATTTTGGGTTATAACATCCCTGTAGATTTTGCAGATTTTGCGATCAATTTTCTCTATTTCAGAAATGAACAAGGGAAAATTTTCTTATTGGAAATTATACCCTGCAAGGGCGGTGTAAAAATTTGTTTTGTCAAATAGCCCCCCCCCCCCCATCTTATGGCATAAAATTCTTTTTTTTTTTTTTTTTTAATGAAAATTTGCAGTATGTCTAGGGGACAATATTTAAGGAAATAGATGTGGTTTAAGTGCTTATGAATCATCCTGTATACAAAAACTATTATAATTATATAATTTTCCTAATTAGTAGATATACACGAAAAAGCATTTATTGGAAATTTGTACAATTTATATTACCAGACAGTATTCGAAAGAACAATGATGTAGAGAGTGATCATAGTACGCATAAGTACATGAAAATAATTGTACATAATATTACTATTATAAAATAATTATAGAATTAAAACTACATCCGCAATTGAAAATAAAAATAGAATAAAAAATATATTTCTCATTAATATTTTTTAAAATACCTCGACAAAATCTTTTTAAAAGTAAACAAGCAGTAATTTAACAGATATCGCTAAATCAAAATCCGTTACTGAAAAATATACAAGCTAATTAAGAGACGTGTATTTGAAAACAAATCTCTATTCATTTAATGAAATACTTAATTTGTTGTAAGAAGAAATATGTAATTTTGTATGTAAATATATTTGACATATGCTTAATGCAGAAACTGAAATAGAAGCGCTATTGTATAAGAAAATAGCTATTTCCACTTAAGTACTTGTGAAAGGAGATCGTATTTAATAAAACAAAAGTAATATTTATTGGTATAATACTTAATTAATAAAGCGAGGTAGAATAATACACATGCACCTAGGGATTTGAAAAGGAAATATTGAGGATATTTAAATTTCTTTCGTTGAAGTCATTGCATAACATGTTAATTAAAAACGTGCAAAGCTAATTGTTGTTTAATAATGCTCTTGTCATTCTTGGGTATTTAATAAATTAATTTTACAAATATGGAAATGTATAAAAATATATAAAGGTAATAGAAAGTTCTAAGAAATAGACAAAAACATTTGATGCGTGATTTTATATGAATATATGAGAAGTAAAAAACCTGGATATTTTTTAATTATGATTTATTATTATCTGTTATAATTTGTAACGTTTTTAATACATTCTAGTGCATATATCAACTATAGAAAATGTTAATATAATTATCCTACTTCTAAATTTGTACAATAATAATAATAATGTTTAATGTATTGTTCATAAAAAAAATAAAATGTTCAAATAATTCTTTCACACGCGAAAATATATATATATATATATATGGTATCTTTTATATATTTTTAATATATAGCAAAGTCAGCTAAAAATATTTTTTAGCAATATTATAAATATTATGCGCTAAAGTGACTGCTGCAATGCGCGTAACCTTAGCGTATTGTCATCAAGATTTCTACTGTGTAGTTTTCTGATACCACATTATAGCAATTTCCATTAATAGTAGCAATATATCGTCTAATCATACATATATTGGGATCTAATATTTTTTAAGGATAATATTAGTTGTTTAATGTTGTAATTACAAAGCACGGAATTTAATAAAAATTTATATTCAAGTAGTGCCTGATATAAAATTACTCTGATTAGTTTTTGGTATAAATCGCTTGACAGGTGGCGCTGCTATGCTGCATTTTTTATGACTTACGCAACAGCTTTATTTCAATAACCAATGTACAGATTTCCATCAACTTCAGATTCAGTTAGTTTTTGACAAGAATTGATGTTATTTACAATTTGATTAAAATTTCTCAACAGTTAGAGCTTGTATGCTGCATTTTTAACAATTTTTGCAATATCTGTGTCTCATCAACTAATGCACGGAATTTAATAAAAAAATTATATTCAGGTAGTCCCTTATATAAAATGATGCCGATTATTTTTGGTGTAAATGGCTCTACAGGTGGCGCTGCTATCCTGCGTTTTTTACGATTTCCTCAATAACTATATCGAGAATTAATACACGGATTCCGCTTAAACTTCATATTCATTTGACTCACTAAATCTGAAGTTAGGTGAAAACCAGTGCATTAGTTTCTGAGAATAGAGCTATTGCAAAAATCTAAAAAAAATCTGCATAACACTGCTACCTTTTGAATGATTTAAAATAAAAACTCGTGAGGGTTAATTTTTATCAGATATTAACTAAATCTGAAGTTTGATGAAATCTATGTATTAGTTATTCAGATACAGCTATTATGAAATCGTGATAACTACAGCATAGCAGCAGTTTACATCAGAAACTAAAAAACACTAATATATATTATAAGCAAACTCAATTTAAAGTTTTATAAAAATCTGTGCATTAGTTCTTGAAATAGAGGTATTGTGGAAATTGCTAATAATGGAGCACAGCAGCATCACTTTTTCAGCGATGCACACCAAAAAATAATCAGCCCCAGTTTAAATCATGATCTAACTGAATCTAAAGTTTTATGAAATTCCATACAATATTTCTTGAGATAGAGCGCCTACAATTTTTTTTGTCACATACAGACCCATAGAGTGACAGACATACATTTTCTAAAAACACTCAAATCTCTTTCAGTAACTTCTAAAATGTGTATATCCATTGTAAACTGGAAGCCAATTTTTTTCACGAATCCAATACTTTTTCCTTGTAGAGATAGAAGAAAGTAAAATCATATGGTCACAACATGCAATCCCAATGGCAGTTATTAGCGAAGAAGATGCCTAAGACATGCAGCATACACACTGAGTGCAAGGCAGACATAAACAGTTACACACTGACTAAAACCAGCTATAATTGGATCAAACGGATTTCGCTAGATGTCGTTAATACTTTAATGGTTAGACAATCGTTATTCTATGAAATAACTAATTAAATCGTAGAATCCAATAATTTTACATACTTTAACAGACTTGGTTAGTTCTTCCTTGCAATAACTAGGTATTTTATGAAATAACGGATTATACATTTTAATGATCACACACACGCACACACACACACACACACACACACACACACACACACACACACACACACACACACACACATATATATATATATATATATATATATATATATAATTTTCCAAGTTTCTTATATTTTACACTTATGTACCAATTTTCTATTCATATCTGATTCTATAACGAATAAATTGATAAATAAAACTTCATTCTAGGTTCAATGTTGAAAAAATGAAAAATCATTCTGCAAAAAGTGGGAAAACTTCCTTAGTTTTTCCTACATGAAATTTGTATATATATCTTTTTTTGTATATATTTCCTAGAAAAAATTGTCTTAATTATCGCATGCATTTATCATACAAGAACAAATAATTTTCAAGAGTCTCCGTGAATGTTTATTTAAACAAATAAATTCTCGAATATTATGTAAAACAGCTTTTTTCATAAGCACTTTCGTTTTTTTCCTTAATTGTAAAAGAACAACTGATGAAATATTAGTTTAATTTTGGAAATCTGAGATTTAATCTAGTGAATTCAGGTTACACTGTAAATGAAATATGAGCAAATTTGAAAAGTTTTTTTACAAAATAAATCTTCTATCTTTTTAATAACCTAACAAGACGTTAAACATAAAATCCAATTTGTGCTTTTTCTTCCGCTGTTGTATCCCGGATAAAGTTTCTTTTAAGAAACATTTACATTTATTAAAAGAAAGTGCCTAAATATATTTTCTATTTAGAAATGTGAGTAAAGCTTTCCTAAAAAATACAAAAAAATCCAAACAGGATAATCTATCTGAAAACAAGTTTTTTAAAAAAAGCAATTTTTCTGAAAATTTTGAAAAGATTTTTAAATTAAACTAATGTTTAGGATAATAGATGTAAAAATGAGTTTTTTAAAATAGCATTTTTTCTGAAAATTTTGAAAGGATTTTTAAATTAAACTAATGTTTATGCCAAATTAATAGTACGAGATTAGTATAATGTAACAACATCATCTTTAACGAAACCTAAATATAAAAAGCATTTTTTGCATATTTTTCCTTTTTTTCTAAATGGAATTAATTTTTTGTTCGGTGCAGTAAAATTATTTAATACAAATAAATAATCACCCATTTTTATTAAGGGCTGTGTAAATTTAACGTTATCATTTTAGGGAGGAGGGTGTCCTGGCACATGATATCGTAAGATAGCTCTGGGGTTATCATTTTAACCTGTTGTCAATTTTTCTTAAAATACAAAGTTATTAATAAAATCACTAAATTATTATAAAATTAGTTAATTTTAAAATATGGGATACTTCAACTTTTGACATCCATATTTTTCTTCATATGTCAATACAAATATGATTACAATTAAAGAAACCACATATGAAGGATATTTAAAATGAAGCCTGTGCTTACTAATAAAAAATTAAACAGAAAGTGAAGGAATGTTTTCCACTTGTTTTGTTGATAAGGATTTCTGTCTGCCTCCCAGCAATCTCTGTTCGGGGCAAGTGCTACAGAACTTTAATAATGTTGAATGCATTATGTAACAAAAAGCTTTTATAAAATATTTTTTTAAGAGTAACTTTTTTTTAAGTGCTATTCGATATAGTGTTTTTTCATATGAAAAGAGATAGATTGACTTCTCTTCATTTGAATCATAAATATATGAGAAAATTAAACGGTAGCCAGTTTTGTATATCACTTCAAAGAAAATAAATAAAATTTAGAAAAAAATTACACATTGATAACGATATGTTAACAGGAGGAGGGGGGGGGGGTGTTGTGAGTTGATAATGTATGATATCTGATCTGGGAGAAGGGGTCCCAAAATTACGAAAAAGTTAATAATGTTATATATTCAGAGCCCCCTAACACTTTATCTACCGACGGTACTTATAAGTACCATAAAAATTACATATTATAAAATTCCTTTAATACGTCAATTAGTTATAATACTGTTTAGAATGAGTTACAGATGCATTACTTCATTTTTTTCTAAAACCATTATTAACTACACAAAACAAAAAGTATTTTTAAAAGGACGATTTCTTTTACCTTTGTATCTTTTCAGCTTTCTTGGTGATGAGGGAGGGTTATGGGGATTTTTCAATTAGGAAATATTTCTAACTTTATAAGAACATCCTATTTGTACATTTTATAACTCTACAAATGCTAAGAAAGCAATTTAAATTAAAATATCTGCGTGGGGTTATAAATATTGCACAGAATCTCTGTAAATTAAAATATAATTAATCCTTCTAAACACTTCAAACCTTCTAAATTGCTTTGAAATCCTATTAAATGATTAAGTAAATCTTTTAATTTTGTTTTAAAAAATTACGTAAAATGCTTTAGAATATAAAATTTTCATGAATTCATAATGCGGTAGATAAAGGGTTAAAAGGCCTTTAAAAAGATTAAAATAAATTGACAATTTCTCTTTGCTTTCTTCATCGAAATTTTTTAGTAGATGAAAAATTTTGATTTCAAAATGTAAATTTTAGTCAGTTAAACAAAATTATAAAAATACTTTCATGTGTTAATAATTAAATTAAAAAATAAATAAATAAATCTCTGCTGGTTTCCACTTCAGGCATAGGTACTTTTCGAAGTTAGGTAGTAAAATTACCAACCAAAATTAAATAAAAATTAGAGTTTAACAATTAGAGTTAACCACTTCCCTGAGTTGCCCACACGTCATAGGTCAACGTGTTTTGGCAATCATGATTTGCCTGCTTTACGTACGGGTTTCCATATTCTATTCATGATTTATTTTTATCACCATTAAATTTTTATTTTAAATTTTGCATTATTTAATTCGAGGATTTTTTTTCCTATTCAATATATATATATCCGATTCAAATGTTTTAAAAGTTATCGTCTGGAAATATATGCAAATACTGCTGTTCATGTGTCCAATATGGTGTTTTTACCTTGCACCGCTTATGACGTCATACATTGTTTTTCGTATTATGCTCGTAAACTATGAATCGTACAGGTAGAAATTTTTTGGATATTTTTTTATGTACACCCGAGAACGAATCAAGTTGTGCAGAATTTGGGCGCCATTTTGGGGACACCCTGTACATTAAAGAATATAAAAAAATTTAAAATATCATATTGAGAATATATTCTTTTAACTATATCTGAATTACACAACTACTTTTCTAGTACATTTAGCAAATAACTAACCTTACTTCGTACATTTTTTCATAAATCATTATTATTCTTTCCACAACGATTTTTTTTTCAATAATACAGTCAACCCCTTCGCGAAGAGAGCATTTTGCATAATTTTAATCTTTATCCACCAATTTTTCAAAACAAAAAAAATTCTGTACATGAAGAAACAAAACTGATCCAATTTATTAAGTAAACTGTGCAATAAAAATAATTGGTGGAATAATGAATAATTCTGAGAATTTTAAATGTCATGTATACCAGTCGCTCATCCTCAAGGGGTTATTAATATATCTATATTATAAAGGCCAAACGTATCTGTGCGTAACGCATACGTCATTTTGAGAATGGCAACACTTTCCAATGCAATTTCAGTTTTGCAGTTTTCGCTACTGCAAATTTTATACTTCTGAACATCGCACATTTAAAATTTTTGCACCGTCGTATAGAAAAAAAAAGTGTACTTTTAAATGCAATTTGTTTGAAATCTGTATCGCAATTTGTTTTTGAGATATTAATTTTTTATAGTTTCTAGTACCAATTTTGTAATTGTGGCATCAGAATCACTCCATTTCTCATAAAATTGGGAAAAAAATAAAATGTGCAACATTTTCAAATGCAATTTCGGATTTGCAATTTTCGGTACTGCAAAATTAACACTTCTAAGCATCGTACATTTTAAATTTATACACCATTGTATAGAGAAAAAAATTTACTTTTAAATGCTATTTGTTTCAAAGCTGTATGTCAATTTATTTTTAAGATATTTTTTTTTTATATTTTTAGCACCAATTTTTTAATGGTGGCAACATAATCACTTCATTTCCTTCTAAAATTGAAAAAAAAAATAGAAATTAAAATGCGTATACTATTTGATAAATATTGTCTGTAATAAAATCCGGTGAATTGCGGTTTTGTTTCGTTTAATAATTTGGATAATTGAGTTTTATAGTATTTTGTTAATTTTAGCCTAAAATAATATTTGTTTGAGAGTTTGACTAATATAAGATGCATTTTTCACTGTAACTAATTTTGTAGATTTATTATAAATCAATGAACAGTTCTTTTTTAAAGATTTTCTTTCGTCGAATTTCGACGGATTCCACCTCGTATGTTTAATGTCCGGAACCCTCTGAGCGCGAGAAACTTGACCATTTATACCAATTCGCACTTGATCATTTTTCTTTCAATAAAAAAACTTACTGTAAAGTAATCTCCCCTTCAGCATATAAAAAATTCTCATAATTTTAACATCTTCAGACCTGAGAATAAAATAACTGTACAAATATATATTTATTGCTTTTGTATAATCTACATGACACCACAAATGACAGAAAGAGTCATTTTTATGAAATCAGTTTTCTAGGGGACTGGTAATTTAGATTTACAAATATGGATATTAATGTAGTAATCCCCTTAAAACAACAGTTTAACTATCAGTAATATAAATTTATGCAATAACAAAATTAAGGTCTTTAAACAAGTAAATAATCAGAAAATCCTCAAACTTTTATATTTTAAAGCATTTAAGTTCAATAATCATGAATATTTCTTACTTTCATGCCCCCAATGTCTTGAAGGTATTTTCGAAACTCGGATGGCCCCACCAGTGGCCGAGAGGTACGGACCTCTCAACTGGTAGATGGCAGGTGCTGGGTTCCAACCCAATCGCGGCTCTCGGCCTAACCGTTCGAAGTTTTCGTGGTTTTCTTCGAACCTTGCGTAAATACGGGTTAGGTTCCCTTAGAAAGACCCCCCACGAAGGGCACTCCCCCTGGTCCTATATCCCTAGTGTAGATAATCGGACGACAAAAAATACACACACCGAAACTCGAATGAAAATAATATTTATTTTATGAGGTAATATTCACAAGTGCTGACATTTAATGGTTTTGTTTTAAAGCAAAAAACATTCTGCTATATAGAAGTTAAGTAAAAATGCAAAAAATTCGAACAGTTTACTTTTTAGGAGGAAAATAATGGAGGTACACATTTGTGTCCCTCTGATGTGAAGAGGTTAACGGAGCCATTTAATTGAAATTTTTGTTAAATAGAAAGAAAAATTGCGAGGGTGGGGGAATATATAATTGGAATTTATAAATTGTCCAGGAGTTATATGATTTGCAATGTGTATAATGGGGAAATAATATTTCGAGCAGTTTATGATACTTTACGATAAAGTGATGTAAAAAAAAGGATTATTAATAATCATTTAATTTACCGCGGTAACTTTGACTAATTGTAAGACCACAGACTGTCCAGATAAATTTGCTTTCATGACTATAACCAGTCTATCGCGTCGAAAATCCATAATGAATATTGTGAAATAGAAATTGGAACTTGTACACATGAAAAAAAAAACATTTTACCGTAATATTAATTAAAAATAGTTTAACTTTATGTAGCATAAAACATATTAAGATTTGTGGATTAAAGGGAACTACTTATAACAATTTTCATTCAAATAAATGCTGTCAGTAACATGATTCGAAATATCTAATTCAAACTTTCAATTAAAGTATAATTCATAAGTGAAGAACAATAATAAATAAAATTAAAATGAAAATATGCATAGATTACATTTTTGACATGCAAATAAGTATTTAGCTATGTTTGTTAATATAGATAATGTAATTCATTTACCTCTTTATTTTAATAATTGAATATTAAAGTGAATTTATAATTGAATCGTTACATAAAAAATTACGAAAAATATTTTCTTTAATTGCTTTATTAAAGAGATACAATATATGAATAATTGAAATTCTGCTAAATTTAATGAAATATAAATAAAATGAAACTCTTATTAATCAGTTTATAGAAAGTGTGTTAATTATTGAAGAATGAACGCTGTCGTCACTAACAGATGTTGGTTTCATTTAAATTAAATTGTAAAAATGGAAAAATGTATAGTTGCTGATTATTTACACATTATTTAAGCTAAATGGTGTCTAATTTTTACTTTCTTCTATTTTTACAAGCAAATAGTATTGGATTCGTGAAAATATTTGAATTCCGGTTTTCGACGAATTTACACGTTTTAGGGGCCAAATATTCAAAATCATGTTCTTACAAAATGTCTGTCTGTATGTAACATAATTTTTTGGCCACTCTATCTCAAGAACTAATACACTTAATTTCACAAAATTTTAGATTCAGTCAGACCTTGATATAAGCTGGACCGGATTAGTTTTTGGTGTGTATCACCCAACAGATGGCGCTGCGATAATTCCTTTTTCCCACTATAGGTATATCGCAACGATATAAAAAATGGATCCCCATAAAACTTTAGATTACGTTAATACTTGATGTAATGTAGTTCTGTTTACGTTTTCGTGTAAATCACACAACATACGCTTTTATGCGGCATTATTCATGATACTCGCAATAGCTCTATCTTAGGAAGTAATGCACGGATTCTCATCAAACTTCAAATTCAGTTAGTCCTTAATATTTAGTATTCTTTAGATTTTAGAGTAAATCGCTCAACAGGTCCTTCATTTTTTTGCGATTTCTGCAATAATTCTTTATCAAATACTAATACGCGGATTTTCATCCAAATTCAGATTCAGTTAAAACGTGAAATAAGTTGTTTCAGAATAGATTTTGGTTTAGTAAATTACCTAACCGGTGACGCTGCTATGTTGCATTTTTCTGGAGGTATTAACGTGTATCAAATTAGAAGAAAGTTTTAATATTGCCAAATTCGACCAGTTACAATCATCTGCTCTATTTCCAAAATTTTAATTGGATCTTGTTATTTATTTGTCTATTTTAACTTTAATAAATCATAGAAACTAACGAGAAGTAAAACCATCATTTCTAGATACATAGTTTGTTTTAATAAATATTACTTTTTTTATATACCAAGAAAGATTTTGAATTACACGAAACTTTTAACCCCCTTCTAAAAACAAATAGTTACAGAAATAATTATAGATAAGTTACATTCATAATGCATTTTTTAATTATACTGTTTTAGAGATAATAGTTACTGTTTAAAACACAAGTATAAATGAGTGTTTAATTTAATGAGTAGAATTATATGATATCATCAATAGAATGTATTTTTTTGAATCATGATAACTTAAAAAATTGTCTAAAAGAGTTTTTATACTCTAACGTTTTTAAAACATAAGAAACTTTGCAAAACCGAACCATTGTAAAATCTCTATATAATAAAACCCAGTATAACGCATAGCGTGCCAATTCTACAAAATATGTTGCTGGAATTGTCGCTCCCTCCGAGACTAGCATATCGTCTGTGTGCATCCGAAATTTGACAACAGAAACACAAATTTGCCAACAAAAGGAAAAAAAAGGACAATATTTCTTTTCATTCAGATTGTAAGCGAAAAAAAATACATTTTCAAAGTGTTTTTAAAAATAGCAATAATTATTAATTGCTAATATCATTTCAATAATTGCAACAGACATTTTAAATCACACAGTTTTATTGTATAATTTTTTAAATTTTGTAATTAAGAAATCTTAATTTTGTTATGGTATATTAGCCACAAAGCATGGTTTAGCAATAGTCTTGTAAATTCTATTAGTGTGTTCATTAGAACATAAACTAGCCGAACTTTGCTCATATAAACGCTTCTATATTTGCAATTATTTTTATCATATTATTTTCAAATTTATCTTAAAAAAAAAAAAAAAAAAAAAAAAAAAAAAAAAAACTTTTATTCACTATACTACGACTGGCATCTACACTAGTGACTTTATAATAGTTATTTGTAATATTTCAAATATTCATATAAATTAAGAAAAAGCTAAATTTTGAAAAAAATAATGCCTATTTTGTCAAATTTAGGACTTTCTTGTGTAACAAGTTTTTTACACAAGTTCTTGTGTAAAATTAATATCATTTGAAAATTATTTTTTATATTTTTTTTCAAGAGGGGAGGGAGTTTAGTGTTTTATAGATTAAATTTAAATTTAAATAATTCGTTAAATATTATTTTAACATAAACAACCATTATTAAACGTTTTAAAATACATATTAAATGTTTTCACGTTTTACAATTTCTTTTATACTGAATGGTCATCTATCCTATTGTAGAAAATTCTCTGTTTTTAAAAAACGATTTAAGTAACCCATTACTATATAAGAAAACTTAATTAAAAACAAAACCCACAAATCTTGGGGACATAAATTCTTCTTAAAAGAACTCGTCAGAATTCTCTCAAGCGGAAAATGAGATTCAATCCCTTGTTTCCAATTTAACGTGAAATTTTACCATGTTTAAAAAATTGTTTTAAGAAAATTTCTAAATTAAAAAAGTCTGTTTTAAAATTAGCTCGGTGCCTATGAAACCCATTTTCAAAAATTTCCATCAATCTTTGTCAGTTTCAGATTGCGATTTTCACATAAAGGTTCTGAATAGTGTAATATTTTTTTTTTTTTTTTTTTTTATAGGAAATGATAAAACTTGCAAAAATTTCATATGAGGTCGAAGAAAAAGAAAAGAATAGACAAGGAAATGAAAGAAAGAAAAATAAGATATAGAAAAAAAATAAAATTAAAATTAAAATCATTTAAAAGTTGTATTAAAAACTATATTAAAAACATTTTGAAAAATTAAATTATCTAATTTAGAATTATAAATTCTTAATTTCATGCTGTAAACCTATTAATTTTTAAACATTAATCTTCCCAAAATAATGATTATAGATAATTTCCAGCAACCTCCAACTATCATAATTGGAGTTAAGAAGAAAAACAGTGCAGAATTCATCTAGATTACTAATTTAAAACTTAAAAATACATTTAACTAAGGTGCGTAATAAAACATATAAAATTTAAAACCTATAAATAATATATAATTTTTAAGTTTTTATATGTAGTATTATGCACCTGAAAAAAAAAAGAAATGAATAAAATACTCGATTATCCGAAAATTTTATAGAATATTATGCGTTAAAATAAATTGTAATATAAAATTTATAAAGATTTACTTTTTTATTTTACAAATGTAAAGACTTTCCACCTGTGAATATGTTCTGAAACTGTAGAAAAATGTTAATTTTCTTGAAAAATCTCAAGCTTTTTTTTTAATCATGACATCATAAAAACATTTTTATTCCATACGTGCTGAAATCAATAAATTTAAATGAAAAAAAACTGAAATTGAGTTTACATAGTTTACATTACAATCATCGAAAAAATGCGAAAACGGATTCTCACTGAGAAAAAAAAGCGTGTATATATATATATATATATATACCGCCTTCACCTACAATGAATATGTTATCATTTTCTTTATTCCTTAACTAGAAATACAGATTTCCAAACTTAGCGAATAGGATAAAGCTGAATAGATGAAATGGTCTACAATTTATTTCTCGTTTTGTATGTGACGAATCGATAGTGAATCTTCTCAGTAGCGAGAAATTATAACTTGATTTCTAGAATGGTTTCAAAAACTAGAATTGTAGTCACTAAACTAAAGTCTTGCGTTTGTATCGAATTGCAGAGATTTTTAAATAAGTTTAATCTCGATAAAATAGATAAACACGCTCTAATTCTAAAAAAAAAATTTGTGTGGAATTATCTGAAAAATGCTTCTTGTTTAAACCTTTCGAAATTTCCAAATGTTTCAAGAGACGTCTAGACATTCTTGCTTATAAAATGTGATTTTTTCTAATGTGTTATAATTCGTATTTTTAAAAACTAATTACATGTACGAGGAGTAAAATGCTCATCTTTACATAAGTATTATAATTATTTTATAAGATGACATATACTCCACAAATAAAATGTAATAAAATTCAAGAAAAAATTTCCGGTGCGAATTCCAAAACTAGTGAAAAGTCGGTCGATTAGTGATGACGTCACACCTCGAGTGATTTGGCCTTGAGTGTTTTGATGACAGAGAGCATACACGCATAAAAAAATTAAAAAAAAAATTGTAAAAATTGTGAAACCGGATTTAGCTATCTTCAAGATATACCTGTAATGATACGACGGCGATGTTCTATAATAATGTATAAGCTCTAGTGGAATACCATGTTTCATGTAGAATACTACTATTCACTAAGAATCAATAGCGGGATGAGCTGAGCAGTCATTCTAGTAAGTGGATATGTCATGGATTTGTTCTTTTAGGAGTTTCTCCGGAATAAATGTAAATCAGTTCGTTTTTTAATCCATAATTATTTAGGTAAAGCCATAAAGTTATTCCACTGGTAACTATTGCACAAATCTAACCTTACAACTTTCGCTCACCAAGCTGCAATATTCCGGCGTTCTACATTCTCGGAAAAATTGAAATGGGCGTCTTAGCAGTTAAAGGGTCAAATGGATTCTGAGCTCCGAAAACCTAGAATGAAAATCCAACACTTGCACGAAAAACTAGCCCCTCCTCTCTTCGCGTTAGTAATTTTAAAATCCAATTAGGATTAACTTCGAAGCTACGCGTCAGAAATCATCACCTCTGATTGGTATACGAGGCGTGGCCTTCTGGTAGGAACTGTATCATGTCTCGCAAATAGACTAACCTGCTAACATCTCAGCGCATTAACACAGAGCAGACGATCAATAAAAAATAAAATTAAAAATCTCGATAATATTCTAAAAAGGAAAAACATTACGAAATCATTTCCCGCACTTTTTGAGAAACAAGCAATAGATTATTAATAAGTTAAATAAAAAAAAAGAAAAAGGACTTTAGCTGTTAAAATATTAATACATTACGAAACTAAGATTAAAAATATGTTCTACAAATTTAGAATTAAAAGCTCAGAGAGAACAAAATGGCACAAATTTTTTTATTTTATTACATAGCAATATTTCCATAATCTGTATTTATCATGATTACACTTTTTCATTGCCCTACATGTTTACGAAAAGTAATCAAAGCTTATCTATTTAAAAAATGTATAGCCAAAAAAATTCCCCATTAATAAATCAGTATAATATCACTCCAAAATGTTTAAACACTCCTATGCATTGATATAAAGATAAAATTTAATTATTTTTGTTGTATGACATTTAGCTTAAATAAAGCGTAAATAATCGACATCTATTCATTTTTCTGTTTTCATAATTTAATTTAATGAAACCAACATCTGTTATTGACCACAACGTTAATTATTTAATAATTGAGACACGTTCTAGAAACAAATCAAAGAGAAATTCATTTTACTTATATTTGGGTAAAATTTAATTGAAATTCAATTATTCCTACATTATTGCTCTTTAAAAGAAAATTACTTTTTCGTCATTTTTTATGTAACAATTCAAATTCAATTAAATATTCAATTATTAAAAAAAGAATTGAACGGATTAAATTATCTATTGCAAATAACGTAGTTATATATTTATTTGCATGCTAAAAAAATATTTTTTTACACATTTATATTCATTAATTTGATTTATTATTATTCTTCACTTATCGTTTTCACTTCATGAATGAGTAAGAATTATGATTTATGATTGGTAGAATAAGGTAACCGCACACCTTCATAAATGAAATTTTCAAATATTTGAAATTTTCTCTTGTCATCCTTTCTTTATGATGGAATATTTTAAAACTTTGCAGTAAGATATGAAAATCTAGAAATTACAGAGGAATATGCTTTTAAAGAAAATTAGTCAAGAATTTGAACTATATACTCAACATTTCCTCAAAACGTAATAACTCAAAAATAAAACAATGTATTGACATTTTGTAAATTACATAATAAACATAATAAATTTCTCTAGGATTTAGACTACACACATTATAAACGCATCTCTTTCACTTATGATATGGCAATTAAAGTACTAATGAAATGAAAAATTCGCAAATTTTGATTTAAGTTTGTCATTTATTCCAGTGTAAATATAAAACTAATATACAGGGTGTCCAGCAAATAACACCCTGATTTCAAAATTAAATTTCTCAAAAATTAAGATCGGTAGAATTATGCAATAAACGGTTTGTTTATTAGGAAAGCTGTAAAAATGTTATACAAAAGTTTCAAGCAGTGAATATTTTGAAAAGATTGTGTTCTGATAGCAAAGAATACTGGAGTTGGACATTTTTCTTGTTTTAGATTGTTTGTAGAGAATGAGTTTTTCAGTGTACAGTGCCATATTTAACGATTTTTCGAACTTAAATTTTGAAATTTCGAAACTTTTTTTCCAAAAATCGTTAAAATATGGCAATGTACGCCAAAAATTTTGTTCTCTGAAAAAACCTAAACAAGAAAAATGTCAAATAAGGCATTGTTTTAATTAGAACACAATCTTTTTAAAATATTCACCGTTCAAAACTTCTATATAAGATTTTTACAACTTACCTAATAAACAAACCGTTTACCGCATTATTTTCTAGATCTTCGTTTTGAGAAATTTAATTTTGAAATCAGGGTGTTATTTGCCGGACACCCTGTATTATCATGAGAGTAGTGTGTTCCCTCAAAAGACTTGTGAAAGATGTATAGAAAATTTCGAGGCATTTTATGCATAATTTATAGTTTTTGGTTGTTTTGCGTATAGTAAAAATATGGAAAACTTCACTTTGACAAAAAGCTATAAGTAACTTAAACACAATTCAAAAGTCGTAGTAATAAATTTGAACGGCTGTAATTTTGGTTTCAATTACGATACGAGCACAATTTAATTAGAATTCGACAGATAAAAGAGTCGATATTATGTTCGAAAAAAAATTATATTTTGTTCGAAAATTACGTTCTAAATTATTTTGATACCATAAATTTCTACTTATTTAAAGTAAAATAGCAGTTTGAATTCCATGTTTAGATGCATTTTACTGACAGTTTTCATTGGAATGTAAATTGTTATCGTAAGTTTTCTTTAATAAATAAAAGTATAATATCTTTTTAGCTATATGTGGTTAAACAATTTTTCTTTTTTAATAACAAAAGCCCATTTGTACGAGTACCAATTTATATTTCATAATTTTCATGGATTTTTATGCGGTATACACTCATGGATACATAAGCAAATTTGTCGGGACAGTCTATTGGTACAGTACTCACACTGTTAGGGAAAATTACCTAGTTAAATACAGTCCAGTAATCCTTATTTCAACTTCAAAATATGTTTTCAATTGAAAAATATGCATATACGAAAAATTAGCCTTGCCTAAATGCAAGCCAATTTGCACTTGAACTGAGTACATATGAGGTCCCTAGAAGACAAGGAATATAAGTGAATTTTTTTTTAAAGTAAACTAAATGCGCAGTCGACCCATATATATATATATATATATATATATATATATATATACATATATATGCACTGCAAAAGAAATCCGTAAAATTTACTAAAAAATCCCTGTCGGCTGGGCTTATAGGCGGAGGTAGATTTCGAAGAGTGTTCATTTCAACGAAAAATATATATATGATTAGAGATAAACCCAGTTTAATAACTTCATCTGGCCATTTATGAAAAATTTTTAATTTCATTTTTCGGCAAAAACTGGTTTTATCAGAATCATCTTAAGAAAAATTCAGCTCAAATGCCCATTTTGACATATTTTGAAATAAATTCTGAATTTATTAAAAAATCGACCAAAACAGCACATTATACAGTTCCTTAATAACAAAAAACAATCAGTTGAATACATTTGAGTAAAAAATTTAATTTAAAAATGAATCATAAAATAACCGATTTGTTGTTTGAATACATCCTTAATTCTTTAATCATGATTGCTTCGGAAAATTTTGTGCGAAATACTCACTTTGATAGCATTTTTAAAAATATATTCTATTTTATCAAAAAACTGGCCAATGCGTCACAGTATATAGTTCCTAAATAAGAGGATATGTAAATTGGATGCGTTTGAGAGCGAAAATGGATTTTAAAACGAGTCATAAAAAACGCAATTTGCTATGTGAAAACTTCCTTAAATTTTCAAATCACGAAGACTTCGGGAAATTCTGTTCAAAATACCCTTTTTGGTAGCCTTTTTCAAAATATATTCTGTCTTTATCAAAACACCGATCAATGCATCACATTATATAGTTCCTAAATAAGAGGATCTGTAAATTGGATTCGTTTGAGAGCAAAAATGGATTTAAAAACGAATCAGAAAAAAAAAACGCAATTTCTTATTTGAACACTTCCTTAAATTTTCATTCACGATGATTTCGGAAAATTCTGTTCAAAATACCCTTTTTGGTAGTCTTTTTTGAAATATATTCTGTCTTTATCAAAAAACTGACCAATGCATCACATTATATAGTTCCTAAATAACAGGATCTGTAAATTGGATGCGTGTGAGAACAAAAATGGATTTAAAAACGAGTCAGAAAAAAACGCAATTTCTTATTCGAATACTTCCTTAAATTTTCAGTCCCGATGACTTTGGGAAATTCTGTTCAAAATACCCTTTTTGGTAGCCTTTTTTGAAATATGTTTTGTCTTTATCAGAAAAATGGCCAATGCGTCACTTTATACAGTTTCTAAATAACAGGATCTACCATTTAGATGCGTTTAAAATCAAAAATGAATTTAAAAATGAGTCAGAATATAAGCAGTTTTGATTTGAGGTTTTTTCTCCAACTCCTATATTTTTTTAATTTCTTTTTGCTATACGAATTGGTCCTATGAAAAACTTGTCAATATAAAAGTTGTAGATATTTTTGAGAAGATGTAAAATAAATTTAATCAGATTTGATATCTAAAAAATTGACGCAGTTATGGATTTTTCTCTTTTTTCACCGCCCTTGTTCTTTTGGTTTTTAATTTTTTTCATCGGTAAAAGCTGGTCCTATCAAAAACTTGTAAATACAAAAGTTTTACATAATTTTAGGAACATTTACAAAAAATTTAGTTGGACTTGATATCTTGAAAATTGGCGAAGTTATGAATTTTTTTCTCTCAAAACCCCTGTTTTTTTCGCCCCTTGAGCCCACTTCTAAATTTAACAAAAATCTGTCATGCATAAACTATTGGTCCATTTTTAAGAAGTAATATAAACTTTAAACCGATTTGATATCTATTTTAATTAAGAAATTATGGCGTTTTTTCGGTTTTCACAAAAACGCCCCCTATTCCGCCCCCGATTTTGCCAATTAACGAACTTAGCCGAGATTTTATCCCCTTTGATTTTATGTACCAGTTTGGTGGAGATTGGTGAAGAATTATAGAAGTTATCGTGTCCATAAAAAAGTGAGATATACAGAGTGAGTCATAAATATCGAAACAATAGACTATCTCCTTAAATATTGCCCCTAGACCCATACTTCCAATTGCAAAAATTCATAAAAAAAGATGAATTTTTTGATAAGATAAGTTGCAACACCATGGGGGGGTCTGTTTTAAAAAATACGAAAATTAAATTTTTAGACGGCCCCCAGAGCATAAAACTTCCAATTAGAAAAAAATTCTTTATCCCTTCCTAAATTGAACAAAAAAAATTTCATCTCGATATCTGTAAATCCCCGAAAGATATTAAAATCCAAAATTCCTGACTTAAACCACTTAAGCATACCTCTGAGCGCAGCAAAATCAGTTCATTTGAAGTACAATTAAGGGATCTACCATAAATTTACGTATTGTTAAATGTCGATCCAAGACAATACTTAAACTTTTAGATATAAAATAAAAGCGTATAAGTTTTTGCTTTAAACTTCGTTGATATATGCTGGATGTCTGCAATATTTCGACCTTGCCGCCAATTTCGTAACTGGCATGACTCATTGACCGGACCGTCTTATAAAACACTCATTAAAAGTGTTATCAAATTAAGTGATATTAATTAAACTCTGATTAAAAGTGTCTTAAAAGCTTATTGGCGCAGGCAATAAGTTTAGTAAATATAGTAATAGTGATAATGACGCTTCTATTAGCGGAATCATTGGAAATATATTTTAATAAATTACATAGAAATATTTTAAAAAATCTACTTTATACTACAGTTAAACCGCTATAACGGACACTCCCAAATAGCAGACACCTCTGTTTAACGGACTATTTTCCAATCCCCATTCTCAAAACCTAAATTTGTGTATGTTTAACCTCTGAATAACAGACATTCCGAATAGTGGACACTATTTAAGGCGATAAAGGATGAAAAAGTATTTTTTTAAGGAGAAAAAAGGAAAAAAAAGTAAAAAAGCCTCTAAAATAATCAGGGAATTTTGTGATAAATGAGCTGGGGAAAATCCCCCCCCCCCCACGTTCAGAATTGAATTGAAGGTGTTGCCCAGGAGGGATATCTTCCAGAGCATTGAAATATTCCATCGGAAAATTGAGATTTTATGGTTTTAACAGTCAAAAAGTGCAATCCCCCTCCCGACCGGAACTCTATAATATCCAATAATGTCACTTTGAAAAACAAATTACATGTAATCGCAAGCAAAAGTTAACTTTTGTAACAGGGTTTTTTTCACAAGCATGTAATGAACAGTGGGTAAATGTGTGTACAGTTTTATTTAGCCTCGTTGCTTAAAAAATAATTTTAATTTCTGATTAATCAAATAAAAGAGGTTTTAGGACACATAAAAGTCAATTAATGAAATTTTAAACGTTTCTCAGCACTTTTTGAATATCTTTGATTTTCCCAATAGCGGACACCTCCGAATAGCGGACAATTTCTGCGTTCTGAGGTGTCCGTTAGTTAGAGGTTTTACTGTATTCAGTTTCAAAATTTATGAAGGTTTTAAACCTATTTTTGCTTTCTTCTATCTTTACAAGAAGAAAGTATTGGATTCATGAAAATTTTGAATTCCGGTTTTCGATGGATTCACACGTTTTAGGGCTCAGAAATACCGAAAAATATGTTTTTATGAAATGTCTGTCTGTGAGTCACAGCAGAATGAAAAAATTTGAAATCGACGTGATAAAAAAATAAAGTTTAAATCAACTGACGCATTTAAACAGCAATTAAAGAAGGTGAAAATGGCAAAATTTAAACAAAATCAGAAATCGAAACTATACAGCATTTAAACGTTAGGAGCCCATCTTTGCCCATCTTAAAACTAAATTCACTTTACTGCATCAAATGTTTTTATTTCAGTATTTCTCATTTTTAAACTGACATACGTCAATAACCGTCGGTTACGGTAACTTTTCAGCTCAGAAAATGTACTTTTAAAAATATGATTTGTTTACAAAAATTACTTTTTTTTAATATTGCTATTTTAAATATATTTATTTTTTTAAAATAAATATTATTTAAAATGCTGGATTAAAATTGAAAATTAGACATTTTCGTTTAATCAAAAGAAAAAAATTCAACGCGACAAATAATATTTTGAATTATAACAATTTTCAAATTTTTTTGAAAAAAAATTATTAAAAAGTCTTATGATGTGATAATGCTTGCAAATTATATGGTTAACCATCACAAAACATTCAAAATTCCAACTTTATAAATAAATAAATAAAATAAATGTTTCCTGGACCCATTACAGCAACATTGTTTCTTCAGTTACACGCATTTCAATTTGTGTCTGATCCCTTGAAACCTCACTATTTATTAAAATTGTCATAACTCTCTGAGTTTTGAAGATATCAAGATGAAATTTTTTTTGTTCAGTTCAGGAATGAATAATTAAAAATTTTCTAATTAGACGTTTTATTCTCTGGGGGCCGTATAAAAATTTAATTTTCGTATTTTTTAAAATAGACCCCCCATGGAGTTGCAACTTATCTTATCAAAAAATTCACCTTTTTTATGAAACTTTGCAATTGGAAGTATGGGTCTAGGGGCAATATTTAAGGAGATAGCCTATTGTTTCGATATTTATGACTCACCCTGTATAGATAGATAGATAGATAGATAGATAAACTGGTGCGAATGCAATAGGTAGTATTTCATACGAAATCTACCTAAAAATCCGCTGGAAGCACTGTTGCTAGAAGTTTTTGCTGTAAATGTTGCAATAGAATTCAATCTATTAAAAATATTACATCTAATTTTATTGCAATTTTTACGGCAAAATGGCTGTCAATATTTCTGCCAGCAGTTATTCCCATTAATTTAACAGATTTTTTTACAGCATGCGTGTGTATTATTATTATTATTATAATTATTATTATTATTATTTTCATACATATTTTTGAACTTATCGTTTTAATATTTATGTATGAATTTCCAAGTATATATATATATATATATATTAAATATGACATAATACCTAAATAAAGTTTGATTTTTATTTTTGACATTTTACATTAGTTTTGAAGCATGCAAAATAGTGATATTTTTAAGCTATTGCATAGCTTTTATCACGGGCTTTGAGCGCGGCGACCGAATCCAAAAATTCCGTAACGAGGAAAATCCTAACACATCCGTAACGAAAAAACCTAACACTCGGCTAACGCCGTTTCACTTCGGCAGACTTCGGCATGGTATCCTTCGGTAGACTTCGGCAGATATTGACGCGGTATTTTTCAGATATTTAGAGGATATCAAGTCTCAAACTTATATATCTTATTTCAGTTACTATAAATCTATAGTTTCAATAATAAAAATTCCTGATAGAAGGTGTATAGAAAAGAATCGTCTTAAGATAAAACAAGATAGGATAATGTAGCTTTTGGTGAGTGGAGACCCGCCCAATGGTGAGGATCGAAAAATTTAAAATGCTTATAACTCGCGATCTAATTTTCGTAGCGCGGCCAAATTTTGTTTGGTAATTTATTATGAGACAGTGTTAATTTTTGGTGACAGGAGACCCCCACGGTGAGGGTCGAAAAAGTTAAAATGCTTATAACTCGCGGTCTAATTTTCGTAGTGCGGCCAAATTTTGTTTGGTAATTTATTATGGAACAGTGTTAATTTTTGGTGACAGGAGACCCCCCCCCCCCACGGTGAGGGTCGAAAAAGTTAAAATGCTTATAACTCGCGATCTAATTTTCGTAGCGCGGTAAAAGTTTGTTTGATGATTTCTTATGAGACAGTGTTAATTTTTGGTGACAGGAGACCCCCCACGGTGAGGGTCGAAAAATTTAAAATGCTTATAACTCGCGATCTACTTTTCGTATCGCGGCCAAATTTTGTTTGATGATTACTTATGAGACAGTGTTAATTTTCAGTGACAGGAGATCCCCCATGGTGAGGGTCGAAAATTTTAAAATGCTTATAACTCGCGATCTAATTTTCTTAGTGCGGCCAAATATTGTTAGGTAATTTACTATGAGACAGTGTTACTTTTGGTGACAGGAGACCCCCCACGGTAAGGGTCAAAAATGTAAAATGCTTATAACTCGCGATCTAATTTTCGTAGCCCGGCCAAATTTTGTTTGGTAATTTATTATCAGACAGTGTTACTTTTGGTGAGAGGAGATCCCCCATGGTGAGGATCGAAAAATTTAAAATGCTTATAACTCTCGATCTAATTTTCGTAGCGCGGCCAAATTTTGTTTGGTAATTTATTATGAGACAATGTTACTTTTGGTGACAGGAGACCCCCAACGGTGAGGGTCGAAAAATTTTAAATGTTTATAACTCGCGATCTAATTTTCGTAGCGCGGCCAAATTTTGTTTGGTAATTTATTAAGGTATTGCATGGCTTTTATCGCGGGATTTGAGCGCGGCGAAAGAATCTAGAAATTCCGTAACGAGAAAAACCTAACACTCCGGCTAACGTCGCTTCAGTTTGGCAGACTTCGGTACGGTATCCTTCGGTAGACTTCGGCAGACATTGACGCGGTATTTTTCAGATATTTTGGGAATATTAAGTCTTAAACTTATGTTTTTTATTTCAGCTACCATAAACTATAGTTTCAATGATAAAAATTCCTGATTAACCTATATGTATTGTAAGATAATAAAAATATTTTAAACGATATTAACTTCTCATTTGTTCAATACAAGAAAAAAAATTGTTATCGGTCATCACGCTCAAAATGTTTAACTTGAATTAATCTCAAAGACAAAAAAAACTGCATAAATAAAAAATAAATAAATAATTACAATTGCATAATTTGATAAAAAATGCTATGCAATAGCTTTACCGCGGCAGTCCTCGAGTGCCACACGTATTTATTTTTTTGAATTTGTTCAATGGTATCCTACACCTTTAAGTGAAAGAAATACATACAGATGAATTTTTCAAAACATTCTGTTCTTTACTTTATATATTTCGAGTATTTTATCTTATATGTTACTATGAAATGTGAAACACAGAGAATCGGAACATGTTTCTATGTCAGAAACATGGAATTGGAAACAATGCCTCCAGGATATTTCAAAACTTGGAGCACTGTGTTGAGAAGAGAAGAATATGGGTAGAATAGTTTCTTTTTTCTAGACTAGGTATTATATCGACTATGTTTTGAAAATGGCTAAGGAAACTCTTAATCGAGGAAGAATAAATTAAAAAAATAATAATACATTAGAATATGTTAGTGATTGAAAAAATTTATATGTAAAAAGAAATGGTGAATGAAAATGATATTTTGTACTATTTGGTTATCCCGTCGACCAAAAAACTGTCGCCAAATTATAAGATTAAACGCAAATAATGGATGACTGTGGGTGTCACATTCAATCACATTAAATACGATACCCTTGTTTAAAACATTATTAAGTGACTTTTATATCGACTTTTTGTTCGTATTTTTATTAATAATCTACTTTTTTTGTTATTTAAAATAAAAATTGTGTCAATATGTATAACTTTTCTTTCAGTTTGGCGATTTGTACAATTTGGCGAAATTGGTCGACGGAATAACCATGTAGTACCGATATTTTTGTATGTTACGAAATTAATGATAAAACCATTGAATCATAAAGAAAGAGGAGATAATATTTTCGTAACATAGTGAAGCTTCAACTATAATAACTTACACAGAGTTTTATTGCCATCGCTTAAAACTTTCATCAACAAATTTTATATATATTTTTTCTAAATTTAAATGCCATATTAAAGAAAAAATACAATAAAATAACCGCAAGAATTATATTTCTTTTTACTGGTGGAGGTTTACTTCGATGGTAGTTATTACGCCATATCGTGACAACCAATGCAGCCTACTGTGTGTGTCAGTGAAAAGACTATAATGCTTGATGAAGATGGCATCATTAAAAAAAAAGTGGGAATATTTTTACACTATTTATGAGAGAAATTTACCAACAATAAGACGTTTAAATTAGACAAGATTTTTTATTCGTGTTTACTGGTGGGAGTTTTACCAGCGGTAATCAGAAAGTTTCGATCCCCCCAAAAAAACAGCCGCCATCTTGTGTCAACCTTCTCGGCTACTTCACTTGTAACTGCTGTAAAATACACTTTATGTCTTCTTATCTTTATTCATAACTGAATCGATAAAAATGATATGAACGACAAAATTGATAGTTTAAGGTATATAAAAGGTTTTTATTTATTAATTGCTTTAATGCAATTATATTTAATAATGTGTATTTATATTTAAAATACAAAATATAAAAAATGCTAGTTTTATAGACAAATCATTCATAAACACGCTCATGGAAGCAGTTTTGGGGGCCTCCGTGGCCAAGTGGTCAAAGCACGACGCCACTTCGCCTTCGAGCATAGGAGGTCGGGGGTTCGAATCACACTGGCTCCATTGCACGCACTCTTTGTGTGGAGCTACCGGATGTATATCTCTTGAGTTGTAAAATTTTTTTGTACTACCTCGTCGCTATAATATTGACGATGATTTATAAGCAGGCTTCATGTCGAGCACACAAGTCAGATGTATGCTATTCAATAAACAAGCAGTTTTTAAATCGAATGTTTATTTAAAAAGATATTTAATGTAAAAATTTGATCACAATCGTTCCTTTAAAATTTTTTTATAAGAGCAAAATCTATAAACTGGGATATAAACATTTTTTGATAATTTTATACATTAGAAGTTTCGGTGTGCAGAATGCATTAATTTTTTTATTGGACTACTTATTGGAGGAATTACTTCCATTTTAAATTCAAATTTTCAGCATTTCGAGAGACATTTTTTACATCATTTACAAAAGGTTATTATTTTTGATTTGTTGCTAAGTATTCAAAATATAATATTTCCCTAAAAAAATACACGCGATTATCACAAGAAAATAAAAAAAAATATTTCATTTCTAGCAATAAAAATATCTTCATGTGATTATAAAAAGAGAAAGAAACCTTTCAAATCACAAATAAATTTATTAATGTGCCTTAAAAGCAGCAAATAAAACAAATTACGTTATGTTTAAAAACATAATAAGATGTGTGATATAATTCATATTTTGAAACGTTCTTTTAAAGTTCTTTTAAATAATTATTGTTGCGAATTCTAAAACTGCACAAACAATATTTCCTTTTAAACAACGAAAGTATGTTTACGTGCATGTTAAGAAGAGAATGAGAAATTTACTGTACATTACATCGGATGTAAACGATACATTTAAAATGCCTTACTTTAAATTGTTCTTATAACGTGAATTTCTTCTACTTAATTTTTCTTATACAGAAAATACCAGGGAGGCAAAGACTCTGTATATCTTAATGTTTAACTAATTTTCTCTAATCAATCATGTAAATAATCAGTAGATGTTTTAAAATCAGCTGATTGGACCTTAATATTCCCATATAAAAGAGAAATAAATAGAAATTTGTTTGCAGAAAGTCACCATTTAAAGAACGAAAAAAAAAATCAATGTTCGGAAGTCTTTTAATTGTTGATCAAATTAGCGTGTTTATAGAGTTTTTGGTGTCTCAGCTGGGATTGATGAGCCTAGCTAAAAAGAAAATGAAACAGCATTTATTTATGGCGACCTGATTTGTGGAAATAATAAAGTTATTTCATAATAGAATCCCATTTAACATAAAAATCGACATTATTAATTAATTTATTTAATTATTTACTTTTTAACGAATTTTAATTATTTAATTAATTTATAATTTATTTTAATTGCTCATTTTTTTTTCAAATTAGAAGATTCTGCAAATAAATAGGTGCAGATGTCATATACGCACCACATTGGCGCAATTATACAAAAAGGCAAATATGTGCCTTTTTGTACAATTCATAATATTGTTTTGTTCTATAATATTAAATAAACTTTTTTTATTTATTATTATTTCCCTTTCAAAATAATAGAAAAGAGTTTAAAAAATATATGCAACTGGTATTGAAAACGAAGTTTTCACCAAATTGGCCTTAGAAAAAAAAAATCGCAGCAATGTTGTGCGTATATGTTATCTATGCCGATAAATCAATCACTCAGTATTTTTATACTAATTTGGTGCATTGCCAAATATTGTACCCGTGACATTTTTTTTTGTATTTCATTAATTCCATTTAAAATATATTTAATAATATAATCCTTTCACTCATTTCAATTATAATAACATAACGTTAATTTGAAACAGAAACGTTTAAAACTCGTGATTTTTATTTATTTTTAAGCCAATAGAATAAAAAAATAAAACACGATATTTTGAAGCTGCATAATTGCAGCGAAATTACAAAAGTAAATAAACTCAATTTATTTGGGCTATGTGTTTTGTTATAGATGTGTTTTATGTGGGCGTTGCCATTAAGCAATAACCGTGATTTTTGTGCCACATACGTTAGCGGAATGTATATCTAGTTAAGCATACACCGATTTTTTTTATTGTCTTTCCTGATTTTTCAAAATAAGAGATTACATCGACTGTTTTTCTTAAAGTTTTTTTTTTTTTAATTCAGGGTTATTCTGTTTATTTTGGAAAATACTTAATAGAATCTATTACCATCATCATAAAAAGTGATGTTAATACAAATAAAAATGATAGTTTTATGGTACAAAAACATTAAAAAACTTATTGCGTTGATAACAATTATATATATATATATGTGTGTGTGTGTGTGTATCTACTATATATATGTACATAAAAGTTCGATTTAAACCTGCTTTGAACGTCATGCCGTCCGTCTACTTGTTTGTTGTTTTTTGGTTTTCTTCCTTTCTTCTAATATTTAAAAGTCAATATACATAAAGTCTAATTTTAAAGTATATTTGTGTTATTGTTTTTCCTAAAGTCATTGTGTGCCATTAGTTTTAATTTTTAAAACTTGTTTTTTAACTATATATATTGTATACGGGAAAACTTTTTCGAAGCCATTTTATATGTTGTCAAAGTCTTTTTACTATTTCTAAATAATTAATTCTCGATTTTATATAGTTAGTTTAAATATTGTAACAAATTTTCATTAACATTCTATTACATTATTATGTAAAAAAGTATGTTAACAATTGTGTTCCCGATGTTAATACAACATTTAAAAAAAAATATATATATACATTTATTAACAGCCACAGATTATAATATGTTAAATATTCTTAAAGGTTAAAAATTATATATTTTTGTACAATAAAAAAGAATTTTGTTGCACCCAAATAAGTGCTTCTAAAATTCAATAATCCAACTTCAAACACTGAAAAACCTAAAAGAATATTAAAAAAAAGTAGAGTGAAAAAATATTAAATAAAAAATAGCGTATGCATTAAAAAAAGCATTTTTGCTTTTTTTACATTTTGAATGTGCTCAATTGTTGCATTTTTTTTTCATTAACGGAAAATACATTGTATTGCTTTCTATAAAAAATGGAATTATCATAGAATTTTTTTAAAGACACGTATGACATACTGAGTACAGAAAAGCAGATGCGTGTTTAAAAAAAAAAAATAATTCACTTTCTGAAAAATCTTCTTTTAACAATCCTATCAATCGATCGACAATGCATAATTTCTACATAAAGACTGTTATTAAACATTTTAAAAAATAAATAAAAGATATTTAACTAAGTCATTTTGGTTTCAAATTACTTAGCACAAACTGCTGGAATGAGCAATTGTCTGTAATTATCAATGAATTTATTCTTCTTAAATTAATTAATACGTTTAAAATTCTTGAATGTTCATTTAATAATAGCTTTGAAATTGTACAGATCGTTTTTTTAGGATTGATAATAAGCGTCATTAAGATATACTATACCAAATCAATAGCGGATAATTACTTGCAATACAAATTAATAGCGATTATATTTCTAGGCATGTTTTTAGTTATAATGATAAATTATAACAGTGGCACACAAATATTGCATTTCAGTTACTGGGCATATTTAATGAAAGATTTAATTTAAAAAAATGCGCTCTCATCCTTTTCAGAGAAACTGGGATTTTATGATAAGTATAATTGCAATATAAACTATGGTCAGTTTGACTAAAATCCACATTACTTCTATCTATAATATTAAATGATGCAAAGAATAAGAGAAAAATTAAAGCATTAATTCGTACACTGAAAAAAAAATCTGTAATCCTACAGGTGTAAATTTGCCGAAATCTGTATGCTTACTTATATTTTATCTGTATTCTGTGCAAGAAAAGATGTAAATCTACAAAACTAATTTTTGTAAAGTTACAGAAATCTGTACTTTTACAAATGAATCTATTAAAATTACAGTTATCTTAATAAAATTTTATCTGTAACCTGGGTTGCAGTTACATAAAATAAATGAGGAATCCCAGTTTCCGAAAAAATTCTTAGTAATCTTACAGATTTTTTTATTATCACTGTAAACTATTATTATCACTGTTCTGTTACATGAATTTTGCTGTTGCCGTTACATAAAAAGTCCTTGAAATCTTAGTTTCCTAGAAAACATTTAGTAACTTTACAGATTTGCTTGTACAGTGTAGAAATTCTTTGTAGTTTCTTTTGTTATAAATTACCAACTCAGAACTTGCGAATCCAGTGATACATAGGATTTTAGGCGTTTTTAAATTAGTAATTTCCGAAAAAATAGCCACTCTATTTGAAAATAGATTTCAATTTCATTAAGTATGGCAAACTTGAAGCGTCAGTACCATCTTGTAACATCTATACATTAAAACTACGCAAAAACTTTAAATGTTTGAAAAGCAATGCTTTTATTGTATTCAGCGTACATTTATACTTCTAAAGTGCAATCCGTTTTAAAAATATTAACTCTTTTAAAATATTACATTTGAAACGTCGTTTTCCACTATTTTCATCTCCATTACTCAAGGATTTTAACGGGTAAACAATTCGAAAGATGCAAACCCTAAAAACGTTTATTTTTTAAGGTTTAATCTGTTTGAAATATACGAAATTTAGCCGATAAAAAATTGTTTTTGAACATGTATTCTGTGTTTTTCTACAAACATCAAAATAATGTATCCATTCTGAAATTAAAGATAGTAGAAAACTAAACTCACTGCACGATAGCAACCCTATTTTAATTTCAAAGTTTGCTATTCGAATTAAAAAATATTCATATTACCATAATAAAAAAAATCTTTTCTCAAAGTCACTGTCCTAAATTTAGATTTGTTTGTTTCTAAAAACAGTAAAATTGTTATTAGCCATATTAAAAAAAAAACCCCATAAAATTATAGAAGAATATAATTATATGTTTATAAATTTAATTTACTGCACTAAGCTTTCACAAATTATAGACCATAAATTTAGTTAAGAAATTATGAGACTAACGAAAATAGAACCTTATAAAATTGAAGCAGTTCCCGACTGGTTTAAAACTGCGCACTCTTTTTTAAACATAGAATGAATAATTATTTTTTCTTTAATGTTATGAAATTTTACTGTAACAAATTAAGCTATTATCGCCATAAAAGGTAGGAAATTTAACTCTAGAAAACCGCTGGATATGTATAATTAATTTAGGTTCTATTTTTCCAAATTGAACGAGACACTTTCGAATCTTGGATTGCTCATGTTGGAAGAATTACAATTTTAATTATTCGTGAGTAAATTTTTATTTGTTGTTCGAGTAAAATTTTAGTTTAAAAAGATTAAGCGATAAAATTAAGTCAGGGAAAGTTTTAAAAAAAAGTTTTCGATGTGAGAAAAACAGCATGAAAATATAAACATTGTCTTCGAAAACGAAATATCAACCTTAAACATTTGTTTTTATTTGTTTCTAAAACTTATGCATTTGTTTTAGAAATCACTTTTAACTCACAAAATATTCAACGTTTTTGACAATAAAAAATTTACATTTTACTTTTTTTTACACAACACCTTTTACCAATAAATATCAGCAATCTACCACGATGTTTGTATAATGATTGGATACATATTAATCCCGAACGTTAATTAAATTGAAGATTATTATCACTGATTCGGGCTACTCAGGTGTGTGTTTCGTTTTAAAAAATATTAAAATCTGAATAAAACGAAGCGTGCTTAACAAATTCTGTTTACACTACCAAAAGAAGTTGTGCCTCAACTCTAAGCTCATTTCGAGTTTAGTTTAAAACTTTATATTTATACTTTTTTGCACGTTAAAAGACAGTAAAACCCCCAGCAATGGGTTTATTTGTACAGGTTATTTTATTTTTTTTAAATATTAAATAGAAGCAGACTAGGGCTTGAGTAAAACTACAAGAATGTGTACGCTACCGAATGTATAGATAACAGAGATTATAGCCCTCAAAACCCACTTTATTTCTAGAGTATCAGATATATCTCAGGTGCGTGGAAGTGTGGTAATATTTCTAATGCAGTACAACAGATAATTATCAATAAAGCAATAAGTATAAGCAAACAGCATTTAAGCAAGCTAATAAAGAATTTAGAAATAAAAGATGATTAAAAAAGTACTGAATAATAATTCATGCCCCCATTATTGCTTTTATTTTAAAGGATTTAACATAAATGTATAAAATTAATTTATGTATCAGCTTGGAGGTGATTTGAACAGAATTATAGATATTATCATATCTATAAAAAACCATATATATATATATATATAAACTTTTTTACTGATGATGGTTTTGGGGTCGAGATCGGTTTAAATCACCAAACAAATTTCAGGTTTTTAACATATGAAAGGCCATGGGTAGTATTTCATTCGAAATCTACCTAAAAATGAACAATAAATTATTTGTTTTAGTTGATTATCTATCATATAAATCATATCTTATTATTTTATTTTTATAACAATTAAAGATGTCTATTTAGATTTAATTTCATATAATAAAATTTAATTATGTGAAAAACAATATTGCATGTTTCTTTTCTTCATAATCACAAATAATTTTTAACAAAAGAACACGTATAATGTTTTTTTATTAATGCAGCTCCATGAATTTTTTTATTATTTATAGATTATATTTCATTAGAAAAAAAAAATGCTATTTTGAAAATTTGCAACAAAAAAAATATTTATGAATTAAAAAAAATGTAAAATAATTAAATCGAAAAGAAAAGTATGTTCAAAATAAATCTTTGCTTTAATTTAAAATTTAAAATTTATTTCGCTTTTTTTTATTTGATTAGTTTTTTGAATTTTTACGCTTTCTTTTCACTTGATTAATTTAGTACTCAAACAAAATGCAAATGTATTTTAAGTAACGTAAAAAGTTGAAAAATACTTTTATGGCGAATTTCATTATGTATATAAAATTGTTTTTATATCAGCAACTACGAATAAGCATTTTTCATAGTTTGAAAAAAATAGAAACATTTTATCAGTTTCGGTATAAATAAATAATAATTGATATGTAGATTTTATTTTATTATTACACGGTAAAACTCTTTTCGTAAATTCAATGTAAAAAAAGAGAAGTTAGTTACGTTAGGAATGTTATAAGCAGAAAATTGTTGAAATAGAAAAATATAAAATATAAATAATATGAAAGCAGATTGATAAGAAATTTATGTTGGTTTTAAGTAATATTTTGCAAGAAAACATTCAATTTTGTAATACTTTCTACATAATAATTTATATTTCTCAAAATTTTTCATAATTTTGAAAAAAAAATTGTATTTGTTTTCATCGACACAGTGTATTCGTTAACACTTTAGACAAATTAGACAGACAACTAATTATTTTGCTGTATCTATATCTATATCAACATCTATACACGATCTATAACATCAAAAATAACATGTGTAAATCATGTCATACGCACATTTCAAAATTAATATGACGTTTTGAATTTCTTTAGAAATCATCGTATTTAACTCCTTGGGGACGAGAGAGACGTATACGTGCCGCAAAAGGCTTAACCCTTTGAGCTCTGGTGGTAGAATTCTACCACATAATTTTAATTCCGAAATGTCACAACGGCACCGGAAAATTCGACCAAATTTATTTGTAAAAGGTTTAATGCATTTTTTCATGTATATCGTTAACTAGCTTTGCTCTTTGCAAAATACTGGCTTTTGGAGTTTTGAAGAAATTTACGCACCAGAGCTCAAAGTAAACCTTAAGAAAAAGTGTTTATCCCTACCAGTAAAATTTGCCTCATTTAATCATGGGATTTTCTCGATTGATTAAGCCACAAATTTCTGTTTTTTAGAACTGGTGACAAAGCATTAAAAATTTCGTAACATGCTCCCGTCGCGAAGGGGTTAAACTCATTTTCTTCTTAAAAAATCATGTGAATTTGTAAGCATCAGGTCTAACGGTCTACCTCCTCTCTGGTGGTAGTGGTATCAAAATAAAATGCATATATTGATACAGGGAATGACAGCATTAATTTGCCAACATTAATTTTTAAATCGATTTGGTAGATCCTAATATTCTAAAGAAATCGTAATTTAGAAAGTTTTTGAAAGAATTTATTAGAACTTTGGTTTACCTGCAAACCAAGACTGTAGTGACACTGGCGTAAAATATAGCATATGTAGGATAAGAAACTGTCGCTATTAATCTTTACTTTTTGAATTGATTCATTGTTTCCTAAGAATGTATAGAAATCGTAACTTAAGACTTTTTTTAGAATGCTTTTCACTTCTTTTCTATGTTTCATCACTTTTTTATTTCGAGTATGTTTTCGACTGTTCTTTAATGAAATTTACATTTTACAAGACTAAATGCAATATTATAAGATTTTAGATTGCAATATTAAAAGTTTCTAGCCATTCCATTATCAGATAAATCACAATTTAGAACATTTTACTCCTGCAACGCTCAAGTGGTAGTGTCACCTACACAAAATATAGCTTAGGTTTGAGCAGGTTCTGTCACAATCGAATTTCAACTATTGCTTTTTTTTAATGATTTGATCTTTAGTAATATAGCATAAAAATCATGATTTCGAAATTTTTAGATAATTATTCACTCATTTCATTCTATTAAATTTGGAATATTTTACTGGTTCCTAGAAAGCACTTGCAACTTTTACATCTCTTTTAATTTCAAAATATTAGATCACTCAGCATCACAAAAACTCATTTTAGAACATTTCTGTTACGGCAACCCTCTTCTTGGCAGGAGCAACAGCAAACTGTATAGCCTATGTTTGAACAGGGAATGTCACCATCAATTTGCAGTAATTACTTTTGAAATTGGTTAGATATATTCTGAGTTTGAACAGATGTCGCAATTTAGTACTTTTTATTATCTCCTTTGGCCCATTTTCATCCCTTTTAAATTTCGAATTGTTTGGGAAATGTTCCTAGAAATCATTTAAATCTTATAAGTAACTACCATGCGAAATTCGATTATCCTAGCCCCTGCAGTATCACAAAAAACGTAATTTAGGACTTTTTTGGTCTTGCAACGTCCAGTTGGTAATTACACTGACATGAAATAGAACCTTTGTCAGAGCAAGAATTGTCATCATAATTTTGCAACTATTACTTTTACAATCTGTTTGATGCTTATAAAGATTGCGTCGAAATCGCTACTAAAAAAGTTTTTTTTTTTTACATTTTTTCGCGCATTTTCATCCCCTTTAATTTTTTGTTTTTTAGGAATGTTCTTAGAGATAATTTATATCTAATAACTACCATGTATGTGGTACCGACATAATTAACAGTAGATCTTGGAGCAAGTGTTGTTACCATCATTCTGACATTGTTATTTTTAAAATCAGTTCCGTATTTCCTAGTATTTCAAAGAAATCGCAATTTTGAACATTTTTAGAAGACTTTTTGAGCATTTTAGCTCCTTTTAAATTTAGATTTCTATAGGAAATGTTTTTAAAGATCATTTATATCTAATAAGCAACTATCATGCCAAATGTCTTGTTTCTACGCCCATAAGTAACACCGAAATTTGTAATTTAGAGTCTTTATAGTTTTAGCAGTCTCTATAGGATAGAGGCACCGACATAAAATAGACACTGCGTTAGAACAATAGCTGTCACCATTAATTAAAGCTATTACTTTTGAAATATGTTTGATACGTTGTGAGATTTCGCAGAAATGGCCATTTAGAAAGTCTTTTGTGCATTGAAACCCCTATCAATTTAAATGTACAATTTTTTAATAAATGTTCATAGTATTCATTAATGTTTAATAATTAACTATCATGCCAAATCTTAAATTTCTAGGCCATATAGTTACACAAAAATGGTATTTTTATAACGTTTTTATTCCTGCACTCATTTTATCGGGTAATGACACAGACATAAAATGTAGCTGATGTTGAAGCAATCGCTGTTACGATCTTTTTGACATAAGTATTTTTTAAATCGGTTCAGCACTTCTTGAAATAACATAGAAATCGCGATTTAGAATGTTTTTCAGAACATTTTTGCACTTTCACTCCTTTTAAATTTTGATTTTTTAAAAAATTCTTTTAGATCATTTATTACCATTCTAAATTTCATATTTCTAGGCTGTTTCGTAACAAAATAAGTGGCATCTTTAGAAAGATTTTGCTCTTCCACCCATTCGGGTTATTGACATAGACATAAGATATATGCTATGTCTGAACAGAGATCACACCATCATTTTGATATCATCTGTTCTTGAAATTACCTCGAACAAAGAAACACATTTTATTTATATATTTTTAAATATAGACAAGCATTTCATGCTCACGAGATTCAAAATTTCGTGTATTCATCCATTTGACTATGAAATATATAAAATTATTCCTTGAAAAAAAATTACAATGCATAACACATAATTATAAAATTTAGTCAATATTTAAATTTATATTAAATTATTATACGTATCTTAATAATTATTGCATTGCTTTCACTACAATCATTTTAATGTAGGGGGAACTGGGATACATTGATACTTGGGGCACATTGATACACCCCCTGTACAGTACACAGGGTCATTACAGGAAATTTCACAACGGCTTCAAAAGGTGAAACTAGTGAAATTAACTACATACAGAAAGTTTTGGAATGATTCAATAGTTTGATGGAATGGGATGGGTGATTAATTGTTCTTATAGGTCAAAAGTAAATTTGAGTTGTACCATTGAAATGGTATTATACAACTGTTCCAGTATTTTCAACCGAAAAGAATACCCTCCCTGGCAAGTAAAGCTACTCTTTATCAGTTCCTCATTCTTTATTGTTCGATAAATTATGAAGTGTTGGATTTGCGATTCATTTTATTCAAAATGGCTGTATGGGGCACATTGATACAGTCTTTGTCGGGGCACATTGATACAACCTAAATCATTTTGTAGTTCATTTTTTCATTACCTTTTATTTTATTTTTTTTACCATACACTCCTTAATTCAACCATTTTTCGTCAAAAATTTCTACTATTAGTTTTTATTGAAGTGAAATAGTTCTAATTTCTTTATATTACAACATTTTATAGTATTTTTCCAAACATACACAATATCTAGTGCTAGTAGAATTAACAAAAGAAATAGACGGAAGCCTTGCAAATCTCAAATTAATATCGATTCTTCAGAGAAAAAAGTATTATCGACATGAGAAATGTTAAGTAAGAGAAACAAGCTGCAGAACAGTACAGGATATTTATACTATAAACATAATTTTTAATATAATTCTCCTTTATTTTCTACTTGTAAACCGATTTATAAACAGAAAACCTGGTAATTCTTTCACTTTTCGTAAGAAAGAAGATAATTCTGGGGTTAAAGTGCCAGATATGACAAAGTTACCACAGCCAACAAACAGACAAGGATCAGCCAGAATATCAGGTCATTATACATTTCATTTTGATTGCTTTAATATCGCTTACAAATAAATTGTGTGCGATTTTGATGTCTATAAATATATATAAAATGGTTTGCTAACTATTTTTCTATGAAAAATATGCATTGGTGTTATTTTGTCCCCATTTTTCCTAGACGTTTCAAAGTGTATCAATCTGCCCCGGGGATGGTGCACATTGATACAGATTACTTTTTTCGATTTTTTTAAAATTACCTGCAAAAATAATATATAAAACAACGATTGTACATTTTTATAACACACTACACAGGTTTTGCTGACATCACATAGAAAAAAAACTTGAAATTTCTGCTTTCTAGACACCAAAAAATTTTTTTGAAAGAAGCTGTATCAATGTCCCCCAGTTCCCCCTATTTTCTACATAATCATAAATTTCTTAAATTAGTTTTCAGCAAGTATTTTTTTAATTAGTTATAATGTTCGTAATATTGAAAAAAGTAAAGAAGCTTATTAGAATTATGTTTACTCTAATAATCTTTTTTTCTCTATAGAACATATGAATAATAATATTTTTACAGCAACTGATGATAACATTCACATTCTTCGAACCAATTAAATCGTTTATTCCATTAGAATCTTCAGTCAAAAGTTTTCTTCTGCAAAGACAAATTTAAAAAATAAAGACGACAAGAAAATGCACTTCCAGTGAAAAACTTGCTTATCAGTCGCGAGATTTGCGCATCAAAACAAATATATCTCAAAGTTTCAAATAATTAAGTAAAAACAATGTTACGTAATCATTGAAATATATAATGCCTGAAAAGTTTGTAAGAAATGTATTAAGTTTCTATACTTAACCACTTGGGGACAAGCGACACGTATACGTTCCCCAAAAAAGTTTACGAATCTTTGTTTATGCTTACTAGTAAAATTTTATTGTAAAATTTGCCTTTTTAGTCGGAACATTTTCTAGATTTCATAAGGAACAAATTTTCTGCTTTTAAAAACCGGTGACAAAACATTAAAAATTTCATAACAGGCTCCCGTCACGAAGAGGTTAAACAGAAATAAATGAGTAATAATTATCTATTTGTGTTAACTATTTTCTTTCTAAACACTTATTTTAATAAATTACCTTTGAATTACTTTTGACTAATCGGTTCTAATACTAATAATACTATCTTATATATAAGTATTTAAAAAAATAGCAGATAATGCTCATAATATTGAAAAAATAATGAGGCTAATTAGAACTATGTTTACAACCATTAAACTTTTTTTTGATTAGAACATATCTTTGCATATTATTTAAAAATGTTGTTACAGCAACAGAAATTAACATTTAAATTCTACAAATCAATATAATTGTTTATTCTTTAGAACCTGCATTCAAAAGTTTTGTTTTGCCGAAAGACAAAATAAATAATAAAGACGACAAGAAAATGCATTTCAAGTGAAAACCTTGCTTATCAGTCATGATATTTACGCATCAAAAATAAGGCATCCCAAAGTTTCAAATAATTACGTACAAACACAGTTACATAATCAATGAAATGTGTACATTACTATGCCTGAAAAGTTTACCAAGAAATGTATCAGATTTGCATTCTTAACTATAATAAAAGCTGAATAATTATTTATTTGTATAAATTGTTATTTTTTTTCTAAATAATTATTTAAGAGGATTGTTTTGAAAATGAGACAAAGTGCTATATTTGTATTTTTTGATTTGCTTGTTTTTTTTTGTTGTTAAACTACATGATATTTATTGAATTTTGATGAGCAATTTTTAAATCCTGAAAAAAATCCTCTTTTTATAAAAAAAATGTCAAAGTTCAAGGATGTGAATTCTGTATTTAATGAAAAGTGAAATGCCAGGCTATTTGAAGTGCTATATTTCTGGTAAGCAACAACATCCAAAAATTATTTTTATATAAACAGTATGTACAAATATACCTTCTCATTAATATTTATTTGTTTTCATCGGCCATTGTTATTTTAGATTGTTATGATGTCACAAAATACAAGTACGAGTACGAAAAAAAACGAGTACACAAAATACGAGTTTCCATCTCTACACGAGTCGATGTACAATAGAACGGCGAAGTATAAATAAAAAATTAAAAAACCGCTATCAAATTGTCCCAGGGAATATTTCAAATTGTTGTCCAGGGAATATTTCAAAGCATAAGGAAGATATGCTGGTCATGGTAAAAACATGTTCAAAAATTTGATTCAGTTCTGTACATAACTTTATACACTTTTTCCTTTATTAAGTGTAATTTTTTATTTTCATTTTGCTTTTAAATTTTTTACAAAATTTAAAATAGCACAAAAAACACTCTTATAGTACCCTTTTCGGGCATTTTTTTTCTTAATTGAAAAAGGGTTTACTAACAATAACCAGACACTTACACAAAAAATTGTTTCAATTCTATTCATAACTTCATATACTTGTCGGTGGTAAAATATTGAAAATTGCACAAAAATCACTATTGCAGCGTCCTTTGTGGTGGATTTTTTTTTGAAATTCAGGGAGGGCCAAATACCCATAACGAAACATTTACAGAAAAATGGTTCAATTCTGTGCATAGCTTCATACAATGTCGGTGGCACAATTCCTGTATTGAAACTATTCAAATATAAATAAACTACAACCGAAATTGAAGAAAAAAATCTATTTCCGTTAGATATTGACTTTAGCTATCTTATGCAGAAAAAAATGATTTAAAACTACTCAAATATAAGCCAGATATTTGAAAATAACGTTTTCATGGAGATAACAGAAGCATTCATGTTCTTTCTCTTGATTAGAGTGCGTCCTTAGATATGAAGAATATCTTGTTTTACTGTTAAATGTATACTTTTTAAAGTATAAAGTCAACTATATCAGCTAACACTACTTTCTTTCTATGCAAAACCTCATATAGGACCGGCTATATATAAAGAAACCCAGTTATGTATATTGTATTTATTCAAAAGAAGCGGGCAATATACTTTTGTGGGGTGACCCCCAGTATAAGAAGTCAAGAATCAGGAATATAGTAGTAGAAACAACAGACGGTATACTCTCTAAAGAGAGAGTACATGCTGATAGTAGACCATACACTCTACAAGGTACAAACAAAAGCTTTCTTGAGAAACAGGGGGTATACAGTGCTACGTATAAAAATACAGGAGGTATATTCCACTGCATCCCTGATAATAACTGCGACACTACATGCTTACATGAGCACGGTAAGAGATAAAATGAGGCGTAGCATTCAGAGTTGATCGTATCGAGCCACACGAAATTAAATTTTTGCACAATTATAAACTCAAAAAAATATGTCCTTAATGGATATTTCGAATTCAAAATTAGCCTAACGATTCATTAGCTGACGTAATTGAAAATTTTAAAGAACACTAGGATATTTCAAGGCTGGGCAAATTGAAATTTATCTTTAGAAGCAGCGAGGTAGGCCGAATCCAGGCGTTGACTTTAGCACTAGAAAAGCTGGAAATTTTAGTCAAAATTTGTAAAAATATTTCGCACAAGAATTTTGCTATAAAACAGCTTAACTTCTTTTATTTAATATCTTTCTTCTTTATATCTTTTACATTTACTTTATAATGCAATTTCTGGTTTAAACCGAAATATATTTACATGTTAGCAATCAAAATGGCCGCTCACGTCTCTTTTAGTGTTAAAAGAATATCTTGCAGGCCGAAAAGGCTTTTTATTGACTAAAAAACTAAGAAAAGATTGAGTAAAACTGAGTAAAATGAGTTTTTAACCCTTTCGGGTGTGGTTTACTATTAATAGTACGTGCTTTTAATAGAGTATTTTGTTTTAAGAAATATTTTTGCTACTATTTATAGATAGTAATGTTAGTATATCTATGTGCATTTACAATATGATTTCATTTAGGTTTAGGCATTTAGTAGTAATAATAATTATTATTATTTGTTTCCTTCTCTTTGCGCCCTTTGCTATTCTTTCATTTTAAACACATATTTTACTTTTTAAATTTAAATTAAAAGAATAATTTCATGAATTTATAATGTGTAATAAAGCGCAAAAATATTATAAAGTTATAAATTTAAGTTGAATCTTACTATAATGCAATATTTTCTAAACATCTCTAAAAATTCGTCCTTAGTCTATTGTCACATGAATATTAATTAAATAGTATGCAAAACAAAAGCATTCGTTATCTTTCAGACGATAAAATGTTAGTTAAACACTAATTAATCTATAGCTAGTGTTAATGTTATCAATGTAAAAGAACTTAAAAAAAATATCGGACCTAAAAGGGTTAAATTACTGCCGAAACAGAAGCATATGATCAAATTTTATCTTTATAAACAGAAGAAAAGTATGCTCGAATAATAACGAGATAACAACGAGAAAAATATTTGTTTTTAATTTGTTTTAGTGGCTATTTTGTGTTACCCTGGGAATATACTAAATGTAACTTATTAAGTGGAAAAGAGCATAAGCGATAGATGTACAATTTTTTGAAAAGAAAAGGTAATATTGATTAAATTTAAAACTTTAAAAATGTATTTTTAAAAAAAGGATAAATAATGATATGTGATGATATGTTACTTCCATCATCACATATCTCTCATGTTATCAAGGAATTACCATACCAATACATTAAATAAACAGGTTAAAAATCTATAAATTAAGTTTTAAACTTTTACTATTTCTTAAAAAATGCGTTATGAAAATTGTATTGTAATCATATATTAAACGATCTAAAAAAGTAATAAAAGTAAAAAAAAAAATCAACACAAGATTTAATCAAATAATAGTAGCATTACTTTTTTATACTCAGGAATACAACATCCGTTTTTGTGCCTGACAACAGAATTAAATTAACTTACAATAAACAGTTTTTTAAAAGATGTCTAAGTAAAAAAAGAGCGATCTAAAAATGTTTCTAGCAATACGTTAAAGACCTTTTTATAGAATCTATTCATTAAAAAATAATGCTTAACTAACTTAATAGAATATAATGACATAAACTTTATATATAGAATATAATAACACATTTTTTTCTCTTCTTAACAAATGCTTACGTAATTTATTTAATATTTGTATTTCTGTGGTGATGTGTAAATATTTTTAAGTACATAATGTTTTCTTTATTTTACTTTTTTATACGGTTATGCACTTTGATTCTTTGTAACAATAAACGAATTAAATGATTTTCAGGTAATTACTCAGATTGTGTTTTCAAATAATAAATTTACAAGTTTTCTTTTGCATAAAAAATAAAATAATTAATAGAAAATAATTTTATCTAAAAGCTATATATTTGCACCAATTTATTTTATATACATTTTTAAAGCCATTATAATCATTTCTAGAGATTTTTCGTATTTGGAGGATTTTTTCTCCACATTAATTAAAGGAATTAAGATTCAAACTTTTACATCAATTTTTTTCTCCAAGTGTTTTGAATATTTGCCGATTGTTATAAATTTTTGGCGGTCTGAAGATGTTTTTAACATTGGTAAAGAATGCAGTCACAGTGGTTTAATTTATCCCCTAGGTAGGAATATTTAACCTCTAGGAATTTTGAATTTTTAGCGGTTTTTAATGTGATTTTTGATGTTTTGTAGTATTTTTGACGAATATTTTACACATTTATTAAAAAATTTCGGTTGGTATACAATAGTAATTTTTGTTTTTTCTATGTAAAGCTTATTCGGAATTCGTACAACGATATTTGAATTTTTCGCGATTTTTTGTAGAATATTTTGGCATTTCATGACAGTTTTTAAAGATTAGTAAAACTAAATAGGTAATAGAAAAAAATATATATCCTCCTCGATTTTTGATTTTTTTATAAATTTCATTGTTATTTTCAGCTGTTTAAAGATTTTTGCTGTGAGGAAAATAAAATATGTTGTGATCAATCAACTAAAATGATGCGTGCAACATGATGTAACTAATAAGTAACAGAGATGATAGAAATAAACATAGTGGAGTGCAATGAAACTAAAATTGATCTTTACACTATGTGTAAGTTAATTTTCTCGCATACATGCAAAAGAAAATCTGTCTGTTGGCTCATATATGTATTTCATAATATTTTGAATCTAACACATTTAATGTTTCGCTCTTTGATCAAAAATCAATCCGTATTAGCAGACAAACAATGCCTATAAAATATGGATTTTTCTATAGGCACTTGTTGTTCACATCGTTGAACACATATTGAGCAAAAATTGTGCTTTAATGAAATGAAAAAAAATTACTATTGATAATAAGATAATAGCAAAAAATTTTTCAAGACAATGTTTCAGAATCATTCATCCCTGCAAACCCGAAACATGCAAATTCTGGCCTTCAGCTTGTAAGAATAAAAAAGCCATAACGCATTCAAATAGTTTCAAACATGCATTTTAATATCATGTTGCAGGCGAGATCAGTTCGAAAACCATTAAATCTGTGTACTCCCACACGATACACTGGTACAACACAACCAGAGATATGGAATTACATATTGATGTAAATTGATCATGTTAAATTGATTTACAAATATTTACACGGATTTCCAAAACTTAAAGAATGGCGGAAAAGATTATTTACAAGCAAATATATATGATACAAGATACCAACAAAGAAAAACCACCTCGAGAATGCAAGAGAAGGAAAATAACTCAAAACTAAAAACATGAGGAAGATTTTAAAATTTCGTTTAAAATTTAAAAAGAAAATTAAAAAAATAAAAATTTTAATAAGATTGGAAATTTTTTTTAAAGTAGTTAATATGCTTTTGGTGAAATCTATATATGCACAAAATTTCATATTGCTATGGTGAAAATTAAAAAAAAAAAAAAAAAAAAAAAAAAAATTAACATCCACCGTCTCCTTAAGAGTATAAAATGAGATACAAATTTTTTTTCATGTATGCAAGTTTTAGACGAAACAACTCTAGAAATTTAGTTTTTTTCTATTATAATTCTGAATTCAATTTAAATTTATTTTTAAAGAAAACTTTATCGAGTTTACAAATTTCATATGGAACTTAGAAGATCTCTGCACCACCTACAGTATATAAATTCATTTTTCATATATTGTTGCAGTTTTCAGAATAAACATTACAAATATATTCAAATACAAGATTATAAATGAAAGACTGAATGCTTAATGTGAAAATATTTCTATTAACCTTAATCTAGTATATTTCTAATACTATTTTTTTCTGTTATGTTAAAATTTAATATTGCAATATTTTAATCTGCATTTATTGTTCTAATATGACTTTTATACAATATAATTATATGTAAATTATGTAAAATAATTATTATGCTCTTCCTCAAAACAGAAAATATACGCAACAAAATATATTAACATGAAGAATTTAATATTAATGTTTTTGAACAGTTTTATTGAAGAATTCAGAGTGTATTTATTGAAGAAAAAATAAAACGTATAAAGGTTCCATTTCTAAATAAATCCAAAGATAGGATTATTGTTTCAATATCATAAATGTTGAAAACATGCTATTCGGATTAGAGAAATAAATTTTTTAACTATTAAGATTTTTTTAAAAACTGAATAAATTGATTGTGAATAAATTAGTGTTTTAAATAATTCATAAAGATATTTTAATTTTGAATAAGTTACAAAATAAACATTTTATATGCTTGTTAAATGCCAAAATATCAAATTTTAATATGATAGAACTAATTATGAAATAAATTCTTTCGCTTATTTCCAAATATCTTTCATATATGGAACGGGCTTTATAAATTTTATGTTAGTTTAATAATTTGTTAGTTTCATCATAAAGTTTTGCGCATGTTTCTACAATTTTTCAATGCTTTTTAATTTTTACGTCCAGACTTGATTGCAAAATTGATAACTTATATTAACATGCATAATAAACGTAAATTAAGACTTGATTGCTGTGTTTTAAATACATTTAAAGCATACATTTGAAAATTGAAATACAAAAATATTTACAACATATAAAAAATCCCTGTTGGCTTGGCCGATAGGCGGAGGTAGATTTCGAAGAGTTTTCATTTCAACAACAAAAAATAGAATATTATTAAAGATAAACCCAATTTAACTACAATATTGTGCGCTTTTGAAAATTTTTTAATTTCATTTTTCTGTAAGAAGTGGTTTTATCAAAATCAACTTAAGCGAAATTCGGCTCAAACGCCCATTTTGACAACATATTTTGAAATACATTCTTACTTTATAAAAAAATCGACCAATACGCACATTATATAGTTCCTAAATAACAAATAAATTGTCAATTGAATGCGTTTAGGAGCAAAATTGAATTTAAAAATGTGTCATAAAATAACCAATTATTTATTTGAATACATCTTCAATTCTTTAATCATAATCGCTTTGGGAAATTTTTTTGCAAAGTGCCCTTTTTGGCAGCTTTTAAAAAATATATATTTAGCCTTTATCAAAAAAAAGACGAATACGTACATTATACGTACAGTTCCTAAATAACAAATAACTGTCAACTGAATGCATTTGAGAGCGAAATTGGTTTTAAAAATGAGTCATAAAATAACCAATTTGTTATTTGAATATATCCTCAATTCCACAATCATGATCGCTTCTGGAAATTTTGTGCGAAGTCCCAAATTTGGCAGCCTTTTTTTGAAATACAGTCGAGCCTCTATATAGCGAAATCCATCGTTCCAGTAAAAAATTCATTATATAGAGAAATTCGATGTATAGAGTATGATGTTAAAAATAGTATTTCATGTGTAAATTTTGAACAAATATTATTTTTGATCTTTTTAATTAAGAATTTGAAATGTTTAAAAGTATATTTATACCTAACATTTTATTTCTTACTTATTTAAGCAGTTTCAAAAAAGAGAAAAGACATTTATTCGAAAGCTTAATGAAAATCAAATGAGGAAGACTTACATAAATTTCAGAGGAAGAAATCTGTAATTTTTTGTTGTTTTGATTTTAAAATTTCAATTGTTACGCTCTCAAAAAAAATTCTCAAATTTTAGCAAGGAATGAAAAATTGCAGTTGATATTTTCCTCCATTTGAAGGTCTCTCTTATGTGCTCTCATTGATTCCTCTCTTATATGTGTAACAATTCAATTGACTGTGTTTTGAGAAGGATGTTGAAAGGTGTGTGGGAGGTGGGATGAACTTGTTAGATTTAAAGAATAAGGAGAGAAGTAATATTTATAAAAAAAAAAAAAAACCTCTCCACTGAACGATAAATCAAAAATAAGTGATGGAAAATTGATTCCATATGATTTCGAAGCTTTTTTAAAACTGAATAAATTAAGATCAATTTATGAAAAAATTCGTTATATGGAGATAGATATTTCGCTATATAGAGTCTGTTTTTAATGTAATCATGAGAAAAGGGGACCGTTCTTACTAAAAATTCGTTATATGGAGAAATTCGATGTATGGAGTTTCGCTATATAGAGGTTCGACTGTATATTCTACTTTTATCAAAACACTGGCCAATCCGTCATATTATATAGTTCCTAAATAAGATAACCTGCAAATTGGATGCGTTTGAGAACAAAAATGGATTTAAAAATGACTAAGAAAAAACGTAATTTGTTATATTTCCTCAATTTTTTCAATCACGATCAATCACGATTAGGGAAATTCTGTTCAAAGTACCTTTTTGACAGCCTTTTTTGAAATATATTCTGCCTTTACCAAAAAACTGGCCAATAAGTTACATTATACAGTTCCTAATTAAGAGAATTTGCCATTTGGATGCGTTTAAAATCAAAAATGAATTCAAAAAATGAGTCACAATATAAGCAGTTTGGATTTGAGGGTTTTTTTTCTCCAACTCCGATTTTTGTTTAATTTATTTCTGCTATAAGAATTGGTCCTATGAAAAACTTGTTAGTATAAAAGTTGTAGATATTATTGAGAAGAAGTAAAATAAATTTAATTAGATTTGATTGCCTAAGAATTGAGTAAGTTATGTTTTTTTCTTTTTCCACCCCCTTTTTCTTTTCATTTTTTAATTTTTTTCATCGGTAAAAGTTGGTCCTATCAAAAACTTGTAAATGCAAAATTTTAGATAATGTTCAGAACATTTACACAAAATTTAGTTGGATTTGATATCTTGAGAATTGACGAAGTTATGATTTTTTATCTCCCAAAAACCCTGTTTTTTTCGTCTCTTGGCCCCATTTCTATTTTTATCAAAAATCTATCATACAGAAACTTTTAACCAATTTTCGGGAAGTAATATAAACTTTAAACTGATTCTATATCTATTTTAATTAAGAAGTTATCGCGTTTTTCTGTTTTCACAAAAAACCTCCCTATTTCCACCCAATTGGACCGATTTTGCCCATTAATGAATTCGACCGAGATTTTACGCCCCTCAATTTTATGTAAAAATTTGAAGAAGATCTGAGCATAATTATGGAAGTTATCGTGTCTAGAAGAAAATGAAATGTATATATATATATATATATACAGGGTGATTCCGAATTTTTTTTACAATAAAAGAGGGGTGATAATACACATCAAGAGAAACAATATTAAATAGGAGACCAAGGGTTTTCCTAAGCGTTTTCCTAAGGAAATAGCCGCCATTAAAGTTTAGGGACCAAAATTTCAAATAAACATAAAAAACGGAAAAATCGGTCGATTGATTTGCGGTTTTCACTAAAATTATTCTTTATGTCGGCATTTTCTTGAAATTAAATTATAAAGATAAATTTCAAAAAATGCCGATAGAGGGCGCTTTAGACTTTGGAGTAACGAACAACTATTTTTTGCCGGTATTTTTTGCATCTCATTAAGTGTTTTCGTAAGCTTAGACTCAAACTTAAATTTTGAGCTCAAAATCTGTAGTTGGGAGTGGTTAAGTAACACAAACTGAGCTGTGTTCAGAGGGTTCAAATTTCAAATGATTATAAAAAACGGAAAAATTGGTCGATTGATTTGCGGTTTTCACTAAAACTATTCTTTATTTAGTTATTTTCTTGAAAATAAATTATAAAGATAAATTTCATAAAATGCCGATAGAGGGCGCTTTAGACTTTGGAGTAACGAAACATTCTTTTTTGGCGTTATTTTTTGCATCTTATTAAATGCTTTCGTAAGCTTAGACTTGAACTTAAATTTTGAGCACAAAATCTGAATAGCTGGGAGTTGTTAAGTAGACAAGCTTAGCTGTGTTCAGAGGGTTCAAATTTCAAATAATTGTAAAAAAAGAAAAAAAATTGGTCGATTCGTTTGCGGTTTTTGCTAAAACTAATGTTTAAATCAGCAGTTTTCTTGTTCAATCAGTGTTTTCTTGAAAATAATTTTTAAAGATAAATTTCACAAAATGCCGATAGAGGGCGCCTTAGACTTTGGAGTAGCGTACAACTATTTTTAACTGTTATTTTTTAAATCTCATTAAATGCTTTCAAATACATAGACTTAAATTTTGGGCTGAAATTCTGAATCGTTGGGAGTGTTTAAATAGCGAAAAATTGAATTGTTCTCGAGGAGGAAAGAGGGTTAAATTTTAACTCCTGAACACATTTCAGTTTGCGCTTCTTAAGTTTTCATAACGATTCAGGATTTGAGCTCAAAATTTAAGTTTAAATCTAAGCTTCCGAGAACATTTAAAATGCTTTTGCAAGCATTTAATTAGAACCAAAAAATAATGGTTAAAATGAATTTTTGGTTACTCTGAAGTTTAAGGCGCCCTCTGACGGAATTTTTTGAGATTTATCTTTAAAAATTATTTTCAAGAAGATACTGACTTAAAGAATAGTTTTATTTTAAACCGCAAACGAATCGACCAGTTTTTCCATTTTCTATAATTACTTTAAATTTGAACCTCCCCCTCCCTCTTGAACACAGTTCAGTTTGTGCTACTTAACCACTCCCTACTATTCAGATTTTCAGCTCAAAATTTAAGTTTAAGTCTAACCTTTCTAAATCATTTAAAGAGATGCAAACAATAGCGGCAAAAAATAGTTGTTCGTTACTCCAAAGTCTAAAGCGCCCTCTATCGGCATTTTTTGAAATTTATCTTTATAATTTGTTTTCACGAAAATACCTAAATAAAGAATAGTTTTAGTGAAAACCGCAAATTAATCGACCAATTTTTCCGTTTTATTTTAATCATTTGAAATTTGAACCCTCTGAACACAGCTCAGTTTGTGTTACTTCACCACTCCCAACTACAGATTTTGAGCTCAAAATTTAAGTTTGAGTGTAAACTTAAGAAAACATTTAATGAGATGCAAAACATACCGGCAAAAAATAGTTGTCCGTTACTCCAAAGTCTAAAGCGCCCTCTATCGGCATTTTTTAAAATTTATCTTTATAATTTAATTTCAAGAAAATGCCGACATAAAGAATAATTTTAGTGAAAACCGCAAATCAATCGACCGATTTTTCCGTTTTTTATGTTTATTTGAAATTTTGGTCCCTAAACTTTAATGGCGGCTATCTCCTTAGGAAAACGTTTTGGACCCTTGGTCTCCTATTTAATATTATTTGTCTTAATGTGTACTATCACCCCTCTTTTATTGTAAAAAAAATTTGGAATCACCCTGTATATATATATATGTATATATATAAACTTTTTTACGGGTGGTAGTTTTAGGGTCTAGGAGTCATGATCGGTGTAGATCTGCAAAAAATTTTCAGAAATTCCAACATAGGAGAGAATGCAATAGGTAGTATTTCATACGAAATCTACCTATTAAAGTTAAAAAAGTAATTATGTTTGCTTAAAAAACGTATAACGTTGTGCATCATTTGTGCATTATATTCAAGTGTATATTTTGTTTTCAAAAACATTTAGAATGAGAACTTTTCAATGATTGCATGAGTTACCATCAAGCCATCTATGAACGGGTGAAGAAATTCAAATGGCACATCATATATTATGGTATGTTCATTTTTTCATAATCTTGTATTTAGACGATATTTATGTATTAGAGTACTCATAAGGTTTATCTTAGATTGGAAATTTTCGGAAGACATGGTAATTAATATCAAATATCAGATTATCTATCAAATATTGGATGGAAAATGTCGAAATGTTTCCATTATCGTTAGTCGAGTAAGCTCTTAATAACATTTCTTTTTTATTATTTTCAAATCTAATGTTGCAATATTTTAATATGCATCTCTTGTTATAATATGAAATTTATACTATATATTTACATGTAAATTCTATAAAATAATCATTTTGATCTCTCATCAAAACAGAGAATATACACACCAAAATATTTTAAGATATGAAATTAAATATTATTTACAACATATAAAATAAAGTTAAAAGGGTAATTATGTTTCCTTAAAAAAGTTTGGCGTTGTGCATTGTATTCGCAATATAAATTTCAGTGTTTATTTTGTTTTCAAAAACGTTTAGAATGAGAACTTTTCAACGGTTGCATGAGTTACGATTAAACTATTTGCGAACGAGAGAAGAAATTCAAATGACACATCACATATTATGATAATTTCATTCTTACATTATCCTATATTTAGACGACTTTTATGTATTACAGTACTAATAGTGTTTATCATAGATTGAAAGTTTTTGGAAGACGTGGTAACTACTATTAAATATCAGATTATTTATCAAAAATTGAATGCAAAATGTCGAAATATTTCAATTCACGTTAGTCAAGTTCAATGCTTTAAATAACATTTCTTTTTTTATATTTTCAAATCTAATGTCGCAATGTTTTAATATGCATTTCTTGTTATAATGTGAAATTTATACTATAGAATTACATGTTTATAAAATAATCATTTTGATCTTCCATCAAAACAGAGAATATACACACCAAAATATATTAAGATAGGTAATTAAATATTAATGCTTTTTATGCAATTTCATTCAAAAATTTAAATTGAAACAAATTAAAACGTATAAAGCTTTTATTTCTAAACAAAAACGTAACTGGCTTTATTTTTTCAATATCATGAATTTTGAAAATATACAGGGTGATTAAAAAAAGTGGACAAAATGATATAACAAATCAAGCATACAACAAGGATAAAAAATCCACATAGGAACGTAGGGTCACAAACTATTTATTGAGTCACAAATACAGGGTGTTTCTTTCTAGCTACACCCGGTTTGAACGTAATAATTTCGAGGAAAAAAATATTGTAATGAAAATGCAATGATATGTACATTATTTTGTGTGAAATGTGATAAAATTACGAAAAGATATGGAAAAACATATTGCTCGAGCAATCGATGAATCCCTATAAACTGTATTATCACAGTTCAAAATGTGAGGTGCCAAGTGCATATTGTTGGTGCGTATAATGTAAACTTCTACCATTTTTGTTTGGTGTTATCACATTTAAAACAAAGGTGAGAATATCAGTTAAATGATATATTATAATATACTTCAGTATTCTAAAATTTATTACCGTCAACCCAAATTCAGTTAGGATGAAACACCCTGTATTTGTGACTGAATAAGTGGTTTGCGGCTCTATGTTCCTATGCGATTTTTTATCCTTGCCGTATGCCTCATTTGTCATATCAATTTGTCCACGTTTTTTTAATCCCCCTGTAATATTCGAATTAGGTAAATCAACTATAAAACTATTCAGATTTTTATAAATTTGAATAAATTGATAGTGTATAAATTACTGTTTTAAATAAATCATAAATCTATCTCATTTTTGATGCAATAAGCTAAATTAAGTTAGAAAATAAACATTTTATGTGTTTATAAAATGCGAAAATATCAAATTTTCATATGAAAGAATTAATTATGAATTAAATTCTTTCGCTTATTTTCAAATACTATGTTTCATATGTGGAACGTGCTTTATAAATTTTACATTAGTTTAATAATTTGTTAGTTTAAAAATTCAGTCCTAAATATGTTTCTGGAATTTCTCAATGCTTTATAATTTTTTACGTCTATACTAGATTAAAATTTTTTTAACTGATACTAATAGGCATATTGAACGTAAATTAAGACTTGATTGCTGTCTTTTAAATATATTTAAAGCATATATTTGAAAAAAAATAGAAATAAAGTAAATATAAAATAAAGTTAAAAATCTAATAATGTTTCCATAAAAAACGTATGGCGTTGTTTATCCTATTCGCATTACGCATTTAAGGTTTATTTTGAATATTTCAATAAAGAATTTTATTTTACTTGATAGGTGTAGTTAAAAATGAAAAACAAATATTGATATGTTTCGATTCCATCTTATAAGAACCATAATCATAATAAAATAAAATAAAAAATCTTTAATAACCGTGAAACGATTCGTATTTTTATTTTTATTTTATTATGATAATGGTTCTTACAAAATGGTGGCGGTAAGGATTTGGGGATGCATGTCTTTAAACCGAGTTGGCAAAATGACCTTTATTGGAAGTAATATGAATGCTGAACACTATATTAATACATTGCTAGATCATTTATCTAATAGTGTTCTGAAATTAGGAATTCCTAATTCATGTTATTTCCAACCGAATAATGATCCGAAACACACTGCATATATTACGAGGTTATGTTTGCTTTATAATGTAAAAAATCAATTGAAAACGCCACCAAAATCACCCGACCTCAATTCGATAGAAAATTTATGGCATATTTTGGATGTGAAAATAAGGAAAAAAAGAAAATTTCTAACATATCAGAACTTAAGCAAGCTCTTAGGGAAGAATGGCTACAAATCAGCATGTCAGAAATTAATAGAATCAATGTTCAAACGACTACAAGCTGTAATTGAAGTAAACGGTATGCATACTAAATATTAACACTGTTTTTATTGCTAGTGTGCAAACGTTTTTTTGGCAGTACAAATGCTACTTTTTTATGTTTTCATATATTAAATATAATTATTAAGTCAAATATTAAATAATAGGAATATGTTTATTTGTTTTGTAAATGTGTTGGTATTTTTAATTCTTAGTTACTTTTTATTTATTTATACATATGCTACAACAAATTTACTTGGTGTGCAAATATTTTTTTTGCTCACTGTATATTCAGAATATCACCTCAGGCAATTAATATTTTTAGCTTTTTCAATTTTCTCTTCTTAAGGGATGTCTTTTTTTTTAGTTTTTATAATATTTCAAATATCTTTGATTAATTTAATATTTTAAATTTTAACAATACTGACAAAGTAGTAAATTTTAACACTTTATATAAAATTAAGCGTAGATTTTAGAAATATTTTTAAAACTAAGAAAAAAGTAGACATGCTTAAAGGAGTAAACACTGAAAAAAAGAAGGTAAAAATATTAATCCCCTGAGGAGATATTTTGAAAATAAAAATGCAGTAAACGCTCATAGACGGGAAATTCGGAAAATGAATCTCCAGCAGCCTTACGGAGTAACACCGTTTTATAGGTAATGCCTAAAAGCTGAGTTTTTCCGTCGCAATGTACCGAATGAAACGCATTGAAATTGACTGTATATTACTCAATAGTATTACAGGTCTGGGAAAAAGTTTAACATCTCATGTTAATTTAAATTTTTAGAATTAAATTAAAAAAACAGTTATGTATCTCGAACTTGGACATAAATATCTGAAATAATGTGTGAATTTAATTCAATTAAAAAAGTTAAAAATTATTGCTTTTTTTCTGCACATCTTGTAATATGAACTAATGAAAAAAACTGCTAAGAATGTATTTGTTAAAAATATATAACCTTGCTAATAAATAAAATATGGAATCAATGTTTCGATCCAACTTCTGCAGCTGTCTTCAGAAAACTATGATGGTGAAATGACTAAAAGTTCGTAGATGAATGCACTGTAAAAAATGTCAGATGTTTCTTAATATATAAAAATGCACTATAATCAAAAACGAAAATATACAATAACCTCTTCTAACTCAACTAAGGTTTCTAAAACCGTTTTTTTTACCTTTAAAAATCCCAGAAAGCTATTTGTTTTCGAAATTTAAAGAAAAATTTATAAAAATTAATTTTTATTAGCTGCCCGTCCATTTCGGAAACGTTTCTAAGTAGCTTTTACCGTACAATAATCACTTTTCTCAAATCAAAATATCACTTTTTCGGATGCTACCAATTCATATGAAAATATTTTGATATTCAGAGAGCACGTTTAATAGACAAACATACAATATTAACAGTATTAACATTGATATGAATATTGACATTATTTTGCTACAATTGCATGCACAAAATCAGTTATGCAGCTGAAAATGCCCACACAACACACGTTATCTATAAGACGTCGACTTATAGTATGAATACGTCTATAATCTCCATAATGTTATTTAGATGTGCATATCAGTAAATAAACAGACGTCGATCTGACATTCCAATTTAGATTTCTATCAGACGTCTGTGACCTGCAACAGACGATCTGTGGCTTTCACTCTTTTAACATCTTATGGAAATCCTTTACTCCATGTCCTTAGGAAATACTCAAGACTGCATCCAATGGATTTGCGAATAACACGCATTATGCATCTCTTATGGTAAAAATACTCTTGCTTGGAGGTCTTATAGATGTAGTCTTGTAGACTATCTGGATGTAATCAACGTCTGGAGGAACTCAGAGAGATCACACATATTATTTCTAATAGACGTAAAAAGAGAGCATCGTGGATATTTTTAGATAACCTATAGATGTTTTGGCCGTCTTGTATTTACAGCTTCTAGATGACTTATAGATGAATGTGTGCTATGTGGGTGTTTACTTGAGAATTGATAGAATCCGAAAAAGTGATATTTTGATTTGAGAAAAGTGATTATTGTACTGTAAAAGCTACTTAGAAATGTTTCCGAAATGGACGGGCAGCTAATAAAAATTAATTTTTATAAATTCTTATTTAAATTCCGTAAACAAATAACTTTCTGGGATTTTTAGAGGTAAAGGAATGTTTTTCGAAACCTTAAGTGAGTTAGAAGAGATCAATGTATATTTTCGTTTTTGATTACAGTAGAATTTTATATATTCAGAATCATCTGACAGTTTTTACAGTGTGCTTCCTGCGCGAGAGATAATATATGTAATAAAATAAATCCGAAATGAATCAAATGTTTGAATGAGTTGCCGTCTACGCATGAGGTAAAATTAAAATATTGCAAATAGATACAGATTTTAAATTTTAGGGTGTTATGCGAGATTTTTGGTACATTATAGGATTATACGGTACCCTGGGGTAATAACGCCACGTTAAGGTTCTACCAATTTTTACGGCTCAGTTATAGTTTGTATTTTTCAAACAAATACATGATTTGATACAGCAACTCATTGACTATCTATATAAAAAAAATAATTTAACAGATATGTATTCATAAAATGTAATGGCGTGATTTCTTGACCAATGCTATTCAGCGTTATTACCCACCTAAATGGGTAATAACGCCATGTAAACAAAACTATGAAATAAGATGGAATAATTGCATATAGATTGCCCAATTCTAAAAATACACACTCTACAAACTTAGAAATTGACAAATTGCATTCTAAGATATTGAAAATGTTCAATTTTTTTGTGAAAGTGTAAGAAAAATAAAGTTGTGGTGTGGGGGGAGGGATGAGGCAAAAGAATACCAGACCGTGAGCTTCTTTTTGCTTAAAAAGGACCGCTTAAATATAATTATTAGAAACATTGCACAGTTTTAACTGTGTTTATTTGAATCAGTATTTAGGATGTAGCTCGGCCACTGTAGGGAATCAACCGGGATATTAAGCCAAGGATTGGCGTTATTACCCCGTTATAGTTATTGCGCTGTACATTTTAAATTACAAATTATCTCGAGAAGACATCCAAAATCTTCAACAACATTTTGAAAGTCCATGAAATGTACTACAAATTTATGTAATTAACAAAGTATTTCCGGATAAAAAAAATAGTCTTCACATCACAAAACGTATCTCGCAAATTTTAGATCAAGCGTTAATTTTAGTTGCTAGTAAAAACAATAAGACCTAAAAACGAAACAAATTAACTTGAAGCTATTTTTTGCGATTTATATGACTCAAAACCCTTCTGAGCAGAGCACATGGGTGTCATTTACCAGATTATTTCATAATTATGCAAAATATTAGCACTTGGCGTTATTACCCCGCCTGGCGTTATTACCCCAGGGTACCTTATAACTATTCAAAAGTTTATTTTCACGTGCAATGATTTCAACATATTCTCTAGTTTTACCTTTCGATGGGCTATTGCGCGAAAAACTATGATTTTTGCAAATAGATACAGATTTAAGATTTTATGGTGTTATGCCAGATATTTGGTATATTATAGGAATATATAAGTATTGAAAGGTTTATTACTTACCCATCATACGTAGTATAGGGTAAGTCTTGCAATCGTTTTGAAAATCGAAAAAAATTTTTTTGACGGATTTACACGTTTTGGACACTGGAGATTTCGAAGAAAATATTTTTAGAAAAAAAATTGCCGTCTGTATGTCTGTCAGTCTGTCTATCTGTAAACGCTCTATCTCACGAACAAATTGAGATAGAGACTTGAAATTTTGTATGTACTTAGTATGTAAGAATGGGACAAATCCTATTGAATATCAGCAACCTCGATTATCTGGAACTATTTTTTCCGGATACTCGAAAAATTCGTTCTGATGAAAGGTACATAAAAAATTTCGAATTTTTTTATTTCAAGAAATGCATGTAAAAGGCAATAAAAAAACACAAATTTGGCATAACGAACGAAATCGATCGGATTATTAGTTGTCGAGATATCTGTAATCCTGTTTTCCACATTCTTCGATTTTTCATGATCCTGTATTTCATTCAAATTTCAATTCAGAGGTGTATTTTAATTGAAAATGAGACGCTTAATCCGACGCAGCAAACTGTTAGTTAATATGATTATTATTTTTGGAGTTATAAGGAGGTTTCTTTTACGTAGTTTGGCACTTCTTGAGTAGTTTGGCGTTTTATATAATTTGTTGAAATTGGTGCATCAGCAATTCATCAATAGAGTATTACTATGTGTATTAACAACATTTAAATTTAGTTTTGGAATTGAAATATATTGTATAAATAGTTTTCACATTTTATTTTCATATGCATATAAATGATGGGTAAGTATTACGGTGGCCTAGTTTTCACGTGCAATGATTTCAACATATTCTCGAATTTCGCCTTTAGCACGGAAAACTATGATTTTTGCCTCTACAAACTTAATAGCCTCTTCCTAGTTTCGTGCAATAATCTACATAAAAGAAAATTGAGAAAAAGAAATCCACATAATAGAGAATTTAGAGAATACAGTCATCTCTTGCTAAATTGAACTCTTCGGGACTACAAGAAATGTTTGAATTATGTAAAGTATGAGAAGACAACATGTTTGAAGGATTATTATTAAAAATGAATTAATGTTATAGGATTTTATTTAATTTATTTCGACCGTAATCATAAGAATATCATTTAATATTAAATTTAAAGATTTAAATACATAAACTAATTAAGGAACCAGGAAAAAACACAATAGAAAAACGGTTGTAGGTCTCTTTGATAGACAGACGGGCATTAAGAAAGCGGGTATCAAATGAATGGGATTATATGTATACTAGCTTCAGAGCAATTCTGAAAAAAAATGAAAGAAATGTATCTTAAGGATCTGAAGTCCTTGGGAAAGTAAGTAAAAATGAAAAATCGGATTTCTCGGTAGTTTGAATTAAACGAAGGCAAGAGAAAATGAGTTCGAATAACTGATAATTCTTAATGTTATTCTGCCCTTTAATATTTCGGGACTTCATGTATTGTTCGAATTAAGCGAATATTCGATTTATCCGATTTCGCATTAACGAGAGTCGACTGTATGTTGAAATCATGGCATCATTCTGATGAGTAACATGTCTGTAGATGGCGTTTCCTTGTGTAACTGAAAACAGAATTGCATCTGTATATTTAAAGGGGTAGTCCGAATGGCTTTAATCTCTTTTACGGTATAGCATCTGTACAAATTTTAAATCACGTATAAAGTTGCAGAAAAAACTGTTCTACTTTTCCAATAACGGGCGGTTAGTCGTTTAAATCTGATTTTCAAATGTGTTACATTTTCTAAAATGCTCACGTAGGTTTTTTTTTCCTTTAGCTGATTAAACGGCGAAATTTTATTTAATTATTCTGGAGATTTTGTAAATTGTTTCCTAATCCATCTTGACATATAATTTTTCTTTCTAGTACACTTTACTGTGAAAACATATGATTCTGTCTCTTTGAGAAACAACATCCACGCATGACCCTTATATTTCTATGCGAATAATAGCGTATTTACCTCATGTTAATCTAAAACACATTTTGTAAATTTCACAGGAAAATATTTTAAAAACAAAATCATTTGTAAGGTAAAGGTCGCACATTATCTCTTTCTTTCTTTCTTTCTAACCGATGACCAGGCCCTTAGCTGCCGCGTTACCCCAGCTTAACCCGTTAGATACCTGGTATCGGGGCGGGTGACCACCTAATCGCCACATAGTGGCAATAAACCTGATAACTTCGCTTCACACGCCATCATATCTGCAGTACTTGCTTCTCATTTGAGCATACTTTGTCTTGTCGATTGCTTAGCGTTACATTCTGTTATTTGTACTCCAAATGGGTACTCAAGTTGGTCTCGTTATATAGAACTTTGAGCAGATGACGGGGACTGCATCTGGCAATGCACGTCTAGAGGTATAATTCACATGTAACTTGAAAGACTTTGCACGCACGTCGGATTTTACATTCACCAGACGCCATTAGTGTACATGCAGCATATGCCCCAGCCAATATTTAAGCATATTAACGCTTAAATATTGGCTGGGACATATTTAAGCACTTAATCGCATGGAGTGAGCACTTAATTTTTTTTTCCAAAATTGTCTAACCGCGTGAAGAATACTTTAATAAAATTGTCCTGTTACAGTGAAAATGTACGATAAGAAGTTTTTTAACGAGGAACCTAGATTTGAGGAACATGCGAGGTAGGTCACAAGGTGCGTTTCCTTCGGCAGTAAGGAAAAAAAGGGGGCGGTGAAAGGCTACGATTTAAGTTCTTCAGTTCAATAGGAAAAACAGAAATAAAAAAATAATCAAATAATCTTTAATCATAAAAAATGATAAAATGTATAAAGGAATCATGTACTTGTTAACTAATAATTGAAGAAAAACGACAGCGGCTACATTCTGACGAAAAGTTTAGCCATTTAATAAAATTTGCATTAACATAAAAAATAGTAAGATACAATTAGAATTCGTGAAATAAGTAATAAATAATAGCTGTTTTCATAATATGCACATAAAAATTATGATTAAAGTTTCGAAATTATACAATATACATTAAGTTATGTAATAATGTGTTTTCCAAAAAGCATAGGCAGTTGTATTTTTTTTAGTTTTACATTTATAAAAGTAACTAAAAATTTACTTTTAACTCTTCGGACTCCGGTGCCTCTTACACAAATTTTATTCGACGAGCACCACTTTTTTAAAAGAACTTTCCTTGAAGTAGATAATTTCAAAAATTCTCTCATTAAATAAGGAAAAATTTAGTTTTCTTTATTACTGGTGACAAAAACAAAATTTGGAAGGTAAGATGATGTTTTCGCAGAGGAGGTAACAGAGCGCCAAGGTTTACATTTTAAGTGTTTTATCACGATGCCTTATAACACCAAATGCACGTTGTTCTATTAATTTGACTAACGATTGCATTACACAAGGAGGTATTTCATACCACGTTTTCTCAAATGCAGTTTTTAAGTCATTTACACAAGTATATTGCTTTCCATTTTCATACTTTTTACGAGATGAGATCCTCCATATGTTCTCCACTAATAATGTACTATTGTTTGGCTTAAACCATGCTTTCATTGATGTGGAGGAATGATGAAATCCCCATCTTGTTGGAAAATGCGTTAGAAAATCTATAATTAGCAGTAATTTGGAACATAAAGTATCATGATAATCCTCTGATTTCATTTTTCGGCCCATAAATTCTAGAGATGTTTGGCCGTTGAAAGAAAACCTTCCCCAGGTCATTATGGATCCTCCGCCTTGCTGCCTACTGACACAGTTCTTGGGGTTTTTTCTTAGATCATACCAGTAAAATTTATAATTATCAAGGCTGATTAAATTCAATTTCTTTTCATTACTGAAATTGACAGAAATCTATTTTTCACCATATGACATATGCTTTCTAGTCCATTTTAGATGTGAATTTTTATGTATCTGCATTAAGCAACGTTTTGCTTTCATTCTCCTCTAAACAATATTTGTTCAAGTTTTAATTCTTCTGTGTACTGTACTTTTTGAAATTCTGGAAATTGATGCAATTTTACGCAAATTATTAACTTAATCCTTTTTAATAACATTTTATCACTTAATACTGATTTTTTTAGGCTTTCGGACTCGCTTTCTAATATTTCATGTTCTATTTGATCTCAAAACTCTATAAATACAGCTCAAGGATCTCTTTATTCTTCTCAATATTTGTACAGGATTTTGTCCTTGCGCTTTCGAGTGTAAAATCTTAATAGTTTCTTCTTTAGAAATTTCTTTAGAATGTAGCATTTATATCAGAAAATACAGGAAATACCTTTGCCGAATCACAAACAAATCAATACATTAAACTCATTTGATTCCACAAAATTTCAATAAATTATAATGCTAAAAATATAGTAGACAATATGTGAAGGAAAAAATAATTCTGCATTTACTTATGCAGGCAAATATAAAAATATTTTATTTTATTCTGTATATAAAAATGTAAAAGAAAGCATCGAATGCTGTATTGTGTATGCACTTTTGGGACAGTATATTATTTTGGAATTTAATGTATATTTTATAATTTCAAAAATTTGATCATAATTTATATGTGTATTATTTATTACCTATCTCACGAAATTTGATTCCGCCTTATTACCTTTTATTTCAATGCAAATTTTATTGATTGTCTGAACTTTTGGGATAAGGTATAGTACCAGATAAAAGCCAATGTTCCCCCCCCCCCGGATGCGCGCTGTAATATAGTTATTAAGAAGACTCTTTGCAACACCATACCAGAGTTACAACAGCTCGTATGAAGTTTTCCGGCGGCTGCTAATAAAAAACTTTATAAGTAAACAAGTAAATACTATTAGATATTTTATAAGATATTTTTATCGATATAAAATACTTGAAACTAGTGCAAATAGCGCCGCAACCTCCCAGTATATGGCTATAGAAATAGCTATGGAATGGTATGGCCCTGAAAAAGACCTCTTGATGAAAAGGAGGGTTTAAGAAATTCCTTTATAAATTCTAGTTTTATTGAATTATTTCATTACATTACGAACAGAATTGTTCTGCCCCAGAAAGGGTTAAAATAAACAGACTGCACATTTCTAATGACGACACGTTCTACCTTTTTAGAATGAAACGAAACTTTGTCATTAAAGAGATATGTTTTCCGTTTTTATAGTTCTGTAAATTCTAGTTAGTGTAAGTAAATTAATACACTGACTACAGATTTTTTTGTGATATCTGAGTTTTAAAATAGTAATAACTCATCCCTCTTCCGACAATCATTAATAAATTATTTTTCTTTGATAGTTCTCTCAAGTTTATACACCAGATATTATATTTCAATGTATGGATTTCATATAATATGTCGTCTTGTATGAGAAATAAATACATGATACCGGCCAAACCCGATTTTAGGCCAAACTACGTGCCTAGGCATACGTACGTATATACATACATACAGAAACTGCGGGCACATTAGCTCACACTCTTTGATAGCCTGATGAGATAAAAACTCATCAAATTACATTGGCCTAGGATAAACTAGATCAGCCTAGGACAAATTAGAAATTTGGCGCCAATGCGGTCTTTGGGTTCAATAAAATCATGCCAAATTGAATTCGTCTAGGATAAACTAGATCGGCCTAGGATAAATTAGTTCTGACCAAAGAGCAGCAGGCTAAACTACTTTACCCCATGAGCGTTAGGCTAAAATAGTTTGGCCTAAGAAAATCTAGTTCGTCCTATGGGCCTTAGGATAGACTAGTTTGGCCTAGGAACAAGTAGTTTATCCTATTGGCGTTAGGATCAAGCGGTTTGGCCTAGGAAAAACTAGTTTATTCTATGGGCGTTAGGATAAACTAGTTTGGCCTAAAATCGGGTTTGGCCGGTAATATATATAACTTGATAAAAATTCGTCTTAATTTTTTTTCAATAAAAACGAGAATTCTTTCCTGTCGCGACAATGTTAACCGAATTTGTGATTATATAAAACTATTCACTGAAGAATTCTGATTTAACGAAATTTTGTTTTAGTCATAACGGTATTTAAGAATTTTAATAAATCTTAAATATTTCTACGTATATCTCCGATAGAAAAATGAGAAATGAATTTAAAAGGATAACGAAGTTTTAATGTTATTATCATGCGTAATGCTTTAAAACATATTAGTTTATTTCTGCATGTGGCAATTTAGTTTCAGTCAAGTTTAATATGTCAGCAGTCAATTAACACATTCGCTGACGATCACGTGCCAGCCCGTGATATAGCGCCAACGTTAAGGGGCCACTCACGCGCGAGTGCGTGATGTGGGGTGATGTCCAATAGCCAGTCACGTGCTGGCTCAGGAAAATCTTTCACTGATTCTTTGTTATAAAAAGTAAATCGGCTTTTGGGAAAAACTCACTTCTACAGTGCGGTATTAAATATCATCACATCTTCACGTAAACGGCAGCGAATGTGTTAACACAGGCAAAAAATCAATACAAACGGTTAATTTGGCTAGATAAAAGTTAGGTATTTGGCTAGTTAAATTATGCAGATAAAAAAAGTATTTTTTTTTTTTTTTTTTTTTTTTTTTTTTTTTTTTTTTTTTTTTTTTTGCAGTTTTGAGAGTATTTCTTTCATTTTTTATTAACCATTTGCAGTAAATAAAATTTCGAATAAAATTCGTGAAACACTTTTATAAAAATACCTTTTGTCCTATGTATATTTAGTGCATACAATTTTTAAAAAATTTTCACAATTCTTTATCACAATATACAATAATTGAAGAGTAAGAAAATACGTAATATGAGAATCTATTGAATTTACTTATATCTTATGATAAATATTTAATAAAGCGTTTTCGTTTTTTATGTTTATCGCATTATCTCAACGACAATTGTTGTTACGTGTACTTTTGGTAAGAAATCTTTTGGGGATCCAGTAAGACATGAAATTTCACCTCCCGTTAGTCTGGTTATTCAGTTATCAGAAATTAATAATAAAACAGACAAGAAAATGCACTTTCAAAGAGATTCTTCTTCATCGGTGTATCAAAATTAATGTGTCCTTTAGTGATACAAAGGATAAATTTCATTTATACTTATGTTACAGATATTAAAGCCCTAAAATAAAATAATCTAAACACTCAAATGATAAAAAAAAGTGTGCGGTCTATGAAATTAAAATGTTATTGCAAATACGCCTACGACAGGCATGAGTACATCGAATACGGATGTATATGTTTTTCACTTCCGAACAACGCTTAATAAATTTTCGTTTAAAGTCACGATAGAGCAGAATATTTTAAAAATATATACGAGTTACTGATCCGTAGTTTAAAAAAACTGTTATTTTTAAAAGAAGTGCAAAGTTTGCGTTTACTATTGATTATGAATATAAAAACAATGTGAGTGATATTTCGAGAACAGAAAAAATATTCCCGGTTAATTTTGTGCTAATATTTCTTGTCCAAAAAATTTTTAATAAATTTTTGCGAGTATAAATTTTTGTATGACACATGGAGAATTATTTAGTAGAAGAAGTATTTTTTCCTCTACATTTAGAAATTACTGCAGGTGAATTTTCAACTATATTATGTATTTTCTTATTAAGTTAAAATTTAACACACTAAGTAGAATCCATTCAAATATATAAAACATATAAAGATCTAATTACAATAATACACTTTGTATAAATCACCATTAAACGGAAATAACAAATCAGGACGCGTTTTGAGTTACAACAATAACACCTCGTCATCAGCTGAACCAACACGTGTCCGTAAGGGGATAGAACTAGAGATTAGTTTTCTTTTATAGAAGCTTGTAAATAATATTAATGAACTTAGGAAGAACGTGTTAGCGTTTACACCTTAAAAGCAAATTAAGCCTATTCAAAAACCTAGCCCGAGTTAACCTAGCCTGAATTTATCTCTAACTCTGTCCCCTTATAGACACGTGTTGGTTCAGCTGTCGACGAGCTGTTATTGTTGTAACTCGAAGCGCGTCCTGATGTGTTATTTTCGTTTAATGGTGATTTATACTAAGTGTATTATTGTAATTAATAACTATCGCCAGTTTTATTGGCGTTATTTCGTTTTTATATAAACGATCTACTCAAAGTAATAGGAATACTTTTCCGGTTTTGGGAGTTAATTGTTAAAATCTTGTTTTCAAATGAGTAAAACGTTCTACAAGTTCTTTAAACAGGTATTTTTTATACTTTATTAAACAGCCACACCAGTATCCGATAGGTTCTTCTCTCGATGCTAGTAGGTTGGATGCGCTAGTTCTAACTCAATCGTGACCATCGGTCTAATCGTTCGGAGTTTTTTGGGATATTCATCGGACCTTGTATTTCCTTGAATAAATACAGGTTAGATTCATTTTGAGAGACCCCCACGTGGGGCACTCCCTCCGTCCTAATGGCCTATTTCCCTCATGTTGGTGAATGGACGTAAGAGACACAAACATCATTATTAAAAATGAATTTTTTTAGAAATATTCTGGCTGTTTGGGAAGTGTTTCATAATCTAAGCTTGATACATTTTTATTTTTCTTGTTTATTTACTTTTTTAATTTTCAGCTTGGAAATTAAAACTGTTACTTTAGAATTTTTAGTTAGTCTTCTATCAGGAGGAACTAATTATTATTATTGTAGAGTGAAATTTTCATGCAACACTCTTATTTTTGACTAGTGTACCATTGTGATTTTCAGATTTGTAAACGACGAATCAATGGTTTTAATTGAATTTTATTCCCGATTGTTAAAAACTGATATCATTAAGATAATAGATTTTTTTTTTAGGTTCGACGCCATTGCTATATTTTGAGACATCCGAGAAATTCTGCTGTTTTTTTATGATGAATTTCAATGAAGGCGTAAAAAAAAGGATAAGAGAATTTTAATAAACTAGGCGCCGTTGGTTACCAGTTTGGTCACTTTTAAATTTATACTAAACATTGCATCATAATACGTTATATTTTAATTTTACCAGTTCAATTGTATGCCAAATCAGAAAATTTTGCTAGAAAATAAAAAAATTGGTATTTTTATACTGGCGAGAAACAAAAGGTAATTCGCTAAGCAATCTTCCCGTGGCATTTTTTCCTATTTCCTTAATTTGATTTAAATATAATCCTTTCACTCGTGTAATTTATAATGCATAACTTTAATTTTAATTTAAAACGTTTAAAATTCATGACATGTATGTTTGTTTTTTAAGTAACAGAAAACTAAAAAAAATAATATTTATCAGAACTCCGTAATTGCAGCGAAAGAGAAAAGGTTTACCTTGGTCTAAATCCATATAAATCCTTCTAAATTACTTTTACACAGTAACCGATGACATGCATTTTATACAGATGTTGCCACTGAACATTTAACAAATAATCGTGATTTTTGCGCCACACGTTAGCGTAATATATATATAGATAATAAAAACACCATTTTGTTCTATGACCTTTTTGTCATCGTTTTGATAAATGGAAAACTCAATTTAAAAAAATCATTAGGTTTATTAGGTTAAGAATTTATCAATGTGCTGTTAGACAGTCTCTAAAAGCTAATTTCTAAGCTATTCAGAAAAAAAAATGCAGTAACGTGAATAGGAGAAAATTTTAATAAACTAGTTCTTGTGAATATGGATGATGACACAAATCATCCCAGCAATACTCACTAAGGCTTTGCGTTACATTCAATACAATGAAATGGTGAGCATTGTCTTATTACAACACAACACCTCAACGAATTGACAATTCTAGTTATTGTGCTTCGAATTTTCTTTCAAAGCTGCCATTTCGGAAGTATGTTTCTGAATTTATCCTCTTCTCATCTTTTCAAAAATACAAGTCCAATATGCGATCTAATTTTATTAAACGATTTTAAATATTTTTTGCGCTATTTCTGCATTTCAAAAGGTGTACTCTCTTAAAATGTCAGCCTAAAAATAACTCAAGTTAAGCCGAAATTCGCTCATCTCACATTTTGAAAGGCGGCTTCTCATAAAGAATTGAATTAACTCAAGTCAATGACTTGTTTTTAAGCAATTCAAATCAAGATGAATTATTTAAATAAGCAATCTAAATCAATATAAGTAAAGCATTTAAAAACAACTCATTCACGATTCAATAAATTACAGATCTTTCCTGAGAACACAAATCCACTCTTTCGTTTTAAAAGTGTAAATTAAGCACTATTAAATGTAATCTGAATATTTTTTTAACTTCTATTATTCGTCAGAATTCGAAAGTTCTGCTCATATTCTCCAGTAACCATTCCATAAAACATACATGCCATCTTGAGCAACGTTCAAGTGCAATGAGCTATTTAAAGATAGCAAAATGAGTAAATCTAATTCAAAGTCTATGGAAATCGCAAAAACTCATCCTGTGTACAAAATTCACTTACATTGAACTTCTATTCGAAAAGCGTTGAGCTTTATACTTTAATTTTCAAAAATCAGTCATAGTCCACTTTATCAAAAAATTAATGATGTATTGTCGTCACTTTCCAATGCCATAGAACTTCACACAGAGCAAAATAATTATTTTCAAGTCTAGTTTCCCATATATATATTTTTAATTGAGGTTACAAAGAACAATAATTTTGTTTAAATTAAGGTGAGGTATTTTGTTTTTGTTTCTTTGTTTGCCTTTTAGTAGTAAATCTTGTTTTCATGCCTTTTTTACTTAAAATTTTTTTTTTTTCATAATCAGAACTTAACTTTGATATTTATTCACAACTTAACTGGAATGACTAATAGCTTGAATTCGTTTGAATTAGAATGATAATTGAACAATATTTCTTAGCTAGCTGTAATAATTCGCAGACAGCGTTACACTATTTCAAAAAATTTTAAGTGCTGATGATTTTTTTTACATATGGTAGATGCTATAAATAACGAAAATGAAAATATGAGCCTGCTAGAATATCAGATGAAGGAAGCTCCATATAAGTATTTCATAGCTAACTATAATAATTTACAGTCAGCGTTACAATAAATATTTCAACAAACTTTAAATTCTGATGATTTTTTTCACATATGAAAGATATTATAAATAACGAAAATACGTGCCAGCTATAATTCTAGATGAAGGAAGCTCCATATAAATATTGCATATCACATTGCGATTTCAAAAGAATGGTTACCCTATTACTTAAGACGAACCTAAATTGGTGTAACATAAGCAATCGGGGAGCCCCATTCATTTAACATCGTATTGTTGCGTAAGGTATTGCTGTGATAACTCGCAAGCACGGCTGTGCATCTGCGTGATGCGTATTTCGTTAATTTAATATATTCCACATATTCTACATACCAGAATATTTGACGCTAAAATTAGTTTTAAAAAATGTGATGCTGCTACTTATAACATTTAATTAGCTTTAATTTAATTATCCTTACAGGAAACAATAGTGGTAAAATGAAATAAAAATATTAATTATGATAAAAAAATCTTTCTTGGTAGAAATGTATGCAGTTCATTTATCCTGAAACTTTTAATTTATTTGTGAAAAAAACGCATTAATAATTTTTTTTTAAATATTTTTCGTCTTTTAAACGTAGTTACCCTTTAATGAGCGCCTTTTTAAATAACACAGAACTTTTTAAAGCAATGACATATAAATGGGCATTTTATAAGAAAGATGAAAACAGCAAAACAGGTAATTTTAATAAGAGCAATAAATTAGATTTCAGTTGAAAAAGTAAAAAAAAAGGCAATTTATCCTTTTATAATTTGTCGAGTATTCGAATAGTTTTATTGTTATTTTAATGAAACAAAAATGCTTTCGCAGGTGTTTCACTCGAATAAAAGAAGTTTTATTTCCTTTTCATACTCACTTGTGATCTACGTTAATGTTTGTCAGTTGCCAAATAAAATAGAATTTTTGTATTTTTCTCTAATGACTTTAATGGCTTTCATTATTTAGGATTATATTTGCGTTTTAGAAAGCATGTGGTTTTGTAATAAAAAACAAAATGTATAAATTGATGGAAGAATAAATCAGAATTTCAAATCAAAAGAGAAAAATACTTCTGCATATCTAAAATTACGACAAAAGATCTTTTGAAAAAAAAGTTATGCTAAAAAAGATTAAAGTTGTTTGATAAAAGTTGATTAAGTTGTTTAAAAGATCAAAGTTCAATGAGTCAAATCACTGTATTAATACCAGTGTCATTATGGAAATTTAGACCTTGTTATTAAGCTCAAAATATACTGCAACGGATGCGTGCTCGTACTGGGGGTTGAATGCAGATATAACTCAGAACATAAGATAAAAAACCAGTTTATTTAAAACGGTTAAGGCTGAAGGGCAGTGGAGTAGTTCTGTAAATTTAATAACTGATAACAATATTAAAAGATTAAACTCATACTCACAGCTCCGGCACTAACTCAATCGGGGCACTTCAGATAACGGTTAGGGCTGAAGGGCAGTGGAGCAGCTCTGTAATTTTAATAACTGAAAACAATACTAAAAGATTAAATTCATACTCACAGCTCCGGCACTAACTCAATCGGGGCACTTCAGATTACTTCTCAGCTATATTTCAGCTAAGCTGCTAGATAAAACTTTATTAGACAGCCCGTGGCTGTATATATACTTTTTATTAACTTTGAAATGTTCAACGTAATTAATATTAACTCTTACCACCGGCCAACTTCTCGAATCGCCTTCCAAAACTCCTTGTCAACTCACTGAAGGCTCGATAATACTTGATACCATTCGCTCTAGATCAATCCCACTGCTTGTCGTCACCACCTAGCTAGTTTCTAGTCACTACTAGCTGGCTAACGCTGCTAGACACACTTCGCTAGACACCAGCGGGCATTCGCCGCTAGACTCACCACACACACTCAAACTCCAAGCTTTTATATGCTGCAAACTGAGATACTACAAACTTACATATTACTTCTAACCGCGACATAACTGTAGAAAACCGAGGAAGACACACACGCTCTAGAAAGTTAAAGTAAAAGAGAGGATAGATGTCCTTTCACGCTTACACATGTTAAATCATTGGTGTCAAGATCTCAAAAATGCTAGAGTGCCTTTATTACAAAGGTCACTCCCTCACAATACAAATAAATACTTAAAAGGTGTTGCAAAAATAGATATTATTTATTTATAGTTTGCCTTAGATCTTTCGAATGCCCTCGCATTCATTTTCAAAGGAACATAAAGAAATTGCAGTATTTTTATTTATTTATTTATTTTTTAATTTTTACGTTTTCTACTACTAATTAATTATCTTCTTTTATATTCCTTTAAAAATGAATGTGAAGGCATTTGAAAGATCTAAGGTAAACAATAAATAAATAATATATATTTTTGCAACACCTTTTAAGTACTTATTTGTATATTTTAAGATCAAAGTTGCAAACAATTTGAAGCTATGCCAGCAAGAAGGGTGTGATATCAATCTTTCCAGCTAAAATTATTTTATTACTTAGCATTTTCCATCAACAATTTAACATGTTTAAGTGGAGTTTATGTGTATATGTTTATAAAAAGACTTTATTCATTTACTAAATACATTATAGCGTGTTTTTACAAATTTCATTAAAAAAAAATATATGCAAAAATGACTTGGCTTTTTTCTTTTTTTTTTTTTTTTTCTTATCTATAAAATATTTTCTGATTCACTGTTTCTGCTTTCATCATAATTATCTATGTATTTTAAATCCTTATAATAATTTGAAACTATGTCACTTACTGAATAAAAAATTGTGTGATATCAAATTTTCAATTTAAACTATTGTATTATTTAACATTTTTCATTAAAAATGTATTATGTGTAAGTGTAATGTCTATAAATACGTTGATAGAAACACTTTCTCCTTTACTATAATATCATAACGTGTTTCTGAAAATTCCTTTTTTTTTAAATATTTATCAAGGGCTTCGCAGCCATCTTTCCATATTTCACTGATCTGTGAAATATTTTCTGTTGTCGCAGTGTACATTACCACAATTATCTATTTATTCTAAACCCTTTTAACAGTTATAAGCTACAGAGGCGGTCAAAAGTTTCCGGCCAGTTAGTTTCTTAAATTTATTTACCAAAAGCTTTCAGCAAAGAAGAAGCACAATTGCTTCAAAAGTTAGGAATATGTGAATGACCTCTAACCACGTGATCATTTTTATTGGATACTGAAGATGCTTCATACAAAGGGATAAAATTCGAAGTTCCGTGTGCAAAAGTTTCCGACCACTCATCATTCTTTATTCTTTTCTATCTGTAAACTGTTTTTTGGTTGTGTTTATGAATGAATCAACGTGTATAGCATAGTCTGAATTCAAAATTGAAAAGTTCAACAATTATTATGAAATATTATATAAATGAGTGATATAATAATATATAAATGAATAAATAAATATATAAATGAGTGATTAGTTTGCCGTTAAAGGCCAATCTTCTCGAGATAGTGCGGCAAAATTATCGATCGAAAAAATCGACCGTAAACGATCTTTAAAAACTATATAAAGATGGCCGTGGCCTTCAGGACTTTTAAAGGTCCGTAAGATCCCGGAAAATTACTATTCATGTGGGCAGAATTATCAGGAGAAAAACAATTGATAATCCGCATAAAAATTCCGCTGCAATATACTGCGATTTACGGAATGAAAATATTGCTGAAATAAGTCCGTATATCGTATCAACATGCTGACGTGATGCATAACTTTATGGAAGAGTCGGTGTTAAAATTTATTCAGAGTTAAAAAAAATACAGACGTACCCGATTGGTGTTTTCCAAAAAACACAATGTCTGGTCAAGTGAAAACCGGGAAAAAGTTCTATTTTTCCATCAATCGAATTCGAAACAGTTTTGGAAGTGATGGTAGACACAACGTCCGATGACTTAACAACAAAAGATATGGTTCGACCTGTGTTATTTCTACAATGAAGCATAGCGTAGGACACGTTATGCCGTGGGGAGTAGTTTCTTCAAAAAGTGTCGGTTCGTTATTTGAAATCCACAGCCAGGTGAATGATACAATGCATAAGGATATCTTGCAAGACTATTTTCTGCCTTATTAGAGAAAAAAAATTGGTCGCAACTGTTTTTCTTAACATGATAACGACATAAATAATGTTTGCAAACCTCGATAAGCAATTGTTTTCGCATAAAAAATTTCGTTTTTGAAATGATCAGCCCAAGCGCCCACCATGAATCCAATAGAAAATCTTTGAAAAGAAGTTGACAAAAGTCTGCGGAACTATAAATATTCCAACTCAGCCGAAATTTCGCCAAAATTGCAAGAAATGTGGGAAAAACTTACCATAGACGATCTTTAACCGTTGATTGTATGAATGTCACGTTGCTCAGCCGCCGTACTTATTAATATAGCTAATAAAATAGTAATACGATAAAATACTAATTGTAAATGTTGTTGATCACTGTAATTTTCTATTACAATACCACTTTTTTACAAACTTGTGAAGGTGGCCGGAAACTTTTGAGAACATGCGTTTTCCTTTATACTTAATTTTGTCAGTTAAATTTATTGTTATTTACACGAACTATAAGTACGTTCCTAACTATTATGTCAATAAAATGTATAAATATCACTTTGAGATTCCTCTTCATATGGGTATATTTACAAATTAACTGAAAAATTTTCGCCGGCCGGAAACTTTTGACCGCCACTGTATGTCACGCTAGAACATAGCGTATCGTATTACTCTAATAATATTGCTTAAATAAAAATTAACTATGAAAACATACATCGTTTCTTTTATTTGTGTAAATATCTATCAATCTAATATTAAATAACTTAATAGCTACTGTGTTGCAAAAAAAGCATTGTAATTATAAAATGCCATAACGGATGATTTGGCATATGATTAATGCTAATTCATATATTTTAAAGCATGCATATTTAAAAATCAATGCTTAATGTGTGATTTTTTTTAAATAATTTCAGTGGTCTGAGCTTGTAGTTTAATTAGATGTTTGTTTAATTTGTGTTATATATGTATATATTTATGTTATACTTAGTTAATGAGGAAGATTTTATTTTGAAACTGGCAGAATTCGAAATTTCTGTGTGCAAAAGTTTCCGGCCACTCATCATTCCTTAATTTTTTTTTTATAGGTTAAGTGTTTTTTAGTCGTGTTTGTAAATGAATTAAAGTGAAAAGCATAGTTTAAACACAAAAATGAAAAATTCAAGTATTATTGTTCGTAAATGAGTGAATAGTTTGTCGCTAAAGAGCCAATCTTCTCGAGATATTGCGACAAAGTTATCAATCGTGAACCGACTGTAAATGATATTTAAAAATTACATAAAGATGGTCATGGTCCTAAAAACCCCGGATTTTTTTTTCTTTTTCATAGAGAATTATTAGGGGAAAACAGTTAATGACCCGTATAACAGTGCCGTTGCAAGATCCGCGATTTACGGAATGAAAATATTGCTTAAACTAGCTAATCCGCCCGGCGTTGCCCGGGTCCGTATTAACAATATTAAACGACCTTGAAATTTGTATGATTTTATCATTAACTCGTTACATGCAGAAATGTATTGTCTGAAATACGTAGCCACTGACTGTGTGAAAAATCGGTTTTAAAAACAACTAATATTAAGCTCTAAAAATACTAAAAATGAGCAATGAAAAACGCAGGAGGGAATATGTATCCAACGATTGCATGATTTTCGTGTAAAAAAGTTGATATTTACCCGTCAAAATCACTGTTAAGTCACGTAACTAATTATTATTTTCACATACAAATCCCAAGTGAAATATTTTGAATTTCAAACTAATTATATCACTCTTAAATCCGACTATACCATGAATGAAATCGATACACGATGGTAGCTAAAAGGTTGGTATATAGTACTATAATTTCAGAGCTATTTAACAAAAGTAAGTGTTATTTTTAATCAAATCTTGCGTATAGGTTCACTCTGTGTATAAATTCCTAACCTTAAACTTTTATACCGTAACCAGAACCTGTCTGTAACCTAACAGCGACTTAACAGTACCCTACCGTAAATTAAATATAACAGAAATGTAACCTAGCCTAAATGTATTCACTTTATTGTAACATATCCTTATTTTAACCATAACATAAATGCAATTTAACTTTAACCTAACTTTAACCTAAATAATATAATAAAAAAACATTTCAAAAAATTATTATTTCTTCGTAAAATATGCTTCAGCTGTAATTCGTTTCTTTCAATTCGTTTTATTAACACAAAATTCCTTCCTCGTGCTTTTGTTTGAGACATTAAAATTTCAGCGATAAATGGTTTAATATTGCAAACCACGGAGTAAGACGCTTCTTATTCCGTGATGCAAACCTTTTTTCGCTTTACTTCGCCTCCACCTATCTTTTTCTCCATGGTGTACAGCAGCTGTGATTAAAAAAAAATCCTCATTTAAACTGACAGTTTGCCAGTCTATGAATTTTAAAGGTCTGTCCCAGCTTTTTTAATTATTTCTGCGAAAATTTTATGCAACCAATCAACCATAAGAAAATGAAATGGAAAAAAAGCGAAAAAAGGCGATATTTTATGAGAGTGAGCTTTGGAATTTAATTAATTACTCAGTTAATAAATAGAATTTTGAAATTCTGAGCTTCAGGTGCATCAGGAGAGACATTGGGCTACTCTCAAAAAAAATTTGAGCTTCGTACGTGCTGTAGATTTTGCACACAGACACACAGACACACACAGAGACAGACAGAGCGTTTTGCTCTTTTATTAGTATAGATAAGTCAGTCTATAAGTCAGTCTGCATTATCAAGATTGTGTCATAATGCATAACTTTATGGAAGAGTTGGAGTTAAAAAAATGTCAGAGGTAAAAAAAAATACAGACATACTCGACTGGCGTTTTCCAAGTAACAAAAAGTCTGGTCAAGTGAAAACTGGAAGAAAGTTCTATTTTTCCATGAATCGAATTTCAAACATTTTCGGGAGTGATTGTAGACACTACGTCTGATGACCTAACAGCAAAATATATTATTCTACATATGTTTTCCTATAATGAAGCATGGCGGAGGACACGTTATAATGTGGGGAGTATTTTCATCAAAAAGTGTTGGTCTGTTATTTAAAATCTGTGATAAGGTGAATGCTGCAATGTATAAGAATATCTTACAAGAATATTTGCTGCCTTATTAGAGGAAAAATTGTAGTAGCAACTATTTACATTAAAATGATAACGACTTTATGAATTTATGCAAGCTCGACAACCAATGGCATTTGCACAAAAAAATCCACTTTTGAAATGACCAGCCCAAACGCCCGAGATTCAAATAGAAAATCTATGAAAATAAGTTAGCAAACTTCTGCAGAACTATAAATATCAAACTCAGCCGAAATTTCCAAAAAATTGCAAGAAATGTGGAAAAAATGTACCTCAGACGATCTTTAACCGTTGAATGTAGGAATGTCACGAATGATTGTATGAAATTCGCCGCAGTACTTATTACTAAATCCATAAGGATGAAATACCAATTGTAAATGTTATTGATCATTTTAACTTTCTATTGCATTACCATTTTTTTCAAAACTTGCCAAGGTGGCCGGAAACTTTTTGAGAACATGCGTTTTCCTTTGTACTTAATTTTTTCAATTAAATTTATTAATATTTATATGTTATTCCATAAACAGTTTTCTAACTATTATGTCAATAAAAGCATCACTTTCATCCTCTTCATATAGGTATACTTACAAATTAACTTAAAAAGTTTTGCTGGCCGGAAACTTTTGATCGCCACTGTATATAAGAAGAGTAAACAATAGAATATAATAGAAGAGTGAACAATACAAGTAACTCGATTGACACCAATGTGGATAATATTTTATAAAGGACTTTTAAAATTAAAATTAAAAAATTATTAATATTTAAAAATAATTAATAGTGCATTCAATTCTTCAACTAAACTGCTTTCATGAAAAAAAAAAAAATCAAGATCATTTCAGTAGAATATTCAAGTACAATGACTGAAAAGACAACATTGTAGTTTCATTATAAAAGATGGAACCCGTCAAATATTTTATATAAAATGACTTAATTTATATTCCTAAAACATCTGATTTCTACTATTTAGTATTAAACAATATGTATAGAGAAGCATGCATATCATTTACTATAGCGAAATAATGCAGAAACCCAACAAAAGCGACATCATCATTTCAGCAAAACAAACTGATTATTGATTTATTTATATGCTTTTATTTTTATCTTCCTTTTGTTGTTATTTATAAGTAGTTTTGTAAGTAGAAATTGATGTACCATTTGTAAAGTAAGTTTAAAATAAAGTAAATATTATTTAATTGATATATAAAAATGAAATAAAAGCAAAATTCACCAGGATTTATAGCCAATGATATTCTTGAGATAGCAGGCTCTTGATATAGTTCCTTGATATAGTTTCTATGAGAAACTGCAACAAATTTATACAGTTATCTCTTATTTTCCCTTTCCTACTCACAGAAATGGAGTATTCCAGTTATCATTATTTGAGAAATAAAATTAAAAACTTAAAAAAAAATATCTCAAAAATAAATTAAAACACGGTTTTCAAACAAATTGCATTGAAAAAATATTCCCTACACGATGGCGCAAAGTTTCAAAATGTGCAATATCTAAAAGTATAAAAATATGCCGCAGCGAAAATTTCAAAACAGAAATTTCGTCGGCAAGTATTGTCATTCGCAAAATAACGTCAGCGTTATGTTTTTCCTTTGTAATATAGATTATGATCCCAAATTACGCAGGAAGGGTTAGTTAGTTTGAAATAAGCATTTTGCAGACTTTAGCATTTAAAATTAGATGTGGAGGATATATCATTTTAAAAACGAATTTACTTAACAATATAGAAAATTTTACATACATTAATGATATTTATGTATTAGATATCTTGTAATCATCATTTTTAAGGTTATTCACAAATTGGAAAAATTGCATTTTGTTTACAATATATATTGCTGAATTAATTATATGATTATATATTGATCTCTTTAGTTTTAACTATAGCAGTTATTTTTTTAAGTGGAGAAAAATATTTAAAAAAGTAAAAAAAATAAATAAACAAGATTATATAGCATTCTCAGATTTATTTGTGTAAATCCTTTCAATACAATTAAAAGCAATTAAAAGTCTGAATATTTTAAATTAACAGTAATACTCATTTTAAATTTAAAAGTTTAAACGCAGCATTGATAAATATACTATTAATTGAGTTGGCACAAATAAACTCAAATAATCTACCTTTAAAAAGTGCATTAACAAAACTTTAATATGTCAGTGAAAAAAAGTATGATTATCTCTTGCTTCCAATTAAATCAGAACGAAGACACTTTGTTCTCATTTTATTATCTATAAGTTATTAATTGGAAGTTTTGGACATAATAACTTTTATGAAATGAATTTGTGCGAAAATTAATTATAAGTCTTACTTTATTGTTATCTTCAAAGAAAATTCTTCTTCTTTTTTCAAATGTCGCCTGATGTTTCTTCTGCTGTAATCTAATTAAGAGCCGGTTACTTTCATCTGAAAATGAAAATACTTATTGACTCACGTTGAATTGAATTAAACTTTTAATCATTTTTAAACAAAGCATTCTTGAGTAAATCTTTTTAGCTGAATTAAATGAAACCAAAATTCAGCATGATTTAATTGTACAATAAATTAAATTAAAAACATTTCAACACAGCCTTAACGAACATACTATTTATTGAGTTTGCGTAAAACAAAACACTCCTCAAAATATATGTTTTAAAAAGCGACTTAAGGAGAGTTTAAAATACCAGGGAGGAAAAAAAATATTATGAATATCTCCTGTCCCAACTGACGTCAGAAATGAAGACTAATTAATTCTCGTTTGATTATCTATAAATTAATAATTTTACTTTCGGACATAACTTTGTATGAAGAGAGTTTGTCTGAAAATTAATTATAAGTCTTACTTTATTGTTATCTTCCCAGAAAATTCTTCTTTTATTTCAAATGTTGCCTGATATTTCTTCTGCGGCAATCTAATTAAGAGCCGGCTACTTTCATCTGAAAATGAAATTACTTATTGGCTCACGTCGAATTCAATTAAACTTTTAATCATTTTTAAACAAAGCATTAATATCATTTTCAAAACGTGAACGGAAAATTATTTTGGGTTTAATAAACCATGGAAAATTTGTCGTTTTAATTAATTAAACAATATTGTTGTTATGTATTTATTCCAAGATGATCAATTAAATTTAAATACGCGTGCAAACCGATTATATATATAGTACTTTGACAGATAGAAGCATTTAAACATATATTTTACTGTACATTATTTGCTAAAGAATGAAAATTTTTCCTAAGTGTGTAACTGTTTCAAAATCTAAAAAAAAATCGTCATCTAAAACAAATATTTTAGACGGATGAAACAAAATGCGAAGTTTAATTTATGTATTTTATTATGCTTTTAAATAAGTGATTGATTTTTGTTTTGAAACTGTTTAAACAGTGACAAATACAAAGTAGATTAGTTTTAATCGTTAACATTTCTAAATCATAATTTAATACGTCAAAAAAAAAAAAAAAAAAAAAAAAAAACACGATAAAAAAGAAATTGTGTGTCATTCTCTATATAATGTATTTGATTATATAGGGACTGGACCTCTATGTACATACATATTGCAATAAATTTCGACATTATAATCGCCATTCTTAATGAAAAATTATTATTTATTTTAACAAATATCCATAGAAAAAGAAAACAAAGAAAATTTACATTAATTATTTTGACTGTGATAAAATGCATATAATAATTAAAGACATTGGCACTGAATATTAAGTGAAATTATATTTTATCTCTTTGTAAATATCTATCTCTGTATAAAGTCTATCATATCTAATTCTAAATTTCATATACAGCTTTGATAATTACAAAATTATTTTAGAAATAAGTTTTATTACTACATTCACAGCAGTGCTAAATAGCTAATAGCTATGAAAATTGCAAACTACTAAAAGTACGGCTATACATAATTTAATTTATGTATATTTATAAAAAAAGTTTTATTTACATTTCCTTTTTCTGTCATAATTTCTATTTTAATAAATAATCTATTTTTCAGTATAAAAAACCTTATGAACTTTCAGGAGTAAAAAAAAACAACTAATTGGTGTATTCATAGCACCTTTTCTTTAATTATTGAATCATAAAGCCGTAATGTTAACTGATAATTGTGACGATCAGAAACAAATCATTATAGAATTTTGTTCATTTTTATTGTAATCGGTGTAGGTGGATATTAATGTAGTTTAAACTGACTGAAACGTTTTGAATTAACCATTATAGAAACGTAATATTTAGAAATTTCATAATTACTATTCGGATTATATTTACATTTTTAGCGTTCCCAAGGAAAAAGATAAATGGAAAGAAAGCATGGAAAATGCTTATTACTAAAAATGAAAGAGAACTTTTAAAACTATTAAATATTGGTTTACCTTGTATGCTGTTGATTCATAAGTTAACAATTTTACTTTGATGTGGCAAAACTGCTGATTCTGAACTGCTAAAATTTGCAGATTCTCTTAAAGCCTTATATTTATAATTATTTATTTGGAGTGATTTAATTGTAAATACTGCTTGGATTTAAAAGATTAAAATTAATTTCTGCTGTTTTTGAGCTACGAAAAATTCAGTACTTGGTAAAATAAAAGAAGAGTTGCAACGAATCCCACATACTGATACACACTATAACAAAAATTAATGTAACGTTACTAAATTGTTTCTAGGAAACAGATTCTTAGAACTTTTTATGCAACGGTAGCAACAGATATCCATGCAACAGAATCAGTTATGTCAATTTTTGCTATTACCGTTACATAAAAAGATCTATGATTCTCAGTTATCTGGAAAAGGTTAAGCAAATTTACAGAATATTTTTTACAGCTTAGTAGTAAAGACAGTTAACACCCTTTAAAAAAGACTTTATAAAATTACTGAACTTTTTCAAGGTATTTGGGGCTCATTTAACGTTTTATGTTACGCAAACACTAAAAAATCATGTTACAGAATCGTTTAATTTATTTTTGCTAGTACCATACATTAATTTGGATTTTTTTATAAGTTGACTGGTTACTTAATGTAGATACAAATACACTTTAAAAATAATCTTTAAAAATAAATAATAATAAAAGTTACTAATCAAACTGGCATTCGTAAAACTTTTTATGTGACGATAGTAGTAACAATTATGTCACAGAATCGGTGAATTTATTTTACCAGGTACCCTATAGTAATTTCCATTTTTTTATATGTTGGTCGGTTACTTAATGTAGAAGCACTACTTTAATTGTACGAAGCAATCCACACCCATACACCAGGCCGAGCACCCATAGATTAGCTCTACCTACTCGACATAGTCTTGTAATTTACAACCTGGATCAAGTAAGAAGACTTTCATCTGACTAAGCACTTCTAGAAGTAAAATTCAAAGGAATATGGAAGTCTTATCACCCTGTCTATAGAATAAGCTCAAAATTCATTGTTTCCAAAATGAAGCAAACTAATGAGAGACTGTATACAAATATAGTTGTATATGCCATATAGTGTATTCTATACTATATTAATACTAATCAATCGATAAATGGATACGGTTGTGTACAATATTGTTTGTCATATTTTCAGAAAAGAAGATTATTTTATATTCAGAACTCTGCAAATTATAAGCAAAAACTTGGAAAAATTTGGGACCGTTTTTATACCTTAATTTCTCTACGAGTATACATGCTATCAATACAAAATAAACACAGTTTATTACAATAAGCCGCTTAATCATAATCTTCAATTTGAACGCTTTTCCTACTTTGGATTTTACAGAATTATCCAAAAGATGTAGGCTCTTTTTCAATTTGTTGATTATCCACTATGGAACTTAGGGAAAAAAATCTTCATGACCTGTACTATTACATTAATTATAAATAGAAGTTTTCATATACGTCCATTAAAAACATTTCAAAAATATGCATTAAAGTATTTAATTGCTATAAAGGACGTTAAATACTAATAAAAACATTAAAAGATCTTAATAATTTTACATGTTTCGATTGAATTTACTCAATCATCATCAGAAAAAAAAGAAAATACAAATAAACACAAAGATGGAAAATGACAATAAGCTATTACAAATGAAATTAAAAAAATTTAAAAAAAAAAAAAAAAAAAAAAAAAAAATTAAATTTCATTTGTAATAGCTTATTGTCATTTTCCATCTTTGTGTTTATTTGTATTTTCTTTTTTTCTGATGATGATTGAGTAAATACAATCGAAACATGTAAAATTATTAAGATCTTTTAATGTTTTTATTAGTATTTAACGTCCTTTATAGCAATTACATACTTTAATGCATATTTTTGAAACTGTACTATTACGTTTATACACATAAAGTTTCAGGATAATATCTCGTGTATTTTTCTTGATATTTAAAAAAATATCTAAAATTGCAAGTGGCTGGTCATCTTTGGCCATATGGGATATATAAAATTGAAATAAATTGTATATACCGTATAAAACTTTTTATTGAAGTACTACATTTTTTATGTTAGACATTTTACATAATTCACGGTAAAATCTTTAATTGCTGAATTTCAGAAATGAGATATTCTTATTACAACTTATATAGAGGAGAGGGGGGCACGTTTGAACTGGGGGCACCTTTGAACATTCTAAATATTTACCTTGAAATAAATTATTTTAAAAAAATGTATGGCAAACATTACTACTGCCTCCATGCAATAAATATATAAAGTTGCACCATTTTGCATGAACAATACTGTCTGGGGAAGGGATGTATATTTTTCTCCCCCTTGAATATAAACTTAAGAAAATAAAATTGTAAGATTTTTAGGTTACAGTTTTGCATCCCTAAAACTTTAACTTATTGTTCAATACTTAAACAAAGTCGTTAGCTTTAGTTTTAAGTTTGTTTTATCCAAATTCTTCAGCCGAGTTGTGTAAACCGTTATAATGTTGAAGTTCATGTGATGGGGCACCTTTGAACAGAAAGACTGGGGCACCATTGAACAGTGAAAAAATACCGAATAAACTGTTGATAAGCAATAATTAACATAAAGCAATAATAAACATTTAAAACTACGAAGTAAATAGTTGTTAATGTATCGAAATATTATTATTTCTGTTTTTTTATATATAAAGAGCTTGATTAAGAATATCAAAGAACACGGACTATTAACAATTCTCCTTACTGCACACTTAGATACCAACCTCTGGATATATCAGTGATGGTAAGTTTCAAATCTAAATTCATGGTTGGCATTCATTTATTGGATAATTGCAAATCCTGGAAACATAATAATGATTCATGTTTAGCAGGTTTGTCTAAACTTTCACTCTTTCCAAGCATTCTTCCTGGTTTTTATAATGGATAAAACGGATATTATATCAGATTTCTCCATAAAAAGAGTGTATGAAAAATTTTAATTTTCCAGAAGCATCAGACATCTCATTGGTGTATTTCAGGGATATTGTAAAAGCGTTTTTACAACCAAACACAATTGGAGGGACACTGTGTGTTTTTTCAACAATGTGTTTTGATTATAACTTTTATGGATTTAAGTTTGGTTAAATAATAAAAAAAAATAGAAATTCCAATGTAATGTAGTTGTTTAATTTTATTCTTATTACTTTATACTTCTGAAACATATGCAGGCTTTCTATAAAAACTCTCAATATTAGGTAGATTTTGTATGAAATACTACCTATTGCAATCGCACCAGTTTATATATATATATATATATATATATATATATCTCACTTTTTTATGGACACGATAACTTCTATAATTCTTCTCCAATCTCCACCAAACTGGTACATAAAATCAAAGGGGTTAAAATCTCGGCTAAGTTCGTTAATGGGCAAAATCGGACCAAGGGGGTCGGAATAGGGGCCGTTTTTGTGAAAACCGAAAAAACGCCATAACTTCTTAATTAAAGTAGATATCGAATCGGTTTAAAGTTTATATTATTTCTTAAAAATGGGCCAAAAGTATATGCATGACAGATTTTTGATAAATTTAGAAGTGGGCTCAAAGGGCGAAAAAAACAGGGATTTTGAGAGAAAAAAATTCATAACTTCGTCAATTTTTAAGATATCAAGTCCAACTAAATTTTTTGTAAATGTTCTTAAAATTATCTAAAACTTTTGTATTTAGAAGTTTTTGATAGGACCAACTTTTACGGATGAAAAAAATTAAAAACGAAAAGAAAAAGGGCGCTGAAAAAAGATAAAAATCCATAACTCCGTCAATTTTTAAGATATCAAATCTGATTAAATTTATTTTACATCTATTTAAAAAAATCTACAACTTTTATATTGACAAGTTTTTCATAGGGCCAATTCGTATAGCAAAAAGAAATTAAACAAAAATAGGAGTTGGAGAAAAAACCTCAAATCCAAACTGCTTATAATCTGACTCATTTTTAGCACTTTCCAACAAAGTTGAAAAGTGCTTATGCATTCGGTTTGTCTGGCCGTCTGTCCGTCTGTCCGTCTGTCCGTCTGTCCGTCCTCTAACTCCCGTAAATATACTCGGATTGCTATGAAAATTTTATACGTTATTGATGTTTACCCTAGCACGAACCCTATTGAAAATAAAGTATCTACCGTGATTAGTTTATCTACAGGGCGAATCAAAAGTTTCCCATTACATTACGGCCTATGGGGAAAAATCGTTAATATACTCGGATTGCCATGAAATTTTAGGACGTTATTGAGGTTTACCCTAGCACGAACCCTATTGAAAATGAAATATCTACCATGATCGGTTTATCTACAGGGCGAATCAAAAGTTTCCCATTACATTACGGCCTATGGGGAAAAATCGTTAATATGCTCCGATTGCCATGAAATTTTAGGACGTTATTGACGTTTACCCTAGCACAAGTCCTATCGAAAATGAAGTTTCTACCATGATTAGTTTATCTACAGGGCGAATCAAAAGTTTCCCATTACATTACGGCCTATGGGGAAAAATCGTTAATATACTCGGATTGCCATGAAATTTTAGGACGTTATTGACGTTTACCCTAGCACAAGTCCTATCGAAAATGAAGTTTCTACCATGATTAGTTTATCTACAGGGCGAATCAAAAGTTTCCCATTACATATTTTAAATATATTAAGCTTTTTCATGTATAATAAAATTGATATATGTCTCTGAAGCTTAATATAAATTATACGCTACTGTCTTGCATAATATGAAGTACATAGCATTTGCAGGGCCATACAAAAGATTTCAAATAGTATATTTTTTCCGAAGTACCGTATATGTGTCCGATGATGGCTGATGGAGGGATGAAATGCATTTTAATTATGATATGCGCGTTTTTATTTCGCTAAATATATCCACATTATATGGTGTGTATAAATGTATAGTTGATATACAGGGCTACCCATAAAGAGCTCACCAACGTTACTGAATATGAGCGTAAATTATTTAAACGTGGTTCTTAAATAAGCTATGCCTTTTTACGCTGAGCTTCATTCAATTTACTGAGAAAGAGAAATGTTTGCAGAATATAGATAAAAGGATATACAGGGCCACGCAAAAATTCGGTACATGGACGCGTATGAATGATGATTTATGAGAATGTGATTTCAGTTGTTTTAAAAGTGTTTTAGTTTACAATAAACATTAGCCTGATGCTGACGTGTAATAAAGGTACAATGTAAACTACAGGGCTGAACAAAAGTATTCAAGTATGTTTCCATCTAATAGTATGAATTGCTGAAAAAGAAATGTCAAGCTACTGGGTATTTTCTTGCTAAACTAAATTTTCCCATTATATCAACTGACATATGAAATACAGGGCTATTCAAAAGTATTGAAATACATATTTGGGTATATTTGGCTATACACTATTATTTCCCTAAATAACAAAGTTTTGTTAAAGATTTCATTAAGTGTTGGAAAGTGCTTCATAATCTATGCTTAACGCATGATTTTTCATACTTGTTAAATTCATTTTTGATTTTAAACGCATCCAAATGGTAGATCCTCTTATTTAGAAACTGTATAAAGTGACGCATTGGTCAATTTTCTGTTAAAGATAGAATATATTTCAAAAAAGGCTACCAAAAAGGGTATTTTGAACAGAATTTCCCAAAGTCATCTGGACTGAAAATTTAAGGAAGTATTCAAATAAGAAATTCCGTTTTTTCTGACTCGTTTTTAAATCCATTTTTGTTCTCAAACGCATCCAATTTATAGATCCTCTTATTTATTAACTATATAATGTGATGCATTGGTCAGTTTTTTGATAAAGACGGAATATATTTCAAAAAAGGCTACCAAAAACGGTATTTTGAACAGAATTTTCCGAAATCATCGTGACTGAAATTTTAAGGAAGTGGGCATTTGAGCAAAATGGGCATTCAAAATGGGCATTTGAGCTGAATTTCTCTTAAGATGATTCTGATAAAACCAGTTTTTGGAGAAAAATGAAATTAAAAATTTTTCATAAACAGCCAAATGAAGTTATTAAACTGGGTTTATCTCTAATCATATATATATATATATATATATATATATATATATATATATATATATATATATATATATATATATATATATGTATTTGTTGAAATGGGCTCTCTTCGAAATCTACCTCCGCCTATAGGCCCAGCCGACAGGGATTTTTTTTACATTTTATTCATTTGTTCAAAGGTACCCTATACATATTCAAATGTACCTCTACATGCGGCAGGTTTGAACAGAAATCTTTCAGATATTAAAATCCTCACAACTTATTTAATTTAATTGGAATTTTTTTTTATTTCTGGTTTATATGATGAAGAAATGCATTGTTTTTATTATGTAATATTTAAAGCACAATAAATATAATTCTAGTAAGAAATGTATTGATTTTCTAAAAAAAATGTTCAAACGTGTCCCCTTCCCCCCTACTTTTAAATCTACTTGTTGTAATCTAATAAAAGTTTAGTTGTTCAGTTATCATACTTTTATTGATAAAGGTTAATTATTTAAGAAATATTTTCAAGATTTATCTGAAATAACAAACAAGAAATCCAAACATGGTTTGCAAAATGATCAGTTGGGTAATAATATGCGAAATTTTACCTGTCTTTAAGTAACAAAAACATGAAAAATTCAGAATATTCTTTACCAATATCATTCACTTTTGTGTTATTTATGATTCTTGATAATGGTGTAAGATAGTTAAATATTTACTAATCTATCGTATTACGAACAAAATTGAAAGTAATAAAAAAGTATGTCGCAACACGTTGCCAAAGATTTAATATAAAATACACCTAAAAATATTTGCAAATTTTATAATGTCTGATAAATGAAGCGTTGCAAGAATTCTAAATTAAATGCTTAAAAATAAATAACAACAGAACTCTCAAATAAAATTTCTAATAAATTCTATTATATTGCAAAACCAACAACAACAAAACAAAAAAAAAATATTTAATAAACACATATCATATGAGAATTGAAATAAAAGTATAAATACATTTTAATATTTTCTGACTCTCAGTTTATTTTCCTGTTTGTAAAAAAGAAAAGAAAAATAATATCAACGTAAATAAATGCTTATTTCATGCTTTATTTGTAAATAGTGTATGTGTGTTAGTGTTCTAAATGTAAGTGCTGTCTTTCAAGAAATAAAAAGTATTTAAAGTAGACAGTAACCCCGAGATTACTATATTAAGATAAGTGATGCTCTTCTCTCTTCTTGTAAATTTGTAAGACGAATCGTTACAGCGTATAATAATTGTATTTTTGGATAATCTTTAAATATATCATGAAAAATTTCTACATTAAATATTCAATTACAAAAATTGAAAAACAGCTCAGGATTGTAGATAATTTAATTAATTATTTTTTACCTAACGTTAATAAATAAATAGATTAATTAGCTAATTTAGGGCTTATTAGCTTTTTTAAGGAAACTTAATCATTGTAATACTTGTCAGAACATTTGAAATTATTTTCTAAAAGCAACTATTTTTCACTAAACATTGCATAAAACAAATCAAACAAATTATTTTCAATAATAAGTTTAATAAATTATCAGGGTAATATAACTTTCATGTAGTATTATTTTATGTGGCTTTGGTTTATGTTTTCAATTTTTTAAAATTTCGACATGTATTTTCTTTATAGATTATTTTACTATAACAAACAAATTATTTCACCCAAAACAATTCACAATTTAAAAAGTAAAATATTTCTCTTCAATCGAGTTAGTGAAAAGATTCATTATGTAAACTAAACCATTTTAAAATTTAATTTATTCAAAGATTTTAGCTATAGAATTTTCCTCTAATATTCAGGCACCAATTAAACAACTGATTCAGCATATGAGTGTATTATTTTTAACCAAATTTTTGAATAAATTTAATCAAGATAATCTTTTTAAATGTTTGATAAATATTATTTTTATTTGATACTTAATATTTTAAACAGATGTTGCATTTTGTTTCAAAAGTTATAACACTGTTATTAAAAGCCTGCTTTATATATTTGCGAAATAATTTTCGTCTTACTGCATTAAGGCTATAATGATTTTTTTATGGATTTCTAAATGAATGAAAATAGACAATAAAAATTAATGAATATATATTGAAAAAAGTTAATAAGAAATTTTAAAAAAAACTACAAATAATTGTAAATAAATGGTTTCGATAGCATTTGGAATTTTAATACATTTAATTAAATTTTCATTTATTTAGATATTTTCACATTATGCATTGTAACTTTTGTTTATGCGTACAAGATTTCAATATACATTTTTATTCAGATGAATTGAAGGGGGTTTTTCCCTATAACAATCAATTGCTTTACGATAATAATTCATAATGGGATTCAACTAAAAATATTTCCCTTCAATTGATTTAGTGTAAAAATTCATTCAATATGTACAACTCTTTCTTAAATTAAATTTTACAAAGATTCCAGCTATTTTACTTCCAGTCAATATTGATGCGCCAACTAGATTTATTATTCTTGGCATTTATACATTTTTCTTGATCAAATATCTTAGGAAAATTAATTAAAAGAAGCTTTTCAAAAGTTTATGACAACATTTTAAACAGTTCGAGCATTCTGTTTAGAAGTGATTACGGGTCTTTTTCATACATTGCGATATGATTTTTTAACAATTATATTATAAATCTTTTGGTTTATTTAGGGAAACTTAAATTAATGAAAATAGAGAATATTAAACAATGATTTTATATATAAGAATTCTGGTATATAAAAAAAAATAATTTACAAATCATCGTTAATAACCGTTTTCGATAACATTTAGGATTTTATTTGAATTAATTAATAAATAGATATATTTAAATATTTCAAAATATGCATTCTTAGTAAGTAGGTTTATGAACATATGATCTTCTGCTTCCTAGATTTTTCCTATGACTAAATATTTATTGCATCCAGAACAATTCACAATGCGATTCAACTAAAACTATTTCTCCTGAATAGAAAATCATTAAATAAACTAAAATCTTTCTTAAAATAAAATTTTCAAAGACTTCAGGTCTTTTACTTTCAATTAATATTGATGCCCCAACTAGACTAATAATTATGCACATGATTGTATTCTTCTTAAACAAATATTTGTGGACATTTAGTAAAAAGGAGCTTTTGAAAAGTTTAAGTCAACATTTTTAAGACTTTGAGCATTCTATTCCAAAATGAGTCTATATATTTGCGAAATGATTTTTATCCCATTCCATTAGGAATCCTTTGATTTATTTATAGATTTTTAAATGGAAGAAAATAGAGAATAAAACATAATGAATCTATTTTAAAAAATCTAATACGGAATATAATAATTTTCAAATGATAGTAAATAAATATTTTAGATAGCATTTGGCATAGTAATCAATTTAATTAATAATTGCATCTGTTTAAATATTTTAACATTGTGCACTGTAACTGTTCTTTATGCGCAAAAGATATCGACACATATTTTTTTTATTAACAGGAAATTTATGTTTCGAGGGTGTTTTCCTATAAAATACTATTTGATTCATCTAGAATAATTCACAATGGGATTCAACTGACACTATTTCTGTTCAACAAACTTCAGTTAACGTAAAGATTCATTAAATAAACTAATCGCTTTATAAAGTAAAATTTTACTTTCAGTTAATATTGATGCGCAAACTTGACTAATAATTCTGCGCATACGTGCATTCCTCTTAATCAAATATTTGAGGAAAGTTTATCGAGAAAAGTGTTATAAAAATTTGAGATAACATTTTAAAGAGTTCGAGTAACATGTTTCAAAAGTGATTATGGAACTTCTTTATTCATTTGCAAAATGATTTTTATACCATTGTATTAAGTAACCTTTGGTTTATTTATGGACATTTAAATGAATTAACTAACTGTTCTTTATGCGCAAAAGATATCGACACATATTTTCTTTATTAACAGGAAATTTATGTTTCGAGAGTTTTTTCCTACAAAATACTATTTGATTCATCTAGACTAATTCACAATGGGATCCAACTAAAACTATTTCTGTTCAACAAACTTCAGTTAACGTAAAGATTCATTAAATAAACTAATCGCTTTATAAAGTAAAATTTTACTTTCAGTTAATATTGATGCGCAAACTTGACTAATAAATTTGCGCATACGTGCATTCCTCTTAATCAAATATTTAAGGAAAGTTTATCGAGAAAAGTGTTATAAAAATTTGAGATAACATTTTAAAGAGTTCGAGTAACATGTTTCAAAAGTGATTATGGAACTTCTTTATTCATTTGCAAAATGATTTTTATACCATTGTATTAAGTAACCTTTCGTTTATTTATGGACATTTAAATGAATTAACTAACTGTTATTTATGCGCAAAAGATATCGACACATATTTTCTTTATTAACAGGAAATTTATGTTTCGAGAGTTTTTTCCTACAAAATACTATTTGATTCATCTAGACTAATTCACAATGGGATCCAACTAAAACTATTTCTGTTCAACAAACTTCAGTTAACGTAAAGATTCATTAAATAAACTAATCGCTTTATAAAGTAAAATTTTACTTTCAGTTAATATTGATGCGCAAACTTGACTAATAAATTTGCGCATACGTGCATTCCTCTTAATCAAATATTTAAGGAAAGTTTATCGAGAAAAGTGTTATAAAAATTTGAGATAACATTTTAAAGAGTTCGAGTAACATGTTTCAAAAGTGATTATGGAACTTCTTTATTCATTTGCAAAATGATTTTTATACCATTGTATTAAGTAACCTTTGGTTTATTTATGGACATTTAAATGAATTAACTAACTGTTCTTTATGCGCAAAAGATATCGACACATATTTTCTTTATTAACAGGAAATTTATGTTTCGAGAGTTTTTTCCTACAAAATACTATTTGATTCATCTAGACTAATTCACAATGGGATCCAACTAAAACTATTTCTGTTCAACAAACTTCAGTTAACGTAAAGATTCATTAAATAAACTAATCGCTTTATAAAGTAAAATTTTACTTTCAGTTAATATTGATGCGCAAACTTGACTAATAATTCTGCGCATACGTGCATTCCTCTTAATCAAATATTTAAGGAAAGTTTATCGAGAAAAGTGTTATAAAAATTTGAGATAACATTTTAAAGAGTTCGAGTAACATGTTTCAAAAGTGATTATGGAACTTCTTTATTCATTTGCAAAATGATTTTTATACCATTGTATTAAGTAACCTTTGGTTTATTTATGGACATTTAAATGAATTAACTAACTGTTCTTTATGCGCAAAAGATATCGACACATATTTTCTTTATTAACAGGAAATTTATGTTTCGAGAGTTTTTTCCTACAAAATACTATTTGATTCATCTAGACTAATTCACAATGGGATCCAACTAAAACTATTTCTGTTCAACAAACTTCAGTTAACGTAAAGATTCATTAAATAAACTAATCGCTTTATAAAGTAAAATTTTACTTTCAGTTAATATTGATGCGCAAACTTGACTAATAAATTTGCGCATACGTGCATTCCTCTTAATCAAATATTTAAGGAAAGTTTATCGAGAAAAGTGTTATAAAAATTTGAGATAACATTTTAAAGAGTTCGAGTAACATGTTTCAAAAGTGATTATGGAACTTCTTTATTCATTTGCAAAATGATTTTTATACCATTGTATTAAGTAACCTTTGGTTTATTTATGGACATTTAAATGAATTAACTAACTGTTCTTTATGCGCAAAAGATATCGACACATATTTTCTTTATTAACAGGAAATTTATGTTTCGAGAGTTTTTTCCTACAAAATACTATTTGATTCATCTAGACTAATTCACAATGGGATCCAACTAAAACTATTTCTGTTCAACAAACTTCAGTTAACGTAAAGATTCATTAAATAAACTAATCGCTTTATAAAGTAAAATTTTACTTTCAGTTAATATTGATGCGCAAACTTGACTAATAAATTTGCGCATACGTGCATTCCTCTTAATCAAATATTTAAGGAAAGTTTATCGAGAAAAGTGTTATAAAAATTTGAGATAACATTTTAAAGAGTTCGAGTAACATGTTTCAAAAGTGATTATGGAACTTCTTTATTCATTTGCAAAATGATTTTTATACCATTGTATTAAGTAACCTTTGGTTTATTTATGGACATTTAAATGAATTAACTAACTGTTCTTTATGCGCAAAAGATATCGACACATATTTTCTTTATTAACAGGAAATTTATGTTTCGAGAGTTTTTTCCTACAAAATACTATTTGATTCATCTAGACTAATTCACAATGGGATCCAACTAAAACTATTTCTGTTCAACAAACTTCAGTTAACGTAAAGATTCATTAAATAAACTAATCGCTTTATAAAGTAAAATTTTACTTTCAGTTAATATTGATGCGCAAACTTGACTAATAATTCTGCGCATACGTGCATTCCTCTTAATCAAATATTTAAGGAAAGTTTATCGAGAAAAGTGTTATAAAAATTTGAGATAACATTTTAAAGAGTTCGAGTAACATGTTTCAAAAGTGATTATGGAACTTCTTTATTCATTTGCAAAATGATTTTTATACCATTGTATTAAGTAACCTTTGGTTTATTTATGGACATTTAAATGAATTAACTAACTGTTCTTTATGCGCAAAAGATATCGACACATATTTTCTTTATTAACAGGAAATTTATGTTTCGAGAGTTTTTTCCTACAAAATACTATTTGATTCATCTAGACTAATTCACAATGGGATCCAACTAAAACTATTTCTGTTCAACAAACTTCAGTTAACGTAAAGATTCATTAAATAAACTAATCGCTTTATAAAGTAAAATTTTACTTTCAGTTAATATTGATGCGCAAACTTGACTAATAAATTTGCGCATACGTGCATTCCTCTTAATCAAATATTTAAGGAAAGTTTATCGAGAAAAGTGTTATAAAAATTTGAGATAACATTTTAAAGAGTTCGAGTAACATGTTTCAAAAGTGATTATGGAACTTCTTTATTCATTTGCAAAATGATTTTTATACCATTGTATTAAGTAACCTTTGGTTTATTTATGGACATTTAAATGAATTAACTAACTGTTCTTTATGCGCAAAAGATATCGACACATATTTTCTTTATTAACAGGAAATTTATGTTTCGAGAGTTTTTTCCTACAAAATACTATTTGATTCATCTAGACTAATTCACAATGGGATCCAACTAAAACTATTTCTGTTCAACAAACTTCAGTTAACGTAAAGATTCATTAAATAAACTAATCGCTTTATAAAGTAAAATTTTACTTTCAGTTAATATTGATGCGCAAACTTGACTAATAAATTTGCGCATACGTGCATTCCTCTTAATCAAATATTTAAGGAAAGTTTATCGAGAAAAGTGTTATAAAAATTTGAGATAACATTTTAAAGAGTTCGAGTAACATGTTTCAAAAGTGACTATGGAACTTCTTTATTCATTTGCAAAATAATTTTTGTACCATTGTATTAAGAATCCTTTGGTTTATTTATGGAAATTTAAATGAAATTTGAGAATAATGCACAATTATTATGTACCTAAAAATTCTGATAGGGAACAATACAATAATTTACTAATCATTGTAAATAAACATTTTCGATAGTATTTAGGAATGTAAGCAATTTAATTAAAAAATACACATATTTCAATTATCTAACATTATGTACTGTTAGTAAGTTAGTTTTATGTACACTCGTCTTCTGCTTGCGAGATATTTCCTATAATAAACTATTTATTCTATCCAAAACAATTCACAATGGGATTCAGCAAAAAAAATAGTTACGCTCAAAGATTCATTACTTAAACTAAAAGCTTTTTAAGTGAAATTTTTCAGACTGTAGCTATTTTATTTTAGTTTATATTGATACGCACGGTACACTAATAATTCTGCACATAAATGTATTCTACTTAAACTGATATTTGAGGAAAGTTAATCAAGAGAAGCTAAAAAAAGTTTAATGCGATATTTCAAAGAGTTGGAGTATTCTGCTTTAAAAGTTATTACTCTCTTGCAACTGGTCTGCTTTACATATTTGCGAAATGATTTTTATCTTATTGCATTTTTTTTGTTTATTTATGGATTTTTAAATGAATTTGAATATTGAATAAAACATCATGATTATGTATTTAGAAAATCTGAGAAAAAATAAAATAATTTATCAATAATTGCAAATAATTTTTTTGACAGAATTGTGGATTTTAATACATTTAATTAAGGATTGTATATATTTATATATTTTAACATTATGCACTGTAAGTAACTTATGTTTATGCACACAACATTTCAACATATATTTTCTTTATTGCCAGAAAATTCACATGCTTCCATGTTTTGTATCGCTATAAAAAACAGTTTGGTTCATCCAGAACAATTCATAACAGGATTCAACTAAAATTACTTCTCCTCAATGAAATTAGCAAACAGATTCATTAAATAAACTAAACGCTTTCTAAAGTTAAACTTTATAAAGAATGAAAATATTTTACCTTCAGTTAATATTGATGCGCCAACTAGACTAATAAATCTGTATACGCATGTATTATTCTTAAACAAATATTTGAGGAGAGTTAATCAAAAGAAACTTTTGAAATGTTTAATATAATATTTTAAACAGTTCAAGCATTCTGTTCCAAATGTGATTACAGGGCTTCAATAAATTTTTGCGAAATGATTTTTTTAATTCCATTCTAGTAAGAATTCTTTGGTATATTTGTGGATTTTTGAATCAATGAAAAAAAGAGTATAATACGCAATAACTATATATCTATAAAAACTGGTAGGAAAAAAATAGTTTACAAATCATTGCAAAAAATGTATTTTCGATAGCATATAGTATTTTAATAATAAAATATTAATAAATACATATAATGTGTCCTGTGGTATTAACTCTCGGTTGGGTAATATCGTCAAGTGTTAATATTACACGTAATATAAAGAAATCCGAAAAATGTAATTACCTGTTCTGCGCTGAATGTCTCATACACATATGTATGGGATATGTATGATTGTGATTAAATGTTTTTCGATAGAATTTAGGAGTTTATATAATTCAATTCATATATATATATATATATATTTATATTTAAATATTTTAAAATTATGCACTGTTAGTATGTTATGTTTATGTACTTTGGTGATGGTGATATGTTGGCTAAATATTATTGACTCATTAATCAGAAGGATTTTATAGAAAAATAGACTTTAATGACTTCACACAACATAAATAATATTCGTGAAAACATCACTGCGAGAATGAGAAAGCGCTTCGTTAAAAAAGATAATTCCATTAAATTGAGTTGTCATTCGCAGAAAGTAAAAAGTTCTCATACGCGAGAGAAAATTACAGCAGAGCTCGAGATGAGCCGCTACAGAGTATGCCGCCAGTGACGTAGTCACGATTACAAAAAAAACAGTACTTGATACAGATACATAAGATAGGTCTTGAGTACATACATATGTTGCAATAATAGAATATATATGCAGTACATTAAGAAAAACATAAATCGACAAATACATATTGTACACACATTACAAAATATTTATACAATACAAAATACAATGTATATACAAAATATTTATACAATATAGTCAGTTACGAGATGTTGAGGAAAACGAACTTTGCGACCAGATTTCGTGGTAGGCTGTTTGACAGGAGGAACATTTATGGGATCATGTTGTTTTTGAGGTTGGAAAGATGGAAAAGAATCTGATAATTGATAAGCCGGTTTGATGCGATCAATTGATACAGTACAACGTTTCCCGTTTAATTCCAAGTCAAACGTTTTATTAGATCTGGCAATCACTTTATGGGGTCCTGTATAAGAGGGTGATAAAGGAGGATTCACTTTGTCTGATCTTAAAAATACATGAGAACATGTTTGCAATGAAGGATTTACATAGATTTTGGGGTTGCCGTGCCTTGTAGTGGCAACAGGATTTAATGCCCTCATTGTTTCAATCAACTCACTCACATAGGTGAGAGTAAGTGGTTGATTTACAGTCTCGCTGTTAATAAGATCACAGGGTAGTCTGATATTTGTCCCATAAACAAGCTGAGCACAGGTAGCTTGGATGTCGTTTTTAAGAGCTGTGCGCAAACCAAGTAAAACAATGGGGAGGATTTCAGTCCATTGAGTTTGATTGTGCGCTGTAAGCGAACTCTTAAGATGACGGTGAAATCTCTCAATAAGACCGTTAGACTGTGGATGTTATGACTTTGTTCTTATGCGTCTACAGCCTAATCTATTAGTAAGTTCCTTGAAAAGAGAAGACTCAAAATTCCTACCTTGATCAGTTGTAATAGTAACCGGGGTACCGAATCTGGATATCCAACCGTTGATTAGTGCACGAGCGGTTGTTTCTGCAGTCATATATGGTGTGGGTATAACTTCGGGCCATCTCGTAAACCTATCAATAATGGTCATGCAATACCGATTGCCATCGGAGGATGGTAAAGGTCCGATAAAATCAACATGAATATGGGCAAAACGAGCATCAGGTTCAGAGAATGTCCCAATTGGCGATTTGGTGTGTTGGAAGACTTTAGCTTTTTGACATTTCGTACAGCTGCGAACCATATATTTTATATCCTTACGCATGCCAGGCCATACAAATCGTTTGGAAATTAAATCTAATGAAGCTGAGAAACCTGGATGTGAGAAATAATGTAAGGTAGAAAAAACAGATTGTCGCATGCTTTTAGGAACGAATGGTCTGGGATGTTTTTGTGACATATCGCAATATAAATGGACATCTTCGAGTGGAAAATAGTGTTTTTCTAATTTTAAAGAAGTGGTACCGAGTTCGAGAAGTTGTTTTAGCTCTTCATCATTTGTCTGAGCTGTGGCAAACTCTTTAAAATCTAGCACATTAGGAGAAATGGAATCAATTTCAATTCGTGATAATGCGTCGGCCACGGTGTTATCAGAGCCTTTAGTATATCGAATATCAGTAGAAAACTGTGAAATATAGTCTAAATGTCTCAATTGTCGAGGACTACATTTATTAGGATTTTGTTGAAATGCGTATATAAGGGGTTTTTGGTCAGTATAAATAATGAAATTACGACCTTCGAGCATATGTCTGAATTTTTTATAGAACTATAAATAGCAAATATTTCACGATCATAAGTAGACCAATTTCTCTGAGACTTATTTAATTTACAGGAATAAAATGCGATTGGTTCCCACTGTTTTTCGGAGAGTTTCATTAATGAACCACCAATTGCGACATTGCTAGCATCGACCCATAAACTTAACTGGGCGCCAGGAATTGGATGTCTCAATAAAGTAGCTCGAGCTATAGCTTCTTTTGAAGCAGTGAAGGAAAGAATGGCTTCTTCGTTCCATTTTAATTGCTCAGTTTCGTTAACCTTGGAACGGGGATGGGTTTTTTTATTTTTGTGTCCTTCTAAAAATTTAACAAGTGGAGCTAAAATATCGGCAGCTTTGGGAATGCAACGTCTATAGAAATTGAAAAGGCCTTAATAACGTCTTAGTTGAGTTAAGGTAGAGGGCTGGGGGAAATCTAAGATGCATTGAACGCGATCAGGTAAAGGTTCAATTCCTGCAGGTGAAAGTTTGAATCCTAAAAATTCTAGAGTGGATTGACCAAATTTACATTTATCAACATTGATACACAGGCCATATTCTTTAAGTCTAGAAAACAACAATTCAAGATGTTTTAAATGTTCAGTTTCATTTTCAGAAGCAATAAGTAAATCATCAAGAAATGCGTAAACAAATCCTAAGTCACGAACTATCTCATCAATAAATCTTTGAAATGTTGAGGAAGCATTGCAAAGGCCAAATTGCATTCGCGTGCTTTCAAAAAGTCCGAAGGGAGTGCAAATTGCAGTTTTATGAACATCGTCAGGATTGATGGGAATCTGACGGTAGGCTTTTATTAGATCAATGTGACTGAAGATTTGTTTACCATGTAATTCCGCAGTGAAATCTGCTATACAGGGTATAGGATATTTCTCTTTAACAGTTTGTGCATTTAGAGCACGATAATCACCAACAGGTCTCCAATCGACAGATCCTTTCTTCGGCACCAGGTGCAAAGGTGAAGAGTAATTGCTTTTAGAAGGTCTAATATGACCGAGCTGCAGCATGTGCTGAAATTCAGCTTTGGCAATTTTTAGTCGATCTGGAGCTAGCCGTCTAGGCTTAGCAGTCACTGGAAGCCCCTTAGTGTTTATATAATGCACAGTATTATGCTTAACCGGTTGGTTAGGATCGGGTAATTTTGTGATTTCAGGAAATTTAAGTAATAATTTACCATATACATTATTCAAAAAATTTGATTTTACAGAAAATATATTACAAATATTAAATATAGCAGGAGCTTTTAAATTGGTAATGGAATCAATAAGACGAGGATTCCTTAAATCAAGCTTTAAATTAAAATTATGCAAAAAATCAGCTCCTAAAATAGCACATGAAACATCACAAACATAAAATGAAAAGTAAAATTTCTACGCAAACCTAAGTTAATATTAATAGTCTTTCGACCATATACATTAATTTTGGTGCCTTTAGCAGCACGAAAAGTTTGGAGAACAGGTTTACATTTATCATTTTTATTCGCGGCCACAATGGACGCATCTGAACCACTATCAACGAGAAAACACATACCTGTATTTCTGTCTCTAACAAAAAGGCGACGTGAAGGTGCTGGGGAGAATTCCGTCGCAGCTATTCATCCCGCTCCCTGTTTCCCGAGTAAGAACAAGGTAAAAGGCACTTTTTGGCTTTTTCACTACATTTTCTATGATATCAACACATTTTAGAATATCTGTGTCGGGAATGAGACCGATGACTTTGCTTATGATCACCTCTTGACACACTTCTTGAACGCCGAAGTTGAGCTACTTCTTGGCGTAAAGCTTGGATTTCTTTCAGAAGCCTCTCTATCGTTGGCGGTGTTGGCGTATCAGGCGAAGTTGGTCGGCTCGAAACTAAGCTGATGTTTGCAGGTGTTAAGTCCAAAATTCTATCTGAAATCTCAGCTGCTTTATCAGGAGTAATATTGTCAATGGAAGCTAGAATAGTTTGAACACTTGTTGGCATTTGCTGAGTGAAAAGCTCTAACAGAAGCTCATCACTGATATTATGGCTTTCAGCTCGCCGTTTCATTAATCGAAGTAATTCAGTCGGCTTCCTATCTCCTAGGCTTTCTCCAGCTAGAAATTTCCGGATTTCTAAAGAACAGCTTTCACCACTACGTTCAATAACTTTAGATTTTAAAGTTTCATATGGATTAATGGATCCGGAGTCATAATAATATCACGAACCATAGTAGCTGTTGCAGGCGGTATATGAGCTACAACGTAATTGTACTTAGTTTTCGATTCAGTTATTGGTTTAGGAGTAGCTAATTGAAAAGTAGATTCCAGCATGTGAAACCATAAGCTAGGATCGACGGAAATATACGGTGGAATGACCACTGCAGATGCTTCAATTGCCATTTTTCTAGCGAGAAGAAATTTTATTATTAGCCGTTCGTCGAAAGCTCGATGAAAAAGAATAACAGTTCAAGTGTCCGTAGTCACCAATTTGGTGATGGTGATATGTTGGCTAAATATTATTGACTCATTAATCAGAAGTATTTGATAGAAAAGTAGACTTTAATGACTTCACACAACATAAATAATATTCGTGAAAACATCACTGCGAGAATGAGAAAGCGCTTCGTTAAAAAAGATAATTCCATTAAATTGAGTTGCCATTCGCAGAAAGTAAAAAGTTCTCATACGCGAGAGAAAATTACAGCAGAGCTCGAGATGAGCCGCTACAGTACACTTAATCTTCTGCTTGTGAAATTTTTTCCTATAACAAAATATTTATTGCATCCAGAATGAATCACAAATGGCATTCAACTAAAAATATTTCTCCTCAATCGAATTAAGGAAATGATTCATTAAATAAACTAAATACTTTTTTAAGTTAATTTTTTCAAAGACTGCAGCTATTATACTTTCGGTTAATATTTATGAGCCAACTAGACTAATAATTTTGCACATGCAAGTATTTTTCTTACACAAACAGAACAGCAATACTAGGCGTTCCCATACACAACATATATCTCTTTGCATTACAACTAAACACAGAATTTGATTATATTATCTGAAAATAGCTCTCAGAAACAGTAGTTATATTCTTTTTTTAACTGCGCTCACCAATCCCCCATTAATAGACACCGCGAATTCTAAAAAAATGCAAATTTAATCGGCTTTTGGAAGATTGGGAAAAAAAAGGTGAAAAAAAAAGAAATTGTGAAAAGAGAAACCGGAAATATAAATAAAAGGGAAAAAAGCGATGATCACCCTATGGAAGTGTGTGTGTATTTCTCTTTGTTTGTAGAATTTTAAAGTTGAATCAGCTGCTGTTAAACAATGTACTGGCTATTTACATGTTTGATTAATAAAAATCAGTTACAAATTTGAAATATGCAGAGTCACTGCCTCTTGGGTGGTTTACAACTTTACAGATTTTATCTGTAAATACATTTTTCTGTCAGAATTTTATTATTGAATTTTTTAATTAATTTGTTGTACAGTGTGCCGCTCACTTTAAAATATTACCGAGTTGTTCTTATGGATTATAATTTTGACGACCACGTATTCTATGTAAGTTTTTTCTAAGTTCAAATCTCTTGATATTTTTTTCCGTTATCCAGTCGTACATATGCAAGCCGATTTATAAAATATCTTCAATTTCACTGAATAATCTGTTTTTACAGTATGTGACACGACAATTATCGATTATTCTAAATCATTTGACATCTGGTAGCTATGTCACATACATATATTTATTTATTTTTGTGTGGCATATAAATTTTCCCTATTTACCAGTTGATAAAGTTCTTTAATAAAATTTATAAAATTACAAAAATCTTTTTGTTTTTGCAAATACATACCCATTTTATATTACCTAATGTAAAATCTACTATGTTGTAAAAAAGGTATTGTAATTTTTAAAATACCACAGTGGATGATTTGTCGTATGATTGGTGTTTTACGATGTATTTTAACGTATGCATATTAAAAAAAATATTATCCAGTGTTTAATACATAAAGTGAAATTCTTCGTTACGATGTTAAATTCTCGTAAATATCTATTTATTAGGTTCGTCCGTAATTATGTAAGTACGTAGCACCTAGAGCCGTCATTCGATCCATCTATCCGTGTCTCCGCATACAACAGAAGAAATATTTCCCAACCGAATCGTTTGAAATTTAAAATGTATAATCGTTGTATAATTTTTTCGAGTCATTTCAGATTCTATGAAAATTTGATAGATAGTTTAATTAGAGGGACAATCAAAAATATCCCATTACATGATGGCCAATGGGAAAAAATAATTTCAAATTCAATTTATGATGTTACACTCTTTCGAACATAATAAAATTGATATGCATCTATTAAATATGTACTAAAATATATATTCTGTATAATATGCAGTATAATAGTAATATATGTATTATAAAGAATATGTTTTATTAATTTGCAGGGCGTACAAAAGTGTTCCATTACATAATGCTATAGGGGGAAACATTTTTAGGGAGCGTTTTAACTATAATAGACTAATTTACATTTTACGAAATTCATATACATTGCTGAGGTTTACAACAAGTTGCTTACTGTTTAGTAGAAAACTGGTAGTAAGGTACCCTGGGGTAATAACGCCACTTTAAGGTTCTACCAATTTCCACGGCTCAGTTTTAGTTTGTATTTTTCAAACAAATATATGATCTGATACAGCAACTCATTGACTATCTATATAAAAAAAATAATTTAACAGATATGAATACATAAAATGTAATGGCGCGATTTCTTGACCAATGCTATTTGGCGTTATTACCCACGTATATGGGTAATAACGCCATGCAAACAAAACTATGAAATAAGTTGGAATAATTGCATGTAGGTTGCCCAATTCTAAAAATACAAACTCTCAGCTCTAGAAATTGACAAATTGCATCCTAAGCTATTGAAAATGTTCAATTTTTTGTGAAAGTGTATGAAAAATAAAGGTGTGGTGTGTGTGTGGGGGGGGGGGGAGGATGAGGCAAAAGAATATCAGACCGTGAGCTTCTTTTTGCTTAAAAAGGACCGCTTAAATAGAATTGTTAGAAACATTGCACAGTTTTAACTGTATTTATTTGAATCAGTATTTAGGATGTAGCTCGGCCACTGTAGAGATCAACCAGGGTAAAAATTGCAAGGATTGGCGTTATTACCCTGTTATAGTTATTGCGCAGTAAATCCTAAACTACAAATTATCTCGAGAAGATATCCGAAATCTTCAACAACATTTTGTAAGTCCATGAAATGTACTACAAATTTATGTAATTAACAAAGTATTTCCGGATAAAAAAAATAGTCTTCACTTCACAAAACGTATCTCGCAAATTTTAGATCAAGCGTTATTTTTAGCTGCTTGTAAAAAGAATAACACCTAAAAATGAAACAAATTAACTTGAAGCTGTTTTTTGTGATTTATATGACTCAAAACCCTTCTGCGCAGAGCACATGGGTGTCATATACCAGATTATTTCATAATTATTCAAAATATTAGCACTTGGCGTTATTACCCCATCTGGCGTTATTACCCCAGGGTACCTTATTTACATTGGCGCATATATGATTTCGGCTATCCCGAAGCACTGCATACAATAAAATCAATATTTATATATTTCTAAAACTTCATTATAGTACGAATCAGTATAGTCACGTTTGACATGCAATTTAAGACTTGTTCTTTTTTTTTTTCAAAGAGAATAAAGAAAAGTTTCAAATTTTGTTCACCAGTTGTATATTGTATGGATAATAGGACATATAACGAAATTTAAAATTTTTTAGAGACATCTCATTTTAGTTTTCTTTTCGAAAATCAGTTTTATAACAATAATAATTTTACTGGTTATATCTATGGTAATAACTAAATGCACATTGAATAATTCTCAAAAAATGTAAACAGTTTTATTACATTATTGCCCAATACTTAAAAGATAAATTCAAAATAAAAGTATGTTTTGTAAATCAATTTTCAACTATCTTGTACAATCTAAAATATTCCAGTCACTACTCTATTTTTTTACCAATATTATTGCTAAATAAAATACATAAAATATATTATATACATGTATTACTTCTTACCATATTGGAAATTTCACTTTTATTTTTTGCAAATGTTCGTGCGATATTTTTATTTTCCCTTTCATTATTTTGAATATCATTAAAACTACGTATGAAAAATCTTAAGATTTTAAGTGTCTCTTAAAGATTTTTTTTTATGAAATTCAATACCGTTATTAAACTGAATTATTTAAAAAGTACTCAAGTAAATGCAAGAGTGAGTTATTTTAATTATTTTTATTTTAAATGTTACTTAAATAAATTGAATAAATTGATATTTTACAGCGGTTCTTTTCAAAAAGCAGAAAAATCGAAGAGAAACATAATAAAATTTATTTTCATGTTTAATTAATTTTTTTAATCACAAAATGCTTACAAATATATTTTTGACATAGTAATAAATGTATTACAATTAAAGAAAAATTACATTCACGGAAATTTCAATTCAATAAAATATGCAATAGATAGCAATAAACAAATGTTTTTCTTTTTGCCATAAACAACAAAAAATTGTGATTTAGATAACAAATAGATATGACATGAAATATTAATTTTTTTAATAAAATTTAATTATTCCTAGCTTGCGAATAATTATGGAATTGAAAATACAGGTGTTTAAAGTATTAATTTATGCTAAATATCTTGGATATATATATTCAAATAAAATTTGATGAAAAAGTATAAAAAAGAAAACACGCCTTATAAAGGAAGCCATTATTATAAAATTCTGAAAATCATATAAAAGAACTATCAATTTTTACATGTGAAGGAAAAGTAACGATATAGAAATGATTAACCGATATACATTTTTTTTAAATAATCAAGTACAGTTCTCCCCACTTAATCGGCTAACGGATAATCGAATATCCCGCTTTTTCGAATAGAACTCTCCGGATCCGAATTTATTGCCATTGGATCTATGTTATTTTTTCCCGCTTAAATCGAATAAATTTCGCGAACCTCCCCGCTTTTTCGAATATCATCTGGGGGATCTATGTTTGAAAACAAGCGCGAAAAACACATTTCATCTTGACTATTTTTCACCGTTTGCCATTTTCGGCTCATTTACACTGAAGATAAATTTTCAGTTCTTCCTGCAATGATTTTAGCCGGCAGTGGTGTGTAATGTGTCAAACGATCTCTCCTCCTTTTTCTGCGAATGGCTGAAATAAGTTGACGTATGTGGATTATTTTTGCGTTTTGTACGTTTAGTCGAATTCTTGTGTTCCTAGGAAAAAGGCGTTGCTATCATTTTTAAATGGAAAGCTTTACACTTTTCTCATAAAATACAGTTTTGGAAGCATTAAATAAGAAAACTGAAGTCTAGGTAGCAAAAGGTTTTAAAGTTGTTCTGAAATCAAAATGGTCAACTTTATGACATAAATTTCAATTTATTTTTGCTCGGAATTGTATGAAACTGGCAGGTATTGTTGTTCAGAAATTATCAAATAACACTCAGTTTCCTGTTTTTTTACGAGCACAATAGATATTTCAGAAAATAGAGACAAAGTGGGTGTTTTAAACTAATTTTTTGCGGAAGAGAAGAAAAACCAGTACAAATTGGAGTGAAAATCGCCTTGTCACGAGATCAAAAAAGCTTATAACTCAATATGTAATGGATCAATCAAAAAATAGAAAACTGAGTTAGATTCCAGATCTCTTCCATTGTCAGGCTTTGCAATTTGATATATTTCCGGTTTAAAATTAATTAGGATGAGCGAAGCGAATCCTCTACTAGGCCACTCAAGTTACATTTTGTCGTACACTTTATAAAAAACCTATTCAGTATTTTAACTTCAAATTAAACATAAGAATAAATTATGATTCGTAGATTTGCAGAATGTTATTTTTTTAACAGAATATCCTTTAAAAAATATTATTTTAATAATTAATTTATTCTACATGTTTTTCTATTATGGACGCATTTTTGCAAATAAAAAATTGAACACGTATCTTTTTATTTTCAGAAGGAAAATTAACCATGGGTTTAGTAAGTATAGATAGAATCATGATTAATTAATTAAATGAAATACATTTTCATGATTCCACCAAAATCGTTTGCAAATAAAAAATTTGACCCGTATCTTTTTATTTTAAGAAGGAAAATAAACCATGGGGTTAGTACTTATAGACAGAATCATGATTAATATATTAAATAAAATATATTTTCATTATTCTGACAAAATTATTTACGCAGTTTATACTTACGGATTTTAAAAGAATTATATTATGATTTATTTATTTTAGTATTTACTTTTGTAAAATGGCACCAAAAGAATCGTAAACAAGTAAAATTAATTCTTATATTTGGTATTAAAAGTGAATATTTTGTTAAATTTGGTAAGTTTCTTAGGTTTGGTATTCGAAATGAAAGATTGAAAAATAATTTAAGAATATTTTAATTGATTGAAGATTAAGTTCATTCAACCAAATTAAATATATTAACTACGTTTATAAATAATTTCTGGAATGTATTAGTAATTTAAAAATGCCGAAAAAACAACACTTACTGGCCAGAACGAACGCCATTACTGGCCATTGGAAAATGTAAAAACAACTTCAAAACTTTTAGTTAAAAATTTAAAAAATATTTTGTAAAATTCTGCTTCGAAAATATTTTTATTTATATCAGCCTTATATCTAAAATAAAAAACTCAGAGGAAATTCTTAGTTATTTGGCTGAATTTACATAATGCACCAAAACATGAGATAACGTTTTTGCTTAATAAAGATGCACGAATTTTAAAAAAAAATTTACTTTCAAATATTTATGTTATGAAATAATGCTTCGCGAATCGAAACAAAGCACGGCTTTTGCTAGTTCGTAAATGTGTCAAAATGTTTTCCACTTGTTGAGCAAAGCACTTGATAACAGCCTTAAAATATCTCAGACGTAAATTTCCAATATGAAACGCAATGCCAAAAAATCCAAAAAGAAGAGAGATAAAATGAAAATTTGGATCGAAAGAGGGAACATAATTCCAATTTTGATAACTTTGGTCAATATGCGCTGGAATGAGCTTAGTGAAAAATGCGAATTTTTTTATAATAAATGGCGCTATGATTATGCAAAGCGTGTGCTAATGCACAAAAACGTTTCCACGTTTTTTGTGCTTATGGGTGTTCTCATCTGCTCAGCTCAACAAGCTCAAAACGTTTCGATACATCATTTTTTAACAGTAATTAAAAGGCCTGACAATGGAAGCGATTTCAAATTGAAATTAGTTTTCCATTTTATGACAGTTAAATTACCTATCCAGTTCTGGGCTATTTCCATTACGTAATCACCTGTTTTTTTCTTGCTTTTCGACCGATTTTTCTCCTTTCGTCAGGAAATGTGTTCAAAAACATCAAGTTTGAAGGCTTGTTATGAAAGATATATATAGGTTGTAAAAAAACAAAAATCTGAGTGAAATTAAACAGTTTTTAAATAACACCTGCTAGTTTCATGTATTTTCGAACAAAAAAAAATAAAATTTCTGTCACAAAGTTGCCCTTTTTGATTTAAGAACATCCTTAATTCCAGTAAACGCATAAATTCCACGTAAACAAACCACTCTAAAGGACGTTTTTAAAAGTGTAAATAACGTAAATTACAAGTAGCAAAGTTTTAACCAAATTCCAATGAACTACATGAAGTATAATATAAGTCATACAGCTATATGTACTGATATTAAATTATTACGTAAATATTTTATGTTAGTTTTTGTATTTATTTTTCTAATTTACGATATTATATTAGCGTTTTTATTATGCTATTATTTAATTATGCAGTAGATGGTTGTTTTACCTTTTTATTACGCATTAAATATTAAATTTCTATGTTTACCCGTTTAATCAAACCCGCTTAATCGAGTATTTTTTCTGGAACCATCAATAATCGTTTAAACGGGGACGACTGTATTTTAAAAGACGTACATTTCATCTAAGCTGTTATCAGCTACGAATATATCAGAAGCGAATCAGAAGCGAATATTCGACCGTCCCTGAGGTATGTGTACAAACTTGGTGCGTAGATGAACATCCCTAATGTTAGGAATTATAATCACATAGCAAATCATTGACGATAAAGCCATCCTCACTTGAATAAGAGACAAGAAAAGACATTAAGGCCACAATGCAAAAACATTCTATTGATCTGGTAAGATTACAATGTATGCATCGATTGACATGGGGGAACGCATGTGATACTGTGCGACATGGATTGACAAAGATTTCTTAAGATTACGGCTGTTTAATTGGTGGCAGCCACAATAATGGAGATTCGTCCCTGCAGGTTAATTTCAGAATTTACGGGCATGTTGGACACATTGCTCTTGATGCACCCCAAAGAAAATAATCGAGAGGAAATAAAGCAGGTGAAATCTGGTGATAAAACATACGAAGGGACCGCCAAATGTTCCCTTACGCCCTTTGCATGTTAAGATAAAGCTTCATTGAAGCGAGATTGCAAAACAAACATGTATGGGCGCACCATTAAGCATGCAGAAGAACCTGCTTGATGCACCGAAATGAAAATGAGGTACGTAAGAACGGCAAGTCAAAATGAAAAGGTGTATGGACTCACTTAATTGTACTCTACGATGCGTAATTTTTTTCCAACCACCTTCGTCGCTCCAAGGCCAAACTCGCACTCTCATTTGTTGTTGCTCTCGGCACTGTTTTCACGTAACTTGGCGATAATCATACTTGGCGTAGCGATAGACGCTTCCGTCGATTTTGATTTCCTTCCGAACCGAGTACGAAGTAAACCGAGTACAAAGTAAAAAGTTGTCTATAAAAACTTTTAAAGAGTACAGCTTTCAGTAAGACACGTTCCATCCAATCCAATGCTGCAAGAGAAAAGTTACTTTGTACTCGGTTCGGAAGGAAATCACTCGATGGAGCTCCTCGACGGAAGCATCTACCGCTACGCCAAGAATGATTATTGCCAAGTTACATGAAAACAGTGCCGAGAGCAACAACCAATCAGAGTGCGAGCATGGGCTTGGAACGACGAAGGTGGTTGGAAAAAAAATTACGCCTCTACGATACTTGCTACGGTTAACAGTGACGTTCGTAGTTTAGTTCCGTGGTCTGTGATTTACATTGACAGCATGCAGTTATCGTCTATAATGAAGAAAAACCACGTGCTTATCTTACGATCTCACATGTAGCGCCATCTATCGATTTCCGTGTATAATGTCTATTTAATTATAGTTCCTATCGATGTTCTCAGTCTCTTTTCCAAGTCTGTACACTAAGTGCTGAGACAGCCTGTATACCTATATATAAAAAATAAGAGATGTCTGTCTGACTGAGTGCGGATAAGCTGCAATTATAACAGCCAGGTCTGTAAAATTTTTATCATGTGTGGATGCTAACACCGAAAAATACACTTTGCAACTACAATTTTAAATATCAATTTAGATTTTTAAATAAAATTAAAATTTACTGGGAAGAGGATATTTTCAGTTTTCCACCATCTAGTTGAACGAAGCAGCCAGGTATGAGGCTAATTGCAGCTCGCCACACATCCGCGGCAACGATACTGCCAGCCAATTAGAGCAGCTGGTAAAAATGGGATTTAAAGACAGTATTTTGGCTGAATGCTAGCAATAAATTGCACACACATTTATTAATTTTCCTGATTTTACGATTTTTTTCCTAATTGATTTACAATCGATCTTCAAAATCTATCCATGACAATATGAAAAAAAGTAACAAATCAGGTAATAATTCCTTTTATGTTTTCTTAGATTTTGTACAGATGTGTAGGGCACGTCGCCCACGTATTTAGAAGATCTTGAATGGAGTAAGTCTATTTGAAAAAAGGAATTTTAAAATAATTCAATTATTGCATCATTTTTGTGGTTCAAACCTGCTAATCAACGACTGCAAAACAGTTAAAATAAACATCTTTATTTCTTTATATTTCCAAAGGATAGTTTTCGCAACAGAAAACCATTATGTTCATTCAGTTTCGTTATGTTCATTCAGATAATATTTGAAATTTTTTAAAATTTACAATATTCTGCAGATTAAATTTTCTTATTGTTTATTTTTATTTTAGTATGAATGGAGATTTTAAATATTTGCAACTTGTTAGAAAACATCTATGATCCCGGGCAACGCCAGACGAATCAAATAGTATATATATATATATATATATATATATATATTGATAGATCGACAGATGTACCCGGACATTCTCAATAGCGTCCATTGGATAATTTCTTAACATTTTGATGTAAACTGATATTTCAAATTTAAACAAATATTTTAAATGAGCTGAAGAGATATTTTTAATGTAATTTGGTTCAGTAAAAACTTTTCTCAAAAAATACAAACACCCCCCCCCCCTCCCAATACTACGAGGTATAGTTTAAAAAAAAAATTAATTAAAAAGACGGCAAAAAGAAATCACATATTTTTTCGATTAATTCTCAAAGAATAATAGGCGTTTAGTATTGAAGGCCTTATTTTGTTGTAAAATAGAGTTCATTCATAAATTTAATAGACATATAGAAATTGTCACTTATACATACAAAAAAAGTTGAGTTGAAATTAGTGTTACAGTGTAAATTTGAATTTAATTTTCACTCTGAAATATAAAAGTAAAATATAAGTTAGAAAAAGAAGAAATTTTATTAAATGAAATTGTGAAATAGGCAAGATCTGTGCCTGTTTTTTTAAATGAAAAATTTATTCTACAAAACACACATTAAAAATACTCAGCCTATGTCAAAACAAAAAAAGGTATTATAAATTACAAGCAAACACGATCACACAAGCAAACGATTCCAAAATACATGACAAAATGCATTGTAGTTTCATATATTGACACTTACGTGTGCTAATTTTTAACTGCAAAATTAAGCCTGAAAATTGAGATGTCCCAAGGTGGGCCATGTTACAACTTGCCCCACCTTCCCCTATAGGTCATTCGGCTGAGCTATATATCTTTAATCTTATACGAAATAATACTTTTAATCTTATACGACAATAAATCTTTAATGTTATACGAGATATCATAAACTTTTAGGATTCCAGAGGTTGAAAACATATAACTTAAAAATAAATTTACACAAGATAGAGAAAAAAGAATAATAATGAGATTTATATACTAGACATCTTATAGCCATCATTTTTGCGTCTATCCACAAATTAGTGAAATTACATGCTCCACAATTTTTTTTCACTATTTATCATTGAATAAGTTATATTGATTATTTATTAATCTCAAAAGTTTAACAACAGCAGATATTTCTTTAAATGAACCAAAATATTTTTAAAGGTTAAAAAATAAATAAACAAAACTATATGGCAGTCTCGAATATTCGTCTGTAAATCTATTCAGCACCATGAAAAAGTAATCAAAAGACTGCATATTTAAATTGAGTAGTAATACTCATTTTATTTAAAAACCTATAAACACAGCTTTAATATACGTACTATTTATTGCGTTTGCGTCAAAAAACCCTCCTAAAAATGCAAACCTATAAAAAGCGGATTAACAAAAGATTAATATACCACTGAAGAAATTTTATTTCATTACTTCCAACTGATATCAGAAACAAAGACAATTAATTCTCGTTTGATTATCTATAAATTGTTAATTGGAATTTCGGACATAACTTTGTATGAAGAGAGTTTGTGCGAAAAGTAATTATTACCTTATTGTTATCTTCGAAGAAGATTATTTTCCTTTTTTTCTTCTGCGTTAATCTAATTAAGAGCAGACTATTTTCATCTGAAAATGAAAATACCTTATTGCCTCACATCAAATTCAATTAAATGTCTTATCATTTTTAAACAATTCATTATAATAGTTTTCAAAATGCAAACGTAAAATTATTTTGGATTTAATAATCTATGGAGAACTTATCAATTAATGAATACCGTTGCTGTATATTCATTTCAAGAACAACATTTGAGTTTATAAGGCACCTGCTTTATTGCTGTTCAATATATTTAAAGGATATCAATGAAATATAGAAACATTTAATCATATATTTTATTGTTTATTCCTTGTTAAAATAGTAACATTTTTCACAAGGGTCTAACCTTTCTGAAATTGAAACATATACTTTTTCATCTAAGACAATTGTAAATTTTTTTTAATGTTATTTTTATTCTGCTTTCAAATAAATCTGTCTTATCTGTTTTTAAGTTGCTTTTAACAACAACACGGGTCATAAAACTTAGCAAAAGATTAATATAAGTATACCTAAGAAAGATTTGCAGATTTAAAAATGACTGAAGAAATACAGTGAATACTCTTTAAAATAATCTTTAAATATATTATGAGAATTTTATGTGCAATACATTTAGCTACATAAATTTAAAAATCCTTCGGAATTGTAGAGAAAAATAATTATTTCCTCACTTTTTATTTAATTCAGCATTATTAAATAAAATAACCAATTACCTTATGAGCTTTTTAAATAACAATTAATCATTTTAATAACTGTCAGAACATTTGAAATTATATTCTAATAAGTGTTTTCTCTTAAATTATGCGTGCAACAAAATATCAATTTTTTTTTCAATAATGTTTTTAATAAATTTAGAGTAATGATTTAAATTTCGTACAGTTTCACACTATCCGGCAGTTCTTTATGTTTTCCATTTTTCAAAATTTTGATACATATTTTCTTTATTAACAGGAAATTCAGATAACTTGAGAGGGTTTTCTTGTAACAAAAAAACTAATAATTTTGAACTAATAAATAATTCACGAATAATTCTGAACATGCGTGTTTTGTTTTTAAACAATCCTTTGCGGAAATTTAATCAAAAGAAAATTTTGAAAAGTTAAAGACAATATTTTAAAAAGTTTGAGCAAACTGTTTCAAACGAGATCACTCTGTTATTATGGGTTTTCTTTATATATTTGCGAACTTTTTTTTATCACATTCCATTAAATTTCTTTTGGTTTATTTATAGATTTTTAAATGACTGAAAATTGAGAATAAAACATATGATTATGTATTTTTAAAAAAATCTGATAAGAAATAAAATAAATTACGAATAATTTTAAATAAATTCTTTCAACATAATTTAGGATTTTAAAAAATTTAATGAAAAATCGTATATGTTTATGTATTTTAAAAGAATGTATTGGAGGTAATTGTTGTTTATGTAGACAAAATTTCGGTATAAAATTTCTTTACTAACAGGAAATTAACATGTTTTTAAAAGATTTTCCTATTACAAACAATCTGTTTCATCCAAAACAATTCAGAAAGTGATACAATTAAAAATAATTCGCCTCAATCTATTTAGCGTGAAGATTCATTAAATAAACTAAACACTTTCTAAAGTGAAATTATTCAAATATTTTAGCCAGGATATTTTCAGTAAATAATCATGCGTCAACTAGACTAATAATTATACATGAAAGCGTATACTTCTTAAGCAAATATTTGAAGAGAGTTAATCTCAAAGTAGCGTTTGAAAAGTTTAATACAACATTTTAAAGAGTTAGAACATTCTGTTTCAACAGTTATTACTCTGTCTTCTTTATATAATTGCGAAGTTCTTTTAACGCACTTTATTAAGAATCCTTTGGTTTAAATATGAATTTTTAAATAAATTAAAATAAAGAATAACACATAAATACTGTATATTTAAAGCATCTGATACGAAATAAAATATTTTACAAATAATTCTAAATAAATGTATTCGACCGCATTTAAAATTTTAATCAATTTAATTAATAATTAAATATATTTAAATACTTTAACATTGTGCTATGTGTGTAACTTTCGTTTATGTATATAATATTTTGGCATATATTTTCTTTATTAACAAGAAATTCAAATGTCTTGATATTTTTTTCCTATAACAAACAATTTATTTCATCCAGAACAATTTACAATGGAATTCAACTAAAATTATTACTCGTCAATCGAGTTAGCGAAAAGATTCATTAAATAAACTAAACGCTTTCTAAAGTTAAATTATTCAAAGATTTCAGTCATTTCATTTTCAGTTAATATTGATGAGTTAATTAGACTAATAATTCTGCATATGCGTGTATTCTTATTAAACAAATCTTTGAAGAAATTTAATCAAATCAAGCTTTTGAAAAGTTAAAGACAATATTTTAAATAGTTCGAGCACTTAATTTCAAAAGTTATTACGGTTATTCTTTATATTCTTGCGAAATTATTTTTATGCTCTATTATTAAGAATCATTTCGCATGTTAATGGAGTTTTAAGAGTATGTGAATACAGTATATTGCTTAATAATTACATATTTAAGAAATCTAATAAAAAATAAAATAATTTGTAAGTTATTGTAAGTAGTTTTTTTAATAGTATTTATGATTTTAATAATTTAATCGATAAATATAAATATATATATATATAAACATATTACCGTTATGTACTCTGAGTAACTTAGGTTTCTGTATATTTAGTCTTCACTTTGTGACATATATGACATATTTCCACTTACGACTGAGCGCAAGATCTTCAAAACTTATCGAATATTCTACGATGACTTCTTTTAAAAAACAGTATTTTTTTTTTCTTTTTTTTTAGGTTGAAATTTTTTTATAAGTCTTCCGGTTGCAACTGGAGTTCAATTTTCGAAAGCTCATCGATTATAAATATGTGAAAAATTATACTGAAATTTCATGGACTTGCCTTTATGTATTTGTGTTAATGGGATTTTAAAGAAACTTAATTAAACGATGCCTTTGTCTTACATTACTAATTGTAAGCTCTGATAACTCAAATTTTCTACAAATATTTCTAAATGTACGAATTTTAACTTAATCGAAATTTGACAAGCAACGAAATATTAATTAAACTTGAAATTCTACTCCGTAATTTATACACTTATGTATGACGTATTGCGTATTATACACATTAAAAACATATATAATCAAGGCACTTTTTTATTAAGTATTGCCTTAAATAATTATTCAACGGAATCAGGTACAACCTTAAAAATTGTACGGAAGTACAAAAAGGTAATATGCGTTACATCACAGTATATCTTGGAGCATCTATAGTATTATACAACGGAGTTAGTACATTGATCTCGAAATGATACTAAATGCGGGAAAAGATTGAGTACAAAGCTATAGAACATTTTAAATATGTTTTAACATGATCTCTTGCATGAAAGTTGTTTCTAAAATATATATATATATATAAACACATCTATAACTAGATTAAATGCGGCACAATTTGTAGGCAGAAGTATTTTACCATAGGGTAAATGCTTATTAAACTGGTTCTAAAATTGAAACTATCATAATATAAAAAATATCTAAGCAAAATCTAAAAACTAAAAACTAAGCTGGTTGTAGATCGTAGAACTATCCTATACAAAAAAAATCATGTAAAAAGATTAAAATTTGAGCGAGATACTTCAGAAAAACGCTCCCGTAGACTTTACATTATCATCCGGGTCTTTTTCTGTGACTAAAGTTGCGCCGTAAGCTGGATACATGCGATCCGAGCCCCCGTGTGAATCTAAATTGATAATAATTTTCGACATTACAATATCGTATGTATACATTCTATGTTTTGTGCAAATATGTTAAAATCTGTACATTTGTTATAAGGACAAACCAAAAGCACATTATAAATAGATTAGTATGCATATAATAAATTATATAAGTTCTGTAATTTCAGCACAGATATACAACACCATATGTATACTGCTTGCGGGGTTGTTGGCCTAAAACTATTTACATTTATAATAATAAAACTTTTTCTCTTAAAAAAAAGCTATACGCCCAATCCACGAAAAAATGGACATGAGGATCAAAATTTAAATTTCTTTAAATATGATTGAAATTTTGCATATTAACTGTTAAGAGTGTACTATTTCATATTTTATCAAAAAAGAATTAAATTTTTGTCATTAACATACTTATTTTAATTAATAAAGTGACACTATGACTTTGTAAAATAGACTGCAGCAAAAATCTTTACATTTCATGGTCTCGTACAGCTGAACAAACATTCTGAAAATCTCCAAACTTGGATATATATGATCTGACAGCTATTATTGAGAGTTTTTGTCTGCAGAGAAGTGTTCACTAATCTTCATTACAAAAGGTAAGCATATTTAATTACTCTTAATTATTGTGTCACACCCGCAACAAAAAGTTACATTTATATCTCTGCAGAAAAATATTTTTGATTTAAAGTTATGAAACTTTATATTCAAAAATAGGTTATTAAGATACTTTGAATTACAGACACAAAAGAAATTAATTAATATTTTAATTATAATTATTGAGCGTTGCGGGCGAGACATGTCCCTTTTGCGGGTGTGACATTTAATTAAAATCACACCCGCAACGTCTTTTAAAATTGATTGCAAATGCATATTTGAACAAATTATATGTAAATTTATAAAAGAATAATACGCTTGAAAACATGTACTTGGCAGCTTTAACTATACCCTTTGATTTAATAGAGGGAATTCCAGTTAATGAATAAAAATTTGCATCATCTGAGCATGTGACACTGTGTGCAGTTGATTTATTCAGTTTGGATTGATAAAATTGCTGCTTTACTGCAAGAAAATATTTTTATTAGTGATATATGATAAAGAAATTAATTTAAAAGGTAAGATTTTTATAGAAATTAAAAAAAGAAAATTACGAAACAATATTTTAGCAATTTTCTTTAAATTTGTTAATTTTTTTTTGTATATACATTTTTTAATTTTGTTATTTGATATTATTTACATAATATATATATTTTTAGTTTTTAATATAAGTAAATCAATATTAGGGGAAGATTTTTTTTTCTCTTTTAATTCAAATTAAATAAAAAGTAGAAGTAAGAATAATAGAAACTGTTAAAATATTTATTAAATTAGCATAGAATGTATATAGTCAGTTTGAAATTAACCAAAATTTAACATAATTAACTTTATGTAAGATTACAAATTTCAAGGGATAACTATTAAAAATTTGTTAAGCTTATATTTTTGGACTGGAAGTGCTATATTTATTCAGTTTACACATTAATTTCTTCTCTTTTGCAGAGAATGAAGAGTACAGAAAGATCACGATATCATTGAAGAAAGATTAAGGAAAACCCTTTTAAATATGAAGCATATCTACAACAAGAGAAGGAAAGAGACAAAGCAAGGAGAGAAAAGAAGAGACTATTGTGAAAATGCTTCATGAATGCTAGCACCAAGCACAATGGGAGCCCAACATTCAATCGATACATCATGTTGTTTTTATTGACGTAAGAACAATTAATGTAGCAATAACTTCAGAAAGTGATCACAAGAGAATTTGTTTGTTACCATATTTTGTCAAAAATATAATATCCAATGATAAGAGTGCAATTGGAGATTTTGTAGAAGTTGTTTTATTCTCCACATAAAAAAAGGGAAAACTTTGATGGACAAATAAGACAAATGAATGCGGATATTATAGAATAAGAGTACCGGAATAAAAATCAAGAAAATGTGTATGTTTGGCTCAGTCAGTTAGATTTATCCATACTTTATCAAGGATATAATATCCAACGATGAATGTGCAGTTGGAGATTTTGTAGAAGTTGTTTTATTCTCCACATTAAAAAAGTGAAAAGATTGATGGACAAATAAGACAAATGGATGGTGACGATAGAGAATTAGAATGTTTGAAAAAAAATATTAAGAAAACGTGCATATTTGTCCCAGTCAGTCAGATGCATCCTAGGAAAAAAAGAGCATTTTTGTAAAAAAAGCTACCACCACCAGAAATTATAAATTCAACATTGTAAATGAATTTTTTTTTTTATATTTTCCTCTGTAGATATTATAGTTGTAATATTGATTAATTCTTTAATAAAAAAAATCTGCCTTGAAAATATTTGTGTATGTCATTATTTTATTGGCTATACAAGTCACATCCGCAACAGGGCGTCACACCCGCAACGAAAATTTTGAATATTTTCCACAAAAGTAAGAATTGAGTAAGTAATTTAATTTTTTCATAGAATAATTATTTAAGTATTACTGTCTAATATATAAAAATATCAATTAACTCAGTTGTCATAATTCACAGAGTTTTGCATTTTTGCACTGAAAGATGAAAATGCATGTCCTTTTTATGTCACACCCGTAACAGGCGGAAATTATTTTTTTTAATGAATAAATGATACATTGGACAATTTTCAGATTTGGATAAATGTATGTGTAAGTGGTCTACATTGAAATTCATACAAATTGTAACCAATGCTCAAATATTTTTTTCCTGGTGACTAAATTAAGTTGTGTAAATGTTACACCCGCAACTTTGGATTGGGCGTATTATTACATTTATTGAATTTTTTTACACTGTTCACTGGATAAAATGTCATAGTTGAATAAATATGACTAAAAAAAGGCCTAAAAAATATGCCTTTCTAAAAAAGAAACGCATTCTACAACTCTGTTAAAATTTTATTGGAAAAAGATAGAATCTTTCCAATCTTAACTTAAAATTAGAATGAAATTCAAAAAATTACTTTCGCTTCAAAAATATTTAAAATTTTGAAAATGTTTTCCAATACCCATAAATTTGAAATTTCTTTTACTTCGAAATATATGAAAATGCTTTATCCTAATCGATACTTCGGTTTTCCATGAAGAGTATTTTAGTTTACTCTTTGCAAAAATCAGTAAAAAGTCAATCTTTTTTTTTTTTTTTTTTTTTTTACTGCAGTCACATTTGTACATTTATTCCTTTTCTACTCTTTAGATCTCTTATTTAAAGCTGGATACTACAAAATATTAGCTACCATTTACTTCATATTCATAAGGTAATATTGTTGCAAAAAAAAAAAAAAAAATTGAACCAATCTAAATTTTATTTTAATATTTTGATTTGTTTCTAAAAGTAGTATTCCTAATTTATTGTACTGTATTTTATATTTTGTGAATGTTAAAATCTTTTCTTAACGCTCCAGATTAAATTTATAAGAAATGTAATTGAATTTATTTATTATAAAAAATAAATAAAGGGGAAATAAATTTTACTTGTTACTTTTTCTCACTTATTCTAATATTTTGAAAATGAGCTGTATTAACTGTAGAAATGAAGTTTTAAATAATAAAATATGCCTTTAAAAAAATACTAACCGACTTAAAAAAAAAAAAAAGAATCAAGCTTGGTGACAACTTTGCGCTAACGCATATGAATGTATAGTTTTTGATATGTTTATGATTTGAAAACGGTTGCAACAATGAAAGATGATTTGCATGAATTATTAATTTTTTTAATCAAATTTACAATTTTTATCTAAAAACGTTATAATCATCAGAATTTAATGAAATTAAAGTGGGACCACATGGGTATCTTATATTATTTTCAAACAAAAAAAGAATTATTAAAATCGGTTCATATTTAAAGAATTTATGAGTGAACAAAAAATACATACAGATCGAAATCAGAACTTATTCCTTGAAGTCGGTTAAAAAAATTAATACACCCAATGCCTTGTAATTTGCATTTTTTTTTTTTTTTGAAAATAATTTTTTTTTCTAATATACCGATTGATTTGCTATAAAATACGTTAAAAAACATTTTCGATTTTTTTATATGAAAGAAGAACTTGTAATAAAAAGAAACTTTTTCTTGAGTTTATGTATTTTATTACATCATTACGTATATTATTTGAGTTATTGTTTAATTTTATTATATTTAATTGCTCATTTTTTATCTAATATGAGGCATTGGGATGAGTACTAATTTTTCAAGTTTTGCGGCAAATCCTTTGCTTTTCTGTTTTGAATTTAATTTTGTTTTAAATACAAGTAAAAGTTTCAGAGTTTTAAGCTATCGTCTATTTAATAGATTTTAATGATAAATGATTGATATCGATTGATAATATCAATCCTCCATTTTTTAAGATGAGGGCCTGTGCATGTATCATTTTAGAGTTATCATTTAGCGTTATCATTTTAGAGGGAGGGGGGTCTGGCACATGATATCGTAACACATCTCTAGGAGGAGTGTTGGATTTTCTTTTGACAGCGATATCATTTTCGAGCATATCAAAATGATCACTTTTAACTTGTGACATAGTTTTTGGCATAAAATAGTGTATTAACATTTTTTGCTCTGTTATCTATTTTGATGAAAATGCAAGATTATTTTAAAAATCACTAAATTATTATAAAATTATTTAATTCTAAAATACAGGATATTGCAATGTCTGACATTCCTATTTATCTTCATGTGTGGATGCATATGAAATCACAGAAACCATACGTGACGTATTTTTAAAATGAAGCTTGTCTTTACTAATAAATAAAAGACAAAGAATGTTCTTAACGTCTTTTATTGATAAGAATATTTATTCCCCCCTCCATTTCTCCGTTCGTGGCAAGTATATAAAGTTTTTATTATTGGTGAATGCATTATGTAATATTGAGCTATTATAAAACACTTTTAAATACTAACTTTTTCTTTTAAGTGTTATTTAAATAAAGCGATATGTTATTCATTTTTCTTAATTTAAATCGATAAAATATACGAAAAATAAATTTAACCAGTTTTTTATATTACTCCAAACAAACAAACAAAAAAATAAATAAAATAAAATAAAATAAAATAAATTCTCAAAAAACATTTTTCACGTTAATAACGATATCATTATCGAAGGGGGGGGGGGGGGGGTCGATGGATGATGAAGTATGGTATCGAAAGGCGGGAGGGGGGTCCACAATTACCAAAAAGTTGATGGCGTTATATTTGCACAGCCCCTGAATAAAGCTTCTGTTGATTGTTTTTATGTAAAAACTTTTTGGTTCTTGATTTAATAATCACTGATAATTAAACTTTTCAATAAAAGAGTTTTTTAATACTCAGCCAATGCCACACCGGTTTTCAAATTAAAGTAAAAGGATCAGCATTGTTTACGCCACGTTAACAGATTTTATAAAATATGTAGCAGTAAAAAAAATGTATGTTGACTGATTTTTAAATTTACTATAAATCTTTCTAATAATAATTTTTTATTTATATCATTATTTTTCATTATGTATATCAGCTTGAGAATTTAAAAAAAATGGTAACAGCTAAGAAGCGAAACAACATAATAAAAAGAGACAAGTTGAATATATGAAGATTGTTAATGAAAATATATTACAGAAAGATAGTAGTGTGATGAGTTTAAAGATGTAGCTGAAGAAGAGTGGATTTTTTCTTTTGAAAATGGATTCACGGACAGACAAGTCTTTTTTTAGATGCTGGCCATTAGGGTGGGTCTAATAAATGTAAAAAGTGATTTTCCATTAGAAATGCCGCGGAACAGTATCGAATTTCGTAGTTTAGAAATTGGATAAAAAAAATAGGTTTACATCTTTGCATTCGCGATAAAGTTTACTGAAATGTTAAGAAGTTCACATTATTACAAAAATATTTTTAATTAGCCTTTTAACAAATGTAATAGCTGAAACTAGTATGCATTATAATAACAGAATACAATGTTGAAGTATAATTTAAATCGATAAACATCTTTCGGTCGAACATTTGCACTAAATAGTATCAAAGCTCACATTTTATCACTAATCTTTCATCTTACTTAGCTTGTCAATTTTTAAGAGCAATAGATACTTACAACTTTAAAACATTTGCTCGACCAGAAGATGTCGATCGATTTAAGGGTGTATTTCGACTCAAACTGCTTATTTAATATTCAAACTGCTAATATTGCTCTCATATGCATCAAACTGTCAAATTGTCTTATTCAGAAAATACTCAAGGGGCCGTAATCGTCGATTCTTTGATAAATGCAGAAAATGTTGCAAAAAAAGCTATCAAAAACGGCATTTTGAACGAATTTTTCCAAAGCGAGAGATCTGCGGACGAAAAAAGGGTCATGCTGAGAGGATAATTGTTTATAAATCAAATTCTAATGAATTCAGCGTAAAATGACATCTCACGGCACTTTATATGTCTCTTTAAAAATCCCCTCAGCAAGTTTCATGTTTCTACTTTTAAAAATGTGTCTGAAATTGTATCGGAAAATTTTGAGGTGTTGAAGGTGGAAAAGCGTTTTTTCGAATACACCCTTAAATAATATTTCCGCATTATATTTTTTTATTCTACTACATAAGAATTTCAGCTATTACATTCGTAAAAAGGCTAATTAAGAAAATTTTGTAATAATGTGAATTTTGCAACATTTCGGAAATTTTTAAAGCGCATTCGAGAGCGGAAGATATAAAAGAATTTTATTTATTTTTTTTACCCAATTTTAAGTCTCTTGAATTTGCATCTTTTTCGCGGTATTGCGAATCGAAAATCAATTGGCCTTCCTGCATTATCAATTCTGCTTAATATTTTTTGAATATTTATTTTTGTTTCTTTATTAATTCTAAAGACAATTAATTTGTAATTTTATTTTAAATTACTTAAATTTTAAATTAAACTTTTTGTTTCTTTTTACACCGGCAACAAAAAGTCAGCTTACACAGTTTGTCAGCTTATATAGACCATATGTAAGCTGGCCATACCTTGCAAAACCAGTGAATTTACTATTTAAAAAAAAATATGCATGCCTCCCCTACACTTTCCGCGAAGGGAGTTGTTAATTTTTATTTTTCTTGTTCAATTGGGTTGATTGTTTTTTGTGTGTGTGCACCCTCTTTCCATAATTCTCATAATTTTCTTATTTTCAAATAATACATGGATGTGTGTGTATGTATTAATTAAGAAAATTCCTAAATATGTTCTGTCTATACTTGTTATTTGAACTTCTTTGACCTATATTTAAAATGCATTTTTTATGCGAAATGTATCCGAGTTGTATTGCAAATTGTAATATAAATTATTTATTCTGTCTTCTTTTTCTTTTTTTACAAACGGTGTATGCATGAAGATGTGAATTTTCAAAAACCAGTAACCTAAAAATTAATTTGTATAAATATTTTTTTATTCCGAACAATAAATATTTTCTTCCAAACTTCCAAAATAATAATTTACTTTTGTGCTGAGCATTGTCAACAGTCGACCATTCCGAGGAATGTTGATATTTATAATGAACTACAATTTATGCGACTATATGTCTTTATACAATTTAGATTTAATTAAAAAAATTAGATAATTTTAATTTGAGTACAATATTAAAAAAAACTTTGTAGTAATACTGAAATTTATCTCGACGAAAGAAAATGATTTCCGTTATTTATTATAGTGGTAAATACAACAGAAAATCTTTTCACCCAGATTTCATTATTAATGTTAATTTTATTGTATTATAAAATTATTTTCAGCAAATGTTATTTTGAAAGCGAATAAATTTAACAATTTCTTAGTTTACCCCAGAACCGTTATAAACTTTTCTCTCCAATACGCACATTATTATTTTTTAATATATATAATTCCTTTCAAATAATTCCTTTACTTTGCTCAGAAATCTATACAAGTGGTTCTGACATTTTATAAATGGACGTAGATTAAGTGAAAGGTATTTAAAAATATCTCTTTAACTTTCCTTTCTGTAAATACAGGTTTCGCAGTACTTTATAAATCTTTCTCCAAAATACTAATAGTATTTTATGTACAGGAAATAAGAATTAGTTGCTACAACATATGTACTTAGAAAAACAATTAATGTTTAAAAGAGAGAATATATTAAAGACAAAACGGTTTGTGTGTAATGTTGACATCTCTTTTTTGATACTAACAGAGAAGATTAAAATTCGTTATAACTGCAACTTTTAAGCTTCTAAATATCGCAATTTTTAAATTTTTAAACCATAGAACAGACAAAAAACTTATGTTTAATAAATTATTCTTTTCTTGGAGCAAGAATTTCCATGAAAATTATTCTTTATGCTCTTTATGTCATACTTTTGTTTATATCATTCTTCTACTGTTTTTCTGATAGTTATTTTTAAAATGACATTTTTACATAAATAACATCAACATATCAAATTACCTTAATGTTATTTTTTTTAACTCGTATAAAATTATCGGATACATATATATCAGTAATTCTCATACATTTATTTATTGTTATAATTCTCACACCTATTATCATCTTTATTATTTTTCTTTATTTACTCCAAAAAGAAACACTTGTTGACAGTGTTGTGCTCCATTATAATTAAACTCAGAAAATGAATATATTTTCATAATTTGATTAAGTCATTTTATGCTTATAGGCAACGTCAATTATAATTTAAAACATGAACATTTCTCACTAATTTAACTTTAATTAAAATTCATCTTCCAAATTAGAATAATAATATTTATATCCTGCTTGAATGAGATTTGCATAATGAGAAACAGGACATTCATTTTGGACTAATTAAAATTTCAAACCTACTTACATTGTCTGTCTAATATTCGGAGAAACTTATTCGAGAAAGTCTTCAATTATAGGTTTTTAAAACATGTAAAATTTTTATTACCAAGATCATATATCCTCCGATTACAAAAAACATTCACATCACGAAATACTTTTCACAAAACTTGTTTTTACATAAAAACCTACTGTCCAACTCCACCCCACACTCCCCTACATATCATACAACGCATATTTTTATAATTCGAACAACTGCCTTATTTACGGAATGGGAATGCTGAAGCCTAACAAGACAGTGATATTTAATTATTACGAAATATTATATGGATCCCTGAAGTGTTATACACTTAGCAATATTATTACATAATTGTTTTTAAAAACACAACTTTTTAAAATTTAAAATTGCTCCTTAAAAATTTTTGTTTAGGGTTTTTTTTTAACACCAGGTTCTTTGTCAGGTGAAATATTTAAAATAAAATTCTGTAATTCATCATATTTCAATTATTTTAAAAGAGAATGTTGCAATGTACAATTCCAGACACACACACACACACACACAAACATAGATTTTTACCAAATTGACATACTAGAGAGTTTTCTTTCATAATAATTGTTTTTTTCCATAAATTTCAATTAAATTACTAAGTAAGCTAAACTAAAATAACATTTTAAATATCTTTTATTTGAAGTTCCTCAAAAAATTGAATTATGTATTTTTCCTTAAATATTCAACCATGAATGAAAAAAAAACTTTTTAATTCGTTAACTTATATAAACAGTCACGTACATTTCACATCCTTAGAATTCAATTTAAATAAAAAATAAAAAGTAAGAAATTCTTTGTATTTTTCACATTTCACGTTCGCTTTCTAAATTTATTTCCATTAATTGAAAAGAAATTTCTTATTAAATTTTAGATTTCCTGCGAGTTAGTTTTTTTCTATTTTTTTTTTTTTTGTGAATTATTTTTGGATTTTCCTTTTATTACAAATCTAACTTAATGTATATTTTCTATGAAAAAATAGATTAAAAGATTTTAGAAAAATCTTTCTGACAATTAAGAAGATCATGAAAATATGTAATGAACTATTTCGTAAAGCATTGCTTAAAAATCTTAAATGAAATTTTGAGCAATTTTTTTTAAGCGAAAATAAATGTGATGGTTTGTTTACTAATCTTATTTATTTTGAGTAGTTTTCAGAAAAGATTAGTATTCATCGTATATTGTTAAACGTTTAGCAGTAAACTAACCTGAAATGTAACCTTTTCTTTTATTCAAAAAGGGTTTCATATCCGTAAGTTATCTTTATTTTGACCACCATATGTATTCTAGTCAAACACAATTAATTAAAAAAATTCAAACAACCTTTTTTTTAACCATTTAAATGACCGGGAGATTTTATACAGCTTTTTAACAATATACACTGTAAAAAAAATAAAAAATAATAAAAAAAACCTTTTTTGTTGAATTAATGTTTTGTACAACCGTAACATGATGAAATATCGAAATAACTTTTGCAGCTAAGGTTTAACCGGAGTTGTAAATCTTTCAGTAAGTTTTCGTTATCTTATTCTTGTAGTAAATACACATGCAATATACACATATTGGTGCTACTTTGATATACCCCCCAAAAATTACGCGCCAAATCTGGCACTCCCTACGCACTTTTCCTACGGACCTTTTAGGTTTGCTGTTACTCAGCTTCATTCCTTCATTTGTATTTTTTATGTATTCATTGTATTTTTTAGGTATTCCTTTTTTGTATTTAACGATTAAGTAATTTTTGTTTATTAATTATTTGTATTCAGCGAGAATTCATCTTGGCGAGAAAAAGCGTTAGAAACGGGTATTTTGCTTGGCGAGAAAAAAAAGTCGCCAAATTTACGATTTGGGGGGGTATATCAAAGTAGTTCCCACATATTGCATAAGTAAGACACATATTGTATATGTAGTATGTAAATACATATACATACTGCAATAGCAAATGTTAATTCAATCTACTTTAAAAATTTTAACAGTCTTCATATTATTGTATGTAAAAACCCCATATTCCTGATTGCTTGATTTAATATAGTAATCGTTAGTTATACAATTAATTACTATTATACTTAAAAATAAATTCCCATTTAGAAATTTTTTGTTATTTAAATAGCCAATGTCCTGTTTTCTTAAAACCTTAGCCAGAAAATAATTCATGTTGAGCCGAAATCCACACAACTCACCTTTTCAAAATCAGCTTCTACTAAACAGTCGAAACGATCGAATGATCGAGATTTTTAACCCTTTCGGGCTCAATATTTTTTCAGTTTTAAAAACAAAAATATTATTACTTTAATAATGTTAATCGCAGCTATCCAAACAGACGTACGGATGTTTAAAAAATATCTAGTTGTCAGAAATGCAAAGAATGTACTTATTTTGTGCACTATACAACTCATATCTATCTGACAATAGATTAAGGAAGATTTTTATGAAACGTTTTGAAAATATCGTATTACAACAAGGTTTAACAGATATTACAACTTTCTAATGCTTTTTGTTCTTTATCATCATGATTACTTCAAAAAAGTAACTTATATTTCAAATTAATGGTGTTCTATTAATAGTACACCAGACCCAAAAGGGCTAAGCAATTTAAATTATTATGAGTAATTTAAATAACCAATTTAAATCAAAAAGAGTAAAATTCCTAAAAAAAAAAAAAAAAACAACTCATTTACGATCCAATAAATTACAGTTTTTTTTTTTCTGAGATGCGATATTTACTCTTTCGTTTTAAGACCGTACAGTTACATAATAGTCGTTTTACATATATATAATATCTTTATTTACATACCAGCAGGTTTCTCCCGATATGATGGCTGGTAGATTCATTTGAATGAAACTTGAGTCAAACGAAAAGGTTAATTTGGCCTTGTGTTTTAAAGCAATGTGGAGCTAAATCGGACTATCCTTCCGCATTGATGAAAACGAAACCAACGCCTTTGAGCGAATGTATTTTCTAACGTTCCACGCACCGTATATGTTGCCTGGCAACAAAATATGAATTTGCCTGCCGCTATGCTGGTGTTAGTTCTTGAGATAGAGGTGTAGCGGAAATAATGAAAAAGGCAGCAAAATCGCCATCTATTTAGCAATTTGCACCAAAATGTAAACAGCATCCATTCATGTTAATTGCAAACGGAATCTGAAGTTTGGTGAAAATCTATGCAGTAGTTATTAATATAGAGCTGTTGCGGATATCGTAAAAAAAGACAGCATAGCAGCTCCTCCTGTTGATCGATTTACACCAAAAACTAATCAACATCAATTTATATCAGGGAATACCTGGATATAAATTTTTCTTCCGTGCATTAGTTCTTAAAATAGAGTGTGAACTCCTAATTCTGTACATAATGCACTCCATTAATTATATAGTTTTAGATGAAAAGTTTATTTATTTTTGATATTTTTCGCATTATTAAACCAATATATCGATTTCAAATAATTTTTCTTAATATAAATAGAAAAAATAAATCAGTAAAGGGTTAATAAAACGAAAAAAGCATTTTGTCTGTTAGATTTTTACATATTTTGCAAACAAAATGGGTAATGAAATCTATAATAATAAATAATAAAATTTATAATAAATATTAAAATCTATAATAATAAATAAAATCTAGCAATACTGAACAATCAGTATTGGTAGATTGGATTTATTTTTAAATATCGCCTATCTGATTTTTCCAATTAGTATCTATCGTTTTATTTAATATCGAAATGCGACTGATTAAATAAAGCAAATATTGCTATCGAGAAATCTTCATAGATATTTTTACTAACAATAAAACTGCAATTTTTTATTTTTATATAAATAATCAAACCAAACCAAAAAGCCAATAACACTATTATACTTAATGGTAACCTTTTATTCCGAATTAAAATTTTTATCGCAAATAATTTCTAAACATAAAACCCAATTAATAGCTCCTGGAATAAATAATTAAGTTAGATAAATAATTTAAATACATAGATTTCTCATCAGAATTTGAAAAAAATTTATAAGGCATATATCTTGAGGACATTTTCTGATTGTGTCTAATCCTATTATATGTTACTATAAATTATAGTTATTGATTCAATCAAAATATATTTCAAAAATTTTTCCATTAATAAAAAAACGAAAAATATTTTTATTTTTATTTTTATTTTTAAATTAAAATTAAGCATTAATTTTACTCAAGAATATAAATATAACCAAAGAAATGGTAAATTAAGAGCTTCTAATCTAATTCGAACTTCATATTAAATATTCTATCTTTCAATTTCTTTTTGTAATCGTTTTTTAAAATATTTCAATAAATACATTTAATTAAACTTTTTTCTTGAGTATTTCATTACTTTCCGCTCTAGTTTAATCTGGTTTGTTGTTTTGTCCGTCATATGACCTTGGATTTATCGAACGATTTTTATGAACTTAGATATTTCATATTTAAACGATTCGGTGGGGTATTTTTAGCGTTGTTATATGCGGATAGACGGACGGACTAAACGACAAATATAGGTATGACGTATTTACATAATTACGAACGCACCTAAGAACTAGAAAAATAAAACAGGTTAATTTGCCAATTAAGAAGGAACATCGTAGTTGCAAATACTTATAGACAATACCCGTTTTGATAAGAATTTAAAAGTAATAAAGCAATTTAATTCAATAAAATATTACCTCTCCCCTAAAAAAACTATCTAAAAGGAACTAGAAACGGAAAAATTAATGCAGTTAATGTGTTCTATATAATCGTAAGAAAAGTTTTTAATTTCTAACAATACTGTATTTTTCTATATGCTCTATTTTAAACGTGATAACAATTTTACTGGCATAAGCATTTATCATGTATTATTTATTATGATTTCATTTGTTTAAGATTGAAAAAATAAAAGGTATATGATACTTTTAATGTAGTGTGAGAAGAATATATACAGGGTGATTCTAAATTTTTTTACAATAAAAGAGGGGGGATAGTACACATCAAGACAAACAATATTAAATAGGAGACCAAGGGTCCCAAATGTTTTCCAAAGAAGATAGCCGTCATTAAAGTTTAGGGACCAAAATTTCAAATAAACATAAAAAACGGAAAAATCGGTCGATTGATTTGCGGTTTTCACTAAAATTATTCTTTATGTCGGCATTTTCTTGAAATGAAATTATAACGATAAATTTCAAAAAATGCCGATAGACGGCGCTTTAGACTTTGGAGTAACGAACAACTCTTTTTTGGCGTTATTTTTTGCATCTTATTAAATTCTTTCGTACGCTTAGACTTAAACTTAAATTTTGAGCCTGACAGAATAGGAAAAAAAAAAAAAAAATTTCAAAATTTCCTGGTGGGTCCTACAAAGCGTTTTCACATAATGAAATATTTATGATAATTCTCTGCGTTTGATTCTCATATGTTTATCATTGTTTGACAAATAACATGATAAATTGAAAATTATAATACAGACTGAGAAGCATTTCAGTAAATGCATTCGTTAGTTATATTCATAAATTTGCAAACAAAAAAAGTATTTCTATTGATTGAAATGCAACATTTAGTATTTTTAATTAAAAAACATCAAGTAATTAATCAAGTTAATTAAATTTTGAAACTAAGACGGCAGTTCTTAAAGAAAAAAGTCCCAGCATTGCTATTGATAAAATCTGTATTATGTTAATAATGTATTTAAAATAGCGCATCATGCTGAGTGACTGTTTTAAAGTAATTAATAATATATTGAATTTTTGTCTATGCAAAAAAGCATTTTTGAAACAATAAATAAATAAATAAATAAAGGGAGCTGATGAAATCCCCTTAATCCCCTTAATTGTTTACTAGGTGAAAAAAAAATTAATCTTCTCAAACAAATATTTTTTTTATTATTTTTTTATCGGTTAGTAGTAAATATTTTTAAATGAAAAAATTTAAGAAGAGTACTACTATACTCGTATTCTAAACAGCGTCGTCTGAAGTGTTTCTATTGTTTTGAAGAAAGTGGGGGGGGGGGCGCTTTTGTTAATGAATGTGGCATTTATTGCTAAAAGCCATTTTTTTTTCTATAAAGCAATTTTCATATAAAACATATCACCTAGCGCGATTATGAAACGTCAAAACTGAATAAGTGCTTTCAAACATTAAAAAAAAAATACAAAAAAGTAATTTTGACTTTTTTAATGAATTAATGAATTTTTTATTTTTAATTAAATTATACTTCCCAAATTATAGTAAAATTTAATACAAAATTTATTGGGTTGATTCAGTAGCTCCGCGCGATTAACAACGTCACAGTACGCCTTCTGCCTCCCCTTCGAAAAAAAAAAAAAAACTTTTGTCTTTTTTTGCTGAGCATTGTAAAATTGAAGAATTCAATTTTAAACTAAGATTACATATGGAGAGGTAAACAACATCTTAAATACACTCTAAAAAACTTAAATTCGTTTCGCCTTTCAAAAGAATCGAGTCCTCCTTCGTCAAGCGAAAAAAAGACGTGCCTTTACTATGAAAGCAGCGGCACGACTGAAATGAAAAAGTGGGAAAAGAAACACGCTGAAGGTACAGCCAATAGGAAAGTAGAAGGCAATAGCATGTCATGGAAGAGAATAATCAAAACGGACAACGGACACAGTGAATAAAGGGAAGGAAGAAGGAAAATGTAGGAAGAAAGGAAAATAAAATTAGATTAGTTCTTTTGACTAGACCTATTAGTTCTTTTGAAAGACCTAGCGAATTTAACTTTTTTATAGATTTTTAAGTTTATATCTCTTCATATTAACTCACACCAGTTTAAACTTATTTTCTTTAAGATAACATAACTGATACATTTATACTATAGTTATTGAATAATAATGAATAACATTATTGGATAGTAAATAAATAGATATAGACTATCCGCAGAGACAATAAAACGGGCTTAGAATCCTATATATTCTATCGCACAAAATTTTGATGTAATCTTATATTGAATCTTATATTGGTATTCTCGAATACAAACGAAAGAAACTGTAGCTATTAAAAGTTGACCTTTAAAAAGTCTCTTCACTCTAAAAATGCATAGTAAAAATATTCACAAATCGTCTATTTCTAGATGCGTATTTTATTATGTAAATACGTACGCCAATGGTAAAAAATAGTTTCAAGTGCATTTTACGGGTGTCACACTTTTACAAAAATAATAAAATTGATATGAATTAACGAAGTATATACAAAAGTATACTTTCTGTAGTGAAATTTGTTTTTATTTTACAGGTCCATAGAAAAGTATTTCAAAACATAATAAAATAGAGGGTAAATATTTTTTGTTTGGGGGGGGGGGGATTTTGTTTTAATTATATTAAACTATTTTTCATTTTATTAAATATATATACGTTGCTGAGGTTCACTACAAATTACATAATGTATCATAGAAAGCAAATATTATCTACAGGGACACACAAAAGGTTTCGGCTACTCTACTATAGTTTATCCGATGTACTGCATACTACTATACCAATATCAGAATATTTTTAAAACTTCTATATGTGACGGACGCACCGCATTTGCTTAGCTTGACATACAATTTGCGACTTGTTCACTTAGTCCATGTGATGGACTGGAGAGTTTGCACACATTATCCCACACTAAATTAGAAATAACTCACACTTGTAATAAAAATCCAAATTAAATATGCAATATGGTACATTCAATGAAAAAATTATTATTACATGTATCCAATGGATTTACGTTGTTAATGAATTCCTAAAATGTACCGCTCAACAATAAACCGCTATAATTAAAAGATATATATAACGATGGAAGCTATAAGAGTTCTAAAAGTACTATTTTAACCTCTCCGATTCCTGACTCCCCATTCAGGAACCTTTGTTATTTTTCTTATACAAATTTCAATGTCTGATTTGCTTTATCTTTTTACATCATTTCTTCGAAAGCTGAATAATTTTTGCTTTGAAAGCAAACGAAGATATGCTTGCATATAAGTTGAATCCATTATAAACAAACGTTATTTTCATATAAGTTTGAAAAATGTATAAAAATTTTTATACATTATTTTTTTATGAAACTTTTAATGTATTTCTGTGGTGCAAAGGTTTTTTTATATTTACAGGTCCATAGAAAAGTATTCCAAAGAAAATAGAACAGGGGGTAAGCATTTTTACACCCTATTCTATTTTTGGGGGAAAAACAGTGTGGTTAAGAAGTCATACATATTCATAACTTATTTAACTTAAATATTTTTCAATAATTTTTTTTGAGGTTTGTAGATTATTTATTTGTTTAAAGCTCTTAAATTTGTGATTGCGTTAAGTTAAGTTAATGGTTATTATATTGATAGTTTAAGGGGATTTGTAGTGTTAGATCCATATTTTTCAACCTAAATTATTAAATGCCTAAATAATCAATTTGAGAAAAAAATATTCTTTCTGTCATTTACAAAGTCATTTTGTTTGGAAAAAGCCAATGAATAAGCATTTGTGTTATTATTTTAGCTTCATAACTGAAGAGGTTAAATAACGAATATACTAAATAACATAGATATATATTTTTTGCATAGATATTCTATATGATCAGAGGTGACTGGCCACTAGCGATTTTTGACATTTTGTTAAGCATATAGGAAAATACATAAGAAATTATCCTGAAACTCCAAGTGTGTAAACAGAATAGTACAGATCATGTATTTCTACGAAGGTTCTTTAATGAAACTCCATAGGGGTCCGTCAACCTTTGGACATGTAGTGTATGACTATGTGCTATGTGCCATAATAATGTTTGGTTTTATTTTTATCTATAATACAAACTATTACTTTCACATTTTATTTTAAATTTCTATGATTTATACAAAACTTCATTTAACAATTTTTTTAACAAATTTAATTACAAAAGCAAGGGAATGTAACAAAACAAAATATTTCAATACTATTCAATGCATTGTATTCGTTTGTTTAATACAATTACTCTTATAAGTGAAAACACACTTTAATTTTTAATTTTATAAAATGAAATTCTCTTTACTATAAAACTACCTAGGTTTAAAAAAATCTTACTACACTTACTGAAAATGCATGAAATATTAATATAAAAAAATGCATATGAAAACTAAGATAAGTTTTAATTCGATAACTTTTCTTATGCTGGTAAAATTCGACAAAAAATTTAAAATATAGAAAATTTGTGTACTTGCATTAATGAGCTATAGCTCATATAAACATATACAAATTAAAATTAAAATATAAGTATACATATAGAGAGAAATTTAAAATATTTGCAATTTTTCTTTTAAAATCCGTATTATTTAATTAAAGATTTTTTAAAATATTAAATATCGACTTATTAAAATATTAAATTTATCTATAACGACAATTTATCAAATTTCGCACTAATACATACATCAAAATTTTGTGTACTTATAATATAAAAATTCATTATTTTGTTTATTTCACTACGATGGAATTCGATTTATCTCCATATCATTACCTCTCTAATTAGGCCAAGATGATTTAAATGTTGTCTACAAGTTTAATAAAATAATTTACTCGTGAAAATGTTAAAACATATGCTTGAATGTGATAAATAAAAATAAGCTGTCAAAATATATATTAAATGTGTATTGCAATTAATTTCAGCACTCCGAAATATCTTTTCTAATAAGGTAAAAAATACACTGCAGCAGTCACATTTATTTATCTTTTACTGCACAGCCACATCATTAATTTTAAAGTAGTGAAACGGTGAATACAAAAGTATGGTTTTGACACATATTGAAAACTTTCATTAATCACTTATTAATAAAGCGGAAAAACAATAATAAATAGAAAGTAAATTAGGTGTTAGAATTGTATAACTTCCATGTAATGAAATCAGAAAATGACAAATATGTTTATTGTTTTTTTTTTTAATCCAAAATCAATACTGCTACATTAAATTTGTAATTAAAAAAAATATTAATAGACATGAAAAAAATTAAACATTCTTGAGTAGTTTTATTTCTATACTACACCTACATTTAAATTATTCTTAAATTTTAAAGTATCGAATAATTATAAATATAAAATCTCTGGTCTCTCCCTCGGACAGAATAAAAACATAATGAAACGTGAATTTTTTAATAAGTGTTTTTAAAGAGAAGAGAACCAGTAAAAGTGAAACTTTTCGATCTACAGTTTGTTTTGTTTACACTACAAAGAAGCATTATTTCGTTTTATTTCACTACGAATAGTACTCAATTTTCCTGTCTATCATTATCTCTCCAATTATGCCAACATATTTTACATGTTCCCTACAACTTTAATAATATAATTTACTCGCGAAAATTTTAAAACACATACTTAAATTTATAAATAAACAGAGGCATCAAAATGTATATTAAACAAATACAACAATTAATTTCAGCCCTCAGGAATATAGTTTCCAATAAGGTAAAAAAAATACGCTGCAGCATGAATTCATTGCGTAACTTTCATTTATCTTTTACTGCACCGCCACATCATTGAGTTTAAAGTACCGACAAGTAAATGCAAATACATGTTTTTGACACATATTGAAATTTTCCATTAATCATTTATTAATAAAGCGGAAAAACGATAATAAATAGAAAGCAAATTAGGTGTTAGAATTATATAACTTCTACGCAATGAAATCAGAAAATGACGAGTATGTTTATTGCATTTTATCCGTTATAAATAATTCTATGTGAAGTACGTAACATTAAAAGAAATAATTCGGTTTGGATTGGTTTGTTTTGTGTTGGCCGATTATCTAATCTAGGGATATAGGCCCAAGAGGGAGGCCCTTCGTGGGGTTCTTTCTAATGGAACCTAACCCGCATTTACGCAACGCTCGAAGAAAACCACGAAAACTTCAAATGGTTAGGCCAACGGCCGCGATTGGATTCGAATCCAGCACCTGCCGTCTACCAATTGAGAGGTCAGAGCCTCTCGGCCACTGGTGGGGCTTTAAGTAATTTGGATATATATATATATATATATTCTTGGGTAGTTTTGTTTATATACAACACCTAAATTTAAACTATTCTTAAATCGTAAAATATTGAGTAATTATGAATATAAAACTTTTGGTCTTTCACTTGGACACAATAAAGCATGCATTTTTTTTTTTTTTTTACTGTGTGTTTTTAAAGAGGAGAGAAAGGTGAAACTTTAAGATCTATAATTTGTTTCGTTTACACTGTAAGGCATTCAGTTCAAGGCCAGTTTACGTCATAATTCAATCCGATTGCGTATTTAGGATACTCATGTTGTTTTTCTGTCTCTATTAAATCTTCTCATCTGTAATTCTAATTAAGTTATTTCTAATCTAGCTATTTATCTGGCATTGAACGAAGAAGCCGATTTCTGTCTGGTACTTCATATTCGGTATCCTGTTAAATACTTGGGTCATTAAAAAGTTAACGCAAAAATCTTTGTCAGTGATGTTGTAGTGATTGTTCATATAAGCTTTTCTACACAACGGAATGTAGAAGTATTGTGCTTTGAGTATGGAGATGAAAGGTATATCCATTTCATTGCAGAAATAAGTTCCCACACTGAAAAAAAATGAAGTATTCAAAAATGAATAAGTTGATGTACGCATATCGAACTGAGTATGTTTAGATCTATAATGAAATCATTGCTTTCTCAATTTTGAAATAACATATGCTATCAAATCGAAAGAAACGATGATTTTGTTCCCATTATTGGTTTATCTCATTCACGTCGGCGTAAAAAATAGCTTGTTAATGTGAATATTAAATTATGTACAGTATTTTATAATAATTTTAAAGTATACTTGCAAATAATGCTTTTGTCATAAAAATGTTCGATTTGGGTATTTTACTTATAATTTTGCTATTTCACATAACAAATAATCAATGAAAAGTTTATTGGTCATAATTTTGAGGAAGAAACAAATACCAACATATTTTCCCTTTAATTTGTAATTTCAGGGCGGAGGTAATAGTGATTTATATTTGAACGCAACCATGGATCAAAAATGAGTAGGGTAACACCCCCAGTAATTGGCATGCACCAGTGATTGGCACATCCTACAAACATGTCCTAAAATAAGATTTATATCCAGTCTTTTAAAAATGCAAGACCATATACCGGTTATATGCTCATTTATGTTAAAGATTATAACTTTGATTTATGCTACTAGATGACAATAGTGCCTAGGAAAGAGAAACAATTATGGCTTGTATGAAATTAGCCATTTTTGTTGCAAATGCTTCTTCTTTGGTTTAAGCAAGGCATGCTTTTCAATTCATTATTATATGATTTATAATATATTTTAAATTTTAATTGACAACGGTTTTGTTTATTTAGAAAGGGTTACTTTAATTGTGTAAAAGTATTTTCGACACAAATATTTGGATTTCTGAATTAATGATAGATGCCAATTAATGGTGCTTCAATTTTGCTAGTTCCAAGTAATTGGCACCTATTCTAATTACAAGGAATTCGCAAGGAATTTGAGATTAAACCACTTATTTTAGAAGTACTTTTAAAGTTATAGACTAATTTTGTTTATCATTTGTTTTTATATGAAAATATGAAATATTATCAGTAATTGGAATCCATTAAAGCTTCATATGACAATTACTGGGGACAGCATGGCAATTACTGGGTATTAATATAAGTATATTGTATTGTTTTAAAGTGTTCACATTTCAGACTAATATGCTGATTTCTTACTCTCAAAAACCTGAAATATGGCATCTTCATCTATGGTAAATTCATTTAAAGCGATTAAACCCAATGCAAAATGTAAAGTTTTTTTAAAATATAAACTTGTGCCAATTACTGGATCACAATGTGTCATACACTGGTGCTCTAGGTGCCAATTACTGGTGATTTCAGCAACTTTTTATAAATATATTTTTATAAAAATACGTTTTCAAATTTTTTTGCTTTTAGTGGGCAAAATAGATGCACAGATATGCATTCTTTGATTTAAAAATATTTCCAAGTAAATATCTTATTTCTTTGTAATGAAAATTGAAGTAAGTTTAAAGACAAATTCTTAAAGTGCCAATTACTGGGGATGTTACCCTACATGTGTTTCTCAGTTTTGAGATCTTTTGCATCAAAGATATTTTGAGTATGTGAAGTACTTAAAATTGAGTACTTTTTACTTAATTTTGAAAACCTATTTTTTCAGTGCAAAACATAAAGAAATCGACATTCCAAACAGTCATTTTTCTGTCATGTATCTATAGATGCTGTCATGGTGTCTAGTTCTAAAAGTATCTGTAACTTTAGAGTGTAAAAAATGGACAACGTTAGAAGCACCAAATATATTAAATTAGCAGCTCTGTCATCCTATTAGTAGCATTCAATCCCCTGTTTCTCCTATATATGTGAGTAAATTCCTACCTCTCTTAGCACTGACGACGGTAAGCTATATGCTGCCGAAACGGGTTTGTTGCTTATTTAATATATTTGATGCTGCTAATGTTGTTCACTTTTTACCTTTCATTATATTGCACCAAAATCCATCTCAATAAATCTCAAAAATTATTTTTAAATTTGCTTCATGGAACACCCGTATGTCATTTCGAAACATAGACAAAGTTTTTTCAGCCTATTGCAAAGTTGCTACAGAATCACATATGATGACTATTATTACTTATTCACTAGCGCTATGTGACTCTTTCTTACTGTGAATCTAGTTTAGCAGAAATCATCAACGATGTCCGAAAAATTCTATTTGAAAACAGAAAAAAAACATTGAAAATAAACACTTGAATAAACAATATTATTTTACTTAAGATAGGTGTAACTAAAAATTAAAAAGAAATATTATTGGCATGGTTCGATTCCAATCTAATAAAAACCATATTCATAATACAGTAACAATTACAATACAAATCGTATCACGGTCAATACAAAGGGCATGCGAAAAGGAAATGTAAATTAAAAACCAGGCACTCTATTGTAAAAATAATAAATTAAAAATAGACCATGATAAAATTAATTATTAAATTGCTTCATCCTATTCAAGCTTTCACATGGAATTTATAAACTCTAATTATAACTTATGAATATTAAAAGAAAAATTATCATTGCAAACTAAATTTTTACGTGTATAAATTTCAATAGACTCCCTTATAATAGATTTACGATAACAATTTGATATGAAACATAATTTGCTTTCATTAAATATCATTTTTATCTCCCCATTTAAATATAATCTAGATAAAGCAGTGTTAGTACGACCAATTGGCATATATGTACAATAAATACGACCATTGAAAGTATTAAGCAAGTGAGAAACATTCTCCTATAACCTTAAAAAAAAATTCTGAATTTTTTTTTTTTTTTTCATGAACTTCAACAGAGTTTTCTAACTTCCGTATCAATAGGGATGAAAAAAATTTAGATGACGGTACTCTGGCCTTTAAACCGTGAAATTATTAGGAGAAGCTACAAGAGCTTTTTCACTGCAATGAAATGTAACGAGACACGTAGGAACATCGATGAATAAATTCATATTTAAGTTACTCAACTTTGTAACTCGTTTTGAAAATGTACAGAAAAAATGAATTTATTTTAAAAATTGTATTTACACAATTAGTCTGTTTTAACCCTTTCCGGCAAGGGCAAAATCGTTTGTAGAATGAGAAATTATCAACTGACACCGGAATTCACAAACGAATTTTTTAGATATTTTGAAATCCTCAATTTAAGCTTTTACTGTAAAAGCAAAATTTTACTAAAATATTACTGGTGCCGTTTGCAAGTTTGGAATTAAAATTAGGTATCCCAGACCGCGCACAGTGTGCCGGAAAGGGTTAAAGAAAATAAAAATTGGGTCTTGATTATGACTAGAGTCATGGTTATGTGTTTGCTTTATAATTTTTACAGCTTTATAAGGCAACTTGTTTTACAGCTAACATATTCATAGCAAAAGAGCAAAGCTTACAAATTTAAAGTACACATAAAATTGCACATTTGGCACTCAGTGTAAAACAGTTACTTATATTCGCTGTAACGCTGAAAAAACTGACGAATTATTTCACTGTTGCCGTTAAATGTTCGAAACTTCTTATCTTTCAGAACAAAATTATGAGAAACTTATTTGTAGTTTTTGCAAAGGATTTTAAAAAGGAAATATAAGTATTTTTAGAAGTTTTCGTTTCTTTTCAAAATGATGAGTTTATCTTGAGTGGACTGTGACTTCAAATTCAGTGACTTCCGGAAGTTTTCTTTTTCTTAATATTCATAGAAAACTGTGCAATACATTAATTAGGAATGGTATACAATTAAGGTATTACTGTATTGACTGACACCCTTAAAAATTCTTAAATAATTCTCGAATACAATATAATATTTAGCAATCTCATAAACGTCTGTTGTACAATGGTAATTTAAAAATTTCTTGTATATTACTTGCATGATTTCCCGTTTTTTTTTAAAAAATTTTTAACTTTTTTAATTCCTAAATCTTTTCCACAAAGAAAAACGTCCATCAAATTAAATACATTTAAAAAACTAGTTGGATGTGCTAATCCCAAAACTTTCTTCTATCTCATACGTACATTTTAATATTTAAAAAAAATAGTTACTCATTTTATTGCTTTAATAATTTTAATTCAATACCATACAAACTTTGATTTTCATCTTAAATTTCTACTTCAATCAATTAATCGTAATAAAAACGAATTTACGTCTCTGCACGAGCCGATGGACAATAGAATGATAGGCAGATTTTTTTTCCAAATTCAGGGAGGACCTACTTGCCTTACCAAAAAATAGTCATATACAAAAAATTTAGTTCAGTTCTAGAACTAACTTCATACACTTTTATGCGATGCAATATTGAAAATGGCATAAAATTCGCTATTGCAGCGCCCCCTTCCGGCGAATTTTTTTCAGATTCAGGGCGATCCAACTGGCCATAGCCATACATTTACACAAAAAATTTGGTTCAATTCGATGCATAACTTCATGTACTTTTAGTCGGTACAATATTGAAAAGGGCACAAAAATCGCGATTGCAGCGCCCCCTTCAACGGATTTTTTTCCAATTCAGGGGGGACTAACTAGCCATAGTCATACATATACACAAAAAAATTGGTTCAATTCGATGCATAACTTCATATACTTTTGGTCGGTACAATATTGGAAATGGCACACAAATGGCGATTACAGCGCCCCCTTCCGGCGGACTTTTTTCAAATTCAGGGAGGACCAACTAGCCTTAGTCATACACATACACAAAAAAATTGGTTCAATTCGATGCATAATTTTATATACTTTTGGTCGGTACAATATTGAAAATGGCACAAAAATGGTGATTGCAGTGCCCCCTTCCGGCGGAATATTTCAAAACTGAAGGAGGACCTGTTTGACACAGCCAAAAACATTCACAAAAAATTTGGTTCAATTCTATGCATAACTTAATGCACTTTTTGATGGTAGAATGGCGACATACAGACACACTCACACACACACGGACAGACAGACATTTTGTAAAAACATGTTTTTTGGAATCTCTGACCCCTAAAAAGTGTAAATCCGTCGAAAACCGGAAGTCGAAAAAAATTTCGATTGCAATACTTTCTTCTATTAAAGAAAGTCGAAAGTCTATCTAAGAAAGTAATAAAAATAAAAAGAATTTTTTATGTTTTGTAACATAATATTGGTTTTACAACATTTTTTGTAACAAATTTCAGTAGTAATTTTAGTTTAGAGACAAGAAATATTAGAAAACAAAGTTTGATGATAAATGCCTCAGTAGATTAAAAAATAATAATAATAAAGTACTCTTTGCTTTATTGGATATGTGTATTGTGTAAGAGAAATTAGGCATGGTTCTGAGCACAAGATGTATTAAATTTATTTATTTATTGCCTTACACAATTTTCATTTCTCACTATTCATTCACACTTTCTATTTCTTTTTAAAGTTTATTCCAAAATTCTTATAAAATATAATTTCACTTACTCGCCTGTTTCTTAGTATAAATTAACTATAAATTACAACTAAATTTACAGTAAGGACGATTTAAATACCATCTCTGTTTTAACTATGATGAGCATTAACGCAATGTTATGAACGAAAATGAAATTTGCATGTTCATTCTTATCTGATGTTATATTTAGCGTAAAAGTCTTTGAAAGCTTCAAAATGAAGGTTATTAAGCAGTAAATGAGTAGAAAATCCAAATGTTAAATTTTACTTGTTACGACTCATGTAAGATCTCAACAAATCAGTTCAATTAGTTTTCTGAATATTAAGGTGATTACAGTAGATTAAGTAAGTTAGGCAGAAAAATACTTATATGTTAAAATATGTTTAATAAACATGAAATTATAATAATATTACAATATCTGATTTTGAAATAATGAGGCAGATTAAGTAAACTAATATCGAAACAAAAAAGGAAATTAAAGAAATTGTAATAAACTTTGTGCTGATCTACATTTGATCAAGTAGTCTACATCATAAATTTGTTCATAAAAATTTTAAAATACACATTAAAACCGATGTCATATAAACAACAGTTTATTTTGTCATATGTGAAGTTATAAACAATGATGAAATTTCTAAATACAATTATAACAGAACATTTTTGTTTAACTGTTAACACTTTTTTCTTTAATTAGAAAAACATACAGAAGAAAAAACACAATAATGACTATTTACCAACAATCTTACTTAAGAAAAAAAGAAAACTTCTGATTCTTTAATATCCAAGTAAATTATAATAATAAATCAAAGAACAGTAATTCTTAAATATAAACTTCTATGTTTTGTAAAGTCTGTCGAGGTAATTTAAGTAAAATGAATATAAAATTAGAAGCTTAATTTGAAGTTGGAAAGATTATAAAAAATAATTTAAAAATATACACGTAAAGTTAAAAGGAGAGAGTGGGGTACGTTGGGAAAAAGCTCACCTTGGGACATCTCAATTTTCAGGCTATATTTTACAGTTAAAAATTAACATACATAAGTGTCAATATATTGTTACAGCGTATATAGGGTTCTTTTGATTTTAAGGTTAGACAACTTCAAACTCTTGTCTCTTAGAAAAGTAGAAAATAATTTATTTACAGATCTTCAGAACAACAAAGTCTTCGAAACTCACAAATATTACTAGATATTCAAAAATAACTGTTCAAATGTATCGAGCAAGTACAAATATAGGTCCCAGAGACTCTTTATACAACGTCTCAACGCTAAATCACATTCAAAACAACGTAGAGAAAACTCAAGCAAACTTGCTTAAACAATCGCAGCTCACTCAATGACTGACTGATAAATAATAATCACAACAGCTCGTATTGCTCTCCTTATATAGGCTCGCAGTATGCGCTAGAAATTTCCACAAGCTTTTCGAATTTTCCAGAAAACCACGGAATAACACTCAATGTATCAGCATATCTAAAAGGGGGTTACTATAGAGAGGGAAGGGTTATCATCGCCAACAATCGCCAAATATGTCGCCAAATTTGGCGACCAAAATTAGTCGTCAAAAGTGACGCCAACTTGGCGCTATATCTAATATTTCGCCAAGCTGCCATACACATCCACTGCAAAATAATAGACAAGTTTGCTTGATAATAGAGACAATGTAACAAAAACTAATATTAATAAAGGAATGGAGCTTAATAAGATTATTTATATTATTTTACAACTTAATAATGATAGTGTTTGTAAATAGTTAGTACAAACACTAACTATTTACAAAATTCGTTAACAATATGATATTACAATTTACTATCCCATATGTTTTGGAATCTCTGGGGTTTGCTGGCAACAAATAATACCATTATATAATAATAAATTTTAAATAAAATTTCAGTTTTACAATTTTCGGAACTGCAATTTTTTAAACTTCTAAACATCTCACATTTAAAATTTTTACACCGCTGAGTAGAGAAAAATATGGACTTTTTAATGAAATTTGTTAAATTTGTTTTCAAATTATTACTTAAGTTTTTATTACTCTTTTTGTCATGCTACTCTGGTATACCTAACTTAAGGAACATTTGATTTCGATGTACAGGGTAATTCAAAAAAACGTTGACAAAATGTATGACAAATAAATCATACAACAAGTATGAAATATCATATAGGAACATAGGTTCGCCAACTACTTAATGAGTAAAAAATACAGGGTGTTTCATTTTAGCTACACACGGTTTGAAAGTAATAATTTCGAGGAAAATATAAACTTCGCAATGAACATGCCATTGTATGTAAATACCATATGTACCATTTTTGTGTGAAATGTGGTAACGTTACGAAACGTTCTGGAAAAAACAGTTATTTAATTGCTCAAGCAATCGATGAGACCGTATAAACTGATTCTCACAGTCCAAAATGTGAGGTGTCAAGTGCATATTTCTGGCGCGCATAATGCAAACTTCTACCACTTTTGTTTGGTGTTATTACATTTGTAACAAAGGTGAGAATGTTTGTTACATATTTTATAATAATGTACTTCAGTTTTTTTGTAAACTTATCACCGTCAATCCAAATTGAGCTAGGATGAAACACCCCGGATTTGAGACTCAATAAGTGGTTTGTGGCCCTATGTTTCTATGTGATTTTTCATCCTTGTCGTATGCGTGATTTGTCATATCATTTTGTCAACGTTTTTTTTAATCACCCTATATTTTCAGGTTTTGAGTGTAGATGGCAACATCAAACGTCATAAAGTATTTTTTTTCTTTTACAGACTCACATAAATTCCAAAAAATCAATAAACATGAAAGAAAGAAAGAAGAGTTTTATTATTAGTAGTATTATTTGCTTAAGTTCATAAAAAAACAAATTTCTATCAAAATATCTATGTTTTTTGCTAACATTTAATCACGAAAATTCTGCGTTTAAAATATATTTTTCTAACAGAGAAAAACCCCTGATACTTTATTTTAAAATTTTAATTTTGTTAGAAAAAATATGTATTATCCTCTAATTTTTTATGACGACAACAAAGACTGAAATTTAAAATACAGAAAATTGAACTGAAAATTGACTCTTTTGAAAATATTAGAATTACATCCCAAATTTTAAATATTACAGCATAAACATTACTTGCAGTTTCTGATCAATATTTATTTATATATGTATCAATTCAATAATGTATCGACATTTTATAAATTTAAATACTTAAAAACGTTGCGAGAACTATTTTAAGAAGTAACATAAAATACACCTTGCACAATTACAATACACTTTGCAAAATTTCTTTTTGGCACCATTGATAAATGAAAATAAAATATGCCTTATTTAATTAGAATATTTCTGATATGTATAGTGAAAGTTCAGAATGAAACAAAAACTACGTTTAAGCTAATTTAAAAAAATGTTTACCCATTAAGCTTATTTAATTATAGCTGATGTTATAGTTCTATATTTTTGAATTATGCGGAAAATCATTTTATATAATATTTCATAATAACTGGAAAGGCAGCATGAAATAATTACATGCGAATATATAAAACTGATGTAAAACGGATATATTCGTTTATATCTTTTGAATGAATATTAAATTAATGTTATTCTTGTTGTTTATAAATTGGTTGAAAATCATACATATTTTATTATTATGTATTTCAAATTCCTTATTTCGTGAAATTTTACTGTAAAAAGAAAGACATGGTCCTGATTACCTGTTTTTTTATGGAAATGAATCTCATATGATACATCGAACTTTTCTAAGCCCACACTTAAAATGAAATTTCATCTCTAAAAATTATTTTGTAAAGTAAAATATATTAAATTTGTAAAAAGTTTTCCTATATCCATAAATTTAAAATTTCTTTTTCAAGTAAAAATATAAAAATACCTTATCCAAATCGATATTCCCCTTTTTCGTAAAGTTTATTTCAGGTTATTATCTCAAAAGCAATGTTATATTTCACTCTTTTTGAATCTATTTCTAATAGGAAATACAAGACAGTCTTGATGAATATAGTACCCTGCATATAAACTGCAATTTTTATGTCTTAATTCTAAATGTTATTAAATATTATTTTGTTTATGATTGATTGATTTTAATGTCTTCATATCTTGACTATAATGTGTTTAATTTTTCATATTACTTTAAACAAAATGCAACTGATATTCTTTATTTATATGAGCTCCAATATATTTTTAAAGAATATGTTAGGAGAAGTATTTATTATTTCTTTAAAAAATATTCTCAGAATTAATTCCCAGAGTACTTTTTATCACTGATTGCTATGCGTTTTCCACATTAGCTAATTTTTTGTGCTTTATACGTTACATGCTTAATTTTTAGGATTATGTATGACGACCAAAAAATCCAAGGGGTACAAGTAAAAAAAAAATTGTGGTCTTTGAACTTCTTTTTCAATGACTTTCCAAAGAGTAGAGTGCAAATTTCTTTACATTTGTAATGAATCAACATTGATTATTATTCGGCAAAATTAGTTTATCTCTAAAACGCAGCACATAATTAGAAAATCACTTATATTCCTTTACCTAAAAAGAAAGAAGCACATTTCCAAATTGCACTTTCTTTTTTTATTTAGTTACCCATACCTTTTGGCTTCTGGGATCCTTATGCAGGGTTGCATGTATAAATAAAAGAGAGGTCGTATGTATAAATTCCCACAGGATCAAATTTTGGTTGGGAGTACGTTATGAATTTCAAGCTGAAATAAATTTTAGCATATAAAAAGATTTTTGTACAGCATTCATTAATTTATATATACACTATATTGCCATTGATTATGGGACACTTGCGATTTTAGACATTTTACTAAATATCTAGAAAAATACATGAGGAATCATCTCGAAACTCTTAGTGTATAAATATAATAGTATACGTCATACATCTCCGTGAAGATTTTTTACCGAAACTCCATAGGGGACAGTCAACAAATTAAAAAAGAATGAATATCTTTTGAATAACCCTGTCAAAACTAATGTAGCAAAAGCGCTCAAACTCTAGATTATGATTGAATGCCTTATTGTAATACATTGTGTTCATTTTTATGCAAATAGCATGCATACTCGCAGAGTAATTAAGGTTTTTATAAAAATGGCCCCAAAATTTTCTAAGTTTTTCCCTTATAATTTTCAGAGTTCTTAATATAAAATAATATTTTTTTTCAGAAAATATGACAAACAACATTGTACACAGTACCTTGTAATCAGAATTAAAAAATAATAAAAATTGTATGAAAAATGAGTAGGTTTACTAAATAATTTTTTACTGCGCATGCGTCAAATATATCAAAATTTTATTTGCATATTATGTTAGCTAAATGTATAGAGCAACTTTTGTAAAAGTCTCAAAATTATAGCTTGAAAATTCTGAAAGTAATCGTCTATAGAAAAAGGACAAAATCCGTTGTTTTCAAAATGAAGCAAAAAAATGAGGGATTTTATCCAAAAGTAGTCGTAACATCCCGTATTGTGTATTCTATATTGACACTAATCAATGAATATATGGATACAACCCCTCTTGTTTTTGCTTCATTTTGAGAATAATGGATTTTCAACTTATTCAATTGACGATTATTTTCAGAATTTTCAAGTTATGATTTTGTGACTTTCACAAAAGTTGCTCTATACATTTAGCTAACATAATATGCAAATGAAATTTTGATATCGTTGACGCATGCGCAGTAAAAAATTATTTAGTAAACCAACTCATTTTGTATACAATTTTCATTATTTTTTAATTCTGATTACAGAGTACTGTGTGCAATATTGTTTGTCATATTTTCTGAAAAAAATATTATTTTATATTAAGAACTCTGAAAATTATAAGGAAAAAAACTTCGAAAAATTTGGGACCATTTTTATAAAAACCTTAATTACTCTACGAGTATGCATGCTATTTGCATAAAAATGAACACAGTGTATTACAATAAGGCATTCAGTCATAATCTAGAGTTTGAGCGCTTTTGCTACATTAGTTTTGACAGGGTTATTCAAAAGATATTCATTCTTTTTTAATTTGTTGGCGGTCCCCTATGGAGTTTCGGTAAAAAATCTTCACGGAAATGTATGACGTATACTATTATATTTATACACTAAGAGTTTCGAGATGATTCCTCATGTATTTTTCTAGATATTTAGTAAAATGTCTAAAATCACAAGTGTCCCATAATCAATGGCAATATAGTGTATATAGGATGCAAAAAAAAAAAAATTGGGCTCAAATAATGATTTTTTTCATTTCCAATTTGTAATAAAAATTAATTATCTTTTTAAATTAGTTAATTATCTTTTAATTAATTTTCTTTTATAAAGTTTTTAATACAATGTTAACATAACTTAAATTTAAATATTTCGTTCGATTTAATATCATGTTATTATATTTAACCTCTTTATCCTCTTTAACCTATTTAACCTTTTATGTTTAACCTCTAATCTTCGAACCTAATACATTCACAGACAGTTTCTATGTAAATATATCGGGCGCAACAATCAAAGGATCAAATAAAAATTTTTACTTTTTTAGAATGTCCGCTACTAAATTTTTTATGATCATCATTGTATTGTAGGAGGATCTGATTTGTCTTTATTCTTGGAATTCAATTAATTTTTAATTAATAATAGGATATGTCTACAAAATTACTATAAAATGTTAACAGAATAATGTAATCCGAATAAGTTAGTGTCAATCAATATTTTCCCAATTATAAAATCCTAGCTTTGGATCATCCGCTTAATTCATCTGATCTGATTTCATATGACTTTTACCACACAATTTCGAATCTGCATTAAAATGAATCAGTTTTCAGATCGCTGAATCTGTAAAAGACAAAAGTGAAACGCGTCATAAATTAGCTAACAGAAGAAGATTTCAAGCGCTGTTTCAAATAATTGAAAATTCGTATGGAGCGTTGTAGAAAAAATATAGGAGAATTTTAAGGACGAAGGGGGTATTAACAAAATATATATAAATTTCAGGGGACTCAGGGGTCTTAGCTTTTTATTTGGTGGTGCCATTTAGCAACATGTTAATTTTAACTTTTTTCTGTCCTTATGAAACATAAATACATAAAATTGTGATACATAAAACAGCATGTACACTTTCGATGGTGACCAATGGCTATTTCCTAAATCGTTAGTCATAGACATATATTTCTAGTTACAACAATGGTTTAAATGAGGGTTAAAAATTAAACTAGTCGTTGGGGGCCACCGTAATACTTACCCATCATGGATATATATATGAAAATAAAACATGTGAAACTATTTATACAATGCATTGCAATTCATAAACAAAATTTAAATATTGTTAATATACATAGTAATGCTATATTAAAGAACTGCTGATGTACGAATTTCGACAAATTATATAAAACGCCAATTTACTCAAGTAGTACCGAACTGCGTAAAAGGAACATCCTTATAACTCCAAAAATAATAATTCTATTAACAAATAATTAACTGCGTCGGATTAAGCGTCTCATTTCCAATTAAAATATACCTCTGAATTGAAATTTGAATGAAATACAGGGTCATGAAAAATCGAAGAATGTGGAAAACAGGATTACAAATATCTCGGCAACTAATAATCCGATCGACTTCATTCTATATGCAAAATGTGTGTTATTTTATTCCCTTTTAAGTCCATTCCTTAGAACAAAAAAATTCGAAAATTTTTATATACCTTTCATCATAACGAATTTTTCGAGAGTCCGAAAAAAATAGTTCCGGATAATCGAGGTTGCTGATATTAAATAGGTTTCATCCCATTCTTACATACTAACTACATACAAAATTTCAAGTCTCTATCTCAATTTGTTCGGGAGATAGAGCGTTTACAGACAGACAGACTGACAGACAGACAGACAGACAGACAGACGGACGGCAAAAATTTTTTTCTAAAAATATGTTTTTCGGAATCTCCACTATCTAAAACGTGTAAATCCGTCAAAAAAAATTTTCGATTTTCAAAACGATTGCAAGACTTACCCTATTCTACGTATGATGGGTAAGTAAAAAGTGATTTGGGTCAATAAAAACATTTCTAAGAAAGTACAAATTTTCATACGGCCCTCCGGTCCAGTTATTTTTAGTACAATTTACCTATTGCACTGACAAGTAAGTCAACTTTAAGTTCTGTTTTTCTACGATTAACATTGATTGGGTTATAGCTGTCTAAAAGCTAGAGCATATTTTTTGTTGAAAATTAGCGTTATTCACAAATTTTATAGAAATATAATTTCCTCAGATGTATTAAAAAATGATTAAAAATAAAATTAAAATTGCAATGTGAATTTGAAACGTTTTATCATTTTGGCACGTTAAATCTGGATATTAACAGATCCAATTCTTTACAAAATGATCGAAAGAATGCATATTTTAAAATGTTGTTCGATTACATTAGCCTGGAAAAACTGGGTAATGTCATGATTTTTAACTTTTGATAATTGACCACTGAGCACCACTGACAAGGAAGGTCTCCATACGGGCATACTCAGAAAAATCTGAAAAAATTACAGAATGTTCTTCTCATATAGTTATACATGTTTATAAAAAACATTTCGGCGGAATCTCCTTATAACGTCCGTAAAAAAATAATGAAAATTTCGTTTATTTGGCGAATTATCTCCGGTTGGCGAAAAAGCGAAATTTTGAAAAATACGCTTTTACGCTTCGAATACTTTTTAAAGAAAAAACTTTCTATGTTCAATTTATTTAAATAAGTTTAGTTTAAGTAATTTTAGTTTTGCATTTTTACTTTACTTTAAGTGTAATTTTGTCACATACGTTTATACGTACTTAAACAAAATGAAATTAATATATTTTATCATTTAAAACACAATTTAAATTGATTAAAATTGTTCCAAATTGAAAAATACACTGTTAAAAATTTGCTGCATTTTGTTGCAACGGCACTCCCTTGCTTGTATAGAAAACGGTTACTTGGCCGTGAAATGGAGCTTTCTCATTGGTTGGAATAGAGATATTATATACAAGCGGAGGAGTGCGTTGCAACAAAATGCAGCAGATTTTTAACAGTGTATGACACGGCCAATTCACGGTGCTATGGAGCATTCTCATTGGTCAGAAGAGAGATATTCTTTAAAAGTAGTGGAGTGACGTTGCAGTAAATGCTGCAGATTTTTAACAGTGAAGTGAATTGAAATCAATTTTCAGATTCGTTAAAATCGTCTGCTTTTGGCGAGGAAATGCACTGTACGCCAAATCCCGCGTCGCTTTCAGCTTTTCACGCCAATTATTCCAAACTATTTTATTTTTTTACATATCTAATAATGTAATTCCGCCGCTAATTTTCACTGATCCTTTATTACCTACATGAGTAGTTTAATTCGTATTTTTTTCAAAAAATTCTGAGTATGCCCCCAATGGAGACCTTCCTTGTGAGTTCGAAATTCATCTTCAATTTTACCATCATTTTTTGCAAATCATAATGGTAAAAAAGAGAAGAAAATAGCGAAAATTTGATGCTATAAAATAGATGTAATTGTTTGTAACTTTTGATAAATGATTTTTCCCATGGAAACCGGAAATCCCATTCAATTTTAACTATCATTTGAGGATTGTTCGCAAACTGTAAATTTTAAAGTTAAAAAGTTAAAAGCTAAAACTGAACCTCCTCACCCATGTCATCGGACATCTTTTGTAGCTGTACGAATTACAGATTAAGCTCTTCAAAAATTGTAGAATTAAATGAAATTAAATGAAATTAAAAAAGTTTTACATTTGTTTTATAGAATAAGATTTCCGCTATATTTCAACTTTCACGTTTACGATTTCCATAAAACTTTTAAAGCGATGGTTAAAAATCAAGGTAATTATCAGATATACACTGTTAAAAGTGAAGGTGATAAACCGGTGCCATTTGGGACTCGAAGGTGAAAAGGCCCTAGGGTCTATTGGAACCCGGTTCATTTGGAACCCTAGGGTGCCATAGGGGCTTGGATATGAGGTTGCAGTGCCGACAGGTGTCTTACTGGGTGATTGGAGCTAAATAAGGTGCCATACACTTCGTATTGGCAGCAATGTGGCACCTCATTGGGTGACTGGAACCATGCGCATGCGCTGTGACGTGTGTCTTTCTGTTTTCTGTGACGACGAGTAAAATCTATGCTTATCAGAGAATGAAGGTGAGCTCGATGGCCGAGCGGTTAGAACGCTGAGCTTGTAATCAGACGTTGTGAGTTCGAATCCTTCGAGGGCCAAAAGTCGATTTGTATATTTTTAAATTTTTTATTATTGGACACTCTGGATTAAGGGTGCCATCTTTTCACCCTCATTAAAGGTGTCATTCTGGCTCCTTTAGGGGTGTCACCAGTGAGACAAGCCTTTCACCCCTAAAAGGTGCAATATGTCACCATTAGTTTTAACAGTGTAATGTTAAAAAGTGCTCAGAAATAAATTATCACAGGTTAAAAAAACTATCTATCTTATATATTTTATAGTATCTGATTTTTGTAGGTTTTTTACTTTTACAATTTATGACATGCGAAATAATACTGACATAACGGTTTGAAAATAAGGTAATTTTTTTATTTACTTAACGCAAAACATACATAAAAAGGTAAGAAATACAACCATTGCACAACCACACAACTCAATCGGAATACTTGTACGATTTTTTTCAAAGCGCAGATATACAAGAAATATGATCTTCGATTGCTTTAATCACTTAGTATATGACCCCTCAAAACATAGCCGAACACATTTGTGTGTAGATACAGGAAAATGACACAAGTCAAGTATTTTTAAAGTTTCATAACTCGATCAATTTTATTATTACATTAACGGGACTTTTGTTGTCTTACTTGCCAGTGCAATAGGAAAATGTTACAAAGATAACTTAAAGGAACAAGGGACCAACAAGGGACAAAAGTTAAATTTCGTATTTTTTTAAGAAATGCTTTTATTGACTCAAATCGCTTTTAAAATATTTCTTTGTCTTACTTAAAAGATTTTTGTATTTGGAACTAGATGCCTATGACTAACAGTTTAGGAAATAGCCAATGATCACCGTTGAAAGTGAACAAACTGTATATACAACTTAATATCTCTTCAAGTTAAAATATATTTTTTTTATTTTCTATATTGGTTTTTATTTTTTTTTGTGTGTGTGTTTAATTTTGATAAAAATTTTTAAACTGTTCTTTGACTACGCGCAACATATCTCAAAAACTGATAAAGTAGTTCGTATCAAACTTGGTGAATATCTTCATTTTAAATAAAGAATAACTTAGACTTCAAATTCAGTATCATGATTGCATTAATTATTTAAAATTGGAAATTTTTCCATTAAAAAGGGATTTTTTTATTTTAAAATTAAAATTAATATGTTAAATAAATAAACAAATAAATTGCTTCCAAATGAAGTTTAAGTTTAAGATACATAAGTTTTATATCATTTTAAATGTTTTGGGGACTTTTGCTATAATCTTGCGCGCACTGAATGCAAATCTAAAAACATTTCTTTTTAAATCTAAATTAAATGTTAAAAAATAAAATAAAATTTGAATGTAGTACTTTAAACAAAATATTTTAAACAGAAAATAAATTACGTTTTTCATATTAAAAAGTTATGCATTTATGTTTTACAAGTACGAATAAAAAATTACATGTGACATGAGCTAAATTGCATTACCAGGTAAAAAAAAAATATTCGTGAGATCCCTTAAAATAAAATATTTTGCAGGAGAAGTCTTGCTAATTAATAGCAACACCTCTTATTAATGGTTATATGCTTACGAGGGGAACTAAATAATTATTTTTACAATCATAATATCATCTATATTAATAAAATAACAAATCGCTTTGTGTGTGTGTGTGTGTCTGCGATAGTTAGCGAAAACTACGGCAAGTACGAAGCTCAAAATTTTTCTGAGAGTAGCCTAATATCTCTCCTGATGCACCTGACGCTCAGAATTTCAAAATTCTATTTATTAACTCAGTAATTAATTAAAATCGTGAGGTCACTCTCATAAAAAATCATCTTTTCCCAATATCATTCTCTTTCGTTTTTTTACGGTTGGTTGGTTGTGTTAAAATTTTCTCAGAAGTCATAAGAAAGCTGAGACAGAATTAAAGAAACCCATGGAGGAATGAGATAAGTGGAGATGAAGTAGGCCTCAAAAAAGGTTTGCAATATGAAACCATTTATCGCTCAAATTTTAATGTGCCAAACAAAAGGACTAGGAAGGGATTTTGTAATATAAGAAGAATTGAAAGAAATGAATTACAACTGAAGCATATTTTAAGAGGAAATAGCAAATTTTTGAAATGGTCTTTGTTCTATTATTATTTGTTAAAATAAATGTTCGCTTTTAAAATGAAGGGAATTGGAAAATTAGCAATAATTAAATACCAAATTAAAATTAAATAAGATATTGAAAACATTTGATACGAATTAAAAATTGTATAACTAAAAGTTTCCTTCATTAATGTAATTTTAAATACTTTATAACGTAGATGGAAAATGTTTATTACTTAATAATTGCGTGTAAATAAATATTTAAAATATAATGATGAAAATATTCTTTTAAAATCATGTATGAAAACTTAAGTAATAAATATTAATCTAAAATATAGATTTCTGACTGCAGACGATTTTAATGTATTAACAAAAGAATGTTATATTTTCAAACAAAACGTTAAAATAATTTTCTATATTGATATTTAAAACACGTATGATAAAATAATTAAAAATTTTTTACCGGTGAAGCGATAGATTAGTTCTTTTTTAGAAACAAGAGTAAAAAAATACGGGTTTAAACCTGTTTCAAATGATAGGCGTGTCAAAGCACGTGCTTTTGTTGGTACTTAATTGGACTTAATGTTGGGTTACATTTTTAGCATCACCTCCAGAGATAATACTTCCACTCTATTAATTTCTTTTTACTCTATGAAAGAAACCAATTTGAGATCTTGACATTTCAAAAGTGACTGTTTTTTTTCCCCAAAGATCTTTAAAATTCATCGACTGGAAAAATGTCAGTTTAACTTAGGATTTTTGAACACAGCTGTTACGTCGGATCGTTGGTACTTCGTACATTATAATGTATGTGTGGTTAGCAATGTAGCAGTAAATATATGTATATGTATATATGAAGCTTTTTTAGCAGTTTTTTAAAATTATTGATTAAATTTAAATGCATTTTAATTAAGTTAAAATTTTATTAAGATTTTAATTTGTTTTTAAAACAAAAATGAAACGGCTGTTTGACGTACAACTGTTCGAATGGGCAGACGATTCATGCACAGTAATAAATTATCAAATAGCAAAATAAATTATATATCAAAAATAGTCACTAAAAGAATAGTGGCAAAACACAATGTTTAGGCGTATTAACACATAACACGATCCCAACCAGAAAAAACAGACCATACTCCGATCCAAGCAAGACAAAAATTCCACGAGCATATACCCTACCCGAACCTAAAAATTCCATTTGAAAAAAAACTATGGATTTGATATCTGACCCGAATCAAATCTGAATCCCACAAAAATATTTAAATGAAGCATACCCCAATCCGATTAAGGAAAAATAATGTTCATGTACATGCAACCCGACCCGAACCTAAAAGTTTTCTTTGAAAAAACCCGAAAAATGACCAGAATGAAACCTGAAATCGATAAAAATATTCCAAAGAACTATAACCCGATAAGAGCAAGACAAAATAATTCCCGTGAACATAAACCTGACTTGAACCTAAAAAATTCCATTTGAAAAAAAACCTGAATTTTATGCAAACTCCATCTGAATCCGATCAAAATATTCGAAACAACCATAACCGGATTCGAATAAGAGAAAATAATTTCCGTGGGCATGAACCTGAAATTCCATTTGAAAAAAATACCTGAAATTTGAATCGAACCAGATATGAACCTGACAAAAATATTCCACAAAACCATACCCGGATCCGAACAAGACAAAAAATTTCCATGAACATTAACCTAATCCGAACCTAAAAAACAGAACTAAATCTGAATCGGACAAAAATATTCCAGAGAAGCATATCCTTATTCGAACAATGCAGAATATTTTCCGTGGATGCGCAACCCAACCTGAACCTAAAAATTCCATTAAAAAAACCGAAATCTGAATTGAACGACATCTGAACCCGAAAAAAATATTCCAAAGACCCAAAACCGGATCCGAGCAAGACAAAATAATTTCCCTGGACATGAATCCGACCAGAACCTTAAACATCAATTTGAAAAATACCTGAAATCTGAATCGAACGAAATCTGAATCCGACGAAAATATTCCAAATAACTATAACCAGATACGAACAAGAAAATATAATTTCCATGGACATAAACCCAATCCGAACCAAAAAATTTAAAAAAAAATTCCCGAAATTCGAACCAAACCTAACAAAAATATTTCAGTGATGTATAACCTCATTGGAACTAGGTAAAATAATTTCTATGGAAGTACAACCCAACCTGAACCTAAAAATCCCATTTGAAGGAAAAAAATCTGAATTGAACCAAATCTAAACTGAATAAAAATATTCCAAACAACCATAACCGTATCCGAAGAAGACAAAATAATTTCCATGGGCATGAATCCAATCCGAACCTAAAATTTGGATGTTCTACAAAACATAATGCGCTCTGTAGCGGTGGAAAGTGAAACTAAGTACTTAGCGCGAGATGGTTAAGATATTTCGTTTGTAGTTAATGTTAAATTGGAACTTGGTTACGGTTAGGTAACAGTTAGGTTGCAATTACGTTCCGGTGAGCCTTATATTATATTTAATTTCCGGTTAGGTTATAGTTAGGTAATGGTTAAGTTGCAGTTATGATAAGGTTAAGTTGCAGTTAGATTGTGGTTAGATTATGGGTAGGTTATGATAAGGTGACGGCCAGGTTACATTTATGATATATTTAAGTTACAGTTAGGTTACTTTTAAGATACAGCTAGGTTACAGACAAGTTAAGATTACAATACAATTAGGTTACGGTTAGGACTTTGTTCACAGAATGAACATTACGCATGTTTGATAAAAAATATACACCTATTTTTGTAAAATGGCTCTGAAATTATAATGCTATATACTAACCTTTTAGCTAATCATCGAGAATCGATTTCATTCACGGTATAGTTGGATTGATTTAAGAGAGATATAATTAGTTTGAAATTCAAAATATTTCACTTGGGATATCTATCTGAAAAAAGTATTTAATTAAGTCACTTAACAGTAATTTTAAGGATAAATATCAGCACTTTAACACGAAAATCACGCAATCTATGGGCACATATTCCCTCCTGCGTTTCACATTGCAGTCATTTTGAGTATTTTTGCAAGTTTTTGTAAACCGATTTTTGACACAGTCAGGAAGCACGTATTTAATAGAATGTACACTGTAAAAAATTTTACCCTTTGCTGCATCATCACTCCTCCGCTTTTATAGAATATCTCTCTTTTGACCTATAAGAATGCTCCATAATAGGCTGAAGTAATCATTTTCTATAAAAGCGGTGGAGTGACGATGCAGCAAAAGGGTCAAATTTTTAACAGTGTATTTACACATATTTCGAGTTAAAGATAAAATCATAAAAATTTCAAGTTCATTTAACATTATTATTACGGATCCGGGCAACGCGGGACGGTTCAGCTAGTAAATAATAAATATCGAAAAGAAGCGATTTCAAATTAATTAATTAATTAATTAATGAGTAAATAAAATGCATCTATCTAAAAATTAGTAAGTATATAAGTATTATCAACTTGAAACTTAAATTATATGGTTAAATTTCATGACATCTCACAATATGTTGTTAAATGTTACAACTGAATTCCGAGATTCGCAATTGTTGCATTTCTTGCACAGAAGGAATACGTTACGATCATTTGAATAGGAAAATATTTGTACAAATGTAATATGTACTAACTGCATGAAAAAATAGACTAATATAGTTTCTCTAATTCCGATCTCTCTAAAAACCACTAAACAGAAGAAAACTTTATGAACGCATGAGTATAAACAAAAGCGTTAAATTACACATTCAATATTAATACATGTGTTTAATATTAAAGTAAAACGACTTACCAAATAAATCATACATTTGGTATTAATGCATTTTTTCATTATAAAAATAAAATGAGATCTTAAATAATCTCTGCACACACACACACAAAAAAAAATAATATCTACCCATAAATTGTATCGATATAGAAAAAAAATACTGAGGGGAAAATCTATATATATTTCTTTGAATTCGAAAACAACTACACTACTGTGCGAATTAATTGGGACAAACATGTTTTTTAAGAAAATTATTCCTTTTTCGGGGATTTTCTGCCTCAAACCGGTTTCAACTGTATTTTCTTACAACGCGCCACTGCTCTTGACTAGTCTAAACCGGTTTGATCACGTGATCATGACATGTCGAATATATTTCCCTTCAGTTGGGCTTCAGTTACTGTAAGGAGTGGTCGATTGTGTGAATTGTTTGCTTCGGATGCGCATTTAAAAAATGGATATCACTCCCGGGAAAAGGACAAGAGTTGTTACCCTTAGACAGCATACCTTTATGACTGTGAGGGATATTGCTGAAGCAGTTGGAGTTGGCAAATCCAGTATTTCTAGGATTATTAATCACCAAAAGTATTTTGAGACATTGTCTCCAAAACGAAAGAGTAAATGTGGACGCAAACGCAAGACCACACCTTGAACAGACAAATTTCTTGTATGAAATAGTAAAATGCATCCTCGCAAAACAAGTACAGATCTTCAGAGAGAATTATTAGCTACTGGTGTGACAATGGATTCATCGACAGTTCGACGAAGGCTTATTGAAGCTGGGAGATTTGCAAGAAAACCAATCAAAAAGCAGTTATTAACCCGTGCAATGAAGAAAAAACGTTTGAATTGGGCCAGGAAATATCAATCCTGGATTGCACAAGACTGGAAAAATGTTGTATTCAGCGACGAAACGCATTTTTTTGTACAAGGGTTTAACCAAGATTTGTCAGGCGAACTGATGGAGAACCCATCAGGGAATAACATCTTACACAAACAGTTAAGCACCCTCAGAAACAGATGTTTTGGGGTTATTTTACTTCTGGAGGACCTGGCAGCTTAGAACCAGTTGAAGGAATCATGAACTCTAAAAAATACATCTCTGTAATAGAAAGAAAAATTGTGCCTATGATGCAAACGTTCGCTGGTGGTGTCGGTATCTTTCAACAAGATCTTGCTCCATGCCATACTTCTAAGCTAACAAACAAATTTTTTCAAGAGAAGAAATTAACGATTTTGGATTGGCCTGGTAATTCTCCGGATTTAAATTCCATCGAAAGTTTGTGGAGCATTGTAAAGAGACGTGTGAGTAAAATGGACTGCTCAACAAAGAAAAGAATGATTGAGAATGTTATAAACGTTTGGTTTCGTGATGACGAGATCATAAATATATGTTCTAATTTAGTGGAATCCATGCCGAAACGTGTACAGGATCTCATTCAAGCTAGAGGAGGACATATTTCGTATTAGATTGCTATACAAAGCATGTAAGTTAACCTATACAAATTAAACAACATTTGTAAAGATTTTTATGTTTGTCCCAATTAATTCGCACAATAGTGTAGAACAAAGTAAAATATAGCATAATGACATATCCGATAATAACAAAAGACTAGAGAAAACCGACGGAAGCTAAATTCAGTGAAAGTAACGCATACTCTAAAACACTAAAAGGAAGAACCTTTATGAACACATCAATATAAAAAACAATTTTAAACAAATCACACATTCAATATTAATACATCTGTTTAATATAATATAGTAAAAATAAATGTCAAATAAATCATATATTTAACATTATTGCATTTTCTTAATTACAAAAATAAAATGACGTCTCAATTAATCTCACTACACACACAAAATAAGAATAATCTATCCGTAAAGTATATCGACGTAGATTAAACTTCGATTTCTATGGTTTCGAAAACAACGAGAACAAAATAATATGTAAAATAATGACATATCCGATTGTAAGAAAAGACTTGACGGAAATGAAACTCGGTGAATGTGAAGCATACTCTAAATGAAGAGTGAATTTAAATTTTTCTTATGGTAAAGAGTTTCAATTTATTTTATTATTTTTTCTTTCTATTCATAATGGTCTTATAGCAATTATGATAAAAGGAGAAAAAATGTGTTGGTAGAAGTGTATTTCCTTTTTACTTTTGCGATTAATTTTTCTGTTAATTTGTAATCAAAGTTCGTTAAAATTCGAGATGAATTGACAAAACATTCTAAAAAAATTCTTTTTTAATATTAATACTGCATAAAATGGAAAGCCATTTAATTTTTTTTTGAAAAATTCTTATACTGTTTCATTATGTGCATAACAAAAATAACCTATTTCTATACTCGCATATTGAGAAGAATTTTTTTTCATGGGAAAAATAATAATATGATAGTGAACATATTTTTTTATCTGAAGAACTCAGCAAATTATAGGCAAAAAACTTTCCACATTTTATGAAAACATTAATTTCTCTACGATATACAAATGGTACTCATAAAAATGAATGCAGTTTATTACAAGTAACTTAACCCTAATCTAAAGTTTAAATGCTTTTGCTACATTAGTTTTAACATGATATGCAAGTTTTGTTGACGTTCCCCTATAGGGTTTCAAGAAAAATATTTTCGCAGCAATATATGACCTGTATTATTCTATATACACATTGGAGTTTCAGAATAATTCTTCATGTAAGTTTCTAGGTATTTAACAAAAGTCTAAAATTGAAAGTGACCTGTCACGATTGGCCTTGCAGTGTCTATATTCTAATTACATACTGCCCCACCAGTGGCCGCGAGGTTCTGCCCTCGAAACTGGTAGACGGTAGGTGCTGGGTTCGAACTCAATCGTGACCGCCGGCCTAGCCGTTCGGAGTTTTCCGTGTTTTTCTTCGAACCTTGCGTAAATACGGGTTAGGTTCCCTTAGAAAGACCCCCACGGAGGACATCTTACACATTAGTGCCTATATCGCAGGCGTAGATAATCGGCTGACACAAATAAACGAACTAATTACATATTATAGCTAGGAATATAATATACATATTTATATCTATTTTTAATTTTATATTAATATATATTAATGCTTTTTCATTTCTATCTAATCTCTCTAGTCCATAATATTAACTATAGAATTATAATTTCGAAAGTAAATATGTGTGTGTACAGTCACCGCCAAAAAAAAATCTTGACACTTGAGATTTTAGACGTTTTGTTGAATATCTAGAAATATACATGAGGAATTTTTGTGAAACTTCAGGTGTGTAAACAATATAGCACAGGTCATATATTTTCGTGAAATTTTTTTGCAGAAGTGCCATAGCGGACCGTCAAAAAATTGAAAAAGAATGAATATCTTTTGGATAACGCTGTCAAAACTAATGTAGCAAAAGCAGTCAAACTGCAGATTATCATTAAGTGACTTATTGTAATTATGTGTGTTCTTTTTTATGCGGATAGCATGTATACTCGTAGAGAAATTAAGGTTTTTATAAAAACAGTGCCAATTTTTTTCAAGATTTTTGCTTATTATTTGCACAGTTCTTAATATAAAATAAAGATTTTTCCTGAACATATGACAAAAAATATGATATATAATACCCTGCAACCAGAATTTAAAAAAAATAATAATTGTATGAATAATGAACAGGTTTACTAAATAAATTTTCATTGCGCATGCGTAAAAGTTATGCAAATTTTGATTGCATATTGTGCTGTCTAAAGGTATGGAGCAATTTTTGTAAAAGTCTCAGAATCGCAGCTTAAAAATGCTGAAAATTATCGTCGATAGAATCAGATGAAAATCCGTTATTTCCAAAAAGACGCAAAAAGATAAGGGGTTGTATCCAAATACAGTGGTGTGCGCAATATTATATACAGAGCCGAGAAAAAAAATCTTGACACTCATAAAAAAAAGTGTTATAAAAGTAAACACTTGCATTTTAAATAATTTTATTGCCAAAACTAATATTTTGTCATATTTCCCTTCGCTTTTATGACACTTTGCAATCTGTTAGGCATAGAAGTTGCTAAATTTCGGAAATAGTTTTTGTCCATATTGACTCACAAATTTTCCAATACTTCTTTCAATTCCTTTATGCTGGTTGGGTGACACTCTTGTACCTTATTTTTCATATGATTGCAAGCATTTTCTATAGGGTTGAGATCAGGTGAGTTGCCTGGCCAATCAAGCACTGGTATATTATTATCATTTAACCATTTTTGTACAAGTTTTGATTTTTTGCAGGTGCTCCATCATGCATGAAATACTTACATCCATGAATGGACCAAAATTTCAGTAAGTGGTTTTGTAAAACTCCTATATATTTTCTTCCATTCATAGTAATATTTTTTGGCAGGAAAAATAATACAGCTCTACCTTTTTCACCACTAAATGCTCCCCATACCATGACACTATCTGAGTGTTTTACAGTTTTCACGGTAAACTTCGTATCATAGCGTGAGGAACCTTTAGGTCGTCTCACCAACATCGGGCGTCCTCTGATAAGTCTGAAGGTACTTTCATCAGAAAACATTACTTTCTTCCAGTCTTCTGCTGTCCAATTCAAATATTTCTTACAAAAATTTAATCTTTTTTTTTTTTCATGACATCAGTAAGCATGAGTTTTTTCGCTGCTATTCGAGCTGGAAGCTTCAAGTCTTTTTGAAGTCTGCGGCAGACAGTCCTTACTGATACATCCTTTAATAGATTTGGGTGTTTATTTTTTATTTCTGCTGCTGTAATGGTTGGTTTTAATAATACCTCGCGTTTCAAAATACTATCAGTCCGGTCTGAGGTCGTTTTTGGTCTTTCTGAACCGATTTTTCGTACTGGCACACTGCCCCGATGCAAATTTGCACTCGCCTTTTTTAAGGCATAAATCGTTTGTCTCGATACTTGCAAATCGTTAGCAATGCGACTTATAGGAACATTTCGTTCTAAAAAAGTTAAAGCACGAGATTTTTCAACAACTGTAAGCTTTTTTCGCCCCATTATATGCACCAAAAAAGAATTGTATCTGCAACAAAATTAAATTCCACCTTTTAAACGACTAGAAGATACGAAAAAAAAAACCGCTGAGTCATCTCAAGATGCAAGCATTACTATTTAAAGTGGCGCATGCTCAATGGAAACTTCTACCCGGTTTCTATGTTTAAAACAGGCAAAAATTAATAAATAAATAAATAAACGCCGACCCAGTGGCGTGGTCGGTAATGGCAGACGATGACGCACTGTGGGTCCCCGGTTCGAATCCGGGTTCTAGCATGGATGGTGTGTTGTCCCTTTGAAGTGTAATAAATATATGTAATGGATGTCTGTTATAAAAAGTGTTCTGTATTGTCTCTGCTTCTGTGTTTTATGGATCAATAGAGGCGGCAGCCATAGTAGCTAGAGGCCTCAGAAGCACTGTCAATTCAAAAATAAAGTAAAACATCTGAACATTTAAAATGCGATGCAAATGTTTTTTATTCTTTCGGACATTGTATGCTATATGGTTACTAAACAATGAAATATGGATACAGCGCTTATCATTTTGCTGCTTTTTGGGAATAACGAATTTTCAGCATTTTCTATCGACGATAATTTTCGATATTTTTACGCTGTGATTTTGAGACTTTCACAAAAGTTGCTCTTTACATTTAGCTAACACAATATGCTATCAAAATTTTGGTAGCTTTTACGCATACGCAATGAAAATTTATTTAGTAAACCTGTTCATTATTCATACAATTATTATTTTTTTAAATTTCTCGTTGCAGGGTATTATATATAATATTGTTTGTCATATTTTCAGGAAAAAACATTATTTTATATTAAGAACTCTGCAAATAATAAGCAAAACACTTTGAAAAAATTGGGACTGTTTTTATAAAAACCTTAATTTCTCTACGAGTATACATGCTATCCGCATAAAAATGAATACACATAATTACAATAAATCACTTAATGATAATCTGCAGTTTGAATGCTTTTGCTACATTAGTTTTGACAGGGTTATCCAAAAGATATTCATTCTTTTTCAATTTTTTGACGGTCCCCTATGGGACTTCGGAAAAAAATTTTCACGAAAATATATGACCTGTGCTATATTGTTTACACACCTGAAGTTTCAGAATAATTTCTCATGTATATTTCTAGATATTCAACAAAACGTCTAAAATCTCAAGTGTCAAGATTTTTTTGGCGGTGGCTGTATATATATATATATATATATATATATATATATATGTATATATATACGAACCATTGAATTAAACATGGAGCCAAAAAATAAGTAATTAAAATGAATACAAATGGAATTTGTAGAACCAAAGCAGAATCTTCGGGCCCCAAATACTTTGGAACTACAAATCAGGTGTGTAGTTTTATCTTCGTATTTGCCATGAAAAAGCAAAATAATACGAGTTTGGGGCTATATATATATATATATATATATATATATATATATATATATATATATCGTTATAAGCGAATGTTTTCGCAGTTCACTATTTGCATGACACGGATTTTCAAAATCAATAGATATTTAGAATAAATACCGAAATTATTAAGTTATGCCATAATAAGCAGATGTCAGTAAAAGTATCCTCCTTAAATCTTTTGAGAGGGCATCCTTTTCAAAAAGAATTATTTAAATTGCACCGCTTTTTAAAAACAGTTCTCTTTTCTCGTAAATTATAAAATGAAGTTATGATTTAAAAAGACAAACATTGCATTTATAATTTACTGGCACAAAAGAGAAATTCCACATGTACAGTATTGCACAATCAAGCTGATTGGTAAATTTATCTTACGAATTCAATATATTTTCAACTGAGCGAAAAAATGTTCATGCAGGGAATCGAATTCAGATCCTTTGCGTACAAGGCCAATGCTTTACGTTTTAAGCTAACTGGGCGATAGTCCTCTGGGATGTTTCGCTCAGATAACCTTATTGGTCATAACATCTGGTCTGTCATTTAAACAGCTCGGCAGAATAAACCGCAGGAATACATTGAATACATTTTCAACTCAGTTGTAAATATATTCAATTCGTAAGATAAATATACCAATCAACTTGGTTGTGCTAAAATAATTGTGCTAAAATAACCCATCGTTATCGAGTTCTATTACTTGCAGTTTTTTCTGCTAAGCTGTCTAAATGACAGACCAGATGTTATGGCCAATAAGGTTATCTGAAAGAGAAATCCCAGCCGGCTATCGCCCAGTTAGCTTAAAACATAAAGCATTGGCCTTGTAATCCAAGGATCTGGGTTCGATTCCAGGCATGTGCATTTTTCCGCTCATTTGGAAATATATTCAATTCGAACGATAAATTTACCAATCAACTTGATTGTGTTAAAATAATAGTACATCTACGTACTCATCGTTATATGGAGTTCTATTACCTGCGGTTTATTCTGCCGAGCTGTCTAAATGAGAGACTAGATGTTATGACTAATAAGGTTATATGATCGAGAAATTCAAGAGAGCTATCACCCAGTTATCTTCAAGGGTAAAGCATTGACCTTGTAAACCACGGATCTGGGTTCAATTCCTGACATGGGCAATTTTTCGCTCAGTTACAAGTATATTCAATTCGTAAATTTCGTAAATTCTTTTATGATGCATACATATGCATCACACTTCCTGAGAGAATTATTTTTTCGCATTCCTGTCTACTGACAAGATTAAGAAGAATAAAAGATATTAGGAACAATACAGTTGAATGAAAATATGTATATCATTAAATGCTGTTCACAAAAACATTATGCTGCACCAAATAATTATAGTTAAAAAGGCAAATTTCCAGGGGACTCCGTTGCATAAGATTAACTAGCAGGTTTAAATACCGTCACATTATCAAACGTGTTGACACAGATATGCGAATAAATATGAAGCATAGATTCCTATTTGGATTAAATTGTCTTTGTTAAATATATATATATAAAATTAGTCGTGTGTAACAATACTAAAACTCTCTTCTATCTCATACACGTTAATATTTCCAGAAAATGAAACATAGCAACGTTACCTGTAAGGTGATTCACACTAATAAGTAACAAATTTTCAAGTTTTAACTGAATCTGAAGTTTAATGAAAATTTGTGCATTAGAACCTAAGATAGAACTATTGCTATAATCATGAATAATGCCACATAGAAACACCACATGTTGAGCGATTTACTCTTAAAACTGAAGAATACTAATTTATATTAAGGACTAACGGAAGCTGATGTTTGATTAAAAATCGTGAATTAGTTCCTGAGATAGAGCAACTGCGATAATCATGAAAAAATGTCGCATAACAGTGGTTCCAGTTGGGCGATTTAAATGAAATTATAAACAGAACCATATTATATCCTGAACTAACGAAATATGAAGTTTTATGAAAATCTGCCCTTTAGTTCTTGATATATAGCTATTGCGGAAATATTTATATAAGGTACCCTGGGGTAATAACGCCACGTTAAGGTTCTACCAATTTTCACGGCTTAGTTTTATATTGTATTTTTCAAACAAATATAGGATCTGATACAGCAAATCATTGCCTATCTATATAAAATAAAAGAATTTAACAGATATGTATTCATAAAATTTAATGGCGTTTATTCTTGACCAATGCTATTTGGCGTTAATACCCACCTATATGGGTAATAACGCCATGCAAACAAAACTATAAAATAAGATGGAATAATGGCATGTAGATTGCCCAATTCTAAAATACAAACGCTACAGTTCTAGAAATTGACAAATTGCAATCTAAGCTATTAAAAATGTGCATTTTTTTGTGACTCTGAAAGAAAAAGAAAGGTGTGGTGGTGGCGGGTGGAGGAGGAAAAAGAATATCAAATTCTAAGCTACGTTTTGCTTAAAAATGACCATTTAAATAGAATTATTAGAAACATTGCACGGATTATTTGAATCAGTATTTATATTCCCATGTATGCATTCTATGCGATAGAAAATATTGATTTTTTTGTGAAAGTGAAAGAAAAAGGAGTGAGGGGGAGCTTCAACAGAATATAAAACACCCTGTGTCTCTCTTTGCCTAAAAAGTCCCGCTTAAATATGATTATAAGAAACATTGCATGGTTTTAACCATTCATAATGTAATATTTTAATCATGTGAAGTTTTATAATAACTAGAGTTATATGTAATAAATATTTTTGTTAAACCTTAACTGCGGTTAGCGTCTCACATACCGCTGAGTTTTTCAAGTTTCAGAGTTTAACTTGCAATTATTAGTTTAACTATAGATACCGGGAAAATTTGTTCCATTTGGAGTCCTATTACTATATCTAAAGACTTTTGAATAGCTGAATTTTATTTATAATAGTCCTGTATATAAGGTTCAATACAAAAATAATATTCTAAAAGTTAATTTAACATTTTACTCATCGTTAGATTAAGCGGTCTGACAGGCCGCTCACAGTAAGTTATGCGACAATTTTTGTCACAGCAGTTAAGGGTTAATACTATTATAGTAATCTAGTTAACAGTTTTCAACCCATAATTCCACACTAATGCGGATTCTCCAAACCTACAGTTAAATTGTCGACGTTTTAAAGAACATGCTTTAATAAATTTTTAATAAAGTGAAAAAATTTTTTGATTAAAAAATATTATCCCAAAGAGATCTCTTATTCAATTTTATACATAATTCATATGGTTATATTTCATTATCTCTATATTAGCAACAAAATTAACCTTTAACTGCTGTTAGCAATCTGACTGAACACTGTACCCTTCCCCCCCCTCCCCCCCAAAAAATAGCGTTTAACTTGTATTTTCCAGTTTAACTATAGTTACAACTGAAATTCTCTTTCGTTTGGATTTCTCGTAATATTGTTAGAAATATTTGAATAGATTAAATTTAATTAGAATTAATTCTGTACAAAACATTTAGCGCAGGAACAGTATTCTATGATTTTTAATCATGGATCACCTTTTAATCTTTAACTAATGTTACCGGTCTCCTAGACCACTATTTTTCTTTTAATTTTTTAGTTTAACTTGTAATTTTCAGTTTAACTACAAACACTACCGTAATTTTGTTTCATTTTGAATTTTAGTACTATCACCAGAGACTAAATAGGTGAATATTAAGTATAATACTCTTGTATAAAAAGTTTAGTACAAAAACACAATATTATGAGTTATTCCCGCCTTTTATTCATCTTTCAATTTTGCGGTCTCACAAACCGCATCACATTCATACGTTACAATTTCTGTCACATCAGTTAAAGGTTAAATTTATAAAGTTTTGAAAAACCGAACGCTGAGAAAGCGGACAGTTAAAATTTCGAACTCAATTGAACAATCCAGTGGAAATTTAATAGAAACCTGATTTTGAAGATGTTCGAATTTGAATCTCGAAAACATTTTGATATAGTTTTATTTACAAGAGTTAAAAGTTATTTTTTACATTAGTAAAAATAATAATAATAATAATATAATAAAAAATAAAATAGAGAGATTATTTTTAAGTATTGGGCATCCCCCCTTAATCTTAATATTTCAACAATGATGATAAAGCTGTCCCATATTAATATATAAACCCCCTTCGGATATAGTTCGGCCACTGTTGGGAATCAACCGGGGTAATAACGCCAATCCCTAGCGTTATTACCCCGGGATACTTATTGCGCAGTAAATCCTAAACTAGAAATTATCTAGAGAAGATATCCAAAATCTTCTACAACAATTTGAAAGTACATGAAATACACTACAAATTTATGTAATAAACAAAGTATTTCCGGATAAAAAATATAGTCTTCAGATCAAAAACCTTATCTTGCAAATTTTAGATCAAGCGTTAATTTTAGTTGCTTGTAAAAACAATAAGACCTAAAAATGAAACAAATTATTTTGAAGCTGTTTTTTGCGATTTATATGACTCAAAACCCTTCTGCGCAGAGCACATGGGTGTCATTCACCTGATTATTTCATAATTATGCAAAATATAAGCACTTGGCGTTATTACCCCGCCTAACGTTATTACCCCAGGGTACCTTATGACAGCATAGCAGCACCACCTATCAGGCGATATATTTCAAAAACTAATTAGATCCAGTTTATATCAAGGTCTAACTGAATCTATACTTTTGTGAAATTCCTTGCATTAGTTCCACACACATAATTTTTGTCACATACAGACAGACACAGAGACTGATAATTTGTATAAACATACATTTGGGGCTCTCTGACACCGTAAAACGTCTATATCCGTCAACAACCGGAATTTGGAATTTTTCACAAATCCATTACTTCCTTCTTCTAAAGAAAAAAAAAGGAAGTATATGTATGTACCAAAATACTTTCATGACTCAATGTGTCCTTAATTTGATAAAGAATCTTCCTCTTTAGAGAATGATTTAATAAGTAAATTATAAATAACATTAAAATCATGCAAGGCTTATATCTATATGTATTAGAGAGCGATCAGAACGCCTGAGATGGCTAGTCTTATTATAATGGTATTGAGTGCTTTAAATCAATGTCCTAACACGAAAGAAAAATATTAACAAACTAGAATGATGAAAATAAATCGTTTATTAAAAAAAATAAAATTTATATTATGTAATTATTATAAGATCTTTAAACGAAGCTAATAAAAATAAGAAAAATAACTTTTAGAGAAATAACTTCAGTGAAAAATAAAATATAAAATGAAATCAGAAAACTTTTCCACGCATAAAAAACAAGTGATTATTTTACTAATGACTCATCAGGAAATGAAACCGCTTGTAACAACTAATACTTGAGAAAAATAACGGAAATTAAAATCTCTCAAACCGATAGTATACTTATATTATTTTTTTTAAAAAAGGTATATTTTAAAAAGAAAAAGATTTGAAAAGTATATTAAAACTACTCCTTTCATTTTTTTATTTGATTGCTGTTATATTATCAAAGACCATTAAATTACGATACAAAAAAATAATAAAAATGTATAAGATATTTTCTTTTTATTTTGTAAATATAACAAAAATTAAAAATTTTGTATTTCAATTTTAAAAACAATATATATAAATATGAATAGATAATTCGATTAATGAAAATACTTTAAACAAATAAGTGTATATCATTAACAAAAATGTAATATGTATTATGCGTGTAATATGTATCGGTTATATACCTGATATACACCGGACATGAAAATTAGATAAATAGTATGAAAAAATATGCTCACTAATGTAATGTTGCAACCAGTGCCCAATGCTGCAATTACTTATGTTCATTAAATACAACTAAACACAAAATTCACTTCCTGCATACATTTGCGCCGGAATTATGCGAATTCGGTGATTGAAATGATCGGACGTATGTTGGAACTCTTGTCTGAAGTGGTGCTTCAATTGCATTTGAAGTTTGAGAGTGATCAAGACTTAACAGCTATGGCTCAAGGACATCATTAAAATGAATGCCGAAAGAAGCCATTAATTAATATAATCGAGAGTGATCAAATACAAAAAAAAGTCGAATTTAAGTGTACCTCAAAACGTCACATCATGAAGCCCCTTTTTACGCATTGAAAATGTTGATTATAGTCTGGTTACCAATAACGATAATGGACCTTATGCACGTGACGTAGGATGCCAGAGCTGGAAGTACGCTCATCTGCTATTCTAATCACTGCACTGCCAAAATGCCAGTATGCGCAGGCGCAAACATCGCTAGCAGACGACTCCAGCCTTGACCAAGGTTGAATGGGTACATTTTTAATGGAAAATTTGCAAATTTAGAGAATTTTCTCGCAAACAAAGCAACAATTTTAATTTATATTACAGATATTAAATATTTGCTGCATCAACAAAGAATTTTCGTTCGATATTTTTAACAAAAAATCATTAATAACTCACACTCTATAGACTGCTATGATAAACGCAGCAAGTTAATACCGCCAGCAGCCGAATTTTAGCCTCGACCTCAGGTTGGGTGCATAAAGTCCATTGCATCCGCAGACCGTTTTCTTTTATTCTCTATTTAAAGAATCTGTTGAAAGATTACAAAAGATTTGGTTTCAGCCTTCAGGCTCACACAGGAATTCTAATTAGTAGTTCTATTTGTGCATGAAAGTTTAATGAGTGTGGAGTGTATGTGAATAAAACAAGATTTCGTGTCCACTCACAGAAGCTTCCAAAGGGTCTACTGACACTAAATCACATATTTCTGGAGTATATTTAATACCAGTTAAAACAGAATACATAGGAATAACTTCTCGTAGACTTACATATCGTATCAAGAAACATTTGAGTTATTTAAGGTACATTCAACCAACAACAGCTCTCTCGAGACTCATTCAGAAGCAAAACTCGAACATGCAAAAAACATATATCTTTTGAAGAATTCAGTACATTAATCATCCGAGAATAGATAGAAATTTTATTTTATTCCATCAACAATCAATCAGTTAAAATCATGTTGATAAAATGTGTTCTATTCAAATGTAATTCAGAGATCATGATTACCGTTAAAAATTCCTAATATCTATTTACTGATGTATTTTTAATTATACGTGGCTATTCCAAGAGATGTTAAAAATAAAATGTTAAATATTTTCTCATTTTAAATTATTTACGTTTCTAAAGGGAATTGTTATTGTCGTGTTTTGTCATTCATAAATAATAAATGAACTTCAACAGTGTTTGTGAAACCAATTTTCTTTAAAAGCTAAATAGTTTAGACTGAAAATTGAATTATTACTTCCTAAAAATAATTTAGCTTTTAAACGATAGTAAATATATTTAAATAATTTTTGTAAATATTGCACTGTTTAAAAACTAGCGCTTTTTTATTATTTTTATCTTTTTTATTATTTTTTAACACAGCAATTATTTTCTGAACGCTTGAAATTAGACTTTACCATTTAGGTGCTAAGTTTTCAAAAAGAACTTTACAAAAGTAATCTTTCTATTTATTTTAAAATAAATTTTTGCTAATAAAATTAAAGTATTTAGAATTATTGAAATTAATTTCATTAACATTTTACAAGTTTTAAAAAATATATCCCTTCATATAGAGTAAACAGTTAATTCCTTCTTATTTATATAATGAAATTCGGGATATTTTGAAATAAAATACATACATTTTTAAAGAATTTAACTATAAACATACAATGTGCATAACAATAATCTCCGAATAAGTTTCTTTTTTATAAAACTGTACTCAGAGTGTTTTTCGTATTCACTGTCAGTCAATGGTGACTCACAATGAACTTTCCGTTTGATTCGCAATGACTCACAGTCTCAGATATGATATAAACTAAAGATATATACATTGTTTTAAGTTATTACTGATAATTTATTTAAAATTTACTTAATTTTTACTTGTTACAGGATTACACTTTGTCAATAATTGCTTAAATAAGTATAGTTTTTATGCATTTTTTTAATTTTATTTTCATATTTTACACTGTCAAACACCAGTGACTGACGCGGTCTAAATAGAAAGTTCAGTGTCAATCACAGTGTCCGTAAATGTATTAAAATGTATACGGTGGTGTTAAAATGTTTCCGTACAGCAAAATGTTTTTGATTAATTTCTAAGTGTACCCATATGAAAAGAAATATCAAAGTGTATTACTCATAACATAAATTAGTAAATCAAATAAATCACATACTCGATATTAATACATTTGTTTATTATAAAAGTAAAAAATTATCTCAAATAATCTCTATACACACAAAACATAAGCCCCCACAGTGGCCGAGAGGTTCTGACCTCTCAACTGATAGACGGTAGGTGCTGGATTCGAACCCAATCGCGGCCGTCGGCCTAACCGTTCGAAGTTTTCCGTGGTTTTCTTCGAACCTTGGATTTCCTTTGCGTAATTACGGGTTAGGTTCCCTTAGAAAGAAACCCACGGAGGGCATCCCACCCCTTTAGGCCCTATATTCCACGTGTAGATAATCGGCCGACATAAAATAAAGCAAAACCAAACCACACAACAAAATCTACATATAAATGCATTGATATACAATATTTAAATAAATAAATAAGTAAATAAACAAAGAAAAACTAAAGAAAAAATATAAAGACCTTTCTATGGTTTCAAAAACAACGACAACAAAATAAAAGTTGCGTAATGACTTATCCGATAATGACAGAAGTCTTGAGAAAACTGACGGAAATTAAAGTCGGTGAAAGTGAAGCATGTTCTGTTTGAGTTAAAAAAAAAAAAGCTTCCTTTTTCATAATGATTTCATCTTCAACTTGAAAAATTGAAATTAAATGTGTTGGAAGAAGTATATTTTCTTTACACTTGTCATTTATTTATCTACATTTTTATTACGTATTCAAAGATATTAAAGTACGGAATTAATTCAAACAATATTTTAAAATTAATTTCTTTATAAGTATAGACGTAAAATCATGATTCGTATGCGTACTATTATTTTCGAAATGAAATACCAGTATTTTTTATTAAAAAGAAAAAAAAAATCTTATTGAAACGCGATAAATTTCCCCATACTAGGTAAGTAATTTTCTACAAGAAATGACTGGTACCGAACACTTTTATGGTTTTGAAATTTCAGGATACGCACAAAGCCTGATTATGCAATAAAAAACTCTTAAACATTTTCGAATGTTTCTCTGAAAGTTTCATTACGTGCGTAACGAAATACGCCTATTGCGTATTGGCGTATTGATAAGGATTATTTTATTATAAAAATATCAATATTATAATGCGTTGTTATATGATCTGCTTTTCTTCATATATTTTTTTCTGATTTACATTTCATATATTACAACTTTAAAGATAATAGACATTAAATATATAATATGAGCAAATCAACATTAACCCATTCATTCCCAGTGAGTCCGAATGGCATCATGATATTCCTTATTTTTTTTTCTATATTTAATTTCGATATTCCAAATTCACACCAGAAAATTAAAATAGAATTATTTGTTTTATTTAATAACAGGCATTCCCTATTTAAATAAAGCGAAATTTATCAGTAAATTTTTCTGGTGTAATTTCAGATTATCTGAACTACGGAAATTTTAGAACGTATTCTGCCATGAGAATGAAAGGGTTAATAAATTGTAACAATTTATAACTTTTTAATAAAGATATAATTAGACACATTTTTTAATCATTAAAAAATGTGTATATCATTTTCATACACCAGTTAAAAAAATAATTTTATTTCCATTCATTTATACAATAAAAGTGTCACATAATTGTCATAAATAAATACGTATTCACCATTTTGCTTTTCATATGACAGGCAGCAAGATCAAAGTTATTTTTTGAAATAAAACAGAGAAAAGTTAAAAATTCTTTAAAGTTCTTTAAACAGTTCATTTTTGAGAGATAAATTACATTTAAATATGTATTATATTCTAAAAATGCATTAGTTGAACATCTCATTCTATATACTATATGGCCAAAGGTGATCGACTACTTACAATTTTCGACGTTTTGCTAAATAACTAGAAAAATATATGAGGAATTATTCTAAAACTCCATGTGCTTAAACAAAATAGTACGTATCATATATTTCCGTGAAGATTTTTTCGCAAAATTCCGTACGGGACCAAAACAAAATACAAATGGAAAAAGAACGAAGATCTTTTGCGTAACTCTGCGAAATCTGATGTAGCAAAAACGTCCAAATGAAGATTATGTTTACGTGACTTATCGTAATAAAACGTGTTCATGGTCATGAGGATAGTATGTATACTCATACAGAAATTAAGTTTCTTATCAAAACAGTCCCGAATGTTTTCAAGTGTTTTGCTTATAATTTGCAGATTTCTTAAAATACAACTTTTTTTTCAGAAAATGCGACAAATAATATTGTATGTAATACCCTGTAACTAAAATGAAAAAATAATAAAAACTGTAGGAAAAACGAGTAGGTTTACTAAACAATGTTTCCCTTCCCATGCGTCACCGAAATTAAATTGTAGTTTGCATAATATGTTCGATAAGTGTGTAGAGCGACTTTTGAAAAAGTCTGAAAAACATAGCTTGAAAATTCTTAAAATAAAGGTTGATAGAATAAACTCAAAATCCGTTATTCCCAAAATAAAGCAAAAAGATGAGGGGTTGTATCCAAATATAATAGTACGTGCAATATTATGTATGGTATATTGACACTAATCAATCGATATATCGTTACAGCCCCTTATCTTTTTGCTTAATTTCGGACTTTTTTTTTTTTATAAAGTCCTATTTTCTCTAGAATCACACATTATATTCTCATAAAAATGAATACAGTTTATCAAAAAATAAACCACATAATTATAGACTACAGTTTAGGCGACTTTACTATTTTTTAGGTGCGTTCGTAATTATATAAATACGAAGCACCTAATGTTGTCGCTCAGTCCGTCTGTCTGTCCGTCTGTCTGTCCGTCTGTCTGTCCGTCTGTCTGTCCGCATATAACAACGCAAAAACTACCCAACCGAATCGTTTGAAATTTAAAATACATAATTATAACATAATTTTGTCGAGTCATTTCAAATTTTATGAAAATCGGATGGATAGATCAATTACAGGGACAATCAAAAGAATTCCGTTACATTACGGTCAATGGGGAAAAATTTTTCAAATGCATTTTAATCGTTTGAAATTTAAAACATATCATTATTGCGTAATTTTGTCGAGTCGTTTCAAATGTTATGAAAATCGGATGGATAGATCAATTACAGGGACAATCAAAAGGATTCCGTTACAATACGGTCAATGGAAAAAAAAAATTCAAATGCATTTTAATCTTTTGAAAGTTAAAACATATAATTATTACGTAATTTTATCGAGTCTTTTCAAATGTTATGAAAGTCGGATGCATAGATCATTTACAGGGACAATCAAAGGTATTCCATTACATTACGGTCAATGGGGAAAAAAGATTCAAATGCATTTTTATGATGTTACACTCATTCGAACATAATAGAATTGGCATGAATCTATGAAATATATACTAAAATATGCATTCTCTACAATCTGTGATGCAAAGAATTTTTATTATTAAATTACAGGGCCACACAAAAGTATTCCCCTGCATAATACTATACGGGGAAACATTGTTTGGGGTGTGTTTTAATTATAATCAACTATTTCACATTTTATGAATAAGATATAGGTTTCTGAGGTGTAATAAAAATTACTTCCTGCATATTTACAGAAACACAAAGATTTCGACAACTATACTGTATCCGAAGTACGCTCTACTATATCAGCAAGATCTGAATATTTTTAAAACTTCGTTATCGTACGAACGCACCTCATTTGCTACGTTCACGTGCAATTTCCAACTTGTTTTTTCTTCTTTTGACATGTCTATGCCAAAGACTCTTTTTTTTAATTTGTTGATGGTTTCCTATGGAATTTCGAAAAAATATATTACCTTCACGGAAATATATTACATGTACTATTTTGTTTAGACACTTGGAGTTTCGGAATAATTTCTCATATATTTTTCTAGATATTTCACAAAACGCAAAACTCGCAAGTGGCCGGTCATATTTAGACATATAGAGTACATTCATCGTGAAAGATAAAAATTTAAAACTTTAAAATAATCATTCCAAACAAAAGTTCTTCACTCATGATTTCTGCTGCACAATTTCGTGTCGGTAAAAGTAACTTTCAACTATAAGCCAATAATAGTTACAATTATATTGGTTTTAATTTTTTAATGTACTGGGTCCACATATTTGGATCTCCCTTTTTACAGTTTATTATTGATACTCGAACATGATTCAAAAATCGATCTGCGAATGATATTCTTCGATGTGTAAGTTTCAAATTGACGCAAATAGAATAAAGTCAAATTGAAAAAGAAATAATTCAATAAAAATAAACAATGCAGTCAAACCTCGTTAACATGAACATGCTTAACATGAATTACTTTTAACTTGAATTATTTTTACAGTCCCCTATGAAAACGAATACAAAAATTTGATACTGATAACATGAATTACTGTTAACATCAACAAATTTTTGATTTCCCTTGAGATTCATGTGAACGAGATTTGACTCTATTATATTAATATTCAGTAAAGAATACGATAGTGTAATATAACTACTATATGTTCTCGCCGGCTCACACTGCATTGTCTACCAAGACATTTCTATTCAAGAACAACTTACAGTTTTAGACCATCCATCTTATTCAGCTAACCTGATATATGACATTTATCTGTGCCCCAATGAGAAATATGCGTTAAATGGAACCAGTTTCCAGATCGTTGAAACTGTGAAAAGCGGCACATGTCATGTAAGAACTCATAGACTAATTCTTGAAGCACTATTTCCAACAATTGAAAATTCGCTTGCAGCATTGTAGGGATAACCAGGGTCTTGCTGTGTGTGTGGCTACGCGTTATTCTCTTTAAAAATGCCATCTCTAAGCATTGCAGGAGTGGCAAAACACTTCATTCAAAGATGTTCAGAATGTACTGCTTGACTGTCAAGGTTCAGTCGATCAATATTAGAGGTGACTGTGTGTCGTATGTGGATGGAATAACATACCAATACACCTGGCGTGGGAAGTGTCCCTCTGTATACCAAAAACAGGTACCCACATACGTACATGGTTGACAAATTGAAGCTTGATGCAGCCGTAAGACAAACTCACTCCATTAGGTTCCAGTCCAATCCTATCGAGCGCAACATCATCCCAATCGCAGATGACAATGGGCGGGTGGGTTCTCGTAACGGGCGCAGCGATACCAAATGTCTTACAGCAAGAGTCCTTCCAACGGACACACACAGGGCATATTTTGAACGTAAAATATGTATTCTGATAGTAGAAAAGGGTGAAAGTGTGAATGTTTGCGAAAGACAAACATGACGAATGATGTGACAAACTTAATATTTTAATTGGACTATCGAGGGCGTCCTGAGCTTGGGCGGCGTATATGCGATGTCTTTCTTGTCCACTAATCACAAAATCTATTCACAGTGAATTAAGAGCGGCTTAGTCGTCTGGTTCTGGTCAATCTGACAATCCATTTATTAATCTTCAATAATCACGATTATGTTTTCCCTCTCGAACTGTAAAATCTAATCATTTTGTCTATGATGTCAGTGTGGAGGCATCATTGAGTAAAAAAAACCGTTTTGCAACAGAGTAATTACTGAGGAAAGGATTCTGCGTATTTATTTAATACACCAGAGAGATTAAAATTCAGTGCTCTCTATTTACAATTCGTTATTCACAATCACGATGTACTGCTAATAAGTTAAAGAAAAATATCCACCGTCAAGTTTTGTTACAATCGAACTATTACCTCATGTGCGTTAATTTTTATGAAAAAGAGTATATATACATCGGTATGATTATGATATTCCGATTTAGCGAGTAATTCAATAAGTAGGGGAAGATGGGGATACTTGAGCCACTTTTTAATTTTTTTTTTTTTAAATTTTTTTTAATTTCTTAGAACAAAAAAAAACAAACATTGAAAATGAAAATTTGATAATTTTTCTTCAACTGAAAACCACTTTCAATTATTTTTGAACTATTTTTCTATGTCTAATTATTTTTTACTTTTTTTACATCGTGGCTCAAGTATCCCCATGAAGGAGGTACTTGAGCCATGGTGGAGGGATACTTGAGCCAGTACGGAAAAATACCTACAAAAGTAAATTTTTTCGCTTTATTTTTGCACAAATATTGTTGCAGCGTATATAGGGTTCTTTCGATCTTATGGTTAGACAACTTCAAACTCTTTTCTCTTAGAAAAGTACAAAATAATTTATTTACAGATCTTCAGAACAACAGAATCTTCGAAACTCACAAATATTACAAGATATTCCAAAATAACTGTTTAAATCTATCGAACAAATACAAATATAGGTCGCAGAGACTCTTTATACAATGTCTCAACACTATATCACATTCAAAACAACGTAGATAAAACTCAATACATCAAGCAAACTTGCTTGGACAATCTCTAGTAGCTCACTCAATGACTGACTGGTAAATAATAACCACAGCTCGCATCGCTTCTCTTCTTATATATAGTCTCGTAGCATGTGCTAGAAATTTCTAGAAAAACCTGGAAAACCACGGAACAACAAACAATGTATCAGTATATCTAAGGGGGGTTACCATTAAGAGGGAAGGGTTACCATCGCCAACAATCGCCAAGATTGTCGCCAACTTGGCGATATATCGCCAAATTTGGCGACCAAAATTAGTCGCCAAAAGTGACGCCAACTTGGCGATATCTTCATTATTTCGCCAATCTGCCGTAGACATACACTGAAAATAATGGACAAGTTTGCTTGATAACAGAGACAAAAACTAATATAAGTAAAGGAATGGAGCTTAATAAGATTATTTACATTATTTTACAGTACAAACACTAACTATATTTACAAAATTCGTAACACTACCCCCTCCTCAAAGACTGCACGTCCCGGGCAGTGCAATCCCTGAGTTAGAGGAAAACACTTAAAATAAATAAACAAATAAATAAATAAATAAATAAATAAATAAATAATAACAATAATAATAAAATTTACATAAATAAGAACTAATTACTATTTACATATTTATAAAAAGTGACTTTCATGACCATGGTCTGAAATTCCAGTTTTGAATTTTTAATCACTTTCGCCAAAATAAGGGGCTAGCCGGTTATAATGTACGACCCTGGGTTTGGTGTGTGGCGATTTTCGTATGCGTACGACGACGTCATTCAGCCTGTTGACGACTGTGTAAGGACCGTCCCAGTTTCTTTGTAGTTTTGGCGACAGTCCCTTACGACGTATCGGATTCCACAACCAAACTTTGTCACCTTCGTTGAACTCATGTCCAGTTGCCTTTGTGTCGTACCGTGTCTTCATCTTTTCTGATGCCAGTCCAATTCGGTTCCTCGCTAGACAATGAATCTCCTCAATCCGTGCCTGGAGTTCATCGACATATTCCTCAGGCGATGAAGGAGCATCAGGAGGACGACCAAACAAAAGATCAGCAGGCAGACGAAGATCACGACCAAAGAGCATTTGAGAAGGGGAGTAACCAGTGGCCTCATGAGTGGCACTCCTGTAGGCAAGCAGGAAAAGCGGTAATTTCTTGTCCCAGTCCTGTTGGTCTCTAGACACCAGGAGAGAGAGGCTATTTAAGATTGTACGATTGAACCGCTCCACCATGCCGTCCGATTGCGGATGTAGAGGTGTAGTTCGAGTTTTGTCCATGCCGAGTAGTCCACACATTTCCTTAAACACAGCCGAATCAAAGTTTCTTCCTTGATCGGAATGGATCTGAAGAGGAACTCCGTATCTGGAAACCCAGTGTCGAATCAGTATGTCTGCTACGGTTACCGCCTCTTGATTAGGAATGGCATATGCTTCAGGCCACTTAGTGAAGTAGTCCATGACAACGAGGATGTACTTATTGCCATCAGATGTTCTAGGAAGTGGACCCAGGATGTCTAAAGCAATTCGTTCGAAAGGAGCTCCTACATTATAACGTTGCAATCGTCCACGGGTGCGCCTCTTTGGACCTTTACGTGCTGCACAGGTGTCACAAGTTCGACACCACTTCTCCACGTCACTGCGAACATTATTCCAGTAGAAACGCTCTCGAACCTTTTGCAGGGTCTTCATTACACCAAAATGACCTCCTGTGGGACTACCATGCAGTTCTTGAAGGACCATAGAAATTCTCGACTTAGGGAGTAGTAGTTGCCATCTACATGTCTTTCCATCGTCAGACTCCCATTTTCGGTACAAGATGCCGTTCTTTAAGTGTAAGGAATCCCAGAGAGCCCAATAACGTTTAGTCGTAGGATGGTAATGGGCCATGTCTTGCCAGCTGGGCTTCCTGTTGGACTCCTCTTTCAGCTCTAGAATTGGCTTAATTTCAGGATCAGCAAGTTGATCTTTACGCAGGCTCTCGTCACTCCACGGATCTTGCGATGATGTAGACCCAGTTGTAACTTGTCTTACTATAGGACCTTTGACATTAAATTTCTTCTCAACCCGGTCGCAGTATCTACAATTATCTGAGCAGGGTCTTCTTGAGAGAGCATCTGCATTTCCATGTGATGAGCCTTTTCGATGGCGTATCTCCATGTCGTACTCTTGAAGCTTTTGTATCCACCTGGCTATCTGGCCTTCTGGGTTCTTAAAATTCAATAGCCAAGTTAGAGAAGCATGATCAGTTCGGATCAGGAACTTGCGACCGTAAAGATAGTGATGAAAGTGGTCTATGGCTTTCACTACAGCAAGAAGCTCTTTTCTTGTTACGCAGTAGTTTCGCTCGGCCTTTGACAAGCACTTGCTGAAATAGGCGATAACACGCTCCTGGCCGTCGATTTCCTGAGACAGTACAGCGCCAATGCTTTCGTTGCTTGCATCCGTATCAAGTATAAACTGTTTATCGATTTGAGGATACGACAGAATTGGAGTGGATGTCAAGGCCTCCTTAAGCTTTTCGAAAGCAGCGTCACATTCCTGTGTCCACATAAATTTTTGATTGGCTTCTGTTAATTTATGAAGTGGTCTTGCAATCATCGAGAAGCCTTTGACGAATTTTCTGTAATAGGTGCATAATCCTAGAAAACTTCGAAGCTGGTGAACATCTGCTGGACGATTCCAATTTTTCACGGCCGATATCTTCTCCGGATCAGTCCTAACTCCTTCCGCCGAAATGATGTGTCCAAGGTAGGCGACTTCATTACGAAACAAACTGCACTTCGAAGGGCTTAACTTCAAATTAGCTTCCTTTAATTTTTGTAGCACCCGCCTGAGGTTGTTCAGATGTTCATCAAAAGATTTTCCTATGATTATGATATCGTCTAAATAAACAAGACATGCCTCATATGACAGTCCCCGAAGAACCGTTTCCATAAGGCGTTCAAAAGTTGCAGGTGCGTTACATAGACCAAAAGGCATTACCTTGAACTGCCATAATCCTTGTCCCGTTGTAAAGGCAGTCTTCTCGCGGTCGTCGGGATGGATCTCTACCTGCCAGTAACCACTCTTCAAGTCTAAAGTCGAGAACCAAGTGTTGCCCGCAAGTGTGTCAAGAGTGTCGTCAATTCTTGGCAGAGGGTAACTATCCTTTTTGGTGACGTCATTCAGTCGGCGGTAGTCTACACAAAATCTTGTAGAACCATCCTTCTTTCTTACTAATACAATGGGAGACGCCCATGGACTTGTTGATGGTTCGATGACGTCATTTTCTTCCATATCTTTAATTAAATTCTGCACCTCTTCTTGCTTGGCAAAAGGTAATCGTCTAGGGTGCTGTTTAATAGGAGAGTGATCTCTCGTGTCAATTCGGTGTTGTGCCATTTTAGTTCGTCCAAAGTCTTCAGATGTTTGGGAAAATAAACTTTGGAATTCTCTAATTAAATTTTCCGCAGCTTCCAACTGTTTTGGATTTAAGTCTGTATTTTGTAACAAATCCTTGACTAAATTATCTGAAGATTTCTCAGAGTGACTGGAATTTTGACTTATGCACGTCACAGGAGCACATGACGCTATCACCTCTCCTTTCTTGATAGTCCTCGTCTTATCACTGATGTTAGCAATTCTGACTGGAATGGTCTTTTTCGAGAGGTCTACCACAGAAGAAGCCACCAATACTCCTGCTTGTGTACTATTGTCTTCTGGATAATCTATATGGCCAAATCGATAATTAGTTTTATTTTTAATTACAGCAGGAACCAAACATTCTGTTCTTGCATCTAGATTAATGTCTTCTTTGGCTATTACTATTTGTTTACATTCAATTTCGTTATTTAATCCAAAAAGACTTATTTCTTCAAATTTTGAGATCATTTTGTTATTTTTGAAATCAAGTCTGAAGTCAAACTTCTTCAGAAAATCTAGTCCGATTAAGCAAGGATCTGTTATGTCAGCCACATATGCCGTATGGTAATATTTCGTTCCTCCAAAGTTGATAGTTAAATTGACCTTTCCATATATGCCAATCTTGTCGCCCGTCACAGTTTGCAGGGTAACGCATGGTGGAGTCCAGATGAGTTTACATTTCAATTTTCGAGCCAAATCTTCTCTTATTATTGTCACATTGGCTCCTGTATCGACAATCATACGGCACTGAATTCCGTTAATAAAGCCTATCACATATAATTCGTTATCACCGCCGCTCATTTTTGATATCTGGAGGATCTTCAGGTGGGGCTTTTCATTCTCTGGCAACCTCCGCCCCGCGAGATGGCCAAAATTTAGTTTCCCTGCTGACTGTTTGAATTTATCTCACGTTCGTGGATTTTGGGGCAATTTCTTCGGAGATGTCCTGTATCACCGCATCCCCAGCACGTGAGATTCTGTCTTCTTGAGCTTGTTCTTCCGTATTTCAAAGCTTCAAGCTCTTGATTTATTTTCCTAATTTCTTTCAAGATGTCGATTTCATTGTCTGAGCTTTTGTTCACCGTTGCCCCTCGGACTGAATGACGATCTCTTCGGCTGGCTTGTGTAGCTGCTTCCAACTTTAAGGCATATAGTAGTGCAGCCTTTAAATCCTGTACATCTGCCATTCGTACCGCTCTTTGCACTTCTGGATCTTTTATTCCGTCTACAAAATATTGCAGTGAGAGCATTTCCCGTACATTTGTTGGACAGTCACTGAATGCTAAATTTGCAAGTCGTTCAATTTCCGAGGCAAACTCTTGAAGGGTTTCACTCGATTTTTGATGGCGGCTCTTCATTTGTATTCTCGTATAATCCTTGAAGAATTTTTCGCCGAATCTCATTTCAAGTGCACAACTTAGAGTCTCAAAATTGAGTTGCGTCATATCGGACAATGTTTGCAGCACGTCGGCGGCTTCTCCTCTTAAAGATGCTGCCAGTTGACAAGCTTTCACCTCGTCACTCCATTTGTTCGCTTCAGCTACAATAGTGAATTGGGTCTTGTAAACTTGCCAGGAACTCTTTCCATCGTATGTCGACAGCTTAATGTGCACGGGAGAAGCAGGCGGATTCCTAAATTCTTCAAAATTACCACTAGATGCTGAAAGTTTCTTCTCAAGATCTTGTACTTTTTTATTTAGCTTTTCATCTACTTCACCTAGTATTTTCTCTTCAACGTTACTGATTTTCTCTTCAACGTTACTGATTTTCTCTTCAAAGTTACAAACTTCATTCTGAATTTTCTCTTCTACTTCCGCCATTTTCTCTTCTACCGAGCCTATTCTTCTCTCTACCGACGAGAACTTTTCTTCTAAAGTTTTCTTCATTTCTTCTTGGCCTTTATTAATCTTTTCAGTCACATCTTCTTGGCATTTGTCAATTTTATTTGTCATCTGTTCCATTCTTTCTTCGTTTTTATTCATTTTTTTCGCCAACTCTTCTTGGCCTTTATTCATCTTTTCCGCCAACTCTTCTTGGCCTTTATTCATCTTTTCCGCCAACTCTTCCTGGCCTTTATTCATTTTTTCTGCCAACTCTTCTTGGCCTTTATCAATTTTATTTGTCAACTGTTCCATTCTTTCTTCGTTTTTATTCATTTTTTCCGCCAACTCTTCTTGGCCTTTATTCATCTTTACCGCCAACTCTTCTTGGCTTTTCGTCAATTCTGCCTTTATTCCATTAATAGCTTCTAACAGTTCTTTCAGTTGACCGTCCATTGTTCTTGTTTTCGCCATAAGATCCCGACTCCTGACACCAAATGTTGCAGCGTATATAGGGTTCTTTCGATCTTATGGTTAGACAACTTCAAACTCTTTTCTCTTAGAAAAGTACAAAATAATTTATTTACAGATCTTCAGAACAACAGAATCTTCGAAACTCACAAATATTACAAGATATTCCAAAATAACTGTTTAAATCTATCGAACAAATACAAATATAGGTCGCAGAGACTCTTTATACAATGTCTCAACACTATATCACATTCAAAACAACGTAGATAAAACTCAATACATCAAGCAAACTTGCTTGGACAATCTCTAGTAGCTCACTCAATGACTGACTGGTAAATAATAACCACAGCTCGCATCGCTTCTCTTCTTATATATAGTCTCGTAGCATGTGCTAGAAATTTCTAGAAAAACCTGGAAAACCACGGAACAACAAACAATGTATCAGTATATCTAAGGGGGGTTACCATTAAGAGGGAAGGGTTACCATCGCCAACAATCGCCAAGTTTGTCGCCAACTTGGCGATATATCGCCAAATTTGGCGACCAAAATTAGTCGCCAAAAGTGACGCCAACTTGGCGATATCTTCATTATTTCGCCAATCTGCCGTAGACATACACTGAAAATAATGGACAAGTTTGCTTGATAACAGAGACAAAAACTAATATAAGTAAAGGAATGGAGCTTAATAAGATTATTTACATTATTTTACAGTACAAACACTAACTATATTTACAAAATTCGTAACAATATTTTACAGAATGATAAATTATGATGCATAAAGTCCTTCAAAACCAATTGAGATTAGAATTCAAATGTTTCAGCTCTTTGACAACATGTATGAAGAACAATTTCAGAATGGTTGTAATTCCACACATCTTTTTTCTTTTATCTACTTGGTAACTGAGTACTGCCCTCTGTTGGGGACAATAGAAGTCACTTCTTTGATTTTAAAAAAGTTACAGTAACAGAGGTTACAATTGTAATATAAAATATTAATCTTAATATATTATATTAAAAAATAAATATTTAATATGTTGGACCTAACTAATTAAAGAAATAGAGATTATTTTACATTTATCTAGACAGGCTATTTTGTTAGTCAAAATGAAAAAAATGGATATTTTCATTTTAAAAAATACATTTTTAAACATTTTTTAAGTCATTATTTTTTAAGAAAAAAATAAAAAATTATGCTCCCTTTTGTCCAGAAAAAAAATCTCTTTGTGAATTTAAGGACGTAATTTTTTATTTTATTTTACCCATGTCTAATTTCCTAATGGAGATGGTTGAGCCATGGTTCAAGTATCTCCATTCTCACTGGCTCAAGTATCCCCATTACCACTATTTTTATTTATCAGAGTTTTACTAAGAGAAGCATGTAGCTATTTGAGCTATTTTAGATTCAAAATACAATTGAGATTATATTTTGTAATTTTATATATATTGTTGCAACTTTAAACGAAACTTCGATAATAAAAAAATAAAAAAAACATGCACATAACTATTTACTTTAGATAGGGAAAAAAACTATTAATCACCATACTTTCAAAATGGTACCAAGGTATATGATTTCTTTTTTACATGTTCAGAACTATAAATATGTTATCATATTGCCAGTTTTAGAAAGAATAATTAACCAACTGTAGAGATAATAGGGGTGGCTCAAGTATCCCCACTCTCCCCTAAATTAAACTAAGAATAATATTTACATGATATAATTGTCGTAATATAGTTGTACTATTGAGTGTTTTAAATAAATATCCAAACAGTAAATAATATGTTAACATATCAAAATGAATGAAATAAACCACTTTTTGAAAATCATACAATTTATATTACACAATTAATATAATATTTGTAATTAAAGCTAAATATACAAAGCTATAAAAAAATAAAGGAACCTTTTTTAAGAAATAAATTCACTCGAGAATAAAATTTAAAACAGAATCAAAAGACATTTCTAACGGCAAAAATACAAATAATAATTTTCATAATGACTCATCTGGAAATGGAACCGCCTATAACAACAAATACTTGAGAAAAATGACGGACATTAAAACCTCTCAAAAATATACCAAACTTCGGTTATTATTTCAAAAACTATTTTTAAAAAATAAATAAAAATGCATTTGAAACGTAAATTAAAACTACTCTTTTGATTATTTTTTAATTGCTGTTGCGTAATCAAAGACCATTATATTACGAGATGAAAAAATGAATAATTTTTTATACCTTTTTTTTGACAAAGTAAGGAAAATTTTAAATTTTATTAAAAAAATACATGAATATATATTGAAACTCGTGAAAATACTCTTGACCTATTCGGATATGAAGAGTGCTTATCATTAATTAAAAATATAAGTTGTAATAAATAAAATTTTCTACAGATTAAAGTGTTATGATTTTTATATATAATTCATGCGAAAAAATAATATTTTGAGATTATATTAGGGCACATGCATGCAAAAAAAATTTGCCTCTGTCTTTACATTAGCCCCACTAGTGGCTGAGAAGTTCTGCCTCCAAAATTGGTCAGCGGCAGGTGCTGGGTTCGAGTCCAATTGTGGCCGTCAGCCTAACCGTTCAGAGATTTCCGTGTTTCCCTTAGAAACCCCCCCATAGGGACATCCCCTCTTTAGGGCCTATATCCCAAGTACAAATAATTGGCCGTCATAAAAACACACATTGTCTTTACATTAGACCTTATGAATTGTATTGACTGTGACATTTAATTGTAGTAGTATTCAGTACTATTTTCAATGCACAACTTATTCTTGTGCAAAGCATTTATGTTCAACGTATTGTATTTTTCTCAATAAAGTAACCTGCATTTCTAAAGAAATACTAATAGACTCAAGATACAGGCTACAATATTTTCCAAATGAATTGTCCAGACCCAAATTTTAACCAGGAACCCTTGATTTTCGATTCCCTAAGAGTTGCACTTTCCTCCTCCTGACTTATACTGTACAAATTTGGAGGCCATCAACCCCTCTTCCAGAGGTTCTTTTAAAAGAAAATGCCCTCCAGATTTGGTCAGTATATCACAAATATTCAGCTTTGGGAGCTGCTTCAAAGGACCCTAAGACAAGGGCTCCTGGTTCGAAACTAGGATAAGACACTTTTTTAAATAAGTTAGAAAATTATGACATGTATTTTACTAAATAAAGTATTAAATAATTGTGATAAAATTAATATAGACTAAAATAATTTAGCTTTGAAAAGTATCATCTTATGACAATACACTTAAATAAATGAAAACTCAAATGTATACTATATTTTTATTGGCATGTATTAAAATACATAATATAAACATTAAAAGACAGATAATGCCATCGAAAATAAAATCAAAAATTTCTTAAGGAAATTAACACCTTATAATGTTATACTTTAATTAATGTCTAAAAATTATATGAAGAAAATTGCAAAAATAATTTTATTTTCCAATTTACATATATCAGACACATTCAATCCTCAGATAAGGAATAACCAAAAACAAGATAAAAATAAACACAAGCCCGGCAAAATTATACAAAAAAAAATAATAATAACTTTTTCTGAAAGCATGACAGTTTTTCCCACCAATCTTACTATCCAACCATTAAACGATAAATCTTATAAATTGTAACAAATAATGATTCAATTGGTAATGATTCATCATCCTTAAATTTTCAAAGTTTATGGTTTGTGTTACTCCATGGTCAAGATAATGGGAGAAAACATCCAAGGAAAATTAATAAGTAACAATGTGATTTCGAAAAGTACATGGTGAATCAAGAGCATTACGACACAGATCGTGCAATTTTAGAATATTAGTAATTTATCGGTTTTGAAAATATCTCTGTTAAAAACGAAACATGTAAACTATTTTTATTATTTTAAAAGTTTTTCGATTTACACTTTTTAGTATTGAAAGAAGAATTTCGGTTGTTGTGAAAGAACTGTTTTTTATATTAACATGTGACTATTTTGCAATCTCATTTACTACTTTTTTAAAAATCATGTTGTTTAAATATGTTCTTTTCAAATTTAATTAGTCATTATTGTTCATGTTTACCGTTAAAAATTCCTAATATCTATTAACTGATGTATTTTTAATTATACGTGGTTTTCCCAAGAGAAGTTAAAAGTAAAATGTTAAATATTTTCTCATTTTAAATTATTTACGCTTCTAAAGGGAATTCTTATTGTCGTACAACCTGTTCTGACATTTATAAATAATAAATGAACGTCAACAGTGTTTATGAAACCAGTTTTCTTTAAGAGTAAAATAGTTTAGATTGAAAATTCAATTATTAATCCCTCAAATGAATTTATTTTGTAAACGACACTAAATGTATTTATTTAGTGTCGTATTTTAAAAATTGCATAGTTTAAAAATAAGCACTTATTTTTAAGAGGGCTTTTTTCTTCTTTTTAACATGACAAAAAATTCAACGAAAAACTCGTGAAATTAGATTTTATTATTTTGGGTGTAGATTTTTCCAAAACAAACCTACAAAAAGAATTATCCTACAAAAGGAATTAATTATTCAATAGATAACAGTGTTCGTTTAAAATAAAATTATGCTAATGAAATTAAAGTGATTCGAAATATTGTAATTAATTTCGTTAACATTTCAATAATTTTAAAAATATACATCTTCTCAAAAAGTAAACAGAGGATAAAAATTTCTTCTTATGTATCTCATGAAATTCGGAATATTCTGAAATGAAATATATTTCTTTATAGGATAAAAAAAAAAACTTTGTTAGATAAAAGAATTGAAATAAAAACATACAATATGCATAACAGAGATCGCCTAAATAAGTTTCTTTCTTTAACTCTTTATCTACCGACGGTATTGATAAGTACCATTAAAATTATTTATTATAAGATTCTTTTAATACGTCAATTAGTTGTAATATTGTATAGAATGAGTTACAGATAGATTACTTTATCTTGTTCCAAAAGCATTATTGGTTACACAAAACAAAAATATTCTTAAAAGGGTGATTTTTTTGACTTTGCAACTTTTCAGCTTTCTTGGCGCTGAAGGAGAGGGACAGAGATTTTTCAATTCGGAAATATTTCTATATTTATATCGTAAGAACATGGCATTTGTACATTTTATAATTCTACAAAATACTAAGAAAACAATTTAAAATAAAATATTTGAGTGGGGTTATAAATATTGCACAGAATCCCTGAATCAAATTTAACAAATCCTTCTAAACCCTTCAGTCATTCTAAAATCTTTCAATGATTATGTAAAAATGATTATGTAAATCTTTTAATTTAGTTTAAACAATTTTCGTAAAATGCTTTCGAATGTAAAATTTTCAAGAATTTATAATTCGGTAGATAAAGGGTTAAAACAGCTCTACATAGAATTATCAACGTTTTTTAGTATCATTTCATTCAATTTTCCTTTATCATAAACCAGTACATCGAACCGGAAGTTTACGGATCACAAAGTAAAGGTGAAAATATTATTATTTTTATTTTCAATAGAAAATTCCAATAAATTTTACTTATGCAATATGATTTTTAAATTGCATAATACCTGCAAACAGTAATTTTATGCGAAACGTATTTATTATGTAATCATATAAAGTCTTCAAATTTATCAAATACGGTATTTTCATAGAATCAAACTAGATGTTATTAGCCGAAATTTTGCAACATAACCGACAGCTTTGTTTTTCGTCATGTCTGTTCATTGAGCTCGTACTTCAGTTACATGTCTATTAAATTTGTATTTATTTATATTTTTAATTTCGTTAATTACAAGGGATGTTTAAATGTGGTATGGTATATTAGCTAGAAACAAATTTTTAACTCTTAATATTGGTTTAAAAGCAAACTGATTATTCTTTTGTAATAGAGGTTTATACTACGAAAGAGATTAATTTAAAAATAATTCACATTTGATTTTTTTAAACCACAGCAATCAGAAAACTGGTATAAGCACATATAAAAATTATATTTGAAAAATTTGTTTTATTTGGCAATTTAAAAAATAAAATTGTTTGATTTCATGTTTTTTTTTTTTTTTTTTTACTTTGCAACTTTAATTTCGTTATGAAAAACTATTCAGAACAATATTTATAGATTTATGTACAAATAATGTATTACTACTTTTTTAAATTCTTCTTCTTTATATAGCTACTTTATCATTTTTTAAAAATTATTGTCTATTCAAAATATAATTTTTCGTATTCATCTTTTTCCGTATAGTTTTCCTTGTGTGAAAAAATTACCATAATTGCAATAGAAAATGTACAAGAATCATGACATATTTACCTTTTCATATTTTTCACAGTCATATATTTTTCTCATTGCAAACAAAATACGTTCTTTTGATAAATATGTGGCATTTATTTTGTTTTGACAATACTCCATGACAAACAAAGCGCTTTTTGAAAAAAGTGCATTTTAAAAATAAATTTATGTTGTTCGCTCTTTTCGTTCATAGAATTCTGACTTTCGATTTTCTTTTCAAAACCAAACGGTATATTTAGACTGACGCCTTTTCTTTTCTACAATCATGTTTATGTCTGAAATGAAGTTTATGGTATTGAAAAAAAAAATGTCAGATTTTTATTATCACATTACATGTTTGATATAATTCAAATATTTTTTACAAAGCATCTACTTGTTAATTTTTATTAAGATATGTGTTACAGGAATTGGCGGATGAAGTTTTAAATATAATTTAAAAAAATCCGAAGTTTTAAATAAGAGATACTTATGACAAATTTATAATCAATTGAAGTACAATTGATTAACAGATATAGAAAAGAAACGATATTGTTAGAAAAAAATAATTCAATACTGAAAAACACAGGCTTTTTTTCTTAAATGGTACAGTTCAATTTAAAAGATGTAATTGATATTTATGAATGTTTAAAAGCTAACACAGATTGTTATTTTGTTTAAAATATTGTACACAGACATACAAAGGTGAATAAATATAAGTCTATACATTGATAAACAATATATTGTTTGGCGTGGTATTAAATAAAACGTTTTATTCTATTATATATTCTTGGTAATTTAAAATTAAAATAGAATACTTGAGTTTTTTAAAATAATGATTTGATACTTTAAATGCGCGAAATAACAAACAAACATAAATTAAAATATACAAATAATTAATCGTTACATGATATGTGCAACAACGTAAATAATAATATGCAATATAATTACAGGGTTTGAGCAAAAATAGTAAAACATTTCGTGAAATGAATGGTTGATCGTGAATGTTTCTATCCAAGCCCTTAGATGGTGCTGCGGTATTTGTCCCCTAAGGAATCACCTTTACAATATCCTCAATACATTGCAAGTGTCAATTGTAATCAGAACGGTTTTCTGTGCAGTTTCGAGTGTATTATGTTTGCGTTGAGTGAATTTAAACGTGGACAAATTATAGGTGTCTGTATAGTTAGTTATTCCATTGCCAAATACAACCCAAAACATTGATATTTGAAGAGGCGTGCGTCGTTCTGAATAATTATACCGCATACCAAGTTAGCGGAAAAACATCATATACCAACTCACAAAGCTTAACAAAATCTGTGTTTGAGGATTGTGGCAGATATTTTGTCGGACGTTCCTCTCAGTCCACACAACTTTGAAGAAAGTCCGTGGTAGATATAGCTGCCACCACCGATATTACTAGGTGATATTGGTCACCCACTGTGTGGATTGTGTAAATGAAGACTTACGCTGTCAAGTAACTGAATTATCAGTTTATTAAGAATATATGTATACACTAAATACGCTATTTACAATTATATACAATTACAACTCGGATATAGGTGATCCGGTTCAACATTAAATTATACACAGTAACGGTTGGCTGTGTACTATTCCAATTACACTTTCCACCTCACACCCAATGCATGTTAGATTCACTTTATCGGAGATCAATCTCGATTCTCCCAACACAAGGTATACTCGGCCTGCACTTCTCGGCCCAGAAATGCACTGCTCCCGCTCTACAACACAGAGCACACTATCAGGACCTCAGTCCTACACACCCGCTAGGTACGAAACCCAGGAACAGACTTACCTAATCTGAGCCAAGCCTTGCTCTTCTCAACTCACTGGGTCACACGAATGTCAACCCCCTTTGGAGCTCATTCATTGGACACATCCTCCATTCTTTTCTTGCTTAGTGACATGCTGTTAATCTGCTCATCATCCGCATACCTCACTGACAGATGGACATGTCTGTCAGCAATCTTCTCTTTCTTTTATTCACCACCTGCACAGGATTATCTGTCAATTCCCCTTTCCACAAAGAAGGAATGTCACCTTGGAAACTCTCGTACACAGCCATACAATACGAAATATTGAAATAGAGAAACAGCGGAAATTCCATTCTTTAGCAGAGGTGGTATCAGACGCTGACATATTTATTGCAGATGACTGAGAGTAATAATAAGAATAAGACAACTGCAAACCTTACTGCTGTACTGAATGTCGATCTCACAAAGCCTGTCAGCACCAAAATAATAACAAGAAAACCCCATAAGCAGCAATCAGAAAAGAACAGTGTTGCAAATACCAGCATGAAAAAAAACGCAGTCTCGAAGAAACAAAACTTCGACTATGGAGCAATGGAAGACAATAGTTTGTTTCACACCATTTTCAAATTCTGGCTGAGTTTACGTCCAGAGAACGCCATGACAATCGTTTGGCACAGGCTGTTTTCTGTAATAGTGAAATATAGTGGTCGTTCTATCATGATTTGGGAAGTCATATCATAGTATTCCGAGTATCCCATGATTACTCTGCAAAATTGCATTACTGAACGAGTTACATGTCCGTTTTATGTGATCATATCGCTCACGTCACTAAATATTTGTTTCCCATTTGTTATATTGTATTCAAGGACGGCGACGCCTGTTTTCACGCATTTCTCATTGTTCACGACCACTTCGTGAGTATTAGACAGATAAAGTCATATCTCTCCTTGCCATAACATTTACAAAATCTCAATATTATTAACCGTTTCTGGTCTACTTTGAAGAAAAATGTCTGTGATCTGTATTCACCTCCAACACTGTTACTTGCACTTGCGCCTGTTTTGCCCTAAGAATGATATAACGTTATCATTCAAACCACACAGTATTTATCCATTCCGAGAAGACCGCAAGCTGCTTTGATTACCAACGGTTTTCCTTCGCAGCATTAGTTGTAATAATTTGTTTTATTTTATGTTTTTTATGTGTTTTGTGAAATGTGCATAGTTTAATCTCTATATATTGACCATAATAGCTTATGCCTAATTTACACGTAGGCATAAGCTATGGCATAAGTTAAGGCACCTCTGGCTCGATGATCCTGGTGATCTTAGTTTAATCTCTACATTCAGGTTTGCATGATAAGTGAAGTCATTTAATGAAGTATAAAACTCTTTTTGCTCGTTTACAGGGACACGCAAATTACGTTATATTAAGGTCAATAAAGAATATTTGTTTGCGGTGCGTATTAATAATGATACTTTGTACAAATAATTTCGTCAATGAGTAGGCATTTATTTATAGAAAAAATATCTTGGATGAGTTCGGTAATCAAGGAAATTTAGATGTACCTTGAAAAAATGGCATTTTAAATATTCTCACAAACTTATCGTTAATAGGTATACACATAATGGCTTTGTTCATATATGTTAAACTTCCTCGAATTAAGTAAAAAGTTTAAAGTATTTTTCGGCATTACTTCATTGGGTAAATCATGTTAACCATTTTTTGTGATAATCGGTTCTGGGTTTGTGTTCATTAATAAATTTGTGTAGATTTATAAAATACCGTATGTGTGATTATTACACTGATTTAAAAACAATTTAGCATTTTAGATGTTTCTTACGTAATTGCATTTTTTTCATTCAATTACAATTCACATTCACATTCAAAATTTAAAATTTCCTTAAAAATTAACTTTCGTAACAATATAGTGGACGTACAATATTCAAGACGAAGTAATATATATTTACCCGAAAAAAATCTTTCCTAAGCTTTAAAAACGTATTTCATTTTATAGCATTTTGCTTTGTATAGGTTTCTAAAATCAATAAAAACATTTCAGCTGTTTAAATGAATTTTACAAGAGTATTGAGCAGGTAGGAAAAAGCAATTCCCCACATTTTGTTTTCTTATATACATATATAATGGATTTTAAAATGAAAAAATACATTTTGAAAGTAAATATTATACACTGGATATAGGATAATAAAGCATGATCGTGACTAGCTGTTTATTTTTAAAATATCCTATTGATATTTTATTTCATGTTATGAATATATTTGAAATTATATTTTTAGCATGCTATTTCTTGTATCATCATTCATTAAAAAATAATTTGACATTTACATAAATGTTAAATTATTTAGAATTTTTAAAATTAAAATAGTTTTACAGCGTGTACTTCTAAAAATCTCCTTACAGCAAATATCTGAGGAGCAATTATTAAATTCGCTATATTGAATAATTCGATGAAATGAATATTTTTATAATAAAATGGGATTTGCTTTTTTCAATAATCCAAGTAAGACTCTATAAATTAAAAAAAAATTATCTAACATTTATTTAAACGGATTCTACTATACATTGTATTTCATTTACCTTAATATTAGCAAAAATTATTTTGCTTAGTATTACAAAAATTACGTTTAATAAATATTATTTTTATCCTATATGCTTCCCTGATATTCCCGTACCACAAGCGGACGTCCCTATTCCAATTATGATTTGTTGTTCTCACCATTAAAGATTTAGAGTAATTTTTGAATTATTTAATCCGAGAATTTTTTGTATTCAATATGAGAAAGGTTTTTATTTTAAAAATTCGGTGAAAAAATATAAAAAAAGTAGTTAATAATTTGAGGTATAAAATATTTCTGTCCTATTTTATGTTCATAATTGTGCTGAGAAACGCAGAAATAGTATCTTTAGACAAGCATTCTGAAGCAACATGTATTTCCACACTGGGAAAATGAAATCAGTCTATTTTACGAAAAAAAAAACTCTCAGCCATAGAACTAGAAAAAACCATTTATTTTACGTAAATAAACGTGTTTATTATGATATTTCTTTTATTTTTTTTATCTTTCATTAAAAATATTAGTACTTTCTGTTAAAAAATATGTTGGTCTTTTAATGTGGTCCTTATGATGCATTTCTTTGCTTCCGTCTCACACACAAAATCTCTTGCAATACTGTAACAATCTAGTAGTGCGGGATGTGTTTGGTACTTTATATGTAGAACTGAGATATTAAAATCACATTTTTATGGTAGACAGCACAACACACATTACACTATATACAAATCACATGACGAAGCGCCAAACAATCAATTTAACATGCAAAAAATTACTGTATAGCTAAGAACATCTCATAGGGAGATGTATTCCGAACACACATCCAAATCTTAATTTTAATGACAAGTTACTTCACTTCACATTTTTAAAATAAAAGGCAAAATATCTTATGATATTTTGCCGAAAGTGGCAATAGCGCCATCTATTGATTCTACAAATTTAAGGAAGAATTTTGTTAAAGTAGGAAATATTCCAATGAGAAATAAATTTATTTACATGTATCTGAAGATGGGTGATGTTTGGTAATTACATTTAAAACCTTACTGGTATTGGCAAATAAAAACTAAGCGAATACGATAATATTTATTAAGATAGTAAATTACTTTTATATTTTAAATAATATAACACAAGAGTAACAATCTAAATCAGAATAAAAATTTAAATTATGAAAGTATCAGTAATTAGCTGAATTTGTGAAGTTCACATTTTTAGTTAGGATAAGTTTGAGGTGTCCCTCCACAACTTTCGCCAACAACAGAAATTGAAAGTAAATTCTTTTAAGAATTTGGTTATTCTTTATCAAAGCAATACCACACTCAATAGGATAATTTACCATTTTATTATGTTAAACTATTCTAAAGCGATCGTATAATCTGAAATAGTGTTTCGACATTCCAGATCGACAAGAAAAATTCTATATGATATTTTTTTTTTCGTTCAACAGCTTGAAAGAATCTTTTGTAACGAAATCTTCAAACTTCATTTCATATTTTTTAAAAAGGAAATGGTTAACTTTTATCAGGATTATTTGTACACTTCTGATTTTGAATGACAAGAATAACCTTTCTTTTTGTTTAAACGAGTTTGACGCTGTCGAAAAAGCGCACTCCAGAAAGGTTTTCTGATTAATTTCATAACTTAATAATTTCCCTGATGCAGTTTTTGCAATTTTTTTATCTACAAATGATTACCACAATGAAGAATCCGTTAACTTATACTCATCGCAGGGTCGGATTTCTCTTATGGAAGTAGTGATGCAAGCTTAAAAATACATCCTGATTATTAAAATATAAACTTCAAAAAGATGTCTTTCTTGTTTTTATGTAAGCATCAATTGGGAGTAAAAGATGAGTATCTTAACACAGAACATGATTACAAACTACCTAAAACTAATAATAAACTAAACAACTAATCTACAGCAAAAATACTAAAACTATACTACAACTAAAATACTAAAACTAAACTAAAACTAAAATCTAAAACTAAACTACTAAAACTAAACTACAACTAAACTACTAAAACTAAACTACAACTACACTGAAACTAATAAACTACATCTAAAATACTAAAATTATACTACAATTAGCTCTATACTAGAGAAGCTAACACTACAGTTAAAATTAATATTACAATTAAACTATTAAAATACAAAAAACTAAAGCTAAACTTACCTAAAACACTAAAACTAACTAAACTACTTATAAACTACATAAGACTACCTAATTCTCCTGATATAATACTCACAGATCCACTTTTATCCGTATCCCATCCAAATCCTGGGTCCTATCAGGTGCGGGTAAAAATTGGTAGCCCGACGCGATGCAAGATTTTAATGGAAATCAGTTAAATACATTTAAAGTTCTCATGACTGTACTTAAAAAAAAACCTGAATTAGTATAATTGTCTTTTGAAAACTGTATCGACATAACATATAAATGAATTATTTTTTATTGGTTATAAGTATTATATTTATAAACAGTGTGCTATTTCAAGTGTTTTCTACAATAATTATATTTCAATCATTAGAAAATAGCAATGTTTTATTGAGATTGCACACAACTTGCTGAAAATTTCGAGATTCACCAAAACACATTCAATTCAAATTTAAATTGATTATTTAATAAGATAATCTTTAAAATTAAATGTTTTATTAGTGAGCATCTATAAAAAAAATCAGAAGTCATGCTACTGTCATCAACAGCATTGGGCTGACCACTTCACTTTTTAAAACCAAGGCGATAATTTTGGCACTTTAACGTTATCCAGACAGAGGTCGCCAAATATTATTCTATCGCCATCATTTTATCTATATTATGATAGTCCAAGTCATGTCACTGTCATAAACAACTACAAGCTGACTCCCTCTTATTGCATATTCAAGGTTTCTATTTTTATTAAATAATCAATTTTTAAGTAAAACTATATACAACTTTACATGATCATAAAGAATTTTTGATATTTATTTACAATATGTACCATATATATTTTAATAACTATTTGTTATTATTTTCTTATATACATACTTTCTTTGACAAACAAGCATACAATCATTGCATAAGCAGAGAACGTAAAACAATTTGTTATTTTTTTTTATTATATTTAAATTCTCTTGAAGATGACATTGATAACGAATAGCATTGAACTCATAATTAAAAAATACATACACTTTAAATAATAAATCTGTCGATCTACAAATGTAAACTTACAAAAAACTATTTGCTTACTAAAATTTTATCTGTGCGCTGTATAGAAAAAAGATGTAAATCTACAAAATTATTTTTTAAAGCTACATAAATCTGTAGATTTATATAATAATCAACTAGAATTACAATAATCCTAATAAAGTTTTTGTAACCCGGGTTGTAATTACATAAAAAGTTTTATCCCATTATCTGAAAAAAATTCTGACCACTGTACAGATTTTTGATTTACTGTTCAAGCCTATGTATGGTACATAAGTTTTTCTTGTTGTGGTTACGTAAAAAGGTTCTAGGAATTCCAGTTTCCAAGAAAAAAAATATAGCAGCTTTTTTCACATTGTAACAAATGATAATTATTAAGAGAGCCCTTTCGATAAACAGTTGTGTATTTTAGTGCGAAAATATCATTAAGTAATGATCATATTAAGTAATAATCATAAAAGATAATTACTTATCGATCCATTTAATTTAATAGCATTTAAACAAATGGGTAGTTAGCAAGCAATTTCGATAACATTTAGAGATAATCCATTTGAAATATATTTTAGCAATGCAGAGTTAAAAGTTCCTGGTTCCAAAAAAATAAATAAAAGATAGTAGGCCAAGAAAAGCATCACGATGCAATTACGTCCGTAAATGCTGAGTTTGAAGAACATTTAAGAAGTGTTAAAGGTATGGGTAAAAAAACGATTGCGCACATATAAGCTAGACTGAACACGAATTTCAGCAATTGAGTAAAATTTGAAGCTATTAAATGCACGTATAATTATAAAAACGTGCAAAAATGCTTCAAAGTAACTGGAAAACATATATCTTGAAAATTTTTAAATTGAGCTTACTTAATAAAAAAGAATTTCTGCATAAAGTGGTTTCAATATGGACAATTAAAATACAAAGCATAGATTTTTTTACATGTGTTTAAAACATACATATAAGATAGGAATATTTTGATTAATAAGTGATGAAATATATAAATATAAATTATTAAATATATATTTATATTTTAAGGCATTTATGTAACCCATTACATGCTATCCATACCGGGTGTCTCAAAAATGACTGATGAATTTTAAAATTCAATAACTTGCAAACGGTGACAGCTATTTACAAAAATTTTAGCAGGAGGATTATGCATAATGTCAGGAGTTTGTTTGCCGTAATTTTTTATTTTAGTTCGAATTTCAAACAATAAGTGGCGCTGACGGCGATTGAAGTCCAGGTGATCAGTACTGAGTGAAGCGTCGACCAGGCCTTCAATCGCCGTCAGCGCCAGCTATTGTTTGAAATTCGAACTAAAATAAAAAATTACGGTAAAAAACACCTGACTATATTCCTATATCCTATATCCTGAAATATTCCTATCTTATACATAACCCTCCTGCAAAATTTTTTTAAATAGCTGTCACCGTTTGCAAGTTATTGAATTTTAAAATCCATCAGTCATTTTTGGGACACCCGGTAATTTATAAATAATAAATTGCTAAACAACAACAACAAATAAAAAATAAAAAAAGAAGCGAGTAAACAAATATTTTCAAAATGTTAAAATTAAAAAGTTGACCAGTTCTTTTTGTGAATTTCAGTTCAAAGTTCAGTATTTTTAAATTTTCAATTAGGAGAAGAAAATTTTACGAAAATATATATTGATTTTAAATATATCTTTTTCGAAAAAATATCTATTATGTTTTAACAATTTATTTTTAAAACGAATCAAAATGTTTCTTTATATCATTTATCTAACAGTTCTTTTTCCAAACGGAAAATCTAAGTTGATACAACAAATTTCTATTTCCGGAATTCCGAATAAAATCATAAATTTTCCGGATATTACACGGTTGAACGAGATGGGATTAGGGTAAGAATGACAGAACTTTATTGTAAATTACTTTTTTATTGGAGTTTAAGGACAGTGAAATACATTGTTTGAAATGAAATGTTTTGGATTTCTTTTTTTTCATTCGACTGCACTGTTTGAAAAAACGTTTATACTTTATTGGTTTTTTCTATTTTTGACACGTATTTCACTATCATTTAACAATAAGAAATAACAATTCATTTTATAAGTATATATTGAACATACAGTATGTATGTATAATGCTTAAAAGAATTTATTATAGACAAACAAAAATACAAGCAGCATAAAGATATATTAACACGTTCGCTGCCGCACACGCGAAAGCGCGTGATATGGATCCAACGTTAATGGGCCACATCACGCGCTAGCGCGTGATGTGGGGTGATGTTCAATAGCCAGTCACGTGCTGGCGCGAGAAAATCTTTTACTGATTCTTTGTTATAAAAAGTAAATAGGCTTCCGGGAAAAATCCACTTCTACAGTGCGGCATTAACTATACTCTCATCTTCATGTAAGCGGCAGCGAACGTTTTAAAACTATTCTCCTTATGCTGAAATTATGCTTCTCTTTACAATTATTATGTCATTATGCTTTTGGTATCAATTATAATATGGTTAAGTGGAAAAAACAATGTATATTGGTTACAGATATTATAAGTATATGATATGTAGATAAGAATTTCAATTAAAAAAACTCCAGATAATATAAATTATGCAATTACCTATACACATATGATTATTATACAGTTGGTCTGTCAAATAAACCATAATCCTCCACTGTTTAAAATTTTGTAAAAACATAGAAACAAAAAGCGAGTCTCTCAGTAAACTTAAACTAGTTCTCGGTTAAATACAATCGATCAAGAATCTCGGTCGTCATTTAACAAACATTTCCCTTATACTATATCTAATTCCCTGTAGGATTTCTATGTCTTTATCTTAAAATAGTTTTATCTTTGATAAAACTTGTAATTCAAAATACACAATTTGAACTTTTTTTCAATTTTATAAGAAAAAATAAAAATAAATGTTTGGTTTATTATTATTATTATGATTATAATTATTTTAACTTTGAATTATTCAAAAAAAAAAAAAAAAAAAAAAAAAAAAAAAAACATTTTTTATGTGTTAGTGGGAATTTTTGTAGGCAGTCACATTATTATGATAAATATTCACATATTATGATTTGTTTTCCATAAACACTACTTCTATAAATTCTCCCTCTGTCAAGAGGTCTCGTGTTCAAACCCCAACACCTACACTGTAAAAGAAAAAAAAACTATAATAGTATAGATGAAAAGTTGCCGAAATCTGTATGATTACAAGCGTTTTACCTATGCACCTTACAAGGAAATAAGTAAATCTACATAATTAATTTTCGTAAAGCTACATAAATCTGTAACTTTACAAAAGAATCTACTAAAATTACAGTAACCTTACTAAAATTCTATCTGTAACATGGGTTGTAGTTACATAAAAAATTCTTGGAATCCCCATTTCCTAAAAAATTCTTAATAACCTTAGATATTTTTTTTTATTTTCAGTGTAAATCTCTATCTGTTACATGCACTTTTGCTGTTGCCGTTACATAAAATGTTCTAGGAATCCCAGTTTCCTAGAAAACCTCTAGTAACTTTACAGATTTTTTTTTTTTTTTACAGTGTATGGTAAAAAATGCATAAAAATTAAAGAATGCACCAATTTAAATTTAATCTAAAAATTTAAAACCTTGGAGGTTACTAAGGATTGGGTGATTCACTAATTTTGAAAATGAAATTATTACGAATAAAAATAAATTTAGAGAGTCTTGTGCATTTTTAACAATATTAGTTTATGGAATCTATTGTAAATTTCCTAAATAAATTCTTTATTATTTAACTATCTCGATTTTTCCAGAATCTTTTATTTTACATGAGACTTAAGATAAAGGATCACCCGTAGATGCTCTGATAGTTGATAACAGTGTAACACTAAAAAATCATATAGCGAAAAGTTTTGTGAAAAAAAATTTTCAAGCATTAAAAGTTAAAAATAAATATGCACAATATTATTTATTTAAAACAATCTCGTTTTTTCAAAAACTGTTGCGTAAAAGTTTTTTTTTCTTTCTTTTTGCAGGTTTTTGTTGCAAATATAGTGAACATAAAAAGTATTGAAATGTTTTTTTCATTGCAGTTTCAAATTTATCGTTTAAAAAAATTGAATTCTAGATTCTTGAAAGATAGTGAAAATTAAGTATCACAGTATATTTCTCCAAAGAACTGCGTCTTAAGTTACAAAAATAAGAGCTAAATGCAGATCACTTTATTGTTGTGGAAATGAAGCAATTATGGTCAGCTGAAAAGAAATTCCATATTGTGTTTTAATGGGAGATAGATGTAAAACATTTACAGGCAAAGAAAGGACCACGGAATAATTGTGATAGGTATGCTTTATTTATTTTTTAATGTAATTTATTCAAAACACGTTTAATTATATAAATGTTAATTTACTTTTTTTTGAGGTGATTCCTTAAATATCGGCTACAAAAAAATCCATATTACATTTTAATTGAAAATGCATTCACTGAAAATAAGTATAAAAATTTCGACAAAGAAATGCGGAGCCTGAAAGTAATTGTGGTAGATGTGTTTTTTTTTGTAGGGGGGGGGACATATTTTTTTCAAAATATATTTAAATTGATAGATGTAAATTTTCTATTGTCGGGGTGATGTATTTCGGATCAGATACATAAAAATTCCGTATTGTATTTAAATAGGATATGAGTACACTGAAGATAAGTGTAAAATGCTCGCAGGCCAGTACAGGTTATCACAGTATTTGTAATAGATACCTTTTAGAAGTGCGTAAATCGTTGAAAAAAGTTTCAGTGATATAATGCGCATAGCCGTGCTAAGTTTCATAAATTATGTGCCTACTATACACATTTATAATTATTTTACGGAGCTATTCATAATAATCGAATTACTTTGCCATTATTAAATACAAAGCTATGTAGAATCTGCAAGTATTGAAAAAGAATGAAAAGGTAACATTTGAAAAAATGCTGAAATTAGTTTCTTTGCACTTTGTACTTAATATAAACACTATAATATAAATACAATCTCAAATGCGGCAGATTTATGCGAGTTTGTGATTAATGAAAATACTATATTAACAAGTATAGGTGTGAATCTTGGCAATTGATTTGTAATATATGTCTCATATTCTTTTTCGAATGCGTGTGTTCATCCACGGATTGTGTACATTTTTTACTCCTTTTAATAATAAAATGTAATATCAGAGCCTAAGGTATAGTAGAAAGTATTATTGAAGGAAATAACTTTTTTGTACTTACACTAATAAACGTTGAGCTTAGTAGACTTCAAACTATCTTCGTGCCACCATTCTACGATTGTTGAAAAAAAGAAAAATTCCTTATTTAATGAAACATTTTGCAATTGAATAAGATAAAGGTAACCTTTACGATTATATGGTGGCTAGAGCCTATTAAAAAAACAATTGATGAATAGAAATTTAGATTTTTTAAAATTTCTAAAACTAAAATGGTTCTATAAATTAATAAAGTTGAATAAAAGTGAGAATAAAATATGCGTCTAGAAGAAACTCAAGAATTGCTATAGGCCGTAATTTCTAGGAGAAATTCAAGAATTAAATTCAACTGCTAGGATACTTCATTTATTGTTTTAATACACATTTTCATTTTCCTGCAAGTAATGATCATCACAAGTATGCTTGATAGAAATATTTACACAGCATATATCTTTAATGATTAACTTTTAATTCAAAAAAGAATTTATGTTCTGTACATTTGTGTTTTCATAATATGGTTATTACTGCTTCTGATAATTATTATTGATATCGATAGCAATTGTACGTAAAAGCAATTTGTTAATTTAAAATGCAATATGTATTTATAGAATTGAACAATTTACAGCTCTTTACCCCATCTCATTTTATAGTATGTTCGCATGGCATTATTACAGACATAGGTGAAAAAATATTGTCAAGATATCACGCAACTGTGATTTATGGATATATATCTGGTAAAATATTGTTTCTTGTGTACATAGTCAACAAGTTCTGGATCAATTTCTAGATCAATCTGGATCAAATCCTATATTTGTTGAAAAAAACCTAAATTTTCTAGTTGAATTTTATATAAATTATAAATTATTGAATTTTATTTTTAAATAATTTTCTAGTTGAAGCTGAGTAACTTCAGAAGAATTTATTATGAGTATTTTGTTGAATGGCCGTCCATAAGTGACTTTTAAAAGCAGCATCAATTTTTCTAAAATATCTTTCCATTAATCTGCATGAAAACAGTAAATAATAGGATACAGAATAACTCTAGGCTGTGAAGAAATATTTATTTTCTTTTCGCTTTTTTTTCTTTGAATACAAGACCCTAAAATACAATGTTTCCAAAATTCGTAAAATACAGTGGAATGTACTAAAGTTGTTTTTGAAATGTTACTTGTACTCATGTAAAATAATACAAGAATTGTCCGGAAATGCGACCTCCGGCCAAATGTGTCCATCTGTGTAATGATCAGTTAGTCTTTCATTGTCAGTTATAACTGAACTTATAAAATGTGACACTCCATTTTTCTCCATACCGAAAATTTTCGAACTAAAATACTAAAGTGGTCATTTTCTGAGATTAAAAAAAGTACGGGAATTTACAGCCTATAGTGACTATTTGCTTAAAGTGACCACTTCGTCCTTTATTGTAATGATATTTGCACATGTCTAAGGTGATATTTATCGAAAAATTTATTACTACCAGCAATAGATATGTTATTATTATGATACGTTACTATACACGTTATTATTATTGATTATTGTTACTGATACACGTTATTGTTATAATGAAAAAAATGCGTATGAAATACAGTGTACCGTGTACTAATATGTTTTTTAAATTAATCCATAGGGAATTTCAACTGCATTCAAAAGTATTAACATGCGTTTTAAAAAATTTATCTTCCATATAGTATGTTACAAATTAGTAATTCATTAATTATAGTTATTAATTATCCAATTAATTACTTAATATAGTGTATTTTTTCTTATTTACATTTTTTTGAGATCATAAAAGTGTTATTGTGTCATTTTAAAAGTTACTACATAAAGTAACCACCACTATACAGTAACCATTTTAGCCGGTACGAAAGGTGGTCACTTTAGACAGGTTTCTCTGCAATCATTACGCTATCAAACAATATGAAAAATGTGATGTGAAAATATTTCTGAAAAAAGTAATATTATAAAATGTATGCATTAAGTATTATATTAAATTTTAATCAGTCTAATTAAGTTTTCATTTTATTAACTCGCTTCAAATTCTTAGAAGGTTTTCCTAAAATGATTACTTCGTACACTTCTATAAATAAATAAAAAATATATTTACATAAATTGGGATTAATATTAAAATATTTTCTGCTTTTGCACATCGTCATTTAACAATTTAAGCTAGAAGTAATTCTTGCAAATTTAATTTTAATTAAGTCTCATCTTTCGAAATAGAATATTAATATTTACATCATGCATGACTGAAATATGCATAATTAATTGCAAGATAATAAATTTGATAACTAATATTTCAAATTCTAAATATGAATATTCATACAATGTTTCAAACATTATGTGACAAATATTTAAAGAAGCAGTAAATTATAAAGTTAAAATTTTGGTGCATGCTGTATTTTTGGCGCATTTAAGTTACTATACAAAAGTTGATACGTAACAAAATTTTTAATTTCGGAAATCGTAAAGCCATATTTTAACAATTTCCAACATAGATGAAAACTGTTTATAATTTTATTTTGCCCAGCTGTCTACCTGGACGATTACACTTTTATTATCATCAGTATACTAAATTACTATGATTTTATGTCGTTTATAAGCAATGCCCTTAGGATATCTGAACGTTTAAGTATTTTTTTAGCATTTATAACTCTTTAACACAGACACTGAAAAATCTTCAGTAAAATTTTTGTTTATGGAGAAAATTCATTTCCAATCTGCTAAGAATATTGGTATTTGCATCAAAAATATCTCTATTCTGAAAAAAGAAAAGAAAAAAGGCTGCAACCACTGTTGAGAGTGATTTGTTTTTGTGACCTTAAGTTATATTAAGTTCGTAAACATTAAAAGACGTGTTGCACATAAAATATGAAATTTGGTGGTAATATACAGAAATGTTGATAAATACGTTAATGAAGACAGATCAAATAATTATTTTAGATATAGTATTTAGAGTTAAAGTTGGTGATAAAGTCCATTAGAAAGTTTTATAGGAACAAAAGCTGTACATACATTGAAAAATGTCCAATTTACGACAAAACATTAAATTTTTTGTCTTAAAAAAGCAGTAAAATTAAATGCATATTACATCTAATTTTACTGCAATTTTTACGGCAAAACCAGCTGGCAACATTTCTGCTAGCCGTTAATGCTGTATTTTTTTCTTTACAGCGTGGGAATTTTATCATTTTTAGATCTTTCTATGCATTAGAAGTTCTTGTTGTGCAGACTGCATTTACTTTTTTAATTTGGATTATTTTTTGAGGATTTATTTGCATTTTAAATTAAAATTTTCAGCATTTCGACAGATATTTTTGACATATTTTAGAAAAATAAATTATTTTAAATTGTTGCCAAGTATTAAAACAACGCAAAGAATAAAAGTTCTTTTAAATAAAAAAAGCATTGACGTAAAACCACGATCTCAATGTTCGACTGTTTTATTTTATTTTATTTTTTAGCATAAAATGGCAGAGATGTAGGGGGGGGGGGTTATAATTAGTAATTACAATTAGTTCAATTATAATTAACTCAATTATAATCAGCTCAAATACGCTAAAATATGCTTTATGGTGTCTTTTTGAAATATTAAATATAAAATACATTAAATGTTAGATTTTTTACACATATTACAAAACACTCATAATTCTTCTTTTATTCAAACAGTCACGTACATTCTCATCTTCCGGATTGAGTTGAAATTGAATAAAAAAGAATACAAAAAATTCTTACATTTATCATTTTTTACTCTCACTTTCAAGTATGTTTTTATGATTGAAGAATTTTTTCTTTATTTAATTCAATTTTTTTCTCTTTTTTCTCAATTTTGTAAAAAGAATATTTTTAAAGTTTAAAAATATATTCAAAAATTTAGTCCAAAATATTATTTTTTTATTATGAAAACTATGATTTTAGACATATAATTATATCGCAGATAAACTTAAAAAATTTCTTTCTGTGTAAACCTCTCTGCCCCACCAGTGGCCGAGAGGTTCTGATCTCTCGACTGGTAGAAGGCAGGTGCTGGGTTCGAACCCAATCTCGGCCGTAGGCCTAACCCTTCGAAGTTTTCGTGGCTTTCTTCAAACCTTCCGTAAATACGGGTTAGGTTCCCATAGAAAGACCCCCAGGAAGGCATTCCCCCCCTGGGCCTATATCCCTCGAGTAGATAATCGGCCGACACAAAATAACTAAACATTCTGTGTGAAGGGCAGCAGAAAAAGTAATCTCGTGATTATGTACATTTAAGTCGCATTAGAATTAGTGAAGCTATCATATTACTTCTAATTGCTAAAAACTTGTAAAGGAGACTTTAAAAACAGAAAATAGTTTTATTTTGTTGCCATGTTTCAACTCATCACAGAGTCATTTTCAAAAGAAATTAAAAAGATATTCCAAAGTTGCACGGTCTACGGTGTACTGGACTGAAACGCCATCATTCAGTTTTCCAGTTTCCATCAACCAGTGAAGCTAACCTAAAATGTGTTCTTTAGCATCTAATATGAACTATAAAAGGTAAAAATGTAAAAGTAACATATTTTATGTGAAATACACTACAGGGCCAATAATGATCGAGTACTCGAATTTTAGACATTCTTTTGTAGAATTGTTAAGATATACTTCACACATTCTTCTATAAGTTCAATATTATAAAAATATATTTGACTTTATAATTATGAAAGTCAATTTACTAGAGATTACCCTTAGATAACCAAAAAAATTAAAGAATACTGATAATGTTTCGCATGACCTTGTGAAATAAATGCATGGGATTATCTATCCATAATGCATACAAAGATGTGGATATCTAGCATTATATGTGATAATTTGTGTAAGTGTAGCAAATATTACTGAAAACGTGCATAGAGTTTTTTTTTAATAAATTATTTTTTAAACTTTTGAATGTTTTTTTTTTTTTTTTTTTTTTGCTGATATCATACAAGCTCTTAGACAAAATTTAACGACAGTTAAAAAAAACTGGCAAAATTCGTAGAAAATATAAAGTACAAGTCACATAAAATATATTAATTGTTTGACAAAATATGAGCAATTGTATTACTTTTTTTATCAGTGCATACGTGAATTTCAGCATGAAGGGTTTTTTTATGTGATTAAATAGTCAACTATAAAAAAAAATCCAATCCTGAAAACTCAAAAATATATGGAGATATTCATGATATTTTGAACTTATTTTTAATTGCTCTTAATTACTTGGATAATAGGGCCGCATGCCCAGAAAAAAAACTCAAACAAATGCTCATATTTTATCACATGCTAATATTTTAGATTTCCACTGCACTATGTTGCTTCTACAGGATTTTGCCAAATTTTCTGATGCTGGGTTTTAATTTTGTTGAAATCCTTGCATGATATCAGCAAAAAGCATGTGCGACTTTTTTGAACCTCTTCATAAAACAGGGATAATTTCATCAAAATACATGTTATTTCTACACAAATGTATGCATATATTGTATAGCATTTCCGTGCATTTATTTTACCGTATGATCCCAAATATCCATTTTTTTTCATTGGTTCATCCTTAGCTTACTAATTATCCTAATTTTGAAATTAGTATTGATAAATATAAGGTCGAACTTGCGATTTATCGGCCATTTTCATCATAGTGACTAGTCCGTTATCAAATGTGAAGTCTGTTACCGCACCGTTTTTTAATGATTATCATTTTTTTCACCATTCTACTTTTATTTTTTATTCAACGAAGAAACAAATATACAGTTTCCTTAAAATTTAATAATTTACATGAACATAAAAAATGTTTATTAATTATATAATAATAAAATTTAAAAGTTTACATACATACTGCAATTATTAGAAAAAATTCTTTTATAATTTCTATGTGATCAAAATCTTGTGGCTCAAACTGTCTCTCATTTCAATTTAATTTTAGCATTATTGAAAAATATCATGTTTCGAAATTTAGGGACATAAGTCACTTTAAAGTAAGTTGATTTTAAGAATTTAATAAATTTAAAGCTGAGTATTTTCAGTAATTTTGTATAGTAACGGACTTGACAATTTGCCTTACAAGCCAACTTCAAATAGCATTTACACATTATATTATAAGGCAAAGTGCACAACCAATTTTTTTTCATGTACCTTAAACATTTATTTTAACACCATGTCTCCATTTTTAAAATAAATTATTAAGTCTGAAAAATAAAAATTGTATTCTGAAATGTAAGCAAATAGTGAAAATGACCCTTATAGTCCAAGTTCCAGAAGAATCCGTAAGAACATCTTTGAATATTCAGTGAAAAGTTTAAAATTTAATGTGTCCGCTTATTTATAGACTTGTAAGTATTTTAAAGCTGATATAAAACGCTTATAATTAGCTTATAATTATAAATAATATAAATCTTTCCAAACAGTGACGTACTTTTTTATCATCCTTAACTCTTAGAGGGGCAAGAAATTACGTTTATGTAATTGTGGAAAGTTGAAAAAAAAATATTTCATAACACAGAAAAGCAATTTCATGACTTTTTTCCTACAAAGTTTGAAAAATAAAATTTCAGAAAATTTTTGTTGTGTAAATCGTCATTAATTGAAGGTGGAATATAATATATCGCACTGCCTTTTCAGGGGTCAAAATTGGAATAAAATTAAAAAATATATATATTACATTTATAATTTTTCTGCATTCACTTCCGAAATATGAAATTTTTCTTTATTCTATTCTGTTTTTTTTTTTCAAATATGTTTCTGAATAAGTATTATTTTTAAGTACATTTAACTTGTCCAGAAAGTTATTAAGAAATTAATATGATGATATGTATTTAATTATATTACAAATTACACACTTGCTAAATTTCTTTTTTAGTAAAATGAAGAAAATAAAAGATAATTTTATGTAAAATGGAATTATAAAGCCTCGCGATTGTTTGAATTTAAATGGAATTATAATTTATTAAACTAATGTAAAATATACTCTTCGATATCTTTGATTTGAAATATTAATTATATAATCTATTCAATGATTCACGTTAAACATTTCAAAGATGAACTAAAACATTTATCTAATTTCACGTATACTCTCATCATCCAATTTCAAATGAAATCAAATAATGAAAAATTAATAATAACATTTATACTTTTTTATCATTCACTTTCGAATTATGAAATTAACATAATCTCGTGATTATGTCTATTTAAATGGAATATAATTCCATTTAAATAGACATAATCAGTAAAAATGGCATAATAATAAGGCATAATCATAATCAATCATCATGGACATAATCAGTAAAATCAGTATAGTTAAACTAATGTAAAATATACTTTTCGATGTCTTTTATTCGGAATATTAAATATATAATCTATTCAATGTTTCACGTTAAATATTTCACAAATGAACTAAAACATTTATCTAACTTCACATATTTAACCAGTCACGTACACTCTCACCATCCAATTTCAATTGAAATTTAATAATGAAAAATAAATAATAACATTTATTATTTTTTTTACATTCACTTTCGAATTATGAAATTAACATAATCTCGCGATTATGCCAATTTAAATGGAATTATAAGTAGTTAAACTAATCTAAAATACACTTTTCGATGTCTTTTTTCGAAATATTAAAAGTATAATCTATTCAATGCTGGACATTAAATATTTCACAGATGGACTAAAACATTTATCTAACTTCTTGTATCCAACTAGTCATGTACACTTTCACAATGCAATTTTAAATGAAATCGAACAATGAAAAATAAATAATAACATTTATCATTTTTTTACATTAACTTTCAAGTTATGTTTAAAGGTATAAAAGTAATTTTCTGAAATTTTTTAATGTATTTAGTTTGTTACTTCAGAATTATATACTTGTATATGCAGTATATGGCTGTTAATAACCAGACATTTTCAATTCTAGACATTTTTTGCGAATATTTAAAAGTGTATTTGTCGCATTCTTCTAGATCTTCTGGATTATAAAGATCACGTTTAACCTCATATCTTTCACTGTTTGATAATGAATTTTTATAATAATTTCAAATGTCTTAAATAAAAAAAGGGCATACCAATTGAGTCAGGGAAGTTAAAAGAAATTTTAAGCTTAATTAAACAAAACAATATTTTTTCAAAGCATTTTGCATCTGTATCCCCATAAAACATTAATTTTATATAAAATGTATAAATTCTATGCAATTTTCTGTAAGAAAATGAAGGGTTGTAGTATATTTTTGTACAATCATTACAAATAATATCTATACATCATTACTACATTTGAGTCAAAATAGTATATAAAATGAAACTAAAAATACAAAACAAAATAAAATTAAAGAAAATACCTTATTTTGAGTTGAATTCCTGAACTTAATGAGATTACAATAATATGAAGAATATAATGTCATTTGGAATAAAAACAATAGAATCTAGAATTTATGAAACACAGATTTGTATTACATTTTACAAAATAAAATAATGACAACATGAATTCAATTAGTGTATATGATTCAATCCTTAATTACATTAAGTTATTGAATTATTAGAAACATTGCGGTAATTGCAGAAATTATAAAAGAAATTAATGAGGTTTCTCTTTAAATGTACATTTATCTGTTAAAAACATATCCGATATAATAATTGCAAAGATAGATAATAATTATAAGCTCTAATCTAATTCAACAATTACAAAAATTATTTTAAATTTTGTATCAACATTTTGATAATTAAAATAATGTAAAGTGAATTTAATTATATACACATTCTTCTGTAGTGTTTAATTTCATGTTTTGGCAAAATTGCATAATAAATTAACACAATAAAACCAACAAATCTATAAATGCTATGAAATAATGGATATTGTTTAAAAAAATTCTCTTTATAATATAAATTCAAAAATGTATTGTAGAATGTATTAATACAGACATAGCTTTTATCTTATCCTTTTATAGTAAAAAAAAAAAAAAAAAAAAAAAAAAAAACTAGCCTTAAACAAATCTCCAGGAATAACTCCTGGAATGATGCTGATGTGTAAGGTTTCCGGAAATAAAGCGCCCGGGTGGACCACACCTTCCATGAGTCGAATAGACCAATCAAAAAAGGGCTCCGTCTATGCATCGCGAAGCGATTCCAACCTAGATTGCCCGGAAGCGATTCCATGGGGTATTGGCGAGCGCAGCAAGCAGGGGGAGCCTACAACCTGGGATCGCTAAGTGATTACGCTGAGGGTTGGCAAGCGTAGCGAGCAGGGGGGGGGGGAGCCACCCTAGTGATTTAAAAATTAATAAGAAAGAATAACTCAAAAATTGCTATGTACTTAGTACGTAATAATGAGAAGTAGCCTACTGAATTTCAGTAACCTCGAATATCCGGAAATATTAGATTTGGAATCCCAAAATATTTTTTTTTTTTGATTAAAGGTACACAAAAATTTTAGATATTATTTTTTAAGGTTTTTTAAGGGTTTTTTTTTAATTTTTTACCATTATTTTATATAAAAAAAGATAATTTGTATAAAAGATTAATTAGATTGGATAATTAGTTGCTGAGATATTTGTGATAATATTTTTGAGGTGGCTGTACTTCATTCAAATTTCAATTCAAAGATTTATTTTAATAGGAAATGAGACGCTTAATCCGAAGCAGTAAACTAAGGAATATTTTTTATCACATTTAGAATTAGAAAGATGTTTCTTTTGCGTAATTCAGTAATAGAATATTAAAATTTTAAATTCTTTTTTTTTTCATTATTAGTCCATTCTTCTAACTTGTACACAATTCTATAGTTATATATATGAATAAATATTTGTTAAATATTTAAATATACATTTAAATTTTATTTTGGAATTGCAACGAGATTTATAAAAAGTTTTCATATGTCTAATCTTCAGATTTTATACTATGCAAATCCATGATGGATAAGCATTATGGTACCCCAAAACGATTAGTTTTATATAGAAATAGAATAGACTACAGATAATAGTAGACAAGATACTTTTAGCGTTACTCATTCGAGTACTGACATGAACCTTTTTTCACTCAATAGGAAAAATGGAACTCGAATAATTTTGTTAAAAATAATGTAATGTAATTACGTATCAATATCTGTTATGAGATAAATATTTGGGATAGATTATTTTGAGCTGATTCTGGTATCGGTCATACTAAATTTACATGTTTCATACTAAACAAAGTCCTCTGGGTTAAAAAGGTCTACTAGATTTTACCAGAATAATTTCAATTAGTACATTAAAAAAGGTTACGCAAAGCTTCCTGCTTCGAATTCTAGGCAATTTTTTTTCCCACACTTAAAATTTACAGCTCAAATAATTTACTTACCAATTCCAATAATAGGTTTGCAACTAATATAGACTAAATTTAGCTATACGTTTTTCAACCACAATTAAAAATCAGTAAAGTATACAAACTTTTTTTTCACCTTAGAGTATTTTCTATTTGTGGCCGCAGCAAAATTTTCAATGTCATATTTGTTATCGAAAGTAAAATAAAAATTTTTCTTTGAAAAAAAAAAAAATACATCCTTTAGCAGAATGATATATTTTTTCTCGTACTACTTGATTATTCCAACGACTAACTCGAGGACACAATGTACTTCTAAACTATAAGAAGAAATGCCAATAATTTTGTCGAACAATTTCAAATTTTAGGAAAATGGAATGTATAGTTCAATTACAGGGACTTCCAAAATTATTCTGATATAATACCACCAATGTGGAAAAAAGTTTTAGTCATATTTGAATGATGTTACAATATTTAAACAATGAAATTGATATTTATTTATAAAGATCCCTAAAATAAACATTCTATAGAATATGTGGTGCAAAGAATGTTTATTATTCATTTACAAGGTCACACATAACAATTCAGTTACATAATTGTATAAGAGGAATATTGTTTAAAGTGTATATTAGTTATCTTAAACTGAACCACATGAAATAAAATTAATATGCGTTGGTGAGGCTTACTAATCATTATTTCCTGTAAAATTGAAGGAGCATGGTATTTACATGGACATACAAACGATTACAGGGACAGTTTCAAGTATTCCGTTACATTACAGTCAATGGGTGAAATAGTTTCAAGTGTATTTTAATGGGGTTACAACGTTTAAAACTAGTGTAACACTTATTGAATCAAGGTATGAAAATGTATAAAAGTAATTATAATAAGCGCGAAGCTCATTTGCCATAAATGACGTGCAATTTCAAACATGTTTTTACTAATTTCATTGTATCTGGTAACAGTTAAAACTTTACATCACGCAAGAAATCTTAGTGACCAATAGCTATAATTTGTCAAATTTTATACTCATTTGTTTACTGCATTAATTAGTTCCATGAAATATGTTTTTTTTATGCAACCTGGGATTACAACATTGGTTTTTTTAAATTATTAAATTATTTTTAATATATATACTTTTCGGCGAGCAAAATTTCAATACTTATTTATTGTAATATATTGTAACTTCTAAACATTTAATTTTCCACGAAGAAGGGTTACATGATTTTTTTTTATCGTTCACACTTGCAGTGAAATTTTGAAATCTATTAAAAGGATTTTTATATTATAGAAACTGTCATAACAATTATGAAGTTATGTTATATTTTCGAAGTGTTTATCATATCGATAAAATTACATGAAAATACTTCTAAAAAACAGCACTCTAGTTGAAAACAATGTACGTCCATCTTTATCGCTTTGAACCGAATGAATAATTAAATTACAGTAAATTAAATAACAAGATTGTATCTGTATATTAATAAAAATAAATAAATAGATAATATCTGATCGTGAATTTAGTTTTAGCATAAGAAATTTTTAAAGTGAAACAAAATTAACGTAGCTCATATTTTAAAAAAAGGACTCGCATTAACGTAATACATATTTCTATTATATTTATAAATATAAATTAATTACAAGATGAAAATATTTAGGATATTTTCTGTCCCTCCATAATCCAATTATATGCTAATGTAATATTATAATTATTGATTTCATGTAAATATTAAATTAAATTTTCTTTAGTAACACATTCCTGTAAAGATCGTTAATGAAATTCATTTTCATAAATAAATCTACATGTTAGTTCTCCTTGTAAATGTAAAAATTGTAAAACTGGTGACTGAAATATGGTCTAATGAAACTCTAACATTAAATTAAATATTTCCGAATTTCATTATATATATATATATATATATATATATATATATGTTTTTTAAAGTTGTCATTAATTAAATTATATTACATGTGGGTTATCATGACTCCTCTAATAACTTAATGTTAAGGTTTCATTTACCTTTAATAAAAGAAAATTAAAAAAATATGAAGAAGCTTATAACCTTTTATTTAACATATAAATTTATTATTTATAGTCAAACTGTAAATTGCATAACATATGAACTGAAAACTACATTTTTTTTTTTTTTTTTTTTTTTTTTTTTTTTTTTTTTTTGCATGTAAAACAGTATTTCAGTCTAGGTTGAATTAATTTGAGTACATAAATTTCTTCCATTTTTATGTTTTTATATTTTTATATGAATTTTTTTAACTATTGTTGCCAATCCTAAAGAAGCGCAAATAGAAACATTACCTTTCTAAGTACAAAAGTATTTTTACATAAATATTACAAAGAAAAATACCGTATTTACTCGTGTATAACACGCATTTTTTTGAAAAAATTAAGGCAAAACTCGCAGGTGCACATTATATACGGAATATATTTTTTTTTTGTTTTTTACTGTTTGAAGTAATCAAACGATGTACACATGAATTAAGAAATGTATTCAAAGAAGACATTAAAAATAGGAAAATCTTACTTAATATAAATATTGCTTAATATATATATCCATTTCACACATTATTTTATAGAAAAACGCTAGTAACGTTATTTAAACACTAATAAGCAATTATCGTTGCTTATTACTAATACCACTCGTCACTAATGCCTCTCGTCATTCACTCCGTTCCAGAAGTTTAAAACGTAATTTCGCCTTGTTTTCTGTAAGGCTCCTATAACTCGGGCTGAATCACGACTCCATTAAGTTTCCAAAACGGTTGCCTGATTTGGCGTCTTATCGCATAGATGGCGAGGCGAGTATCAATCTCTCACGGAAAAATATAAGAATAAGAACCGGTTTGTTGTATACAAGTGATTAGGTTGGCGGGATATTTGGCGAAGTTCTCCAATCCAGATCTATTCTTTTAAATATTTATACACAAATTATTCCCCTTTTTACTATTTATATGGAATTTAAATACTCTAAATCCATTCCTGAACAGGTCAGAATAATTTTCTGCTAAACAACCGTCCATTTTCAACGATTTTGTAGCTTTAAAGTCATTCAAACGTTTCTCGCCCCATAGGAATCAATGGGAAACAAACGGTAACTGGGAAACAAGATGCTTGACGATTCAGCCTGAGTTATAGGAGTCCTAGTTTTCTGGCTTAACGCAATGTTTGTTTAGACTTTGTTTACTTAAATTCCTTCATTTGCATATCAAATTTATGGTGCGCGTTATATACGAGATTTTAAAAAATCGTTATTTTATCTTCTAAAGTAAGGAATGCGCGTTATACACGAGTAAATACTGTAACACTTAAAGCTAATGAATCCCTTAATATCCATTAAAAGCCGTTAAATATCCATTATAGGAGAAATTACGTCATATATTTGAAATTAGCAAAAGATAACAATATCTTTTTTTATTAAAAAAATGCATTTATTTCACACTTTGAGATTGCCTTTTCAACTACTGTTATGAATTCCTAGAGACTGTAAATAAGATTTTCTTTCCAACAATAAAACTATTTTTACGTGAATTTTAAAAACTGAAAAAAATATTTTTTGCTAAAACTACGTCATACTTGAACCTATACTTTCCAAATGCCTTTAAAAAAAACTTACTTATAGCGTTTTTAAAAAATATCAAAAACCGAAGCCATACTTGATGTTTGCTTCATTTTTTTAATAATAGGTTATTTATAAATTGTTGACATTAAAAAAAAAAAAAAAATTAAGGACGAAAAAACATTGCATCACTTTACAGTCCCACATTTGGCGTTAAAAATCTTCAATCAAAGGGAAATGAATAGAAACCCATTTACAAGGAGATTTCCGTTGTTCTTACAATATATAATACAATCTTTTTAAAGCCAATAGAATTATCGTGGTTTTAGAATCTCGGGTGTCTCAACGGGGGGGGGGGGGTTGTCGAGCGTAGCTTGTAGAAGGCAAAGCCCCCTATTAAAAAAAATCATTGAAGAACATTTGGAAAGTTGCCGGTGTATACAAGAGTGTAATATTCTCCTTAGAACAGAACATTGATATTTTCCAAGTAAAAGTATATTACAATAATACCACATTGTTTTTATAAATCTTGCATATCAGTAATTAATTAAATGGTTAAAAAACTTAAATATTATATCTAACTTATGTAAAAATAATTTAAATTGCAATCAAGACTTCTCATAGAAATATACATACACACACACACACACACACACACATATATATATAGCTAAAAACATTATAAAACGTAACGACAAAAATATTTTAAATAATGTTGTTGCTGTGATTTTCAACTCACACTAGTTGTATTTTTAGAGTGAAATTTTTAACAATAATGAATCTAGTATCTTCCAAATAGCACAAGAATTTTATATAAAATAGTTATAAAACATTTTGTACCAGTACAAATTTCTTTAAGTAAAAATACTGTTTATAAATTGCAATTGATACAGGTAAAAGTATAAATATATGTCAGTAATCTTACCCATTTCTAAAATATCTTACAAAGCTTACCGTGAAAGTGAATTATATGGTTTTAAAACTAGAAAATACTTAACACCTTAAAAAATAATGAGCACTTGCAGAATCTTATACTGAAATCAAAATTAAGAAGTAGTATCAATATTAAAAATTCTAAGACGGTTTAAAAGAAATTTTGTACTGCGTTTTTTTCCTCTTTGTAGGCCTTTTAAATAAATGAGAAAAAACTAATGCGTATCTTAAGAACACTCTGTTTGAACGTATTAAAAGCAGAAACATTAATGGCGTCAACCATCGCCTCGCATGGATGCATTAGTTCAATTTGAAGCGTTTTATCTTAATTATATATCTTTTATCGTTTTTGGAATGGGCTTGGAGCATTTATGTTTACACGCTTCTGTAAATTCGACACATTCGGCAGGTTGTGAAATCTTGTTAATATGAGCTGAACTATGCATTCTAAATTGCGCAGCCTGATTGTGATGGCGATGCAGCCAATTTAGCTGCAAATTTAAATGAAGACGAATGCTGAGAAAAATATAAATGGTGACGAATTGCGCCATTATGCGCAATTTTATGCATCTTGCATAATGATAATATACTCATATAAATGAATGGTGTAATGCCAAAGAGAAGGCAGTAAAAGGCCTAAAAGTTTTTTAATTAAGAATATGAAAGTATTATTTTGTGTGTAAGATATGTTCAGAAGATTTCCTGTTTTACTTTAATGAATGTAGATTTACATATTTTTTAAAAGGAATGTTAAAAAAATTTATATTAATACTGTGTATCACTTCTGTTTCATTATTCGATTACATTTCAATATATTGATGTTGACATTGTAGATACTAATTTCTTTAAGATGTTTACTAAAATACCTAAATTCTTTTGAATGGTTAACAACTTCTCCTTTTAAAAATGCATTGTTAGATTACATATTGATAAGAATATATGAATAAAAGTGAAATGTGAGATTTGTTTGCGTTATGTATTCAGTAAAACATTTAATTAAAAATTTAATATCATTCTTTAGTTCAAAGTTAGTTACATATTAAATATTTTTTTATTTAATTGAATATTAAATTTAAAAACTACAAAATTGTATACTTTTGACCTATAGTGATAAAAAGAACTGTATGTTACTAATATTCGGTAGTTCATTTAATTAAAAGTTTAATAACATCCTGCAGTTGAATTTCATAAAATATTAAATTAAAAAGCTATAAAATTATATAATTTGAACTAATACGGGTAAAAAGTATCTTCAATCGGGGCAGTTACCTAAACAATAAACAACACTTCGCTATAATTTGAATATCATTTAAAATAATATCTAAAATGAAATGTTTTACATAAATCGATGGTTTCCTTTGCTTTCAAGTTTATAATAACATTCTAAAAATATTATCTTCCCAACAAACATCAACAACAGCAAAATAATAATTGCTATCTAAACTTTCCTCTAAAAGAAAAATTTCAACAAGTATTTAAAAAAAAAAAAAAAAAATCTGAGATTTCTAAAAACCTCAGATTACTAACTTAATTTAAGATTGAATCTCGGAATATTTTCCCCTATGTAACATGTGATTTCGTGGTTGCACAGAATCGTATATATATATATATATATATATATATATATTGCGTACATATTAAGAATTCTGTGCGTCTTAAAAATCAACAAATTTGTTGTTTTAATAATATTTTTTTATAAATCAAATGATTATGAATCAAAGAAAAAAAAATAAACGTATTTATAATCAAATAAAATTGTATCATTTTTTTTTTTTTTTTTTTTTTTTTTTTTTTTTACGATTAGGATTATTGAATAACAATAAAATGAAATAAAATAAATTTCCGAGTAAATAACAATGCAACATACATTTAAAAATGTTTAATAATTTCGATATTATGATTCTATTGTCAATTTTAAAGGGTACTCTGTCGTTGAATTAACAGATTTTAATTTGAGGCCATTGTAAGTTATTTCAAAGTTAGTCTTCGGCTATGCTTTTTTCAATCAATTGTTAAATATGGTAATCTAGATTTTATTTTCTATGTAATATCGTCACAACAAATGCTCATTTTTGATTGTAAGTATTTAAGAATGGTTGAAAATTATTCAAAAGCTGAATGGTTGTGAAATTGAATGGAAAATGCATTTTCTTGCCGTTCTATAAATTAAAAATAGAAATTATGTTATATTTAGAAGTAATGCATGAGCGATAAAAAAGATAACTTTAACAGAGTATTGCAACCTTTCATATAATAAAAACAACTGTTTTATAACTGTTTTATTTGTTTTTATGATATGCATTACAAAAACAACTGTTTTTTCGTAATCCAAAGTGGATAATGATTTTTTATGAAGACCAAAACATCAATAGTGGGAAAAAACAGAAAACAAACCATTGAGGTTTTGGTATTTAAATAGAATGGATTATAATGAAAGAATTTTCAATAAAAAGAAACTATTATCGGTTTAAATTTTTATTTTTACTGTTTTCCCATAAATCCAAAAAGAAATTCTATGATGCAAGCAAAGACTTTTTTGATGGGAGATTGAAGAAGAGAGAAGAGTACTTTAGCGATGAAATAAAAATTGTGTATTTATGTTTATTTATGTAAAATAACATTCATGAATTTATAATAGATTTCAGTAACAATTCAATTAAAATTATGTAGTCCAAATGCGTGTAAGTTTTAAAATTAATCATATAAAAAATATTGATAATATAAAATGTTCTCAGAGATATATATATATAAAACTGACGTTTGTGTTAAATACCGAATGTTTCACTTTTTCAGAAAATATAGCTTTGGCAAATTTATGAAACTACTATATTAAAATATTTTAACAGTATAGAGTTAAATATGTATAGAGAAAAAATATTTCTATTGAATTTCATTACGTAGGTTTAAATTTTAATATGCTTGAGACCCATTTTGCTATGTTTTGAAAACACAATCTCTGTGATCACATATAGAAATCATACGAAAAATCGAAGTATGTATTTTCTTTTTACACTGTTTAGCAAAAATCGATATGGCATTTGTATTTAAACATGCAGTTTTGAACCATATATTTATTGAGTTCCTGATTGAATTAATGCCTTCACATAAATGTACCTTCACGAAATGTGCTATTTTTTTCATGCATCGATTGAATATGGAGATATATTGATTAAAAAATTCAGAGTATATTATCCCAAATTGAAAACTAAATTTAACTGGATTATATTGGACATATAATAGGTCGAATTATCATATATTATATAACGAAATATTGATACATAACATATTAAATCATTATATAATATGGGTAATTCATCGAATTATCGGATATGTAATATTATTACACAAATTTTAAAATATTGCCTTGTGTAAAATAGAAATATACTAGAATAAAGTCCTGAAATGTTCATAACGATACCTACATGCAAAAAAGTTTGTCAGACATGCCTTGTTTCAGAATGTAGCAAACAGTTTCTGAAATGCTACTCTGCGAATTAATCTGTATTTATCGCACTATATTTTTCTTGAAAAGATAAAACTTGGATTTGTGGTGCCTAAAAAACTGAAATAAGATTTTACTTTAGGATATACTTATAAAAATTTTTTAATAAGAAATTGAAATAAATTTAACTTACTACACCACGGTATAGCGAATATTTTTATGTTAATTTTACACTAGTGGTGTTTGAGTAAAGAACGCTCTATTGATTAGTGATTTAAACAAAAAAATTAATATAATTTTTACTGCACATTCTTAAATTGAGTAACATATATTTACATCATATTCGATCATGATAAATTTTTATCCGAGTCAAATTAATAATTTATCATACACATATTAATTGAATTTTTAATTATGCCATATAATAAATATATATATAATCGATGTATTGTTGATTATGATTTTGTGCTCACATGTATTAGAAATTTATTTTCGATAATGAATTTAGTCAAGTAAAAAAGTTCAAAAAGGTTATACATATATATTTTTTAATACTTTGGTAACATATTTAGTTAAGTAAAACACGTACAAACGTAATCGGTCAAAATCGTTATCGTTCATAACTGCACCCCGACAATTAAACATACATTAAATATTATTTAGGACAGCTTAATTTACTGCTAGAGTCTATAAAGTAGAACCAAGTTAATTTAAAGACAAAAGAAATCTTTTGAAATGAATGATTAAATATTTAAAATTCACCTTAAACTTTTTTATCACACAAAGATTTATTAGAAGTGTTTTAATAATCTCCTTCTAGCATTTCATTTTTCTCCCTTTAATTATAAGGTTTACGTTAATGGCCTGCATAATGTATTGATAATTTATTACCTGCTTAAAAAAATTATATCCGGATACATTTTGTTTAATTTTAATAACTGAAAATTTAAACAAAAGAGTAGATAAAATATAAATATAAATCAAAAGTATAAAAAAACACAACATTAAATGTAATAGTAAAAAAAAAACTTAAAAGTAAATAAATAAAGGAAGTCATAAATGTATGTCAAAAAATAATTTTTTTTCCTTAAAACTTTGTATGTAAAAGTGTAGGTAAAAAAATGCTGCAATAATAATTCATAGCAAAAAAGAAAATGGTCACTCTCTCATAATTCTATTTAAAAAGCTCTTATAACAAGAAAGTAGTACCAATCTATTGAAAATAGTGACAATTATGGGATATTAGTCATGCTTTGTCTTTTGAAAATTGACTATAAATTTAAAAAAAACTGTATTAGTGCTTGTTTATATTATTTTAACAACCACTACACTGAAAAAAAGAAAAATTAAGTAAATAAATTTTTCTAGGAAACTGGGGTTTCTAGAGCATTTTATCTAACGGCTAAACAAAACTTCATATAACAAATACATGTTTGCATTGTAATATACATGTATATATTTCAAAAGTAAACAAATGCCTATACTAATGTAAATTCAAATAAAATGTGTATATCCAAATATTTAACAATTAATTATGAAAAAATCTTTTAAGAGTAAAATAAATATAAAAAACAAGCAAAAGGAAGTCCTTCCTTCATCGGAAGGAAGGGAGACAAATCTAACCCCACCCTTTTTTAACTGCTTAAATAATTCCAGGTTTCTGAATAACTGACAATCCCGCATTAAAAAACAATACCTTAAAAGCATACTTGCCATTAAATTTTATAAATAAGAAACAAACTAAAAACAAAGAGTTGAATAAAAAACAAACAAAAAAAATGTTAAAAATATTTAAACTCATAAAAAATCTAAACTCAACATAGAACATCTTTTAAAAACTGAAATTAATTTAGCATGATTACAGAGTTTGGCAGGCATCTGTAAAATAGATCAGTACTTTAAAGTATATTGACCAGGTTCCTTTTAAAACGCATTCGCTAGAGTTGTAGGTTATGATCACTTAAGAAAATAAATGCTCTTTAAGAAAATTATATATTTGCAGTAAACTTATAAATTCAATGCTTTCATACGGAAAAAGTTAGGGATGGTGCCTGAACGCATTTTTAAGAAAACAGTTTTCACATGACTGAGTTCATGAAGCGAGAGCGAGGCAATGAATACCTCATTCTGTAATTCACACATTGGCCCCATACAATTGGCGATAAAGAGCATATGAAAAATGACTAATATCATCTACGCAAAAATTGTCCGTTACGCCTTAAACAATTAAAAGGACTTTGAATTTAATAGCAGGGCAACCAGAAAATATCAGTCTTAAAAAAATACGCCAAAAAGGAATTCGACTGCCAATTTGTACGTTAGAAGCATATTTTGAGAATTTAGATCAAAAGTCACAACATAGAGCATGTACATGAAAACTTTATTATGTAATAAAGAAGTTAGGCTCAAAATTACGCAGAGAGAAACGATTTTTCGCTAACCACAAGCAACGTTGTTCTTTATTTTTTTCTTTTATTATTTTTACTGAAGGAGAAAATTCATCTAAAGGAAATCTGTTTATCTGAGAACCGTTTTAATGATAAAGCAGATGTTACATATGTTTTCTTTCTTTACTTTTTAACGGAAAGTTATTGTGGGATCGAAATAAAACGTTAAAATAAAATGGATATGTAATTAAAGAATAGTTTTAACTGTAATTTAGAAAAATGTATACTTTAAGAAAACTATATGTGATTCTACATCACAGCATCCCCCCTGACCATCTGCAAAATAACAAAAATATGAGCAGCAATACCTGTCAAAATTCCTTCGTCTGTATAAAATTTCAAAAGAACAACAAACTCTTGTATCCATAACCTGCTGCGTATCAAAATTCAATTCCATGCCTGCATACCTCCTTCTATTCAAAAACATCAAACTAAATACGTTCTAAAAGGACTTTAGAAAATAGATTTCATATTATATTCTGGAAGCATGTCATTTTAAAAAAGCACAAACCACAATGTTGCGATATTATGGAAATCAATAAAGGACAACGATTTTAAAAGACTCAGACACTTTTTTTATAATGGCTATAATATAAACATGAAATGTGGTAAACTGAAGAGCTAAGGACTTTTTGTAAGAAAATCAAGTGTAAGACTATATAAAAACATACATAACACAAAAACAAATGCAAGAAAATTAACCTTAAGAAATATGAAATATTTAAAAATAAATGTATACCAATATGTTTCAATAAAGATAATATAAATGAATAATTTAAATAGCTGCGTTCGATAAACTTCTGCTGAAAATGAATTTTAATCAATTAAAAATAAAAATAAAAATAAAAATACGAAGAAAATAAAAATCCATCTTTCGTACAAAATTTAGTTGGGCATAGCCGCCGCCCTCCTTACCCTTAATAGTTGCTCTTCATATTTAAATATTCTGAGTTTCTTTAAAAATATTATTTTACAATGTGTTTACTATGGATACTTTACATTTATAATATCACAAAAAATATATTTAATAAAATTTCAAAAACCAGGAAAGGTCAATGTGCCACCCAGTCCCGTCTTCTTCTTTGGGGTACTCACGACTGGATAACAAAGCTAGAGATGGAGCTACTAAAATGCATAATATATTCTTCCTTATCAAGCTTTACTTTCCAGATTTTATTAAATTTATTTCCAAATTCATACGAAATAAATAATGCGTATTTCTCTTTATTAGGTAGATTTCGTATGAAATACTACCTATTGTATTCGCACCAGTTTATATATATATATATATATATATATATATATATATATATATATATATATATATATATATATATATATATATATATATATATATATATATATATCACTTTTTTATGGACACGATAACTTCTATAATTCTTCACCAATCTCCACCAAACTGGTACATAAAATCAAAGGGGATAAAATATCGGCTAAGTTCGTTAATGGGCTAAATCGGACCAAGGGGTTCAAAATAGGGGGCGTTTTTGTGAAAACAGAAAAAAAACCCATAACTTCTTAATGAAAATAGATATCGAATCAGTTTAAAGTTTATATTGCTTTTAAATGGGCCAAACGTTTATGCATGACAGATTTTTGATAAAGTTAAAAATGGGCTCAAGGGGCGAAAAAAATAGGGTTTTGGGGAGAAAAAAAAATCATAACTTTATCAATTTTCAAGATATCAAATCCATCTAAATTTTTTATAAATATTCTCAAAATTACCTAAAACTTTTGCATTTGCAAATTTTTGATAGGACTAACTCTTACCGGTAAAAAAAATTAAAAACCAAAATAAAACGGGGTTTGGAAAAAGAAAAAAATCCATAACTTTGTCAATTCTTAAACTATCAAATCCAATTAAATTTATTTTACATCTTCTCAGTAATATCTACAACTTTTGTACTGACAAGTTTTTCATAGGATCAATTCGTATAGCAAAAATAAATTAAACAAAAATTGGAGTTGGAGAAAAAACCTCTAATCCAAACTGTTTACATTCTGAATCGTTTTTTTAAATTCATTTTTTATTTTAAACGCATCCAAATGGCAGATCCTCTTATTTAGGATCTATATAATGTGAAACATTGGCCAGAGTTTTGAAAAACACAGAATATATTTTTAAAAAGGCTGCCAAAAAGGGTATTTTGAACAGAATTTCCCGAATTGACCGTGATAAGAAATTTGAGGAAGTATTCAAATAACAAATTGCGTTTTTTTCTGACTCATTTTTAAATCCATTTTTACTTTCAAACGCATCCAGTTTACAAGTCCTCTTATTTAGGAACTGTATAATATGACGCATTGGTAAATTTTTTTATAAAGACAGAATATATTTAAAAAAAAAGCTGCCAAAAAGGGTATTTTGAACAGAATTTCGAGAAGTTATCCTGATTGAAAATTTAAGGAAGCATTGAAATAACAAATTGCATTTTTTCTGACTCATTTTCAAATTCCGTTTTGCTCTCAAACGCATCCAATTGACAGGTTCTCTTATATAGGAGCTGTGTAATGTCCCGCATTGTTCAATTTTTTGATAAAGGCTGAATATATTTTTAAAAAAGGTGTCAAAGGAGGCACTCGCGCAAAATTTCCCGAAACTATCATGATTAACCCATTAGTGCCTGAATTATTTTCTTCATTAAAATTCAAATTTTGCATTTTCCCACCACTTTTAAAGAAAGAATAACTTTTATCTTAATTTATCGAGGACTTTGTCTCGAGAAAGAAAATATTTATTTATACTCTTTTTTACTGGTGTGAAATGCGCTTACTTGAATTTTTTAAAACTGTCCCAAAAATGGGACGCTAGGCACTAATGGGTTAAGAATTGAGGTTGTATTCAAAATTGGTTATTTTATAACTCATTTTTAAATTAATGTTTGCTCTCAAACGCATTCAATTGACAGTCTTTTGTTATTTAGGAACTATATAATGTACCGTATTATTCGATTTTTTAAATAAAGTCAGAATTTTGTCAAAATGGGCATTTGATCCGAATTTAGCTTAAGATTTTTCTGATAAAACCAGTCCTTACAGAAAAATGAAATTAAAAATTTTTCAAAAGAGGACAAATAAAGTTGTTAAACTGGGTATATCTGTAATCAAATTTATTTTTTGTTGTTGAAATGAGCACTCTTCGAAATCTACCTCCGCCTATAGGCCAAGCCGACAGGGATTTTTTTCTTTTATTCGAAATTTATCTTTATGTATGCAATTAGAGCTTAGTCTCCTGCAAAACAATCTATATGTATTAAAGGAAAGTTAGCAGTGATACTTCACCAATCACAACCATATTTATTTCGTAGATTACCGTTTTATTGATTGCGTAGTTTATGCAGTTTTTGACCAATTTAGTATTATTTCTGTGTATTATTTTGTGCTATTTTTTGCTGTGTATTTTTTGCTAGTTGTTAATTCATATAAATTATGGAAAAATTATACTTCACAATAGCTATCACAATTGCTTTGCTGACGTTTAAAGATTATCTTATTGTCTGAAATCTAACGAATGTACATGTTTTTTGTACTATCCAATGCATTTTAATATGAAAATAGGCTGCGGAAGAGTTTTTGGAGACATCTGGAAAATAATGTATTACAACGGGATTTGAGAAGGTATTACAACTTTCTAATGCTTTTTGCACTTCATCACATATGATTCGTAAAGAAGAACTTATATTTGAAATTTAAAGACTGAAATATATACATAAAATAAAGAAATTGCCAATGGTGCAAAGAAAATTAAGAAAACATTTATTATTATTATTATTATTATTATTACTAAATGTCAAAGCATAAATGAAGCCACAATAAAAAGGCATAGTCGTATACTATCGTTTCTATATGTAGAAAGTAACGAAGTGATTGTTAAGACAAAATGATACTCGATGAAAGTACATGTATTATTAATAATACACCAGACCCGAAAGGGTTAATCCGCCCCACTTTTTGCTTAAGATCTTTATGTAGTCTAACTCAATATACATTTTTAGTAAAACCGGTGAATTGGCTTTTCAGATATATTAAAGTAACTTTTAAAAAAATGTGTGCCAGTTTTGCACATAGACATGAGAGATGCATACTTTTAAGCAGCCATCTTCCATTAAAAATGGAACCGCGCTAAGTATAAGGAATAAAATTATAAAACAATAGTTTACTAGGCAAAATTCTTTTCTTCATTTATATTCAACACTAATAAGCCCACTTGAATATTCCTATTTTAAAATATTGCGTACCAATAGTACTCCGAATTCGGCTGTTATTACCTTGCTAATTTTAATTTCAAGTGATTAATTTTAAAGCTATAATAATTATTTATTAAAATGTTAAATACTTCTAAAAAGCAGAATAATTTTACTTAAGAAAGCATGCATAAATATTTAACAAATTACAAGTAATACGTACTGAAGTGTTTTTGAATAGCCCATAAGAAAGCAGTTTTGGTTTAAATCGTAATTAGTATTTGCTTCGTGGCAAACTACAGAAGGTAATTAACTGAATCTGCAAGTTGTTTTAGTTTTATGAATATGTTACATCAGTTTAAAAGCAGTAATGAAACTATTATATTTACAAGCTAAAATGAAAGTTAATTATTATGTTTTTCTATTCATATTGCCTCGTGTTTTTTGAAATAAATGTTAAAAAAGTTAATTTTTTTAGAATTAGATTTATTCTTTGATGTTGTTCAAATATTTTTAACATGATGATGAAATATGTTATTTATTTTGAATTAACCTTTCGCCGGACGCATAAATTACCATCACATGAGCAGGCGCGCGTTGTAAATTGTACAACAGGAGGAAAACGTTCAATTGATTATATTTAAATGTATCCTTGAGATACTCGTATCAATAGGGGTTTTTTATTAAATATAATTTTAATGCTTTTGCCCATTTAATGTTTCTATACATGCGTTATAATTTCTAGAAAAATAATTTTAGTTGGCAAAAGAACATACGAATATTTTATATCTGATCATATTGATTTATAATGAAATTTGAAATTTTAATATTTTATTTTTCCTAACTTAAAATTTTCAACCACAACAATGAAATATTTTTTATAATTTTTGTCAAGTTTAATTTTTCTAAATCAATAAATTAATCACGCAACAATTAAACACTAAAATTCTCCTAAAAGATTTCGTATCTTTCCAAATATTATCCGTACGCTTTTGAAAAGATTGATTAATTAAATTATATGTAATAAGATTTATCAATTTCTTAATAAAAATATTTAAGAACATAATTTCTAATTGGGAATTCAGTTTTAACATTAAAAAAAAATTTACGCATAAAACGACAATAATGTAGTTTAGGTTCTCAAAAAATTGACATGTTTAATGGTATACATATTTCTATAACATTTATAAGTATAAATTAATTAGAAGATGGAATTCTTTGGGTATTTTCGGTTCCTTCATAATCCAATTACATGTTAATGTAATATTCCAATTACTGATTGAGTGAAAATATTGTATTAAATTTTCTGCAGTACAAGTTTTGAAAAAGATCTTAATGAGATTTCTTTCGACGGAATAATTTTGATATTAATTTACCTTGTAAAGATTAAAATGCTAAAATTATTTTTTAAAAAACCGGTTAATTGAATTCAAATTCTATGTTAAATATTCTGCATTTAAATTTTTTTGTTATTAGCTTCATAATGATCGTAAATTTATTAATTTAGTCACATTAAATATTAATTCATCGACACGCATTTAATTATGTAGAAAACTTTATGCCACGATTTTATTTACATATACTACTGTACATTAAAATTTATATAGAGGACTGGAATCTCTTATTAAATTTTTTCTATTTATTTTTTATGCTTAATATAACAAATTCATGTCACTGTGTTACATAAAATAGTGTTACAATGTTATGATTTGTCTGCGAAATTTTTTTAATTAAGGTATAACTGTTTAGAATATATGAATAGGTGAATCTATGTTGTTATCTTGTTTAAGGTATAATTATGAAAATTTTATTGATATTTAGTGATTTAGAAGTAAAAAAAGAAGTTTTAAATTGCACGTCATGCGTAAAAAATGAGGTGCATTTATTGTATAACACAGTTTTACAAATATTCAGATCTTGGTGTAATAGTAAACAGTGCATTGAATACAGTATAGTGTCCGAAATATTTTGCGTGTCCCTGTAAATACTATCAACTTTCTACCATACAGGAAGTAACTTGTAGGAATCAACAACAACGTATATTAGTTCCATAAAATGTGAGTGATATACAAGAAAACCTATCATATGTAGTTTATACCAAGGTCTAACAGAATCTAAACGTTTGGGAAATTCCGTGCATTAATTCATGAGATAAAGTGTCAAGAAATTTTGTCACAGACAGACACAGAGACATACATTGTGTAAAAACATGTTTTTCGAGTTCTCTGACTCCTAAAACGGACAAGAACGTCGAAAACCGGATTTCGAATATTTTCAAAAATTCAATTCATTGTTCTAGTAAAGACAAAAGAAAATAATTAAATAAAGAGTTGGGGGGAGCATTAAAACCGGCTACATTTATCTGAAACTTTTTTTTACGTAAACGTAAACATTCAACTTAGAAAATATTCATGTAGTATAGACAGTCAAATAAGTTAAGTTTATCTAAAACAAGTATTGTTTTGAACTAATCATGCCAAATATTAAAAAAAGAAAAGAATACTTTTATCAGTGTAATTTATCATTGCTGTCCAAAAACAAATAAAACTTAATATATCATTTTATTAAGTTACTTAGGAAAATATAATGGAATTAAAAATAGATTGTAAAGTGTTAAATCGTCAATCGAGATTTTCTAATAGTGATGTTACACAAAGATTCAATTATGAAAAAAATATTGAAAATACTTGAAGGAAATCTCCAGGAATTGTACATATTACCCATTTTTCATGAACTACAGCTTTATTTATGTGACAACCTTTCTACTGTTAACTAAATAAAAGAGGTGATGTCCTATTCAGTGTTGTGATTTCTCTTTACTTTCGTATGTCTGATATTTTATCTTTTCCAACAGTTATTTTGGAAATACCCTGTATTTATTTATTTGAAATTTTTATATACATGAATGTAGGAATCCCTATAATCACAACAATATATAAAATTTTCAATATATATGTCCGTTTGTTCATAATATTTCTTGAACATTCAGCACGTATTAAGAGGGCTCAGGGTTTGAAAACTTTTCAAAAAATCGATTTTTTTATGATCTAATTTGATTATTCAATTAATTCTTAACTCCATGCAAAAAACCGCATAAAAATATTAACATTTTTAACGGAGTTATAAGCATTTATGAATCAATACTTACATAGCCGCATCCATATAATTTCAACTTTAAGTCGTGTTTTCTCAAAACTTGATTTTTGACGACTAACACCAAGATTAGAAAAAACTATTTGATGGAATGGCTTAAATTTTTTTATGCATATAACATCATAATATAGATTATGAATTAAGGATATAACTATCACTAAATAAAAACAGTACTTAAAAATCTCTCAAAGTTAAAAATTTAAAAAAAACCCCTAAAAAACACTTTTTTTCCATTAAAAATACTGAAAATATTAAACTGTCTAAAATATATTAATACATAATCTAGATAATGATGTTATATGCATGCAAAAAAATTAAGCCATTCCATCAAATAGTTTTTTTAAATCTTGGTGTCATCAAAAATCAAGTTTTGAGAAAACGCGACTTAAAGTTGAAATTATATGGATGCGGCTATGAAAATGTTGATACATAAATGCTTATAACTCCATTAAAAATGCAAATATTTTTATGCGGTTTTTTGCGTTAAAAATTAAATGCATAAAAAAACTAGATCATAAAAAATCGAATTTTTGAAAAATTTTCAACCCCTGAGCCCCCTTAAAACCTCGCCAACTATGCATACTTTATGAAATTCATCCTACTTTGCAAGAAGAAAATTAATGTAAAATCCAAAGATATTTTCTTTAAAAAATATATGTAAATAATATAAAATATGATAAAAAAAATGGAACATAAAATGTTAGCCTTCAAAAAAATAATTACAGTAACTCATTTTCAATAATTTTTTTTTCTTCTTAAAATTTCATCATTCAAATCTTTTCATTTTTTGTGACTAATGCAAAACATTATGTTGGATTTGAATGTAATCATACGAGGAGTTCGAAACTAAAAAAAGACAAGTCCACTCTTAATTTAAATTCTAGTGATTATTTTTCTTGAATTGCTTTAAAAGCTGTTATTTTGAAAATCAGACAAAGTGAGATAGTTGTATTTTTTGATTTGCTTGATTTTTTTATATTGAAGTAGATCATATTTAATGGGTACTGTACTATTTTGAAGTCCTTAAGTAATTTTCTCTTTCCTGTAGAAAATGTCAAAGTTCAAGGTTGTGAATTTCAAGTTTTATCAAAAGTGAAATGCCAGTATGTCTGGAGTGCTATATCTCCAGCAAGCAGCAACACACCAAAACTCTTTTCACACAAATTATTAGTATAACACTACCTGCGTATTAAAATTAATTTGTTTCCTTGGGGCATTGTTATTTTACATTTTTATGTTACCACAAAATACAATCAAAATGACGTTTTTGTTCGTTTTCAGCACTTATTATCTTATTTAAGCAGTAGTACCCCAAAATGTTTCTTATAGAATATGAAAGTGTATAAAAAGTGCATAAAATATCCCATTTCTCTGTTCTCTTCAACCTCTATCCTCGATTTCCCTCTATGAGAAAATGGAATATACCTCCATATAATGGATAATTCCATAGTTGTGATGGTTACCTACAACTGGCAGTAGCAAAATTTATTTAAAAGATAAAATTACATTGAAGGAGAAGCTTTAACTCCACGTATCTCAAAAATGTGGAAACTGGACATAACCCATTTCAATGACCCCGCAAATAATGCTTTTTATCTGATGCTTTGAACTGATGCTGTTTAAATGATTTTTAATATTTTTTTTTTCTTCTTAACCTATTTATTTTTTATTGCCTAATGTAAAAGATATATTGATTTGAAAGTATACGCTTGAAGTTATAATGTGCTTTTATAAGAAATTTCAACCAGCTGCGACGATCTACATTTTCATTGCATAAAAAAATTGTATTTACATTTAATATACTTATGACACTAAAATTTTACAATATATCGTATAATAATTAACAATAATTAATAATTAAAGATCATAAAAAGTACATTTTGCAATAAAATAAGTAATAAATGTGTAAAAACTTAATGTACAAGAAATTTGCATTATTTTCTGTCAATATACAGTGCAGGCATACTGTAGAAAGTATAATTAAACTCATTTCAAATTTATTTAAAGAAAATTGCCAGAATAATTATGAAAGTTGAAAAAACAAATATCAAAAACATACAGTCATGAAAGAAATATTTTTAGCAATAATTATATATTTTATAATATTGTTCCAGCGTATATAGGGTTCTTTTGATCTTATGGTTAGACGACTGCAAACTCTTGTCTCTTAGAAAAGTAGAAAATAATTTATTTACAGATCTGCAGAACAACAAAGTCTTCGAAACTCACAAATATTACTAGATATTCAAAAATAAGTGTTCAAATCTATCGTACGAGTACAGATATAGGTCCCAGAGACTCTTTATACAATGTCTCAACGCTAAATCACATTCAAAACAATGTAGAGAAAACTCAAGCAAACTTGCTTACAATCGCAACTCACTCAATGACTGACTGATGAATAATAACCACGACAGCTCGTATTGCTCTCCTTATATAGGCTCGCAGCTTGCGTTAGAAATTTCCACAGGCTTGTCGAAAAAACCAGAAACCAAGGAAAAACATTCAATGTATCAGCATACCTAACGGGGTTTACCATAGAGAGGGAAGGGTTACCATCGCCAACAATCGCCAAGTTTGTCGCCAACTTGGCGATATATCGCCAAATTTGGCGACCAAAATTAGTCGCCAAAAGTGACGCCAACTTGGCGATATCTCTAATATTTCGCCAATCTGCCATACACATTCACTGCAAAATAATAGACAAGTTTGCTTGATAACAGAGACAATGTAACAAAACTAATATTAGTAAAGGAATGGAGCTTAATAAGATTATTTACATTATTTTACAGTACAAACACTAACTATTTACAAAATTCGTAACACGACCCCCTCCTCAAAGACTGCACGTCCCGGGCAGTGCAATCCTTGAGTTAGAGGAAAACACTTAAAATAAATAAACAAATAAATAAATAAATATATAAATAAATAATAATAAGATTTACATAAATAAGAACTAATTACTATTTACATATTTACAAAAAGTGACTTTCATGACCATGGTCTGAAATACCAGTTTTGAATTTCTAATCACTTTGGCCAAAATAAGAGGCTAGCCGATTATAGTGTACGACCTTGGGTTTGGCGTGTGGCGATTTTTGTATGCGTACAACGACGTCATTCAGCCTGTTGACGACTGTGTAAGGACCGTCCCAGTTTCTTTGTAATTTTGGCGACAGTCCCTTACGACGTATGGGATTCCACAACCAAACTTTGTCACCTTCGTTGAACTCATATCCAGTTGCCTTTGTGTCGTGCCGTGTCTTCATCTTTTCCGATGCCAGTCCGATTCGGTTCCTCGCTAGATGATGAATCTCCTCAATCTGTGCCTGGAGTTCATCCACGTATTCTTCAGGCGACAAAGGAGCGTCAAGAGGACGGCCAAACAAAAGATCCGCAGGCAGACGAAGATCACGACCAAAGAGCCTTTGAGAAGGGGAGTAACCAGTGGCCTCATGAGTGACACTCCTGTAGGCAAGCAGGAAAAGAGGCAATTTCTTGTCCCAGTCCTGTTGGTCTCCAGACACCAGGAGAGAGAGGCTATTCAGGATGGTACGATTGAAACGCTCCACCATGCCGTCCGATTGAGGATGTAGAGGTGTAGTTCGAGTTTTGTCCATGCCGAGTAGTCCACACATTTCCTTAAACACAGTCGAATCGAAGTTTCTTCCTTGATCGGAATGGATTTGAAGAGGAACTCCATATCTGGAAAACCAGTGTTGAACCAGTATGTCTGCTACGGTTACCGCCTCTTGATTAGGAATGGAGTAGAATTCAGGCCACTTAGTGAAGTAGTCCATGACAACGAGAATGTACTTATTGCCATCAGATGTTCTAGGAAGAGGACCCAAGATGACTAGAGCAATTCGTTCGAAAGGAGCTCCTACATTATAACGCTGCAATCTTCCACGGGTGCGCCTTTTTGGACCTTTACGTGCTACACAGGTGTCACAAGTTCGACACCACTTCTCCACGTCACTGCGAACATTATTCCAGTAGAAACGCTCTCGAACGTTCTGCAGGGTCTTCATTACACCAAAATGACCTCCTGTGGGACTACCATGCAGTTCTTGAAGGACCATAGAAATTCTCGACTTAGGGAGTAATAGTTGCCATCTACATGTCTTTCCATCGTCAGACTCCCATTTTCGGTACAAGATACCGTTCTTCAAACGTAGGGAATCCCAGAGAGCCCAATAACGTTTAGTTGTAGGATGGTAATGGGCCATGTCTTGCCAGCTGAGCTTCCGGTTGGACACCTCTTTCAGCTCTAGAATTGGCTTAATTTCAGGATCAGCAAGTTGATCTTTATGCAGGCTCTCATCACTCCACTGATCTTGCGATGATGTAGACCCAGTTGTAACTTGTCTTACTATAGGACCTTTGACATTAAATTTCTTCTCAACCCGGTCGCAGTATCTACAATTCTCTGAGCAGGGTCTTCTTGAGAGAGCATCTGCATTTCCATGTGATGAGCCTTTTCGATTTCCATATCGTACTCTTGAAGCTTTTGTATCCACCTGGCTATCTGGCCTTCAGGGTTCTTACAATTCAACAGCCAAGTTAGAGAAGCATGATCAGTTCGGATCAGGAATTTTCGACCGTAAAGATAGTGATGAAAATGGTCTATGGCTTTCACTACAGCAAGATGTTCTTTTCTTGTTACGCAGTAGTTTCGCTCTGTCTTTGATAAGCACTTGCTGAAATAGGCGATAACACGCTCCTGGCCGTCGATTTCCTGGGAAAGTATAGCGCCAATGCTTTCGTTACTTGCATCCGTATCAAGTATAAACTGTTTATCGATTTGAGGATATGACAGAATTGGAGTGGATGTTAAGGCCTCCTTAAGCTTTTCGAAAGCAGCGTCACATTCCTGTGTCCACATAAATTTTTGATTGGCTTCTGTTAATTTATGAAGTGGTCTTGCAATCATCGAGAAGCCTTTGACAAATTTTCTGTAATAGGTGCATAATCCTAGAAAGCTCCGAAGTTGGTGAACATCTGCTGGACGATTCCAATTTTTCACAGCCGATATCTTCTCTGGATCAGTCCTAACTCCTTCCGCTGAAATGATGTATCCAAGGTAGGCGACTTCATTTCCAAACAAACTGCACTTCGAAGGGCTTAACTTCAAATTAGCTTCCTTTAATTTTTGTAGCACCCGCCTGAGGTTGTTCAGATGTTCATCAAAAGATTTTCCTATGATTATGATATCATCTAAATAAACAAGACATGCTTCATATGACAGCCCCCGGAGAACCGTTTCCATAAGCCGTTCGAAAGTTGCAGGTGCGTTACACAGACGAAAAGGTATTACCCTGAACTGCCATAATCCTTGTCCCGTTGTAAAGGCAGTCTTCTCGCGGTCGTCCGGATTGATCTCTACCTGCCAGTAACCACTCTTCAGATCCAGAGTCGAGAACCAAGTGTTGCCCGCAAGTGTGTCGAGAGTGTCGTCGATCCTTGGTAGAGGGTAACTATCCTTTTTAGTGACGTCATTCAGTCGGCGGTAGTCTACACAAAATCTTGTAGAACCATCCTTCTTTTTTAGTAATACGATGGGAGACGCCCATGGACTTGTCGATGGTTCGATGACGTCATTTTCTTCCATATCCTTAATTAAATTCTGCACCTCTTCTTGCTTGGCAAAAGGTAATCTTCTTGGGTGTTGTTTAATAGGTGAGTGATCTCCAGTATCAATTCGATGTTGTGCGATTTTGGTTCGTCCAAAGTCTTCAGATGTTTGGGAAAATAAACTTTGGAATTCCCTAATTAAACTTTCAGCAGCATCTCTCTGGTTTGGATCTAAGTCTGTATTTTGTAACAAATCCTTCACTAAATAATTTGAAGATTTCTCAGAGTGACTGGAATTTTGACTTATGCACGTCACAGGAGCACACGATGCTATCACCTCTCCTTTCTTGATAGTCCTCGTCTTATCACTGATGTTAGCAATTCTGACTGGAATGGTCTTTTTCGAGAGGTCTACTACAGAAGAAGCCACCAATACTCCTGCTTGTGTACTATTGTCTTCTGGATAATCTGTATGGCCAAATCGGTAATTAGTTTAATTTTTAATTACAGCTGGAACTAAAAATTCTGTTCTTGGGTCTAGATTGATGTCTTCTTTGGCTATTACTGCTTGTTTACATTCAATTTCGTTATTTAATCCAAAAAGACTTATTTTTTCAAATTTTGAGAGCATATTGTTATTTTTGAAATCAAGTTTGAAGCCAAACTTCTTCAGAAAATCTAGCCCGATTAAGCAAGGATCTGTTATGTCAGCCACATATGCCGTATGGTAATATTTCGTTCCTCCAAAGTTGATTTTTAAATTGGCCTTTCCATATATGCCAATCTTGTCGCCCGTCGCAGTTTGCAGGGTGACGCATGGTGGAGTCCAGATGAGTTTAGATTTCAATTTCCGAGCCAAATCTTCTCTTATTATTGTCACATTGGCTCCTGTATCGACAATCATACGGCACTGAATTCCGTTAATAAAGCCTATCACATATAATTCATTATCACCGCCACTCATTTTTGATATTTGGAGGATCTTCAGGTGGGGCTTTTCATTCTCTGGCAAACTCCGCCCCGCGAGATGGCCAAAATTTAGTTTCCCTGCTGACTGTTTGAATTTATCTCACGTTCGTGGATTTTGGGGCAATTCCTTCGGAGATGTCCTGTATCACCGCATCCCCAGCACGTAAAATTCTGTCTTCTTGAGCTTGTTTTTCATATTTTAAAGCTTCCAGCTCTTGATTTATTTTCCTAATTTCTTTCAAGACGTCGCTCTCAGTGTCTGAGCTTTTGTTCACCGTTGCCTCTCGGATTGAATGACGATCTCTTCGGCTGGCTTGTGTAGCTGCTTCCAACTTTAAGGCATATAGTAATGCAGCCTTTAAATCCTGCACATCTGCCATTCGTACCGCTCTCTGCACTTCTGGATCTTTTATTCCGTCTACAAAGTACTGCAATGAGAGCATTTCCCGTACATTTGTTGGGCAGTCGATGAATGCTAAATTTGCCAGCCGTTCTATTTCTGAGGGAAACTCTTGAAGTGTTTCACTCGGTTTTTGATGGCGGTTCTTCATTTGTATTCTCGTATAATCTTTGAAGAATTTTTCTCCGAATCTCATTCCAAGTGCACAACTTAAAGTCTCAAAATTGAGTTGCGTCATATCGGGCAATGTTTGCAGCACGTCGGCGGCTTCTCCTCTCAAAGGCGCTGCCAGTTGACAAGCTTTCACCTCGTCATTCCATTTGTTCGCTTCGCCTACAATAGTGAATTGTGTCTTGTAAACTTGCCAGGAACTCTTTCCGTCGTATGTCGACAGCTTAACGTGCACAGGAGAAGCAGACAGATTCTTAAATTCTTCATAATTACCAGTGGACGCTGAAAGCTTCTTCTCAAGATCTTGTACTTTTTTATTTAGGTTTTCATCTACTTCAACTATTTTCTCTTCAATATTAGTAACTTCATTCTGAATTTTCTCTTCTACTTTACTAATTTCATTCTCTATTTTCTCTTCTACCGAATCTATTCTTCTATCTACCGACGAGAACTGTTCTTCTAAAGTTTTCTTCATTTCTTCTTGACTTTTATTAACTTCCTTCTTCAATTCTTCAGTCAACTCTTTCATTCTTTCTTCGTTTTTATTCATTTTATCCGCCATCTCTTCTTGGCCTTTATTCATTTTATCCGCCAACTCTTCTTGGCCTTTATTTATTTTACCGCCAACTCTTCTTGGCCTTTATTCATTTCTGTCTTTATGCCATTGATAGCATCTAACAGTTCTTTCAGTTGTCCGTCCATTGTTCTTGTTTTCGCCATAAGATCCCGACTCCTGACACCAAATATTTCAGCGTATATAGGGTTCTTTTGATCTTATCGTTAGACGACTGCAAACTCTTGTCTCTTAGAAAAGTAGAAAATAATTTATTTACAGATCTTCAGAACAACAGTCTTCGAAACTCACAAATATTACTAGATATTCAAAAATAACTGTTCAAATATATCGTACAAGTACAGATATGGGTCCCAGAGATGCTTTACACAATGTCTCAACGCTAAATCACATTCAAAACAATGTAGAGAAAACTCAAGCAAACTTGCTTACAATCGCAACTCATTCAATGACTGACTGATGAATAATAACCACGACAGCTCGTATTGCTTTCCTTATATGGGCTCGCAGCATGCGTTAGAAGTTTCCACAGGCTTGTCAAAAAATCCAGAAACCAAGTAAAAACATTCAATGTATCAGCATACCTAAGGGGGGTTACCATAAAGAGGGAATGGTTACCATCGCCAACAATCGCCAAGTTTGTCGCCAACTTGGCGATATATCGCCAAATTTGGCGACCAAAATTAGTCGCCAAAAGTGACGCCAACTTGGCGATATCTCTAATATTTCGCCAAGCTGCAATACACATTCACTGCAAAATAATAGACAAGTTTGCTTGATAACAGAGACAATGTAACAAAAACTAATATTAGTAAAGGAATGGAGCTTAATAAGATTATTTACATTATTTTACAGTACAAACACTAACTATTTACAAAATTCGTAACAATATATATTATAATTTTATTCAATAAATATAACTTTTTAATTCATGAAGTAATAAATGAAACTGTGAATTACGCCACGTTTTTTCCATTTATAAAATTTGAAAAGCTTTATTTTTTTTAATCAAAAATTTTACTTTTTATTTGAAATGAAAAAACATATACAGGGTGTCCGAAAAGTCTGGAAACGGTCGAATAACTCGAGAAATACGTATGAGATTGAAAAACGTAAATATACGTGTTAAATATTTTTAAATAAGCTACTCAGTGATACCAAATTTGACCTTCGTAACCGACCTCCTGGCGGTCAGAGGGGGTCCAACTTTGAAATCTTAAATTATAACCCCCATTTTTTATTGCAGATTCGGATTCTACGGACAAAAATACGCAGCTTTTGTATTTAATGTTTATTTCGGATCCTCGTTTATCACGGTGTATTCGAGCATATTAAATCGATACATTTTTCGGCTTTTCCAACGGGATTTTCCCTAATCGAAACTAATTGGGTTGAATTTATGACATCAAATTCCTCGTCTTTTGCAAGAATAGCGTTTCCTGAAAATCACCCATGCCGATTATTTCCATAGTACTACACACAGTTAAAAATTTGACCCATTTGCTGTAGCGTCACTCCACAGCTTTTATAGAATATCTGTTTCATGACCAATGAGAATGTTCCATAACACAGTAAAGTACACTGTAAAAAATTGACACTTTTGCTGCATCGTCACTCCACCACTTTTATAGAAAACGATTACTTTACTGTTTTATGGAGAACTCTCATTGGTCACAAAAGAGATATTCTATAATAGCTGTGGAGTGACGCTGCAGCAAATGGGTCAGATTTTTAACAGTGTAGCACTATTGAAATAATCGCCACGGGTGATTTTCAGGAAACGCTATTCCTACAAAAGACGAGGAATTTGACGTCAAAAATTCTGCCCAATCAGTTTCGATTAGGGAAAATCCCGTTGGAAAAGCGGGAATATGTATCGATTTAATATGCTCGATTACACCGTGATAAACAAAGATTTGAAATAAACATCAAATACAAAAGTTACGTATTTTTGTCCGTAGAATCCGAATCTGCAATAAAAAATGGGGGTTATAATTTAAGATTTCAAAGTTGGACCCCCTCTGACCCCCAGGGGGTCCGTTGCGAAGGTCAAATTTGGTATCACTGAGTAGCTTACTTAAAAATATTTAACACGTATATTTACGTTTTTCAATTTCATATGTATTTCTCGAATTATTCGGCCGTTTCCAGACTTTTCGGACACCCTGTATATATATTTATGTTATAAAATGAAATGTTCGAAAAAAGTTTCTTTTGCGTCTAAGGCTTTGAATAGTCATTCAAATTTGTAAAAAACGACAGACTCAAATAGTTATCACTTTCTTGTTTGAAAAGATTTCTTCTAAGGTGTAAAAAAAGACTTTCAGAAGAAAAAACTACCTGAGAACTCTAAAAAATCACTCCTATTTTTTCTTGTAACTATAAGAATATTGAGGAAATATAACACTCTTTTGTTGCCCATTTTTTACGTAAGATATGCATATTTTTTTATTCAAGAAATAGTATATGAACATTAAAATTTTACATCAATTTGTTAAGATTGTTTTTTCAGACATTTATAAAAACTGTTATTACCGCAAAATATAAATGGAAGTTTTAAATAAAATGAAGTGGGAATAACATGAGAAGAAATTGAAAGGAGCAGTAAAATATTTTAAGAAGTTTTACGTTAAAGTTATTTTAATTCTAGTTATTTTGAGTTACGTTTATGTTGAGTTATTTTATCTTGAGTTGTTTTGAGTTATGTTTATTTTGATTTATGTTTATTTTGAATTATTTTATTTTGAGTTATTTCGAGTTATGTTTATTTTGAGTTATCTTGTGTTATTTGCTCTAATAATTTGACAAAATAACGTTATACAGTAACATAAGCTATATTTTTACATCACGTTGCCTTAAAATCATTGTTTTCCTTCGTCAAATTCCTCATTTTTTTTTTAAAAGAAGCTTTTTTAAAATTTATTTATTTATTAATTAATTGAAATATGTGGAAGTGACAGGATTTTGCTTTATATATATATATTGCAAAAATTCCATATTAAAAGGTAGGGTTAAACCCTTTCAGGGGCGAGGAATTTTGGCTTCAAAAATGTTCAACTAATTAAGTCACACTGCAAATTAAAAAGAGATTTGTTTGAAAATAATCAAAATTATCTTTTTCCTTTATATTATGAGATATATTATATATAACAAGGGTGAACAAACAGTTACCACCCTATTGAATTAGATAAATGGAGTTTTATGCAGAATTATCCGATTTGATTTAAATTTTGGAAATAGGTTCTTTCTCATAAGGCGAATCCCTGAATAGTTTTAGGTATATAATGATTAAATATAAAGGAGAGAAATGGAGACAGTCCCTCTTAAATTAAATAAATGGGGGTTTTATGCAAAATTGTTCGATTTTCTTCGAATTTTGGTTCGAATATATGTTTATTATGATAAGACGGATCCCTGATTAACTTTTTTGGGCTTAAAGCGTTGAGTTTCAAGGACGAAAAAAGACAGCAAAGCCCTTCCCCCCTTAATTTGTTTTGGGAGGGACATCTTTCCTTGCGAAAATAAGGCTGTAAAATACAATTAGTGTGAATATATCTGAGCTCAATGTCAACAGTTTAATTGACCAATACTCTTTTCATCTAAAATTAAAAATTTTAGAAGATTGATATACATATCTCAGAATACTACAAAAATAGTCTGAAAATATAAAAGACTTTAATAGTGTTTTAATTTATTTTTAAATGCTTTAAGTGATTTAAAATATCAATTTATTTTTAAATGCTTTAAGTGATTTAAAATATCAATTTATTTTTAAATGCTTTAAGTGATTATAATATCAGTTTATTTTAAAATGCTTTAAGTGATAAAAATAAAGAAAAAAATAAATTGATGAAAATAAATAAGTAAATAATTTTATTTTTAATGATTTTAAAAATAAATTGATACATTAAAGTGATGTTTTATATTATATGACTTTAATAGTGTTTAGAATCATTTCCATCATAATGAAGACTGAAATAATAAACATTTTTAACAATTGTTAGAAGACGTACATTTGTTAATCTGTTTATATAGGAAAATATATTCATTAAAATCGATTTTTGTTTCCTTTTTAACATATACATTTATAATTTAATGCGCTTTTCAATTCTTCTTTATTAGCCTCCATCGGACGAGATAAAAACAATATACATTTCTCTAACCGTACATATTTTTTGTAAAACGGAGAATTAAAAATATATAAATATAATTTTACAAATACCATTAATAAAAATTAAGAAGATAATGATCAATATTTAAAGGAAAGGATTTAGACATTATCAAAAATTCAAATATATTTCATTAATTATTTTTAAATTCTATTTTAGGTTAAATTGAGTCCCAGTAAGATAAAATGTTTATAAACTTCACAGATCATTAATTTCAAAATATATTTTAATTCAGTTTTAATGGGAAATATCATTAAAATGGCAGCTTAATTTTTCCCTTTGATATATTTATAAAAATCATCTGCTTATGTCATTTTCAAAACTAATTGTTACAATTCATAAACTTTCATTGCGCACAAATACGAACTTAACATGCCAGTGCTAGTTTGGATGACATTTCCAGCAAAATTCTTGACAGCCACAGTGACAGAATGATGAGTATGTGAATTATTTCATTCTTTTAACCGTTTAAGTGGCGTTCTTCGTACAAAGTAGATCGTTAAAATTTCATATAAGAGCACAGCACACTGATGACTTCTAATTAATTGAACATTTTAGCTTATGGTTAATGATTTAAATGACGAATTCTGTTTTTAAAAACCACGTCATATACCATGTGCATTTGAGACTTTATTAAAGTGAGTTTAAAAATATCGTAAAATAATTGTTAACAAAATCTTGTGATTATTGAAACAAAATAAAATAAACAAGTTCAAATATCACATTCTTTAATATATATCACAGTTTTTAATATATATCACATTCTACTTATATACTAAGTTATTTAAATCATATAAGAGAGATATTATGCCGAAAGTGTGAATCTGCATTTCTAAAAAATATTTTTTCTACGCTGGTGAAAAAAATTAAGAGAATTTACGTATTTTATCGAATTGCATAATAATAACTAAACTGATAAAAATGCAAATCTTTTAAGACAAATACGTACATGTGCACGAGTTTGTAGAAGGAGTCAGCAGAAAAATAGGCTTTATAAGCGCGTTGAGGGTAAGACGAATTGGTTCTCTAGGAAACCTTTCCAAATATCTTGGTGTTATCTTGCAGCAATTGGTTAAATTCCCATCGGAACATTAAAAATGAGTTACCGCCAACGTTTAGACGATGGAATGAGGTGGCGAATTGTGAGGAAGCTAGAGGCAGGTCAATCGCCAGACCAGATATGCAGAGAGTTTATTTTAACGTTTAGCGTCGTGTGTAACGTATTGAAACAGTTCCAGGATAGATATTGGACCCATCGAGAGATAGCCTGGGCAATATTGTCCAAGAGCCAAGATAGCCAGAGAAGAGCGCCATTTGTCCATTTTAGCGAGGCGTAACAGAGGGGCTACAGCTTCTCAGCTCGCTCGGGAATTGTATGCAGCCACAGGAATCCGTACAAGAAGTGTGACTGTTTCCAAAACATTGATTGAGAGGGGTTATTTGCCAGAAGACCGGCTGTTTGCGTTCCGCTCACGTCTACGAACAGAAGATTCCGATAAACATGGTTCAGGCAGCATAGTGATTGGAGTATGGAACAACGGGCGACCGTTCTGTTCACCGACGAGTAACATTTTATCCTATCCACCGATTATTGCCATACATTCTTATGAGAGACAGGGACCCACTACCTATCCTCCAATGTTCGCGAAATCAACAATCATGGTTCTGGCAGTGTAATGATCTGGGCAGGCATTCATGTTGGACGGCCGCATACCTCTCCAGGTCTTTGACAGCTCTGTGACTGATGTGAGGTATGGGGATATGGTCTTGGAGTCCTATGTTCACATTTTCCCGGGTGCAGTGGGACCCAAGTTCATCTTTCAGAACAATAACGCGAGTTCACATAGAGTTCTTCTGGTCGACAATTTCCACGAGAGTGAGGATATTTGCCGGATGGATTGGCCAGCCAGGTCTCCAGAACTTAACCCTATCGAGCATGTCTGGAACACTTTGGGGAGGGATATGAAAATTCTCTTAATTTCTTACACCAGTGTATAATGTATTTTATAACACACCTTAAATTATACAATTTTATCTAAAGATCGCAATTTTTAGCGCGTGATTCAAGCTTAAAAATATCAGGATTTTTATTCATAAACTTGATCAATACCTTAAATACGTCAGACAGTAGGAAAAGCAGTTAAAACACATAGTGTAATAATTCTTAATGCCACATAAAATCCAAATATTAAAATTTTGTACTGTAGTGTTCTCATGTGTCTCTCGTAAATCGGGATAGGAAATGTTTTGAACTCCACTAATATCTTACAGTTTTTATCGCCATGTAGTATTACAGATTACTCGGTGATTCGATAAGGCGAAGAAATTAGGCGAAATATTAGTTCAAAATATTGTTGCCCAGAGCATTTGGAGCATCCATTTATGGATTTTGTCTAAAGTATACAGAACACTTTACATCTAAAATCATCATTAGGATTTCAGTAATAGATAACGTGTCTTTCTATAATTAATGGTACAAATTCAGCATTTATCTGAAGCGGAAGTTTCCTATTAATGCGATTCATAATATAACCGGTTAAAGGAAAATTATACAGTTGTTATAAAATTTTAAAGCATTTTAAATGTATATTTTTTATGTATATCTGTAAAAATGCATAGTAAAAATCAAAAGATGAATATATTTTTCTTTTTTTTAAAAAATAAGTTTTATAATATTAGTTTTTCGCAATATTTCGACTTTTTTAAACTAAAAAAATGTGATATGCGAAAAATCCTGACATGATGGTTAAAAAGGAATTAAATTTTCGGATTGAGCCTACAAAATACACAAAAAATCAATTATCGAAATCTGAAAAACACAATCTTCACATGTTTTTTACAGTGCCAGATTTTTGCTATTTTACGGCTTTTCAAATTTCACATTTACGATTTTTAAAATCACATGATTTAATGGCTTTAATTGATAGCGATTTTTTTAAATTTAGTGCAAAAAAATACAGGATTTATTATTAAATCTGAAAAAAACATCACTCAACCAAAATTTTGCAGACAAGTGTTATTCATTCATTTTGATGAATCTGTCGTTCATTTTCATCTTTAGTTCAGGCGTTTAGATACTTCAAAATACATTTATACATTCATGTGTCTATCGAAAAAATGTTTTTTTAATTTATTATAAAAAAGCATTTTTTAATTAATTATTTATTTATTACTTATTCATTTATTTAGTTGTTAATTAATTTAATTCGTTTTATGTATTTTCTTGATTTGACTTATTTAGTTGTTAATTTAAATATTTAGTTCTTTCTAAAATTCTTACTAATTATGAGTAAAAAACAAGTTTGATACAAGATTTTATTATAATGTACTAAAAGAGAAAGAAAATGTTGAAAGAAAATTAATTACAGTAATTTTTTTTCTTTCTTTTATATTAAATTGCAAGTGATTTTGTTATAAGTGCATTTTAAACTTGTCAGATGTGGAAAATCCCGAAATATCTTCTATCCCATAAATGCTGATAGTTTCTGAAAAATTAAACTTACCACACCACTAGTTAGGCGATTTACGCAAAAATCTAATCGTGAACAATTAATGTCAAATTCTAACTGAATCTGAAGATTGATGAAATTCAGTGCATTAGATTTTTTTTTCTTTTTTAAATGTAGATCGATATTGCAGAAATCCCCCTAGTAATCTACTACTTATTGGGCAATTTACCCTAAACACTAATGAGGACTAATTTTTTTTAATCATTTAATTTAATTTTTTTTAAATTATTAAATCATTTTTTAATAATTAGGTTAACTTAATTGAAAGTCTAATGAAAGTTCGTGCATTAGTTCTTTAGGCACCATTATTGCGAAAATCGTGATAAATGCAGCCTGGCAGAGTCATTTGATCAGTGTATATGAATAGGTTATATTCACGTTCTTCTTTTGTTTTAGAAAATTATGAAATTATTACTAAAATGTAAAAAAAAATATTCATGTATCACAAGAGTCTAATGAGTTAATTTAGCGTGAAACAAAGGTTTTCTTTTTATGTCGAGTATTGAAAAAGATAGAAAGAGTGCAATAGAAATTGTGATCTGTGATTACCATCAAAGTTGTAAAACTTCAGTTGTCATTCAGGCCAGGTGCAAGAAAATATAATGGAAATTAGGACTTTGTTGAACATCCTCTGCTGCAGAAACCTGACTGACCTCCTCAGTGCAGTTTACTGGAAGCTGCAGAAACTATCTTGCTGTTCAGGCACACCTCAACAGCAACAATAGAAGATTTTACAGAACTGAATGATTCATCAGAAAGGGTTTTCTAAAAGTAATATTACATAAACATGCAATTAAAAAGATATTTGAAATGAATTGAATAAGATCACCAAGGATTGTATAAGTTACCTATTTTTCAGTAAAAATCTTTCTACAATTAACTATATAAGAAAATTCGTATCCTATGTATTGTTGGGATTTCTGTTTGCTTCCAGAGGCTTGATGCCCTTTTTTTCTCCAGTTATTGTAGAAATACCTTGTATTTATCTTTATATTTAAAATTTTATGTGAGTCAATAGAGCAATCACTATAATCAAAATATATATTGGAATTACGAGATACATGTATCCCTTAACATTCGCAAGAGTCAGGATCTGGGAAATACATGTCTATTTTAATGTAGACTCATCATAAGCTTCTATTTGGTTTTAGAAGAAATGGTAGATCAGCACGATCTGCTACAATTTTATTAATGAAATATTGTAAAAAAAAATATTTTCCTATATTTAGAAAAATATAAATTTAATAGATAATAAATTATTTAACTGATAATAAATTATTTAACTGGCTAAATTATTTAAAGTGAGACTAAATATTACAAAGAATAAAAATATAAATCAATAAAAATATATTACACAAGAAACTTTCAATTTTTTTGTCAATGAAATCGCATGTTGGAAAGTGTAATTATGCTCGCTGCAAACATATTAAAAGAAAAGATATTAGAATATTTATCAAAATAGAAAAAATGAAAGAAAAATATTTCTAGCCATATTTTTATACCTTTTCAGTAAAATATAATTATGTACATCATGATGAATAAAATATTTACTAAAAACTGTGAATTGCGTCACATTCCTTCCATTTATAAAACTGTAAAACCTTTTTTTTTAACTAGAAATTTAATTTTTAATCTGATATGAAAACTGATATTTATTTTATTTTATGTTATAAAATAAAAGTCTCAATTTTTTTTCTTTTCAGTCTGGGGCCTTGAATACCCATTCAATTATTTATATATATATATATATATATATATATATATATATATAAACATAGGCTCAGACAGTAATCGCTTTTCCATTTGAAAAGATTTCTAGGTTTCTTTTTTGAAGTGTAAAAAGACACTTTCAAAAGAAAAATAACTGAAATCATTGAAAAAATTGTATATTTTTGTAAATATAAGTGTATTGAGAAACCTAATAAACCTTTAACCTATTTTGTTTTAAATATAAAGTGGTAGTAAAAACCGAATTTTTATTGAACATGTAGTATCTGAGCATCAACATTTTACAAAATATTTCATAGGATACTTTTTTCTGAAATTATAAAAAAGCAATCTAAAATATAAACAGAAATTATAAATATTATGAAATGACAAACAAAGTGACAAGGAGTTGAAAGGAACAATACAAATATTTAAAAAAAATAGCTTTAAAGATTTTTAAGTTGCGTCGTGGTTGTTCTTCTACTAATTTGACAAAAAATTTTATGCATTAGTATCAATTACACATATATTATTATCAAGGATGAATGTTATTTGGACAACGAAAATGACAACATATTGTTTTAAAAGTAAGTTTTTTTCTTTTTTCCAAAATGGCTGCTACATTTTTGTTTAGATTTCCTTATGTGAAATTAAAAAAATAATAATTACTTATTTTTAAATTTTTTTAACCGGGACTGCGTTATAGGATTATGTTTTATGTCTATCAGGAATTTTAATGATAATATATAAGGTTAATATCTGGTCCGAATGGGAATACAGATCTTTACGGTGAACAATTGGATCGAGTAAATCGTTATTTGATTAAAATGTGGTAATGATTGTAAAAAGAAAGACGTTATTCGGATTTCTGCGAGAGATAAACCAAAGAGAAAATTATTGAATAAGAATGAGAGATATTGCCACACCCACCATACATGCCCGACATTGCACCATCAGATTTCCATTTTGTCCAATCTGTAAAATATATTCTACGTGCAAACGATAATTCTAAATTTGGATGATATCAAAATGGCATCTGCAGATATTTTTCTCAAAATTTTTTCGATGATTTTTCTAGATCTGGGGTAGAAAATTTACTAATTAGATTATAAAAGGTTTAAGATAACGAAAATGATTTCATCATTGATGAATTAAAAGAAAGTACCGACTGGCTTTACATACTTGATAAATAATAAAAACATGTTAAAAATTTAAAAGTTTGAATTTAATAAAAAAGATATTTCTTCCCGGCCCTCTCCATATTTTTATAGGAATCGCATTTATGTAACAATAAACGATTTTTTTTAAATGCTGTTTATTAAAAATTAGTAGGTAATGAGCAATATTTAAAGGATGGCATTAAGACATTATTGAAAACACCAACATATTATATTAATTATGTTATATCTCTATTTTAGATTAAATGATACCTCAAGTTATATGCAATATTTATGAATTTAGCAGATTACCAACTCACAAATATATTTCTCGAAGTTTATAAGAAATTTATTTTGAAATGGCAAGAATTTTTTTCCTTTTCATATATTTATCGAGATCGTTTACTTGTGTCATTTTAAAAAACTAATTGCTTCATTTCATAAACTTTCGCTTCACGCTAGATAGGAACTCAACATTCCAGTGATAATTGGAATGACACTTCTGGCAAAATTTGTGACAGCCACAACGGCAGAATGATGAGTTTGTGAGTTATTACATTCTTTTAACTTTTACTTTAAGTGGCATGCTTCATGCAACATAGATCATGAAATATCCCATAAGAGTAAATTGCAATGATACATTTTAACTAATGGAGCCTTTTAGCTTATGACTAATGCTTTAAATGAAGGATTTTGTATTTTGTTTTTCAAAACTTAGGCAATAGTACTTAAAACTATAAAAAATCAATTTAAAAGCATCGTGTAATAAAATCAATCATTAAAATCAATTACATCATAATAAAGACGAAATAATAAACATTATCAGTTACTAAAAAACCTACATTCATTATTATATTTATCTAAAAATTATATTGTTATTAAAATTGTTTTTAAAATTACTCATTTATATTTTCATGTGCTTTTCAATTTTTTTTTTCGTTAACCACCATGAGACTAAATAATAAAAATATGCATTTCTCTAATTGTACATATTTTTATGAAACAGAGTCTTAAATAAAATAAGTATACTTTTCTGAAATTCTATTTATATAAAAAAAATAATAACGGTCAATTTTTAAAAGAAAGCATTTAAACGTTATTAAAGTACAAATATATTTCATTAATTATTTTTTAACAATATTTTAGATTAAATTATATCCCAAGTTGTATGCAATGCTTATAAACTTGATAGATGATCGACTTAAAAATATATTTTAATTCACTTTGTATTGGGAAATATTTTTGAAATGGCATCTTAATTTTTCTCTTTCATACATTTATAAAAGTCATCTGCTTGTGTCATTTTCAGAACTAATTGCTTCAATTCATAAACTTTCATTTCACGCTAAGCAGGAACTTAACATCCCTGCACTAATTGGAATGACATTTGTGGCAAAATGCATGACAGCTACAGTGACATAATGATGAGAATCTGAATTATTAAGCATCTGTTTTACTTTAAGTGTCGTGCTTCTTGCAACCCAGACCTTTGAAATATTACATAACTACAAAACACAATGACGAATTTTAAATAATGGGACCTTTTAGTTTAGGGTTAATGCTTTAAATGACGAATTTTGTATTTCTTTTTCAAAACTTGGACAATAAGATTTTAAACTTTAGTAAAATCAGTTTAAAATCATCGTACAATAATTTTTAAAGTATATAAAATCCATATAATAACTGAAACAAAATAAAATGAGGAAATTCAATTTTTAATTTTTAATAAATGACACATTTTATTTCAATAGTGTAAATCATATAAGGGAAATATTTTGTCGAAAGTGTGAACCTAGATAACTTTTATAATGTAGAAAAATGATATATTTTTTAAGTTCTTCAGTAACACATTGTAAATCATATGCTTTCATAAGCATTTCTATCACACTTTTTAGTTTATGATTTAGGTTTTTAATTTTTAACAAAAGCAACATCAGAATACATCAAACACATACATCAGCATATTAAACATACATCCACATATCAAACATACATCAACATACAGGCTATTTTACAAAGGACCCCTAACTTTAAAAATCTATAACTCGGAAACGGTGATAGATAGAAACATGAAACCAGTGGTGTGTTTATTTAAAAAATCGTAAGAATCGTATACATAAATTAAATAATTTAGTTTAAAATAGCGCTCATAGATGGCGCTGAGAACGATAGGCGCTGTGTTGAGGCTTATATTGATGTCACTTAACACTGATGCGAATTAAGGAGTTCTATGCGGAGTGGGTCTTGTTCGAAAATGCACTTTTGCTTTTACGACCCGATTTTTAATTCAATCCATATAATTTTGATTTTGTTGGCGTCAGCACAATAATAGACAAAAATAGTGTTTCCATAGGAACGACTCCTTTAAAATTGAAATGCGAGAAACAAGAACGTATATAAAAGACGGTATTTCGAATGTTGAATAATAAAATAATGTTTGTTAAGGAGAGTTTGAAAAAGCATTAAAACTTAATTTTCCCCATTAAGAATTTTTTTAATTATAAAAGGATAAGATATACTTAACAAATATATATATAAATATAAATTGTAGATATAATAAAATAATGCATATGATGTATAAAATTGTGCTTCTGCTATTTTGTCAAAATATCGAAATAAACATTATAACATAACATATGATTTGACTAATGTATTCCAATACAATGTTTCTACTATTAATTTTTTTTGTAAATTTAAAACACAATAATTTGGGAAGATGCTTAGAAATAAAGAGTTTGAAATGTTCCAATTTCCGTTTACATATATATTTATCAATTTTTCTACTCCTTTAATTTCAAAAAATAATTAATCTACTTCGCTACCTTTTATGGCAGTTCTAGACACGTTCCTCACATTCCAAATACTTAACTAACACTTATTATTAAAAACTAGCAGGCTATGCCCGCTGCGCTGGTCAATATTTCAAACAGTGTTGCCAGTGGGCTACTTATTTAAAATTCAGTTTTCTTGATTAGTACCACTTTTTTGAAACGGTGAAATTCCGTTTATTTTTGCCTTTATTAATATGTCATTAAATACTGCGCATCTTACTATTTCAAATAAGTGGTGTCAGTCAAGAATCTGGATTAAAAAAAAGTAGCCCATTTGGCAACACTGATTTCAAAATCAACCGTGGGTGAAACGAACTGGTGAATTTAAATTTGCATTTTAAATAATTTGGACCTCCAGCAGCACCTTGCTCATTGCTGAAAACGATTTAGACACCATTGTGATATTAAATTATCTTAAACGTTGGACAAAAACCTATTATTTAGAAGTAACTATTTTAGTTTATTACTAACAGTGCACATTTGGAAGCGAAATGAGGCCATTACGGCAACAGGATTTAAAGTTTTCCCTTATCTGAAGAAATATTAATTATTACAGTCGTTACCACGGTACAACTTCGGAAAAGTTTCTTCACAACTTTTCATTATGTGAAGCCAGGAACCCAAAGCTACTATCTACTAAAAACTTTACACATATATTAAATTTTGTCCGCGTGATAAAAGGCACAATTATGCAAGAATCATCTTCAAACTCGTCAAGTACATTGAGGTGTTTAATATCTCAGTGGGAATTGCAAATGAGCAAAATCGGCCCAAGGGGGTGGTAATTGGGAAGGGTACAAAAATTTGAATACCACCTGAACATGGCTGTGACAAAACCAACTCTTACAAAACAATGGCAGGAAAAAAATAAACATTTTTCGTTACAGAAAGTTGCCAACGATAAAAAAAACCCACACATTAAAATTCTCACAACAGCAATTACTTTATTAGTACAAAATTTCCTCCTGAAAAATGAAAAAAAAAATATTAATAAAAATTATTAAATTGACAAAATTTCCGTATTTGGAAAAAAATTTAATAGGTATTTATACTGCATTTTCCCTACTTAAGTATAGTGAAAAAACTTTGACACAGATGTCATGTATGCACCACATTGGCGCAATTTTTTTCTGGCGCCAATTTGGAGAAAACTTGGTTTTTAATTACCAATTTCATAAATATTTTTTAATTATTTTCTATTATTTGAAAAAAAATTAATAAATAAAAAAGTTTAATTAATAAATATAGAACAAAATGATTTATATTATTTTAAAAAACAAAATGAAAGTTAATAAATAGTTTATTAATAAATAAACAACCATAGTCGGTTTACCATGTGAGGCATAAAATCGCCATTTTGTTGCAATCGTGCGAATGTGGTGCGTATATGACATCTGCGCCAAAACTTTAAAAAGTTGCAATTAAATTATTTTACATTTTGGATGAGGAAGACATTTATACTAAAATTTAAACATTATACGCATTTTTTTTTTTTTTTTTTGCGACAACTGCTATTTATATATTTACAATTAAACATAAAAAAATATCCTAAAAATGCTCTCACACATTTAAAAGAGAGTGAGAGAATTTAGATATTGCGAACATCGCTCCGGCTTATGCCTTCTTGGCATAAAATCGCATTGTTTGGTAAAAAAGTAAATTCAAACACCCAAATAAACAAATAACATAGAATTAACAGATAAAACCATTTTTAAAAGTAATTCTGCTATTTCGTCCTGTAAGACTTATAATGGTAGAATTAGATTTAAAAAAATATTTTTTAAAAAATAGAGAAATGTTATTTACGTTTTATCTAATAAAATATTTAAAATACATTTTTTTTTTACCTGCGCTAAAGAGCATAGCGAAATAGTGATTGAAAAAATACTGAAGAGGAAGTGGTTAATTAAAAAAGACCTGTACATTTTATTCAGCGGGAATTTTTTATTTCAAAATGTTGAATTTATCTATAGTAATAACGCATAATTGCATAAATTTCCTTTGAATTGCAAAATTTTTTCTTCAGTACTACTTGGTTATACCGGACCAATTTCGCCAAATTATACAAATCGCCAAACTATTAGCCAGATTATATACATTAGCATAAATTTTCATTTAAATAACGAAAAACAAATTAGCAGAGCATATATAAAAGTAGAAATAAAATGTCGAATTAAAAATCACTTGATGACATAATTAATATTTATATTATGCTTAATGTCAAGTGAATGTGACATTTACGATCATCCATTATTGAAATTTAATCTTGGAATTTGGCGTTAGATTTTTAATTGACGGGATAATCTTTCCTTCTTCAGTTTTTAAATTTTAAAACTGAAATTTTTCCTGTAAGTGAAATTGACGAAATGGCGCAAGAAAAATTAAATTAACAATGAAAACATTTGCAAAAAGAAATAAAAGAGTTATACTCATATCTATATAATTTACGATTGAATAATATACTCTAAAAATTATCTCCCCCCCCCCCCAAAAAAAAAAACATTATTGCGACCATTAAGAACCTAAGTCAGGCATTAAGTCAGTAGTGCATTTTCGGCTTAAAAACACATGCTTTGGCGACAAAAGCAAGATGAAAATGGTATAGAAACGAATAGTAACTCACAACTTACAGTGTCTTTTACAAACAGATCTGCTTTTTTCTGCTGTAAGTTACATTATACGGAAATTCGATAAAAAAAGAGAAAGAAAATAATAAAAAGGGAAATAACTATTATTCAAAATTCATTTAATCAATTTCTGAAATTCATGTTTTTATTCTAACACCAGGGATAAGTCGCCAAAAGTTGAACCAATTGTTACATTTCGCATTAATTTATTTTTTAAGCATTACAAATATTTTTTTCATTTTCAAGATAAATATATTTTTATAATATTACGCCTCATTTAAGCGGTCTTTCTTTATTATTATTAATATTGTCAGTAGTTATTTTCTGCTATTATTTGCAAGATATTTGTAATATTTTTAATAGATAGAGCCATTTTAATTCTTTTAGCAATTATAATTTTCGCCAAAAACAGCTACTGGCAACCCTTTTGTCAAAATAACCGAAAAATACGAAATTTACTACGAAAAATCAGAGTTATCCCTGTAAATTTGAATTTTAAACCTTCGGGAAAATATTTCCTATCGAATGATACAATCGGCAAAAAAATCCATCGGATAGTTTTTGAAAACACTCGTTTGGAAGTTTCAGAACTTCTGCTTTATAATATATATGATATACAACTAGAATAAATTATTTTAAATGACAGAGTGCTAAGTATGTTAATTATTTCTCTCTTCCAACTTTCATTATAAGAAGTTTGTTTCATGCTGCGCTGATCATTGTATAGTTAGATAAAGTACTATGCATACTCGTCGGGTTTAATGAAAGAAGCTTTGTAGTTTATGATCCGTGCTTAAAATAAATAATAATATTTCTAAACAAACCATCATCTTTAGTATTTGATGGAAAACATACTTTTTAAAAAGAGCTTGAAAGTGCATTAAAAAAAATCTGTTTTAAAAAAATTAAGCTTTTTTTTTAATTAAAAAAAGCAGGAGATGAAAGTACTTTTACAAAAATACAAATTATAGACATTATAGAATTTTATAATAACTATTTTGTTGAAATCTAGAAATAAACATTTTAAAAAATAAATGTATCTATGAAAGTCCAGTGCAAGTTTGAATAAATTAAAATTAATGAAGATTTTGAAGTTAAAACAAATTAGTTCTGATAAATATTTAGATGAAACACTGATATGGAAACATTATTAATTCACCCATGAAATTCTAATAATTTTAAGAGGTGTTTATAATTGGAGTTTTTGTAAAATAGTTACGAAATTTTTTAGGGTGGGAAATATATTTGGAATTTACAAGTTTTTTGAACCTAAACAATTTGCAAAATAGAGGAGGGAGGAGTTCAGAAGGGGGCTTACCTTTGATATTTTACGGTGTTTTTTATTTTAAAAATAAATGAATAAATATATATACATAAATTGCAGTTTATTTAAAATAATGCATATAATATGTAAAATTATATCGAATCTATTTTATCAAAAGCTATTTTCATTTAATTACACATTTCCTAGTTCTCTTCCTCCTTTAATTTAAAAACTATTTAATCCAGTTAGTAACTTTATATATAACATTAGTAGACACAATCTTCAGATTTCAAATGCTAATCTAGTTGTTATTATATATAACAAGCTGCGAATAATGGTACATTGGTAAACATGATAATTATTTCATTCTTATAACGTTCATTCAAAGCGGCATATCTGATGCTACGTTGATCACATGATGGTTCAGTAAAGAACTACTTTTTAATCAATAAAGCTTCGTAGTTTAAGTGTCATGCTTAAAATGACTAATAAAGTTTCTGATCAAACTATTATCATAGTTACTTGATACATACTTTTTAAAGAGAGCTTTAAAATGCATAAAAATTCAATTAGTTAAATTCACAGCGCTTAGAAAAACAAAGGAAGAAATAGCTTAGAATTTCTTTAAAAATTATAAATGGCAAATAAATATGCCTATCGACATGTATAGTTCAAACAGTTATACAGTAATAGTTCAAACCTGTATAGTATAACCAGTTATTTTCTGATCATGTAAATAATTTACTTTTCTGTAAAAAAGACAAATATGTTTAGTTGTTTAATTAAGGAGATGACACATTTAAAAAAAATTATTTATTGAATTAAAATTTTGAAATTTTCTTGTGATGATTAATCATATCATTTTAAACAAAATAAACATTTTATAAAATTTCATATATTTTTTAATTTAAAAGTTTAAAATATATTTAAAAAGTGGGTTAATTTAAAAATATTGTAAGTCATTTTATTTTATTTTATTTTATTTATTTTTATTATTTTTTTTTTGTAGAATTTAAATTTTTTTGCATTTAAATAAACAGAAATATCTAAATTTTAATTTTGTTTCAGCATTTTTAAATGTATTAATTGTTAAAAAAGAAAGTAAAAATGTTTAATGTAAAAAAAAAAAAAAAAAAAAAAAAGATGTAACTATTTTAAATATTATATTTTCAAAAGCAAACATATTTTTTAAAAATTTGCTGAATCAAAATTACAGTAAACTAGTTAAAAAAGACATGTTTCAAGTTTAAAGCATTTATCTTATAACGGTTCTTAAGTTAGAACAATTTAAATATGAGAAATCATGTAAAACGCATTTTCACAAGAAATCCTTTCCAGGAAAGTCAATACTTGAAAGCTAGTTTTAAAAACAAGCCAAACGCAAAAATAATATTTTTTCTTCTTATTAAGATATAAACATGATTTAAACGTCAATATAAGCAGAAAAAAGCAGAAAATCTTTTTATGCATTTTTTTGATAAAATTTGAAGACTCTCTTAAATTAATATATCTTAATATCTTAATTAATCTTTATATCTTAATTAATTCTGTCTCGGACCCTCTTAAATTTCATAACATAATTTATTATGTGGGTTATTATTAAAAAGGAATAAATTAGATATTTAAATATTAAACTTTATTCATTTATTGTTATGATATTATCATAAATAAATATACATATATTTAAATTTATATCCTGAAAATCTTTATCTCTGAATTTCAGAAAATGCTTATGTTTTTAATCTGTGTTCATTTCGCTGTTCTGAGATATGCACCTTATTTTTATAAATACCTCTTAAATTGCATAGAAGAATGAACAAAAATTTATGAATTGCAGATATATAATGTTGCGTAGAGTTCTAAAATTATGTTTCTGCTGTTTTTTCAAAATTCCGAAATAAATATCAGAAACAATAACAGACATTCTTGAAAAATTGAAATGAACATGCACAAAATACTTTTTGACAGTTAAAGGAATTATTGAATTTGTTTTCATCAATTTTCTTAGAATTTAATAGAAAATATACCAGTTAAAATGATATTGAAAATGAATAAAAACACAATTGGTGAAAAACCATTAAGTTTTCTTAAAATGAAAAAGAAAAATAGGGGCTTATTTTTATTTAGCAAATAAAAATTAATGAATTGAAGATATAAAATAATGCACTATATAAAATTGTGTGCGTGTTTATTTTAATTAAATCTATTTTTATTTACTTACGTATGTCGTACCAGTGGCGTGGTCAGTAGCGGCAGCTGCTGCCACACCGAGGGGTCCTGGTTTGAATCCTTTGTAGTGTAATAAAATATGTAATGGATATGTGTAATGAAAATTGTTCTGTATTGTCACTGTTTCTGCGTATAATTGATCAATCGAGGCGACAGCCATAGCAGCTATAGGCCTCAAAGCACTGTCAAAATCAAATCAAATGTACTTACGTATTTGCTATTTTCCATACTTCTTTAATTTTAAAAACGAATTAATCCACTTCGTTACTTTTCTTGGCAATACTAGGCACGATTATCACATGCCAAACGCTAATCTAGCTCTAACCGCAACAACCAACGCGTAATGACAGAGTGGTAAACATGTAAATTGTTTCATACTTTTAACTTTCATTCAAAGCTCATGCTTCATGAGCTTTGAATCCATGAGCTGTGTTGATCACTCGATAATTAATTAAAATACCATGCATATTTTTCAGGTTTAATGAATGATGTTTTATAGAGAAAGATCCATGCTTAAAATAACTAATAGCATTTCATCAGCAAACAATTATCATAAGTATTTGGTAGATAATACTGATGTTAAAGAGAGCATGAAAATGCATAAAACACAATTTGTATGAAATCATTAGGATTTTTAAAAAGAATTAAAAAAAACTCATGGTGAAAGATATTTAACAGATAAAAATTTAAAATATGTACATGTTATGAAATAATGCATACAATAAGTAAAATTGTGTTTCTGCTTTATCTGTATTTACTCGTATTCGTAAATTTCCCTACTCCTTTAATTTGAAAATCTATTTAATCGACTTTGTTACCTTTCAAGGCCCTACTAGATAAGCTCTTCACATACCAAATGCTAATCTAGCTGTTATTAACTGCAACAGACATAGCGTAATCACAGAGTAAAAATATGTTAATTATTTAGTACTTCTGACTTTCATTCTAAGCGGCATACTTCATGCCGCTTTGATATCTGGATAGTTAAACAAAATGCCAGCACACTTTTCGGATTTAATGAATGAAGCTTTTTCTCTTATGATTCATGACTAAAATAACTAATAGCATTTCTCACTAAACAATTATCACCAATATTTCCCTGGAAATATAGTTGATAATAAAAGCTTCAAATGAATCAAAACACAAGTAGTTGAAAACCATTAAGCTTTTATTTAAGTTTTAAAAAAGCAACAAATGTAGGTCATTTTAAAAATAAAATCCATAAATTTTAGATATTAGTCCATTTTTAAATAAATATCACTGGATAATTAATTGAAATACCATACATATTTTTCAGGTTTAATGAATAAAATTTTGTAGTGAATGATTAATGTTTAAAATAACTAATAGCATTTCTAAGCAAATCATTATCATCAGTATTTGATGGAAAACGCGCTTGTTAAAGAGAGCATGAAAATGTATAGAAACAAAATTTGTTAAAACTATTAAGCTTTAATAAAAATTAAATAAAAACATAGGATGAATCATATTTATGAAATAAAAGTCTATAATATGTAGATGTTATAAAACAATGCATACAATACATAAAATAGTGTCTCTGCTTCTTTAAAAAAAATCGATTTTTATTTACTTCCGTATTTCCTAATTTCCCTACTCCTTTAATTTCACAAACTGATTAATCTACTCCATTACCTTTCAAGGTACTACTAGACACACTCGTCTCATTCCAAATGCTAAAAACTGATATTAACTACAAGAAGCAATGCATAATGATATAGTAAAAATATGTTAATTGATTTTCATTTTTAGCGGCATGCTTCATGCTGCTCTGATCTCTAGATAGTTAAATAAACCTTCCGTGCATACTTTTCGGATTTAATTAATGAAGTTTTATAGCTTATGATTCATGACTAAAATAACTAATAGAATTTCTGACTAAACCATTACCAACAATATTTGACGGAAAACGTGCTTGTTAAAGAGAGCTTGAAAATGCATGAAAACAAAATTTGTTAAAACCGTTAAACTTTTCTTAAAATAATAATAAAATAATTGGAATAAAAATTATTTAACAAATAAAAATCTATAGTTTGAAGATGTTATAAAATAATGCATTGGATATGTAAAATCGTGTTTCTGCTTTTTTCACAAAATCTATTTTTATTTCCATATACTATTTGGCCAAAGATGACTGTCATTTTTGACATTTTGTTAAATATCTAGAAAAATAATTCAGAAATCATCCTGAAACCTTAAGTATGTAAACATAATAGTACGGGTCATACATTTCGGTGAAGATTTTCTCTCGAAACTTTATAGCGGACCGTCAACAAACTGAAAAAGAATGAAAAACTTTTGGATAACAATGTTAACATTAATGTAGCAAAAGCGTTCAAATTGTAGATTATAATTAAATGGCTTAGTGCAATAACCTGTTTTCATTTTTAAGCGGATAGCATGCATACTTGTAGAGATATTAAGGTTTTTATGAAAACAGTCCCAATTTTTTTCAAGGTTTTTGCTCATAATTTGCAGAGTTCTTAATATATAATAATGTTCTTTTTCGAAAATATGACAATCATTGCACACAATACCCTCTAGTCAAAATTACAAAATAATAAAAAATGTATGAAAAATGAGAGATTTACTAAATATTTTTTCATTGCGCATGCATCAGCGTTATCAAAATTTCATTTGCACATTGTGTTAGAAATTATTTGTGCATCTTTGCATATTTTTTCCTAGACGCGACATAGCATCTTAGATACATTTTTAGCTATAAAAAGCTATATGAAATTTATCTTCAGAAATCAAAGTGTATAGATCATCCGGTTCATCACGTTCTTTTTGCAGCTCTGCAATTATCTTCTACAAACATCTTTTAGTTTAAAATATAACTATTGTTAAATTTTAGATATTTAACAGATATTTTAAATTAAAATTGCACATAATATTCATTAAAAACAATAAAGTAGAAGTTTCGGACGTAAATTCCTCCCTCATCACTTTAACGCCATTGTGCTTAACTGTAATGACCCCAAAATGAAACTACGTTTTTGTGCTTGAAGCCTTAATGCAAGAATAAGCTCTATACAAAAAGACATCTGAACTTAAAAAACCAATCGTGTCACTCAAAACGAACCGGATGATAATGTTAAGTCTATGCGGGCGTTATTCTAAAATCTCGCACAAATTATAATATTGTTAATTTTTTTTGCATAGGATAATTAAAATGTATCTACAACCGGCTAATTTTTAATTTTGATTACATATTTTTTGTATTATGATTTCAATTTCAGTGCCTTCTCCAAGCGTTACTTGAAAGTATTTTTTTTTTAACTATGCAACCAAAATCGAAAAAATAAACTAGCCTAGTTGTTGATTATCTTCAACTAAACTATGACAAAATGTTAAACTTTGATCTAGATATTTGAAAATAACCCCCCCCCCCCCGCATATATTTAACATCATCATTCGGGTCATTTTAAGAGATTAATGTAGTTTCTTAAGGAAAATGGTCAGTCAGCGTTGGAATCCTCTTACTTAATGTTAAATTTGTCGACGTTTATTGCAATTTTATTATCAAAATATCTCTTGGAAAAATTATTATTTTAAAACGATTTTTCTGTGTAATCTTAAAATATGTCACCTTTTTCTTAGTTCTCAAAAATTTTTTAAAATTTATGCTTAATTTAATATTTTATGTGTTAAAAGCTGACGAACTGTGAGTAAAATTTTTATACTTCATATAAAATTAAGTATATACTTAATTTTTGAAAACTAAGAAAAACAGAGACATTTTTAAGAAATCTATATAAAAAATAGAAGTCAAAATATTAATTTCTCGATTAAATGTTCAAAATGTACGATTGCATCAAACGCCCAAAGATTTCACAATATTGAGGGAAATTCAGAAGTGAGTGACCAGACCCCTTAAGAAAGAATTGCGAAGCATTTCCTTAAAATATTTTCCTTTACAACGGGCATCGTTCATTACCAAGTGGTCAGTATTCCCTAATGCGGCAAAGAAATTGAAGTTGGTTAATTGTTCTTCCTTTTAATATTAAAGATCAATAAATTTACGGACGTCAAGTGTTGACATCCCTAAATTTGACGTTCGTAACGTGAGCATCTAGCATTTAGTCTTTTATAAGGTTCCATTAAAATGAAATGTAAGTTCGGAAAAATCCCTACAGGTTTTTGAATTAGAAAGTTAAGATACAGATTTCAATTCACACACATTTGATTCATTTCACATAGATTCTACAAATTCAGGTAACTTTCTTTCTCAGATACCTATAATCTACGAACTGATTTCGCTAAATTCGGCGGAATTTTTCGGAGGTTAACTAAAATAAATTCATATGGTATTTTCGAATTTTTTGTTAACATGATGTTTAAAGTAAATCTTACATTTAATTGAGACGTGTTGAGTCAATATAGAATGAGTACCACCATAATCCTCCAAAAATGTTTATCTTTAAACGGTAATAAAATGCATGTTTATCATTCATTAATTTGGGATTTTTTCAATGGCACCATATGAGAGCAAATTTTGCATACTTACCGATCCGTAACTGTTTTTCTATGCTAAAATAAATAAATAAATAAATAAATATCAAGTATTTGAAAATAATTCGTTGTCATAGTTTAGAATATTATTCAAACTATTTAAAAAAAGGAAACATTACAGATATAGTTAACTCACAATAAGAAATATTTATGAATAAAAGATCCTCCATATGGCGGATAATTTGTGAAATATTTACCATTGAATAGCGATGCAATTTTCTTGTTCCTAAGTGTCGAATAGTACTAACATTATGCGTTTTAACAGCGACATGCAAATACTTTTCGTAAAAAAATAACTCTTATTGTTTTAACAAGCTTCATCTTAAAAAAAAAAAGAAAATATGAGTAAAAAAGGAAAACATTCTAACGTAAAAGGAACTTTTTATTCCATATTACTAAAATAAACCTTTAGATATGTTACTTACCAAACGCACAAACATTTACAATTTTCTTTAATTTTTTTCTAAATAAACAGTGCTATAGAAAGAATAACAATTTATCCTCAAAGATGACTTTATGGATAAGAATGTTTTATTTTTTACTATTTTTTTATGCAGAAACCGAGTATTCACATGTTTTTTCCCCAAGAAAATGTATGAGGCACGCACTGGCCTTTATCCTCAACGCTCCCAGGGCTAGAGAAGATAGTTCTAGAAGACTTCTCTTAGCAACTGCAACACTCCAGTGTAATGAGATGCGGCTTAAGAGATTTTCCGTATATGAAGTTCTACAGATATCCCTTGAGTCTTTAGCATCTAGAAGATTTTTTTCCCCAGTCATTCTGTTTTTCTACATACATATTTCTTTTATTTGTTACTTTTTTATATGTTAGATATGAATAAATATATATTAATATATATTAGAAAGTATTTTATTAAGAGAATCTAATCGAAACTTTTCAATAAAAGAGAAATATCGAAATAATTTATAACAACTTGTGATTATATTTATTTTTTTCAACTGTTGCACAAATTATGATTTATAAGAATATACATTTAAATTTCTTGAAAGAAAATTTTTAATTAAAAATTTTTAATGCATGTGTTTCCTATCTACTGCTGATCGGAGTTGAATTTTCGTTCAAATGATTTGAATGAATCTAAGGTACTTCAATAATCCTACCGTTTTTATTTTAATTGTGTACTATAGTTGTACATGAAAAAATAAATAACAGATCTAAATATGAGCATCGCTTATATGTGTGCAAGTTTCTTTTTAAAAGAACGAATAAAAGGGGGGGGGGCGTTGTATGGAAGATATAACTAAAAGTAGAAAATAAAGTCTCAAATCGTAGGAGCGCGTTAAATGCCAAATTTTACGGTAGATATATTTATAACGGTTTTCTTAATTTTAAAAATATGATACATATATTTACATTACAAATATATTTTAGATACTTAAAAAAAGAATTCATTATATTAATTGTTATATATATAAAAAATCTTGTTTTTATTCTATTAAAGAAAATTCTGTGTATTTTTAAAAACAATAAAAAATATGATACAAAAAAATTGTGTTTTTATTTTTTTATTTCATGAAAACGAATTAAGTTTAAGTGCAATCGTTATGACACTTTAAACATGATATTTATTTATCCAACTCACTGTGCCCGCTTCTCTTTTCCTTCATCAATTCGCAAATATTGAAAGAGTTACGTTCAGTTATTACCCTCAAATGATGGGTATATCTTGAATTTAAAGTCTTCTTTGCATTAATATAGTAGTTTAAATTCGAAGTAATTCGCATAAATATCTTCATGCATAAAAAAAAGAAAAATATATATTTGAATATTGCTTGCTTAAGTCCTGGTATTGTCGTTGGAATCGCTGAAGAAAATTCTGAAGAATTACTGCGTTTTTAGGTGCGTTCGTAATTATGTAAATACGTAGCACCTATTGTTGTCGTTCAGTCCGTCCGTCTGTCCGTCCGTCTGTCTGTCTGTCCATCCGTCCGCATATAACAACGCAAAATCTACCCCACCGAATCGTTTCAAATTTAAAATATATAATTATTACATAATTTTGTCGAGTCATTTCAAATTTTATGAAAATCGGATGCATACATCAATTACAGGGACAATCAAAAGGATTCCGTTACATTACGGTCAATGGGGAAAAAGTTTCAAATGCATTTTAATCGTTTGAAATTTTAAATACATAATTATTACATAATTTTGTTGAGTTATTTCAAATTTTATGACAATCGGATGCATAGTTCAATTACAAGGACAATCAGAAGTATTCCGTTACATTACGATCAATGGGGAAAAATGTTTCAAATGCATTTTAATGGTGTTACATATATTCGAACGTAATAAAATATATACGTACCTATAAAGTACATATTATAATATACATTCTGCATAATCTGTGGTGCAAAGAATATTTGTTATTGATTTACAAGGCCACGCAAAAGTATTCCATTGCATAATGGTATAGGGAGAACATTGTTTGGTGCGCATTTTAATTGTAATTATTTACAATTTTAGGAGATTGATATATAAGAGTGATATTTTTAAAACATCGTTACCGTACGAACGCACCTCATTTGCTACGCTTCACGTGCAATTTCGAACTTGTTTTAATCTTCAGTACCGCACTGCGAAAAACAAATCCGTTAAAGTTATGGCGCAGCAATGTTGCCAGCAGTTTCCGCCGAAAAATTTGCTGTAAAATTTTAGATGAAATAAAAATACTTCAAATTTTTCTATAATTTTTAAGGCAAAAACAGCTGGCAACATTACTGCCAGTAGTTTTTACCGAAAATTTAATGGATTTGTGCCTCATACATTGATTCATATGTATGTATATATATATATATATAAGGTACCCTGGGGTAATAACGCCACGTTAAGGTTCTACCAATTTTCACGGCTTCGTTTTAGATTGTATTTTTCAAACAAATATAGAATCTGATACAGCAACTCATTGACTATCTATATAAAATAAAATAATTTAACAGATATGTATTCATAAAATGTAATGGCGTTTTTTCTTGACCAATGCTATTTGGCGTTAATACCCACCTATACGGGTAATAACGCCATGCAAACAAAACTATAAAATAAGATGAATAATGGCATGTAGATTGCCCAATTTTAAAAATACAAACTCTACAGCTCTAGAAATTGACAAATTGCATTCTAAGCTATTGAAATTGTACAATTTTTTTGTGACTCTGAAAGAAAAAGAAAGGTGTGGTAGTGGCGGGGGGAGGAGGCAAAAGAATATCAGATTCTAAGCTACGTTTTGCTTAAAAATGACCATTTAAATAGAATTATTAGAAACATTGCACGGATTATTTGAATTAGTATTTATGTTCCCATGTATGCATTCTATGCGATAGAAAATATTGATTTTTTTGTGAAAGTGAATGAAAAAGGAGTGAGGGTGAGATTCAACAGAATATAACACCTGTGTCTCTGTTTGCTTAAAAAGTCCCGCTTAAATATGATTATAAGAAACATTGCATGGTTTTAACCATTCATAATGTAATATTTTAATTATGTGAAGTTTTATAATAACTAGAGTTATATGTAATAAATATTTTTTTAAACCTTAACTGCTGTTAGCATCTCACATACCGCTGAGTTTTTCAAGTTTCAGAGTTTAACTTGCAGTTTTTAGTTTAACTATAGATATCGGGGAAATTTTGTTTCATTTGGAGTCCTATTACTATCTCTAGAGACTTTTGAATAGCTGAATTTTATTTATAATAGTCCTGTATTATAAGGTTCAATACAAAAATAATATTCTAAAAGGTAATTTAACATTTTATTCGTCGTTAGATTAAGCGGTCTGACAGGCCGCTTACAGTAAGTTATGCGACAATTTTTATCACAGCAGTTAAGATTTAATACTATTATAGTAATCTAGTAAATAGTTTTTAACCCATAACTTCACACTAATGCGGATTCTCGAAACCTACAGTTAAATTGTGGACGTTTTAAAGAACATGCTTTAATAAATTTTTAATAAATAGAATAAAATTTTTGATTAAAAAAATATTACCCCAAAGAGATCTTTTATTCAATTTTATACATAATTCATATGGTTATTAATATGGCAACAAAATTAACCTTAAACTGCTGTTAGCAATCTGACTGAACACTATACCCCCCCCCCCCCCCAAAAAAAAAAGCGTTTAACTTGTATTTTCCAGTTTAACTATAGTTACAACTGAAATGCTTTTTCGTTTGGAGTTCTCGTAATATTATTAGAAATATTTGAATAGATTAAATTTAATTACAATTAATTCTGTACAAAAAGTTTAGCGCAGGAACAGTATTTTATGATTTTTAATCATGGATCGCCTTTTAACATTTAACTAATGTTACCAGTCTCGTAGACCACTATTTTTCTTTTAATTTTTTAGTTTAACTTGTAATTTTCAGTTTAACTGCAAATACTACCAAAATTTTGTTTCATATGGAATTTTAGTACTATCACCAGAGACTAAATAGGTGAATATTAAGTATAATACTCTTGTATAAAAAGTTTAGTACAAAAACACAATCCTATGAGTTATTCCCGCCTTTTATTCATCTTTCAATTTTGTGGTCTCACAAACCGCACCACATTCATATGTTACAATTTCTGTCACATCAGTTAAAGGTTAAATTTATAAAGTTTTGAAAAACCGAACGCTGAGGAAACGGACAGTTAAAATTTCGAACTCAATTGAACAATCCAGTTTAAATTTAATAGAAACCTGATTTTGAAGATGTTAGAATTTGAATCTTGAAAACATTTTGATATAGTTTTATTTACAAGAGTTAAAAATTATTTTTCACATTAGTAAAATAATAATAATAATAATATAATAAAAAATAAAATAGAGAGATTATTTTTAACTATTGGGCAACCCCCCCCCCTTAATCTTACCATTTCAACAATGATGATAATGCTGTCCCATATTAATATATAAACCCCCATCGGATATAGTTCGGCCACTGTTGGGAATCAACCGGGGTAATAACGCCAATCCCTGGCGTTATTACCCCGGTATATTTATTGCGCAGTAAATCCTAAACTACAAATTATCTCGAGAAGATATCCAAAATCTTCTACAACAATTTGAAAGTACATGAAATACACTACAAATTTATGTAATAAGCAAAGTATTTCCGGATAAAAAATATAGTCTTCACATCAAAAACCTTATCTCGCAAATTTTAGATCAAGCGTTAATTTTAGTTGCTTGTAAAAACAATAAGACCTAAAAAAGAAACAAATTAACTTGAAGCTGTTTTTTGCGATTTATATGACTCAAAACCCTTCTGCGCAGAGCACATGGGTGCCATTTAAATGATTATTTCATAATTATGCAAAATATAAGCACTTGGCGTTGTTACCCCGCCTGGCGTTATTACCCCAGGGTACCTTATATATTTCTTTTTGTTGCTTTTATTATTTTAGTTAATACTTTTCTCGATAAGGGATATTTTAACGCGATAAAGAAAGTCAGCTTCGATAAACCTATCTAATTTTAACTATCAGTATGGTTACCAAATGAAGAACATAAAAACATTCACCTTAAATATTTACTTATAACAAGTCAAAACTCTGAGGAACCAGCGCAAAAAAAATAAATAAATGTAAAATAAATAATAAAAAATGAAAGAAGTATTTGTTTTCTTAAAACATTAAATTCCCGTTTCAGAAGATTTTTAAAAAAGCAGCTTATAATAAACAAATTGTTTAAATTTAGTTATTGCACTTTCGGTCAATAGATGAAAAAGAAAGTATTGTTGAATCAGCAGTACCTAATTTTAAATTCCAGTATGTTCTCATATAAAAAATTATAAAATAATAGTAAGTTTTAAAGAAACACGTTTTGTGACACGGTTTCGAGAAGAGGATGCAACCAGAGTTGAAAAAAAAAATCTATCATGTGATTGCTTTATTTTATCAAACCATAAACTTGATTGTGTCAGAAATTTATTCTGAAAATTCATTTAAAAGAACAAAGTATGAATTTAAGTAAAATTTCGTTGTACTATCCGCTCTCTAGAAAACGCTATGAAAGCAAAGAAAACTTCGTGAAATCTGTACTATATTAACATAAGTATAGCTGTTATGCAGTAAAATATAAAATATCAATTTTAAATAAATTTGGTTAAACAAGTTCTCTTTAAAGCAAAACAGAATCTTTTTAAAGTCTATATTACCTAATTTTAACTTATAGTATGTGTTAATCTGACAAAATATAAAAAAATGCATATTATAATTTTAAATTAAAAAATATATGAAAAAATAACACCTTAAATATATAAAAAATACACCCTTCCCAAAGGTGTAATATGAAAACCTCTAAAAAAGTAAAAAGTGTCTCACTTAACCTCTTCAGACCTGAGCATAAAATATCTCTAAAAATTTATATTTATTATTTTTGCATAATCGAAATGATACCATAGATGACAGAAAGAGTAATTTTTATGAAATCTGTACTTTAGAGGACTTGTAATTTAGGTTTACAAATATGGATAAAATCCCCTTAAAACATCAGTTTTACTATCACTGATAAATTTACGCAATAACAAAATTAAGGTCTTTAAACAAGTAAATTATCAGCAAATCCTCAAGAATTTTTTTTGTAAAGCATATAAGTTAAATAATCATTATTAGTTTTTACATTCTTGGTCACGATATCTTTTTTTTTTCCGAAACTGAAATGGAAATATTTATTTTATGAGATAATATTTATTAATTAATGCTAAATTTCATTGGTTTTGTTTTAAAGCAAAAAGCATTCGGCCGTATAGAAGTAAAGTAAAAATGCAAAAAAATGAACAGTTCACTTTTTATGAGGAAAAGAATGGAGGTACACATTTGAGTACCTTAAGTCTGAAGAGATTAACTGTTTGCATTTTCTGTTCCGTTCAAGCCAAATTTTTAAACAAATAAATAAAAAACCATAAAATTGAGCAATCTGTGATGTAGAGAAGATAGGAAACGCCACCTTTCATTTTTTCATTCCGAGTTTCAAATCATTCAAATTTAATGGTACTTTACCTTGAATGTTTATTTAAATATTTTTAGCCGTGGAGTAACTAAAGCCCTATTTTTGGAAAGTAAAATGACGCTGCAGTATTACATATTGAATTTTTACATGATGCAACTTCTTTGGGTTTTTTCTTATAATGTAATGATAACATTTATTCGAGAAAAAATAAACTTTTCCTTCATTTAAATTTATTTTTATGATTACCAAATAGAAACCATACAAAAAAAGTTAACTTGCTATTCTGATACATTAATTCCAGCGGTCCGTTTACGAATACAATGACAAAGAATTTAAGAGAATTTTTTTAAATGTAGATTTCCTCCCACAAACTAGCATGGCAAAAATGTTTTCAAATACGTTTTACTTTTAAAAATTGCACAAGTTAATTACAATTCTTACAGATGTATTTATTTTATTAAAAATTCAATAGATTTTAGCTCAATTTAACTCAAATCAAAAATTAATCTTTTATGAGTTAAAATGTAAATGTATGTAAGTTCAATATAAAAAACAGTAAAGAAATTAAGAAATTAAGAATTGTCATGTAAATTCTGTAAAATGTCAAAAATGTCAAAATGAGAAAAATCAAGATTCATTACTTGCACGCATTAAAATATGATGAGATCGCGACAAAAAAATAAGATGGACAAGTTTAGTCTCCGTACTATAACGCAATGCAGTGTATAATACATTTTTAAAATCAATTTACAAATAGTGAAAACCGATCCAGGAAAATTCAAACTATAATGATTTACTAATATGTGCTTAATCTGCTTCTTATCTCATGGTTACTGTACAGATTCATTCACAATTAGTTACGGCATTTTAGAATACTATAATAAACTCATTTTGAAATATTTACATTAAAATGAGTTTAAAATGAAAAAAAAAACCTCAACATTTTTACATTTCTATTTTCTGGTGCTGTTACGCATTTTTTTGTGGAAATTACATCGCTAGAACCTAAAAAGGGATATACACAGGAAAAAAGATTTAGCGTTCTGCAGCATGCAAAAACAACAGCTGTAATTTTAATATTCAGTACCTTGCGATTTCGTAGACATTTTGGGAAACATGGTACTGTTGAGAAAAGTATATCAAATTATATCATCAATTTCAAGAAATGGGTTCCAGGTTTTTTTTTTTTTTTTTTGGAATCATATGACCATTTCTTGATGTGTCTTTACAATCATTATACATCATGTGATTTATTTTTCTGAGGTTTATGAAAGACAAGTATGTGGCACCGCTTCCATTCATCTTTGATGACCTAAAAACACACATGTAATTTTCTGAAATAACCTAATCAGACATGCTTAAGCGAGTTTGACATGAACATGACCTGTGTCCACGTTACTGAAAGAACATATGTGGAGCATTTATAATTCAATAAAAAGAAAGAATGTTCATTTACTATAATACATATCTCAAAACATTATAATAAACTTAAAAACTATCTCAAAACACTATTATACATATATAGGTATTTGTATTATAGTGTTTTGAGAAACCGTAAGTTATTTTGGTAAATTTTACTTTTCCTGCTTTTTGAACCATTTTTTAAACTGTTGTTTCTTACATTTAAGACAATGCAATGGACTGTATAAGGGATTCATTAACACTAATCATAAGCGACCCATAACAAATTTTACAACATTCTAATGGTTTCCGCATTTCAAAACAACAATAATTAAAACAGAATAAGCACAGAGTGTTGATTAACACGGAAAGAAGGAAAAGAAATTTACATGGATTCGAAACATATGAAAGCAAGGAATATGGAGCTTTAGCTCGTTACAGAAGATACTTAATAAACACTAACTTTTCTGGAACTGAATGTATACACACAATAGAAAAGAGACAGAAAGGAAAAGTAAACTTACCAACAATGAAAACTTAAATAACAAAATAAAATAATTGGCTAGCATTGGTAAAAAATAAAAAAAAAAAAACTTAAAAAATGATACAGTACAGTGTTACATATAGACTTAAAATTATCATAGTAAATTTCTTTAAAACAATGCAAATTTCATTCTAATTCTTTGTCAAGAAAAGCTTCATATATTAGAAAAATTTCAAATCTTTCACTGATATTTCAAATTTATGTAAATTATTTTCCCATTTGCTTTATGAGAAAGAGTAAGCATTATCATTGGGCAGAATGTAGACTTTCTGAAATTTTTCTGTTTGTTTCAAATTTTCATTAATGAAATTTAAAAATATGTAGTCGAATAAATGTATCGGAGATACGGGTTTCAATTTTTGTTTTGATACAAATGATATTGTGTTATTTCTGTTTGCAGCAAGAGAAGATTTTTTGTAATAAAAACAATACAGACATTCGAATATCTGATTTTAATTGATTAAAATAAAAGTACGTCTAAGATCAAAATAGATTATTAAAATTTTCTTAAGAATGTAGATATTAGAAATTTAAAATCTCATACTTTGAAGAGGAAATAAAATTATGTAAGCATAATTATTTTTATAGCTGTATCAAAAATATCTGGCTACATGCACTCAAAATATGTAATATAAAAGTAAAAAATATAAGAAATGGGTTAATAAAAGGGAGTAGTATTGAAAAGATGAATGAAAATATATATGAAAATTTATGCAAATCGACTAATACATAATTATTTTACAAATAAAGCCAATCCAACATGCGAATATTTCTGTAATAAATTCGGACCAGTGCGATATAAAATTGGAAGATTCATTACAATATTCGCATTGTAATGTACTGATGTTTAAACTGTAACTCATTACTTTTTAAAAAGTGCGTCACAGCATTAACATTTTATTGCTTAAAGTATTAAATTTTAATATTTATTTTATAATTTGTTGTTTTTGTAATATAGTTATGAAAATATTGACTGGAAAGGTTATTTTTGAAAGCTTGAATTTTAATGTTTATGTTTGGGAAATATTTTTCTCAAAAAAAGCACTCTCTCAAAAATAATTAATCAAAACTAGTAACTTATTTCTATTCAAATGAATTCGATTTGCAAACATACATATCTCGTGACACGTTAATGAAATAAAAGAAAAGATATGAAAAAGGTAAGAAAAATCATGAAGATCTTAAAAACATATCACTCTGAAAAAAATCTAGTTCTTTAATGGGGAAGATTAAAGGAAAGTCTTTACTGGTTTCAATCTAGGCCAATTTTCTAATAATTGGATAGTTAATGACTCAAATTTGAAATTGAAAATACATGTGGATGTTCGATGATAAAATACAACATAAACTTACAAAAAAGAAATAAAAAACAGGATATGGTTTTGAAATAATCTAAATAACTGTAAAATATCTCAAACATACATACTAGATTGTTAGGAAAAAACACTTAATATGATCCATTATATAGTATAGGATAAATGATGAGCAGCCACTTGAAATTTTAGACTATAAATGTATAGATAAAAGCATGAAGAATTATACTATATGGCTGTACAATTATACTACAGGCATATAAATAAAATAGTAGATTCGATATATTTCCAATATAATTATTGGGGCAATGCTGGCGTGTTGCCATGGTTTCCATGTGAGCCATAACAGATGCTATAATTTTTCTCTTAGCAACTTTCTGTAATTAACTTTTTTCAGAACGAATAATAATAAGGTATAGTTCCTGAAGTAAACTTGTGCAGGAGCAAACAAAACTCTGACATTGTTTAAATATAATATTGGAATATGAAGGAATAATGATCAGTAAACAAATATTTTTTTTTCTTTTTTGTATATGCATAGATGTCAGAAAGTCTACAAATGGGGGTAAATCACTAATATTTATGTTTGGTGCATATTTAATCATTAAGGTTTTTATGTTTATAAAAAATTGTGGCTTTGCTGCCATTCCTGTAACAAATGATGTAAATCTCTCAGTTTCATCAACATTAACAGCTAGCAAAATCCTAATCATCAGTTTGCTTTTTTTCTCGTGAAATAATTTTTCATTTCTATAACAAATAATTGTATCTTTTTGAAAAGTATTAAATAATCCTCTTTCATCTTCCTTGTAAATTTCTGATGGTGAATACCCTACGGTTAGGCTGAATAATTTTTCTTCCAAATTTTTTACTTCAAGAAAAGGTTACGGGCTGTGAGTCTCCTTATATGAGAAATTTATGGCTGTATCCTGCCTCGTCAAAAATTACTGGATTAAATTCAACATGCTCCAGAAAAGATTGATACATGATTTGAAAAGCAACCCAATCTTACTTTAACCCAGATTAGCAACAAAAAAATCAGAGTTTCGTTAAATAGGGTATTTTGTCTTCACTTTACACATGTAAAAAGAAAAATTCGTTAAATTTGGGTACGATTATATCTTACTAGGTACAGGTCCATAACATTAGAACATAATGTAATAAATTTGAAATAGGAATGTCTGTACAAATTTTTAATATTTATTTATTTATTTTTATTTTTATTTTTTGAAAGTCCAGTAAAATGATAATAATAATAATAATAATAATAATAATAATAATAATAATAATAATAATAAAAGTTAAAAAGTGCATTTCACAGTGAATGCTGTATTCGTATTTGAAGGATTTTTTTACATTAATAAAAATATTTCACTAAATAAATTCACCATATAACACTTAAATAAATAGATAAAAAAATTATAGGTCTTCACCACTATTAAAACGGGAATCTCAGGTGGCTTTTTTCTTTTGTGGAAACTGAATTTGGTAATTTCAAAGTATCCGAATTTTCCAAAAATATAAAGATGCTTTCATTAACGGCAAATGTAATTCAACATTTCATATGCCACTTATCCGCTTTCTTATCATTTAAATTTTCAGTAATTTCATTTGATACTACTGGCCAAAAACTATTTAGATCATAAAAATTCATTTTTCCTTCTTGTTACGCAATTTGTTTATCGATACATATGAATTGGCACAAATGGTCTCTTAAACGAATTAAGCCTGTTTATATGTATTTTTTAAGATTTTATTTCTTATAAATGAAAGTTTCTTACAGTATGACAACACTTTAAAGTAAAATTATTTTTAATAATACTTATTATTATTTTAATATTAAATAGTTTTAATAACATAAAAGTTATTATTTTAAATAAAATTATCTCTTTCAGATGTCACCTATATTATTATATTCATCCTCGTCGTTTCATGAAACATTTCGGGTATTTTTAAGTTTATATTGCGTATCTGTATATAATAAAATGCAGTTTAACAAATCCGAGGCAATCCTACTTGATCTTATCAGTCTCCGATAAGCTACTAGAGATTTAATTTCGAGATGTATGAGAGCAAACGTTTCTGCCTAAATAAAATATTTTTCTACATGAAATTTCTTCTATTCAACATAATCCTTACTAATATTATAAATCGGAAAGTGAGTTTGTTTGTTTGTTTGTTTGTTCCGCTTTCACGCCGTAACTACTGAACCGCTTGCTTTGAAATTTTGCAGACGTAAAGTTAGAAGTCCGGATTAAATAATAGGGTACTTTTTATCCCGGAAAAAATTGATATTCCCGAGTGAAAACAAAAATATAGTTTGCTTGATGGATGGATTGGAGATGGCGCTGTGTGTCGTTTAAAACAAGATAAAATATTGCAAACGAATATAAACATGTAAATTTAGAAGCTAAATGATACGATAATGAATCCCCGAAAATGAGGAATTCCCGAGGGATGACGTACAATTTGTTTTATCGTCCATTTTTTTTTTTTTTTTTTTTACATCTACTTATATATTGCAAGCGAATATGAATATGTAAATTTAGAAGCTAAATGGTACGATAATGAATCCTCGAAAATGAGTAATTCCCGAGGGATGACGCACTATTTGTTTTATCGTCTAAAATGTTTTTTTTTTACATCTACTTATCCTGAAATAACTATAAGTCAACGAATTTCTAATTGGTAAAAGTATTAGTTACGTTATTTAGTTCCTGAGGTATGCGATAGATGGCGCTGGGTGTTTTTAAAACGTGGTAACGATGTGCAGTAGCTGTATAATAGTTAGGTTAGGTTAGTTTAGTGCTTTTTTTCTAGGTAGATATCTAAAGTAGTTATTGTTTTTTCGATAGGAAATTACGTTGCTTTGTTCGTCGTTTAATTTGTTATAGTTTAGTTTGGGATTTTAGTTTAGTTAAGGTTTATAGTTTACTCATATTTTCACAATGCCTCGCAAACGTAAATCTAATTTGTGGAGCACCTCATCTAAAGCTCGGACAATAAAAATTGCTCCACAAGGGAAAACATATAATATAGTGTACCATTCAGTTTTGGTTTAACAACTAATCGTATCCAGCGTTACATCGCGCTTCTTACATTTTTCCGTGGAAATGAGAAGTTTTCTTATAGTTGTGCTTTATACCGCAATATAACCGAATTCCACGCGGGCGAAGCCGCGGGCGGAAAGCTAGTTTTCTATAAGATTCAAAACTAACACATCTTCAATAAGTTTCGCAGTTAAAAAAAAAAAAAATCAGAAATCGAGCATAAAGCATAAACAAGATTTGTGGTAGCGCATTTACAATTTATTTCAAGCTTAAATATTGAAAAAAAAAATTTTTTTTAACCAGTCAATAAAATTTATTTTTTTAAATAACACATATTAAGAAATACGCATTTTTACTTTAGTATAATTTGTAAATGCATCTTTATTTAACTTTAATACATTTATGTCACGAAAAGAGGAAGACTATTTCTTTACAAATAAATCTGTAGAAGAAGAAAACAGTATTAAATAATTCCTTAAATTTTATTCAGAATTGCAGTAGAAAAAATCTCATTGCAACGCTAAATCTATTTTCTTTTAACTCGGTAACTTCAATGGAATTGAACATTTGAATAATCCTTGTCATGTGTCTGATAAGACTAAGGTTACGAAAAATTAAAGTGTACTCCAATATGCTACACATTTTAATATTTGCATGAATTTATTTGTTTTATTTAACCATTTTTTAGAACTACGTGTGTGATTTTATTCAAAAGAATTTCTTTGATGGTTTCGTTATTGCATTTTTTTAGCCTTACATAGCTAAGTATAACAGAAAATTTAATTACTAATCAATTTTTTTTATTAAGATGATAAGTTGAAAATGGTATCAATCAATTGAAGTGAAAAAACTCTTTTAAAACACCATAACATAAATTAAATTGCGCAAAGCCTTTCGAAAGCATTGAATCTTTTTTTCGTCAGGCGTAGAGAAGACGTGCGTTTACTACAACTGTGGCGGCAGGACCGAAATGAAAAGGCTGGAAAGGGAGCAAGCTGAAGAAACAGCCAATAGGAATGTAGAAGGCAACAGTCAATAACGGAAGAGCATAAACAAAATGTCCGACGGATACAATGAAAAAGAGGAAGCATAACGCAAAATAATAACAAGGGAAAAGAACAGATTAAATTAAAGGAAAGTACACACAAATAAAAGGGTTAAAAAGTTATAAACACATATGTATATATCTAAAAAGTATAGACATAATTAATACAACAAAGCTAATTATAAGACAGTGTGAAAAGGTTTTTCCAGGCTACGGAGAATGTTTTAAAATCAGATTTATCATTAACAATAACTTCACGATTAAGATAAATATCGAAATTTTCAAGAAAATCTAATTCAGAGGTGATATTGGTAATAAAGAGAATTTCAGCAGTTTAAAAGTTGAAACTATGACCGGAATCCCAAGAGTGCTTGGCAACAGAAGATTTAGAAATTTCTTGATTAATGACATGCCGAGAGTGTTCTTTTAGGTGGAATTTCGAGAGAAAAAGTCAAAGAAAGTACGGCTTATTACCATGTATATACATTATTCTAGATGATTAAGTTACATTTTCCGAATTTTGTTTAAGGAGATCTTTTGCAATATATATATGTATATTAAAAGTGTCGGCCATTTCACAATTATATTTCCAAAAAATGTAAAAATATTTAAAGCAATGTATGCTGTTTTTATACTAACATTAATTAAAAAAATATATTTACAAACTTGTAGACTAGCGCTGATATTTTCCTTTAAGATTTGCTAGAATTTTATACCATTTTCATTTTCCGGTAATTACATTAAAAGCTCTCCCAATATTGTCATTGTGTTTATCTTAAGCCGTTTTTTATCTTTTATATTCCCGACATAAAAAATAACAGTGAACGCTTATGCATCTTCTTCGACGTGGCATTTCTCCTTTAGCAAGCACTTATATAATAAACCATTTAAGTAATGACACGGCATTAAAAGTAATGGCTTTTCTTTGTTTCTAAATTTCAGCAGAAGTCATGCTGACGCACGTCACAAACTTCGCAATTTATTTTATTTATATTACCATTGAAAGGAAATGGTTCTGAAATTTTAAACTTTCAGAAAATCAATTAATTGAGTTTTGAATTTTTTTAAATTATATCGATCCTTCCGATTAAAATGTTTAGAAGTAAGATAATTAGCATGATATAGTTTAGTTTAAAGTGTATATAAAACATTATTTTATTTATTTATTTTTACTCGTGATAATAATACGATTAAAATCTATAAAAACTTAAAAGACCTTTGTTTAAAATATGATAAAAAATAGTGTAAGACATTGCCTTTAATAAAATGAATACTTTTGAAATGCTTAAAAATATATGTATGAAAGAAAACAGCGATAAGTGTGTTTTTCTTACATTATAATTTATCTATTTTATTTAAAACAATATATTGATTTTCTTTTGAGTCAATTACTTGAATTTTGACTTATTTAAATTATATCGATATTTCTTATTAAAAAGTTAAAAAGTAATACGTTTGGTATAATACATTTGAGTTTAAAATAAATGCAGCCCATTATATTTAAAGAATGTGCGCTGTTTTTTGTGCTAATATTAATTTAAAAAAAAAATATTTAAAAATTTTTAGACAGACGCAGATATTTTCCGTTAAGATTCGCTAGATTTTTTATGTCAATTGCATTTTCCGTTAATTACATTAAAAGCATTTCCAATATTTTTCTTTTGTTTATCTTTTGCCGTATTTTATCTTTTAAATTTCCGACATAAATAATATCAGTGAACGCTTCTGTCTGTTCTTCGATGTTGTATTTTTCAGTTATATAATAAACCACTTAAATAATGGCGCAGCATTAAAAGTAATGGCTTTTCTTTGTATCTAAATATCAGCAGAAGTCCTGCTGACGTACGTCACAAACTTCACAATTTATTTTTATTGATTTACATTACCATTAAAAGGACATAATTTCTAAATTTGAAACTTTCAGGAAATCAATTAATTGAGTTTTGAATTCTTTAAATAATATCGGTTTAGAAAAAGTTTAAAAGTAAGAAAGTTAGTATTATACAGTTTAGTTTAAAGTGAATATAAAACATTATTTTATTCATTTATTTTTACTCGTGATAATAATAGGTTTAGAACATATAAAAATATAAAAGATCTTTGTTTCAAATATCATGAAAAAATAATGCAAATCATTGCCTTTATTAAAATGAATACTATTGAAATGCTTAAAAATATAAGTACGAAAGAAAACAGTAACGAGTGTGTTTTTCTTACATTAATTTGTTTTATTTCAAACAATACATTGATTTTCTTTGGAATCAATTAATTGAATTTTGAATTATTTAAATTATATCGCTACATTTGTTTAAAAAGTTTATTTACATTTTAGTTTAAAATTTAGTTTACATTTTAGTTTACATTTTAGTTTAAAATAAATGCAACCATTTATATTTTAAAAATGTGTACTATTTTTAGTACTAATATTAGTTTTATAACAAATATTTATAATTTTTTTAGAATAAGGCAGATATTTTCCTTGATGTTTCGCTAGATTTTTATGTCAGTTGCATTTTCCGGTAATTACATTGAAAACATTCCCAATATTATCATGTTGTTTATCGTTCTCCGCATTTTATCTTTTTAATCTTATCACAAATCTTATCACAAACTTCGCAATTTAATTTATTGATTTACGTTACTATTGAAAGGAAATAGTTTGGAAATTTAAAATTTTCAGAAAATCAATTAATTGAGTTTTGAATTATTTATATTATACCGAACCTTGTTATTAAACGTTTAGAAGTAATTCGATTGTTATAATACATTTTAGTTTAAATTGAATTTCAACCATTCTTTTACATATTTATTTTTTCTCTTGATAATAATATGTTTAGAACATATGAAAACTGACAAGATATTTGTTTTAACCCTTTATCTACCGACGGTAATTATAAGTACCATTAAAATAATTTATTATAAATTTCTTTTAATAGGAATTATTTCAGTTAGTTGTAATACTGTTTAGAATGAGTTATAGATACATTATTTTATCTTGTTCTAAAAGCATTATTGGTTACACAAAACAAAAATAATTTTAAAATGATGATTTCTTTTGCCTTTGCATCTTTTCAGCTTTCTCGACGTTGTGGAAGGTACCATTCTACAAAATACTAAGGAAATAATTAAAAATAAAAGATTTTAGTGGGATTATAAAAATTGCGCAAAATCCCCATAAATTCAAATTTAATTAATCCTTCAAATATTTATTAAATGCTTATCTAAATCTTTTAATTTAGTATAAACAATTTGCATAAAATGCTTTAGAATGCAAAATTTTCATGAATCCATAATGCGGTAGAGAAAGGGTTAAATGATATGTAAAAATAGTAAAAATTGTTGCCGTTATTGAAATGAGCTTGTTGAAATTTATAAAGATATATTTATAAAAGAAAACAACAATAACTGAGTTTTTCTTCGATTATATATATTTTTAAATTTTATTTAAAACAATATGTAGTCTTTCTAGAGTATATTGATATTTTTTGTACAGATAATTAATTCAGATCTTTCCATTTTATAATATTGTATAATAACATTTCATAAGCGGAAGATGGTGATAATTTTGAGCGTTTTATTTTAATGTGGTGGTCTCAACTATTGTTACTATTTAACCGATTTATTTCTGCATGTTTAGTATTTCTCGTAATAAAGTGTTCAATGAAAATTTTGAGGTCAAATATACTCTATTTATTCCCGGATTTTCAGCCAGAATTTTTAAATATTTTGCTAGATATTCATAAAAAATGTGTAAAATTTAAAAAATATAAATTTTTTTCAGTAGAAATATTAAATAGTTGTGATTGACAGCAAATTCGCGATATAACAACAACATAAAAATGCTATGGTCATAATTGATTTTCCTTTTGAAAAAGGCATTCTTTGTCTCTTATATAATTGCTTTACACTATTTCCTTTTGACTGTTTCTATTTACGCAAAACATATCTCCAACATTCCTGCATTAAATGATATGATATTTTTCATCATTTATTTATAAATACCTAAGAAGTGAAGAGGCTGTTGAATATTTAATAAGTGACTATCACATTAGTAATTAAGCGTAGAACAAACTGAGTGAAAATGTTCACGTCGGGTATCGAACCCGGAATTCTTGGAATACCATTTAAGCTACAAGGACGATGTCTAGATCGGCATACTCAGTCATTTTGTTCGTAAGGCACCACAAGTTAGAAACGTACACATGAGAACACAAACCTGTGGCGTAACTGCCAAGGCTTTGTACAGATTTGTATGCTCCTGTGGCCGTTTCCAACTTGTGCTGCAGTTTGCAGGCTTACCCACAAAATGTGTGAGAATGTTAATCTAGACATCGTCTTCGTAGATTAAATGGTAGAACATTTGGAGAACTATTCCAAGCATTTCGGATTCGATTCCCGGCTTGGACATTTTCACTCTAATGGTTCAACATTTAACTAGCCACGTGATTGTCACTTTTTAAATATTCAGTAATTTAAAGCAAACTTTCATTGCTGATAATTAATTCAAAATTTAATTATATATAAATAAATATGAGAATAGACTGTGTTTATTATGATAAAATATGTTAAGTTATTTCGCTATAAATTTATGAAATGAATTACTTTTTCGGAGATGTTTTTATACATAACTTTTAAATTCAGATGTTGATAAATTAATAAATTATTATTTGCATATCCTAACATTCAAACAGTTAATTATGAGTAATACCAAACTTTCAATTAATAAATAAGTATATATATTAATTATTTTTTCATTTACTTTGTGTTTTGTAGATAAATTTTAATTTTACCGACATCTTTTTGCTCAGTATTAATAAATCAGTATTGACAGGTAAGCATTTTTTAGGTTTTTTTCTATATTTTAATAATGCCTTATGACAAAATATATTATAAAGTCAAAATGAAGAAATTTATATGTATAGATATATTTTCTTGAAGTTGTGCAAAAGGCCTTAAGCCATATAAAGTATTTCTTAAATTTCAAACGGGAAAAGATGAAAGTGGGGTTGCGAAACTTTGTATGTGTTTAAGGCTTAACTGCAATTTTCTACAAATGAATTTAGAATGTTATGTTTAAAACCAATATTATAAATCAAATTTCGTTTCCATAAGTCATTAATATCAACAATCGCTGTCTTTCTTGGTAAAGACATGTTCTTTACCTGATAGAAAATATGGATTGTGTCGCGGTGTTCAATTCGAAACTTCTCTATTGTCCATTTTTAAAATTAGAACTCTCAACGTTCTTATTTTTTTCATTTGTTTTAATTGTAGACACTTCTATGTATGCATATTTAAAAAAATTATATTACCTTTGTTTATTCATTGATAAGAAAAATCGTTTCTACCACAAAACATATCACGAAATAAATTTATTTCAAATAAGAATTCCAATATATTCTAATGTGCTCAACATGAATTAGGAAAAAGATTTATTCTTTTGTGCTATAATGGAAGATAATGAAAGATCTTAAGAATGTCAGAAGCTTTAAAAGTCTTAAAGCAGACTTTTGAAATTTATCGGTAGAATTTTAAGTGACTAAATGACAAGTTTGAATGGATAAAACAGCTTTGTTAATGCGCTTGAGAAATTCGTAATAGTTAAAAGAATTAACAACTTATTACGATTTTGTATTCTGAAGGCATATAAACATGATTATTTGTTCAATACATTTATTTTGCATTTTATTATATAGAATGTGTGTAAGATTTAAGTGAGTGTATGAAATTTATGATAAGACTTTTATACAAATCATATATTTTTAGATTATTGCAAAGATTACAAATTGCTATGTATATATATAATAACTGTTAAATGACATGTAAATAAGAAGCTATCATCGAATTTTTTTATGTTGACTCCTCTTTTATAGCCATAAATTCCAATGGCGATATCTGCACCGCTCAATCAAAATCTTCGCTGTTCTTAGAACGCCAGAATTCATCTTCAGTCCACTATTGTATTTATAAAAAAAACAGATTATATAAGCGCTAAAATCAAGCGCTAAAATTATTTGCTAAAATCAAACATATTCGGGTTGTGGGGCGACCGCTAGCTTCATCGCCCAAACTCATCCACTAACCGTTTTTCAGTGTCTTTAATTTGTTTAATTTCTCTTAAATTTGTCCGATTTCAATTTTTCAATTTTTGTTTGACGAATAGCGTCAAGACTCATTACTTACGACCCAAATGCCTTAGATTTTAAATAGAAACGGAAAAAAATGAGAGAAATATAAACCGGACAAATTTAAAAGAGAAATTAAATAAATTATAGACACTTAAAATTGGTTACAACCCTAATATATTTGACCCATAAACGTTTATTTCTAAATAATATGCTATATCTTTATTTGGGGGAGAGAGATTTTACTTAGGTTATTTTTAAAAATAAGAAGTTATAAGGCGTATTCTACGGCATACCCTATACTACATCCCTGTTTGTGTCAGTTTCTTAAACTTCCGTTGTTTTTGCTTTGACTAAATCCAGGCTCTCATATCTTTTCTCCTTCATCTCTGGTTTGATGTTTGAACATAATTACTTGAAGTTACGAGAGTTACACCGCCTGAATGTGATGGTTCATGCAAAATGGGAATGATATGCTCTGCAAACAAAATTTTTAAAAACAAAACGGAGTGGAATTTTGAATTATCGATCCAGGACTGAAATTTCCACAATTTCTTATATGAAGAATACTTTGACTCTTGGTACTGTGACGTTGATTGGCAGTCTTAATACTCACACGATACGTTTCCTGGATATGTAGATTTTTTTAAATATTTGCCTTCGTTTTTGACGAACATGTTTGTCCACGGTATACATCATCTTCTGTCTGTTCTCGATATTTCTGATTTTTTTTCTAAAACATTTAAATGGGTAGTAAAAAATAATGACCGTTTTTGTGGAAATTTTTTTGAGTTTCACAGGAATTTTAATATTGAAACATATTACTACTTACCGTTCTTCCGGCGTATGACTCCATTTTTGCACATTTTGTGTCTATGATATATATAACTAAGCAACAATAGACCTTGTTTATCATGCAGGAAGCATAATATCATGCATAATAAAGTTGAAAATTCGGTATACGCTTTTTAATTTGATTAGTATTTTTTTTTTATATTACTCTTTATATATAAATTCTATACATCATATCAGAACTGTAAAAAGTATTTGCATATCATTTTCTTTAAAACAGGAAATTTCTGAAAGCAAATTTCTGATGCAAAACAGTAGACATATTAACATAAACATTTAAAATATTTTCCCGACATTTCTTTTTCGCATAGCCCTAGAAAAGAATTTCATTACATTTATGTCTGTACAGAAATATATTTTACTCATTGCGGTACACTGAGAAAAAAAATATGCCGCCTTCAACTAGAATGAATAGTTAGTCACTTTCTGAATCTCTAAACTAGAAATATAGATGTCCAAACTATGCGAGTGGGGTAAACAACTAAGCTGAATAGGCGAAATGACTTGACATTTCTAGTCTCGTGTTTTCTAGGAGACGAAACGACATTGAACCGTTTCAGTAGCGAGAAATTATCGCTTGATTTTAGGAATGGTTTCTTAAGCTATAATTCTGGCTACTAAATCAAATCTATTGTGTTCGCATCTATTTGAAGAGATTTTTAGATAAATTTGACAACAAAAATATAGGAAAACGCGCTTGAATTCTCGTAAGAGACTCTGGAACTCTCAAAGAAATGGAACTAAAATTTATAGGGATGACATGGAACTATTTTTTCTAGAGCCATTACTTAGATTCTATATGCCAGTATCATATTTTTTTCTCAGTGTAAATTGAAAAAAATACTGCCTCTAGATAATACTTGTCGTATGCTGAAATGCTTAAAATTAAGAAAAATGAGTATATACTCCAATAATTTACATTTGCTGAGATTTGCATGAAGTTAGATGTATCACTTAAGAGAATTGCTTGGCAGCGTTTTATTTCAAAACATTGATTTTGTACAGTATAGATTTTATAAGATTGCTTTTTGAAATAAATTATTACTTAAACATGAAAAAGAAATCGTATACATTTTTATTTTTATTAACAAAACGTATGATACACTATTAGGTAAAAATTTTATTATCTTGAAATATGATTCATAATACTTTTAAAGAAACATCTGCATTGCTTTTAAAATGATTTAAAGATATTGTTCTTTTGTAGAAAATATTACATACAGGATATTTACATGGGAATTATCCTGTTTAGTTATTAGCATGCTTTTGAATTTATGAATGAAGATCTTTTTAAATCCGGAGATAATAATTAAATATACAGTACATCAATTAGCAAAAAGGTCATTTTGTGGAGTTAAACATTTTTTAAAGAGATGAAGTATTTATCCCGTGTCCATTTAAATAAAGAAGAAGAATTTAAAATACAGAGTGAACTTTTCTTAGCTGTAGTTAATTCCTAAACCATTAATTGCAGATTTTAGTTACAATTACTTTTGAGAGGTTGTGGTTATTCCATTATTTTTTTTATTTTATTCCAACATATTAATTTTAATAGCATTACTACACACCAACATATACGGAGCAAATATGAAAGAATTTAACTTCAGTTACATTAATCATGGAATTAAACATTTTCAAGAGATTAAGTATTTGTCCTGTGTTCACAATTAAATAATAAAGATAATGAATTTCTATTTAAAATACACAACCACATTTTCTTGTCCGGTAGCTAGTTCCTAAATCATTACCTGCAGAATTATACTTAAAATTTTTTCTAGTAGATTGTGGCTATCATATTATTTTTTAAATTTTATTCTAATACATTAACTTAAATTGCGGTAGCACACACCAACAGATATAAGCAAATATGCATAAATTTATTTTCAGTTACATTATTCATGAAATTAAAACAAAAAGTTATAAGAAATAGCAATTTCGTCATTTATTGCGTTTTTTTTCTTTCACCCTCTCTATTTCTCTCTTTTACAGTGGATCTCATGTATTTCATTGATTCTAGAAAAAGGTTTTTCATGCTCCGACGTGTAAACCCCTAACGTTTGTATCTTTTTACGACAGTAACCGACCATTAATCTCAAGAAATTTGAAAGCTGTTAGATATTTAAACTACCATCAGAAAACTTTTGCCTTCGTAAGGCTCCACACTAGGCACGGAAAAAGACCCGGATGATAATGTAAAGTCTATGGTAGCGGACTATTCAAATATATCGCTCAAGTTTTAATATTTTCACACAATTCGTTTGCATAGGATAGCTGAGGACAATCTATGACCAGCCTAATTCTTCCTTTTTCGATTTTGTTTATATATATTTTTATATTACGATAGTTTCAATTTCAGAACCGGTTTAAACCGGTTTTGAAAGTTAAAGTAATTTTTATAATAAAATCTGAAACCAAAACTGAAAAAGTAAAAACTAGGCCGGTTGTGGATCGTCTTCAGCTATCTTTGCAAACAAATCTTGTAAAAATATTAAAATTTTTTCAAAATATTTGAAAAAACGGCCCCATAGACTTTACATTATCATCCGGGTCTTTTTCTGTGCCTAGTGTTGCGTCTTAAGTGGGAAAACTTTGAAATTTCATAAAAGTTAAAACATGACAGTTCGATTCGTTTTAATCGTGGAAGAGACTGCGTTTTCTTTTTATGATTGTCAAAGAATGAGTAAAGTTTTCTGAATAAAACTTATCATAATTGAAGGGTAGAATTTTAAAGCCATTTAAAAATTTATGTTTCATAAATCTTTAACAAGTTAGAGCTTTGTAAACAGAAGGAAAATAAGTAAAATTTCTCATAAGAAAAAATATATATAACTGGAAAACTGTCGACTATTTTAAATTCTAAAAATATGGAAAAACGCAGCTTATTGTCTTCGAGAATTAATATGACCATGCCGTTCAATAATGATGCTTTGCCAGGTAAAATACACGATTTTTTGCATTTGGAATTCTCGAAGTATATCTATGTCCCACCACTAAAAACAATTATTTGCAGAAAACATTCTTCCGTATCTCAAAAGCAAAATTTCGATAATTGTTCTTCCATTCTTCATTTGTTTTTCAGACAATTCATGCGGCACCCATATTTTCCCGAATTTTGTGAACATGTAAGAGTTTGGAAATACTTTGGCAAAACATGTTTAATTCCTCCTCAAGTTTATTTTCTTCTTTTTTATCATCTTCCTGCAACAACACTTCCAGATCGGCATCATCATTTTTTATGGAGAAATCACCACCTCTAAAGCATTTAAACTCATCTTCACAGATAGTTTTCGGTGGTGCATGTTTGCCTTAGACCTCCTTAACAAACGACGTCGTTTAGCTGCAACTTTACTCAGAATAAAACAGAAAAATGGAACTTCCCGCAAACGCTGGCGTAAAACTCGACATCTTCGCTGTTAAAAAAATATTTTTGTGTTGTGATATGTATTAGAATTAGACAATTTATTGTTAACAAATGCCCAAGCTATTACAAAACATAAGTTCCGACATATATGTTGTCTGAATGTGACGTTAGTGCCATCCATGTGTGAAATTCTGGAAAATAGTTTCACATATAGTAAATGGACAAACATCACTGAATCGAGTAAAATAATTTATAATACATTCATCGAAAGCGTTTAACTATATGGTACAGAAATTTTTTCAATCAGTAAAGCAAATAAAAAGAAGCTATTTTCAATGAAAATAGATTATTGGATGAGATCGGAAAGAACATCGAGATTGAAAAGAAAGACGAACGTTGAAATAAGAAATCAGTTAAATATGAGGACAAATATTATGCATAAGATGGTGGAGCAAATATTGAGGTAGTTTGATTCAAACAAAATGATGAAAAGCAGTAGATTGCCAAACTCACTTATAAACTGATAACTGAAAGGAAAGGACAGAAAAAGAAGACCGAGAAAACGTTGAAACTTGAACAAAAAAAATAAAAATATGAACTGAGAGGGGCAGAGGCAAGCGACACAGGTGAGTAGACAAGAAAGTTACATTTCGCTTTTGGTTCAGGAAAAACTCAAGTATGGGGAAATTCCTAAAGGAGAATATCGTTTCTTATATTTATAGATTGAAAACTGCAAACGGATTAATTAGAGAGGAGATACAAAAATTCATGAACTATTAACAGATTATAGTATCAAAGAACGGTTTATTTAAAAAGACCAGGGAGACAGTTGTGTATTTTGTATCATTAGAAAAAATTATTCGATATTTTCAATAATTCATAAAGATTTAACAAACTATTATATGACAATCATATTTACACGAAATATTGCTAAAATGTCAAATATTTTGGAAAAAAGTAATTTTACAATTTTCTCGTGAGTCTATTCGCATAAAAACTCACGATTATTAAAATCAAATCACATTTTTATTTATGCACTTAAAGTACAATTAAATTAAATATACACTATGTCACATAAATCCGCTCACATTAACAAATTCATAAAATATTAATAGACTGTGGTAACAAAGAGCAATTTGTTTAACAAGACTTGACAAACATTTGTTTGTTTTCTATTTTGCCGAGATTTCAATAATTCCTGAAAATTTAACAAATTATCATCCATCATGAAAACTGTAAAAATGTCATATATTTCGCGACAATAATTATTTAATATAGCGTCATCAATCTATTCTCATATTAAAAAATCGACATAAATTTAGTAATTCGCACGAAAAGTTTGGAAAAGGAACGAACTGTTAGTGAAAATAAGAGTTAAAAAAATTTAAATGTTCTGTTTCCTTTTTGCACAATAAATAACACTTAACGTTAACACGGGAGTTCAACATCTGTCAGAAAATACATACTATGCTGGACAGATGATCTCCGGGCTCCCGTGTAAAGATGATTCATAACATAATCCGAAAGGAAAATCTGTTAATTACTTATAATATTTGTAAATCTAAATGACTTATGTGACACATCAACAATTGACAAACTTTCTTTTTACAACAAAATCACTCATTTTGTTGTTTTCTGTATTTTTTTTTAAATATTTCATGACTCGACATATATTTCTACATAACACATAATTTTCATTATATTATAAAAAAAAATATTTGCATTGGGGAAATATTCATATTTAAATATACTTTGAATCACATTTGAATAAAATGGCAAACTAATAAAAGTTATATTGTAGCCCTTTAATGGACCGGATATAACGAAATATCCAAAGCTAACTGAAAAAAAATCCGATACATCATTTTCCCATATTACCTCAAAAGAGCATTCCTTTCAAGAAAAAATGTTTTAAGTGAGTCGAAAATATATATAATCTAAAATGCCCTTAAAATTCCATAAAATTGGAAGCTTTCAGCTTTTAGTAAAGAACTCACATAAAATACATTACTTATTTCAGATTTTGTATAGATTTTTATAAAAAAAACTGAATTTTACATTTATGTTTGAAGTAATTCAAATTTTATTAAAATAAAGAAATGAATATTTGATTCAAACATGGAAAAATAAATAGTTTGATACCAATATTAACTTTTTGAAAAAATATGTGTATATATATATTTCTCAGGAAACTATGTAAGTGAAAACTTTAATTTTGATGAAATCGGAATTTTTGTTATTTAATAATATCGCAGAAGTTTGCATTCGGAAAAACGAAATTGCTTTTTTTTTGCTTAATTTTGCTTTTTCTTTCTTTTGGAAATCAAATGAAATATCAGCTTCTTCTGATTAATAATATAACAGGTGCCATAAATGCAACAATATTTCTTTATTAGAAATAAAGAAATATATATAAGTAAATCTTTAATAAGTATTAATAAGTATTTCTTTATTAGAAATAAAGAAATATTATCTTTAGTAAATGAAATAAAGTATCACAATGCAAACTTTTTTACTGAACCACCAATACAGGGCTCCAAAATGGTACACCTACTGAACAACAGAAAATTGTTAGAGAAAATTTCATTTTAGATTTTTATTTCAAATTGCCAAGAAACTTACTTTGGACGTTAATTCTAGCGCAAATTCTGTAGAAACATATCATGACAATTTCTGTTACAAAATATTGATGTTCAGTTCGCGGGCCATTGGGGAGCCTCGCCAGTAACATTTCGACGACAGAAGTGTTTCATTGCTTCGACACTCAGCACTGTCATTCCTGGTGAAATGTTTGAAAACTGTTTATCTTATTTTCATTAAATACCACTTTTAGCACTTTCCAATAAAGATGAAAAGTGCTTATGGATTAGATTTGTCTACCCGTATGTCCTTCTAATCACACTCTAATTCCCAATAAGAGAGCAAAAAACTTTAAAAGGCATCGCTACAAAAGTCGCGGAAGCATGGTATGAATGGGCATAATTTTGAATGGCCTCTGTGTTCTACCTATTTTTACCTACGCAAATGTAAATGTGTTTATGCATCCTTACTGTATATTGCGTATGATATAATAAAAATAGAGAGAATGTTTGTTTCTTATCCTCAAAATTATTAATGTTCAATAAATTTAAAATTTTTCTTTTATTTTTCACACGAGAGTAGAATAACATGCAGTTTTGAAACCAAAAATTTCATAAAAGAACAATTTATGTGTGCTCAAAGAATAAATATTGAAATCAATAAGCATACATATTTCTAAAACAAAGTTTTGCTTTGATTAGAATACAATACGAAAAGTATATTTTAAGAAATAGAATTCTTTAATCAAAGTTACTTGAATTGGAAATTTATAGGTACCGTATTTACTCGTGTATAAGGCGCACTCCTACTTTACAAGTAAAAATGGCGATTTCTTAAAATCTCGCGTATAACGCGCACCATAAATTTGATACGCTAATGAAGAAAGACAAATTGAATTTAAGTAAAAAAAAATGTCGAAACAAAAATTACACCAGAAAAGAAGACGAAAACGCATTTTTAGACTTCGGGTTGTAAGAGAATGAAGGAAAATGAGAATGAGTGACGGTAAAGAGAATTGCTAATTAGCGTTTAGATAATGTCACTGATTTTAAAAAATGGAGACTAAGGTAAAGTAAAAGTTTTTCCCAGGAAAATTAGATTTAGTACTCATCTAAAATAAATAATACAGGCCGCTAAAAAGCCATATTTTGTGCTTCAATTGCATAATTTCAGAACTTTTTAAAAAATGTTTTATAAACATGTTGCAGATTTCCAGTTTTAATTAGAATCTGATAGAATATGTCAACATATTACAGATTTTCGATCAGAAGTTTCATAAAAACGTTATTCCTGCAAATGAAAGAAATCTGCATCTATATCAATATATGTCTGTTTGTTCGTGGTGACAAGCAAAACCTTTAACACGTTCAAGGGTGTAAATAAGTCGATAGATGCAAATATAGCGCCTCGCCAGATGTAACTCATATTTAGAACATAAAATTTCTATTAAGTACCTGAGTTATTAATTAAAAATTACAAACAAGTCTCATTAAAAATTTTATATCTGTCCTTTTTTAAGGGAAAAAGCACTTGTTTATTCATAGATAAGGAAAAAAAGTAAAATCGGAAAAAAGGACAAGCAAAATTAAATCTTTCTTACGAAATTTCAAAGAGTATTTTGTCATTATGAATTAAGTTTCATCGTAAAAACCTCCTAGTAAATTTATAAACGTAATACGTATTCTAAATGATCGAACTCTTATTAACTTTTATTTCTAAAATTTTGTAATCTATTCAAACAAACATCAACTAACCAATCTGCAAAAACAACAACAACAAAATTAAATAAATAAATCAGTTTAGTGGATTTTTTTTAAGCTATTGCATAGCTTTTATCGCGGGCTTTGAGCGCGGTGACCGAATCCAAAAATTCCGTAACGCGAAAAATCCTAACACATCGGTAACGAAAAAACCTAACACTCGGCTAACGTCGTTTCCTTTCGGAAAACTTCGGAACGGTATCCTTCGGTAGACTTCGGCAGACATTGACGCGGTATTTTTCAGATATTAGAATATCAAGTCTCAAACTTATGTTTCTTATGATCTAATTTTCATAGCGCGGCCAAATTTTGTTTGGTAATTTATTATGAGACAGTGTTTATTTTGGTGGTCTTATTTATTTTGGTGACAAGAGACTCCCCCACCGTGAGGGTCGAAAAATTTAAAATGCTTATAACTCGCGATCTAACTTTCGTAGCTCGGCCAAACTTTGATAATTTATTATGAGACATTGTTAATTTCTGGTGACAGGATACACCCCACGGTGAGGGTCGAAAAATTTAAAATGCTTATAACTCGCGATCTAATCTTCGTAGCGCGGCCAAACTTGTTTGGTAATTTATTAGGAGACAGTGTTAATTTTTGGTGACAGGAGACCCCAGACGGTGAGGATCGAAAAATTTAAAATGCTCATAACTCGCGATCTAATTTTCGTAGCGCGGCCAAATTTTGTTTGGTTATTTATTATGGGACAGTGTTGATTGTTGGTGACAGAAGACACACCACGGTGAGGGTCGAAAAATTAAAAATGCTTATAACTCGCGATCTAATTTTGGTAGCTTGGCAAAATATTGTTTGGTAATTTATTATAAGACAGTGTTAATTTTTGGAGACAGGAGACCCCCCACGGTGAGGGTCGAAAAATTTAAAATGCTTATAACTCGCGATCTAATTTTCGTAGCGCGGCCAAATTTTGTTTGGTAATTTAATATGAGACTGTTAATTTTTAGTGACAGGAGAGCCCCCACGGTGAGGGTCGAAAATTTAAAATGCTTGTAACTCACGATCTAATTTTCGTAGTGCGGCCAAATTTTGTTTGGTAATTTATTATGAGACAGTCTTAATTTTTGGTGACAGGAGACCCCCCATGGTGAGGGTCGAAAAATTTAAAATGCTTATAACTCACGATCTAATTTTCGTAGCGCGGCCAAATTTTGTTTATTCATTTATTATGAGTCAGTGTTAAGTTTTGGTGACAGGAGACCCTCACGGTGAGGGTCGAAAAATTTAAAATGCTTATAACTCGCGATCTAATTTTCGTAGCGCGAGCAAATTTTGTTTGGTAATTTTTTATGAGACATTGTTAATTGTTGGTGACAGAAGACCCCCCCCCCCATGGTGAGGGTCGAAAAATTTAAAATGCTTATAATTCGCGATCTAATTTTCGTAGCGCGGCCAAATTTTGTTTGGTAATTTATTATGAGACATTGTTAATTGTTGGTGACAGAAGACACCCTACGGTGAGGGTCGAAAAATTAAAAATGCTTATAACTCGCGATCTAATTTTGGTAGCTTGGCAAAATATTGTTTGGTAATTTATTATAAGGCAGTGTTAATTTTTGGTGACTGGAGACCCCCCACGGTGAGGGTCGAAAAATTTAAAATGCTTATAACTCGCGATCTAATTTTCGTAGCGCGGCCAAATTTTGTTTGGTAATTTATTATGAGACAGTGTTAATTTTTGGAGACATTAGACCCCCCACAATGAGGGTAGAAAAACTTAAAATGCTTATAACTCGCGATCTAATTTTCGTAGCGCGGCCAAATTTTGTTTATTCATTTATTATGAGTCAGTGTTAAGTTTTGGTGACAGGAGACCCTCACGGTGAGGGTCGAAAAATTTAAAATGCTTATAACTCGCGATCTAATTTTCGTAGCGCGGCCAAATTTTGTTTGGTAATTTATTTTGAGACTGTTAATTTTTGGTGACAGGAGAACCCCTACGGTGAGGGTCGAAAAATTTAAAATGCTTATAATTCACGATCTAATTTTCGTAGCGCGGCCAAATTTTGTTTATTCATTTATTATGAGTCAGTGTTAAGTTTTTGTGACAGGAGACCCTCACGGTGAGGGTCGAAAAATTTAAAATGCTTATAACTCGCGATCTAATTTTCGTAGCGCGGCCAAATTTTGTTTGGTAATTTATTTTGAGACTGTTAATTTTTGGTGACAGGAGACCCCCCACGGTGAGGGTCGAAAAATTTAAAATGCTTATAACTCACGATCTAATTTTCGTAGCGCGGCCAAATTTTGTTTGGTAATTTAATATGAGACTGTTAATTTTTGATGACAGGAGACCCCCACGGTGAGAGTCGAAAAATTTGAAATGCTTATAACTCGCGATCTAATTTTCGTAGCGCGGCCAAATTTTGTTTGGTAATTTATTATGAGACATTGTTAATTTCTGGTGACAGGAGACACCCCACGGTGAGGGTCGAAAAATTTAAAATGCTCATAACTCGCGATCTAATTTTCGTAGCGCGGCCAAATATTGTTTTGTAATTTATTATGAGACATTGTTAATTGTTGGTGACAGGAGACCCCCCCCCCCACCGTGAGGGTCGAAAAATTTAAAATGCTTATAACTCGCGATCTAATTTTCGTAGCGCGACCAAATTTTGTTTGGTAATTTCTTAAGCTATTGCATAGCTTTTATCGCGGGCTTTGAGCGCGGCGACCGAATTTAAGAATTCCGCAACGAGAAAAATTCCTAACAATCCGGCTAATGAAGTTTCAGTTTGGCAGACTTCGGGAAGGTATCCTTCGATAGACTTCAGCAGACATTGACGCGGTATTTTTGCATAAGTTGATAAAAAATGCTATGCAATAGCTTTACCGCGGCAGTCCCCGAGTGGCACACATATTTTTTTTTTTTTTTTTAAATTAAGGACATGTTTCTTTGGGTCGCAATTATAGAGATGGCGTCAGACCAAAAAGATGCTTTTAAAATCGAAACCTTCGTTTAATCGATTGCTTTATTGGTTTTTAAATATATGAGTTTTAATCTTTTCGAGTAATTAGTCAAAAACAGGTCACTTAGCACCTCGAAGTCTATATTTTTTTACGCTAAAAACAATCAAATGGCCAAATTTTTATGTTTACTTTTGTAAACCTTTACTTACGAGATCATAAATGGCACTTTTTTACGTTGTAGTACAAAATGTTATTTCGGATAAACATAAGTATTAATTCTTTATAAGTATTAATTATTATTGAACAGAAAATATCTGTTTTAAACAACTTTTAAGTAATAAGAGTTTTCATACCAGAAATAACGTCTTAACCAGTTAAAAGAGTTATTCCTTTGGATCCATTCATTTCTAAAATTCTATTGCAAATTCTTTATGCTACGAAATCTAGAATATATATATATTTTATTTTAATTCATTAAGATTACTTTCAATATCAAGAGCAGCAAAAATGAAAGATGCCTAATACAAATAAACAAACTTATTTCTTAATGTATAACTGGAAAGTATAAAATATTGTCACAAGCTTTGAAAAACTAGAAGTTTTAAAAGTCTTAATGATATATTTTGAATAGTATCGGCAATATTTTAAGTGAATGCACAGCAGTTTTCATAGATAAAAGAGATTACATAATGAGTTTTTGAAATGGATAATAGATAAAGGTAAAATAAGTTATGTTTTACATGCAAATTATAATTTTGAATTTTGAAAAGAATATGTAGATTACAATTGAAAGCAATTTTGCTTTTTTTATGTTAATAAGCATTTTACATGAAGTAAATGGATGCATAATTTCAAAGAGTAAAATATTCGTTTAATTATTGTTAAATATAGATAATATTTTAAAGTCTATCTTTTTCAACTGCAGTTAAATTTAGTTTTTGTAAAAATCAAATGTTTCTAAAAATTATTTCAAGAAAAAAACTTTTGTTCCAAAATGTTTTTATTAATTATCTAATACGTTTTGTTCAATAAGATTTTTGATAATACAGAAACTAAATTCAGAATTCGAGTACATAGGATAATGTTATAACCTACATCCGTAAACCATTTCTTACCAGATGATAAACACACTATTTTACATCATAGTACAAAGTATTTATTCGTGTAAAACAATTATTTATGTTTTTTTTTAATACACAATGTCTGATTTTAATCATCTTTTAAGCAAAAAGAATTCCCATAACAGAAATAACGTCTTAGCTGGTTCAAAGAATATTCTATGGTTCCATTCATTCCTAAAATTCCATTGCACATAACTTATGCCACGAAACGTAGAATATATATTTCATATTAAAATTCATTAATAAAGATTACTTTGAATATGAAGAGTAAGAAATATTGAAAGATGCCCATACAAATAACTAAACTTAATTACTTATCGATACCTACAAAGCATAAAAACTTGTCAGAAATTTTAAAAGTCTTAAAATACGTTGAATTGTATCGGCAAGATTTTAAATGAATGAAGGAAAGTTTCCACAGCTAAAAGATATTATTTAATGAGTTTTAGAAATTGATAAGGGGAGAAAAAATGTAAAATAAGCTGTGTTGTACACGCAAAATATAATTTAGAATTTTGAAAAGAATCTGTAGATTACCAGTGAAAACAATATTGTTTAATTCATGTTACTAAGCATTAAGTATTTTACAATCAGAGTTATATGAAAAGAAGTGAATGAAATCGCATTTTTAAGGAGCAAAGTATATGTTTAATAATTGTTAAATGTTAATTTGAAATATTGGTAATATTTCAAAGAATTTTTTTTTTAGATGTATTTAAATTTAGTATTTGTAAAATTCAAAACTTATTGCAAATAAAAAAAAAAACTTCGAGAATTCTTTTTTAATTATCGAATATATTTCGTTTAGTAAGTTTTTTTTTATCACATGGAAACTGAATTCAGAAAATTGGATAATGTTACAATTTACTTCCGTAAACCTTTTCTTACGAGATCGTAAAAACACTATTTTACTATGAAGTATTTTTTAAATAAAAATAAATAAACCTGTCGAATACAAAATATCTGCTTTAGACAACATTTATGCAATAAAATTTTTTATAACAGAAATAAAGTCTTAGGTGGTTAAGAAAAATATTCCTTTTGCTCCATTCATTCCCAAAATTCTATCGCACATTCCTTATACCACGAAACGTAGAATATTATTTTCATATCGTAATTTATTAATTCAGATTACTTTGAATATAGAGAACAAGAAATATTGAATGATACCTAAAGCAAATAACCAAACTTAATTCTTAATCATACCTACAATGTATAAAAACTTGTCAAAAGCATTGAAAATCTTTTAAAAGTCTTAAAATACTTTGAATTGTATCAGTGACAGTTTAAGTGAATGATAAAAAGTTTTCAATGATAAAAGATATAATTTAATGAGTTTTGGAAACGAATAATGGATAAAATGTAAAATATTTTTTATTTTATATTTCATATGTGAAATAAAATTTAATTATTCGAAAAGAATACGTAGATTACCACTGAAAGCAATTTTGTTCCTTTTGAGTTAATAAGCATTCTACAACAGGAATTGTATTGACATAAGTGAATGGAGGCTTCATTTCAAGGAGCGAATTATTTGTTTGATAATTGTTAAATATGGATAACATCTGAAAGGCAAATTTTTTCGGGCGTACCTAAATTTAGTATTTGTAAAAATTAAAACATTTCCATTATATATATTACAGCTTTTTTTCGATAATGCATTTTAATTGATGATTATTTTTTGTTTAATAACATTTTTGATGTTTCAGAAACTGAATAAGAGTTTGAATCGTAGGTGAATCGGATAATTTTATAATTTGCTCTCGTAATCCTACTCGTAGATCATATTTTGTAAATTGTAGTAGAAAGTATTTCTTCAAATAAATATAAGCATTAATAGAGATTATTTAATGAGTTTTGGATAAGGACAATAGATAAAAGATAAAATAAGTTGTGTTTTACATGTAAAATAAGATTCAGTACTTTGAAAAGAATATGTGGATTAACATTGAAAGCAATTTTTATTTGCTTTGTGTTACTAAGCATTTTACAATGGGAATTTTATGAACAGAGGTGAATGTAGGCATAATTTCAATGGGGAAAATATTTGATAAATAATTTTAAAATATGTAATATTTGAAGGGCAATTTTTTCCATACATAGTTAAATTTAGTATCTTTAAAAATAAAAACGTTTCCAAAACTTATTGCAAGCCAAATATATATATATATATTCGAATGCGTTTTTTCAATTATTGAATATGTTTTGTTTAATAAAATTTTTGATGCTGCAGCAATTAATTCAGAATTTTGAGAAAATAGGATAATGCTATAGTGTACTTTCGTAAACCTTTTATTACGAGATCATAAACACATTTTTACATTGTAATACAACAAATTAATTTAAATCAAAGTAAGTATTAATGCCTTCTGAACAAAAAATGTCTGTTTTAAACAATTTTTATGCATTAAAAATTCTCAAAACAGAAATAATTTCTTAGCCAGCTAAAAGATTTATTCCTGTGACTCCATTGAATTGTAAAATTCTATTGCACATTCTTTATTCCACGAAGACGGAAATATATTTTTCATATTGGAATTAATTAGTTAAAATTCTTTTGAATATGAAGAGCAAGAAATATTGAAAGATACCTTATACAAATAACCAAAGTTAATTCGTAATCGATACCTACAAAGTATAAAAACTTGTCAGAAACATTTAAAGACAGAAGTTTTAAAAGCCTTAAAGTACTTTTAATTGTATCGACAACATGTTAACTGAATGAAGAAAAGCTTCCACAGATGAAATCGATTATTTAATGAGTTTTGCAAATGGATAATAGATAGAAGGAAAATAAGGTATATTTTACATTTAAAATAACATTTAGTATTTTGAAAAGAATGTGTGGATTACCATTGAAAGCAATATAGATTCATTTATGTCAATAAGCATATTACAGTCGGATTGTATGAACAGACGCAAATGGAATTTCAAGGAGTAAAATGTTTGTTCAATAATTGTTAAATAATATTTCAAAGGCGATATTTTTCAGGTGTACTTAAATTTAATATTTGTAAAAATCAAAATGTATCAAAAATTTATTGAATGACTGAATTGACAGAGAATGACAGAAACTGTATTTATAATCACGAGTAAATAGGACAATGTTATAATTTACTTTCGTAAACCTTTTCTTACACTGTTAAAATCTTGCCCCAATTTGAACCATATTTTGGTGCTCCAGCGCTGCCCCCGTAAGACGGTGAACTCTTGAACCAATATTTGGAGTTTCTTTTGAAGCATAGTTCCAATAGTTGGAACGAGGTTGAAATGGGATGATTTAAATGTTGGTGCGGGTTTTCACCAGATTATTGGCAAAGCTATTGTGCAACAAAATTTGATTCAAATTAAAACAAAAATTTTAACAGAGTACGAGATCACAAACGCCTTTTTAAAATTTTAATATAAAGTGTTTAATCAAATAAAAACAAGTATTAATGCCTTTTGAACACAAAATATTTGTTTTAAACATCGTTTATGCAATAAAAATTCTCATAAGAGACGCAGAACGATTTAGGTTGTGCAAAGAATTATTCCCATGGCTTCATTCATTCCTGAAAATCTATTCGATTTTCCTTATGCCACGAAACTTAGAGTGCATTTTTCGCATTGGAATTCATAAATAAAGATTACTTTGAATATGAAAATAAAGAATTATTGAAAGATACCTAATACAAATAATCAGTCTTAATTCACAATCGATATATACAATGTATAAAAACTTGTCAGAATCGTTGAAAAGTCAAAAGTTTCAAAAGTCTTAAAGTCCTGCGAATTGTATCGGCAACATTTTAAGTGACAAAAGGAAATTTTCCATAGATAAAAGAGATTATTTAATGAGTTTTGGAAATGGATAATAGATAAAAGGTAAACAGAGCTATGTTTTACATGTAAAATAAGACAGTAATTTGAAAATAATATAAAAATTACCATTGAAAGCACTATTGTCTTTTTTATGTTAATAAACATTTTACAATCGGCATATTATGAACATCAGCGATTTGAAGCATAATTTCAAAGTAAATGTTTTGTTTCATAACTTTAAATATGGTTACTATTTCAAAGGAATTTTTTTAGGTATAGCTAAATTTAGTATTTGTAAAAATCGAACCGTTTCCAAAAAATTTAAAAAAAAAACCCTTTTGTTTGGGAATATTTTTTTTTTAAATTATCGAATATTTTTTGGTTAATGAGACTTTTGAGGATACAGAAATTGAATTCAGAATCGTGAGTAAATAGAATAATGTTATAATTTACTTTTGTAAACCTTTTCTTACGAGATCAATAATACCTTTTTTACATTATAATACAAGATATTTATTCGGATAAAGACATGCATTAATTCCTTTTGAAAAGAAAATTCTTTGAAATTCTCATAACAAAAATAACGTCTTAGCCGGTTAAAAATAATTATTCCTTTGGCACCATTCATTCCTAAAATTCTGAAGCACATTCCTTATGCCACGAAATTTTGAATATGTTTCACATATTGAAATTCATTATTAAAGATTATCCTGAATAGGAAGAGTCAGAAATATTAAATCATGCCTAATACAAATAACTAAACTTATTTCCGTATCAATATCAACAAAGCATGAAAACTTGGTAGAAGTTTTAAAAGTCTTAAAATACTTTGAATTGACAACATTTTAAATGAATAAAAGAAAGTTTCCATTGTTAAAAGAGATTATTTAATGAGTTTTGGAAATGGCTAATATATATATGGTAAAACAAGTTATGTTTAGCATGAAAAATTTTGCATGAAGTTTGAAAATAATATATATATTAATAATGAAAGGAATATTGTTTTATTTATGTTAAAAAACATTTTACAATCGGGCATTGCATGAACAGGAGTGAATGGAAGCATAATTTCAGGCAGTTAATTTTTTGTTTCATAACCTTAAATTTGGTTAATATTTCAAATGAATTTTTTTAGGTTTAGTTAAAATTAGTATTTGTAAAAATCCTACCGTTTCCAAAAATTATTTAAAAAAAAAACTTTTGTTCGAAAATACTTCTTTAATTATCGAATATTTTTTGGTTAATAAGACTTTTGAGGATACAGAAATTGAATTCAGAATCGTGAGTAAATTCGATAATGTCATACTTTACTTTTGTAAACCTTTTCTTACGCGATCATTAACACCTTTTTTTACATTTTAATACGCAGTATTTATTCGAATAAAAGCATGCCCTTTGAACAGAAAATGTCATTTTTAAACAACTTTTATGCAATAAGAATTCTCATAATATAAATAACGTCTTAGCCGGTTAAAATAATTATTCCTTTGGTGCCATTCATTTTTAAAACTCTGAAGCACATTCCTTATGCTACGAAAATGAGAATGAATTTCACATGTTGGAATTTATTAATTAAGATAACTGTGAATCGAGAGTAAGAAATATTGAAAGATACATAAAGCAAATAACCATATTTAATTCGTAATCGATACCTACAAAATATAGAACCATATCAAAAGCTTTGGAAATACAGAAGTTTTAAAAGCCTTAACGTACGTTGAATTGTGTCGCCAATACTTTAAATGGATGAAGTGCAATTTTCATAAATAAAAGAGTTTATTGAATGAGTTTTGGAAATTGATAATTGATAAAAGGTAAAATAAGTTACGTTTTACATGTAAAATAAGATTTGGTATATTGAAAAAGAATATGTAGATCATCATTGAAATAATTTTTTTTTATGTGTGTGTTAATCAGAATTTTAAAATCGGAATTTTATAAACAAAACAAATTAGAGGCATAATTTTATAGAGTAACATATTTGTTGAATAATTTTTAAATATGTATAATATTTGAAAGGCAACTTTTTTTTCATGTGTAGTTAAGTTTAGTATTTGTAAAAATTAAAACGTTTCCAAAAACTATTGCAAGCAAGCGAAAAAATGTGTGAAAATGCATTTATAATTATCGAATATGTTTTGTTTAATAAGATTTCCGATGATACAGAAACTGAATTCAGAATCGTAAGTAATATAATATTATAATTTTCTTTCATAAACTTTTTCTTACGAGATTTTAAACACCTTTTTTTACATTGTAATCATAAACACTTTTTACATTGTAGTACAAAGTATTTATTCGAATAAAAACAAGTATTAATTCTTTTTTAACAGAAAATTTGTGCATTAAACAACTTTTATATAATAAGAATTAACATAACAGAAACAACGTCCTAGCCGGCTAAAAGTATTTCTAAAACTCTGTTGCATATTCTTTAAGCCACGCAACTTAGAACATATCTTTCATACTTGAATTCATTAATTAATATTGCTTTAAATATGAAGAGTAAGAAATATTGGAAGATGCATAATAGAAATAACCAAACTTAATTCATAATCGATACATACAAAGTATAAAATTTTTTAGAAGATTTGGAAAGTCAGAAACTTTAAAAGTCTTAAAGTACTTCGAATTGTATCAGCGACATTTTAAATGTATGAAGAAAAGTTTCCGAAGATAAAAGAGGTTATGTAATTAGTCTTGGAAATGGATAATTGATAACAGGTAAAATAAATTTCGTTTTAAATGTAAAATAAGATTTAGCATTTTTAAAGGAGTGTGTAGATTATCATTGAAAGCAATAGTATTTCCTTTGTGTTAATATACATATAACAGCTTGAATTGTATGAACAGAAGTGAGTGAAAGAATAATTTTAAGGAAAAAAGTATTTGTTTAATAATTGTTAAATATGGATAATATTTCAAAGGAAAAAAAAAATTCAGGTGTAGGATAATAAAATAGAGATAATAGTTATAACATAATTTTGATGACTTTAACCCTCTGAACGTCTTGCAGATGGATAAAATTGTAATGATGTTTTCTATCCATTTTGTTTTAAATGATCGGAAAGTTCGATTTTTTTCAACATTATAAAAAAATCAATGTTACAATTAAAAATGTATTCCTCGTTATTACTAATCATTTTAAAATATATTGAAAATTCGTTAAAGAATTATCTTATTTCAAATATTGCTTATATTGCATTGAAACCTGAAGCTTAGTGAACGCAATATTACGTACCAAACACTTAGAAGCCCCAATAAATATATTGATTTTTATTAAATATACGAATGACTTCTTGCGTACAGGTCGAATGCGTTAATATTAATACAAAAAAATACACGTAAGAAAATTGACAAACAGACATGTAACATCGAAATATATATATATATATATAAATTCGGCTAATTCTTTGTGGCATATATTTAAACTACTTTAGAAAAAAGTATATATATTCGACCAATTCTTTGTGGCATATATTTCAACTCATTTAGAAAAAAATTCTAGTTCGATCGAAATATTTGTATTTGGTTCCTGTCAAAATGATTGCTCATGCAGTGTTGCCAGTGTTTCCACATGTTTGTAAATTTACATCTTTGAATAGCGAAAGTCCTTTGATACCAGAAAAAAAATAAGTGATCAATACGTCTGATATTATTTTTTTACTCTATTTTCCTTTTATTAGTATATAATTGCTCCTAAATTATCATGTTTTCATTATTTATTTACTATTTATTATCATTTTTTTAAATCGCAATTCTAACTTCTAAATATTTCTCGTGAGTATCATCTGACTTTTTACGGAATTACCTTTGTGATTTATCGATGATTAACATAAAAAAGAAAAAAAAAACTTTTAAAATTTAAATAAATGTCCAGAAATGCCATGGCAATATTATGACAACAAAAATATCATTGATGTTGTATAATTAAACAATTTAAAACGATAAAAAATATCCTTAAATATCTTCACTTATTGTAACAGCTAAGATTTTAAAGACTGTAAAACACTACACATAAAACAGAATTTTTTTTTAATGATACCGACTTATATAAAAAGGAAACTTATCGTATAGTTGTTTTACTTATCATTTACATAACTTAAACATTTACTTAACATAACGACAAAATTTTGTATATGGATATTAACGATAGATATAATATTTAACTGTAATACAGATTATATTTTTAAGAGATACACTGGCGATCAAAAGTTTCCGTCCAGCAAAAAATTTTCAGTTAATTTGTATGTATACCTACAAATTGACTGAAACTTTCCGCCACTATATTGACCTACAGTGGCGGTCAAAAGTTTCCGGCCAGTTAATTTCTTTGATTTATTTAAAAGAAGTTTTCAGCAAAGAAGAAGCACAAATGCTTCAAAAATTAGGAACATGTGAATGACCTCTGACTTTTGATTGGATACTGAAGACGCTTCATGCAAAGGGGCGAAATTTGAAGTTCACGTATGCAAAAGTCTCCGGCCACTCATCATTCCTTAGTTTTTCTATCAGTAAAATGTTTTTTGGTCGTGTTTGTGAATGAATCAACGTGAATAGCATAGTTTAAATTCAAAATTAAAACGTTCAAGAATTATTGTTCGTAAATTAGTGATTAGTTTGTTGTTAAAGGGCCAAAATTCTCAAAATATTGCGGCAAAGTTATCGATCTGTAGATCAAATATGAACGATATTCAAAAATTATATAAAGCTGGATCAGACCTTCTGGACTTTCTGAGCTCCGAAAAATTACTATTCTTGTGGACAGAATTGTCAGGGGAAAAAATTCCGTTGCAATATCCCGCAATTTACGAAATGAAAATATTGCTGAAATAAGTCGGTCTACCCTGTCAAGATGCTGACGTGATGCAGAACTTTACGGAAGAGTCGGTGTTTGAAAATTTTACATAGGTAAAAAAATATAAACGTACTCGACTGGCATTTTCCAAAAAACACAAAGTCTGGTCAAGTGAACACTGGACAAAACTACTATTTTACAAGCAATTAAATTTCAAGCTTTTTTGAGAGTGATGGCAGACACTATGTCCGATGGTCTGACAACAAAAGATATGATTCGATCTATGTTATTCCTACAATGGAGCAAGCCGAGGACAAGTTATGCTGTGTGGGGTATTTTTTTCAAAAAGTGTCGGTCCGTTATTTGAAATCCACGGCAAGATGAATGATGCAATGTATTAGAATATCTTGCAAGATTATTTGCTGCCTCATTAGAGGAAAAAATGTGGTCACAACTATTTATTTTAAAATGATAACGACTAAAAGAATGTAAGCAAAACTGGACAAGAAATGGCTTTTGCACAAAAATGTTTCCCTTTTGAAATGGCCAGCCCAAACGCCCGACATGAATACAATGGATAATTCTTGGAAAGATGTTGACAAACGTGTGCGGAACTATAAATATTCAAAGTCAGTCAAAATTTCCAAAAATTGCAAGAAATGAAGAAAAAAAAAGTACCATAGATGATATTTAACCGTTAAACCGTTAACTTTATAAATGTCACATTACTGCGTTGCAGTATTTATTACTAAAGGTATGGTGTTAAAATACTGATTGTAAATTTTGCTAATCACTGTAATTTTCTATTATAATGTCATTTTTTCCTCAAACTTGAAAAGGTGGCTGGAAACTTTTGAGAACATACATTTTTCTGTATTCTTAATTTTCTCAGTTGAATTTATTGATATTTAAATAATATTCTATAAATAAGTGCCTAACTATTATATCTATAAAATGTATAATTATCACCTTGAGATTCGTCTTCATATAGATATACTTACAAATTAACTTAAAGATTTTTGCTGGCCGGAAACTTTTGACCGCCACTGTATATGAAGAGAAATCTCGAAGTGATACTTATACATTTTATTGACATAATAGTTAGGAATTTACTTATTGAAGAACGTGTAAATATTAATAAATTTAATTGACAAAATTAAGTATAAAGGAAAACGCATGTTCTTAAAAGTTTCCGGCCACCTTCACAAGTTTGTAAAAAAATGGTATTGTAATAGAAAATTACAGTGATCAAAAACATTTACAATTAGTATTTTATCGTATTACTATTTTATTAGCTTCAGTAATAAGAACTGCCGCGCAGCAACGTGACATTCATACAATCAACGGTTAAAGATTGTCTACGGTACGTTTTTTCCACATTTCTTGCCACTTTGGCGAAATTTTGGCAGAGTTAGAATATTTATAGTTACAAAGACTTTTGCCAAATTTTTTCCAAAGATTTTCTATTGGATTCATGTTGGACGTTTGGGCTGACCATTTCAGAAACGAAATTTTTTTATGCGAAAGCCATTGCTTATGGAGGCTTGAATACATTATTTATGTCGTTATCATGTTAAGCAAAAAAGTTGCGACCAAATGTTTTTCTCTAAGAAGGCAGAAAATGGTCTTGCAAGATATCTTTATGTATTGTATCATTCACCTGGCAGTGGATTTCAAATAACGGACCGACACTTTTTTGAAGAAAATACTCTCAACGGCATAGTGTGCACTCCTCCATGCTTCATTGTAGGAATAACATATGTCGAATCATATCTTTTGTTGATAGATCAACGTCTGCCATCACTTCCAAAACTGTTTCGAATTCGATTGATGGAAAAATAGTACTTATGTCCAGTTTTCACTTGACCAGACTTTGTGTTTTTTAATATTTTGTCACCGACTTAAAAAAATTGCCTTATTAATTCGAGAAAATGCCCCGATTTCATAATGCAAATTTTACAGTAAAATTTTATTGGTGGTTATAAAATTTTGCGGTACGTATACGAGTCGCTCGTACCCTGTGAGTTAAATTGACGATAAAATCATTTGAGCTATTAGAGCAACATATTAAAAGTCTTCTTTTTTTTCGAACATGCCTATTCTTTTTAAAGCCTTTTTTTAAAAAATAAAAGAGAGAGAGAAATAATAAAATCTTTTGAAACTCTATTTATAATACTCGGATCTTTATAATAATTCCTGAAAATGTACTAGGAATAAAAAAATACGTAGAAAAATTTTAAATCGAATTTCACGTCATATTTTGCCGAATGAGGTTTGCCGAGTTATTTTTGTTGGATATTCTTAAGAATTTGTGATTCTGCAAATTGGGTTGATTTAGGATTTATTTGTAACAATAATTCAACAAATTAAATATTTAATAAACAAAAGTAAATTCTACATTCCCATATTAGTTAAAAATAAATAATAAAAAAAATAATTATATTTATATCAATTTGTTTTAGTGACACTCTTTAAGTTTACTCTTCGGTTTGCTTAACCATAAGAATATTAATTGTTAATTATGTCTTCACAGTAATTAATTACAATTAAACTAAGCAGGAAATAGTACCTTTAATAATAAACTAGTCAGATATGGATATCCCAATTCTTTCTTTAATCTCATGTATGTTAATACTCCAAAATTCGCAAGAACAGTGTCCATATTAACACAATGAGTATGATGTCAGGCATCAGTGATTGACACTGAACTTTTTGTTTAGGCCGCTTCAGTCACTGGGGACTCAAGCATTGCAGGATTTTTGCACTGTAAGAAAGAAAGGACCAAACGGAATTGTAAACATTTCTGGGCACAACAGTGCTCCAAATTGGAAAATGCACTTTGAGCCCCAAAATGGTTTAAAAAATTATTAAATAGTTTTAAAAACTAAAAAACACGCTTTTATATCAGGTCAACGATGGTCAGGTTTAAGATGTTCTTTTTTGGTTGCATAGTTACGGTTTTCATATGTGTTTCAGTGATTGCCATGTATAATGTGTGTAATGTGATTGTGTGTGTGAATTTTCAAGTTGCTTTTGATCCGATTATCCGGCATTTTTATTCTGATCCTTTTAAGCGGCGACTTTTCAAACTGTTGAATTGTCATCGTTTTTCAATAAGTGTGCAAAGTTTCAATTCAATATGATGTCTTAAAGATGGTGAAAATAACGTTCAAAGATTCCGTTACATACATATATACAGGTGAAGCTAATAAAAGTGGGTTAAAAAAACGAAAGGTCCTTAACAATATTAAAACAATAAAACATCTTATATAATATATACATTATATCTAAGATGATTTGATTATCCAAGATGATTTGAAAAATAACATTCAAAATTCCGTTACATACATACATACATGTAGGTGAAACTAATACAAATATCTTAAACCGACGGAAGGTTCTTAACAATATTAAAATAATAAAAATATCGTATATAATATATACATTTTATGTAAGAAATTTATACACACAGACCAACAATTGATACCACTAGTGGTTGATTCATCTTAGGATTGTGTTTTAATGCAACCAGTTTTCCATGTTTTCATACTTTTGATTGTATGGCAGACACAATGCTATGCCTACGAGTCAACCACTAGTGGTATTAATTTCTGGCTTATGCACCACTTCACATCTGATAGACGTGGATCATTAGAATCCTACATTACACTCTTCCATAAAATAAAGGATTTTTTCTTGTTCTCGATGACTTAGGGTTTTATGCGGTCGGCTCTTGGACTATTACAGAGTAAGAGAAAATGAGACGCTACGAAAAAAATATCGCGGAGGGCGGAATTATCACAATCAAACTGAAAAGAATGTAGCAAACGCAATGGCAACTGTCAATAATAGCATGTATAAAACTAGCTGCTATAATATTCCAAATACAACGTAATATTCTTGTCAATGGAAAACTCAATTGCCTTCGAAAACACATTCAATCTGAGGGATATCATACAGTCCTTACTCATGAAGAGACACAGTTAATTTCCAAGACATTGAAAGTTGTGGCTGACTGCGATTTTTCCTTAACTAAGCACGGTGTTAAGGTGATAATTAAAACACACCGAAATTGGTGGTCACACATTAATGTGTAAAAAGTGTTCACGTGGTTAATGTGCTAATGTGCACTGCAGAAAAATCGGCCAATCAACAGATGCAAAGTTGCTGAAATCTGAAGGCTTACTAATATTTTATCTGTACACTGTATAAGAAAAAATATAAATCTATAAAACTAATTTTTGTAAAGGTACAGAAATCAGTAACTTTAAAAACGAATTTACTAAAATTACAATTATCTTAAGAAAATTTTATCTGGGTTGCTGCTACATAAAAATTCTTGGAATCCTAATTTGTTTATTTATTTATTTAGTTTTTTAGTTTTTTTTTAGTTTTGTGTGCTGAAAATTTTTAGCATAGAATGCAGTATATTTTCGTTAAAATATAATGCTTATTATAGAGTCGTCCAGTTTAGGATAGCCATAAAAGTCTTGATGTGGGACTCTCGAACAAAGGCAAACTTACTTTAAATTTAAAAGTTTGCTAGAATTAAATTATAAAATCAAAACTGAAACTTAGCTGACTAAATCTAATGTAAACATTTAAAAAAATCTTAGCAAGTTGTACAAAATACATCTGTAAATTTGTATTTTTTATCGATTATGAAAAAAAATCTAAATTTGTTTTTCTTTGATAATAAAAATATGTCAATCATGAATAGAAGATAAACAATTAATAAAACACATCATAAAATCTTATAATAATCTTACAATCCATATAAATTTTATTTCTATAGGTAATTTAGTTTAATTTATATGTTTTCAAAATATAGCTAAGCAAAATATCATACTATAAATTTTACTAGAATAAATTCAACATTCTGTAACATTATCACAGGAAAATTTTACTAAACTTTCTGTTTAGGCCGCCTCAGTCACTGGGGACTGAACTATGGGGATTCTTGCACTGTAAGTAAGAAAGAACCAAACCGAATTGTAAACATTTCTGGGTACAGCAATGTTCCAAATTGGAAAGTGCACTTTGTGCCCCAAAATGGTTTAAATAATTACTAAATAGTTTTAAAAACTAAAACACACGCTTTTATATCAGGTCAACACAGTCTTCCAACACAGATAGGAACGATGGGTAATTATGAAATTTGGATCATAGTGGCTTTGGCAACGACCAGGGAGGAAAGTTGTAAAAAATACCAACTTACTTTCGTCATTTTATAAAGCGTAATTTTTTTATATTTCCTTTGGAATGATATTAGAAATCACGTCCTTCATTGGCAGACACTCCCTATGGTTCCAACCCCCGGCCGACAGACATATACCGCGGCTTCTCAATACACTAGAGTCTCTGTATAGCCCGGCCCGAAACATACATTTTCCCTCTTTTCCCCTTGGCTCTGAAATTGGCACACAGTTATTTGAGGTTGTTGCATGTAATTCTACGGTGTTGACATTTTGAAAAAAGACCACAATGAATTATTGAAAAAAAATTTAATTTAACAAAGTAGAAAGACTATTTGGAAAATGATATTTTCAAAGACTAAAATTTGAAAGACTTAAAAAGGAATTCTATATATAAACTAATAATAATAATAAGCATCATTTTTAGGATGATCATAACGAGTCGTATATTACGTACGCCATGCATTAAACATTAATATTCCTAGACCATAGATAAAAAAAAAAACAGTAGTTTATGGACTTAATCAGCCTGACTGCCTCCTATTACATTTGATATGGATTAAATATTAATGTTCATGGACCCATCATATAAAAAATTTAAATGAAATTTCAGTTTTACAATTTTTTGAACTGCAAATGTTTAAACTTCTAAACATTACGCATTTCAAATTTTTACACCGTTGCATAGAGAAAAAAGTGCACTTTTAAATGAAATTCGTAAATTTTTATAACAACTTATTTTCAAATTATTGTTATTATTTAAAGTTTTTATTACTTTTTTGTCATTGTGGCAACAGAAGTACAGTAAAACTCCGATAATTCGGATTAATTGGGACCGGACTCAATCCGGATTATCCGGAGAATTAGAAAAAAAATGAAATAAAATATAACATACTAACAGAAAATCACCTTTATGTTACACTTATTGAATATTTGCAGACAGTAATAATGTTTACTTTGCTTAATTATTCCGAAAACATGTCAGAAAAAGTTTTTTATTTAGAATACGACGATGAAACAAGTTCATGTTATGGAAATTAGCCAATCGCTTCTCAAACTTAAAAAAATGACCAAACCGATCCGTATTATCCAAAGATCCGGATTATCGGGGTCCGAATTAGCAGGGTTCTACTGTATTCTATTTTTGGACATTAAACATGGACCAACCAGAAAACGAATAAAATGCGGAATTCAACCAATTAAAACATTCAGATATACTTCGGATTTCCCAATTCTCTACCGAGGATAACAACTATTTTCCAAATAACTAAAAATCAGTTATTTATTTACGGGTATTAATGAACGTTAGCTTCGAATTTTCTCCAAGCTTGGAAACACTTATCGCCAAATATGGAAAAATATCGCCCAAATTTGACGACAAAAATTAAGAAATCATAAATATTGCCGATTTGGCTATAGTTTATTAATTTGGCGCAGTTCTCATTCAAATTCAGTATTTGTGAAATATCCTTTTATAGGGTTCGTAGCTTTTTATCTTAAAATTTTGGTAAAATATTAATAAGATAAAAATCAAGCATTAAAGAATTTTTATGAACTCATCTAATCGAGTCGTAAAAGAAGCTATATTTAACAAAAACAACGAATATGAAAGCTATTTCCTCCCCATTTACATGCTAAGTAAATGAAAAAAAAAAGACTGTGAGAAAATACCCGTTTGCGTGTAAACAATTTCTATTTATTTATTTATTTATTTATTTATTTTGAGAATGTTAGAAGTCAGTTTTTATTCAGACTAGGATGCAAATCATGTTTTACAGTGCCAAAATTAACCCTGGAAATACTATAAAAAGCAAAATGCAGATGTACATAGTTTTAACTAAAAATATCTGCACATATATTTTTTTAAAATAGTGAAATGTCTGGGGTTTTCCTTCTTCGCTTTCTCTTCAATGCAGCAACCTTACATAACTGTGTGCCAATTTCAGAGCCAAGGGGAAAAGGGGGAAAATGTATGTTTCGGGCCGGGCTATACAGAGACTCTAGTGTATTGAGAAGCCGCCGTATATGTCTGTCGGCCGGGGGTTGGAACCATAGGAAGTGTCTGCCAATGGAGGACGTGATTTCTAATATCATTCCAAAGGAAATGTCAAAAAATTACGTTTTATAAAATGACGAAAGTAAGTTGGTATTTTTTATACCTTTGCTCCCTGGTCACTGCCAAAGCCACCATGATCCAAATTTCATAATTACCCATCGTTCCTATCTGTGTTGGAAGACTGCGCTGAGAAAGTTTCAGCTTTTATAAAATAACGAAGGTCTGCCATTCACGGACTCTTGCTCTATTAATTTTGCAAATTGCTTGTGATCCGTTTATCGGGCGTTTTATACTCTGATCCTTTTAAGCGGCGACTTTTTAAATTGTTAAATTGTTATCGGTTCTCAATAAATGTGCAAAGTTTCAATTGTATCGGATGTCTTAAAGTGGGTTAAGATAACGTTCAAAGATTCCGTTACATACATTCATACAGGTGAAGCTAATAAAAGTGTGAAGGAAGGTCCTTAAAAATATTAAAACAATAAAAACATACGAATTGATTATTTCCAGCTGAACGAAAAATTGCCCAGGCCGGGAATCGAACCCGAATACTTGGCCTGGGCAATTTTGGTAATAATCAGCTGGAAATAATCAATTCGTATGATAACTTTACCAATCAGTTTGATTGCGTTAAAAAAAATAACAATAAAAACATATTATATAATATATACATTATATCTAAGAAGATTTGATTTTTATAATGTTATTAAACATCTGCCCTATTTTGAATTATTTTGGGTTAATTACATTAGGAATACCACTATACAAATTCGAGAGCATACTTTATCATTTTGCGAAAACCACAGTACCAGAAATATTGCAATGCAGTTTGGTCATTTTCTTTTTCTAAATTGAAGACAAATGACTGGCTTAAATATTTTTCCATGTTTCTTGTAGTCACCATCTTACTATTGTTTACAAATGTAGGAAGGTTTTCAATAATCATGTAATCAAAAGAAAATTTCATATCCTAGAAATAGGTGTCTTCAGTAGCATTTCATTTAACTGTGAAACTTGAACGCACCTCTCAAAAAATATATAAAGCAGAAGAGGGGGAGATTATATCAATTGATTTCGCATAGATAAAAAAAAAGAAAGTTAAAGCAATTTTTATATTTTTTTTTTCAGTTTTATACTAGTCACTATATATTACAGCATATCCACAATAAAATATATTTTACGTTTCTAGAAATCGTTATACTTCATTTTTCATTCTTATAGTATATTTTTGTTGCTTAGAAAAAACAAAATGGTTTTCTGTTTAATTAGGAAAAAAAACTACTTTTTTAAAACTCCTTAGAGCAAATCTTCAGGCAGAAATCGATTTCGATTTCTGTTTAATTTTTAAAAAAAATGTTGAAATGAAAAAAAAAAAATACATACTCTAGAAGATTGGAAGAAATTGCAGTCGACATCTAGAATTATTGAGAGATAAAAGAAAGTTTTATTGAGAGAGATATTATTCTTTTCCTGTTTAAAATATTACTTAAATAAATATAGATCTGGACGGCATGTTACTTTCCCCTGGAAAATTTGGTTATTCTTGATACCCATATTAAATAAAAACAAATCACCAGAATTTTTTATATCCTCAGTTATTGCAAGGCAGCCTATTTTTTGTAAAATGTTACATGTAAAATACAACTGCCATGAATTTTCATGTATCACAATAATTTTAAACATCCACGTGACTAATTTTGTGATAAAAAAATCACTAAAGGATGAAAAGCGTAATAATCTCATCTATAATAATAAATCTGATTATATTAAATTACTGAAAAAATACAGAAATTCTGAGAATGATAATAGAAAATAAAAGGAAATAAAAACGGTCTGTTTATTTTCTAGTGATATACATCTCTAGTGATAAATCTCTAATGATAGCTTTTTTTTAGATTCAAATTATCATTTCTGAATCTGTTTGGGTAGTAGAAGACCTATTTTTAAACTATTTTTCTTGTCATATCATGGATATAGTTTACCGTAAACTGAGCTTACTTTGACACACATGAATAACTTCCTCATCTTGTAGGCTGATATATTTATTACTATTTTATATGTATATTTATATGTGTGTTTTATGAGAATTTGCAGCACAGAATCTAGTAGCTTTACAAGTGTAGAATGCAGTATCTTTTCATTAAAATGTAATGCTTAGTATGCAGTCTTCCAGTTGATAATAGTCGTGGAAGTATTGATATATGACTACGAGCTCTGGAACAAAGGCGTAATGACTTTAAAATTAAAAGTCTTCTTGAAAGAAATTATCGAATCTAAACTGAAACTTAGCTGACTAAATCTAATGCAAACATAAAAACAATTCCAGCAAGTAGTGAAAATAGATCTGTAAATTTGTAATTTTGTATCCGATTTTGTGAAAAAAAGAATCCAAATTTTTTTGTTGGAAATAAAAAAAAAACATCAATCATGAATAAAAGAGCAACAATTAGTAAAACATACTATAAAATTCAATATAAATATTATTTCTATAGCTAATTTATTTTACATTTTATTGTTGCGAAATATAGTTAAGCAAAATATCATACTATAAATTTTACTAGAATAAATTTAACATTCTGTAACATTATCACAGGTATATTTTACGCACGAGATTTACATCACTTGCTCTTTTAATTCCACTGTTTGATTAACAGTTGTAGTGAGAAGATTATACTGTTTCGAATTCTGTAATCTTAGATTGAAGGAAAAGATTATATTCAGCAACTTAATCCTTTATCCTTGACAAATTTCCAGCATAAGACTTCCAAGATAAAGGATTTGCAAAGTTTGTGTATAAATGTTTAGAACAATACTTTCGAAACAGATTAATGTGGCATTATTTCTAAGACATCTCATAGAGAGTGATTTCAGAATAAATTGAAATAAATTATTTAACATTTCATAAAGATGAATCTAAAAATTTAGGTAAAATGAAGCTCTACGTCATCTTTAAATAAAAAGTTTGACTTATGGTAAGAATTGTACGGGAATTAAAGAAAAAAATAAAAAGGAATGCATTTCAGAATAAATTTTGCAAAATTTAAGTACATTAATGAATTAAATTTTAGCTTTTCTTTCATGATCTTTTGAAAATAAATAGTTAATTGCAATATATGACAAGATTAAAACAAAGCATAAAATCTGCCGGACATTGTAATGCATGTATTACTTTAAATATGTTTGCATCAAAACGTATTAGTCAGTTCTGTAAAAATGGAGGTTTTGTGTTTATTTATTCTTCAACCCCACATTCAGTAGCATTTATTTACAAAATGTAAAAAATAAAAATTAATATTGATAATTTATTAACATTTAAAAGTGCAACAATATATTCTATTTTTTAATTTTTCATTGTTATTATTTATATAGGCAATTAGAAGCAGAAAATAGAAAAAATAAAACTTCAAATAAAATCGATTTGTGAAATCTATATTTACGTAATATTTTTTATTGATATTAGTTTTGATTTTGCAAACACTCGAATAATGTTTTATTTTATTTTGTTTTATTTAGTATTTGTCAACATATTATGTCAGTTGATAAATGCTAAGTTATCAAATCATATACAAAAATGCTTTTATAATTATAGATAGCACCTAGAACAAACAATTTATAACGTCTAAAAACAATTTATAAAGTTACAAAATTATACATACATATATATATATATGTATATATATATATATATATATATATATATATATATATATATATATATATATATATATATATATATATATATATATATATATATAATTATCAATACACTTATCTTCTTTGAATTGATTACTTACTTTAATATCAACACACTTAATATGAATATTGATTACTTACTTTATAATCAATACACTTATCATCGTTTAAGTAAAGAAGATTGCAGCTATATATAATTTTTACATGAAAATTTTGTTATTGTTCCTGTCGATAAGGCTTCATCTAATTATGCAATCATTTGAAAATTATTTTACATAGAAAAAGTTACTAATGAATTGAATGATATTAAATATTATCAAAAATATAATTTGAATCATAATACAATTATTAAAAAATTTAGCGCTTATTCAAGAAAGGTTAAAAATTTTATGCATACAATTTTCCTATTAATAATTTTCACAGTTTTCCATTTCTCTTTTTGACACCCAAGTTTCACAAAAATCCTATAAAATTTAGATGCATATGCTGCAATTCCAGAGGTATTGGTAAAAGTTTCAATGTTAAGCTACAGGATTTTTTTGAAGCGAGTTTATGGTTTTTTTAAATTAAAATTTAAAAATTCTAGTTATTTTTGATGTATCGATAACAGTATTGAAGTCTTAAAGAAATTAAACACGCCTACAACGCCCGCAGATTTGTTTACTTTTGATTTTGAAAATCTTTTTTCAAATATTCCTATTGATCTGTTGTTTAAAACTCTGGAGGATTTGTTTGATACTTTTCATATCGAGGAAGAATTGGGTATTAATAGAGTTTTTTTTCTGAGTTTATGTAATTTTTGTTTTTATAATAATTTTATAACATTCAATGGTTCTATTTTTTATCAAGTATGTGGAATAGGTATGGGTACAAATTTTTCAAGCACTGCAGCTAATCTTTTTCTATTTTTTTATGAATATAAATTTATTTTAAATTCTAAGAAATCATTCAGAGTTTTGAGATATATCGATGACATAATTGTCTTCGATTACAAATTTTTAGAAACGATTAATCATATTTATCCACCTTGTTTAAAATTGAATTGTGCTTCTGAGAATAATTTACATGTTGTTTTTTTAGATCTTGACTTAAATATTAATAATGGTGATTTACTTGTCAAATTATTTGATAAAAGGACTTTTTTCAATTTTAAAACCCACTGCATGCCTCATTGGCATTCCAATCTAAGTAAAAGAGTTTTTATAAATATTATTTTAGGTCACATAATTAGATATTATAATATATGTGGGTCGAAAAAAATTTTGGAGACACAAATTTTTAAATTTGCTGCAAATTTGTTTTATAATAATTTTTATCCTCATAAATTTATATTTTATTATGTAAATGAATTAAAAAAAGGTTTGTTGAAGTGGCAACAGCAGGTCCAAACGCCATAAAGGAGGTTTCTTCTCGAGTGTTGAATTGATAAGGATCTGTGAATGAAAATCCATTTAGGAAAGTTCACAGGGCGATGGTTATCAACATTTGAATATAAATCGACCTGGATTGAATATGGAGCGAGCTGAACAACGGAAGGACAATTTAAAGAACTTAAATTTTTGATGCTGGCCTGCTACCATCCTAGGCCTAACAGTTTTCCCGCTCATACAAGTATGGAGGTGTAATGTGATAATATTTTAACAGGTATCTTTTTTCTTTTTTCTTCACAGGTAAAGGTGGGGGCATCACATGCTGCATGTTTATTTAGTTTATAGTTTAGTTATTGAGATTTTTTACATTTGTTATTTATTTTTTGAAATTTCAGAATATTTTTATGTTACGAGTTGATTTATGCCACGGTTTTGTTGTTGGTTATTCATTAAGTTCAGTTCTAAATGTTATTTCATTTTATAATATTGGTATATTAAATTCAGTATTCAATGTTATTTTCTTTTATATTCTTTATATAACTGGAGTATGCGGTTTTGTGATGCCTTACGAAACTTGTGAGGATACATTTTTTAATAACTTTTTGGATGCCTGTTACTCCTCCCACCTTCTGAAGAGCAGGGAGTTTATTTTGTTTTGCTTTTTTGATGTTGTTCTTTTATAATTCATTGTTGTTGCACCCATTTTGTCATCTTTTCATCATTTTCATACTTTTCTCATAAAAGAGTATATGAACTTTGTGCAAAATAGAGCTGCTATGCGAAAGTTGCATGAAGATGGTAACTTTTTACACACATTTAAGATATATATGTGTGTGTGTGTGTGTGTGACATTTTAAAGTTAGGAGCCAGAAACATCATCGCCAGGGTCCCCGTTCTCCACACAGAAGTCATGGCCAGCGAGAAAAATAAAATAAAATAAGTAAATAAATAAATAAATGTAGAAGATCCAATAAATCACTCCTTGGCTGCTGCAAGTTCATTTATTTAACTGTAGTCATTATAGCAGGAAAGGCTCCTCTTGCAAACGATCTCTAACCGAAATATAAAAAAAAATCCATCATTTACTTTATCCAGCCGTACTCATCCAAGAAAGAATCCAAGAATCTTTTTTCTCACCTCGAGCTTCCCTTCTTAAATCTAAAAAGAAAATTCTAGAACATTCTTTACTCTCAAACCATCATTCTTTTATGTAAACATAACTCATGCCCAGAGTCGAGATAAATATTCGACAGACGACAGTTTTATTTAAAAATATATATATTTTTTTACAAATTTATAATCGACTCAGAATTTTCAAATATCCGTGCAAACGATATAGTTTGCAGACGAATAATTTTAAGAGAAAAAGAAAAGAAATGAATTTATTGTTATGTACACATATCGAATGTTGAGGGGGGGGGGAAATAAATAAATAGAAAAATAAAAATAATGATATTTTTGAAAGGTTTGATTTTGGAATAAATTTAATAAGACTTTCTTAAAAAGGGTTGATAAAAACACAGAAAAAATGAGTTTTATTTGGAATATTAAGAAATAAAGTTTAATTAAGAATATTTTTAATTTAGAGCCATCTTTTTTAAATTTACGCATACTGGATAAATGTTTTTTAAGGCGAATTAAGAATTTATATTGTTTCCATAAACATTAACAGATTAGATCTACAAACAAGATTTTAATTTAATAATTTGGAGTAAGTTCGGAATATTGTTACAAGGAAATCAATATAGTATAAAGGTTAATCTTGGCGAAAACAAATTTTTAATTTGTAATATTGTCCCCTTTCCCCCAAAAATTTGTATGAAGTTGATAGTTAAATAAAACTACAAGTTCAGACAACAGAAATCTAATAATTTAGAAAAGTTAAATTTTGGAATAAAACTGTCAAACACAGGAAGCTTAGAGATGGAAGAAAAGAAAATTAACGCAATATAAAAAATATTAGCGATTAAAAAAAATAGTTAAGTGAAAATTAAATAGAATTAAATTTAGGTAGGAGCATTTTCCTGAAAGAAATACAATAATGTTACAATATCGCTTACTATTTGTAAGTGCATAGGAGATAATACATACAATAAGAGTAAATAAGTTATAAATATTAATAAGCAAGAAATATTAAAAATATAATAAAAACAATAAGAAATCTCTTTATTGGGAGTTTATAGAATTTCACAGACTTAATCAGTAGTTTATTTTAAACTAGCTGACCCGCCCGGCGTTGCCCGGGTCCGTATTAACAATATTAAACGAACTTGAAATTTGTATGATTTTATCATTAACTGGAAACATGCAGAAATGCATTGCCTGAAATATGTGGTAGCTGACTTTGTGAAAAATCGGTTTTAAAAGCAACAACTATTATTAAGCTCTAAAAATACTTAAAATGAGCAATGAGAAACACGGGAGGGAACATGTATCCAACGATTGCGTTAGTTTCGTGTTAAAGTGTTGATATTTACCCGTAAAATAATGTTTTGAGCCATTATTGACTGTAATACACGATCGGAATCATAAAAGATACAAATATATCAATCATAGGCAAGAATTATGTGATTATTTTTATCATATGACTTTGAAATATCAATACAGAAGCATCATTTAAGATTTTGCTTGAAAAGTTAACATTCTCTCGTTAATGTCTTAAAATCATCTGCACTCTGAAATCTAGATTTTAGACTAATATTTGTTATTTAAGTTTTCGCGTATGATTTTAAAAGAATGTTTTCATAAATATATTTTATATATTGATATAGAATTATTAATATGTTGTTAAATCATAAACATTTTTCATCTACGTCATAAAGTATTAAAAAGTTCTGAAAAAAAAAAAAAAAGAAAACTTTTAGTAATACAATTTTTAGTTCAAATCAAATGTTTTCAATATTTTATTTAATTTTATTTTGACTTTAATTATTTCGAATTTATCAATTTCAATTATTTTAAAAGCAAACATTTTATTAAAATAAATATAATAGAAAAAAGACCATTTTAAAAAATTATTATCTCTTCGTAAAATATGCTTCAGCTGTAATTCATTTCTTTCAATTCGTCTTATTAATACAAAACCCCTTCCACATGCTTTTGTTTGGGACATTAAAATTTGAGCGATAAATGGTTTAATATTGCAACCCTTTTTTCGGTTTATTTCACCACCACCTATCTTTTTCCTCCATGGTTTACAACCGCTGTGATAAAAATAAAATCATCATTTAAACTGACAGTTTGCCAGTCTATGAATTTTAAAGGTCTGTTCCAGATTTTTTAATTATTTATGCGAAAATTTTATGCAACCAACCAATCATAACTAAATGAAGGGAAAAAAAGAAGAAAAAAGGCGATTTTTTATGAGAGTGATCTTTGGAATTTAATTAATTACTCAGTTAATAAATAGAATTTCAAAATTCTGAAACTCAGGTGCATCAGGAGAGATTTGGGGCTACTCTAAAAAAAATTTTGAGCCTCGTGCATGCTGTAGATTTTGCTAGTCATCGCAGACACACACACACGCATACACACACACAGACAGAGCGTTTTGTTCTTTTATTAATATAGATAAAGTCCTTCAGTGAAAAAAGTCTTTCAAGAGTGTATAAAAGAGTCTTTTCCAATGTTCACTGCATATAGTCTCTTTAATTAAAGATCCTCAATTCTAGTTTAATCTTTGGTTTTAATGTTATGTTGGATTCCAACATTATTTAATAATATGTCAAATTTCTAATAATAAATAGTATCGCTTCAAAACATTAATAATAAATAATATACAACAATGCAAATAATAATAACAATAATAATAATAAGTAGTAAAGAGAGTAGTAGTAAGTAGTAAATAAGACTCAAAATTTATAGCAACAATAATAATAATTCTCCATATCCTAATATTTCACAATAAGAGTATAATCAAAAGAAAATATCACAGTTTATTTATTATTGATAGGGAAAATATTGGTTGAGGATAAAAATAAATACATAACAACTAATTTTCTTGTCTTCTAATAGCATAAGAAAGTATTTTTTGCTAGCCGAAAGTATACATAAAAATAATAATAATTCCAAAATCCAAATAAAATTAAATCTAACTATTTAGAAAATGGACTCTCAACCAGTATTTCCTTACAATAATTCCTCTCTGATACTCCGTTAGAAAATTGTCAAGTTTGGTTATAAGTTTTCAAATGCCAAATGTGTAGTAATGTTTTATCTACACATGGTTTATAAACTTTAATAATAAAACAAATAGGAATAAAAGGTGTCATTCTTAATTGAGAAATGGAAATAAAAATAATTTGCTTTTTGAAAAACTTTTAATATCTGTAGTTTTCACAATCACTGAAAATCACATATTAAGTTATAGGTTTGAGTAAAATCATCAAATTTTATAACTGTTATCACATAAATATCTGTTGAATAAATAGAATAATACTAATGTCAAATAAATGAGTAAATATAGCTAGACTTAAATACACTTAAAATTAATTTATCAACATCAATTTGAAAGCTTTTACAATCAAAGTGTACACCTTATGCCTGCATAAGGAGCCCAATTTAACCCCAAAAACTCCCCAAAACAAGTAATATTCTTGCTGCGCACCAAGAACATACTTGGTAATGTTGAAAATTATGGTGATAAAATATTTAAAGAATAAGAATTAAAATTTAATCTACTGTCTTGATTTTAGTTTAATCTAGTGATTGTGATTGTATCTGAGGTTTTGTTTGTTTTTTGGGTTGCTCATGAAACAATTAAAAACCTTCTGGTGAAAAAAAGGGTCTTAATTTAGAAACATGCACAATAACGGAATTTTGTCCTGTCTCATAATTAAATTTATCTATTTCATAAGTTACATCAGAAAGTTTATTTATAATTTTGTATGGTCCAGAGAAAGTAGGTTCTAATTTTCGAGTGTTAGGGTATTTAAATTCTTCATAAATTACGTAATCTTGTATCTTTAATGGGGATTCGACAAAATTTCGATCATAGAGTCTTTTACTTTTAAGGTGAAATTCACGAGTTCGCGCTTTCGCAATTTTGAGGGCTTTGTCTACTGGTTATGTTTACATTCCAGTTGTCTCGCACAGAATTATTAACCACCAATTTTAAAAATCTGTATCAGAATTATCCTAAAATTGTGACTATATTTAGCTGTTAACTTTAACTAGAAATTTTATCTAATAAAAACAGAAACTGTAAATATCATGGTTATGCTTTAAATTGGGATCAACTTTTTTAATTCTATTATTTTATAAATCATAAACAGATTCAAAAATTTTAATTATAGGTAATTTCTTACATAAAATCACAAAAATTAATGAAAAAATTAATTATATTTATCATTCAAAACTCTAGCAACAGCTTTGTACAGTTCCATATTTCGTACTGAATTTAAATAAATTATAAGAATCCGGGAACTAAGCTCACTGCCACCAGAAATTCTAACAAATAAAAGAAAAAACATAAATGTTAACTTAGTTTTCTAGCTCAAATTTCTAGTAGAAGGAACATTATCATGAAAATACTGTATTCTCAGAATAGTTCTTTATAACTAACAAATATCAATAAATTAGAAAATGTACTTTTAAAAATAAACTTGAGCTTCTACGTTTTTTTTTATACTTCATTATTATTACAAACTTGCCTTTAATCGTACATAAAATTATCATAATAGTCTTAATAAGTAACAGTAAATATCTTAAAAACATTACACTCCTAAATTAAATTTTTAAGAACAAAAATATTTCAATCTCCAACACATAATAAAGATAATAATAATTCTTATAAATAGGTAAGTAAATAAGATTCACGGACAAATAATCAAATAAATAAAACTTACTAAGAGAGAATAATTAATTTAAATAAATACATAAAAAGTATACAAATAATAATAATCAAAACACTACGAAAAAAATCTCACCAAAATCCTATTGGGCTCAACTATTTCGAAAAATATCTGTCTATTCACCAATTTACAAGAAATGGTCTTGTAATTAATTTTTTTCTTCTTCTTTTTCATCATCAAATACTTTTCGCATACTCAGCACTTTGAAGTAATTAATTTTCAAAAATTTGTCATTATGACCATGAATACTGAATCACAAATTATGCATCGACGGTGACAGATCGATATCAAGCTTCAGGGAATCCACAATCAGACTCGAAGCGACTAGCAATTATTTCAGATTAGTATCTTCCTCAGCATAGATTTGAAAATCTTAAACAAGATCAACTCCTTTTCTGCAGTCATTCAAGAAATGATGATTTCAGGAAAATCAAGCTGACTCAAAGCAAGTACTAATTCTTTCAGATTAGCATCTTTCCAAGCATAGTTGTGAAGTTCTTTAACAGGAACACACGCCATTGCACAGATTCAGTTTGCAATCCGAAAATGTCATATAATTATATTGTCGACTCTAGAAAAGACTGACATTTTAAAGTTAGGAGCCAGAAACATCATCGCCAGGGTCCCCGTTCTCCACACAGAAGTCATGGCCAGCGAGAAAAATAAAAAAAATAAAAAAATAAATAAATGTAGAAGATCCAATAAATCACCCCTTGGCTGCTGCAAGTTCATTTATTTAACTGTAGTCATTTTAGTGGGAAAGGTTCCTTTTACAAACGATCTCTAACCGAAATATCAAAAAAAAAAAAAAAATCCATAATTTACTTCAACCAGCCGTACTCATCCAAGAAAGAACCCAAGAATCTTTCTTCTCACCTCGAGCTTCCATACTTAAATCTAAAAAGAAAATTCTAGAACATTCTTTACTCCCAAACCATCATTCTTTTATGTAAACATAACTCATGCCCAGAGTCGAGATTAATATTCGACAGGCGACAATTTTATTTTAAAAAAATATATATTATTTAACCAATTTATAATCGACTCAGAATTTTCAAATATCTGTGCAAACGATATAGTTTGCAGACGATTAATTTTAAGAGAAAAAGAAAAGAAATGAATTTATTGTTATGCACACATATCGAATGTTGAGGGGGGAAATAAATAAATAGAAAAATAAAAATAATGATATTTTTGAAAGGTATCATTTTGGAATAAATTTAATAAGACTTTCTTAAAAAGGGTTGGTAAAAACATAGAAAAAATGAGTTTTATTTGGAATATTAAGAAATAAAGTTTAATTAAGAATATTTTTAATTTAGAGCCATCTTTTTTAAATTTACGCATACTGGAATAAATGTTTTTTAAGGCGAATTAAGAATTTATATTGTTTCCATAAAGCTTAACAAATTAGATCTAGAAACAAGATTTTAATTTAATAAGTTGGAGTAAGTTCGGAATATTGTTATAAGGAAATCAATATAGTATAAAGGTTAATTTTGGCGAGAAAAAAATTTAAAATTTGTATTATAGATATATATATTCGGATTTAAAATACATTTTAATTACTATCATCCCTTCGAATTTGTCTATCGAATTTTTGAACACCCTGTAAAATAAAAACCGCTAAAATAAATGCTAGGAAAACAGAAACAAATATTATTACTAATAAAAACGCCACTTTAATCATAGAAATAATCACTAAAATAATAAATGGTTGTTTAATGTCATGTATAAAAAATATACGCAAAATTCACATTTTTTTTAAAAAATATAGATGAATAATACGATACTAACATTTGTGTGTAGACTTTTGAAATAGATTTTTGAAAAAAAAATATATTTTGTAAACTGGAAGTACTTTAAAATCTCAAAAAAAAAAAATAACTTATGTTATGAATTGAGTTAAATTCATATCGAAAACTTCATATGACAAAGCATGGTATTTTTGAATGCTAGTAAAGTACATTTTGAATTTTGAAACGTGACAAACTTGTTCTTTAACCGTATGGAAATATAGAAACTGTGGAAAAAAGGAAATATAAGCAATGCGATTGAAATACGGACTCGTTCTTTCATCGGTTTTAAAGGGAAAAAAAAGTTTATATTTAAGAAAATAGTGTCAGTGATGTTTTTAACATTCTGCCTCACAATTTAAATTTTTATTAGGATTAATCGAATGTCGCTTAGATTTGTGCAATTTCTATTAACAGTATTTAATTTTTTTGTTGTTCATTCGAGAATTCGGCTGAACATAGAGATTTATTGTAATAAAAGGTGTCTTACTTTGTCCAATGACTAGTTTCTAAACTGCTAGCATACTGTTTTTTTCATTATAATAAAAAAAAATATCAAGCAATGTTTTTTGTTACAAATGGGAACCCATTGCAAAATAAATTTATTTTTGTGCTGTATACTAAATATTATGTGTTCACAAATCACACGTCCATAAATAAGTCTTTTTTTAGGGCAATACTTACCTGTCCTCATACTAGACCCGTACGAAAGATAGAGTTATAGTTCAGCATAATAGCAAAATATGTGAAAGGAAAGTAAATCTAATGCTTCGAAATAAATACACAATTTTTCAATATCGAAAACGAAAGCGCTCTAGTGTCGAAGCAAGTAGATTAAAAGTCTTTATAACCACGCGGGCGTGCCCATTATGGAACAGGTTAAGGATACTAGATCCAATGTGAGAAATTCCGCAGCGTCCTTCAAGATAAACGATGATCAAAGAACATTTAACCATTTTATTAATTTATCGCAAAAATTGCAAAAACATCTGAGCTCTTTAGTAAGCTTTATGTCACTATAAGAAACCATGTTTAAAGGGTTATGGTTTTGAGAATTTTGCATGACAAAAGGCTGTTTGGTAGAAGATCTGTTGTTTGTGTCTTACTTACCTCTGCATACATGAAAGCCCGTTTGAGAATTCACACTACTGACTGTAAAAGACACGGATGATAAGTCTATGGAGGCATTCTTTTCCAATATCTCGCTCAAATTTTAATATTTTGACAAGTTGTTTTGCGTAGGATAGCTAAGGATGATCAACAATCGGGCTATTTCTTACTTTTTCGATTTTTGTTATATTGTTTCTGTATTATGATAATTTCAAATTCATATCCGGTTCAAACTTGTTCTGATAGTTAAAGATTTTTTTAAAGAAATCTTAAACCATAAAATCTAAAAAGTAAAACTAGCCCGGTTGTAGATCGTCCTCAGTTATCCTATAAAAAATATGTCAAAATATTAAATTTTGAGAGACATATTTGAAAAGAACGTTCACACACTTTACATTATTATCCGTGAATTTTTTAGTCAGTAGTGTGGCGTCTTTACATGATACACAGATCATAGACTTGTACATAAGACAAAATCTTCTAATGAAGTCATTCCACATCTAATTAACGATGTATTTAACCTAATGTTAGAATTTTAATAAATGGCGTACGCTGTGTTCTCACAATGTTGAGTTTAAAAATAAGATGCCAATTCGTAGTAAATCAAAGATGCTGTACAACACTGTAACTGCATTTGTGATTTACCGTTATATCGCACAGTTTTGAACAAAGGATAATTAACTCCGTGGATGGAAACAAGAGTGTGCAGCAATTTTCCTCACCAAGATGCGCATTGAAGTTACTATACTTAAAAATTCCCGTTCACCAGCTACAGAGAAAATGAAGATGAACTAATACTGCGAATTGTTTAAGACAACATAATTTAAATTTAGTTGAAATGTAATAAGTGTGAATATCCTATGTTCTAAATAACATTTAAAATAAGTTTTATTATTTTGCAATGATATGTTATTTACATTTATGAATCTTACAAATTTATACAAAGACATTACGACAAATAAAGAAAATATTTTACGAATTTTCATACATGAATTTTACATTCAATTAAGTTTTTAATTGGATTAGACGGCTATATGTCTATAAAAATGAACATTCTATATGCATTTTACATTCACTTTAACGTATACTTCAATAGTTTGTATGTTTATAAATTTTAATAATTTTAAATTTATAATGAGGGAAAGTACAGTTTTTTTTAATCGTAACGAAAGAGTTAAGCTAAGACATTGTGTTCACTATATGTACATATAATGTATTTTGTTTTATAAATAAATAAGTAAATAAGTTGAAAAAATAAATAAAAATATAATAAAATATTGAAGAAATTTATAATGTCAATTAGATGAAAACAAGTTTAAATCGATAAGACAGTTTTATTTTCATAATTGCATTTTAACAATGAGGAAACATAAAAATGTCAAAAAGGAAAAAGAAGCTTTCATAAATGTTCATCGTTTTCAGTAAAATCGTAAAAGTCGTTTTGAAGTTTTTTTAGGATTTTTTAAGTAGTGTGTTAGTTAGCTTGAGAACAAATTTTTAAAGAATGTAACTAATTCCCTAATTAACATTTTTTTAACCTGACACATTTGTCACAATTTCTTTTTCTAATTCCGTTCACTTGTTTTAAAACACTGGCTACGTGATTTCACATTTTTATTGCCTACGCTTTTTCATATGAAAAAATTAATAGTGGCAATACCAAATTACATTTATGCAAATTAATTTTGAATTCCCAAATATATGAGTAGTTTTGAAATAATATACTCTTAACTCGTGATACATATCCCAAATAGCTTCATTTAAAATAATAAAAAAAAATCATGCAGCGATTCGTTAATTGTTAACTTTATAATGTATGCACCTTGTACTGATGTATAACATTTGATAGAACCTGGAGCGTGATGCGCATGGGCGAATGGGCTTGTCCTTGTGGAAAATGGGACAATTAGTACCATCTCGAGATCAGTTTGTTTATTAAACAACCTAGATATGTTGCATCTTTTTAGAATGCCTTCTGTTTTGTCTTTGAATTATACGTTTATTAATATTATATTGTAATTCTGATATATTAAAATAAAATATAAAAAGACAAATTTAGTAAAAAAGATTAAAATACATGATTATTAAAACGCAATATTTTTTTTTTACTCAGAATGTAGCATAACTTAATTTTTTTAGAATTAACGACTGCTTGGTGTGATTTTAAAAAAAATTGCCATTTTGACTATTTTTTGAATTATTTGCTTGCAATATTGTTTGCTTTATTGGCTACATTATTTATTTACATTATTTATTTATATTATTTGTTTATACTAGGTGTGGACATTTAGGTTGACATAATTGGCGAATTTATGGCATAGGCACAAAGTCAGACGGCATATATATAAAATAAATATGCCTTTATTAAAATTCATAACGTTAAATGTATATACATTGGAAAGACCTAATCCGAGAACTAATAAAAAAAGCTAAGAGGTACAAAATCAATTTCATTTAAAGTAAAATTTTACCCAGAATTTTACACCATTGAACACAGATTCTGTAGATAGACTGTGGATACCTTGACCACATAGGTTATCCTGCCTATAGTGGAAATTGAATCGTCTTGGCATTAGTTTCATAACTTTAGTTAAACAGTATCCGAAAAAAATATGTTTATACTGAGGTGTATAGCGAAAGGTTTCGTTATTCAGCTCCACTAAAGTACGGAGAGCTCGTTCCCCATTTTGATACACTGAATAATGTGGTCCAAATATTCCAGAGAAATTTTTTCGCATCACAAAGATTTTTCCCCCATAGAGTACTATACAGTAGATATTTTCAAATTAGATTTTCCTTTAAAAATTTGACAAAGCTCTAAAATTAATTAATCCACCATAATAATTTTCATTTACATATATTTTTTATAGAAAAAACTATGTATTTTATTGAAATTAATCTCATTGTTTTTCATATTAGTTAAAATTAAAATTTTAGGTGAACTCAACGAAATAAAATGCAAAATTTCCTAAATATCTCAATAAAACATCAAAAAGCGGTAGAAAAAACGAAATTGATAAAAAGCATGCAGAAACGTTTGAAAAATTCCTTCTAATATTAAAAAATTGTAAGATTTATTACTTGTGCTTATTTAACCTATTCGGCCCTGATGGTTTTTTTCTAATTTTAACAAAATGAATATAGTTATTTTGCGTGTTTTTCATGTAACAATATTCCAAGGATGAATTTTTTAAGACGTTTAGAAAATGTCGTATTTCAACCAGTTTAAACAAGCACTAAAAATTTAGTACTTTTTTTATCACAAATTACTAATTCGAAAAATGAGTCCCTAATTTAATTTAAAAGAGTGAAACATAGGTTTTAATTAAAAGAAACGCCAGTGGTTTCCAAATAATTAATAAAACTTTTATTATTATTATTAAAAGCTGAAACATAAGCGAAGTCAAATAGTAAATATATCGACATATGCTATCACTGTTAGGTGCTGTAATTATCAAAATTAATTTTAGGTTACTGATTGTTGAAAAACAGTGATTTTATTTTCATTATAAATGAATTTATCCCAATAGAAGAGCTTTCAAGAAAAGAGCTTTCAATTAAAACAGACCCCAAAAATCTTTGTACCCAATTCTCTTTATATTGTTTTTCATATAGCAAAACTATACGGCGTTATTTTTTAAAAACTTTAGTCTGAAATATTACACATTTGAAAAAAAAATATTTAAAAAAACATTTGGCAAAATAATGTACTTTTTTTTTCTTTTTGAAGGATAACATACTAAAACAAAATGAAAATAACATTTATAAAAATATATTTGTTTGCAAAAAAATTTTATCAACAAACATGAAAGTCTCGAATATGTATCTTTTCTTTTTGTATCTTCCAACATATTTCATTTACTTACGATTTCAAGGCACCAGGAAAAAAGTACATTTTCCCTGGTATTGGGGTGATATGAAATAAATATGATGTTTTCTGTTTTAACTTTTTATTATAAATAAATATTCTGCGTCAGTGAATTTGGATTGTGTAAACAAAAGGCAAATTCTTTTTTTGTAAATTTTATGTGATCAATAAATAAATATAATACAATATTGTTACTTTCTTCTATCTTTACAAAAAGACGGTACTGGGATCGTGGAAGGAGGAGAGGGACCGATACTTGTGTTATCGAATTTGATGAACGTTTGTGTATCGATGGAGTATAGTTAGTATATAAATATATGACAGCCATAAAGCGGGACACACAGGGGTTCTTGGGAACATAAGCCTTATAATTTATGCTATAGCGTATAATCTAATAAATTTCCTCCAATAGCAAGTACCTGTTCGTTAACGCGCTAGATTTTTTTTTTTTTACCTGAGACTTTAAAATATTCAAAAGTTAAAATGCTATTTGTTAAAAAGCAATACATTTATATATTATTACGAATTAGGACTTATATTTTTCGTAAATTTGTACTAAATTAGTATGTAAATTAGTACTTATATTTTTCGTAATATAATATATTTTTCGTATATTTTTCCTGATTAGTACTTATATTTTTCTTAAATTTCACTTGTTATGGATATTATTTCAATTGCGGTTCGAAAATAATCAATAAAAATTTTCGTTCCGAAAAAAAGGTCTGAGCGAGGTTAGATTTCAGTTAGAAAAAACTCAAATCCAGCACACTACCGAATAGTCCAAGAATGTGCTTGTTATTGGAGTAAATTTATCCGATGATAAACGATGGCATAAATTTTAAGGCTTATTTTCTCAAGACCCTCTCAGTGTCGCACTTTATGGCTGTCATATTTCTATATTCTATCGATACACAAATGTTCAACCAATTCAGTTAAACAAGTCACGGATCGTCACCTTGTTAGTGGCACAGAAATTTAGCACATTATCGCAATAGCTCTATCTCAGAAACTAATGCATGAATTTTCATAAAACTTCAGATTCAGTTACACTGTCAGAAAAATTCGTCAATTACACTAAATTATCCTTATTTTTTCACAAATAATTCCCTTTCCCCCAGAAAACATATTTGATCCGTGAATTCATTTTGAACGTCTAAAAAAGTGGAAGAGGTTATGTTTATTCCTCGCACGCATGCGTATGGTGGCTATTAGTAATAAATTCAATTTTATTTTTTAAATGAAAAACAAAAAATTCTATAGATTAAGATGTCGAATTTATTTTAAAAAGACAAAAATGTTTCCGAATTTAAAAACTAGTCGTTGGGGGACACTGTAATACTTACACATCATGGATATGTATATGAAAATAAAACAAGTGAAAACTATTTATACAATGCATTGCAATTCATAAACAAAATTTAAATATTGTTAATATACATAGTAACGCTCTATTAAAGAACTGCTGATTACCAATTTCGACAAATTATATAAAATGCCAAACTACTCAAGTAGTACCGAACTACGTAAAAGAAACAACCTTATAACTCCAAAAATAATAATTCTATTAACTAATAATTAACTGCGTTGGATTAAGCTTCTCATTTCCAATAAAAATATACCTTGAATTGAAATTTGAATGAAATACAGGGTCATGAAAAATCGAAGAATGTGGAAAACAGGATTACAGATATCTCGGCAACTAATAATCCGATTGACTGCGTTCTATATGCAAAATGTGTGTTATTTTATTGTCTTTAACGTCCAATCCTTAGAACAAAAAAATTCGAAAATTTTTATGTACCTTTCATCAGAACGAATTTTTCGAGAGTCCGAAAAAAATAGTTCCGGATAATCGAGGTTGCTGATATTAAATAGGCTTCGTTCTATTCTTACATACTAACTACATACAAAATTTCAAGTCTCTATCTCAATTTGTTCGGGAGATAGAGCGTTTACAGACTAGACAGACAGACAGACGGACGGCAATTTTTTTTTTTTTTCTAAAGATATGTTTTTCGGAATCTCCACTATCTAAATCTCCACTATGTAAATCCGTCAAAAAAATTTTTGATTTTCAAAACGATTGCAAGACTTACCCTATACTACGTATGATGGGTAAGTAATAAATAACAATTAATCTCTTTATTAATTCATTCAAAAATACTCGCAGTTTATTATTTAAATTTGGATAAGCTGAATAAAGTTGAATTTACAAAGTTCTTTATAAGTAGATATTTTCATTTAAATTATTCTTTAAGTGAACAAATACATTTAATAAAATTTATTAAATTTATTATTACTTTCTTTTATTGAAACATTTAATAAAAGATATTTTAATTAAAAAAATCAAATGCAAAAAAAAAATCGACATTACTACAAAATAATCTTATCAGATAAAAATAGAACACCCATATTTTACCTCTAGCATTCTATTTAAATATATCTAAATTTCACATTTTTATGTTACATTAAAACTACCGTATAAAAACTCCAGCCGCAATCTCATTAAAGACGAAATCTTCCCGAAATTAACTTCAAAATTAGTAGCTTTTTAAGGAAATAAACCAAACCACACATATATGAAACGAACACATTAACTTCAAAGCATTTTCAGACTGTACAACCGTAGCTCTGTGCTGACGCATTCGTCTTCCAACGCTGTGGTCGGTGTTCGATCTGCACTTCCGCCACTATTATCTTTTCCAAATTGAATTGATGGATATTTTAACTCTTTTAACAGAGAAAAAAATAAGTGGATACCCGTCAACATACAGAAAATTACTGGCAGCACTGCTGCCAGTAGATTTTCTGTGACAAGAAGGGAATTCTTTGAGAGTGTAGTCAGTGATGTAAATTGGTATTTATTTATTTTTGGAATAAATTTATCAACGGGTGTCGCTTACAGTGGCGGTCAAAAGTTTCCGGACAGCAAAAATTTTTCAGTTAATTTGTAAATATACCCATATGAAGAAGAATCTCAAAGCGATACTTATACATTTTATTGACATATTAGTTAGGAACTTACTTATAGAAGAACGTGTAAATAACAATAAATTTAATCGACAAAATTAAGTATAAAAGAAAACGCATGTTCTCAAATGTTTCCGGCCACTTATTATTCTTTAGTTTTTTTTCTATCCGTGAAGTTTTTTTGGTTGTGTTTATGAATGAATCAACGTGTATAGCATAGTTTGAATTCAAATTTGAAAAGTTCAACAATTATTGTCCATAAATGATTGATTAGTTTGTCGCTAAAAGGCCAATCTTCCTGAGATATTGCTGCTAAGTTATCGATTGGTAAAATCGACTGTAAACGATATTTAAAAATTATATAAAGATGGTCATGGCTTTCAGGACTTTCAGAGGTCCGGGAGACCCCGGAAAATTACTATTCATGTGGACAGAATTATCAGGAGAAAAACCATTGATAATCCACATGAAAATTCCGTTGCAATATACTGCGATTTACGGAATGAAAATATTGCTGGAATACGTTTGTCTACCTTGTTATGATGCTGACGTGATACAGAACTTTATGGAAAAGTCGGTGTTCAAAAATTTTCAGAGGTAAAAAAAAATACCGACGTACCCTACTGGCATTTTCCAAGAAACACAAAGTCCGGTCAAGTGAAAACTGGATAAAATTTCTATTTTTCCATTAATAGAATTCAAAACATTTTTGGAAATGATGGAAGACACAACGTCCGATGACCTAACAACAAAAGATATCATTCGACCTATGTTATTCCTACAATGAAGCATCGCGGAAGACACATTATGCCGTGGGGAGTATTTTCTTCAAAAAGTGTCGGTCCGTTATTTGAATTCTACAGCCAAGTGAATGATACAATGTATAAGGATATCTAGCACGACCATTTTCTGCCTTATTAGAGAAAAACATTTGGTCGCAACTATTTTTCTTAACATGATAACGACATAAATAATGCATGCAAGCCTCGATAAGCAATGGTTTTCACACAAAAAATTTCGCTTTTGAAATGGTCAGCCCAAACGCCCAACATGAATCCAATAGAAAATCTTTGGAAAGAAGTTGGCAAAAGTCTGCGGAACTATAACTATAAATATTCCAACTCAGCTGAAATTTCAAAATTGCAAGAAATGTGGAAAAAACGTACCATAGACGATCTTTAACCGTTGATTGTATGAATGTCACGTTGCTGCACCGTAGTACTTATTATTAAAACTATTAAAGTAGTAATACGATAAAACACTAATTGTAAATGTCATTTATCATTGTAATTTTCTATTACAATACCACTTTTTTTACAAACTTGTGAAGGTGGTCGGAAACATTTGAGAACATGCGTTTTCCTTTATACTTAATTTTTTCAATTAAATTTATTGATATTTACATGTTCTTCTATAAGTATAATCCTAACTATTATGTCAATAAAATGTATAAGTATCACTTTGAGACTCCACTTCATATGGGTATACTTACAAATAAATTGAAAAATTTTTGATGGCCGGAAACTTTGGACCGCCACTGTATATCCAGATTTATTTACATGCATGCGATAGAAGAAATATTTAGAATTGCCTCATCCGATTGGTTTTAATAATTTACTTGCTAGCTATTCAGGTGACTTGACGAAATGTAAAAAAAACAAGATATTTAGCAGTATTTTTTCAGCATTGAAATGTCACTCTTTCTCATATTCAAAGCAAACAAATATCATTAAGAAAGTGTATATATATAAGTGGTAAGTATTCTTTATTTATATATACCCTATTGTTTTCGAAGATCTAACAATAAATTGTAAAATATTTTAATTCTCTGTCTCATCATTTGCGGAGGGGCGGGGGGAGAAGAACTTGGAGGAGATGTTCATTGTCAGGTTCTGAGACTACACCTGCTACAGATTGGAATTTCCGTTATTTCTCTATCTTAATCTTTTGTGTATTGTATGGCTGTGTACTAGAATTTCCAAGGTGACATTCCTTCTTTGTTGAAGGGAGAAGTGACAGGTAATCCTATGCAGGTGGTGTGTGAGAAAGCGGAGATTGCTATGAGGCGTGTTCATCCGTCAGTGAGGTATGTGGATGATGAGCAACATGTCACTAATCAAGAAAGGAATGGGGAATGTGCCCAATGAATGAGCTCCAAAGGGGAGTTTATTTTGGGGAAAGCAGTGATTTGAGAAGAGCAAGTCTTATCTAAGATTGGTTCAGTGAGTACCTGGGGCTCGTACCTGGAGGTGTGTGTAGGACTGAGGTCCTGATAGAGTGTGCTCTGTGTTTTAGAGCATGACTAGTGCGTATCGGGAGAGCAAAGGACACAGACGTCCTGGTGTTTAGTGCTCTGGGCCGAGAAGTGCAAGCCGAGTATACCTGTGTTGGGAGATTCGAGATTGATCTCCGATAAAGTGAATCGACAGCGTCAGTGTTCATTTACACAATCCTCACAGTGGGTGACCGATATCACCTAATAATATCGGTGGTGGCAGCTATAACTACCACGGACTTTCTTCAAAGTTTTGCGGGCTGAGAGGAACGTCCGACATTCATTTTAAAGGTTAGAGTTATTGAGAACTGAATTTTTTGAAGTTTTTTTTTTAATCTAATTAAGAGTTTTGTAATATATTCACATTTTAAATTACAAAGGAAAAACTTCATATTTCGTCACAATAGTACGGAAAAGGAAACAGTACATTTTTTGTATATTTTATATAATTTATTGTTCATTCTTATTTTTTTATTATCGATTTTTTGATTGATTGAAAACTTTACTCGTTTTAAATCATCGCATAATTAATACTAAAATTTATACTGAAATTGAAATTTAAACATTTTCGCATTTGATAGACAACAATAACAAATATTATTCATTGTACTTACTTTAAAGAAATCAGTCGGAGTCTATAACTCACACACGTATACTTTTTCTTCATCTTCATAAATTTGTTTCCATATGTGATGCACTACAAAATTTCGTTTTATTTTCAACAAAAATCAATATGATTTACATAGTCTCTTAAGAATATTTTAGATCACTTCAATGTAATTTAATTAATATCTCATAATATATGCATACATATATATAATCCTGTAAATAAAAACAGAAATATAAAATATGTATAACATAATATATATAAATAAGAATATGTGTTTAAAATTATAAAAACGTAACCTACCAAAAGCTTTACCGGAAGTACTAGAAAATTTTAATGAAATGAACAAATTTAACTTTAACAATTGTAGTATAACAATTATTATTTTATTCACGTTTTAAGTAAAACAACGCGCCTTTTAATGTTCATATAGTTTATTCTGTTCTTATTCTGTGTTTTTAATGCATAATCTTTCTGCTATTTTCTATGATTGAACATATCGGAATTGCCTGAAATCTGCATAACTTTTTGAATATCGGATTACACTACGAATCATCAGCATATATGAAATTTTATGCATGTTTTTGTGTAATTATTCATTTTAAACTAACGTTTAGTATTTTCACGTTCACCAAAGCAGAGTGGCAGTGAATATCCATTATACCTATTTTAATCAATTGAATCTTACTTCCAGTCGACTGAACATCTATGCATCTTCATTCATCCAGTCATAAAAATTTACAAAAGACTTTTAAGGGAAGGAAATATTTCTTTTGAATCGACAATTTTCAAAAGGATAATTAAGACAAACGGCATAAATATAACATGGATGACTTTTATTTGAACAATCGGTAATGATTAACTTATCAAGCAGAGAATTATTGAATGAAATTTATTTAAATGAATATAGGAATAATTTGATTACGTTCCATACGATTTATTACATGCATAATATGTAATATACAGGGAACCAATTTACTGGAAATGTGTTGCCAATATAATTATATAAAATTCATCTTATTTTATTTTAAGGATCTTTTTTCATTATTTATGCTATAATTTTTGTTAGGTATATTATTAAAAATAATAGGCTTACATTCTTATTAACAATAATTGAAATCATTTTTATCTGCATAATTAAGGAAATTAAAGATAGATTTAGAGTCTGAGATAGAGCTATTCCGATAATCGCGAATAATGCACCACAGTAGCGCCATCTGTGAAGCAATTTTCACTGAAACGTATAAATACAAATATATCACATCAGGTACTTACTAAAATAAAGTTTTATGAATATGCATTCACTAGTTCTTGAGATATGGCTTTTGAGGATATTGTAATTAATGCAGCATAGCAGTGTCACCTCTTGAGCTATGAAATAATCCGTTCATAAAATGCACCAAAAAATAATCACATATAGTTTGTAGCAAGGTCTCACGGAATCTAAAGTTTTATGAAATTCAGTGAATTAGTTTAGTTAGATTAGATTGAGCACCCATAAATTTCTTGTCACACACACAGACAGACTAACAGACAGTCTAAGAGACAGACATTTTGTAAAAACCTGTTTTTCAAGTTTTATGACCCTTAAAATATGTAAATCCATCAAAAACTGAATTTCGAAAGTTTTAACGGATGCAATATTTTCTTTATGTAAGGATAGCAGAAAGTTATAATATTAGCATTTAAAATACATTTTAAATGAACACATTTAATTTAAATATGTAAAAAAAAAGTTTTATCTCAAAAAGATATTATTCAATAAAAATATAATATACATATTTTACATTAAAGCAAGCAACTTAAGAATATTCATAACTTATATTTTTATCATATATTAATACAAACTTCATCCACTATTAGTATAAAGACGAAACTGACTGAGATTTTTTATTAAAATATAAAGGTATTTAAAGATATTAATCAAATTATGCCATTTGAAGAATATTTATATACTTCAAAGCATTTTACTACTGTTCAGCTGTAGCACGGTCGTTTGTGTACAGGTTTCGTAACGCTTGTATGGAAAGTATGATTCCAACATCAGCAAATCTATTTCGTCCAGATTTTCTTCATATGACACACATTTTACAGACTGCAACGTAGAATAAACAAACCGATATTCCTCTTTTAATTGAAAACTCCCAGCAGCAGAATCGCTAATAAAAATATCGTTAACTGAAGAAAGATTTTCTAAGACTGTCCTCTGCGTGCCTTCTATCATATCTATGAATTTGTCCATCGAATTTTCAAACAAATCTCTAAAATCGAAAAGAAAAAGAACACTGCGAAAATTAATGCTAGGAACACAAAAACAAATATTATTATTAAGAAAAACGTCACTTAAATCATAAAACATTTAGTTAAATAATAAATAATGTGTTTAATGTCATACATAAAAATATTAACATACTACTCATATTTTTTAAAATATAGATGAATAATATGATACTAACATGTACAAATATATATATATATATATATATATATATATATATATATATACAGGGTGATTCATAAAAGATGGGCAGAACTTTAAGGGGTTATAGTACACTTAAAGACAAATAATATTAAATAGGAGACTAAGGGTCCCAGACGTATTCCCAAGGAGATAGGGGGCATTAAAGTTTAGGGTCCGAAATTTCAAATGATTATAAAAAATGGAAAAATTGGTCGATTCGTTTGCGGTTTTTGCAAAAAATTTTCTTTATGCCAGTATTTTTTTGAAATAAAATTTTAAAGTTCAATTTCAAAAAATGCCGATAGGGGGCGCTTTAGACTTTGGAGTAACAAACAACTATTTTTTAACGTTATTTTTTGTATTTCTTTAAATGATTTCGAAAGCTTAGACTTAAACTTAAATTTTGATCTAAAAATCTGAGTCCTAACGAGTAGTTAAGTAGCGTAAACTGAAATTTGAAATTTGAAACCCTTCTCCCCCCAGAACAAAAATCAGTTATTCCCGATCTTTGTGTCGTAGATTAGGCTCTAACTACTGCCGCGTTTTGCTAAAATTATTCTTTATGTCAGTATTTTCTGGAAAAAAAATTTTAAAGAAAATTTTCAAAAAATTCCGATAGAGGGCGCTTTAGACTTTGGAGTAACGAACAACTATTTTATACCGTTATTTTTTGTGTCTCATTAAATGCTTTCTAAAGCTTAGACTTAAACTTAAATTTTCAGCTCAAAATCTGAATCGCTGAGCGTGGTTCAGTAGCGAGGGGAGGGGGTTCAAATTTCAACTTCTGAACATAGTTCAGTTTGCACTACTTAACCATGCCCAACGATTCTGTGCTGTGATACGAGGCAAAAATACAACTTTCGTCAAGGACTGCATAGTCGGAATTCACTCATAAAGGCACTGGCACAGTTGGAAACGTCGCTCATGCAAACGTTAAAGCTCCATTCCTGACGCTAGTCACCGGGTGAAGAAGGAGACAGAAAGTATGCAAATGTCAAATGGGGAAGAAGAAGAACACGTATGCAAAATTTCGACACGATTCAGGCATAAAAACCACTGAACTGTGAGTCAAGTGTAAGTCGCTGTAGTAATGAATCGGAAGATGGTGCCCTTCACAAACAAGGAAAAGGCTGAGATGCATTTAATTTACGGAGCGGCAGATGGAAATGGTGCAGAGGCACAACGAATGTACGGAGAGCGATTTCCCAACAGGCGGTTGCCTAACCGCTAAACTTTCGAGCGCTTGCACAGACAGTTGTGTGAGACGGGATCATTTCTCGCTTCCCGGTCGAATGCAGGTCGTGCAAAAGAGGACGAATCAGTAGTTGTTGCAGAAGCCATTCTGGATGTAGTAGCGGCGCAGCCAAGTACAAGTACACGAACAGTGGCTAGGAAGGTGGATACCTCATAGTCCATGACTTGGAGGGTACTGAAGGATGAACATTTGCTCCCGTTTCATATGCAAAGAGTTCAGAAACTGTCTCCATGGGATTATCCAAATCGTATTGAATTCTCCCGCTGGTTTCTGCAGCAGAACGCGCTAAATCCACATTTTGGACGAACTGTGCTTTTCACCGATGAATGTACCTTCACACGTGAAGGTACATTTAACACACACAATGCACATGTATGGGCGGATGTCAATCCACATGCTACGTATCCACATGCTCATCAAAGACGCTTTTCCATCAATGTTTGGGCAGGAATCCTCGGAGACCACCTAATCGGACCGTACCATCTTCCTGAACGCTTCAACGGTAAAACATACCTCACATTTCTGCAACATGTGCTGCCAGACCTGTTAAACGTTGTTCCTCCACGCATCCGGCGGGTCATGTGGTTCCAGCACGATGGAGCGCCAGCCCATTACGTACGAGACGTCCGCAACTATCTGGACATCACATTTCCGAACAGATGGATTGGTCGAGGTGGTCCTGTTGCTTGGCCTGCTCGCTCGCCAGATCTTTCACCCCTCGATTTCTTTTTTTGGGGGCAATTGAAGGCTCTTATGTATGAGACACCCATTGAATCCCCCGAGGAACTGGTCGCCAGACTTTCCGCCGCTGTAGGGGAAGTGCTCGAAAAGCCTGATGTTTTCGCGAATGTTCGCCGTTCCATTCTTCGCCGTTGTTCTGCGTGCATAACCTCTGGTGGTCACAATTTTGAACATTTATTGTAATTACATGTTAATAAATATGCTTTGGTAACATAATCCTAATTTGCGTCTTTTTACCTCGTATCACAGCACACAATGTGTGGACATGGTAAACTGAACTGTGCTCAGGAGTAGAAATTTCAAATCCCTCTCCCCAGAAACTTAACCACTTCTAACGATTCAGATTTTGGGCTGAAAATTTAAGTCTAAGCTTTAGAAAGCATTTAATGAGACACAAAAAATAACGGTATAAAATAGTTGTTCGTTACTCCAAAGTCTAAAGCGCCCTCTATCGGAATTTTTTGAAAATTTCTTTAAAATTTATTTTCAAGAAAATACTGACATAAAGAATAATTTTAGCAAAACGCGGCAGTAGTTAGAGCCTAATCTACGACACAAAGATCGGGAATAACTGATTTTTGTTCTGGGGGGAGAAGGGTTTCAAATTTCAAATTTCAGTTTACGCTACTTAACTACTCGTTAGGACTCAGATTTTTAGATCAAAATTTAAGTTTAAGTCTAAGCTTTCGAAATCATTTAAAGAAATACAAAAAATAACGTTAAAAAATAGTTGTTTGTTACTCCAAAGTCTAAAGCGCCCCCTATCGGCATTTTTTGAAATTGAACTTTAAAATTTTATTTCAAGAAAATACTGGCATAAAGAAAATTTTTTGCAAAAACCGCAAACGAATCGACCAATTTTTCCATTTTTTATAATCATTTGAAATTTCGGACCCTAAACTTTAATGCCCCCTATCTCCTTGGGAATACGTCTGGGACCCTTAGTCTGCTATTCAATATTATTTGTCTTTAAGTGTACTATAACCCCTTAAAGTTCTGCCCATCTTTTTTGAATCACCCTGCATATATATATATGTATTACAAATTTAAAATTTTTTCGCCAAAACTAACCTTTATACTATCTTAATTTTCTTATAATAATATTCCGTACTTACTTCAAATTATTAAATTAAAATCTTGTTTCTAAATCTAATCTGTTAATCCTTATGCAGACGATATAAATTCTTAATTTGCCTTAAAAAACATTATTCCAGTATGCGTAAATTTAAAAAGATGGCTCTAAATTAAAAATATTCTTAATTAAAACTTTATTTCTTAATATTCCAAATAAAACTAATTTCTTCTATGTTTTTATCAACCCTTTTTAAGAAAGTCTTATTAAATTTATTCCAAAACCATACCTTTCAAAAAATATCATTATTTTATTTTATCTATTTATTTATTTTTCCTACGTCAACCTTTGATGTGTGCATATTAATAAATTCATTTCTTTTCTTTTTCTCTTAAAATTAATCATTTATAAAAATCGTCTGCGTAAGATATTTAAAATTCTGAGTCAATTATAAATTGGTTAAATAATATTTTTTTTTAAATAAACTAGCTGACCCGCCCGGCGTTGCCCGGGTCCGTATTAGCAATATTAAACGAACTTGAAATTTGTATGATTTTATCAATAACTGGAAGCATGCAGAAATGCATTGTCTGAAATACGTCATTTTCATCGTTATAAAGTATTAAAAGGTTCTGAAAAAAAAAGAAAACTTTTAGTAATACAATTTTTAGTTTAAATCAAATGTTTTCAATATTTTATTTAATTTTATTCAAAATGAAAAAAGATTTTCTTAGCAGACGATTTTTTGTGATAAATACATTATCTGTTTTATATTTCTTCTGCTTTATTCCTTTTATTTATAGAGTTCAAAATGAAAAAAGATTTTCTTAGCAGACGATTTTCCTGTGCCTCAATTAATTATCCTCGGAATTCCTTTTATTTATAGAGATTTATCGTCTGTTTAAAATAGCCTCGTAACTGGACAAGAATTCTGTTTACGAAAAGAATGATGGTTTGAGGTTACAGAATGTTCCAGGACTTTCTTTTTTAGTTTAGAAGGTGGAAGTCTCGAGATGAGAGAGAAGATTTCTTGGGTTGCTTCTTCGATGAGGACAGCTCGCTGAAATAATGATGGAATTTTTGCAAAAGGAGCTTTTCCTTCCTCATTATTACGAATTTAATAAATGAATTTACAGCAGCCCATGACTAATTATTGGATCTTCTACATTTATTATTTTATTTTGTTTTTTCCCTCGCTTGCCATGACTGCGTGTTTCTTTTTAACCAGTGGAAATAATTCGAGTTCTCCTTAAATCGTCACAACTAATCGAAAAGTCCGACAGGATTATTTATCTGTGCTGCCGTTTTTGGATATTTAAAGAAAATTGCGATGGAACGAAGAAAAGCATGCTATCGCCGAAGTTCGATTGAAGGACATTCTATATGGTATTTTCGGCTTGCTAATGAAATCTGCTGTGGAACGAAATGATGATAGCTTTGTGAACCGCCGATAATCGACTTCTCGTGAATGTTTTTGTGCCTGAATCGCCGTAATTTCTTACTTAATTAAAGTAAAAGAAATGCTCTTTCTAAAGAACTTCACAGCTATGCTTGGAAAGAATTAGTACTTGCTTCGAGTCTGATGTGGATTTCCTGACGCTTGATGTTGATCTGTGCGCACAAATTTTGATTGAGTATTCATGGTCATAGGAAAATTTTTGAAAATTAATTACTTCAAAGTGCTGAGTATGCGAAAGGTATTTGATGAGGAATTTAATGAAGAATGGATTTTACTGAAGATTTTTCGTGAACTGTAAGTTTATTTTATTAAATGTTTTGATTATTATTTCTATTCTATTTATGATTGATGGAAAGTATTTATTATTTATTTATTTATTTATTTATTTATTATTTTATTGATGAGAGTAATTTGAAGTTAATTTATTAATTTACTAATTTATTTATTATTTTATTATTTATTGTATGTTATGGATCTGATATACTAATTTTGAAAAAATATGTAATTGATAGAAATTATTAACTTTGAAATTTATTGCGAATGATTTTACGATCAGGATTTAATAAAGAAAATAGAAGTGCTTCATTTATTCTAATTAGTAAGAATCAAAAAATTATGGAAGATCCTAAGTTCGTACCGTTTGACCCGAGTTCTGGAATGAACATTTTGTCGTGGTTAACTTATTTTGATACAACATGTGAAAAGGAGAAGAAAAATCTAGAATGGAAATTTAATTCTATTGCGCAATATCTGAAAGGGGAAGCGCAAAAAATTTATATCAATGACTGTTTAAATTGTACGGATTATGAACAAATTAAGAAAATTTTGATAGAAAGATTCATTCAATTAGACATCCCGAGTTTTTCTGATTTTTCAAATCTGAAATTAGATAATTTAGACAATTTAGAAACTTATTTTCGTAAAAAAGTGGAAATTGGTAGGAAATTATATCTTAGTGAAAATATACTATTACAAGGTTTAACTGATGGTTTAAAACCAGAATTCAAAAACAATATTATTATAAAGCCTCCTAGTAGTACCACAGAATGGTACCGGGTTGTCAAACAATTCGTGGAAGTTTCCACCCCACTAGTTTCAAACCAAGTAATAAATCAACCATCAGCTAGACAAAATTTTCAATCTTTTCAACCAACTAGGCCCTGGATTCACCCAGTTAGGCCCAATAATACACCTAGGAATTGGATTCCCCAAAGGCAATCTCAGTTTCAAAGACCTAGAGTTTGTCAAAATAATTATATTCAAAATTCATACCCTTCAAGACCTTGTAGGATATGCACAAATAGGGGTGTCAGTAATGCTTTTCATTGGGAAAGAGAATGTATTTTTAGGAGTGAGTTGCCATCCTCTGATACTCTTCCAAGTATCTCACAAAATAATTCTCATAATATTTGACTATTAATTGTGTATGGATATACAAATAATTATAAATTACCATTCGTTGTAGATTGTTCTCTGTTTGTCAGGTTTATTTATTTGATTATTTATCTGTGAATCTTACTTACTTACCTATTTATGAGTATTATTATTATCATTATTATGTGTTGGAGATTGAAATATTTTTATTATTAAGGATTTAATTGAGGAGTATGATGTTCTTAAGATATTTACTGTTACTTATTAAGACTATTATAATATTTCTTTGCACGATTAAAGGCAAGTTTGTAATAATAAGGTATAACTATGATATTTACAATTTCTATTTTTATTAGATAAAATTTCTGGTTAAAGTTAGCAGCTAAATATAGTTATAAATTTCACGATAATTTTGATTCAGATTTTTAAAATGGAGGGTAATGGTTTTGTGTGAGGCAGTTAAAATGCATACACCTCCAGTAGACAAAGCCCTCAAAATTGCGAAAGCGCGAACTCATGAATTTCACCTTAAAAGTAAAAGGCTCTATGATCGAAATTTTGTTGAATGCCCATTAAAAATACAAGACTCTGTAATTTATGAAGAATTTAAATACCCTAACACTCGAAAATTAGAACCTACTTTCTCTGGACCATATAAAATTCTAAATAAACTTTCTGATGTAACTTATGAAATAGATAAATTTAATTATGAGACAGGACAGAATTCCGTTATTGTGCATGTTTCTAAATTAAGACCCTATTTTTCACCCGAAGATTTTAAACTGTTTCATGAGCAACCCAAAAAACAAACAAAACCTCAGATACAATCACAATCACTAGATCAAACAAAATCAAGACAATAGATTAAATTTTAATTCTTAGTCTTTAAATATTTTATCACCATAATTTTCAACATTACCAGGTATGTTCTTGGAGGCCTACAAGAATATTACTCGTTTTTGGGAGTTTTTGGGGTTAAATTGGGCTCCTTATGCAGGCATAAGGTGAACACTTTGATTGTAAAAGCTTTCAAATTGATGTTGATAAATTAAATTTAAGGGTGTTTAAGTCTAACAATATTTACTCATGTATTTGACCTTAGTATTATTCTATTTATTCAGCAGATATTTATGTTATAACAGTTATAAAATCTAATGATTCTACTCAAACCTATAACATAATATGTGATTTTCAGTGATTGTGAAAACTACAACTATTAAAAGTTTTTCAAAAAAGCACACTATTTTTATTTCCATTTCTCAATTAAGAATGACACCTTTTATTCCTATTTGTATTCTATTATTGAAGTTTATAAACCATGTGTAGATAAAACATTATTCTACATTTGACATTTGAGAACTTATAACCAAATTTGACAATTTTGTAAAAGAGTATCAGAGAGGAATTATTGTAAGGAAATACTGGTTGAGAGTCCATTTTCTAAATAGTTAGTTTTAATTTTATTTGGATTTTGGAATTATTATGATTTTTTTTATTTATACTTTCGGCTAGCAAAAAATACTTTCTTATGCTATTAGAAGATAAGAAAATTATTTAGTTGCTATGTAATTATTTTTATCCTCAACCAGTTTTTTCCCTATCAATAATAAACAAATAGTGATATTTTCTTTTGATTATACTCTTGTTTTACTATTATTATTATTATTATGATTTCTATAATGAAGTTTAGTATTAATTATACTCTTATTGAAAAATATTAGGATATGGAGTCTTATTATATTATTACTTATTGTTGTTATTGTCATTATTTAAATTTTTCTATATTATTTATTATTGATATTGAGAGTGATGCTATTTATTATTGAAAAATTGATATATTACTGAAAGATGTTGGATCCAATATAACATTAAAACCAAAGATTAAACTAGGTTTGAAGATTTTTATTAAAGAGACTGTATTCAGAGAACATTGGAAAAGACTCTTTTATACATACTATTGAAAGACTTGTTTCATTTAAAGGACTTATTTAAAATAAACTATGCATTAAGTCATTGTAATTATTTAAACTTCCATTAGAACGATTTTTTATTGTTTTTATTATATTTTTATCTCTTGCTTATTAATATTCATCACTTATTTACTGTTATTATATGTATTATCTCCTCTGCACTTACAAATGGTAAGTGATGTTGTAACATTATTGTATTTCTTTCAGGGAAATGCTCCTACCTAAATTTAATTCAGAATTATTTTCTCTTAACTATTTTATTTTAATTGCTAATATTTTTTATATATTGCGTTAATTTTCTTTTCTTCCATCTCTTGGCTTCCTGAGTTTGACAGTTTTATTCCAAAATTTCACTTTTCTAAATTATTATATTTCTGTTGTCTGAACTTGTAGTTTTATTTAACTATCAATTTCATACAAAGTCTTGGGGAGGGGGGATAATATTACAAATTTAAATTTTTTTCTCCAAAACTAACCTTTATACTATCTTAATTTTCTTATAATAATATTCCGTACTTACTTCAAATTATTAAATTAAAATCTTGTTTCTAAATCTAATCTGTTAATCCTTATGCAGACGATATAAATTCTTAATTTGCCTTAAAAAACATTATTCCAGTATGCGTAAATTTAAAAAGATGCTCTAAATTAAAAATATTCTTAATTAAAACTTTATTTCTTAATATTCCAAATAAAACTAATTTCTTCTATGTTTTTATCAACCCTTTTTAAGAAAGTCTTATTAAATTTATTCCAAAACCATACCTTTCAAAAAATATCATTATTTTATTTTATCTATTTATTTATTTTTCCTACGTCAACCTTTGATGTGTGCATATTAATAAATTCATTTCTTTTCTTTTTCTCTTAAAATTAATCATTTATAAAAATCGTCTGCGTAAGATATTTAAAATTCTGAGTCAATTATAAATTGGTTAAATAATATTTTTTTTTAAATAAACTAGCTGACCCGCCCGGCGTTGCCCGGGTCCGTATTAGCAATATTAAACGAACTTGAAATTTGTATGATTTTATCAATAACTGGAAGCATGCAGAAATGCATTGTCTGAAATACGTCATTTTCATCGTTATAAAGTATTAAAAGGTTCTGAAAAAAAAAGAAAACTTTTAGTAATACAATTTTTAGTTTAAATCAAATGTTTTCAATATTTTATTTAATTTTATTCAAAATGAAAAAAGATTTTCTTAGCAGACGATTTTTTGTGATAAATACATTATCTGTTTTATATTTCTTCTGCTTTATTCCTTTTATTTATAGAGTTCAAAATGAAAAAAGATTTTCTTAGCAGACGATTTTCCTGTGCCTCAATTAATTATCCTCGGAATTCCTTTTATTTATAGAGATTTATCGTCTGTTTAAAATAGCCTCGTAACTGGACAAGAATTCTGTTTACGAAAAGAATGATGGTTTGAGGTTACAGAATGTTCCAGGACTTTCTTTTTTAGTTTAGAAGGTGGAAGTCTCGAGATGAGAGAGAAGATTTCTTGGGTTGCTTCTTCGATGAGGACAGCTCGCTGAAATAATGATGGAATTTTTGCAAAAGGAGCTTTTCCTTCCTCATTATTACGAATTTAATAAATGAATTTACAGCAGCCCATGACTAATTATTGGATCTTCTACATTTATTATTTTATTTTGTTTTTTCCCTCGCTTGCCATGACTGCGTGTTTCTTTTTAACCAGTGGAAATAATTCGAGTTCTCCTTAAATCGTCACATATATATATATATATATACAGGGTGTATCTAAACTACTGGGCAAAATTTAAAGGGGTGATAGTACACATCAAGACAAATAATATTATATGGGAAACTAAGGGTCCCAAACGTCTTCCGAAGGAGATAGGCGCCATTAAAGTTTAGGGTCCAAAATTTGAAATGATTATAAAAAATGGAAAAATTGGTCGATTCATTTGCGGTTTTCACGAAAACTATTCTTTATGTCAGTATTGTCTTTAAAATAAATTATAAAGATGAATTTCAAAAAATGCCGATAGAGAGCGCTTTAGACTTTGGAGTAACGAACAACTATTTTTTACCGTTATTTTTTTGCGTCCCATTAAATGTTTTTAGAAGTTTAGACATAAACTTAAATTTTGAGCTCAAAATCTGTGGTTAAGTAGCGCAAACTGAGCTGTGTTCGATGGTAGTGGATAGGTTCAAATTTCAAATGATTATAAAAAACATAAAAATTGGTCAATTGATTTGCGGTTTTTACTAAAATTATTCTTTACGTCAGTATTGTCTTGAAAATAAATTACACAGATAAATTTCAAAAAATGCCGATAGAGGGCGCTTTAGACTTTGGAGTAACGTACAACTAGTTTTTACCGTTATTTTTTGCATCTCATTAAATTTTTTAGAAGCTTAGCCATAAACTTAAATTTTGAGCTGAAAATCTGAATCGTTGAGAGTGGTTAAGTAGCGCAAACTGAACTGTGTTCAATGCGAGTGGGGAGGTACAAATTTCAAATGATTATAAAAAACGGAAAAATTGGTCGATTCGTTTGCGGTTTTCTCTAAAATATTCTTTATGTCAGTATTTCTTTGAAAATAAATTTTAAAGATAATTTCAAAAAATTCCGTTAGAGGGCGCCTTAAACATTAGAGTAACCAACAATTATTTTTAACTGTTTTTTTTTTAATCTAAATAAATGTTTTAAAAGCTTAGACTTAAATTTTGAGCTCAAAATCTGAATCGTTGTGAGTAATTAAGTAGCGAAAAATTGAACTGTGTTCGGAGGGTGGGCACGGTAACATTTCAACTCCAGAACACAGTTTAGTTTGCGCTTCTTAACCCCTCTCAACGATTCAGAATTTGAGCTCAAAATTTAAGCCTAAGCTTTTGCAAGCATTTAATTAGATATAAAAATAACAGTTAAAAATTATTGTTGGTTACTCTAAATTTTAAGGCGCCCTCTAACGGATTTTTTAAAATTATTTTTAAAATTTATTTTTAAGGAAATACTGACATAAAGAATGGTTTTAGAAAAAACCGCAAACGAATCGACCAATTTTTCCGTTTTTTATAATCATTTGAAATTTGAACCTTCCCACCCCCATTGAACATAGTTCAGCTAGCGCTACTTAACCACTCTCAACGATTCAGATTTTCAGCACAAAATTAAAAAAATTTTAATGAGATGCAAAAAATAACGATAAAAACTAGTTGTACGTTACTCCAAAGTCTAAAGCGCCCTCTATCGGCATTTTTTGAAATTCATCTTTATAATTTATTTTCAAGACAATACTGATGTAAAGAATAATTTTAGTGAAAACCGCAAATCAATTGACCAATTTTTATGTTTTTTATAATCATTTGAAATTTGAACCTACCCACTCCTATTCAACACAGTTCAGTTTGCGATACTTAACCACAGGTTTTGAGCTCAAAATTTAAGTTTATGTCTAAACTTCTAAAAAAATTTATTGAGATGCAAAAAATAACGGTAAAAAATAGTTGTTCGTTATTCCAAATCTAAAGCGCCCTCAATCGGCATTTTTTGAAATTTATCTTTATAATTTATTTTCAAGACAATACTGACATAAAGAATAGTTTTCGTGAAAACCGCAAACGAATCGACCAATTTTCCCGTTTTTTATAATAATTTCAAATTTTGGATCCTAAACTTTGATGGCGCCTATCTTCTTCAGAAGACGTTTGGGACCCTTAGTTTCCCATATAATATTATTTGTCTTGATTTGTACTATCACCCCTTAAAGTTTTGCCCAGTAGTTTAGATACACCCTGTATATACCACCTCTGACAATAAAGTTCAGTGAATAGTCCTGTAACATTAATATAGATGAAATATTAACGAATACATGAATACATACATGAATTCGCAAGAAGTCTTCTTTTGAGATGAAGTTCAAAATCTTTCTCCCGTTTTGATGGATGTCAGTAATAGGGTCAAATCCCTTTAAAAAAGTGTTTGATTTATGGAAATAGGAAGAAGTCTGGAGGATTGAGATCTGCCGAGTATGGTGGCTGTTCAATTTGCACCACTCCTCACGATTTTCTTTCAGTGTCTTGCGAAGCTGAAAACCAAACTTTAATCTAATCTTTTGTTCGTTCATTTTCCTGTTCTCTTTTTAAATTCAATAGAGAACAATGGCAGTGAATATCCATTATACTTACTTTAACCAAAGGAATCTTACTTCCAGTCGACTGAACATCTATATATTTTCATTCATCTAGTCATATAATTTTACAAAAAACTTTTAAGGAAAGGAAATATTTCTTTTGAATCAACAGTTTTCAAAAGGGTAATTAAGACAAACGGCGTAAATATAATGTGGATGACTTTTGTTTGAACAATAATGACTAACTTATCAAGCAGAGAATTATTGAATGAAATTTATTTATTGAGTAAAATATAATTTTAGTAATAATTTGATTATGTTCCATGATATGTTGATTATACATGTTTTACAGTTATTGTAGTAATAAATCAATATGCCAGGAATGTGCTATTAATATTATATTAATATCAAATTTATCTAATTTTTTCTTAAAGATGTTTTGTCATTATTTATGCAATGGTTTTTATTTTATATAATATTAAAAAAAGAGGCTTATATTCAATTTTTAGCTGCATAATTAAAGAAATTAAAATCATTGTGCCTTATTTTTTTCTGAAATTTGTTGAAAAAATAACAGTAAAATGTTGCAAAATGGACTGGAAAAATACTAAAAGAAATTGCGCTAAAAACTTTTGTAATTGATAAAAATTTAAACATAATAAGTATGGGAATGCGCATAATATTTGTAATGCTATAATTTGTATAATTATATGTTTATTCAAAATTAATATTAACAAAGCATTTCAATTCTGCAATTTTACTACAATTAATATTTTTATGAACAACTGAAAAATTACATTAAATGAAATCTGCATAGCTTTCCGAATATCGAATTATATTACGAAATTTCATCATATATGAAATTTTATGCACGTTTTGATATAAATATTCGTTTTAAACTATTGTGTATTGTTTTCAAATTCATCAGAACACAATTGTAGTGAATATCCATTATACTTAATTTAACCAAATGAATCTTACTTCCAGTCGACTGAACTTTTATACATCTTCATTCATCCAGTCTTATAATTTTACAAAAGACTTTTAAGGGAAGGCAATATTTCTTCTGAATCAACAATTTTCGAAATCATAATTAAGACAAACGGCATAAATATAGTATGGATTACTTTTATTTGAACAACGTATTATTAACGTATCTTGCAGAGAGTTATTGAATGACATTTATTTAATTGAATATATAGTAATAATTTCATTATGCTCTATGATGTGTTGATTATATATATGTTTTACATTTATATGTAGTAATAAAGCAATATGCCGGAAATGTGTTATTAATATTCTATTAATATAAAATGCATCTAACTTTATCTTAAGGATGGTTTGTTATTATTTATGCAACGATTTTTATTTTATATAACATTAAAAATAATAGGCTTACATTCTTAGTAACAATAACTGAAATCAATTTTTAGCTGCATAATCAAGGGATTTAAGGGGGCTCAAGGGTTAAAAACTTTTCAAAAAATTGATCTTTTTTTATGATCTAGTTTGATCATTCAATTAATTCTTATATCAATGCAAAAAACCGCATAAAAATATTAGCATTTTTAACGGAGTTATAAGCATTTATATATCAATACTTTCATAGCCGCATTCATATAATTCCAACTTTAAGTCGCGTTTTCTCAAAACTTGACTTTTGACGACTAACACCAAGATTTAAAAAAAAATATTTGATGGAATGGCTTAATTTTTTTTTTTTTTTTTTTTTTTTTTTTTTTTTTTTTTTTTGCATGCATATAACATTTTTATCTAGAGAATGAATTAAGGATATAACTATCACTTAAAAAAAACATTTAAAAAAAATCTTTCAAAGTTGAAATTAAAAAAAAAAAAAACCCAAAAATACAACTTTTTTCCATTAAAAATACTCAAAATATTAAACTATCTAAAATATATTAATTCATAATCTAGATAATGATGTTATATGCATGCATGCATGCAAAAAAAAAAAAAAAAAAAAAAAAAAAAAAAAGCCATTTTATCAAAAAGTGTTGATACATAAATGTTTATAACTCCGTTAAAAGTGCAAATATTTTTATGCGGTTTTTTGCATTGAGTTAAGAATTAATTGAATAATCAAATTAGATCATAAAAAAATCGATTTTTTGAAAAGTTTTCAACCCCTGAGCCCCCTTAACATCATTCTGCCTTATTTATTGTTTTCTAAAATTTGTTGAAAAACTAACATTAAAATGTTGCAAAATGGATTGGAAAAATACTAAAACAAATTGTACTAAACATTTTTGCATTTTTGGATAAGAATACAAACATAATAAATATGGGAATGTGTATAATATTTGTAATACTATAAATTGTATAATTATATGTTTAGTCTAAATTAATTTTAATAAAGCATTTTTACTACAATTAACATTTTTATGAACTACTGAAAAATTATATTGGCTGAATTCTGCTTAACTTCCCGAAAATCTTATTACTTTAAAATACATCATCATACATGAAATTGTATGTAAATTTTTGTATAAATATTCATTTTAAATTAACATTTAGTATTTTCACATTTAACAGAGCACAATGGCACTGAATATCCATTATACTTACTTTAACCAAAAGAATTTTACTTTTAGTCGACTGAGCATATATACATCTTCATTCATCCAATCATATAATTTTGCAAAAACTTTTAAGGAGAGGAAATGTTTCTTTTAATCAACAATTTTCAAAAGGATAATTAATACAAATGGCATAAATATAGTAGGGATGACTTTTATTTGAACAATAGTCTTTCTCTTATCATGTAGATAGTTATTGAAGGAAATTTATTTAATTGAATATAGTAATAATTTGATTAAGCTCTATGATATGTTGATTATACATGTTTTACATTTATATGTAGTAATAAATCAATATGCCGGGAATGTGTTATTAATATTATATTAATGTAAAATTTATCTAATTTTATCTTAAGGATGCTTTGTCATTATTTTTGCAATGATTTTTATTTTATATAATATTAAAAATAATAGACTTGCATTCAATTTTTTTACTGCATAATCAAGTAATTAATATCATTGCGCCTTATTTTTTGTTTTCTGAAATTTTTGAAAAAAAAAAACATTAAAATAGGGTAACATCCCCAGTAATTGGCACATTAAGGATTTGTCTTTAGACTTACTTCAATTTTCATTACCAAGAAATAAAATATTTACTTGGAAATATTTTTAAATCAAAGAACGCATATCTGTGCATCTATTTTCCCCACTAAAAGCAAAAAAAGTTTGAAAAAGTATTTTTAAAAATATATATTTATCAAAAGTTCCTGAAATCATCAGTAACTGGCACCTAGAGCACCAATGTATGTCACCTTGTGATCCAGTAATTGGCACATATTTTGTATTAAAAAAATACTTTACATTTTGCACTGGGTTTAATCGCTTTAAATGAATTTACCATAGATGAAAATGCCATATTTCAGGTTTTTGAGAGTAAAAAATCAGCATATTAGTCTGAAATGTGAACACTTTAAAACAATACAATATACTTATATTAATATCCAGTAATTGTCATGCTGTCCCCAGTAATTGTCATATGAAGTTTTAATGGATTCCCATTACTGATAATATTTCATATTTTCAAATAAAATCAAATGATAAACAAAATTAGTCTATAACTTTAAAAGTACTTCCAATATAAGTGGTTTAATCTCAAATTCCATGCGAATTCCTTGTAATTAGAATAGGTGCCAATTACTTGGAACTAGCAAAATTGAAGCACCATTAATTGGCATCTATCATTAATTCAGAAATCCAAATATTTGTGTCGAAAATACTTTTAAACAATTAAAGCAACCCTTTTTAACTAAACGAAACTGTTGCCAGTTAAAAATAAAAATAAAATTTAAATCAGATAATAATGAATTGAAAAGCATGCCTTCCTTAAACCAAAGAAGAAACATTTGCAACAAAAATGGCTAATTTGATACAAGCCATAATTGTTTCTCTTTATTAGGCACTATTGTCATTTAGTAGCATAAATCAAAGTTATAATCTTTAACGTAAATGAGCATATAACTGGTATATGATCTTGCATTTTTAAAAGACTGGATATAAATCTTATTTTAGAACATGTTGTAGGATGTGGCAATTACTGGTGCATGCCAATTACTGGGTATGTTACCCTATTGCAAAATGGACTGGAAAAATACTACAAGAAATTGTGCTAAATATTTTTGCATTTGTTTGGTAAAAATGTAAACATAATAAATGTGGATAATATTTGTAATACTATAATTTGTATAATAATATTTTTAGTCTAAACTAATTTTAGCAAAGCGTTTGAATTCTACATTTTTACAACACTTAATATTTTTATGAGCTACTGAAAAATTATATTGACTGAAATCTGTATAATTTTTCGAATATCGGATTATATTACTAAACATCATCATAAAGGAAATTTTATACAAGTTTTATTATAATCATTCACTTTAAACTAACTTTTAGTATTTTGAAATTCAACACAGCACCCTGACAGTGAATATCCTTTATACTTAATTTAGCCAAATGAATCTTACTTCCAGCCGACTGAACATCTATACAGTTTCATTCATCCAGACATATAATTTTACAAAAGACTTTTAAGGGAAGGAAATATTTCTTTGAATCAACAATTTTAATAAAGATAATTAAGATAAACGGCATAAATCTAACGTGGTTGACTTTTGTTTGAACAATAATGAATAATTTATCGAATAGAAAATCATTGTATGAAATTTATTTAATTGAATATAGTAATAATTTTATTATATTCTATATTACGCTGATAATATATGTATCAACTTTATATGTAGTAATAAATCAATCTAACGGGAATGTGTTTAATAAAAAATGTGTGGAAAAATATAACCTGATTACTAGCCCAAACATTCATTAAAACTAATTGAAAATCGTTTTTATACTTACACAGCACTTTCAGAAACTCTTTGTGTGAACTGACAATTCATGTTTTTCACCTTCAAAGTCTTCTTTACGTTCTTTTTTAATTTTATCATTATGTCAACCAAAATGCTTAGTTTTTTTTAATTTCTTTACTTTATAAAATACACACAACTAATCATTCATCAAACACATCATTTTTGTTTACTCTTTTATAGAAATCTTCTTTGAAGTATATAAGCCACATTTCATTATTGTCTTTAAAAAAAGCATGAATATGTGAAAATCCTTAAATTAATTTGAGAAAAGTTTGTGAAATTAAAAAGTAGTAAACTGGATGTAATGTGCATACATATTTATAAATGCATACATGTACTTCAATTGGCTATATAATAAAGTAATATAATGCGATTTAATGACAGTATAAATGTGTTTTTTAACCCGCGAGTAGTCGCGACTTTTTTTACAACGTCAATACTCGCGCTCGGTCTTTTCGCCGCTGGACCCCCGTATACCAAATATGTAAAATAAGAAATATTTTTCACATAATATACGAAAATAAAATTACAACAAAAATATAAATTTGCAGTTTTCTTAAATTGTACATTTTATTCATGACATCTGGAGTAATTGGAAAAAGTAAAAATGAGTCACATTAGTAATTTTTACGTAGACTTTTTCGAAGATTTGAACTTTGTTTCTAAAAATGTACTTGAAAGAAAAACAGAGGTGTCCTGTTACTTTACTAAGGTGGTCCAGAAAGCTTCAAAGTCAGCTTCAACATGGTAGATCTCTCTTGTATTTCAAATGTGATATAAGTTAATAGAAGATAAGTAATACGGGCGGCGAAAAGACCGACACGCGACTACTGACGGTTTAAGAGGTACTTAATATTAAAATTAAGAATAGTTAAATTATTATACAAAACATTAAAAAATATATGATGCATATTATTTCATTTCAACTATATAAAAGCGTTTTTTAGAGTAAACACATTTTAATGAGATGCTTTTACATTAAATAGTATTTGTAATGAAAAAAAATTTAATGCATTTAAAATACATTATGAAGGTAACACTATGCATCGCGATATACGCTATTTTTGCTCATCACACATATCTTCGCTACTATAAATTTGAAACTTCTAATTTTTTTCACTCTAACGAATAGAAGAAATTTTTTACGTTTGGGTAACTTAAATTAGAATTTGATTCGTGTTTTTTTATGTTTTTAAAAAATCATTTTAAGGTACCTAATTTTTTATCTCTCATGCTTTTAATTTTCCACACATTTTCAAGAAAATTTCGAATATATAATTTGCAATGTTCTTCGATATTTTAAAAAGTTCTTATTCATCGATTTACTTACCTGTTCGAAGTACTCGAATGTCTCAAGAGGAAACATGGATAACATAAAATGGGTTTAATCAAAATTCAAGATTTAAGACCGGAAATAAAATATTCTCTCGATGGTACTTAATAATGAAGTATTGACTAAATTTAAGAGAGATTGATTTTGTTTATTTTGCTTCTTTTCTGTCAAGTACATAGAACCGCATTTTTAATATTCTAGTCTCTCGAAGAAATAAATGAGCAGAAAATACAGGGTTGTTATAATTAAAGTTCGCCTATTCAGAGGGCTCTAAAGCCGGATCTATGGCTCCAAACGAAACAAAATTTCAGTAGTACATAGCTGAAGAGATGCGCTCTGAGAAAATCAAAAAAAATAATTTGTCAAATTTTTGTCAATAGGTGGCGCTGCGACAATATTTAAAGCGATGTTTGCAGATTCATTATATCAATATCAGTCAATCCAGATGAAGCACACAAATTTCAAAAGTTTCAACAAACTTAGACGAACTGCGAATTGTTATAATTAAATTCACCTAATCAGACAGCTATAGAGCCTGACCTGTGACTCCAAACAATACAGAAAAATGAATATCATTTCATGTGATGTAATCTGCATTAAAAAAATAAAACATGTCGCACAGCAGCGAGGAAATAACGAAGAATAACATTACGCATGCTCAATGAATCCTCCACAATTTTCAATAACGCATTCCATTCTCAGATTTGTGCTTTCTACAGCATTGCGTAAAATGTCCTGTGAGATTGAGCGAATGTGAAGTCTAATACTATCTTTCAGATCAGAGATTGTCTGACATCTGTCTTTAAATAGAGAATCTTTCAAAAATTCCTAAAAAATAAAGAAATCTTCAAATATCGGCTTAAATATTGGCGCAGCGCCACCAACTGATAAAAATTTTAACTACTTTTTTTCGATTTTCGCAGAGCGCATATCTTTAACTACGTACTAGTGAAATTTAGATTCGTTTGGAGCCAAAGAACCGGCTGTAGAGCCTTCTAAATAGACGAACTTTAATTATAACAACCCTGTATAATAAAATTACATAGATATAAAAATAAAACTAATCTTTTATAAATTATAAATTTTTTCTTCTACTTTCTTCTATCTTTGAAAGTCGAAAATACTGGATTCGTGAAAATTTTCGAATACCGGTTTTAAACGGATTTAGACAGTTTAGGGATCATAAATTTAAAAAAAACATGTTTTTTTATAATGTGTCTGCCTGTGAGTCTGTCTGACAGTCAGTCTGTCAGACAGTCTGCCTGTATTTGCCATAAATTTTGTGAGCGCTCTATCTCAAGAACTAATGCAAGGAATTTAATAAAAATTCATAGTCAGATAGTCTCTGATATCACATGGAACAGATTAGTTTTAGTGTGTATCACTTAAAAATTGTGGATGTTAGGCTTCCTTTTTCTCCATTTCCTCAACTGCGATGTCTCAAGAACTAATCGCTGACATTTCATAAGACTTTAGATTCCGTTAGTCCTTGATATAGTATAGTTCTGAATATGTTTTGGTGTAACTCGCCCAAAAAATGACGCGGATATTTGGCATTATTGAAGATTATCTCAATAGCTCTATCTCAGAAACTAATGCAAGAATTTCCATCAAACTTCTGACTCTCCAATTAAATTAGCATTCTTTAGTTTTTGGAGTAAATAGCCCAACAGATGGAGTTGCTATGCGACATTATTTATGCTTATCGCAATACATCTATAAAAGTAACTAATGCACGAAGTTTCATCAAACTTTAAATTCAATTTCTCCCTGGTATAAATTTAGTATTCTTTTATTTTTGCAATAAATCGCTCGACATGTGGCGCTTTTATCCAGTTTATTTTTTACTATTTCTGCGATAATTACACCAGAAATACTAATGCACGGATTTTCATCAAATTTCAGATTCAGTTAGAACTTGAAAGACGTATTGCAGATTAGATTTTAGTGTAAATTACTTAGCTGGGGACGCTGCTATGTTTCATTTTTCTGTAAATATTAACGTGCGTGAGACAGAAGAATGTTTTTGAATTGACACATGCGCATAGTTTATATAAAAAATGTAAAACGTATAGTCTATTTTCAAGTAAGTTATTTTTATTACAAACTATTGGTTTTAATATATCAGAATAATAACTAGTCGTTGGGGGCCACCGTAATACTTACCCATCATATATTATGCATAGCATATAATATATGAAAATAATACATTTGAAAACTAGATATAAAATGGATTGCAATTCCAAAAAAAAATTAAACGTGTATTTATATTTTTATTGTGCATAGTAATGTTGTATTAATAAGTTGCTGATGAATCTCTTTCGATAAATTATACAACACGCCTAACTACTCAAGTAGTACTGAATTGCGAAAAAGGAACATCCTTATTACTCCAAAAATAATCATCTGATTAACTAACAGTTTATTGCGTCGGATTAAGCGTCTCATTTCCAATTAATATATATCTTTGAATTGAAATTTGAATGAAATACAGGGTCATGAAAACTCGAAGAATGTGGAAAACATGATTACAGATATCTCGGCAACTAATAATTCGATCAACTTCGTTTTTCATGCAAAATTTGTGTTATTTTATTGCCTTTTACGATCATTCCTTAAAATAAAAAATTTCGAAAATTTTTATTACCTTTCATCCGAACGAATTTTTCGAGAGTCCATAAAAATAGTTCCGGATAATAGAGGTTACTGACATTAAATAGGCTTAGTCCCATTCTTACATATTAAGTACATACAAAATTTCAAGTCTCTATCTCAATTCGTTCTGGAGATAGAGCGTTTGCAGACAGACAGACTGACAGACAAACAACAGACAGACAAACGGCATTTTTTTTTCTAAAAATATGTTTTTCGGAATCTCCAGTGTCTGAAACGTGTAAATCCGTCAAAAAAAATTGTTCGTTTTTCAAAACGATTGCAAGACTTACCTTTATACTACGTATGATAGGTAAGTAATATTACGTAATCTACAACGAAGAGGTAGGAATTTATATTATAAATAATTATTTTGCTTATAAGATGTCACTTTAATAATAAAAACTTAAAAATATATTTAAAATATACATGTTTCATGAAACATGTCACTTCTTATAGGTTCTCATCTTTTTGTTGCAGAATGCATATTATTATTACAAGGTAAAACCCGTCGAATTTCGACGAAAGAATTTGTTTAAGAAGGAACTGTTTCATTGATTTATAATAAATCTACTTAATTAGTCACAGTAAAAAATACACCTTATATTTGTAAGTCTAACTCTTAAACAAATGATATTTAACCTAAAGTTAACAAAATACTATTTCTATAACACTCAGTTGTAGAAATTATTAAAAATAAAATTAATCGATATGTAAACAATAAAATATAATAAAGATCTTGTATTATTATTAAATTATCAATTACGGTTCTTATGCACGGTATTCCAAAATGTAAAATAGCAAAGTGTATTTCACTTTGACTCAATCATAGAATTTTTTGCTCCATGAAATCTAAATCCGACATTATTTTTACCACTTCAAAATTTACATATGCACCTCTCTTATACGTGTTCACGTTTAAAAAAAAGGTATTTTAATTTGATCATTTCAAAACCATTTTAATTCAAAACTTGAAATTTCGATTGCTATTAGCTATAAACAGACACTAATTTATTTATATTCTTTTAAGTGTAAATGAAAATTTTTGAAATAACCTGCATGCAATAAATACAACATACAATATTCCCGTGACATCAGAGTGTAAAAAGAAAGTGTTTTATCGGGTTTAAAGAAAGTTTTTAATAAACTAAAAATCCTTTAAGTAATAAATAGAAACGCACGAAAACGATTTTTTTTCACTTTTTTTAAAAAATGGTAACAAAAGGATACATTAATTTGCTTTTTTCGGCTTTTTCATTTTTATTTTAATAAAAATGGAGTATGTTTGTTGCCACATTTCAAAAACGGTATAAAAAACTGCAAAAAAATTAATAACTCAAAAACAAATAAAGACACAGATTTCAAACAAATTGCATCAAGAAGTAGATCTTTTTTCCTATACGATGGTATGAAAATTAAAAATATGAGGTATTTAGAAGTTTAAAAATTTGCAAAAGAAAAAAATGCAAAACTTAAATTTCATTTCAAATTTTAAAGTGTTGCCATTCGCAAAATGGTGTATGCGTTACGCACAGATACGTTTGGCCTTTATAATCTACTGATCTACTGATTTTATATTTCACAGTGATGTTTGTTTTAGTATCTACATAAAGTCTTATAGCTTTTTTTCTTGTATTAAATCAGACTCATTTTGTTTTTGTAAAGAAAGTCATTATTATTATTATTATTATTTGTATTACACTGTTGGACAAAATTTAAAGTGCATTGTTATTTTGAATGATTATGAACTAAGTAAATATCGAAATGTGTAAATTTGCATATATTTAGAATTTACACTGTTTCGAGAATCGTTTTTCAGCAATTCTCGATTACATGACAGAAGTGATAAGAGATATCAGGCAGTCGCCATGTGCTGTGGGGGGGATCGTTAGATGTGTGAGGGATCGTTAGATGTAAATATCGAAGAAAATTATCGATGTTATAACACTGAAATTTTGAACATGTCTTCCAATCATCATTTAGATGGTTTTATTCATGAAAATAATCGAGAAGCTGAAAAAAAAAACGACCAATTACTCGTCATTTTAACAAAGCGCAACGTTTCATTTTTGGACTTAGGGCACCATTTCAAATTATTGGAATGTGCATCAGGCGAAATCCTAGGAGTACGATGGCTTATGAAGATTATTATATTGTTATTGCGGAAAATAAAGAACTCGCGCCGCACAGCTGGACAACTGGCAGATCACCTTTGAGGTTTCAAAGGAACTCAAATAACCGGAAAAAGTGTTGAAATCTGTAATTTGTAACTAGGGTTGTATCTTCTAAAGTTTTTATCAAAGTAGCTCATTATTGTCAAAGTATTTAATATTATGTGTTTGGGTTTCAATGAAACAAAGTATTTCTTAATCAGTATAGTTAGTTATAATACGAAAATGCTTTTTTTACGACTCCCTGACAAAAATCAGGTATTTATAAAGATCCGTTTACAAAATTTCGGGCTTTTTTCAGATGCTTTGACAAATATTACGCTTTTTACAAAATTCTTTGTAAAATTTCCTGCTTTTTTGCGATTTTTTGATAAAATTTGCGTTACTTCCGCAATCTTTAGACAAATTTGCATTATTTCTCCGATTTTTTTAAAAGTTTTCTCCTGCGATCCTTGTATAAATATATATATATATATATATATACAGGGTGTTTTGCTACCAGACGGACAAACTTTGAGGGGTGATAGTAGACATGCAGATAAACATTATTAAATAGGAAACCGTGGGGCGCAAACTTCTTCTGTAGGAGCTAGGGGCCATTAAAGTTTAAGGTCCAAAACTTCAAACACTGATAAAAAACGGAAAAAAAGGTCGATAGTTTGCGGTTTTCACTAAAATCATTCTCTAAATCACGAATTTTTTATAATTTTTTTTAAAGGATACGTTCAAAAATTGTCGATAGAGGGCGCTTTAGACTTTGGAGTAACGAACAAATACTTTTTACCGTTCTTTTGTGCATGGGATTGAAATTGTTCTAAAGTTTAGATGTTAACTTAAATTTTAAGCCCAAAATTGGATACATGGGGATCGAGTAACTAGCGAAAATTAAACTGTGAACCGAGGGGGAAATTTTAAACGCTCATTAACATTGGACAAATTAATCGAATTTGTTGCGGTTTGCGTGGAAGTCATGCCCTTGTTAATTATTTTATTCGAAATAACATTCAGCTTTGTGTCCTTATTTTTGATAGAGGGCGCTTCCGACACATCTCCGATATTTCAATGACATTACTCCTGGGTGTTTCACTACCAGACCACCATACTTCCAGGAAGTGTTGGGGATGCAAAAAGACTCGGAATCACATAGGAATGTAAAGTTGAAAATGCCTTTTTTGCGAGTTATGGTTAAAAGAAGCAGAGAAAAAAGGAACAGTAACAAGCAGAGAAACAGCAACACGTTAAAGTGATTGAAAACTGTTTATTTAAAGGTTTTACTGCAAAAGGTGTTCGAAATTACAACCTCAAGTAGTCCTGTATGCTTGACATCGGCGTCGCATAAAATTCCTCACGTTTTGAAAAATTCTTCGCAACTTTGATAGATTTCTGTCAGAAATATCTTCAGAAATACGAGCTGCAAAGTCTTTAACTGATAGTAGATGAGTCTCATACACACAACTTTTGATTTGACCCAGCAGAAGAAGCCCATACATCCAGTTTCACGAAGCCCACTGTTCACACTTGAAAAAATCGTATGACGGGGTGCATGCCTATGCGGAAAACGCTCCTTGTTCAACCCCAAAACGGCGTGTCCGTTAAAGTCCGCAGCTCCATATACGAGGAACATGTTGACCAGTTTATCGTTCGAATACTTCATTATATTACCCCTGGAATCGGTTCGCGAATGATCATTTGAGCGTGATCGCTTTTCACGCGCATTACCGTTTAGCGCCATCTACCGCAAGGAAATCGCAGCTGTCGCTGTTAAGCTTGCCGGACTACTCCTGGTCGCAATTTCGAACACTTTTTGCAGTAAAACTTTTAAATAAAATATGTTCTGTCACTTTAACATGTTGCTGTTTCTCTGCTTGTTTCTGTTCCTTTTTTCTCTGCTTCTCTTAACCATAACTCGTAAAAAGGCATTTTCAACGTTACATTTCTATGTGATTCCGTGTCGTTTTTGCATCATTAACATTTCCTGGAAGTATGGTGGTCTGGTAGTAAAACACCCACGAGTAATGCCGTTAAAATGTCGGAGATGTGTCGGAAGCGTCGGAGGACACAAAGCTGAACATCATTTCGAATAAAATATTTACCGAGGGCATAACCTCCACGCAAACTGCAACAAAATCGATTAGTTTGTCCAATGTTAATGAGAGTTTAAAATCTCCCCCTAGGTTCACAGTTTAATTTTTGCTAATTACTGATCCCCATGTATTTAATTTTGGGCTTAAAATTTATGTTAACGTCTAAACTTTAGAACAATTTCAACCCCATGCACAAAAGAAAAATAAAAAGTATTTGTTCGTTACTCTAAAGTCTAAAGCGCCCTCTATCGACAATTTTTGAACGTATCCTTTAAAATTTTTTTAGAAAAAAATCGTGATTTAGAGAATGATTTTGTCGAAAACCGCAAATGAATCGACCCTTTTTTCCGTTTTTTATCAGTGTTTGAAGTTTTGGACTTTAAACTTTAATGGACACTAGCTCCTACAGAAGACGTTTGCGCACCATGGTTTCCCATTTAATAATGTTTGTCTGCATGTCTACTATCACTCCTCAAAGTTTGTCGGTCTGGTAACGAAACACCCTGTATATATAATTCCTGTATTACAGCTTTATCTTCTGACTACACATTGCTTAAGTTTTATATGACATTTAATTTATATATGTTACCGGCTAAATCCGATTTTACGCCAAACTAGATTTGCGTAGGCAAAATTAGTTTATCCTAATGCCCATTGGATAAACTAGTTTTTTCCTAGGCGAAACCGGGCTATTCTAACGCCAATCGGATAAACTAGTTTTTCTAGGCCGAACCGGTTTATCCTTACGCCTATCGGATAAAGTAGTTTTTCCTAGGCCAAACTAGTCTATCCTAAAGCCCATAGGACAAACTAGTTTTTCCTAACCCAAACTAGTTTGGCGTAACTCTTATAGTATAAAATAGATTAGCCTGCTATTTATTGGTCTAAACTAGTTTATCTTAGGCCGATCGAGTTTATCCTAGGCCAATTCTATTTGGCATGATTTTATTGAATTCAATGACAGCCTCAGCGCCAACATTCTAGTTTGTCCTAGACCGATATAGTTTATCCTTGGGCAATGTAATTATACGTGTTTTTAACTCACAGCCGTGAAAGCCTGAGAAATAATGGGATCGCAGATTCTGTATGTACGCATGTATGTACGCGTGTATGTACGTACGTATGTACGTAACGCGATAACTATTAATAGAATTTATGCAATTTGCCGTGTTTTTATCTCATCAGGCTAACAAAGCCTGTGAACTAATGTGCTCGTGGTTTCTGTATCTATGTATGTACGTAACGAAATAATTCTTGATAGAAATACCCGATTTGCATCAAACTTTCAATATGGGTTTATTCTTATGAGGAGCTTTTCTGATTAATTTTGAGAGGACATTAAGGAAGAATAAGAAGGGAATAGAATGAGAGGCAGATTCGCCCCTTCCCTTATTAAAATAAATGGGTTTCCATGCATTATTAGCATATTTTATTCAAATTTAAGATATAGGAGAATTCTGATGAGGCGTCTCCATAATTAGTTGTGAGTGTTCATTGTTTAAGTATAAAGGGAGGGGGAATAGGCGAACGCCCCATAATTTATGTAATTGCTTTTTTCACCCAGAATTTACTGATTTGCTTCAAATTTTAGAAAGAGATTTATTTTGCAAAGGCGCTTCCCTAATTAGTTTTGGGGGTTAATTGGTTAAAAACAAAGGGAAGAACAGGGGGTTCCCGCCTAATTTTGGCAAATAGGTTTTTCATGCAGAATTAACCGATTTTCAGCATATCTTGCATTTGTTCATTCTGATGAAGCGCTTCACTGATTAATGTTGGAGGTATTTTGGTTAAGTATAAAGGGGAAACGTACAATTTATTTATTTCCTTAAATTAGATAAATTCGTTATAATACAGAGTTATCCAATTCGCTTAAAATTTTGGACATAAATTTATTTTTATCAGGTGCTTCTTTAATTAATTTGGGGGGGGGGGGGTTAAGTATAATGGGGTAGTGGACGATTTATCGCCTTCCTTAAATTAGATAAATTTGTTTTTATGCAGATTTATCCGATTTGCCGTAAATTTTGAACATAGTTTTTTTTTTCATAAAGCGAATTCCTGAAGAGTTTTAAGGGTTTAATGATTAACACTCCATCAAGCGCGCTGTATCTGAGACATACATGCGTAAGAAATTCGTCGTTTTCGAAAAGAAAAGGGAGTTTCACGACCTTGACCTTCACAGTATTTGTTCTTCCAGTCATTTCCGTCCCTGGAATGCAGTGGTTTTAAATTTTTGTCGATAGGAATTTCCGGTTTCGCGCTTTGTGAAGGATTTGTACAGGAAAAATTCGATCAACTCGAATTAAAAATGTATTGCTTTATTCCATTTCTATTATTTTTTCTGTATTGATTAAATTGAATATTTCACATAATATGTTAATTTTGTTTTAAAAATATGTTCGTATGTTACCCATCATTATGCTATTGTATTTTAACATTTTCATTGTATGTAAATTGTATTTTGGACCTAATTTAAATAAAGCGAAAAAAGATGGCAAGGAAAGGTCCAGGTGTAGGGGAGTTGGAGCCTGGAACTAAAAATAAAAATAATATTTTAAAACTCATTTTTAAACAATATATGATGCTGAAATACAGAATGTACAGAATGTCAGATACAACGTGCCCGATGGTGCAACTTTTGATGCGCGCCCGACGGAGTGTTAAGTATAAAAGAAGGAAAAGGGTATTACCCTCCTTAAATGAGATGAATGTTTTTTTTGAGCAGCATTATCTGATTTGCTTCAAATTTTGGATAATTGTTCAATTTTATAAAGAGTATCTGTGATTAATTTTGGGGGTTCAATGATTAAGTATAATTGGGGAAAATGGGAAAACGTAATCCCCCCTACTTTATTTTCCGAGGGTGTTATTCTTTAAAAAAGTAAGGCTGTGATACACAATTAGTGTAAACAGCCTGGGAATGCAAAGCCATCAGTTTAACTGGGCAATATTCTTTTTAATATTGATCCCCACTTGCTCCATTGCTAACCTTGTGCAAAGTGGTTTTACCATCTACCCTGTGTAATGAATTTTATTCAAAGGGTAATAGAATACTGTTAGAGGTTTGCACGGCTGGAATTTCGAGGCCCGGGCTTCGTCTTTCCCGAAGGAAAGTAATTTTCACTTGTCCCAGAGTAAAAATTAAAAGTTCATCCCGAGCCCTGCTGCATAAAAATCATTGAAGAGAGACTCAGTCCGGTTTGATCTGGCCCAACTAAATTTCTGCAAAAAAGTCAGATTTTACTTCACATACAATTAAGATTCCTTTAAAAAATATTGCATACATATTTATTGGATAAATTTACAATGCATTTTTATTTTCAACGATGAGTTCGCAGAATGGAAAATACACAATGTATTATTGATTATTTAGATTCTTAAACCTTTCAATAATTAAATGAGGATTTATTAAATAAGTAATTAAATAAGTAATAAGTAGTTTAGAACAAAAGAAAAAAAAGAAGAGTTCTAAATATAAAAATTTATGAATCTGTTTAGTAAAAAGTAGATTTGTGAATATATTTCTCTGTCCTTCCTTACGGCTTTTTTCAAATCGAAAAGAACTACATCCTAACACATATATGAACTAATTCCTTTTCAGAAATGCTTAAGATAAACAGGCATTCTCACTCAGAAAAAATGTAATCGAATGGCGTTAACCATTTTTCATAAAAACGACGTATCTTTGAGAAAATACTATTAAAGCTAAGTTTTGAATCGAATTTTTTGTTACGACTTCATGGAAAAGAAAAACCTTGAGGCCGTAACAAGAATAGCTTATATGTCGACAGGTAATTAATTTCTGAAAAATGTAAAACGCTGTTCAATTCCAAATTATGTTCAGCTACGATCTGGCTCGAATATGCAAAAAATAAAGAAGTAAATAATGTAATAATATTAATAATAAATAAATTCAAGTCTCATCTCAGCACGGCACGAGTCTGCAGAAGAAATAAATAAATAAGCAAACACCATGCCCAAAGCATCATGTCTCTACGGTGAGCATTTTAAATTTCTGTATTGATGTTATAAGCAATGACTCTTGACACTAATTTATATTTATTCTAATGAAATAGATGTTTTTTACCGGCCAAACCCGATTTTAAGCCAAATTAGATTAGCCTAGGCCAAACAATTTTATCCCAACGCCAATTCGATAAAATAGTTTTTCTTACTCCAATCTTATTTATCTAAATATCCATAGGATAAAGTAGTTTTTCCTAGGTAAGAGGGTAATCCTTCATTTTCCCTTCATACTTAACCGTTAAACCCCCAAAACTATTCAGAGAATCGCCTTATCAGAAAGAACCTAAATACAAAATTTGAAGCAAATCCATAAATTCTGCTTCAAAAACCATTTATCTAAATTATAGGGGGGAGTTACCTACATTGCCCTTTCTTTTACTGTGTTTTACTATGTTTTCTTCCAAGAAACATTTCATCCAAATCTAATAACATTTTAAAGCGTGATGTACTGTTAATTATAACGATAACTACTGCAGAAATAAAAATGAATCATCGCAACAAATGTATGAATAAAACCATCTATCTCCAATTCCACTTCTTTTCAATCAGTGTTAAGTTTTTCTTTGCTGGCACTGCAATTTCGATAGTGTAATTCGCAAAATTTCATGCTATGGAATATTACTGAAAAATGTATTTCATTCGAAATCATAACAAATGAAGTAATATGGAAAAATTCAACCATACTAATGATATTTACTACATTTACCGAAAGCATGGGATCGCGATGTTTGAAGTCGTCAAAAACAAAATTTCTTTACATCTATTTGCTTAGATAGCCATTTTTTAGCAGCGCACGGCAATAAAACATCATTTCTTTCTAAAATTTTGAAAAAAGAAGCATACATTTTTTAGTTTTTTTTTATATGGATGCTCCTAAATAAACAAGTGTAATTGCAAAGTTTCTCTTTGTCATTCAACATGATAATTATAAATGTAAAAAAAGGTACCTGTATTGTCAAAACCAAAATTGTAAATTTTAGTAAATCATTCATACGGAACATATACCAAACAGGAAATGCCAATTTGTGGTTTGTCAAGAATATATAAAGCTGAATATTTAAGAACTGAATTTTTTTTAATCCCATGTATAGTCTGCATGTTGATCCAATTATGAATTCGAATTTCCTTTTCACTCTTTTAAACTTTTTGTAAGCATTTTGACATAAAAATTGCCGTTGTCATTATGTATAGGATGCTATTTCCCGTGAACAATCAACGTTCATGGGAATCCGAATCACATTTTAAAATTATTTTTATTATTTTTTATATTTATTATTTAATGAGTTAATATTTTGAAATTTTTTGTGGCTGTGAATTATATTATTTGTAAACAAAATCACATAAGAAACTATCTCAGGAAATAAACGGAAAAAAAGATCTTAAAAATGTGGGGTGATTTTAAATCGCTAAAACTTGAAATATTAGTAGCAGAATTTCAATAGTTTTTCATTTAAATAAACAAAAATACTTATGTTTTAATTTTTACTAAGCATTTTAAAAAATATTAATTAATATAAAACAAAATTAAAAACATTTAACGTGAAATCTTAAAAAAACAGAAAAAAGAAAAAGAAACATATTTTTAAAAATAAATACTTTTTTAAAATTAATTCCGATTTAAAATTAAAAGAAAAATAATTAAGAAAGACATGTCACAATTTTGAATCATTTAAATTTAACGGTTCTTGAGTTAAATGCAAGAAATGGTTAAAAAACCCATTCTTAAGAATAGCGCATCTTCACAAGAAACCATTATCTTGACAATTATTGTTTGAAAACTAGATTTTGATATAAACGAATTAGAGAAAAAATGTATATTCTTTTCTCTCATTAAGATAGAAATATAATGTAAACGTTCTTTTAAGCAGGAAAAAGCAGAGACATTTTTAGTACAATAAAACTATTTTATTAAAATTGAAGATTTATTTGAGTCGGACTTCTTAAAGCGTTGTGTAACATGGTATTTAGACATAATAAACATTGAAAATTGAGTCATTTTGATTTACCACAAAAGATAAAAATAATAATTTGTTTAGAAATTATGCGTGGAAATTAAAAATATGCAGCTTAAGGGAACGATGCAACTTGGATTTGATGCAATTTTGTTTATTTTTTAAAAGATTGTTTAAATGATGAAGTCAATAAAAAAGAAAAAAATGTACATTTTGGAAAAAATAACTCTATATTTCATTACATTAAAAAAAAAAAAAAAAAAAAAAAAAAAAAAAAAACCTTAGAGATTCCTAATATTTTTTGAAGTATTATTATCGTTTTTAAATAAATAAATAAATAAATAAAAATAAAGGTTTTCAAATGTATATTACACAAGACTGCGTATATATTTTTAGATGCATCAAATATTACATTAAATATCATTTTTAAGTGATATATGTAGTGCAATACAATTAAAACATATACATATTTATGTAATTTACTTTAAAAAAGGAAAAAGAAAACGAAGGCTCATTCCATACGCAAATTTGTTACAAATAGAAAAAAGGTCACAGAAATTTTCAAATATCTATCTAAAACATACAAACAAACAAACAAAAAAAAACCTTTGGATATTGAAAACAAGAAAAAGAAGAACATGAAAATATAGAAAAAAAGCTAGTTAAACGTTTTATTTGTATGAGGCATTGCTATTAACATGCTTTTCCATATCTAGCTATAAAATTACTGTATCGGTTAAAATAAAACGTCAAAATATTCACATTTAAATGAGCTTTTATTTTATATAATAAAGATAAATCAAAATTTTGACCAATTTTATGCGTATAATCTAATTTGCTTAAAGTAAATTCAAAAACTGACAACAAAATGGGAACAATTTCCATTGTCAAGCCTTTGTATTTATTTTTAACATACACTTTTATCCACCAGAAAATAAGATATATATTTCTATTTTGATTTTACTATAAAATACAAAGTTTTTAATAAACAAAAGAATTCTTTAGTAAAATAATACAATATTTGATTTCCTTTCTTTGGGAGATAACATGAAAATCAAACTAGGAATAACAAATTTCAATGTATATTTTATGGCCAGCATTTTATCAATATGTACAAAAGTTTAAAAAAAAAGTTTTTTTTCTCTTTTTATGTGAGCAGAAGAGAATTTCCTTTTCTCTTAGTTTTAAGATTATTTATAGAAACTTTTTTGTTTGCAATGACGAGATATGAAATAGCCATTTTCATTTCTGTAACAGATTTAGAAATACACAAATAAAATTATAAAAAAATTAGGATATGAATTTCCAAAAATAAATCTCAGGGCATCATTGGGTTTCGAACTATCAGGCTTTGGTTATATTAACCATTCGAACCTTCTGCATTAAACAAATAAAAATATATCCTAAACATGCAGGAATTATAAATTTGCTGTGCTTTCGCGTTCATAAATAAAATGTTCTAGAGTAATAACGCAAGGATGGCCTTGTTCTAACATTGTGCAAAACTATGAAGGAGTCTGGGAGAAGGTATCTAACTGTTCTACGCAAAAAAGACCTAAGACATTTTAATCACAAACAAACCCTAAAATTTAAATTATTCCATTTGTAGACCCTCTAGCTCTTGAAATACGTAAGATTCAGTGCTTGATCCAAAATTTGCGAGGTAAATTCTGTAATCTAAAGACTATATATTTTCTAGGAAAAACTTTATTTATTAAATAAATTGAAAAAATTATTCAAATTATGTAATAAAGAAATTGCAATAAGTAAATTTGAAAATTGAAAACCTTGAAGACATTGAAGTCATTTTGAAAGTTATATAACAATTTTATAAGTAGTTTGTAGTTTAAAATATACTGTTCAATAAATATACCGGAGTCATAATGTAATCCACTTTCGTTATTACTCTAAGGTATTTTTTACAAGGGTGGAACTACATCCAATTTTTTTAATTCACGAGGGAGCGTTATTGTCATTGTTGAAAACCATAAAACATAACAATAAATGTGTACGTCCTAGATACTGATAACTTTTTTCATGTCAGAAGAATAAGTTATAAAATGAATATTGTTGCATCCTAATACCGCAATTAATGGTAAGAAAGAGAAATTTGGCAATTTCTAGAGCTGTGGAGTTTTTATCTATATATTTAGGCACTTTACATGTCAGCATTCCATCATATTTTATAGTTTTGTTTGCATGACGTCATCAAGCACATAGATAGGTAACGACGGAATCGGTTAAGAAGTCGAGAAATTTCATTTTGTGAGTACATATCTGCTGACCAAACCCGTAACCAGAATTTCCCTTAGAAGAGTACTGAATCTTGGAATTTTGTTTCATATCATAGTATTAATTTGAGTAATTTAAAGCGTTGATAAAATATAAAGACGGTTTAACCTAAGGTACATTTCTACATAAGAATTCTATTTGATGTCAATATCAAAAATTGTTGTTTCGTATTTTTTCGTACAATGTATGGTTTCAAGATTCTTTCTAATTTTGGAAACATTTCAGAAACCTAGAGTATATTTAAAGGAAAATCTCAACGGAAATAAAAAGAAAAAAAATAATTGACAATGTTTGAGATGAGCCTCATGTATCGTATGGGAAACAACGTTAAAAAATATCGAAGTACAAATAAGCTATTTATATATAGATTTAAAATACAGGATATATATTAGCATATGTGTGTCTTCTATTACGAACGCAGGGTTTTAAAATCATTAACACATAAATGAAATTAATTATGCAGCCTATTTTTAAAATAAAAAGAAATAAATTTTACAGATATATTTAGTCATAAAAAATGTATTTATATTTCACATTCCCTGATTAGAATTAGAATAATTTTAAATGAAGTACTCTGGATATAATAATTTTTTATTTATGCTACAGAAGCAATCTGTATGATTTTTTTTTGCAGCCGTTCGGCTTTTTTCTTCTGGGTGGTCCGAATGAATGAAAATCGTTGCAGGACTACTCAGTCTCTTTTTCGCCATAACGCTTCGAAACAAATATTAATTATTTTGACTGTCGAAAAGTATCTATCAGCATTAGCTGTTGTTACCGAAATTTTAGCTAACATTGTCAGTTGATCGCATTGTAATGCATTGCATTGCAGTAATCCAAATAAATTTTAGATGACTACGTTTGTGTCAACTTTAAAAATTACCTTTCACCATAATTCATATCCAGCTTTTAATTGCAACATTGTTACTTTATCATTAAATTTAAAAAGATCCTCTAAGATGTTTGGTTTGATCGAATAAGCATATAATAGAAGATTTACTTCAAAATCTGTTGGTGAATTAATGAAACAAATTTGTCTTTTAAATTTTGAATAAAATTTTCTACATAGAGAATAAAAATTATGACCCATTAACATTCTTCATCGGATGCAGTATGAGGGGCACTGAATATGTTGTCTACCTAAATGCTATTGTGAAGATCTTCACTTCAATTGGTTAGACGTCATTAACAGATCCAAGACATTTTCTAATTCTATCATACTGTTGGACAAGACAAAATTTACCGGTGACATGCATTATGAATGTATCTAAATTTTCGATACGTATGACGAATTCTAAATCTATATCAAAATAATAGAACCAGCTATATTGGTAGCTCACTCATATTCCTGTACGATGCATTTAGATATGCATTGTTAAAAAAATTGCTCTAGTTGCTCTAGCTGAACCAAATATTGGTGAAATATTGTACCAACATATTCCTATTCCCACCTCTTTCCAACTATTGGAACTTTGCTTCAAAAAAGAGCACCAAATATTGCTTCAAGATTTCATCATCTTACAATGGCAGTTATTGAGCTCCAAAAATTGGTTCAAACTCGGGTAACATTTTTAACCAAGGTTTGGCAAGATCTATTAGATTGTTCGGAAAGTCCTTTCAGTTTGGGAAAATCAATTCGTACCGGAAATTTCTATTACTTAATTATTAGACATTGTTTCCAATATCTAATACTTAGATATAAATGGAAAAAAAATTCTGGTACGAATTCATTTTCCTAAACGGAAACGACTTTCCGAACGACCCAATAGCTCATCACAATGTTGTAATATTATTTCTCTTCAGTTTTTGGCGGACAAGTCATTTGCTGGGATTAAATCAAAAATATCTTTTCGAAATACAGTTTCTGTGAATTTTGGAAACATCAGTCAAATAATGATAGGTAAACATGAAGTCATCACATGGGATAATCTGTTCTGTGCTTGAAGTGTCCATAGTTTCATGAATAATTAAGATAAAGCAGATCGCGTTTTTTATTTTGCTAATTAGGTTTTCGGTAATTATATCTGAGCATATTGGAACGATTTCATTCTCAATTTCTGAACTATATATCTAGAATATATTGATTCATATTTATGAAAAGAGAAAAACTTTAATATAAATAAAAAGTATTACAAATAGAGTTTAATGCCGATTACTTTTTTAAAAGGAAATCGTAGAAAAACTCTTTGAAATACAAAAAATATACAACTCAAGTACAGATTTTGTATTTCGCTCTTACTTTGCTTTTCGCTGCGTATACTTTAAATTTTTTCATGTGTTTTAAGTTTTTTATTCATTCCTTTTTATTTTTATTTTTGTTGTTTATATGTGTATGTTTTGAGGAAAATATATAGCATTTGGAATAGTATTACTATTTCAGAAGAGATTTCCTTTAAATACGGGAAACTTTTCTTTTATGCTAAAATCTTTATTTTAATTTAAGTTATGCACATAATTTAATCCGATTTACATTTATTTTATGAGTTCAACTTTAATTTCTCCATTGAAAATTTAATTATCATATTTCGTTATTTTTTTATTACAGAAAATAATGAATATTCTATTACAATCAAGATAATTTCTTTTCAAATGTAAGGTTTAAACATAAGCTAATTTATGAAACAAAATTTGTTTAAAAACAAATGTATTTAAATTTCATGGAATTCAATACTACATTCATTATAGTCTTAAAATACACTCATAATTTTGGTGAATGTTTATCCTTCACATTTTCTTTTAAATAAAATAACTCCTTTAATTAATTTTTGTTGACACAGTAAAACAGAAAAATTCAATCTATTTGCTACATGACAGATTTGAATTAAATATTTCTTTATTTATGTAAATGATTGTGCATATTGTTTGCTTTATTTAATAAACATTGTTTTATGTAAATGTGTGTATGTTTTGTAATGATCAAACATAAGTATAAAATATTGAAATACACATTTAAATTTGTATCGTTTTTTATCCTTCATATTTTATTTTAAATAAAATAACTCCTTTAATTAATTTTTGTTGACACAGTAAAACAGAAAAATTCAATCTATTTGCTACATGACAGATTTGAATTAAATATTTCTTTATTTACGTCAATGATTGTGCATATTGTTTGCTTTATTTAATAAACATTGTTTTATGTAAATGTGTGTATGTTTTGTAATGATCAAACATAAGTATTACATATTGAAATACACATTTAAATTTGTATCGTTTTTTAACTTTATTATTTGTACTACAGAGATTTTGTTCTCGATTATTACACGCATCTCAGTTTATCATGATTTGTTTCTGTTTCTTTTATTATTACGACGTTATCTACAAATGCGTTTATCATTTTTTTGTTTGTTTATTTAAAATATACAAGATATAAGCGTGAATCAATAGAAGAAATGCAAAAAATACAACAATTTTTTTAAGAATTGTTGTTTAAAAGGTCTATTCCGAGTTCAAGCCTAGTTTATTCCTAGTATATACTTAGCCAATCTATTCCTAGTTTTCATGGGGTTTTTTCTTTCAATATTTATATCAAATAAAGAGAAATCATTTAATTCAATTTTGTTGTAAAACAGTAAATAAATTCAATCCATTTTCTACACGACAGATTTCAATTAAATATTTCCTTGTTCCAATGCAAATGATTATGCACAATGTTTGTTTTATTCAATAAACATTGTTTTATGCTAGTTTGTGTATGTTTTGCAACGAACAAGCATTAGTATTACATAATAAAATACATATTTGGTTTTGTATCGCTGTTTTTTATTTATTATTTATACTACATGGATTTTATTATTGAATATTACGCTCATTTCAGTATATCATATGTTTTTTGTTTCGTTTATTATTACGACGTTTTCTACAAATGCATTTATCATTTATTGTTGTTTATTTTAAATACAGAAGACATATACGGAAATGAGAAAAAAAATTAAAAACACAACAATTGCTTTTAGAATTGAAAATTGAAAAACATGAACCATTTTAATTATGCACTGATTTTTTTTGTGTGTATTTTAAAATTTTACTTATTCAATAATTTGAGCTTCGTTCAAAGATAATTAATTAAGATATTTTCAATATTTTAATCAGATACTCTTCAGAATTTTTCATTTTTATAGCATTATATTTCAGTAATCAATGTTTGCCAAAATATTTATTTTTTTTATGTTTAACATTAAATATTAATGTTAAACCTTTATTTTTTTCTGCTGAAATATAAACTTATTCATGATAATTTATATGAATTGAAGCACAAAGCAGTGAAATAAATAATGAACATCATTTTAAAAAATCTACATCATTACATTTTTTGAAATCAAACAGTAAAAAAAATATTAATTATAAATTTTCGTATTCATCGTAGTTCATTAATATATGCGAAAAACAATTCAAATTCTTATTATTGCAGAATGCGTACTGCTACAAAAAAAGGTTTATCTTAAAACAATTTATCGAGTTTAAATTTCATACAATTAATAACAATATAAATTGTCTACAAATGCATCTTTTGTGTTTATTTTAACTCATATTGAACCATTCTAAACTGTAAAAAAAAAGGGTCGATCTACTAAAAAAACTTTAGTGATCCTTGTAATTACTAAAAAATTTTTAGTAATCTTAGTCGGTTACAAGAAAATCTGTAAGAATTACTAGAAAAAAGTTAGCAACGAAGAGAGTTAAAATAGTTTTATATTTTTAATAACTATTCCTAAAACTCACTTGGTGTGGTCTTGATAGCATAGTGGTTATAGTAACGGGCTCCAGGCTAAAAGGTCCCGGGTTCGATACTGGCCACTGCCAAATACGTCCCGAGTGTATGTAGTGTAAGTACTCGTTAGTAAAGGGATTATGAAAATCCTGTCGGAGCAGTTAGCAATGTGTGGTGCTGCCATCTATTGCAGTTTTGCCGAAAATCTTCCGCTTCAGAAGTCTGGATGCAGCTCGAAGGAAGCTCCTGCCCTTCGGGCGCACGTAATGGTTGTTAAAAATAATTTTGGAGCTATTACTAAAATTTGCTTGGTGGCTCATACTAAAAAGTTTTAAGTTAGTTATACAAAAAATTCTGTTGTTCAGTTTACAAAAGAAATGCAAAAAAATTCACTTGCAAAAAAAAAGTTTGTAATGGTTACTAAAAAATTCTGTGGAATACAAATTTACTAAAAAATTTTTAGTAACCTTTTGAATTTTTTTTTACAGTGTAGTGAATTTTTCATGAAAAAAAAAAAAAAAACATAGAAAGCCCTTTTAGAATCTATAGAAACTACGCTAATTTGAATAATTACCGACAAAACTTGTTCTGTTACTGAAATGTTTTCATTTTTGCAATATTTCATTTAACTTTATTTGTACCAAAAAAAAAATCTGTAAAGTTTCATTTTTTTAGGAAACTGGGATTCCTAAAACTATTTATATAACAGCACCAAAAGAAACATTCATATAACGGATTCACATTCGCACTGCAATTTAAGAAAATGTGTAAGGTTACTAAGATTTTTTTAGGAAATTCGGTTGCCTAGAACATTTTATGTAGCTGTAACTCGGGTTATAGTTATAAGTTTAGTAAGAATATTCAAATTTTAGTAGATTTTTTTTGTAAAGTTACAGATTTCTGTAGTTTAAAATAAATATTAGTTTTGAGGATTTACACTTTAAATTAAGTGTCAAAATATTTACAATAAAACAGGCTTTTATTTGACATAAAAAATGAACATTTTTGACCAATTTAGAGATAAACTGTCTCCTTAATATTTAGTGAGCAAGTCTGCATGCATGCATACAACAGAATTTAGAATTTTAAAATCTTTTTAATTCGGGAATTTGCCATTCACACCAGAAAATTAAAATAGGAATATTTGCTGTACTTAATAACAGGTATTCTCGTACTTTGAAAAAGCGAAATTAACCTTTCAGATTTTACAGTGTAAAGTCCAGTCCAATTTCTATAATGTATTTCGTCATGGGAATTAAAAAGTTAAACGTATAATCAAATTTATTGAAAGTAAATTCTAGAAATAGACATAGCGAAATATGAGTTTTTATTTCCAAGTCCTCCATTTATTTTTTCTTTTAGATTTTCTACCACTAGAAAATAAGACATATTTCTATTTTGAATTTACTATAAAATGTTTTTAAGATGATATATAAAATCTTTAAGCTTAGTAAACAAAAGAATTCTTTGGTAAAATAATGCAATATTTTCTTCCTTTCTTTAGCAGATAACGTGAAACGCAAACTAGGAATAACAAATTTAAAAGTATATTCCGTGGCCAACATTTTATTAATATACATAAAAGTCAAAAAATACTTTTAGTTTTTTTTTACTATTTTTATGTAAACATAAGAGCATTTTCTTTTCTTTCAATTTTAAGACTATTTCTTGAAAACCTTTTTGTTTGTATTTACGAGATATGAAATAGTCGTTTTGATTTCAATTTTACATATAGAAGTACACAAATAATCTTTATAAATTTTAGGAATGTGTATTTTCAAAAATATAACTCAGATTATACCATGTTTATTAAATTATGCAAAATCTTACAATATCTCGTACTTAAAAATACATAAAACTTTTGCATAATTGAGTAGAACTATCAGTTTGGTGTAATTTTTTATAGGCCGAATATGTGCACAAGAAATATAAGCCCATGGTGAAGTGCTCTCCATGTAGGTTTTTCTAAGGGATCCTAACACATATTTAAGCAAGGTTACCCGAGGCTCGAAGAAAATTATGGAAAACTCTTAAGGCGGCTTATTTACCAGTATACAACTCGAAATTGCAACGAGCGCCACCTGCATCTCAAATTGGCTAACTATTTGTGGGCGGATATAATTTACGACTTTGGGAAATCTCCCCACTTTTTAGCGGGAAGATCAAATAGTCAGCTGACCGGTACAAAGATGACAGATTTGGCACGTTATCTCCCATTTGACCAGTTCTCACAAAACCGAAATATTGAATCCTGTAAGCATTTTAAATGCATAGGAAAAGAAAAAAAAAAAAAAAACAAAAAAAAAACAACAACAACAACAAAAAAAAAAACAGAAAGTCCAAACAGCGATAACAAAATTGAAGTTTCTGAAGAGTTAAAAATGGACAGATCATCTAATTAATTATCTAGCAACTGAATGAATTGTTCATCGATTTTTGCACTTTTTTGGTTTCAAAATTTGTTTCCTAGTAGCAAAACATGTAAAAACTCCAGTATATTGTACTTGTGTAGTTTTAAAATCTTTATTATTAAAATCGTAAACTATTATAATATAATAAATCATTTTGTTTTTACTGTTTTTATACAATTAATTATTAATAACTTTTAAAATTTTTACCTATTCAGAAAATTGTAAAACGAAATGTAAATTGCATTAGGAATTCAAACTGTCGTCAGAAAATAACTGAAATTGGAAAGAAAAATATATCAAGAAATCCATACACTAGTATTAGTATAATCATTAACATTTATCATTTACCTTCTCAGGGTGGTTACGAAAAAACTATACTTGTAATATTCATCTTTTAACATTTTTTACATATTTATCATTAGATTTCGAAATGCATTCAAAACCAACAAACTGAAAAGTTCGTTATATTGTATATATATAGCTTAAAAATAGCACTTCTTTAAATTAGTAGAAAATTATAATGTACGACATTTTATTACTTATACCATTTTTACAGAATTATTAATAATGCTTGTTCTTATTCAGAAACTACATAATCGAAAAGTTTTTTCCATTTTTCAGCAAAAGCATAAAATCGTTCAGTAAGTTATGTCAAACTTGGCGATATGAACCAAATTACCGGAAGCGACAGCGCGGGGAAGGGAAAAAACAGCCTGGGACACATGAACTAGAAAACATGTACTTAATTTCTTTTGGCTACTTACGCTTTTCACAATGTCAATTTGTCCACCTTGTAGTTACTAGAAAATTAAAATTATTTCTGAAACGAAATTATTCAAGAGTAACAAGGAATTCAAAAATCAGTTAAGCACAGAATCTGTATCACAACTGTTGAAATTTAATACCATCTTTCTTTCCATGTGTATTTTTATCAAAGCTAATAAAATGCGCGTTCGAAAATGAGGGCAGTAAATTTTATTGATAAAATTGGAAAAAAATTCCCAACCTTCCATGATTAATTCTATGCTTATAATATGCAGCAACAGGAGTCGAACCTGATCAAAATTGGATCTTCTTTGCGATCCTCTCACAAAATTTCACTTAATAAAAAGAGACTATCATAAAATCCCTAAAAAAAAAAAAAAAAAAAAAAAAGTCTATTTACAAAATTACAGTCCATAAAAGCCAATTATTATTATTTGTAGCAGTAGTATTATCAATATTTTATAATAATGATTATTATTTTATAAATTTGAAAAATTTTATAATTCTTTCATAAAAATGTAATAGATTTTGCAAAAATAATCATTCAATTTTCCATTATTTGCTCATGTAATTTGAATGGATATGTTTCATAAGGAATATTCTGAATAAATTCATAAATAAATAATAATAAATTTATTTTCTTTTTTACAGAAAGTAAAAAACAAGAATTCTGAATTCAAAATATTCATAAATGCTTTTTAATTATTATTTACAGAATTTTATCAAATGCAGAAAATAACAATATATTTCAAGAAAATACATATTCAAAATAAATATTTCATGTAAATAAAATATCTCCTATGTTAATATATGGGATTGCAGATGTATAAAAGTAAATCAGTAAAAAATAAATAAATAAATAAATAAAAATAAAAGAGAGAGAAGTTTGAGGATAGGATTATTCAGCAACACATTAATTAAAATCTCAAGAGTCTTGTTCTTTTTTATCTGTCTGTAGTGTGGTATTGGGACGGGAAATTACTAGTTAATATATATATATATATATATATATATATAGTCGGATGTGGCAACTTCAAAACTTACTTCTGTCTCAGACATCACTTCAAAATTTGCTATCACAGTGCCAAAATTTAGTGGCAGCCTATGCCTACCATGATGATTCCAAAGATGTGAAATTCCGTGCATTTGTTCTTGAGATATGACGATTTCTAAAATCGCGAAAATCCAAAAAAATGCAATTTAACATCGTCACTTATAAGTCGATTAACACGAAAACCTAATCAACAACAATTTGTGCTACGTCTTACTGAATCCTAAGTAAAAAGAAACTTCTTGTATTAGAATATTTGATACGTGAATTTTCACATTGCTAACTAACCGTAGAATCAACTTAGTGAAAAATATCCAAGCCGGGGATCGAAACTTCTTTTATTAGTTCTTGAGACAGAGCTATTACGGAAATCTTGAAAAATGCAGTATAGTTGTGCCACCTATTGGGCGATTAACAACAAAACATAATCAGCATCAATATCTATCAAAATATATATGAATCTGAAGTTTGATAAAAATACGTGTATTATTTGTTGAGATAGAGCTATTGCGGAAATCGTAAAAATTGCATCATAGCAACATCACCTGTTGAGCGGTTTATACAAAACATAAAAATCGTCAATTCATGTCATGGACTAACGGAATCTGAAGTTTGATGAAATCCACACATTAGATCAAGAGATTGATCGATTGCGGAAATAGTGATAAAATGCTACATAGCAGCGCCACCTGCAAAGTGATTTACACCAAAAGCTAATCAGCATCAATTTATATGAAGGACTAACTGAATATAATTTTTTATTAAATTCCGTGCATTAGTTGTTGATATAGAGCGTCCACAAAATTTGTGTCAAATACAGACATACAGACTCATTTTTTACATGATTTCTAAACCCTAAAATGTGTAAATCTGTTGAAAACCGGAAATCGAAAACTTTCGCAAAACCAATGCTTTCTTATAAAGATCCAAGAAAGTAAAAAGAGTAAGGTGGAATGGAAGGGAGCAATCTACATTGCAGGAAGGATACTTGATTATTTATTCGCTGTGTTCTAACATTCTTGATTAGATGAGAGATTTGTGTGAAGTAAAATGGAAATATTTGTGAAAAATGAATATATGGGTCACTTTCAAAAAACTTGTACATTCTATGTCCCCCAACTTTAAGAATTTTTAATAACTAAAATAAAGTTTAAAAAATAAAATTTAAGCATTTACATTACTTGTCGGACTGTTTAGAGTAAATGTGTTCAAAATATTATCAGAAATTAAAAATAATATTAGTGTAGTTATGGTTTCAATGTGTCAGCTATAGCTAAAATGCTATGTCCCCTCTTCCCTTTTTACTTTTTCAACTGCTATAAAATTACAAATCAATTGTCAAAAGTGCTAATTTTTTCAGTTGTGACAATTATTGTATGTCTTATTTGTAGCATAGACCATATAATATATTTTTAAAAACTTGTTTTTTTATAAAAATGGAACAATTTATTGTTGTCCCCAGATTTTTTCCCCTCTGTTACTTCCACTCCGTTACCATATTTATTGTAATAAATTATTACTACTAAGTGTTCAACACAAGGTTCTGCATTACTTCGAACAGTCTATTTTTAGATGAGGCCACCATTTCTTAAATTATTAAGTTATTTTCACCGTGGTGTTGAAGTAAAGCATCTACAAGATAAGGATGTTTTATTCAGTTTCCCCTCTGTTACCAACTTATTTATGTGAAATTTATTTTTTTTATGCTTTTATAAAATTTTAACTATAAGATCAAATGGTGCTTCTTAAATAAATAGGCTTAGTTTTTTTTGTTTTTAATTCACTTTGTGCTGGTAAAATTATTTGTAGTTTTTTCCCCTCTGTTACCATTCCCCTCTGTTACCATTCCCCTCTGTTACTATGCTTATTGTAACGGAGTGGAACATAATGTAACAGAGTAAGAAACTACTAAAAAAACAAGTTTATTTGAACATTGTTCTTGAAGGCTGCACATTCTCGTTTCATGTTCTTAGAACAGAATTAAAAATATATATTTTTCTTTTTAAATATAAAATAATAGTTTTTGTAGTGATCTAGTTGCCATAAACATTAGGCTTTAATTTTCTCAAACAAAATGCTTCTTTAATTGTAGTCATTTATATTTATGAATCAATACTACTTATTTATGAAAAAATGATGCAACGTGAAATACCACTATTTTCGAACATTAATTTTTGTAAAAGCCTTGAATTCTTGCTTGGTCTGTTTCAAATTTTAGGATATCTTATAACACATGATAAAAATGTATTAAAGAAGAAAAAATCATTATTTAAGTAGAAAAGAATTTAAAAAAAGATACACCGCGTCAAATACTACTATTTTCAAATAGTAATTTCTGTAAAAATCGTTATTTCTTGGGTTAAAGCGTCATCCAATTGGCACGCCAATTTGTTAAAATTTGAAAATCTAAGGAGAGTTGTTTGAAATTGAAACTCAGATTATCATATGATAAAAATTTATAAAAACAATGCCACGTGAAATACCAGTATTTTCAAATAGTATTTTTTTTTTTTTTTTTTTTTTTTTTTTTTTTTTTTTTTCAAATATCTTAAATTCTGCCTTGATCTGTTTGAAAATAAAAAATCTGTTTGTAAATATTGTCCTCTTTTGCATCTTTTTGCTGATAAATGTAGCCGTCCTCCTTTTCCATAGCGACCCATAATAAAATCTTCAGCAAATCTTTCTTCTTGAAATAATGTAGTTAGTAAAAAAGAAAATGTTAGCTTTCTTTCTTTCGCCTCGAATGAGAAAACTCCTAAAGTTTACATTATTGGGAGTGCCCTGGTCAAAAGGAGGGGGTGTCATCTGACTATTTATTGCAGTCATGTGACACACGGTCAGTAAAAAAAAAAAAAAAAAAAAAAAAAAAAAAAAAAAAAAAAAGAGAGAGAGAGGGAGAGACAGCCATATAGTGAATAACAAAGAGAGATATCTTAGAATGGCGCATTTCGCTTTTAATTATAACGGAGAAAATCTGCATTATATATTATCCTTCTTTAGCTAAATTGAATCCTTAAAATCAATTTTATAACAATTATGAAATGTTTGCAAAAAATATATAGTGTATCTAGAGATGAATAACCATAATTTTACAGACATGTTTATAAAATAAAAAGAATGCTTTTCTGCTTGAAAATTTTGAAAAAGTACTTCGATTAATATCAGAAATCTGTTTTTTCTGAGATTTCCGATTAGAAAAAAAAAGTAAAATTTTAAATAAGAAAAAAAGGGGAGGGGGGGGGGAGTTTTCGAAATTGTATGTAATCACAAATATTAATAAATTTGGGTAAACGTTTCTTTCACTTGAAATGTAAAACATTATTTATAATTCCATTCTTCTACGACCAAAACTTATAAGAGAGTTTAAAGTTTATGAAATTTCAGAATTCTCTTGTAATGAAACCAGACATATGATTTTTGTAATATCAGATAGCTTCGAAATTTCACAAACTTTAAAGTAGCATAGCTCTATGAGTATTGGATTTAAAAGAATATAATTAACTCAAGTATTACTTCTCAGAGTTTCAACATACTATTACTACGTAGTATTTCGTGAGAAAATTAATTCCATACTGTATACACCCTTTTATATGTGTGCATATTTTTTGCAGATACTGTGATAAAAATTTTATTTAAGAATTGTTTCATCCTCGTCTATACTCAATTTCCCAAACTGCAAATTTGATTTTAAGAGGGGTTATTATTTTTGCACCCTCCCCTCTCCCCCAACATCCATCCTTGAGGGAATACATGAAACAGAGTTTAATTAAGAATCATTTTATCTCAGATTAAGTACGAGAATTTATCATCTCACAAATAATTTTTAAAAAGGCCTAATATATCTCGAAGGAATTTTTTATAACTATCCCCATACCAAGGAGGGGGGGGGGCGACGACGGGGAGAAGATCAAGAGAAACAAAAGTTTAAGAATAACTTTATTTGGTTCCATTCTCGAGGATTAACCATCATGCAAAATTTAACTTTAAAGCGCTTTTAGAATCCAAGGTATGGTTTTATCGCCATCCATAGATTGTAGCACAGGGAGGATAAATTTATTTAAAAATCATGTTATCAGTGTACAAATTCTGTGTACAAAAAAATATAGGTTACTTAAATCCTCTATGAAAGTAAGAAGCAGAAAATATTTCTGATAATATTTGCAAGATGAAATATATATATATATAATACGTCATCATATATTTGTGTAGAGAGTGATGCCTTCTGAGCATTACTATTTTCGAAACCATTAGTTTTAAAGCATACATTTACAAATGCTCTTCATCATATGAAAATCCACTTGCTGATTAGTTAGATCGTGTATCGAGCTACAATACTTTAGAGTTCCTTACAGTACCCGAGATACATATTTATTGCCACCCTAACCCTTAGAGAGGGGACATATGCATTAAATTTCAATTAAGAATAACTTTATATGTGTATGTACTCAAAAATTTACCACCACACAAAATTTAATTTCAAAGTGTCCGACCGATAGAACACGATAAGCGTTTTTTGCCCCTACCCATCCCCACCCTCATTCCTGGGGAGTGACAATGGTCAAAATTTTAGTTAAAAAACACTATCAGTGTCTATAATTAGAAACTTTCAACTCGCAAAATATAATTTTAAAACGCCTAGATTTCAAACATTTTCTCATTTCCCCAATCTCTAATTTTGAGGGGAGGGGGAAGGCAGTTATAAAAACTTTAATTAAAAATGACTTTTTATGCACCTATTGTTTAAAAAAATACAATTCCGAAAATTTAATTTTAAAAGATCCGACAGATATCAAGATATAATTACATTTCGATACATCATCCTATAAAATAAAATAAAATTTTATACCGCAGATTGAACTCTTCGATTTCTGTCTCTCCCTCTCCCGTAAGTGAAACATGGATATAATGTATAATTATTTCATTCCTTTTAACCATGACTATCCATCTATCCAATAATACTATGCCAAGAATGAATTCTTTTGCAAAAGTCTGGCGTCATTCTATTTATAGTAACCCTAAAACCCCCCCGCGCGGATCCCTTTACAACGGGAACTGAAGCAATTTATTACATGAGGCTGACAATTTGACAATTTTGTAAAGGATTTTTGATGTAACTAATTTTAATTTAAGAATTACAACGTTTTAATTAGAATAAAATTGAAAAGTTGCTTAATTACGTAAAAGAAAACAAATCAAATTTTGCATGCATAAGCTCTAAATTTTTATATCTTTCTTCAATCCAAAGTTATAAACGAATAAAGACAACACATCTCACTTTTTGGGGTTTTTTGAAACTTTAACATGAATTTAAAAATACTTAAAACTGTTTTAAAAATATTTTAAGCTTATAATGACGTGAAGAGCTTTCGAATTTATATGCTGAAAAAAAGAAAATTCTGAAATTTTGATATTTGAATGAAAGAACAGCGATCTATTTTCTCCCATAGACTAACATGGGAATCGACAACGTAGCTTCTCTTCGAGTAAGTCCCCTTAACGGTTAGGCTGACGGGTGCGATTGGGTTTAGAACTATAAGGCTTTTCTCTTATTAAACATCTGGATCTTCAGCGTAAAACATATAAAAAATATATCTTAAAAATACGTGAATTATATTTTTCTGTGCTTTCGCGCTCATAAATAGATTGTAGTAAGGTAATAACGCACGATAGAGCCTTATGCTAATACTGTGCACAACTATGAAGAAATCTGGGAGAGGGCACCTATGCGTTGTGCGCAAAAGTGATCTAAGTCATTTGAATTACAAAAAAGCTAAAAATTAAATTATCTCATGTGTAGACCTTATCGCTGTTTGAAGTACCTAACTAGGGAACTGCAAGAAGTGTAAGTCACCGATTTTGACGAAAGTGGTATCGTTGAAAAGATCTCATCGTGAACAGTAAAAAACTCAATGAAACTACTCGTCGCAAATCAGCCGTTTTTGAGATATCCGACAATTTATGTCACGTAGCTAGTGCACACTTAATGGAGGACCGCAAAAAATTTGTCTCGATTTTAACTTAAGTGTTATCATTGAAAAGATATCATCGTGAGGATTAAAAGACTCAATGGAACCACCCATCGGAAATGAGAAGCTTTCGAGATATCCGACAATCTGTGTCAGGTGGCTAATGCACACTTACTGAGAAACTGCATTAAGTGATATAAATTGCTGGATATCTCGAAAATGGCTCATTTCAGATAGCTATTTCCATTCAGTTTTTTACTTCTTACAATGATATCTTCCCTACGACACCATTGTCAAAATCGAGACCACGGTTTTTTACGGTCCCACGTTGAGTGTGCCTAACCCAGTATGCACTAGCTGCATGACATAAATTATCGGATACCTCGAAAACGGCTCATTTCCGACGGATAGTTTCTGTGAATTTTTTACTGCTCGCGATATCTTTCCAACGATACCACTTTTGTCAAAATCGGTGACTTACATTTCTTGAAGTTCCCTAGTTAATGCAGTTTCCTAGTAAGTGTGCATTAGCTACCTGACACATATTCTCAGATATCTGGAAAACTTCTCATTTCCGACGGGTGGTTCTATTGAGTTTTTAAATCCTCACTATGATATCTTTTTAACGATACCACTTAAGTTAAAATCGAGACTAAAATTTTTTGTGGTCCCCCATTAAGTGTGCATTAGCTACGTGACATAAATTGTCGGATAGCTCAAAAACGACTAATTTGCGACGAGTAGTTCCATTGAGTTTTTTACTGTTCACGATGAGATCTTTCAAACGATACCACTTTCGTCAAAATCGGTGACTTGCACTTCTTGCAGTTCCCTAGTAAGAGTCAGCACTGAATCTGAAATTTGCGAGGTAAATTCTGTAATTTGTAAACTTTATATTTATTAGGAAATATTTTGTTTATTACATAAATTGCGAGAGTATTCAATTAATGTAATAAACGTAGTATAATAAAAAGCATAACAAGAATTTGTGTATCAGATGAATAAATTATCAAATGATTATTATTGCTTCCTGATACGCACTTAATGGTAAGTAAGAGAAATTTGGCAATTTCTAGGGTTGTGGTTTTTGTATCTTTAGAATTGGGCAATTTACATGTCAGTATTCTATCTCATTTTATAGTTCTGTTTACATGACTTTATTAGCTATCTAGATCCGTTGAAACGCCAAATAGCATCGGTTAATAAATAATGAAATTACATTTTATCAATACATATCTGCTGACCAGGCCCGTAGTCAAAATGTCCCAAAAGAGGATACTTAATCTTGAATTTTTTTCAGTTCATTGCAGTAATTGAAACAATCTAAAGTGTAAATAAAAATATAAATACGGTTTACCTATGGTACATTTCTACATGGGAATTCTACTTGATGTGAATGTCCAAAAATGTTCTTTTGTATTTTTTTTATTTCTGTTACAGTGTATTGTTTCAAGACCCTTTCTAGTTTTGGAATCAGAATCTTTCAAAAACCGGAAGTATAGTTAAAGGAAAATCAGTAGTTCATAGTTGTAATTTGAATAATTTAAAGCGTAAATTAAAAAAAAAATAAAAACGATTTTTACGAAAGGTATATTTTTCCATATATATTTCTACTGAATGTCAATGTCAAAAAAATATTATTTTGTATTTTTTCGATTTCTGTTACAATGTATGGTTTCAAGAACCTTTCTAGTTTTGGAAACTTTTCGGAAACCGGGGTATATTTAAAGAAAAATTGCAACGAAAATAAAATCAAAAAGCACTAATTGACAATGTTGAGGATGAGCCTCATGTATCACGTGATCAACAATATCAAAAAATCTTGAAGTAAAAATAAGCTAATTGTGTAGATTTAAAACACAGGAAAAATGTTCGCAAGCGAGTTTCTTGCATTACGAGCGCAGGACTTTGAAATCATTAACCCATAGATGAAATTAATTACGCATTGTTTTTTAAAAATAAAAAAGAAATAATTGTCACAGATATAGTTAATCATGAAAAATATATTTATATTTCACATCATTTAATTAGAATTAGTATAATTTTTATTGCAGTACTGTGGACGTAATAAGTCTACAAATTCTACATTAGCAATCTTCATGATTTTTTTGCTGTCATGAGGCTGAATATCTTCTCTCGATCTAATGTATTGTCCCAATGAATGAAAATCAATGCAAGACTATCCAGTCTCTTATTCGCCTTAACGCTTCAAAGCAAATATTAATTATTTTAACGCATTATACGTAATCAAATAGCATTAAAGCAAAAATTATTAAACGTATCTTTCAGCACTGGCTGTTGCTACCGGAATTGTAGCTAAGACTATCAGCTGATCGCATTGTAATACATTTCATTACAGTAATCCCCAATAATTTTGCGACGTCTGCATTTATATCACAATTAGCAGTTATATTTCATCATAATTCATATTCAGCTTTCAAATGCAAAATTGTCATTTTATCGCCAAAATACTCAGAATGATTATATAATATGCTTGCTTCCTTCCGAAGAAGCAAGTACTGGAACATTTACTCCAAAATCTGTTGATGAATAAATAAAATAAATTTGTCATTCAGATTTTGAATGAAAATTTCTACATAAAGACATAAAGACCGAGGCCTTGTAATATTCTTCAGCAGATGTCTACATAAATGGTATTCTGTAGATCTTTGCTTCAGTTGGGAAGACGCCATTGAAATAGCCAAGACACTTTCTAATTCCATTATCATGTTGGACAATATAAAACCTAACCGGTAGTTTGCACTATGAATGTATCTAAGTTTTGGATACTTTGGACGAATTCTAAGTATACATCGCAATAGCAGAACCAGTCATATTGGCCGTTCACTGATATTCCTATTCGACGCATTTAGACATGTCAAAAATTACTCATCGCAGGGTTGTAATATTATTTCTGTTAAATTTTCGGCTGGCAAAGTCCAAAATATCTTCCCAATACAGTTTTTTCTTTTCTTAAAAACCCAGTCAAACTATGATACGTAAACATGATGTCATCACATAGGGCTTTCTCTTCTGTACCTGAAGTCTCCATAGTTTTATGAACAATCAAGGTAAAACACATCGCGTTATATATTTTGGTGATTATTTCTTCGGTATTCTAGCATATTGGAATCATTTCATTTTCAATGTCTGAACAATATATCTAAGCTGTATTGATTTATATTTATGGAAAAAGTGCATATTTTGTATATCGCCCTTACTTTTCAATTCCCTATGCTTACAATTCGCGATGTACACGTTAAAATTTACCATGTGTTTTATTAATTTTTTTTTATTCTTTCATTTTTAATTTCATTTTTGTTGTTGATTAAGACCTCACACTAGGCACACACCCGGATGATAATGTAATGTCTATGGGAGCGTTCTTTTCAAATATCTCGCTCAAATTTTAATATTTATACATGATTTTTTTGCATGATTTTTTTGAGGACGATCCACAACCGGCCTTGATTTTACATTTTCGATTTTGCTTATATATTTTTTTATATTACGATAGTTTAAATTTCAGAAACGGTTTAAACCGATTTCGACATTTAAAGTAATTTTTAAAAAATCTGGCAGAAACCAAAACTGAAAAAGTAAAAACTAGGACGGTTGTGGATCGTTCTCAGCTATCTTGTGCAAAAAAATAATGTAAAAATATTAAAATTTGAGCGAGATATTTGAAAAGAACGCCCCCATAGACTTTAAATTATCATCCGGGTCTTTTTCTGTGGCTAGTGTTGCACCTTTAGACATATAGCATCTAGAACAATAGTATTATTTCAGAATACAGAAAATGGGGCCGTGGTAGCGTAGTGGCCATAGCACCGAACACTGGACTGGAAGGTCTCGGATTCGATGATCCACATCATCAAAGACCCAACCGATTGTATGCAGTGTACGCGCTCATTAAATAAAGTGGTTCTGAAAGTCATGTAGCTGGTCTTGTCCATTACTATGGGTATAAATCTCTGAAGAAAAAAATTCCTCTCGGCCAGAGACCTATCAAAATAGAGGAGGTAGCGATGTTTGGTGCTGCCATCTATTGGTAACTTTGCAGACCCCGTTGTTCAGCAGAAATCTGACTTCCAACACCCTGGGTGCAGTGTAATGCAAATTCTGGCAACTCTTCTTGCCAGACATCGACAATAGAATACAGAATATGTTTCTTTTAACGATTTGAATGTTTGTTTTAATATAAGTAAAACTCATATTTTGTTCATGTTATAATTTTAAATTAGAATTATATTTTGTAATATTTTCGTTAAGAGTCGAACACTAATTTCACTATTGCTACTTTAATTATTATATTTCATTATTTTTTTGTACAGAAGATATTAGATATTCTGTTACAATCAAAGTAATTTATTTTCAAAAGTAAAATTTAAATGTAGGCTAATTTATCAACGAGCACTTTTTTTTAACAAATGTGTTTAAATTTCAGTGGAATTTAATAATAAATTTAATTTAGTCTTAAAATTTGTTTCTAAATTTCATGTTTTTTTTCTTCACTATTTATATCAAATAAAGAGAAATCATTTCATTCATTTTTCTTGACAGAATAAAACAGTAAATGGGTGATTCTCCATAAACAGGGTAATTTGGAAGTTGCAAAATACAAATTTATGAACTATGAAATAAATAACTTTTTTCTTCATATATAGCTTTAAAAAGTGATTTTGTATTAGAATTATCACCCATCGTTCATAACTCCTAAAATTTAATATTTTATTTATAATTTTTAAAAAAAAAACTTCCAGGGGAATGATGGTAGTGAGCAGGGGAATGATTCAATAATCTATAAAGCACTGCAATCAACTATTAATGATAGAAAAATTCATATCACTGAAAATTTTTAATCAAATAAAGTAATATACATAATTATTTAAATTACTGTACATAGTTTTCGCAATAATGAATATATATATATATAAGTTTCTTTCTAACAACTGAAGAAAACTTTTCTTTTCGCTTCAGAAAATAATCTGCTTTTGACCTGGGACTCATATCTTCTGGTTTGCTGTTAATTTTAAATTTCAATCTTTGTTTACGTTTTTTATATTTTTCTAATTTTCTACTTAGACATTTTATTTGATTTTCCATTTTTACACATTTTCTATGAAGTGCACTCCTGTTGCGCATTACGCGTTTTCTTCCAGATAATTTCCGTTTCTCTATTAAAGCAATCCTTGATTTTGAATTAGATAAAGGAGCATTGAGTAAATTGCGCTTGTGTTTAACTCTTCATAAATATCATTTGTTGACGCTTCTTCAACAGTCAAAGCTTGATGTTTAGTGAGACTTGATCGTTTTAGGTAATTTCTGGAATTATTTTTCCATTGTTTCCACTTGCTTCATTTCTCGCGGGCAGTCATCTCTGTAGTAGGCTTTATTGCACCCTTCATCGTTTTTTTGGTATTTCAGTCGCTTCTTTTCTTTTTGTATTTTATATGCAGCTGGGTCATTTTTTTATCTTTTGATAGCGTTTGCGCTGTGGTTCTATTTTATTTTTTTATTTTCTCCTCTCTAGTCAATTTTTCTTTTACTTATGGCATCTTCCTGAAAACAAAGAGAATTTTTATAAAAAAATCATTTTGTTATCAGTTTAATTTTTTTTATTTGTATTAAATTTTAGCATTAATCTTAATGAAAAGAATTATTTTTTTCCATATTAACCATTTATATAAAACAGGATGCTGGTAAAGTAAAAGCTGATCTTTTTTTATTTTGTAGGTATAGACATGCTTTAATTTAATGTGGTACTTAAAAATATTTAAATTAAAAATAAAAATGAGACACATTCAAATTTAATGAAGTGTCTAAATTTAATCATACATTTAAAATAAAAATCTTAAACACACATTAATTTCTTTTTTAATTATGAAAATCAGTGTTGAATTCAGACTTTTTTCTCCGGGGGGGATATTATAGATTTCTGGGGGGGGGGAATGCACATTTTGACCATTGAAAACCCAAAATCTTAAATTTTCCCAGGGCCATCCCCTGTATTCAATACTGATGAAAATTGAAAAATACAGATCTCAGATAAGTTACATTGAATTCTTCTTGAAAAACAACTAATAAAAAAAGTTTCCGATTGAAATTAAGTAACAATAGCAATAAATGATTACATACTGTTTCAAATTAATGCAAAATATTGTCAAATTTTATGAAATAATTGAGTAGTAATATTAACTAAATTAAACATTTTTCGTTTTTTTTTAATTTCCTAAATTGTAACAAACTAATATGTAAAAAATATAGCGTCTATATTTAAAGATTATCTAAAATTAAAGTATTTCAATTTTCATATAAAAAATCATTTATAGTTATCAATATTAAGAATTTTTGAATATTTTTTAATTTAACAACATTTAGTTTCTTTATTAATGTATTAATAGGGTTTTTAGCCAATATCTTAATAACATTTGTAAGATTTCATCATTCCCCTAACTAGAATCATCCCCCTGCTTTAAGAACAGGCAGGGGAATGATGCTAGGGGAATGATGATTTGTTAGTAATATCTACCTTAGAACTACATGAGGGAACAAAAAAATTTTAAAATGATTACACATATTAAAAAACATGTATTAAAAATATAAAACAAAATAAAAAAGCTTACCTTTAATTTATCCACAAAAAAATTGATGCAGGGTAATGATGGCTAATAAAAATATTCGTTTTGGAACTCCACTTTTCAACATCTGCACTCACAAACAAAATGGCTACAGACTCCAAACTTTTAACGTGTCTCTTCCAAGCAAGTAGTTAAGATTGGATCAATGCCAAATTTGAAACCAGCGGCATCTATTGGTGTTTTTTAGAACTATTTTTGTAAGTGCAGGGGAATGATGCCCAAATTCATGGACATACTTCATTGTGTTTTTTCATAGAGTTGCATTATAGTATACTTCTACATATGTACTCCTCATATAAAGGAACAAATTGTGATACTATATTAATAATTACAATATTTTAAAATCAATATTTAATAAATATTTGGTGGATTCAAAGTCTAATTCTGGGGTTGGGGACAGCCAGGGGAATGATATTTTACATACATTTATATATATATATATTGTTTAGAATTATTTTTTAAGTAAAAGATATGAGTAGTAGATAGAAAAAAAGTACAGCTTTCAGTAAAAATAAACTTTATTGGTAAAATAGTTCAAAAAAATTATAGAATCAAGTGGGATTTTGTTTTTTCCTATTCAATGAGAATGATCCAAATAAATTCAATCTATTTTCTACACGACAGATTTGAATTAAATATTCCTTTATTTTTGCAAATGGTTATGCACAATGTTTGTTTTATTCAATAAACATTGTTTTATACAAGATTGTGTGTGTTATGCAATGAACAAGAGTTAGTATTACATATTGAAATATATATTTTGATTTGCATCGTTGTTTAAACTTTAATATTTACACTACAGTGATTTTATTCTCCAATATTATGCTAAACTTAGTATATGATAATTTTTTGTTTCGTTTATTATTATTATTATGGCGTTTTCTGTATTTATCATTTTTTTGTTTGTTTATTAAAAATATATGGAAGACATATACGTGAATCAGTAGCAAAAATAAAAATAAAAAGCCGACAATTTCTTTTAGAATTACAAATTAAAAATTATATACCATTTTAACTATGCATACATTTCCTTGTATTTTTAAAATGTAAGTATTCATTAAAATTGAGCGACACCCAAAGATAATTCATTAAGATATTTTCAGTATTTCAATCAGTTATTATTCTGATTTTCTCATTTTTTATATTGTGTTTCAATAGTCAATGTTTGCCAATTTTTTTTTTTTTTTTTTTTTTTTTTTTTTTATAAATAATAAATTCTGATAAAATATAATCTTATTCATATTTTCATGATTTTAAGCACGAATCAGTGAAATAAATAATGAATATCAACTTGAAAAATGTACACCATTAAAATATTTGAAATCAAACAATTGGTAAAAATAATAATTATAAATTTTCATATTAATCTTAATTCATTAATATACGTGTATCACCCCTCCAGATCCTACATAAAAGAAAGTAAAAATGCATTTTGGAATCATGGATAAACCGGTTTTTATTTTTTTATTTTTTTATTTTCGTATTTATATCATGTTTAAGAAGTTTAAGAAACAGTTACTCTCAGATGCAATAATTTTTGTTATTATTTTCTTTTGAAACTTAGATATCTTGAAAATTGCATTATACTAGTTACTACATTAGAAAAATACGCATTTAATTATTGCTAAGGAAATTATTGCGCATTTAATTATTGCAAATTTTTCCGATATAATGTGCTATTTTGTAACATTAAATAATCATGACAGATAATTGAACTTTGTAAAAGAAAAAATTACATTTAATACAATTAATGAATAATTTCAAACATTTTGGAAAAGTGTAAGCTTTTCTAAATGAAAAAAGAAATACTGTAACACATTTAGTTAATTACATGAACTCAGATATTATTTCGTAGTAATTTGTTCAGCGAAGTGCAAGATGTAACGTGGAAACCAATAATCCATAAATCAATGTACATGCCTCCTGATTCTTCGAATGTTTCATTTTTAATTATCTATATTATAAAAAGAAATTATGCTTCCTGATAATACGTCCTGTCACATTTTCCATAAAAAATATAATTAATGACTTAAGGAAACTGATAAATAAAATTATAGTATCTGCAAATTTTTATGAATGGTTTTGCTCTTATGTGATTTATCGGCAAATTTTATGCTGAATTTTGGGTAAGTGAAATGTTTCTGAAATATTTATTATAAGTTTTAGGAAGAATTATGAAAAGGATTATGATTTTCGAAGTAATATTTCGGTGCTATTTAAATTAGTTACAAATGAGTGTTTAGAATGGCGAACACAAATTGATTAATCGAAACTAAAAGAGAGTGAGAGAAATTTCTAATAAATTTAATTTTAAAAAGTTTAGTCGAAGTGGCATGAATTTTGATGCATATGCATATGATATGTATTGCTATATATAAATAATGAATAAATAACCTTTCAAACATTTAGAGTTATTATAAAAAATTCTAACTTTTAAATTTTACCTTTCAAACATGTGCACAATATTAAAAAAGCATACCACTGTCAATTTTGTGTATTTTTAATTTATCAACCGTATTTTTAAAGTATAATTTTATAAGCCCTGAAACAGCAATTCTATAAATATTTCTATATTCTATAAAAGGCGATCTATAATTGGCTCACTTAGATTTTTAGTTCTCTATTATATCTGTTAGAAATTTTCTTACATTTGATATATTCGCAAATAATATTCACAATGGGAACTGGAAATAGAATGCATACTTAACAATGTTTTAATCCACATTAAAATTTAACTCTACAAATTTTTAAAAACTAAGGAATGCCAGTATTATATTGATAAAATAAGGCTTTCATTTTACTTCACAGGAGGGAATCCATGTTTATGTTCTTTGATTTATACTATGTTCTTTTATTTTATGAAAAATGATTATGAGAAAAGATATAACGAAAAAAAAATAGAACTCTCCCAGCATATATATATATATGTATGGATATTTTTCATTTTTTTACATTTATAAAAATAAAAATAAAAATGGTTCTTTTATCCTATTTATAAATTTTCTCATACATATTCCAATTAAAGATATTCAAAAAATTTCAGTAACAGCCTGCATTGCACGTTTTACGAATTCCGAGCTATTTTAGTGACTAAAGATAAATTGTTACTACTAGGTCATCCCGTCGACCAAAAAATTATCGCCAAACTATAAGATTAAATGCCAATAATGGATGATCGTGATTGTCACATTCAATAACATTAAATACGATTCACGTGTTTAAAATGTCATTAAGAGATATTTATTTCGACTTTTTATAAATATTTTTATTGATATTCTACTAATTATTTGTTCTTTCGTTATTTAAAATAAAAATTATGTCAATATGTATAATTTGGCTATTAGTTTGTCTATTTGTATAACTTGGCGAAATTGATCGACGGGATAACAGAGTAGTACCGATAAATTTAATTAATTTTGTGACTTTATGAACTATGACGAATATTTGCTATGTTAATATTATATGAATTTAGGGAAATGTTTTTTTTTTACCCATACATAAGAAAAACACAGGTGAATTAATTTCGCAGTACATATATTATGCCCACTAAAATACATTACTATCCTATTAACTTAGGAACAGCTAGCTGTTCCTATATTCATAAAAATGTTGCCTACGTACAGTAAAGTAACCTAGCGCTACTGATTGAAAACTTTCTGATTTAAATCTCGAAAAGGGAAAAAGGCAGGTTGAAAATGTTTTACAAAGTTGTACAGCATTATCACTTTAGTATAATATTATGGAGAATAGAACGGTTAAAATGCGCATTTTATTTTTCGTAATTTTCTACACTGTGATGCTATGAAACTACAAAAGAAAGAGAAATGATTATCTTTCGAACAAATACGAATGTAAATGTGCATTGCAGCTGACGGTAAAAAGTTTGAACATCACAAATAAAGACATATTGTTATAACTAGCTGATTTTTTTCTAAGGTCGTTTTCTCACCCCCTCAGTATAGGAAATAACAATAACAAAAAAAATATATACGCAATTTAATTTTTCTATTCTAAAAAATATTTTTCTGTACTAAACTGATGATACGCTACACTTTTATAAATCATCTTTCTTCTGTATTCACAGCTTCCCACCAGATTGCGCCGTAAGCCCTTAGTAGAGCATGGCGGCTTTACTGTAAGTACATAAAAAAACCCTGTAAAGTTACTAACCTTTAACTAGGAAACTAGGACTTCTAGAACTTTTTATATAACGGTAACAACAAAAATGCATGTAGTACAATCTGTTACATGGATTTTTTGCTGTTACCCGTTACATGAAAAGTTCTAGGAATTCCAGTTCTCTAAAAAAATAGTAAATATACAGAATTTTTTTTGTACAGTGTAAGCCTTATTTTTATAAATACAGCAACATCCAGGTTGACAGGAGAGTGGGTTGACGTTAGTGGATGTACTGTATGTATATGTATATACATTAGGTCTCATGATTGAGAGATGAGACGTAAGACGTTAATAGTCAAACATTTATGAAATAAAAGTATAAATTCGTTACAGGTATTTCATTTTAAGGATATTACTATCACCTATCCACTCAAAATAAACTTCGTCAAAAATCAATCAATCAATAAATACATAAATAAATAAAATAAAAAGTAGAGGTTGCCAGTAGATTGGAAGTTATTTTTCTGCGATTTGGGCAATTTTGCAGCTGTTCGCTGGAAAATTTCCGAAAAACATGAGCTTTGGTTTGAGAATATTTCCTGTTTTGTGGAAAAAATGGCTAATGAAAAATTTTGTTATGAATAAAATGAACAAGAACGACAATTCCCGAAATATTTTCGTCAAAGGTCGAAAAAATATCTTTAGATTGGAAAATTTCCTGAAAAATTTAGGGTAAACTCGTGATATGATTTTCTGTATTTCTCTGTAACAAATGAGAAACGCAAAAGAAAATTTTGCATTCAGGTAAAAGATAGTTAATTGGAAAATTAGTTTAATTCTTGATTCTAATTATTACTTTTTTAGGTGTAGGAATTCTTTTCAAGCACTTGTGTCAGATAATGAAGAAAAGCAAAAATTAAAAAATTTATCTGCTTCTCGCAGATTTACCTATCAGTATGAATGGTCAGTATCGAATGGCCTTTTACTTTTAATCAAAGATATCGGTTTTTCTTGCAGTCTTTTATTTAAGTGCATAATTTAGTTGAACGACAACCGGGAATTTTCCTTATAAGTACATCGCTCTGCCATCATTTACATTTTTTTTCAATGCACAGATGTATTTATGCTAAAAAAATCTGCGTATTGCAATTCGAAGATTTCAATATTCTTTCAGTGCAATCATAACCCGCAGAGGTCGATTGCTTTCAATAGGATCTCGAGCATATATCGTGATATTTTAATATAAGAAATTTCCTTTCGATTTGGTTAGCGATTAAGGATTTAGGGGTTCATACAGATCAGGGAAGTGTTTTTATGACCACCCTGTACATTTAAGAAATTAATTTTTTATGTAAAGAAATGAATAGTTGTAAGAAAATGCCAATCTGAAGAATTATAAGATGATTTTTTCAGAAATGTTTTAACAAAGTTAATCAGTGTAATACTTTATTTTAAAAAAATAAGAAAAATAGTTAATGCATCTTTTTATATAAAATTTATGTTATAGCGGTTAGCGCTTTTGTTGATGTTTGAACACCACTTCATCTACATACAAAAGAATAAATTTTTAAAAGGTAATTCTGAAATTGTTCTTTTTATCACATTTATTTCTTATCCTTATATATATATGTGTGTGTGTGTATGTGCTGTTTTACCTTTTCTTTGCTTTTCTTTCTTTTAAAAAAATCTTTTTCGGTTATTAATATCTCTATGTACAATAACAATATAACTTAAAGCTTCTGAAATATTAAAATATATCAAAGACGATCGCCTCGATTTTTTTAATTAATTACTGCCTTTGAAAAAATTCTAGGATTACCTTTTGAAACTGTCACTCCCATTTAATATTTAATTTCAAATCAGAGTAAAAAAAATTAAATACGTTTAAAATAATTAAGACAACCGTGTATACTTTTATTTAATATCCTTTTTTAATCATAGATATTAATTTGGATCGAGAGACTATTTAAATTATCTCTAACAGTTAAAAAAAAATAAAATGAAAAAGGTGGGTGTCATCTTAAAAGATTATTTTTATCATTAGAAAAATCCTCTTTTAAATAATACATTAATCTCATAGGAATTCTGCCAAAAAATTTTAAAAATATTATTTTGCTTATTTTAATTTTTCTTGGGGGGAAAATAAATGGAATAGAAGGACGTTTATTCAGGGGATCACAAAATGATTGTAGAAGTTTTCTAATGATGATCTTAATCATAAAATAAACAGTTTTGTAAATTCATCTAGAGTGATCATGCCTTAAGAGATTCCAAAATACAGGGTATCTAATTCTAAACGGAATATAGTTTTTTTTTAAAGTAAAATAAAGTTATGATGATGCATTTTTTGACAGATCTTTTTGGTGCGTGTAAAAATCAGCAATATTATAGAAACTGAAGTATTTGCACAATATTGCCATACGATATTTGTACACAAAATAATATATTTTTAGAAGTTAATTCAAATATTGTCTTTTTTTATCACATTTATTTATTTCTGATCGTATCTTTTACTTTACATTTTTTGCTTCTCATTCTTTCTTTTTATTATTATTAATATCTCTATGTACAGTACAAACATCACATTAAAAACTTCTGAAATACCGAAATATAACTAAGACAATCGCCTAAATATTTTTAAATTAATGACTGCCTTTGAAAAAATTACAGGGTTATCTTATAAGGCTGTCACACCCATTTAATATTTAATTTTAAATCAGAGGAAAAAAATGTTTAAATACGTTTAAAATAATTAAGATAAACTTGTTTGCTTTCATTTAATTTTCTTTTTTTAATCATAGATATTAATATGGATCGCGAGACATCTTAAATTATCTCTATCAGACAAAGAAATTAAATGGAAGAAAATGGATGTCGCCTTAAAAGATTATTTTACCATTAAAAATATTCTCTTATAAATAATATACAATATTTAAAAAAAATCTGCCATTTTTTAAAAATATTTTTAAATCTTTATTGGAGAAAAATAGATGGAATAGAAGAACGTTTATACAGGGTGATTGGAAAACGATTATAGAAGTTTCCTAATGGTGATCCTAATCACAAAGTAAACATTTTTGTAGATGAAACTAGAGTGCTCATGCATTAAGATATTCCAAAATACAGAGTGTCTAATTCTAAACGGAATGTAACAATAATTCCTTTTTTTTAATAAAATAAAGATATCTTGAAGCATTTTTGACATATATGTTTGGTGCGAGTGGAAATCAGCAATATTATGTGATCTGAAAGTGTGTGTACAATATTACGATACGAGAATCGATATAGTAGAATATATTTTTAAAAGGTAATTCAAAAACTGTCCTATTTAGGAAGCTTTCATTACAAAAAGAAAAAAGCTGTATATTGCAGCCGTTCGGTTGATATTTTAACCGATCATGACCTTCAGATTCCAAAACCACCCTCCGTTCAAATGTTCATATCTATCTATCTATATCTATATAAATATCCATATGTATCTATATCTATATATCTATTTATCTATCTATCTATCTATCTATCTATCTATCTATCTATCTATATATATATATATATATATATATATATATATATATATCTTCTTATCTTTTTTTTTGCTCTAACTATCTTACTTATAAACCGATTTGAAGGAAATTTGTTGTGTACCTAGTACATAAGAACGTCTCGAACTAGTTCGTTGGCCAGCATCATCCGCCATCTCGTTTCAAGTTTGCGGTCATATGTTTTTTAATTTTAAAATTTAAAGTTGGGATAAGAAACGAAAAATTGGGAAATATTTTTCTTTTATATGTTTAACCTTGATACAATGATTCCCGAGTATTTTCTTATATCATCCATATCTTACAAAATGGCTGATTTATAACACTTGGAATTTGTAGCGTGGCTGACATTTTGAAACGATCGGATTTTTGTCACTAATAACATGTGTATTTATAAACCGATTTGGATGTATCTTCGTGTGCACATAGTACATACAGATGCCTGAACCGAGTTTCTTGGCAAGTGTCACCGCTGTATTGTTTCAAAATGGCGTCCATTTATTAGTGTATCGTACATCTGACGAAACCCTATTCGTCTCTGTCGAGTGCCTGTCTGAAATAGAGTCCGTATACAAAAACTATATATACAAGAGAGTTCAAATTTTGTGTACTTACAGCTGAATATCTCTTGTCACACAACAAATCAAAAAATTTTGAAAAAGACTATTATTTTAATTTAAATATTTTTTAAATCCCATCAGTTCATTTTGTTGTTGTTTTTTCTCTTCTAATTCCTGCCACGAAAGTTTAAATCGATATAAAATTATTTCATTTTTTACCATTTACTTTTAAAACAGGTGGAGTATTTCTGTTGCCACAATTACAAATTTGGTATTACAAACTACAAAAAAAAATTAAATTGAGATACAGTTTTTAAATAAAATGCATTTAAAAGTACATATTTTTTCCTATACGATGGTGTAAAAATTGAAAATGTGCGATATTTAGAAGCTTAAAAATTTGCTGTAGCGTAAATTTTATAATTGAAATTTAATTTCTTCTAATTGTTGCACGCAAGTTTAAATAAAAATTATTTTGTATGTAACATATATTATTGAATTAAATAAATCACGTAAAAAACGTCCATATTTGTTTTTATTTCATCATATTAAATCATATTTATCATCGATTTTGACATGCGAAATTAAATATTTTTATATTTATTCAATTATTATACATTTAAATTAAGAGCCGCCTCGGGTGACCAGTTTGGTCTCCCTTAAGTTTATGCTATTATTTTACTTCTATTCATAATTTTATTTACCTGCGTAGCTTTACTAAATCTGCAGATTGTGATAGAGAAATAAACAAATCTATGAAATCAAGCCAACATTTAAAAGAAGATTCTGTTAATATTCTGTTCTAGTTGGCGCGATTGGCAAAGAAATTCCAAAATAGCGCCAAAAAATGTTTTTCATTTGTTAATTTAATGAAAAGATGTGTTTTGAAGGAGATATTAAATGAAACCCTCTGTGCAATCTCCGATCACATTTACCCACTTGTTTTTTTTTAATTTTTGAATTTAAAATTACGTAAAAAAAGGGAAAAATTTAAAACTATTTTTTCTTTACGAGCTTAAACGTGATACAAAGATTCCAGAGCATTTTTTGTTCCGTTTGATTTTTGATGATTTGATTTTTGTCATGTGATAACATGCGAATTTTTTAACCAAGTTGGATGTAATTTTCTGTATTTACAGTACACACCGATGCATGGACCTAGTTTCTTGGCCATCTTCATCTGCCCTTTGTTTAAAAATGGCGGCCATTTAACTTTGTCAAAAAAATGTTCTTTGTACTGATGTTAAAAAAAAAAAAGTTAGAAATTGAAGAAAAGGGTTTTTTTCTGAAATGTTTGATCTTGATACATGTGGTCCTGATTATTTTTTATTTTATCTCTATCTGAGATATAGCAGTTTGAATTTCTAAAGTGAATGACACTAAAAATAAATTTGAATGTGAAAGCACTCGTATGTATCAACTGATTTTGATGTCAGTGTGCATGTGTACATGAATTAAGATTTCAACGAAGCTCATTGGTTAGTTTCACCCATCATGTTGCATTAAAATAGTAGGTACCTCATAATATTGCGGAATATGGCGGCCTTATAAATCGCTTTAAATAAAACCAGCTTGAATAAATGATGACTAATTTCTAAAAATTCCCATTAATATTCAGTATGACCAAAACTGGTATTGAATCTTTTATAATCGAGTTCCATTATTTTCAGTTTCGGATGTTTGACTAATGTAACTTAATTTAATATAAATAAATAAATAAATAAATAAGGAATGTAAAATTTATCTCTTCCTCTCGGCAGTGGTCGGAAGGACTTTTATCTTATCACATCTATTTATTTCTTATTGTACCTTTTATTTTACTTGTTTTACCGTTTCTTCTCTTTCCTTCTATTTTCTTTTAAAGTAATTAACATTTCTAACTACAATAAATATATAACATTTAAAACTTCTGAAATTTTAAAATATATATTAAAGACGATCGCCTAAATATTTTTTAATTAATTACTGTGTATGAAAAAATCCAAGATTAACGTTTAAAGCTGTCACTCCCATTTAATATTTAATTTGAAATCAGAGAAAAAATATTTAAATACGTTTTAAATAATTAAGACAAGCGTGTTTGCTTTCATTTAATATCCTTTTTTAAACATAGGTATTAATTTGGATCGAGAGAAATTTTAAATTATATCTAACAGACAAAAAATTTAAAAAGAAAAAAGTGGGTGTCATCTTAAAAGATTATTTTTATCATTAGAAAAATTACCTAAGAAATAATATATTAATCTCAGAGGAATTCTGTCGTTTTTTTAATCTATTATTTCTCACATTTTAATTTTTGTTGAGGAAAAATATGGGGAATAAAAGGGTGTTTATACAGGATGATTGGAAAACAATTCGAGAAATTCCAAGGCATGTTCCTAATCATAACGCAAACAGTTTTTTAAATGAAAAATACAGGGAATACAGGGTGTATAATTCTAAACGGAATATACACACAAACACATTACAAACTGGCTCTTTTTAAAGTAGTCGAGTGGCCTCTTATGATGACCGCCAAAGATATTAATTCAAGTCAGATGAAGAAACTATTTAAGTAGAGAAGTCTGCCTCCTCTTTGTTGGAGGTGTATATGTCAGTGAGTACTGAGTATGCAAAAGGTACTGACTTGCAGATAAAAAATGGGTGCATCCTTTCACATTTAACAAATTTCAATTATCGTTCTCCACAATTGTGAATTACTTATCAACCGCACCCTGTATATACATACGTGGTTGCAACAAACGTTTACGCGTTTTACAATATGGTTATTTGCTAATAGCTACATATAAGATAGCCCGTGAAATTTAATTAAAAAATGTATAATTGCATTTTAACTAACACACTTTATTATTTGAAACCAAAATTATTTCGTATTACTGCCCTTGAATTTTAGAGTATAAATTGTAATGATGCATTACTAATGATGCAAATATAATATCGAATCGTTTTTAAATGTTCTTGCATGTAAATATATGCATATAAATACATCAGTGTATGACAGAAAGAATGGTCTAAAGTTTTAGGAGTAACAGAAAATGGCAGAAATTATAATTTAAACAAGTAACTATGTTTTCCAAGCTTAAGATTTGTCGTAAGTTAATTCTCGCTAGTGAGTTTATAAACAAGTTAATCAGCTTGAGTGTAAATCTGCTCATACGGTCTTCACAAATATTACAGACGCAGAGTTGCAACTTATTCTAATTCTGAGACGATATGCTTATTTTTCATACATAAAAGTGCAAACGTCGAGGTGAAAAATGGTTTATTAATTGCTATTCAGATTGGCTAGCCCCCGATCATATAGGTATACAGTATATACTCAGATAAACAAGAACAAGAACGTTCTTCTATCGATACAAGGTAAAATAGCCGAATTTCTCAAACATAATGTTATATGATTATCGGTTGAACTAATCCTTTTTTCAAATTCTCTCATTTAAAATACTATTGAGCTATAAATTTTCTTCAATGGCGTTAATTACATAATATTTATACATTAAAAGGAATAAGCTTCTTTTCAAAAACATATAAAAATTACGGACTCCTCCTTCACTTGAAATTTCAAATTAAACACGGCAATATTTGAAATGCTTAAAAGGATTCAAATATATTTTCAAAATTATTTATATCCCGCTTTTAGAAACATTATTGAAAAAACGTTTTCACAAAGCCTATATTCATATTCTATTGACGATTACCCATGTTTGCTTATGTCAATAAAGCATTCAGATTTTCCGAGTCGTGACGAGAATATGTGTGTATTATTTCGGTTTCAGCCAAAAAAGTAGAATTTCTGAATTTTTCTTATTTTTTGTATTTTATAGAATCTTTGAAAAAGAGTACGAATGAGAATTTAGACGAATTTTGAAAGATTTATGCAGTGATTTCGATTTTAAAATTGGACTTAATTAAATATTGTAAAATTTGGCTGTAGTAAGAATATATTTGGAAAGAAAACTCTCTGTGACAGTTTAAATTCTTTTTAAAAATTACACAACATTAGTGCATTGATAGAAAAAAAACTTCATTTCGAATACATTTAAAAATTAAAAAGTCGTGCTCCATTTGAAAATTAAAATTTAAAACGGATATATTTTAGATGCTTAAAAAGATTAGAAGATACTTTCAAAATTATTTATATCCCGCCTTTTATGAAGTATAGTAAAAAACATTTTCACAAAGTCTATATTCTTATTCTCTTGGCTATTACCCATGTTTTCTTATCTTCCGTGTCATGGAGAAATTATATACGTATTTTATCTGTTTCAGACAAAAATAAAAGTGTCTGAAATTTTCTTCTTTGTGGTATTTTATAAAATCTTTGAAAAAAAGTGCAGACGATACATTTAGTTTATTTTTGAAAGATTCATGTAGAAATCTTGGAGTTAAAATTAAACTTTATTGAATATTGTAAAATTTTGCAGTATTAAAAAGAAATATTTGAAAACGAATCTTTTCTGACTTTTTAAATTATATTTAAAAAATTACACAATATTAATGCGTTAATCAGAAAAACAAAATTGTTTCGAATACATTTACAAAACAAAATCTCATGCTCTATTTGAAAATACAAATTTAACACGGAAATACTTGAGATGCTTGAAAAGTTTCGAAGATATTTCCTGAAATTATTTGTATTTCGCCTTTTAGGGAATATTGTGAAAACATTTTCAAAAAGTACATTCAAATTCTATTGATGATTACACATGTTTGCTTATGTCAATGAAGCATTCAGATTTTCTTTATCGTGGATAGAATATATGCATATCTTTTTGTTTTAAGACAAAAATAAAAATGTCTGAAATTTCTTTCTTGCTGTGGTTTATAAATATTTTGAAAAAAATGTGAAGACGATATATTTAATTTATTACTTACCCATCATACGTAGAATATCAATTTTGCAGTATAGCAGTCTTGCAATCATCTTGAAAATCGGAATTTTTTTAGCGGATTTACACGTTTCAGATACTGGAGATTCCGAAAAACATTTAAAAAAATATTGCCGTCCGTCCGTCTGTATGTATGTCTGTCTGTCTGTAAAAGATTTATCTCCCGACAAAACTGAAATAGAGACTTTAAATTTTGTACATACTTAGTATGTGAGAATGCAACGAAGCCTATTTAATATCAGTAACCTTGGTTATTCGGAACTATTTATTTTTTATTTTTTTTTGGACTCTCGAAAAATTCGTTTTGGTGAAAGGCATATAAATTTTTTTTATTTTTTTATTTTAAGGTGTGGACGTGAAAGGTAATAAACTAACGCTAATTTTTCATAAAATACGAAGTCTATCGGATTATTGGCTGCCGAGATATTTGTAATCATGTTTTTTACATTCTTCGATTTTTCATGACCATGTATTTCATTAAAATTATATTTCAAAGATATATTTTAAATGGAAATGAGACGCTTAATCCGACGCAGCAAACTGTTTGTTAATATGATTATTTTTTTGGAGTTATAAGGATGTTCCTTTTATACAATACAGTACTACTTGAGTATTTTGTCGTTTTATATAATTTGTCGAAATTACTTCATCAGGAATTCATTACTGTAGCATTAGTATGTGTTAAAAATACTTAAATATACGTTTAAATTTTATTTTGGAATTCCAATGCATTTTATAAAGAGTTTACCCATGTTTTGTTTTCATATATTATATTATTCATATCCATGATGGGTAAGTATTACGGTGGTCCCCAATGACTAGTTTTTGAAAGATTTATGTTGAAATTCTATTTAAAATTGAACTTTATTAAAGATTGTAAAATTTGCCAATTTTAAAAATATATTTAAAAAAGGAATCTCTATGTGAATGTTTAAATTATCTATAATAACTTTTTTGCCCCTGCCTTTAGTAATTTTTAATGTTTTATACCAAAAATGATTTCAAATTATACATTGATTTCCGATAACAACAGCCTGTTCAATCTACAGTAATAAAAAAATGACGTTTTGAAATAATGAGAAAATTTGTAAAATTTATTTTCATATGATTATTGATAATAAAAACCAACATGATATATTTTTTTACTTAAAATTGCTGTAATTAGTATAAAGTTCAAAGTATTTTATTTATACTCTTATTTTTAATTTTATCTATTTATTTATTTCATTAAGTAATAAGATAAAGTGATACTTTGAATTCTAAAATTTATAACAACACACTTACAGACTTGTAAAATGATTTTAAGAAAAATCAACTAGTTTCGTAAACAGAATCGGTGGAATAGTATCAATATTGATAGACTGTATCATTTTTGTTCGAAAAATATTAAAACTGAATTTAAAAAAAAAGAAAAAAAAAAGAGATCCCACGTATAATGAAAGCTGCAACTTTTTTTATATAATTTATATATCGTTAGATAAATATTTTCTAAAAACCTTCTTTTTTCATGATTCGAAGTACATTGATAGCTTTGCTATTTCTATCACATTTTATTCATTAAACGCTCCTGGTATTCTTACTCTTTATAAATGGGCTTCAAATCCCCAAAATACATATCCAGGGATTCTAAATTTGATCTTGGATATGTTCTATGAAGCGTCCGTAAGATTGGGGAATTATTTATTAATTTTACCTCTTAAAAATCTCAGCTTACTTCCAGTTTATTTATTATGACATATTCTTATTTCAGTCATGCAAGAAAAATAAATAAATGCGTTTTTATTACAAAATGTGGCTATAAAGTTTTTTTTTTATTACATTAATGGGATTGGCTTATGGTTCTGCATATGCCTATTTATTTAATAGATATTCCTTATAACATATACATATGTATAATAAAAACATTCTATCTAAAAAAAAAATTGAAAATTTTATTAATTTCGACATTGATTTTAAATGTTATTTACTAATGAAACTTGTCATAAGTATATATTAAACTTATATTCTTAAAATGCGTCATAAACTAGTATTAAAAGTAGGTCAATTTTTATCACAAAAAGTAGCTTTTAATGTTTTTTGTTACATTTATTTGATTGGCTTATGGTGCTGCATATCTCTATTTATGTAATAGTTTTCTTTTATAATAATACATATATATAGATATATATGTGTAATAAAATAAAAAAAATTGCGCCATTTTTGTTCTCTCTTAGCTTCAATTCTAAATTTGTGGAACATATTTCAATCTTAGTTTCGTAACTTGTAACAGCTAAAATTATTTTTCTTACTTTAGTTATTAATAAATTATTGCTTGCTTCTCAAAACGGCGGGAGGTATTTCGTAACTTTTTTACTTTCTGGAATATTCCTGGGATTTTATTTTTTATTTTAACATCGCGTGACAGGTGTTAATACGCGTTGCTAAAGGGCTGTTACTTCCGAGGAAAAAATATAGTTCTTGCCAGGGACCGCCTGCTACGACCAATCAGAATTGATCATTTTTTCCGTTGAGATTCGAGTTCATCCTAATTGGATTTTTAAAATGATTGACGCGGAGTAGGAGGGAGCTAGTTTTATTGTGAAAATGATTATTTTCATTCGGCTTTTTAGGAGCGTTAGAATGGATTTGCCCTTTAAACTGCCAAGCCGCACGTTTCATTTCTCCGCTGAAGTAGAATATTTGATGATGTGGACGAGATAATGAAAGTTGTAGTGTCGATGTGTACTAAGGTGATTGCGGGGAAGAGTTTATCTATTTTATGAGCTCATCAATAAAGAACTTGAAGACTGATGGTGTCTGTTTTTATAATGGGGAAGTACACCAATGAAATTCTTCTACTGCTCGCCACCTGTCGGAGCGACTACTCTGCCCGTGCTGCTAAGAATTTCTAGAATTTATGCAACATAGTTTTTTTTCGTCGAGTTTTTTTTCGTCAACATATAATTATTACATATATATATATATATATAACATGCCATGCAAAACAATTTTTTTTAAATATGATTTATTAATGAAACACGATATAAATATATTAAAATCATATTCTTAAATGGCGACATAAACTAGAATTAAAAGTATGTCAATTTGAGGAGCTAAAATAAAATAAACAATAAATAATAATTTATACCAATTTATCAATTATATCCAATGAAAAGTTTGCTTAAACAAACGTTGGATATTTTTTTCTCAAAACATTCTTTTTTTCACGATTCGCATTACATTGTTAGCTTTACTATTTCGATCCCATTTCATCCATTAAAAATCCCCTGGTATTCATAGTCTTTATAAATGGGTTTTAAATCTCCAAACTAGATATCCAGGGATTCTAAATTTGATTCTGGATATGTTCTTAGAAGCTTCCATACGATTGGGGAATAATTTATAAATTTTATCACTTAAAAATCTCAGCTTACTTCCAATTCATTTATTATGACATGATTTTATTTCAGCCACGTAAGAAGAATAGACAAATACGTTATTTACCATGAAATGTATTATTTATTTTTTTTATTACATTTATATGATTGGCTTAAGGTGATGCATTTGTCTACTTATTTACTAGTTTTCCTTATAATTTATAAATATACATTTAAAAAAATCTATGTAAAACTTTTTTAAAATGTTATTTATTTAAAATGGTATTTGTATTATATATATATATATATATATATATATATATATATATATATATATATATATAGAAACATTCTATGTAAAACAATTTTTTTAAATATTATTATTTTTGACAATGAATTTAATTGCTATTTATTTCGAATGTTATTTAGTAATGAAACATGACATAAGTGTATTAAACACACATTCTTAAACGGCGACATAAAATAGTGTTAAAAGTAGGTCAATTTGCAGAGCTAAAAATAAAATAAACAATAAATATTTAGATTCAGTCTATCAATTACATCTAATCACAAGATAGCATAAGTAAATGTTAGATAAAAATTGTCTCAAAACATTTGTATTTTCACAATTCGTAGTACATTGATAGCTTTATTATTTCTATTCCATTTTAGCTATTAAAATTCTCCTGGTATTCTTATTCTTAATAAATGGGCTTCAAACCTCCAAACTACATATCGAGGGATTTAAATTTGATCTTGGATATACTCTAAGCAGAATCCATGAGATTGAGAAATAATTTATAAATTTTATCTCTTAAAAATCTCAGCTTTCTTCCAATTTATTTATTATGACATATTCTTATTCCAGTCACGTAATGAAACTAAATAAAGACTTAATTTATCACAAAATTTGGCTTTTAATGTTTTTTATTACATTTATATGATAGGCTTACGGTGTTGCATATGTCTACTTATTCAATAGTTTTCATCATGATAAATACATATTTATATTGTAAATATTCTATGTAAAACAATTTTTTTTAATGTTATTATTTTTGATAATGCTTTAATGCTATTAAATCATTTTTTTTATTAATGAAACATGGCATAAGTATATTAAACTCATAATCTTAAATGACGCCATAAACTAGTATTAAAAGTAGTTCAATTTGTGAGCTAAAATAAAATAAACAATAAATAATATTTTATTCCAATCTATCAATTATATCCTATCAAAAGATAGCATAAATAAATGGTAGATAAAAATTGTCTCAAAGCACTCTTATTTTCACGGTTCGCATTACATTGATTACTTTACTATTTCTATTCCATTTTATTCATTAAAAGTCCCCTGGTATTCTTACTCTTTATAAATGGGCTTCAAATCACCAAACTACTTATCGAGGGATTCTCAATTAGATCTTGGATATGTTCTAAGAAGCATCCATAGGATTGGGGAATAATTTATAAATTTTATCTCTTAAAAATCTCAGCTTACTTCCAATTTATTTTTTATAACATATTCTGATTACAGTTACGTAAGAAAAATAAATAAAGGCGCTATTTATCCCAAAGTTTTGTTGTTAAGAGTGTTTCAAACAAAAAAAACTCTTAAAACTACTCAAACCACATTTCCAAAAATTATCATTTATGTGTGACAATGTAGCTAACTAATTGCGTGACTAATTATTGCGAATTATTTTAATCTAAATAATGCTTCTATTGCATCGCAGCCTGCAGTTTACTGAAGAATATATCATTTCAAGACGGTGAGAAGTTAAAAACAAAAATCTTGATTATAAAATCAGTTTAAAAGTCACACACAAAAGTGGTAAATAGTTAGCAGTTTTATATAAAAATTCTAATATAATATACTTTAACGAAACTTGTAAAGTACTTGAAACAAACAAAATCAAGAAAAAATCTTAATTAGTTTAATATTTTGATATGAGTAAAAATATTCTAAGAAACTCTTATTTTCCTGTATTGTGTTATCATCGCACTCATTCTAATTTTCTTAGAGCAACAAATCAGTTTCAACAAGTAGCATCCTTCTAATTTGTTTAACAGACACCTTATTAACTTAACATGATTAAAACATAATTTATTTGAAATAACGCATGACTAGTTGCCTCTCAGTTTGATTGAAAATGCGTCGAAAAATAAATTACGTAAAAGCACATAATTAAAAAATAGCAGAAAAATGTAATTTAAAATTTATTCTCCAAGAATAAATAGTAATATCAATTAAAAAGACTTAACTATCGAGAATGTATAATTAAAAAAATAAATTAAATGTTTTCAAATTCTAATAGTACATAATGAGTATCTAATGTACCTAGATTATGAATAACATACCAAATAACAAGGAAGAAAAAAATCATACCTCAAGCATAGATTTAGAAGCACTTTCCAGCTCATTCAGAATAATACAACAAAACTGCACTGTTTTTTTTTTTTTAATAATAAATATTACTTCCCATTTCACTGTATCGAAATGTATAAGGCATTTCAAAATCGAATGACAGCTGTTTTTAACTGCAATCGGAAAATTATCCGATTTTTTTAGCAATCCTGTATATTATATAGAGATTTATATCTATTAAAGGCACGCATTCCAAAATTTAGTTCATTTAAGAGATACATACATTTCTGTTGAAAATTCCCCTTCAGCAATTTCTCTCTAATAAGGAGAACGGTATGCGAATACTTTTGTGCAGTAATGTATATGAGGTATAGAATTTATTCGTAAAGAAAATAAATAAAAATATAATTCCATTTAAAAGCGCATTCGAATATTAAAACATTCTCTTCAGCAATTGTTTTGCAGAGATAGTTCTGTAACCGATTGCTTTTATGTGTCCGTGTAAATTATTAAAAAAATCCTATGAATGCTCTGTTTTAACGTGATCGAAGTGATTCGATGATTTATATGAGTATCAAACTGCTTGAAATAGCCTATTGTCATTAAAATACTCTCCAAGCAATTTTCCCCTGTATACCATAACATGATCGAATTCTTTTGAGTGTCCAAGTAAATAAACCATAACTCTTACATATTGTATACGCAATACCAAATATGGTTTGGTGACTAAGACATTATTTGGTGAACCTAAATAAGCTTTATCAGTTGCATGAAAATTTAAAAAACGCGAAAGATTTATTTTTCCTGAGTATAAAAAAAATTTGTTCTAAAAGAAATTTTGATCCAAGTTAGAACACAGAGAACAGGCATAACGACATAAACGTTCACTAAAAAAAAATCAAAAGTAGACGGAAATAGGTAGGTAATTATGCAGAAAAAATACACATTCGATTCTTTTTTAAATTGATCCGAGAAATTTATCGTCTGAGTATTAATACTGTGAATTAACGTCACAGTGGAACAATGCGCCAACTCATGCAGCTTAATTAAAAAAAAAAAAAAAAAAAAAAAAAAAAAAAACGTTGCTTGCAATGTACATCATCCCCATGTTGCATGAACCATCACATTCGGTCAATGTAGCTCTCTTAACTTCTATTTGATTTCAAAAATCGAATCAGAGATGAGGAATACAAGATTGGACAGCCTGGATTTGGTCAAGGAAAAAGCGATAGAAACTCAAGAAACTGATACAAACAGGGATGTAGTGGAGGGTATCCATACCTTCATATTTTTTATCACAACTTCCGTAAACTCTTTGTCCTCCCCAAATAAAAGTAGGGGAGGGTGGTGTACCTTGGACCTATGCTAATCCTAGCTTTACTTGTTTATATCAGTAAACAAAAGCATGTGTTAAATAAGGTATCCTGGGGTAATAACGCCACGTTAAGGTTATACAAATTTTCACGGCTTAATTTTAGATTGTATTTTTTAAACAAATATAGGATTTGATACAGCAACTCATTGACTTTCTATATAAAAAAATAATTTAACAGATATGTATTTATAAAATGTAATGGCGTGATTTCTTGACCCATGCTATTGGGCGTTATTACCCACCTATATGGGTAATAACGCCATTCAAACAAAACTATAAAATAAGATTTAATAATGGCATGTAGATTGCCCAATTCTAAAAATACAAACTCTACGGCTCTAGAAATTGACAACTGCATTCTAAGCTATTGAAAATGTTCATTTTTTTGTGAAAGTGTAAGAAAAATGTAGGTGTGGTGTGGGGGGGGGGGAGAAGGCAAAATAATATCAGATTCTAAGCTTTTTTTTGCTTAAAAAGGACCGTTTGAATAGAATTATTAGAAACATTTCACGGTTTTAACTGTGCTTATTTGAATCAGTATTAAGGATGTAGTTCGGCCACTATTGGTAATCAACCGGGGGATTTATGCCAAGGATTGGCGTTATTACCCCGGTACACTTATTGTGCAGTACATTTTAAACTACAAATTATCTCGAGAAGATAGCCAAAATCTTCTACAACATTTTGAAAGTACATGAAATGCACTACAAATTTATGTAATAAACAAAGTATTTCCGGATTAAAAAAAAATAGTCTTCTCATCACAAAACGTATATCGCAAATTTTAGTTCAAACTTTAATTTTAGTTGCTTGTGAAAGCAGTAAGACCTACAAATAGAACAATTTAACTTTAAGCTATTTTTTGCGATTTATATGACTCAAAACCTTCCTGCGCAGAGCGCATGGGTGTCATTTACCAGATTATTTCATAATTATGCATAATATTAGCACTTGGCGTTATTACCCCGCCCTCGTTATTACACCGGGCGTTATTACACCAGAACACCTTATTTGCCACAAGAGGTCTCATTTAAGTTCTTGGCATTTGTTTAGAAGCTCAACTAATTGTAAAATTTAAAAAAAAAGGAAATTCACCTTTCAAAAGTAAAATTTTCTTTGCTATTTCTATGTTATTTTTATGCTAAAAAATACCTAATTTTTTATGAGGATTATACATAATAAAGCAATGCTCTGGGTACTATACTATGTGCTTTAGATAAAGTTAGATCTAACCTTAATATTAATGATTAGTAGTTTTGTTTTTAAGTGTCAAGTAGTGTATCCTGAACCTAATAAAAGTGGTGTACCTTCGACTGCGTTCACAGTACACTAGATTTTATCTAATGGTTCTGAAAGGTAGCTCAAGAAGTTAATATCTGGAATTGACTTATCTAATTAAAATCTTGGTTAAAAATAAATATAATTACTAATATAAATTAGATTTAATGTCTTTCATGATTATAGTAAGTGTAAATGTTCTGAAGTTTTATGTCTATTTATTTTTTTTTAACCGAATAAACAATGAAATGCATCAAAAATTTATATATGTAGCTTCTTGATTAATAAATGTTGATTTTATTAGCTAAAAATAAGTTTATTTCCATTCTTAGTAACGGGGGGGGGGGAGGTACACCACTAGTGGTGCACCTCGGTTCTATTTTCATTTTACTTTTAATTCAAAATTTTTCATGGAAATTATTTATGTAAAAATTTAAGACAAATATATGTTGTGTATAACATCATAAAGTTTTAAAAAAATTTCTTTCTTTTTAGTTTAACTTTACTGGACTATTTCACTTTACTTCACTGAACTACAACATTGGATCAAATATGAATTAATATGAATTCTAGCACTGCTTTGCACCTTGAAGATTTGAATTGAGCGTGGCAGAAATCGAAATTCAATTCAAATTGAAGGCTATAGAAAAAAAATCAAATTTAATAAATAAATGATAACTTCTTATTTATGTATTATTTAACATTAAATATGACAGTTTGAATTCTTTGCAATAATCTGAAAATATCTAATTTGTAAAAAAGTCTTATCATAAATTTTATACACACGCTTGAATCTTACAAAATTCTGTGAAAATAAATTGTAAAATAAATGTATTGAACATATCCATCATATTTATATGCATTCAAAATACAAAATCGTAATACGTTGTTTAAAACTATTTTTTAACTATTACACATTTCTGAAAAGCATTAACAAAACAATTTTATCCATTGAAACTTGTCATTTAGTCACTTAAAATTCCACAGATAAATTTGAAAAGTCTGCTTTAAGATTTTAAAACTTCTTTCATTATCTCCCATTATAGCATGAAAGGATGAATCTTTTTTCGTAATTTATATTGCGCACATTAGAATATTTTGGAATTCTTATTTGAAATAAACTTATTCCGTGAAATGTATTGTGGTAAAAACTATTTTTCTTATCAATGCGTAAACATAAGTAATGTGATTTTAAAAATATGCATACATAGAAATGTCTACATGTAAAAAAAATATGTACAGGGCATTTAGCGAGTTAAAAATAAAGGAGTTATTTAGAACGTTAAGATTTCTTCAAAGAATTTTAAGATAGTATAACACAGAATTTTAAAATTCAACACAGCGACACAATTCACATTTTATATCGGATAGAGAACGTATCTTTACCAAGAGAGACATAAATTTTAATTATTAACAACTTATTGAAACGAAATTTAAATTGTAAGATTTATTTTAAACACGATGTTTTCAATTCCTTCGTATAATACTGCAGTTAAACTTCGGGGCCAAATTAAGCTTCGAAATCCGGGATTCCATTTTTTTTCGAATTTTAGAACTATTTTATATTGTTTAAGGCACTTTTTACAACTTCGGAATAATATATATATATATATATATATATACATTTAAGTTTGTCTTTATAATATATTTTAATATAATACATTTTTAAACAAGAGCAAAACATAAAAATTGCTTACCTATCAATATTTCTTTAGTAATTTCGAGCAAAAAGATATCGATAAAAGCAACCTAAAATTTAACAATAAAAATCATGGTAAAAGAATGTATACATACATATATATAACATTATTTAAAAACAGTTGAATTTAGTAGCAATGCGTAAAAGTATCTCCAAAAAAGTAATTCTATTCATAAATTACAGCAAAATAATTTTGCATGTTACTGTCATATCATCATAAACGTTTACAAATACATCATGTCATAGTTCATAGTATTTTATGTAGAAACTTTTGTGATATGTTTTGGGTAAATAGAAAAGTCAAAACTATGTAGTGTGATGCAGCTATTTGAGAACAAAATAAAGCCTCTTTCAAACAGATAAAGAACTATGAATAGAGCTTTTTTTACATTTTGAAGTGAACACATTCTTTTTTAAAATCTACAAAAACAACACATAGTTTAGTTCGTTCAATTCATCGTCATCTGCAATATTACACTCTACATATTTCGGGATCCTCTACAGACTAGCCATTGTGTTGGGAACATTCGCCAATGAATAAATATTGTTGTCATGAGAGCAATAACATTGTTGTCTGAATGCCTACTGCATTACCTTTAACCGCGCCACATACAGAGCGTTTATATGGTGAGGATGAAATTATAATAAAAGATTTTATTAATCCATTTTTGAGATGTGTGAGCTGCATGGGACAGGGAGGTAGAGAGTCTTATTGAAGAACGTACGGTCGTTCACATGCAAGATCACATGCAAGCATAATCCAGGGTTTTAACAGCTCGGTAAATGTAACGGTGTTGACTTTGGAACATTGAAAAAACAAATGTGGCGGTATCAAGCCTAAACTCCTTCACCTCCTACGACCTCTAAAATCATCATGGAGGCTAAAAGTATATGCGCATTACGGTGGAAATCTTTTAGGGTAATTTACAAAGACACGGTTCTTTTTGCAGTTCCATTTCTGGATCTGGAGAATTTTTTTTTATTCGATTGAATCATCCTGGTGAGCTTGGGAAGAAGACCATTGGCTCTTGTCAACAGGTTATCCCTGATTTGATGGGATCAGACGTGACATCTACTTATCATTTACGAACCCAAACTAAGATCTCCATTAATCACATATCGTATGATCCATCTATCAACCTGCAGCTACCTAGCCAGTGCATTCAGCGACTTTCTAGAATTTTCATTGATACAATGGACGAATTTCTTCTTTTTTAATAATGTAATATCGCTGGCAATGTTGTTTTCTGTAAGAAACGATTACCACATGAAATTTGACCGCCATTACTACGCTCATTATCTTGATGGCGAAGGATCGAGTGAGTTTCAAGAATGTGGCAATCTATTAAATGAAGTGTTCATCGACCAACGAGGAAACGAAAATTGCCCCCTGATTTTCAAAATTTAATCGCGCTTTTGACATACTTAAACATGGCTAAAATGGTGGCTATGGTTTATAGGTATTTACCCTATAATATGTGCTCTAGAATAGCTGCCACACACACAGAAAATTCACAGAATTTGCTTAAAATACACCTTTTACTAAGCTATCGATATATCTAATTAAAAAAAATAGAATCGGATTATAAATAGTATTAATCTTATAATTACTTAAAAAACGTAAAATGTGAGTGAAATTGGGGGTTTATAGTTGTACAGACACCTTAAATATATTTGATAAAAATGTAGATCGCATTTAAGCAATAACAAAATGAAAGGAAAATGTTTGAGCAAAGTGAGTAAAATCGAACAGAAAGTTTACCAGCTTTTCTTTCCGTTCATTTTATTACATTTAAAAACAGCCCATTGTGGATAATTATATGCTTTTGCGGATTATATTAGCTCCGACATTTTTTCTTCAATCAATTTGATTTATTAAAAAATGGATGCATGCATTTTCATTGAAATATTTAGATATTTTTATAAAAAATAACATCTTGATTTTGTCCATGATTCTTATTTGATCGACATCATTTACAAGAAGTGCATATTTTTTTAAACAGCTACTTATTTCATTGCCCACTACAGTAAAAACTTTTATTTTGTCAAATGGTTCCAAGCTAAGCAAACGACAAATTCTCTTTTCTACTTCACTTTTCTGTACCCGCTTATTTGCTGCCAAACAGAACTGTTTAGCATATCTACTAAATGAACTGTATATTTTCGAAATTCCGCTAAACATGTTTTGACGAATATCTAGTAAAATACTTGAAATTTACTGGCTAAAAACCAGGAATAAATAGAATATATTTGATTCATATTTTTCAACTCACGTTTTATTCCGATAAATACTAAGAAATTAGAAAACAAATCGGTTAAATAATAACAATATTTGAAACCGTACATTAAAATAAAAGGCTGGAAATTATCAACAGTTTCAGCATATGAAATTATCTTATACAATGTTATAAAATAGATAGATTTGTATTCATTAATTGTTCAAAAAATGTCAATTTACTACAGAAAAGCAACATATTGATTTAAATAAAATAAATTACAATGTATGAAAAACTCACTTATTGCTATTTTCTTTTATAAATATGTTTCTGAGCATTTCAAAACGGCAATAATTTGTACTATTTTTTTCATATTTTGAAACAAATATCTTTTTACTTTTCTTATGTTCTAAACATATTATTATCACGACTGAAAATAAATAAATAAAATAATGGTTTATACTCACTTTATACTAAACTGCATTATACCAATCGTATTATTTTAATTTTTTTAATCAGAAGGGCCGATATAATTTAAAGAATTCAAAACTCAATTAATTGATTTCCAGAAAGTTTAAAATTTCCAGACAATTTCCTTTGAATGATAACATAAATCAATAAAATAAATTGTGAAATTTGTGGCTTGCGTCAGCGGGATTTCGGCTGAAATTTAGAAACAAAGAAAAGTCATTACTTTTAATGTTGTGGCATTACTTAAATGGGTTATGATATAACTGCTTGCTAAAGGGAAAATACCACGTCAAAGAACATGCAGAAGCGTAAGCTGTTATTATTGATGTCGGAAATATAAAAAATAAAACACGGCAAAAGATAAACAAAATGACAATATTGGGAATGTTTTTATTGTAATTACCCGAAAATACAATTGACATAAAAATCTAGTGAAGCTTAAAGGAAAAAATCAGCGTTAATCTATAAATTTGTAAATAATTTTTAAATTAATATAAATTGTAAATATTTTTACATTTTTGGAAATATGATTGAGGAATGGTGGACACATAAGATTTAATAGTTTTAAGATTTAATAATTTAATAGATACATATATATTGTAAAAGAATTTCATTAATTAAAACTGGAAAATGTAACTTAATCCTATGTATTATTATGTATGCGTGATAATGAAATGTGCTTTCATTAATTTTTACTAACTTAATAATTGTTTAAAATTTGTGTTTAAAAATTCAGATTGTCTATCTGACATGGCTTGCAGTTTATCTGCACGAGCTCTATTTATTTATTTTCGCAAATACACTCATATTTCCTTGAAGAAACTTTATGATATGTATTCTAAAATGTGCAATATTTAAAATAAAGTATGCAGCACATACAGATTTTTTACAGGGACGCATAAAAGATTTCTGTTATAATACGGTCTATAAAAGATAATCGGTATCGGTTTATTTTATAAAAGTTACAATATTTCAAACAAAATGAGAATAATAAATCTTTCCGATGGATAAATCATGTTTCTGTCGAGATCTTGTTAATTCCTATGAAAAACCTCGCTGACATCCAAAATCGGTTTATTTATAAGAGTGCTGTCGCATACAAATAGATATTTCAAAATGTCAACTACATTAGAATTACAAACTGGTATATCTCAATCAATTTTTAAATTAAATGCAAAAAGAAAATGCTTCGGAATGTTTGTATAACAGTCAATCATTTTTCAGAAACATTTTTCAAATTCTAATTAGTTTTTTGTACATCATTAAATATATATATTTTTTTGAAAATTTTAAATGATAATCGTTTTGAAACAAGATGATGGATGAAGATGGCCAACGAATTCGGTAGAGACATTGATTTGTAGTATGTACATACTAAATTACATTCAATTCTGTGGATAAACATGCGTATTTTTGAGTGACTAAAATAAGATCGCTTTCAAATTTTAGCCATTCTAGAAATTGAAAGGGCTATAACTCAGTCATTTTTAAGATAAGGACAAAAACTCAAATTGCTCCAAAATCATTGTATCTAAGTTCAAAAACATAAAAAAAACTTTTTTAAATTGTAATATTTTCACTTTATTTTAAATTTAAATTAAAAAAATTACATAGCTGACATTTTTATACAATATGGCGTATGAAGTTGGCCAACGAACTTGGTGAAGACATGGCTGTAATATACATGTAAGACATGGCTGTAATACTTGGTCTGTACTATGTACAGACCAAGTCCAAATCAAAATCCAATGTCCAAATTTGTTCATAAATATGCGTATTATTGCGGGAAAAATTCTAATCGTTTCAAAATATCAATCACACTAAAGATTCTATGTGCTTAAATTCAGACATTTTTGAAGATAGAGACGAAATAAAAAAATTATCTCGGGACTTCAAGGTTAAACACATGAGAAAAAAAACATATTTTTTGAATCTCTATTTTTTTAGTACATAATTTAAATCTTTAAATTAAAAAAATATAAATTACCGCCATTTTGAAAGAGGAAAGCGGATGAAAATAACCTACGAACTCGGTCAAGAAATTGATATGTTCTATGTACAAATCAAGTTATATCGAAATCGGTTCATATGTATGAGTATTATTACGTGACAAAATTCAGATCAGTTCGAAATGACAGCCATACTAGAAATTCAAAGAGCTATAACTCATTTTTATGGGTATCGACGAAACAATGCTTGAATATTTGTATCAATGTTAAGTACATTGAAGAAATATTTTTTTCAATGCAGATTTTTTTTTTGTACTTACGGTGGTTTTTATGATCTCGGAGTCATGATCTGTGAAAAGTACTTTCCTATAGATGGCTGTGATAGGTATTTCAATTTTCATAATGAAAGCTACATAAAATTCTGATGATTACAGTTTTAATTTTTCTATGTAACGTGATTGGAACACAATGGCCTTTAACTGATTATGATAATTTTCATCGCAATTAAATTTATGAATAAAATAATTGGGATTATTTATGAATTTTTTTTTCGAATTGTCACAAAACTTTGAATGGAGGTTCCAATATGTATTAGGAGGATAAATTTTCTATACACATAGCTCTTTGAAGGCTGTTTTTCAGAAGAACCTGAGATTATATTACTATGTATTAAACAATTAAAAGAAAAAGTCTTTCAAAGTAAAAATCAAAGATTTATATTCCTAGTTTTTCTTTTTAAAAAAATCTGTTATATTTGCATTTACAATCATTTTTAAATTTTCCACTTAGTTATTGTTAATAATACTCTGGTTTCTGTATATCTTCTCTCCTGAAAATTAATAATTAAATTAAAGGTGTATAGATATCCCTTTCATGGTGGGGTTAACATGATACGTCTATTTTTTTTAACTTTTACAAAATATAAATATTCGGCTCTCACAATACTAAAAAAGTGTAACTTCAATGATGGCCGCAGAGTGATTTAGACATAATGGTTTTTAAACTTTTAAACTTTTGTTTTGAATGTTTTAAGAGTTTTCACCTTCTTTGAGTAATATAACGGGATTTGTCCCCTATAAGCTACACTCGTCAGTCCCTGTTCAGACGCATCAGGTTCTAAAAATATTCTTATTGTATAGGCATGAAAAAAAGATTACGGGAGAAAAAACGGGATTAAAAAACAATTTTTTATTATATTTATTTTTTCTCGTGTAAATATGACTTTTATGACATAATTACAATTTCATCATTTTTTTAAAATATATAATCTCTTAATTTTAATTCGTAAGTTTTATCTGCTTATAACAGTCGCATGTACATATTTTTTTTATTTGAAAGTAATATTTTTCTTTGCGCTGATTTTACATATTGGTAACAACTTAAATTAACAACGTCTTCTAAAATGTTTGAAAAATATCTCTCAAAATGCTGAAAATTTGAATTTAACATGGAAATAAAACGTCAAAGAATGATACAAGTTAAAAAAATAATTTCAGACTGCACACCGGGAACTTCTAATGCATAAAATGATCTAAAAAAATAAATTCCTTTGTATAGTTTTTGGTTCTGCATTTTTTTTTTAATAGAACGATTTTGATCACTTTTAACATTGAATTATTTTTAAATAATTATTCAATTAAAAAAATGTCCGTATCAGCGTGTTTATCAAACATTTCTTTATAATACTGCTCATTTTCATTTTTTGGTATGGTCATTGGTTTTCTTAATATTAACGAAGAAAATCCTCCGATCATAAAAAAATTCAAAGTCAGTGGCGATGACAGCGTTCGTTACTTTTTTTAGAATAAAGAAATATATCTTTAAGTAAACTTTTTGTTAATGTGTCACGATAAATTTCAAGACGAAATAATTCCTTAATTACGTTTTTTATTGATTATGTGGTGAATATATAATACACGTTTAGGAATATATATATATGCCTTAAAATATTTCGGCATGCGATTTTCGTCTATATAGTATAAATGGTAAAAATAGCATGGTAAAACATGTGATGATAGCATGATAATTAATATTTGTTTCCTTAAAATCTCAATTATGTGTGCATTTTTTAATAAGAAGCGGTATATTTAACTTAGAATTTCTTGTTTCCTTTATTCTATTCAAATATTCATGACTTTCTTATCGAAAACTTATTCGTTCTACTGCAACATCGTTGAAGGCTACGACTTACTTTATTTTCAAAATGGCTTTGAACACCTTTTGGCTTGAATACTAAATTTTGACTTTTATTTATTATACACGTCGTTTCTTCCAATTTCGAAAATTCAATATAATATTTTACAGAAAATGACATTAAGGGTTAAAAATATTTTGAATTTCCTTTGGAAATTTGACGGGAAAAGTTATTTGGAACAAATTATTTTGATTAAGTAAGGAATGATTTTGAAATAGTCCCACATAAATATATAAACTTAACTTATGCACTTTTAATATTCAGCAATTTTTCCAGTTATTTAATCGTTTTAGCTAGATTTCGAATGAAATACTACCTACTGCGTACTCCATTATATTGCATTTTGTGAAACTTTTTGAGGATCTACACCTATTATAATCCCTAGATCCCAAAACAGCCCTCAGTAAAAAAACTTTATCGATCTATCACTCTATCTATATATCTATATACCTGTCACATTTTTATAGACACGATAGCTTCCATAAATCTGCTCAAATCTCCAAACTGGTTCATAATATCAAGGGGCATAAAATCTCTGTCAAGTTAATTAATTGACGATGTCGGGCCAAGAGGAGGGGGGTGAGGGAATAGGGAGAGTTTTTGAGAAAACCAAAAAAACCCATAGTGTCTTGATAAAAATAGATATCGAATCATTTTAAAGTTTTTATTAATTTTAAAACATTGGTCAAAAAATTATGAATGACAGATTGGGATAAAAGGACTAAGGTTTTTTGGGAGAAAAAAATCTCAATTTCATTAATTCTCAAGATATCAAATCCGTTTTTTTTAATGTTCTTAATATTACCTAAAACACTTTACAAGTTTTTGATAAGGCCAACCCATACCACGAAAAAAAAATTAAAATTCCAGCTATGTTTTTGAGACTTTCACAAAAATTGCTCTATACATTTAGCTAACATATAATGCAAAATATATTTTGATTGTGTTCATGAATGTGCAATGTATATATATATATTAGTGATATTTTTTTTCAATTTCCATTCCACAATTTTTATCCGAAGTGCATAATAACGTAATAATAACGTAATTAATTCATCTCAATTCCAAAAGTTTTTATGATCCAAAAATTATGTTAATCCTATATAGCTATATAAGTGAACAAAATTACGTTAGAGAATTATGGCTATTGCATACCAATTTAATTTTTTCAAAAGCAACAGAATTTTGTTGGAATTACAAATTGAAAGTGCAAGACTTTAGTAGGACTCAAATAAAATTGATGAAATTTTGTCAAAGATTTCATAAGAGTGTAATATATATGTATATATACAGTTTGATTCTAAATTTTTTTTACAATAAAAGAGGGGTGATACTACATATCAAGACACACAATATTAAATAGGAGACCAAGGGTCCAAAACGTTTTCCAAAGGAGAAAACCGTCATTAAAGTTTAGGGACCAAAATTTCAAATAAATATATTAAAAAAAAAACGGAAAAATCGGTCGATTGATTTGCGGTTTTCACTAAAATTATTCTTTATGCCGGTATTTTCTCGAAATTAAATTAGAAAGATAAATTTCAAAAAATGCCGATAGAGGGCGCTTTAGACTTTGGAGTAACGAACAACTATTTTTTGCTGGTATTTTTTGAATCTCATTCAATGTTTTCGTAAGCATAAACTCAAACTTAAATTTTGAGCTCAAAATCTGAAACCTGGGAGTAGTTAAATAGAACAAATTGAACTGTGTTCAGAGGGTTCAAATTTCAAATGATTAAAAAAACCCGGAAAAATTGGTTCATTGATTTGTGGATTTCACTAAAACTATTCTTTATGTTGGTATTTTCTTAAAAATAAATTATAAAGACAAATTTCAAAAAATGTCGATAGAGGACTTTGGATTAAGGAACTTTAGACTCATTAGATTTTGGAGTAAGGAACAACTATTTTTTGCCGTTATTTTTGGCATCTCATTTAATGTTTTCGGAAGCTTAGACTTAAACTTAAATTTTGAGCTCAAAATCAGAATAATAGGGGGTGTTTAAGTAGCACAAACTGAACAGTGTTTAAAAGAGAGGGAGAGGTTCAAATTTAAAATAATTATAGAAAATGGAAAAATTGGTCGAATCGTTTGTGGTTTAAAATAAAACTATTCTTTAAGTCAGTATCTTCTTGAAAAAAAATCTTAAGATAAATTTCAAAAAATTCCGTCAGAGGGTGCCTTAAACTTCAGAGAAACCAACAATTCATTTTAACCATTATTTTTTCGTTCTAATTAAATGCTTGCAAAAGCTTTTTAAATGTTTTCGGAAACTTACATTTAAACTTAAATTTTGAGCTCAAATTCTGAATCGTTATGAGGGTTTAAGAAACGCAAACTGAAGTCTGTTCAGGAGTTGAAATTTAACCCTCCTTCCTCCGCGAACACACTTCAATTTTTCGCTACTTAAACACTCCCAACGATTCAGAATTTGAGCCCAAAATTTAAGTCTATCCATTTGAAAGCATTTAATGAGATTAAAAGAAAATAACAGTTAAAAATAATTGTGCGCTACTCCAAAGTCTAAGGCGCCCTCTATCGTCATTTTGTGAAATTTATTTTTAAAATTTATTTTCAAGAAATTGCTGATTTAAATATTAGTTTTAGCAAAACCCGCAAATGAATCGACCAATTTTTCCGTTTTTTTACAATCATTTGAAATTTGAACCCTCTGAACACAGCTAAGTTTGTCTACTTAACCACTCCCAGCTATTCAGGTTTTGAGCTCAAAATTTAAGTTCAAGTCTAAGCTTACGAAAGCATTTAATAAAATGCAAAAAATAACGCCAAAAATGAGTTGTTCGTTACTCCAAAGTCTAAAGCGCCCTCTATCGGCCTTTTTGAAATTTATCTTTATAATTTATTTTTACGAAAATACCTAAATAAACAATAGTTTTAGTGAAAACCGCAAATCAATGAATCAATTTTTCTGTTTTTTAAAATCATTTGAAATTTGAACCCTCTGAACACAGTTCAATTTGTGCTATTTAACTACTCCCAGCTTTCAGATTTTGAGCTCAAAATTTAAGTTTGAGTTTATGCTTACGAAAACATTTAATGAGATGCAAAAAATACCGGCAAAAATAGTTGTTCGTTACTCCAAAGTCAAAAGCGCTTTTTATCGGCATTTTTTGAAATTTATCTTTATCATTTAATTTCAAGAAAATGCCGGCATAAAGAATAATTTTAGTGAAAACCGCAAATCAATCGACCGATTTTTCCGTTTTTTATGCTTATTTGAAATTTTGGTCCCTAAACTTTAATGGCGGTTATCTCCTTTGGAAAAACTTTTGGACCCTTGGTCTGCTATTTAATATTGTTTGTCTTGATGTGTACTATCACCCCTCTTTTATTGTAAAAAAAAAAAAAATAGAATCACCCTGTATATTGTCTGATCAAGAAAACTGATTTTTTACTTTAAATGAAAAATTCGCTTAAAACAATCAAAATGTACCCAACAAGACATTTTTTTGTAGTTTTAATCAATTCCTTTTTCTGGGTGTACATTAAGGCATTTACAATCTAACAATAATAAATAAATATTTTGTATTTAATAAATAAATATTCTCTAGTAAACTATTTCGTTTTTAAATGATAAATAAATATACTTTTCAAGAAAGAAAAACTTTTTCAAAGACCTTTTTAAATTTCACTATATCACATTGTGTCTCCATTCTGGGAAAATTTTAATACAGTTAAAAGTAATTAACGAAATATAAACATTTTCACTAAACAAAAAAATGCATGCTTGACTTTTCTAAACCAAAATTTTTATACAAAGTTTATAATGGCTTTTTATTCAGATAAGTAATTTTATACTTCATATTTAAAAATGTGTAAATTGCGTTGCGTAATATGCCACCATTTGAATGAAGTTTCCTTTTAAAAGTAGAATTCCAATATATAGTATAATCAATCTCCCTTAAATATATTCGGCAAATCTACAAACTTTAATGCACAAAAAAGAGAAAAGTTATTTTGAAACTATGTATATATACATATATATATCGATATAGATATATAGATGTATATATATATATATATATAGTCATGAATTACTTTAACTTTTTTCTTCCAGAAACATAAAGCAAATGAAACAGAAATAAAACACTTTAAGGGTTGTTATTTTATTTATTTTTTACTTTTTTAAATAATTTTTACAATTCAAAGAGACAATTTTATTTAACTCGAAAAACAGAAAAATTGAATTATAAAAATATACTAAAAGAAAAAACAGACTATTGTATTTTTTCGTAATCACTTTCTCATAAATGAGAAAAAAATTAAATTAAAATACGTGCTATTTCAAAAATATCGTCTGTTATGTAACACTATGAATTTTGGTTTTTTTATTTTGTATTCATCAATTAAGGGATTTTTACATTATGACAAACTTACTTTATTACACTCGACACAGCTATGTGAGTTATTTTCTCCGCTTTTACTTAATTCATATCAAATAGCTGAAAGAATGCAAACTTATTAATCCGTGTGTAAAATCATTTTCCGAATTTTGAAAAAAAAAATACAAATGAATAGTTCCTGATAAAACATGGAGCTATTATAAACAAACAAATGAATAAATATGGGTCATTTGATACTCAGTTTGCTTTTTGAATGACGACATTACCTTTTTACTTTTTTTATCTTTACAAGAAGAAAGTATTGAGTTCGTAAAAATTTTCGATATCCGGCGTATTTACACGTTTTAGGGGTCAGAGAACCCGAAAAACGTGTTTTCACAAAATGTCTGTGTGTGAGTCTGTCTGTTTATCAGTCTGTCTGTATGTGGCAAAAACATTGTGGGCACCCTATTTCAAGAACTAAGACACGGAATTTCACAAAATTTTAGATACTATTAGATTTTAGCATATATTAGACCTGATTAGCTTTTGGTATATATCGATCAAATGGTGGCGCTGCTATGCAGCATTATTCTTGGTATAATACAATCATACAATAGTCTTACAAATTGTACTTCGCATGTTCACCTGTGGCTGGTATGACTTCCTTTATCTGGCATGCAAGTGCTGCGCCAGAAATGGCCGATTGCTACCGCTTATCTGTAATTGCATTTCGTGACATATTTAGTGGCAGAATTTCTCATATTGAATAAGATAAAGAATACTAATAAAATTTAGCGGTGAAAATCAGCCATTTCGGCTAAGCGTTTGCATTAAACTTATTTTTAATTCTTCTAATAGCCGTATTCTAAATCGTCTTGGCATATCTTCGATGAGTTTTCATAGCATCTGTTGATATATTTAATGACAGAATTTATGAGATTTATTAAAACAAAGAATATCGGTAAAATTTCGTCATGAAAATAAGCAATGTCTGGCTCAATGATTGCATGAATGCTTTAGCGTCTTGGCATGCCTTTGATGAAGGTCTATATGAACCGTTCCATTTCATCACAACGGTGCTATTCACGAGTTAATCGTTCAATTGGTTGAACCATGTTCGTTGCTCCAATTTTTTTACTCTGCCTTCGACTTTGCAAGATTACAACAACGCACAAGGCTCAACTAATTAAATGAGTAATTGGTTTATGGCACCAAGGGTGAAAATAGAATTAATAACTTATAAAAAGGGATACCAAGACTTAAAAACGCAGAAATAACTGCTAAATATGAACACATGATGAATTAAACGCCATGCGTGGACATCTATAATTATGTCCACTGTTAATTAAGATATATAATACCCAATAATAAATGTAATATAATAAACAAAATTCTAGGTTCATTTATGTGAAATTTGTCTTTTTATCTTAATAGTTCAGCCAGTTCTTTAAACATTCCCGGCGCGGACAAATTATGTAAAATGAGAAATTATCGACTGACACCGGAATTTAAAAAGGACTTTTTAAGAAATCAAGAACTCCTTAATTTAAGCTTTTATTGTAAAAGCAAGATTTTATTAAAACATTATTGGTGCCAATTGCGAGTTTGGAATTAAAAGTAGGTGTGGCCAGACCGGACACACTGCGCCGGAAAGGGTTAATGTTTGTTTAATACGAACTTTTTCATATATGCATGTAATTTTTACCATTTTAAATTTATTTCAAACTCTGATTTAGTTTAGACTTACCAAATTAGATATTTGCTATATTTATATAAATCATTTATTATTGTTGGATTACGTAACAGTTTTAATTCTTGAGGTCTTATCTAAAATTTTAATTACCAAGACAAAATCTTAACTTTATAAAATTAATTAAGTCTTTGTCTCACGCTCGAGATCATTAAGGTTTACAGTTTTCTAACTCTTAAAGTTGCATTAAGGTTTCCATTTCAAGTGAAATTAAAATGATTTAATCTTATTTAAAACTCAAAGGTTAAGTCCTTTTCATTTTAATAAACAAAGCTTTTGTGTTCATTTTAAGTTTTAATTTAAGTTTTAAATTAAACTATTTTCAGTTGTAATTTTCGTCTAAAATTACAATTTCTTAAAGTTGAAAAAAATATATAAAAAAAAACTTCATTTTGATATCTTCAATTTTTTAATTTATATTTCTAACTTATAAAAGGAATTTATATGAAATTTAAAGCAAATTACACTTGCGCTACTAAAAATATTAAATAATATTCAAATAACTTCGAATAATTGTTATAAAATAACTAGACGTAACACACGGCGTTGCTCGTGTTTCTTGACATAATATATAGATATTTTTTAATGATTTTTCATTTCCCTATAATTTAATCTAAGATTTCGATCTTTGGCGTTCCTTGATGTATACTAAACAGGAGATATAAGAATGATAAAGGAAGTGATTTTTTTAACCCTTACATAATACAATCCAATTGGTTACATAATACATTGTTCAGTATTAGAATGGTGTATAAGTATATTTTTAATTTTAAACGCCAATATTTTTTTGTACCTGATATTTTTTTTCGTTAAATAAGCCACAAAACATTTTAATATAAATAATAATAGTTTCCCGTTCGAATAAAATTTAGAAGCTTTTTAAAAGCTGGGTATCCATGATTAGTTACATTTCATTAGTTAATATCAAACAAATTGTCAAATATTTTTTCACTCATAGCAATCTTTGTAATGATAAAGCCCAATTTCTTTCACTACGATCTGTCGCCACCAAAAAGTTGTAGTTAGCGTTTGTATTATAGCTGGATTAATAGCTATATTTATCTTGCATAAGGATTGTGAGAACAGTCAGCGCTGTAACTTTCCCTTTTTTGTTATTCTAGCAAGATTTTTAATCGCATCACTTCAAATTTTACATCATCGTGTTGGAACCAAACATTTTTGAATAATTCTTCTTTGAAAACTGATCCTGAATTTATTGCTAATTTATTATTTATACCTACTTTTTAAGTATAATTTTTCTTTTAATATGTATCAAGATTCAAAACATGTTTCCTAAACTACTGAAAAATAGCTACTGACAGATGAGTTACCTATATTGTTATTTTAATTAATTTTATATTTTATCAGCTGTCAAAGAAAATTTTTAATTTTATATACTCTATCGTTCATACTTACACCACATCCAGATTGGCTCTTTAAATGTCTCTTCAAATGTAAATAACTGTTTCTTTAAGGAAAGTTTTTCCGATTTAATATTTTTTTTAGTTGTATCTATTAAATCTCTGGATTTTAATGATTTTAATAACAATTAACACATATAAATAACAAAAGCCCAATTAATTTTATTTTAATCGAATTTGGTATCTTCAGTTCATTTCATTTCCTTAATAAATTTGCTTTAGTTTCCCTTTTTCTTTTTCTCATTACTTCTCTTTCATTGCCCTTATCTACCGGAATCTCTGAAAATGGAATAAAAAATCAACGCAGCGGTGAGAGTCTGTGGCAGCACTTATACCATTTTAATTTGTAGTTTGAGGCTTTCAACTCAATTTGTATAGAATACTAGATTTTTAATGGATAAATGTGACCACAATAGCAAGGCTATCAATGCACTAATGCATTAAAGTCAGATTACGTTTGGAAGGAATTTCACGTTAATATCCGACTCAAGAAATGAAATTCGAAACTTGACTACGATACGTTTGCTTTTAAATAAATGAATCCATTATTGCATATCATGGTACTGGATAAATTATTTTTTATTTATATTTTTTCACCTATCAAACAATTGGTTTTCAAAGTACTTCTTCATTATTTTATTCTATCCTTACAAGAAGAAGATATTCGATTCCTAAAAATTTTCGACTTCCTCTTTTCGACAATTTTACAATTTAAATGACTCAGAGATACGAAAGAAAATATGTTTTTTACAAAATATCTGTCTCTGGGTCTGTCGGTATGTGACACAAGTTTTCGACTTCTGTTTTTCGATGAATTTACACGTTTTATGGGTCAGCGATACAAAAATTCATGTTTTTACAAAATATCTGTCTATGAGATACTGTTGATTCTGTATATAAATTTAAAGTGAAATTGCCAGAAATTTTGTGGCGCTCTATCTCAAAAATTAATCCATGGAATTTTATAGAAAATCATATTAATTTGTCTTTGATGAAAATTGGTGCTGGTTTCTTTTGGTGCAAATCGCTCAACATGTCGTGCTGCTAACTACTATGATGCTAAGAACAATTTCACGTATTTTCAGCAATATTCCTAATGATTTCGTCCATGACATGAACTCATATTTTCCACATTTTGGTGTAAATTGGTCAAAAGATGCAGCATTGATGGTGCCACTATGCAGCATTTCTCATAATTTTCACAATTGCGCTATGACCAGAACTAATGCGCAGATTTTTATCAAACTTCAGATTCAATTAGTCTATCACTTAAAAAAGTTATAATTCGTAAAATTTGCAATATATTAGTAATTTATTATATGCTACCCTCCCCCTGCTGATTTTAGGATTTTTTTCGATTACAATAAATTATTTTAATTTTCATCTCAAGTTCATCAGAAATGAAAGCGAAATGACAGAGAATTTGGCATAAAAGTACTGAGTATTTATTATTGGGTCACAATATCATGAAATATAGATTTATAAGTTAAATATCATAAAAATTTATTTATAATTATTAGATATAATTTGAAAGAGATCATTGATCTAAAAAAATCTTTAAAATAATTTACTTTCGAAAAAAAAAAGAATACATTAAAAAATTACGAGAAGCATTTTTATTTAATTTTATATAAAAAATAACATACATCTCTTCGAAAAAATGCTGTTGTATAAACTTAATTTATACAAAATGACTTTGTGTAATTAATCTTAATCTTTTTTTCGAAAATCTCAAGGCAATTAATCAATTTAATTACGTTTCAATTAAAAGTAACATCATCCTTAATTATCTAACAAACAATTTCTTAATTGAAATAATTATAACTTGATCTTGATGTTTTTACAATGATGAATGAAGTATCGCCATGAATTTTAAATGAACATGTATTAAACCATCATCTATTATTTAAATATCATACATTAAAAAATAACTCAAAAAGGTGATTAAAAAAATGCATTTTTCCTTGTAAGAAAAGAAATCAAAAGTCAACATAAATGTTCACTAACTAAGACTCTGAGGAGTAATTAACTATTTTAATTTACTAAAATCTCTATTTTTTAATATATTACATTTATGATATATTTATAATATATATTTATAATATATATTTATAATATATACTTTATAATTATATAATAGAGCAAAAACTAACTAACCGAATCATTTGAAGTTTAAAATATATAAATTTTGCATAATTTTGTCGAGTCATTTAAAATTTTATGAAATTGGATACATAGTTTGATTAGAGGGCAATCCAAAGTATTCCGTTACATTACGGTCAATAGGAGAAAAATGTTTTTTATTTATTTATTTATTTATTTATTTATTTATTTATTTATTAATGTTGCTATAGCCTTACAAGCAGGATAAAACTGATATGCATTTACTGAAGTGCACTACAAGATACATTGTGAGCAATGTTGATGCAAAAAATGTGTATTATGCATTTACAGAGCTACACTAATGAGTTTCGTTACATAATGTAATATGGGAAAACAAATGGTTTTTGACGTACTTCAATCATGTTAAATTACTTCATATATAATAAAATCGATATAAAACTTTTTCCGTAGAATTCTAAAAGACATTTTTGTAAGGAATTAGAGGAATAATGACTAAAATGCTCGCAATGTTAGGAGTGAAACTGAAACATGGGGATCAACCTCTCAAATGTGTAAAATAAAACTGTTTAAAATATGCTTGAAAATAAAATATTAAACAGGTTAGTACAATATTTATTTTGTTTTATAGAACTTTGATATGCGCCCAACAATTTATACTTAACCTGTATTTAGTTGAATGTAACATTTAGTAAATATATACTGGACAATTGCACCATAAAATTTAACTACTAAGAATGTATTTATTAAAAATACAACACATTGCTCAATGGTGCACAAAACAAGAATTTTAATATACATTTGTACAATTAAAGTAAAATAAAAATATCAACGTTTCGCGCCGTCTTCAGGAAAATATGATAATGGAAGGACTAAGTTTGCTTCTTGATCGAGAGATAATATTTCTAATAAATTAAAATCGAAATTTTAAACTTAATTCATTTCGTTGATATTTTTGACGTTGATATTTTTATTTTAATTTAATTGTACAAGTTGATATTAAAATTATTGTTTTGTGCACTATTGAACAATGTGTTGTATTTTTAATAAATACTTTCTTAGTAGTGTAACATTTAGGTTTACTTTAAATTTTATACAGATTCGCGTCAAAATTGAACTATTTATTTTTTGAGGATTTAAGATTATTTTATATAAATGATATTAGCATATGAAATGATAAAATATTAAAGCAAAAAATATATTTCAGACAACTCATATTTGAAAAAATTCTTTCATGAGGAATAATAATATTTGTTTCTTAAATTAAAAAATAATTTTTGTTTTACTTAAAATGATAACGAGTAAGTTTTTTTTTCAAAAAAGTATTTTACGTTATTAATTTATAAAGTTTTAGGAAATATACAAGTTCTGCAATTTAAAAAGTTATTAAAATTATTATTTTGGCCCCCAAATAGTTTGACAATTTCTTTGAACAAAAGTTTTATGAAATATTGGGAACACATAACAAATCTATAAAAAATTAATATAAAAATATCATGTAAAAGAAAACATGCTTCTCATTGAAAATAATTTATGTCAAACTTTAGTCCACTAGTTTAATACTTCGCTGCGTATCTAAATATGTTTAATAAATTATACATGTTTTCTTAAAAATTATGAAAAACTAGTCGTTGGGGGCCACCGTAATACTTACCAATCATATATATGCATACATAATATATGAAAATAATACATTTGAAAACTATTTATAAAATGGATTGCAATTCCAAAACAAAATTTAAACGTGTATTTATATTTTTATTGTGCATTGTAATGCTGTATTGATGAGTTGCTGATGAATCTCTTTCGATAAATTATACAACACGCCTAACTACTCAAGTAGTACTGAATTGTGAAAAAGAAACATCCTTATAACTCAAAAATAATAATCTTATTAACTAACAGTTTATTGCGTCGGATTAAGCGTCTCATTTCCAATTAAAATACGTTTTTGAATTGAAATTTGAATGAAATACAGGGTCATGAAAATTCGAAGAATGTGGAAAACAGGATTATAGATATCTCGGTAACTAATTATTCGATCAACATAGTTCTTTATGCAAAATTTGTGTTATTGTATTGCCTTTTACGATCACTCCTTAAAATAAAAAAAATCGAAAATTTTTATATACCTTTCATCAGAACGAATTTTTCGAGAGTCCGAAAAAAATAGTTCCGGATAATCGAGGTTACTGGTATTAAATAGGGTTCGTTCCATTCTTATATACTAAGTACATACAAAATTTCAAGTCTCTATCTCAATTCGTTCGGGAGATAGAGCGTTTACAGACAGACAGACAGACGGTCGAAAACGAATCGAAAACGTGTAAATCCGTCAAAAAAATATTTTCGATTTTCAAAACGATTGCAAGACTTACCCTATACTACGTATGATGGGTAAGTAATAATTCTCAAAAGTTTTTTCTACAGTACTGACCAAATTATTATTGTAGCAGGGGAAACTTACACATAAATCAGCTTAGATAATCATTTATTGTATTAATTTTAAAATTGTGTTAATATATATGTCTTATGTGCAATAAAAAAATTATTGTTGTGAACGCATGACATTTAGCACTTTGTTCCATCTTTAGAAGCTATGACTATCTTTATGAGAAATAAAGAACTGCTGCTAAAGAATTGCTGGGTAATACATGGAAGATTTTTATCGTTAAACCTTAATAGTATTCCTTGACATATTTAATGATAGAATTTGTCAGATTTAATAATGCAAAGATAAAATGCTAATGTTTAGCGATGAAAATCAGCAATTTGTAGCTTAACGCTTGCATTTCTGCTTTATGCGTCTTGGCATCCCTTCCTTAGCATCTGAAAGATCTGTTTCATTTCATCATATGCCATTCACGAGTTAAACACTCAAAAAGATGATAGTTGTTTTTTGCTGCATTTTTTCAAAATTTCCTATGAAGTTACAGAGAATTTACGTGTAATCCATTATCTTATGCACTATGTATTCAGTACTCTCTTAAAACGAAAGAGTGGATTTGGCTGCTCAAGAAAGAGTTCTAATTTATTGGATCGTGAATGAGTTGATTTTTAACCGATTCAGTCATCTTGGTTTGATTTTTTCTCTTTCTAATCCACTCATACAGCTTTAAAACTAAACAACTCAACTCAATAATGAAACAGCTCTTTTGCCGCGCGGATTTTCGCCTCTGACTCGTCACGTGACCTTGCAAGATAAGATGGAGACGAGACTTCCGCCGTTCGCTAAACAATTTGCTGAAAATGCCTTTTTTACGAAGTAAGTAAGTTTTATATAAGTATTTTATTTTAATTATGCTTTCTTTTAATAAATTTCCATTCTCTTTTTAACAGACTAAAATTCATAACAGTATCATACCTTGAAATTAAAATGTCGTGTCACGCGTTAATATTGAGGATGTGTTTAATGCATTTCTATATTAATTATTGGTGTTACAGTGCTTCTACAAAACTTTCGTGCTTTAATAAAATAAATTAGTATATTTAATCAGAGTAAAAATTGTTAATGCAATGTAAATATCCCGTTATTTAATTGCCTTGTATTAAAGTTTTGTAATTATTATATCTTTATTCATAGAAATTTATCAAAACATTGTATTTACTTCTTGTTTGCAGTGTCTTAGTAAAAACGTGCTCCGGATTACATTATAGAGGCTACATATATGGCATAATATGTAGTTTTTGTACACATTTCTAAGATTTTTTTTTTCATTCTTAATGTTGAACTTGTGATACTGTTTTGTTTCGCAATGTTTCATACTGTTATTGGGCAAAATTATTGCATGCATGGTCTGTATTATAATAATCTGCTTAATATTTATAAGTTGTTACATAATGCATGCAGAAATAATAGTTTTCTTGTGCCTGCTTCCCAGGTAGCTTTAAATGAGAATTTATAAATAAAACGAAAACAGTGGACAAAAGTTTGTCTTTCTATACTGGTAAATGCAAGTATTATTACCTAAATATTATGCAACGATACGAAAAAGCAAATCCTCTTTCTCTTTAGAAAATACCTTGTAATATCATTGCTTTCCCTTTCCCTTAACATTTTTTATGCATAGCCCAGTGGTAGAATTGATTTTAAAAAAAAGTTACTGGTCCCAAAGACCAGTACGCATGAGAGTTTACTGGTCAGAAATAGTCATCAGTAGCCCGCTACATAAAATTCTATAAAATACTTTTAACCGCCCCCCCCCCTCTTCACACACACACTCAGTGGCGTAGCTAGCGGGGGGAGGAGGGGGCGGTCCTTTATTTACAAATATATACAAATAATATTATAATGTTTGGGAAAAAAAAATTCTGGAAAAAATTAAATTTATAGCTCACTTCGCATCAGAGTTAATTTTCTTTTCTTTGAAAATATGAAATTTTGTATAAAACTAGCAGCCTTCGCCCGCTACGCTAGTCAGTGCTTAAAAAAAAAAAAAAAAAAAAAAAAAAAAAAAAAAAAAAAATTGAATTTAACGAATTTTTTATATTTTAGTAATTTTTAGTTTTATATTGTATTTTAAACTGTCTATCATCGGTGAAAAGTCAGTCATCTAAACGGAAAGTTCAATGTTATAGCCACCAATTAATGACGTAGCGCTCAACATTTTAACAGTTTTAATCACATAAAAATTCATTCAGCGGAAGCTTTAAAATAAAGCCAGCCTTTTGTAATTGGATTCATCTGGTTTAAAACATCTTCACAGGTATTTAATTAAACAACGTAGAATGCTATATTTCATTTATTACAAAATTTCTGAAAAATTATCCAATTAACAATGCAAGTTCCATTAAAATCTGTCAAGTAGAACTTGAGTTATAAGCGGCCGGAATGAAATTTTACTTTGCGTTTTATATATAGTGAGATATATAGCTTAACTAATCATGTTAACCTGATTATAGAACTTTCTTTCAAAATTATTGGTTCAATAGATTTTTTTGTTTATGATTAAAACGAAATCCAGACTTTCTTTTACATAGATTGAAAATTTCAGCTTTTTGCGAAGACATTGCCAAATTAGAAAAATCTGAAGTATCTCACAAACTACTCGAGTTAAAAGAATTTGCTTGGGACCATTCGATTATGCATGAAAAAACACACTAAAATATGGTATCAGTTGAAAGAGAACTACAAAAGCCGATTTTTAAGGATTTTTTTTTTAAATACGTTTTTTTTTTTACTTCCTTAGGGGTGGAATTTTCAAAAATCCCTTCTTAGCGGCACTCGGTGTTATAAGATGTATTTTTACCTCTTTTTTCAAGATTTTGCGTTCGGTAGATTTTTTTGTGCTGTGATTAATACGAAATCCAGACTTTCTTTTATATATATAGATGGGGTATTTAAATAAGATATGCACCAGGGAGCAAAAACCAACCTAACCAATGAGTTAGCAAAAAGCAAACTTTAAAAGAAAGATTTTTCTTCTATATATAGTCACCGCATTGACTTATGCGGACTATGGTAAATGTAATAAATCCCCCCCCCCCACTTTTTAGGTGCGTTCGTAATTATGTAAATACGTAGCACCTATTGTTGTCGCTCAGTCCGTCCGTCTGTCTGTCTGTCTGTCCGTCTGTCCGTCCACACATAACAACGCAAAAACTATCCAACCGAATCGTTTGAAATTTAAAATATATAATTATTACACAATTTTGTCGATTCATTTCAAATTTTATGAAAATCGAGTGGATAGATCAATTACAGGGACAATCAAAAGGATTCCGTTACATTAAGTCAATGGGGGGAAAAAAGTTTCAAATGCATTTTAATCGTTTGAAATCAAAAACGTTTAATTATTACATAATTTTGTTGAGTCATTTCAAATGTTATGAAAATCGGATGCATAGATCAATTACAGGACAATCAAAAGTATTCCGTTACATTACGATCAATGGAAAAAATGTTTCAAATGCATTTTAATGGTGTTACACTCATTTGAACATAATATAATTGACATGAATCTATGATGTATGTACTAAAATCTTCATTCTGTACAATCTGGGATGCAGAGAATATTTATTATTAAATTACAGGGCCACACAAATGTATTCCACTAAATAATGTTATATGGGGAAACATTGTTTGGGGCGTGTTTTAATTATTTTAAACTACTTCATTATTTTATGAATAAGATATACGTTAATGAAGTATTATAAAAATTACTCCCTGCATATATACAGTGAAGCATTGAAACTCTGAAAATCTTTATAACTAATCTTTTAATTACTAATAATAAACATTTGAAAGTAGTCTGATAAATAAAATATTCTTCTCCATAGCTATCTAAATAATAAATTTCAAATACTTCTTGAGATTTTGTTTCTTGAATGACAATTTGAAGTCAACATTTTTGGTCATAGATTCAGCAGATAACTAACGGGCGGGGTGGTGGTGGGGGGGGGGGAATCACTATTATTAAAATGCTATAAATAGCATCCAATCTTTGAAAACTCTCTTATTCGACTTCATATTTTGATTTTAATGCTTAAGATAACCTCCCCAATTAAGATTGGAGATTTCTTTTACAGCTTGAAATCTTATGGATTGTGTTATGTTATTGCGTTAAATAATCCGCAGTTTTCAAAGAATTAAGATATTTTCTATTAAATATTGAATATTTTTAATCTATTTTATATTAGATCAATTCACATGTTCAAAGCTTTTTCTAAAGAGAAATAAATATATTCACCAATGCAGACTGATTTTAATCCTATACCCAAAAAATGATCTAATTGGGTATAACTATTTAAACTAAACCGTTGTTTAAACCAAAAGGAGGAAACAGTTGTTTAAACCATAGTTAAAACCAATTGGTTTAAACCGTGCCAACCCTGGTCTAATTATTGTAGGTTCTATCTTGTATTATATAAATATGCAAATATATAGAAAAACAACTAAAAATCCACAAAAACCTGTATTGGTTGGGTATTTGCCAGCGCTGATACATTTTGAAAGTAGCAACAAAGGTGAATTTTCAACAATATTTTATAATGTTGCTTTAAGAACTTTCATTTTAAATTTGTTTTTAAAATGGTGATTTATTTTAAGATTGTATCAGAAGTAACACCATGATTTAAACAAGCGGATAAGTGTAATCGCACAGGATTTATTTATTCTATTTCCATTTTATTCATGATTGGCTGAATTTACAGTAGTGTAATATTTATAAAGCTAAAATTTTTAGTGTATGGTTCATTTTTTGTTTAGACTATGGATGGGAAATTTTATAAAACATTTAATCTGAAAGCTGCAAAATATTTTAATATGTTCATAATCATTCCTTAACATTATATTTATTGCTATTTAACTTAATTTCAATATTTTCTTTTAACACAGGAAGATGGTGATTTCATTGAGGAGTAAAATTCTACAATCTTATTTAATCTCAAGGATCTTCAACAAAGTGTCTATTTTGCCTAAGATTTTAAAAGTTGGACAAACCAGTGGACAGATTACAATATGCTCTTTATGTATTTAATGTTTAATGCAAATGGACTGTTATATTTATAAAGGTCCTGTTAAAGATGTTATTGAAACTTGTTTATCTGATGTTGGAAAGAATTGTTATCAATTAATGTTAGGTTTATTTTGTTCTTGCTAAATAAAATGTTTTTGTTGTTAAATAAAATTAGTTTTTTTTTCTTTCTTGCAACATTCTAAATTGCACATTTGGCTCTAACTTTTGACATAAAATGCTGCAGTCTTATGCTTTTATAATTATTTAAAAGTTAGTTGATTTAAGAAACATTGAATAAAATCAAAAATTAAAAGATTAATTAAGAAGAAATAAGTTATTCTTGAATATAAATTCAAGTTTTAACAAATATTTTAAATGATATAAAGAATAAACGCACATGGTCAATAAATCCATTTCTCAGTTATTTCTGCATTTAACTTTTGTACTACAATATTTAGTGGAAGGTTCTTCATACAATAAAATAATTGTCCATAATCAAAATTTTAGCTATACAAGTTTTTTAATGGCATTCCTCCACATTTCCCAATTGCAATGTGCTTATATAAATGCTATGGATAACAATTATTTTATCTAAGATTTCAAAGCCATTTCAGATTTCAAATTAAACAATTAAAATATTTTTTTTAATTTAGTCAGTTTAAGAAATATAAGATTTTGATTGAGATTTAAATCGAGGAATAATTACAACAAGGTATCATGGGTTGATGTTTATCCATTTAAAATATTTCCAATTTCATTTATTTAAACCCTGCGCTGGCCATGTGTGTGTGGGGGGGGGGATACTTTTTTAAATTTAGGTTTTATGTTTTTTAATACTTTCTTTTTCAAAACTGGTTCTGAAACTCGTATTAATATTTAAAAAAAAAACTAACCTAAATTGCAAAAGTAAAAACTAACCCACTTACAGATCATCCTCAAATATTCTATGCCCCTCCCCCCTCCCAAAAAAAAAAATGTAAACATTTTAAAAACCAAACAAGATATTTGAAAATAACTTCTGCATAGGATTATCTAACTCTTAAGGGGAACAATCAGCTTCTGACATTGTGGTGCTGAAGTTGAGTCGTTGGGCTGATATCAAGTTTATTTTTTCAATATTTTTTTAGTAAGATGCCTAAGATTGGTTTATTTGATTGAAATCGTAATTTTTTAATAAAAAATAATTGTTATTTACAATTAAATCAGAAGCTAATGAAAAAAATTAAAATTGTATATAAGCATATCTGAAGCTATAAGTATCATTGGAAAATATGTAAACTTGAAATTGCCCAAGAAAAGAAAGGAAAAATCCCATTAGCACCACAGCATCAGAAGCTGATATTCTGTTTAATGTTGTTCGGGTGCTGTTGTACAGTTATGCAAATTTAAGCAGTTTGCATGAATAAGTGTTTTCAAATTTGCAATTTTGAGATCACCAGTATTTTTAATTTAATGAATATATGTACTTTTAAATTTAACAAAAGAAAATACTGATGTTAAAAATTTCTGATTTGACAGAATAATAAAAAATTCATGTAAGCTCTATTTAATTTTGTATAACGATTAAATTGCCTTTTCCCCTAAATTGACATAGGAAACAGTTTCATTGAATTAGAAAGAAAAAAAATGTTTTTATGATTCATTAGAGAACTTTCAGTCATGTAAATTAGAATGTTTTAAGTCTTGTTAATTAAAGACTTGGAAGAAATATTGGAGAATCCATGTTACAGTTTTGAGAATTTAATTGCAACACTTAAAAATGTGGCAATAATTCCATGTTATATTGAATTTCATTGATAAAAATTAAGCGAAGATTACTGAATTTAGTTTTAAATAATGTGATTTTATTTAGACGATTTAGAAATCACTTGAATATTTTTGTAATTTTTAAGCAATTTTGCTTTTCTTAAGAGTGAATTTATTCAATTCTACAAATTCAAGGAGTTTTGGGTTAACTCTTAAATGAGTTGATTTCATTCATGTATGAATTGGTTACAAATCGCCTAAGTGCTACTGGATTAAATCAAAAATGACAACATTTCACTCCAACTTGAATTGATAACAAATCGCTCAAGTGCTACTGAATTTGCCTTAAATTATTTCACTTCACTCAAATACGAGTTGACTGCAGCTAACTCAAGTGCTACTCGATTTAATCCTAAAGACTTCATCTCACTCAAGTATGATTTGGTTACAAATCGCTCAAGTGCTACAAGATTCAGTCTTAAATGACTTCATTTTACTCAAGTATGACTTGATTACAAATCACTCAAGTACTACTGGAATTAACCTTTATTGATTTGATTTCACTGAAGTATGAGTAAAATAGAGATCACTCAATCATGAGTTGATTAAAAACAACTCATTCACTTGAGTTGTTTCAGCTCTTCTTGAGAAGGTTCCTTTCAACATGGGAAATGAGTGGATTTCAGCTCAACTTGAGTTATTTCAGCTTTTTCGTTTTAAGAGAGTAAGTTATTCAGTAAATTTACAATAGCCTCTGTAAATTAGCATCCTAAAAAATACACAAGAGTCTGTAAATTTATTTTTACTGATAATAACTTATTTTTCTAAATTAGTAAATCACGCAGACTGCTTCAAAGTATAAGATATTTTCGAGCAATTTTGAAATGTTGCATCGCTTAATTTTTTTTTTCAGAGTGTGTTTCTAACCGCCCTAATGTTTGAACCCGAGACCTCTGGACACTGGATCTATGGTTTGTTTTTATGACGGCCGAGTATCAACATGTGGGATATAGGCCCGAAAGGAGAGGGATGTCCTCTGTGGAGGTCTTTCTAATTGAATCTAACCCGTATTTACGCAAGGAAATCCAAGGTTAGAAGAAAACCATGGAAAACTCCGAACTATTAGGCCGACGGCCGCGATTGGGTTCGAAACCAACACCTGCCAGTTGACAGATCAGAACCTCTCGGCCACTGGTCGGCTCCTCGACACTGGAAGAGCATCATAAAGCTTCTAGCATATAAAGGAAAGAACAGAAAAGTGATTGTCGATAAAAATCCCCGCTAACTAAGATGAAACTGATTTTTCCATTTGAAAATTATTTTAAGTTTAAAGAATATCAATTTTTAAACTAAATTTTCTTTTTTGTTACATCTAAAAAATTAAAAGAGTTTTATAAGAATATATTTTGAATTACAAGTATTAGAAATCTTTAAATATAGACATAAAATCCCTACAGGGAATTGCATGTAAGATAAGGGAAATATATGGAAAATGATGCCCAACAAACTCGATTAAATGCATTTAATCGGAAGCTAGTAGATATTTATAGGGAGTCTGTTTTTTTCTGACTTTTTACAAATTTTTTTATCTGTGTATTTACTTTGTTCTTCCACTCAATAAAATTACAGAAACAAATAAAGTTCAGCTAATTGAGTGATTAATTGGTTTATGGCGTCATTGGTGCAACATAGACCGGTTAATTTAGTAGAGACACAAAGGCGTATACGTGATCTATAATTATGTACATTATCAGTAATGCATATGTATTAATGCAATTTTGAATGCAATACAATAAACACAATTCTAGGTGAATTTATGTGTAAATTTTCCTGTTACCATAAAAATTCGGTCAGTTTTATAAAAGTTTGTTTAAAATGAATTGATATCTGAGCCTAAATGTTATCGTCTTATATCTATTCAAAACTCAGACTTAGTTTAGACTTACCAAATGTTTACAGTTTTATTACAGTCAATACTTTAAATTCTTGATGTATTATTTAACATTTTAATTACTAAGACAAAATCTTAACGTTATAAAATTAATTAAGTCTTTGTTCCACGCTCGAGATCACTAAGGTTTACCGTTTCCCGACTCTTAAAGTTGCATAAAAGTTTCCTTTTAAAGTGAAATTAAAATGGTTTAATCTTATTTCAAATTCAAAGGTTAAGTCCTTTTCATTTTTATAAACAAAATTTTGTGTTCATTTTAAGCTTTATTTTAAATTAAACTAATTTCAGTAATAATTGACTTCTCAAAATGGAACATTTTAAACGCTAAAACATTTTTAAAGGTATATAAATTTTTGTTATCTTTAAAATTTTTTTTGTTATATTTTAAATTTATATTTAAAAATAAAGTTTTAAGTGAAAAATTTTAAGTGAAATTTAAAATGAATTTAAAGCCTGCGCTACCGAAAATGTTAAAAATATTTTAGCATAGCTGCCAACCTTTACGCATTTTTCCTACCGCAAAAATTTTATAGTAAATATTGCCTTATTTAATCGCCAAAATCTTATGATTAAACAAATGGAAAATCTCTGTACAGTGTTGATGGTAGAAAAAATGCGTTAATTAAACTAATTAAATTAAACTAATTTCAGTAATAATTTACTTACCAAAATAAAGCATTTTAAACGCAAAAACAATTTTTAAAAGTATATTAATTTTTGTTATCTTTAAAATTGTTTCTTTTGTTATATTTTAAATTTATATTTAAAGATTGTAAGTGAAATTTAAATTAAATTTAAAGAAAGTTACAAATGCGGTAATGAAAATTAAAAAAAATATTTTAGCATAGCTGCCAACTTTTACGCATTTTTCTTACCGCAAAAATTTTATAGTAAATATTGTCTTATTTAATCGCCGAAATCTTACGATTAAACAAATAGAAAATCTTTGTACAATTTTAATGGTAGCAAAAATGCATAAATGTTGGCAGCTATGTTTTAGGTATCTTCAAAATTTAATACAAAATATTTGTTAAAAATATTAAATTCAAAAGAATTGTACATTTGTGTCGTTATTTCAGAAACACCTCATGCTATACGTTTTTTTACTATATAGTATTCATGAAATAAATAACAGATTTATGAATGTTTATATTTTGAAAAAAATATCTGGTATATTCTTCACGGATTATTTAAAAATGTAATATGCTTAGAAATAATTCTGTTTTCTATTTTCCTTTTGAATTTATATATATTCCCGAGTTGTTCATTCCTGTCATCCCTGAATTTATTTATAATTCTAAAACAACACCATTTCTAATACAATAGTTTTGAATTAATGCGTTATGTTATTACAAGATATTAGGCTATTTTTTGCATCATTATTTTATTTTTTTGTTAGCTAAATCAACATTAATTTCATATTTATTTATCTTTTACAATTTGCTTGCAGTTCAGCAGTATATTGATATTTAAAAAAATGTTTACTACCAAAAATTGAAAACATAAGTTCCATTCGAAAACACAATTTAGATCTTCCAATGACAAAGGGTGTGCATGTATTTATTCAGAACAAGCTTGGATTATTAACACTTTCGGGTCTGGTGTACTATTATTAGTACATGTTTTTTAATGAAGTATTATTTTGTTTTAAGGATTTTTTTATAATTTACATGCAGTGATGATAGTATATATCTGTTCATTTACTTGTGGCTTTCTTTATGTTTAGACATTAAGTAATAGAAATAATAATTATTATTTACTTAATTCTATTTGCGCCGTTCGCAATTCTTTTATTTTAAACATCTATTTCACTTATTAAATTTAAAATAAGAGTTACTTTTGTAAAAGAGTCGTGTGTAACAAGGCAAAAAATAGTAGAAAGTTGTGATATAATTTAAATCTTATTGTAATACAATATTTTCTAAACATCTCCAAAAATTCTTCCTTAGCCTATTGATATATGAATATTAATTGAATAGTACGCAAAACAACACCATTCGTTATCTTTCAGACAATGAAATATTCGTTAAACACTAATTAATCTATATGGATAGCTAGTGTTAATGTTATTAACATAAAATATTTTTTTTCTAAAAACTGAAAAAAAAATTCGCACCCGAAAGTGTTAAGACGAAAGTGAATTTTCAAGTTAAGTTTTTTTACTAATATTTGTCCATGATTATTTAACATATCTTAATTATTTATGTGAAAAGCTTATGTTACATAAGTTACAGGTTATTTATATTTTGAAATGAACATTCAATTAGGTCGACATACTTTTCACAGTTGAGACTATTCAGTTTTCTTAAATATGATTGCAATAAATAGCATTTTTTTCATTCAAAATAATCGTATTCACAGATAAGATATTATAGTTTTAGTCATTTGTATATTTAAAATACTTAACTTTTGTAAAAGATTTTGCTTTATAAATTATTGATATGTCTTTCAATTTATGTGTTTATAAATTTAAGATACAAAGTGTATCAATGATCTGACAATTTTCTATGGCCGATTATATTATATACAACTTATCGTAAAATATAAGCAAAATAAATATATTCTTTAAAGAAACAGCGGACTGTAACGGGTCATTTTCACCATTCGGTTGCATTTCATGGTAACGGACTTTACAAATAACAGACTTGACATTTGGAATAAAACTATTAGCAATGAAATAGCTTGTATAATTTCTAACTTAGATAATAATACACACACCTTCTGAAACTATTTAGTAAACAATATTTAATTAAAAAAGCGCAAAAATCATTATTTTAATATTAAAATTTACGGTAACAGACTTGACAGTGAAAAAAAAAAAATACCAACCTTGATAAAAGCTTATTGTTGCCACTATTACATTGCTTCACAATTGAAGAGAAAAAAAAACAAGTAGTAGTTGCGTGAATAGTTTAACTATATTGCCGAATATTTGCTGCTAACTTTAGGTAGAATTCGAAACCTATTTTGACTAAAATAATCACAAGGTAACGGACTTGACGCAAAGTGAGTGACAAAATGCGTTTGTTAATTTCTTAAAGAAAATATATCTTGTAAACATTTTTATTTTTATTTTTATAGAACAAAGTTCATATTTAAAGTAACTAAATCTCTTTATTTAAAAAAGTTAAATTAGATTTGAAAAAATAACAGTTAATTACATAAAATTTCGAACGGGATAAGCATTTTTGCTTAGTATAGTAATTTTAAAGATTTATATCTCCAAAATTTTTATTGATTTTTAAATTTTTTCATGTTAGAAATGTTAAGTATACTCTTCTTTAGCTAATGCCTGAAATCAAACTTTAAATATTAATTTATATTTGAATTTCTTATTTATACTCTTAGATAGCATATTTAAGCGAATTTTGAAAATGGACCTAACAGTATTGCGGTACAATCATGGAATTAAAAAAAACGAAGCTTACATAATACAAGATGAATCTATAAAATTAACTACTAGTGAAAAATGCTCCAAGGAGCAGTGCAAAAGCAGAATATGATTTTAATTGAGCATTAAAAAGTAATGGACAAGTTTATTTTTTGGAAAAAGTACACAAACATTTAAAAGTAATGAACAAGTTTATTTTATTGAAAAAATGCCCAAGCATTTAAAAGTGATGGACAAGACTTGAAACTGAGTCAAGAACTAGTAAATAATTTCCTCAAGACTTGAAAATGGCTGATCATGCTCTTATGTGACAAGCATATTCAACGTCCTTTTTTTTATCCCTGTCTATCTTAGTATAGGCATGTTGGCAGAATCTAACACTGTGCTTTAGAAAAACTCAGTTTTCACAACAAGTATTAGATACAGTATCTATATTAAACACATCCTGGCCCCTCTTTAACAAAGCCTTGATATTACTGCTTTGCACTGTATTTACTCTTATCACAACCATTTTTTGCACGCAATCTTATCACTAAAAAACAGTTTTTCTATCCAATCTTTTTTCTAAAAAATTTTAAGCGGATTTTTATTAGCAAAAGATAAAATAGTGCTAAAATTTTTATATTTTCATAAGCAATCGATAAGTTTATCAAAAGCACTGTATATTTCAAGCAAATTTTGATTTTAATAAAGTTAGAATACCTGATAAGCACGTAACATGTACAACCAAACAGCAACTGCTTTTTTATTTTTTTATGTACTTGGACATAATAAAATTGCCATAAGAGTTACTACTTCACAAGTAAATTGTTAAGGAGCAGCATGTGGTAAATTTAGCTACTTCATCAAAAACTTGCTCTGAAAGTTCAGATTTTATAGAGCACAATGTTATATTCTGATAACGTGTCAATACTAAGATAGACAGGGATAAAAAAAAGGACGTTGAATATGCTTTGTCACATAAGAGCATGATCAGCCATTTTCAAGTCTTGAGGAAATTATTTACTAGTTCTTGACTCAGTTTCAAGTCTTGTCCATCACTTTTAAATGCTTGGGCATTTTTTCAATAAAATAAACTTGTTCATTACTTTTAAATGTTTGTGTACTTTTTCCAAAAAATAAACTTGTCCATTACTTTTTAATGCTCAATTAAAATCATATTCTGCTTTTGCACTGCTCCTTGGAGCATTTTTCACTAGTCCTTCTATTTTTCCATATTCCATAGGGATACTGCACAACTTGTTTTGTATTTTATATATAGAAAACAAAATCTTATTTGTTGAAATTAAAAAATGCTACATACTCTAATACTCTGGTGTTACAAATTTAAAAAACTTTTTAAACAGGTTTTTCTATACCAAAATTCTACGGTGGTTTTCAAAAAAAAAAAAAAAAAAAAAAAAAAAAAAAATCAATTTTTTACTAAAGTGAATAAAATAATAAATCCTTTCAAAGAATAGATTTTTCATTCAAATATCCATTATTTTTGCCAAAAACAGGAACTTTTTTTATGCAAGAGTAAAGTTTGATACAAAAATCAAGCTTCTTTTTTTTCTTAATCCGTATTTTTTAAATATATTACATTTTTACTGCTTACTTTCTTTTAATGAAAGATTTCTTTTTTGTACAAAAAAAGGATAGTCTTTTTGAACATTCAGACATTGGATACTCTTCGTCGTCGTACACAGTAAAATAACCGTTTTCTATAAAAGCGGTGGAGTGACGATGCAGCAAATGGGTCAAATTTTTAACAGTTGAAGCCAATTTCTACACTATACACTGTTTACAATTTGACCCATTTTCTGCAGCGTCACTCCACAGTTTTTACAGAAGCCTCTTTTATGACCAATGAGAATGCTCCATAACACTGTAAAACAACCGTTTTCTATAAAAGCGATGGAGTGACGATGCAGAAAATGGATAAAATTTTTAACAGTGTAGCCAATTTTTACACTATACACAGTTAAAAAAATTGACCGATTTGGTGCAGCGTCACTCCTCCGCTTTTATAGGAAACGATTGCTTTACTGTGTTATGGAGCATTCTCATTGGCCATAAAGAGATATTCTATAAAAGCTGTGGAGTGACTCTGCAACAAATGGGTCAAATTTTTAACAGTGCACTGTTAAAAATCTGCTGCATTTTGCTGCAACGCCCTCCACCACTTGTATATATCTCTATTCCAACCAATGAGAAAGCGCCATTTCATGGCCAAGTAACCGTTTTCTATACAAGCAGGGGAGTGCGTTGCAGCAAATTTTTAACAATGTGCATATCCTTGGCGCTATAGTTTACAGGAGTGGTACATTGTTTAAAATTTTAAACTTTTGCTGCATCGCCACTCCATCGCTTTGATAGAATCTCTCTATTTTGATTGATGAGAATCCTCGATAATGCATTTAAATAATCGTTTTCTACTTATCTACTATATCGTTTCCGTATATTTATTTTTTCAATCAGCACCAAGGTGCGCACTTTATTAGAAGACGCGCTCTATTAGAGGGCGCATTCTATTAAAATAAATACGGTATATACTTATAGTAAATACACTTTGTTAAAGTACAGGGCCCCAATATTTGACAGGTATGCCAGGCATTTTTGCCATTGATGCCATTGTGCTAAAAACAAAACATAAATAAATGAAAAAAATGGATAAAATATAAATTTGGCATGGTGCAAAAAATTGCCTAATTTAAAATTAAAAATCAAATTTGACAGCCACCAGGGCTAGACACCGTGCATAATTATTCAGTAAATGATTCATTAAAAAATGACAAAAATCAGCATGTCAAAAATTTCAAAAAAATTCATAATTCGTTAAAAAATTAAGTTAAAAATAAGAGAAAAAAAAGCATTCTGTATTTTTTTATGCTTAATCGAATGGTGTAACTGGTTTTTCTCTCCAATGATCACAAGTACCTTAGATTGATGACTGCTATTCTTTTATTTCATCTTATAAAAAAACTGTTTAACGTAAAGCTATGAATTTTTGCAGGATTAATTAGCATCGCAAAATCTTTAAAATAAACTTTACCGCAACATTCTATCTGCAATAGAACGTTGGATATACCCATTTATGATCAAGTTTGGAAAATACGCAATTTCAGAAAAACCGCCCAGCGAAATAACGTTTTCTCGATGACTACCCCGGGATAAAAAGTTTGTCTTTTGTTTAAAAAAAAAAATTAAGTTTTTATCTTTAGTAGTTTTCGAGAAAAGTGCTGTGACACAAAATTTTTGTCCGATTTTCAGAATACTCTATAGTACACCTACAGTATGCCATAAAAAAAAAAATAATTTTTGTGCTATGTTGTGCTTCTTGGTCAGACGAACATTTAAAAAAAAAAATCATCAAAATTGGATAAGTATTTAGTTAGTTATTGCAAAAAGTAAAATTGAAAAATCCGTGTTTTTGCGGTTTCCTATGCTTAAGCATTATCGCTCAATCATATTATTGTTGCGCGCTGCCGCGCGCACAATGATTAGTCAATAAGATGTAACTAAAACAACTTTAGCATAAATGCACTGCTGCAAACTCTTTTAAACTAATTTCATTTGAGTAAATCTAGGCGCCTAATTACTTTATATTTGAGTGTGTGTTACGTTATAAGTAAAACATTTTACTTATTTTTTATTTAAAAAAGTTGAATGAGATTTTAGATGAATTATATAAGGAAAAACGATACATACATAAACACAGTTATATATAATTATCCATAAATAAAAAAATATGTATAATAGATTGCAGATGATAAATGTTACATTGTCTTTTTTTATGCTACGTGACACAAATGTGTGTCATAAAAGTAAATAAGAACTAAGTTTAGATTTTTTAAGTGATAAACTTTATAAATTATTCTCCAATCCTATGGCTATTTTGTAGAACATATCCGGGGTCAAATTTAGAATTCCTGGATTTGTAGTTTGGGATTTCAACTCCGTTTGTACAGAATACGAGAGTTATAATGGATGAAATGGGCTCACAATACCGAATCTATCAATGTACCAAGTTATACATGAACGTGAGATTACATTTGGAAGGAATTTCACGTTACCTTCCGACCCAGAAAATAAAATTGTATCTTTACAACATCACGTTTGCTTTTACAGACTACATTATTTTATATCATGATACGAGGCAAATAATTATTAATTTATTTGATGTCATCTAGCAAAAACTTCTTTTTCAAACATCTTCATTTTTTTTTTTTTTTTTGATAATTTGAAGGGGAATCAGGGTAAATATAACAAAGCCTTTCCAAAGTAGTTTTATCTCAGAGTAAACATAGTAAATAGAGGGAGAATTCCCATTGCTTCCTGCAGTAAGAAACGCTGCCAGGATGACCCACATGACTCCAGGCATTTGGCGATGAATGGTTGCCAGAAGTAATGCTAGATTTGTCTCTTTATCGTAGCTCTTGGCAGGAGTGCAGTATTTTTATGCTGTCATTCAGACACTTGAGAGTTGACAGAAATACAAATCAGTAGTAAAAGAAATCCGAATGTACGTTGGATTTTTATGCTAATGTTTATTTATTTCATGCTTAATTTTTTTTATCATTCAAATGTATATATTTTTGTTCAGTTTTCAATCTTTTACATGGATTTGTTTATATTTAATTTAATGCCATAATTAATTTTTTATTGTTAATACAAAGTACAAATAGGCGGGAAAAAAATAAAGAAATTGGTTAAGAAGTTTAACTTTGTGTGCTGGAAGATCAGAGGCTGAGGAGGGGCAGGAAGAAAGATGAAATTTCGAGAGAAAGAAAGTTTAAGTGATGAATTATTTGCTTATTATTACATTAAACTAACAAACAAGCCAAACTTTTATTGTAAATTAAAAACAAAAAATTAAACAATTTGATAATTATTTTATTTTTAAATGCTGATATTAAATAAAGGGCATTTTAATTAAAAATAAACATCAACTTTAAATTTTCTAAATTCACAAAATGTTTATTGTTTTTCTTTCTAAACAAACACATCTATAACAACGCATACAATTAATTGTATGCTTTTCAACGCAAAAAGTTTAATTGAATAATTCATTAATGATCATAACTTACACAGATAATATTATATGCAACTTTTCTTCAGGATGGAAATTTACAAATAATTTAATGCACTATTTTAACATATACTGAAATTATTTTATAAAACAAATTGCATAAATGCACACAAATTAGTTCGAAAAAGTCCAAAATGCAAAATTTCCCTTTTAGAAACGATAGAATTAAAAAACAAAATTTATTCAGCCATGTTTAATTCATTTATATCAGCAGTTGCCAATCTTCAGAACCTCACGATACACTAAACAGGGACTACTAATAAGAATTTTTTAATGTTAAAAATATATTTGCATAATAATTATTACAAAATTTTTATTCTATTAAAAAAAAATGTGCCTATTCAATAAAATAAATTTTAAATGAGGAGTGCCACATTGTTACCTACGGGATGTACTACTATTTTTTTTAAATAATAATCACCGCCTTATTTAATGATAACAAAAATATTTAAAGGTTATTTAATTGTAACAAAATTATTAAAGATAATTTCAATTTCCAAGGTAATTGAATCTCATTTAAGATTGACGTGATAGAACAGTTTTTATTTTGAGGCCAGTAAAGGTGTTTTCTTAATTAAGGGCTTGCGTAAAACCTTTCTTTCAATCAGATGTTTGGGAAAATCGAATAATGTTGGTATAGCAGTTTTTTTTTTCAACTATATACACCAAATTTTTCTCTGTCAAAGCAATCGGGAGTAAAATGTTTCGAGCACACCACTGAAGAATTTGTAGTTTTGAAATTTTCTCTTCGTAATTTCATTTCCCAGATTTTTCTTCTGTCTTCATGCTTTGGAAAGCTATACATAAAATGAATTAAAATAGTATTTTATAAATGATACTTTTTTAAAAGTATATAATGATAATAAAAATGTATAATATGTTGGCAAATTTAAATGTTAATGCATGCAAAAGTATACATATATAAACAAGTAAGCAAAAAAATTACTTAAAAAAATTAAATTTAGTATACTTTTTTAAAATCCCTTAACTGAATTTAATAAGTGAGAAAGAGCCACAAAGAATATAAGACAAGTACAATTCGAAAAAAAAGGACTTAATTAATAAATAAATAAATAACCATTGTTTCATTAAATGTTTGTTACATAAAAAGAATAAATTCAATATACCGTTCCAACCATCATTTTTTATTAATAATTTTAATATTATAATTTTTAAAATATTTCACAAATTTAATTTTAATTAAAAAGAATTCTTAAAACATGACAAAATATAAAACAAATTCGTGCATTTTTTCTCAGAAACTTCAATTAAAAATTATAAAATGATATTAGAAAGTTGTATTTATTTCAAACAACTGCATTAATTTCAAATTTTAAAATTTAAAGATATATGAACTCACGCGAAATAACTAACAAGAGAGTAAAGATGCGACTCATTTAAAGCAAAAATTTATTTAAAATAAAAATAAAAATAAAAAACGCAAGTGTTTACGTTTTAAAGCAATGTAAACAAGTTTCTTTTGGCGATAAAAATGTATCACCAAGAACCGTAATAAGAAATGTTCTTATTACGGTTCAAATTAATTCAAATTAATCAAATTTACACTTTTAATATTTAAATTGATGACACTGGATGATAGTAAATAGCATTATTACATACATTTAAGTTATTAAACGTAAAATGTTTTCTATTTTTATCATGATAACAAGAGTAAACGGTATAATAGTTGGAATGATACATTTTTAAAGTCCTTTAAATATTAAAAAAAGTAATAAAAAATAAATACATACCGATGGAAAGTAACAGAACTTGTTTTGCTTTGTCTCTCTGTGCATCCATAGGCACAACAACTTGATACCATGATATTTTTTAGTCGCAAACAAAAAATTGTCGAATGTCCTCCATAGAAATCAATGCTATTACTACGATGACCGGAAACGGTCTTGCCTGGAGTCACGCGATTCTTATCTTGGCTGAAGAAACACTGGGGGAATTCTCCCTCTATTTACTATGTTTACTCTGAGAGTTTTATTCTTTCTTACACCTTTACTATTTCAAATATGCAAAGTATTTAATTATCCTTATATAATGGGTTTTTAGGTGTAACTAATTTTGAATTTATTGTTTTATTTTAAAATAAATTATATAAGTCGAGTCTCTATATAACAAAATTCATTGTTCCATCGAAAAATTCGTTTTATAGAGAAAACCCCAACATTTTTCATTTATTTTTGCAATTTTTTTTATTAAAAAATGTTTTTGAGCTTTTAAATCAAGATTTTTAAATGTTTAATGCTAAAGATTAATTTGATTTTTTATTTTTTATTTACTTAAAAATTTCAAAACAAGAAAATAAACGTTTATTTGAAAATACAGTAAAACACAGCAAAAATCTGTTGAAGAAGTCTGCAATTTTCGGTTCTTTTCATTTCAAAGCTTTTACGCTTTTAAAAATTTTTCAAATCTTATCAAGAAATGCAAATGGGAGTGCAATGTTTTTTTCATTTGGCGTCTCCTCTCCTTGTAACATCAAAAGCAAAAATCGATTCTCTTCCTGGGGGGGGGGGGGGGTAGAGAATACGAGAATACGTTCTTTTTTTGGTATGAACAATAAAGTACAAATATACAGCTTTGAAATATAAACCAGGAAACAGCAAATATAAATGCATTCCACAAACAATTTGAAGCATTGTCTAAACAAATGAAGCAAAATTTTGAAAAAAAAAATCGTTATATAGAGATATATAATTCGCTGTATGGAGATTATTTTTAATTTAATAATAAAATAATTGACCGTTTCTGCAAAAAAATCCTTTAAATAGAGAAATTCGTTGGATGAAGTTTCGTTACAGAGAGACTCGACTGTATTTGGAAAAAAATTAAATACACAGTTATATGTAGTACACCATAAATAAAAAATATAAAATATCATTGTAAATGATAAACATAACATTATTTTTGTATGTTAAGTGACACAAATGTATGTCATACAAATATAAATAATAAATAAGCTGAAATTTTTTAAGAGATAAACTTTATAAATCATTCTCCAATCTTATGACTATTTTGTAGAACATATCCAGGATCAAATTTAGAATTCCTATATTTTGGGGATTTCAACTTCATTTCTATAGAATACGAGAGTTTTGATGGATGAAATGGGATCACAATAACAAATGTATCAATGTTCTAAGCAATACATGAAAGTGAGATTTTATTTGGAAGGAATATGACGCTATCTTCCGACTCAGAAAATGAAATTTTATCTTTACAACGTCACGTTTGCTTTTAAAGACTATATTCCTATGTATCATGATACGGGATAAATGTTGTTTATTTATTTGATGTCACATAGCAAGACCATCTTTTTCAAACAACTTAATTTTTTTTTTATAATTTATGTGAAGGAGAATAGGGGTAAATATAACAAAGATTTTCCAAAATAATTTATCATTCTCACACCTTTACTATTCCAAATAGTCAAGTGAGGTTTTCTTTATTTGATATCCTTATCTAATGGATTTTTTAGTATAACTGATCATGTTTTCGAGTTTTCCTTTCACTCGTATCAAAATGATGGTACATTTTTACCGTCATTTGAAGCTAATTGGAATCCAAACTTTATATCATAATTAAAAATACGGTTTTAAATATCAGGCATGTGAATTATTTTCTGTTTAAATTGATATCTTACAATTTTTGCTTGTTTAGATATTTTCTTGGAGTTTAAATTACGTCGTTTTTCTGAACGCAGATATTTAGATGCGGAATAATATTGTTAGACAAAGTTCCACAAATTATCATTTCATCGAGTTCTCAGCTAAAATACCAAGTATATATGGAACTCGATTACCAAATTAAAATATATCTGGTCTGTCAAGTCATATCTTGGTGAAGACGACCTGCAGACAGTCTTTATTTTTCGACTGATTGATCACTCATTGAAGTTAACCGGTGACACTGTTGTATCAGATACCATATTAGATGGTATAGAAATAAAATTTTTGTAAAAATTTCATTAGAAAACTCAATGTATGTCAACCACGAATACTCTGTCTTCAATAGTCTTTCAACAAATATATGATTTAGCAAACCAGATTTGTCTAACCCTCTAAGCGTTTGGAATGTAATATTCCGTTCACCAAGCTCCAGATTTCACTACAATATAAGCAATATTTAAGATAGTATAATTCTATAAGTTTTACGAGTTTTCAAGACATTTTAGAATGATTAATACTGTGTAACATTACATTCAACTTTGTAATTTTCTTTTTTTATAATGTTAAAAGAATCATATTTTCTGATCATTTAAAACAATGTTTAGAGAAAACAACATTACAATTTTACCCACTCGCAAGACGCTAATATGCTAATCAGATTTCAGCTATTCCTCGAATTTCAGCCGCGAGGTACGGGATGATGGCTTCTGCAGTCGCCACCTGGCCAGTAAATGAAAAAAAAACTAAAACAACTGATTTATAGAAAACACACCACTGATCACATCGTTTCATTGATTACCAAATTGTTTTTATTGACTTAGCTATTATATTACAAAGTAGTAACACGTTTCTGAATAATTTTATAAAAATACTTCTACTGAAAAAAATTCACGAGATTTACAGAAGATTCCGTAAAACATGGTTTTACAAAAAACAAACCGTCGTCCGTCTGTCTGTGTGTCTGTAAACGGAATATCTCCGAAACAAATTGGATAGAGACTTGATATTTGGTGTGTCTATGTATGTAATAATGGAAAAAAGCATATTGAATATCGATTATTCGAAACTCTTTTGCCGATCTCTAGAAATATTTGTTCTGATATAAGGTAATAAAAGTTTTCGAAATTGTTTGTTTTAAGAAGTGTATGTAAAAGACAATAAAAAACATAAAGATTTTAATAAAGAATGAAGTTTTTCAGGTAATTATTGTCTGATACATTTATAATTCTATTTTCCACACGATTTTTCATTACCCTGAATTTTATTCATATTTAAATTTAAAGATGTACTTTAAATTGGAAATGATTACTTTATATTAAATTGTGTGTGACATTTTATGGTAAATATTTCACTAAATTTTTATTATATTTATTTAATTTTTAAATAAGTATCACGAGGTTTAAAAGGAATTTTATATACACAAAAACGACTAAATGAATAGTTGTATAATCCGCCATCAATAAATTAAAAACACATAATAATTGCAGATGATAAATATTGCTTTTTTATGTTGCGTGATACAGGCGCATGTCATAAAAAAAGCAAATGTATATCATGAAAAAATAAATAAGATGTAAGCGGAGAAATTATAAGAGATAATTTTTTTAAATTGTTCTCCAATCCTATTGCTATTTTGTAGAACACAGCCAAGATCAAATTTAGAATCCCTGGATTTAAAGTTTGGGGATTTCAACACAATTTATATCGAATACGAGAGTTTTAATGGGATCACAATAGCAAAGCTATCAACGCACAAGGTAATACATTAAAGTCAGATTACGTTTGAAAGGAATTTCACGTCAATATCCGACCCAGGAAATGAAATTGGATCTCTCCTATGACGCGTTTGTTTAAATAAATGAATCCATTATTGCATATCATGATACCGGATAAATGATTTTTTTCTTTTATGTCGCCTATCAAACTTTTGGGTTTCAAACAACTTCTTTATTACTTTATTCTATCCTTACAAGAATAAGATATTCGATTCCTAAAAATTTTCGTCGAATGTTATAATTCGTAAAATTTGCATTATATTAGTAATTTACTATATGCTACCCCCCCCCCCCCCTTCCTGCCGATTTTGGGAAAAAATCTATTTCGATTACAATAAATAATTTTAATTTTCAACACTAGTTCATTGGAAATCAATGTGAAATGAAAGAGAATTTCACGTAAATGTACTGAGTAATTACTACTCGGTCACAATATCGTGAAAATTAGATATATAAGTTATGTATCAGAAAAATCTATTTATAATTATTAGATATAATTTGAGATCATTGAGTTCAAAAAATCTTTAAAATAATTTATTTTCGAAAGAAAGAATACATTAAAAAATTACGAGAAGCATCTTTATCTAATTTTTATAGAAAAATAACATACATCTCTTAAAAAATACTGTTATTTAAACTTAAATTAAACAAAACGATTTTGTGTAATTAATCTTAATCTTTCTTTCGAAAATCTCAGAGCAATTAATCAATTTAATTATATTTCGATTAAAAGTAGCATTACCCTAAATTATCTAACAAACATTTTTAATTAAAATAATTATAACTTGATATTGATGTTTTTACAATGATGAATGATATGTTGCCATGAGTTTTAAATAAAAATATATTATACTATCATCAATTTTTTAAATAGCATGCATAAAAAACAACACAAAAAGGTGATAAAAAATCTATTTTTTCCATGTAAGAAACGAAATCAAAATTCAATAAAATGTTCACTAATTAAGTGTTTGGGGTGTAATTAGCATTTTTAATTTGCTAAAATATCTATTTTTCTTTATTTCTAACGATGAATAAAACTTCTTACTTTTTAGGTTCGCTCGTATTTATGTAAATAGATAGTACTTATAGTCGTCAAGTCCATCCGCCTGTCCAAATAGAGCAAAAACTACCCAACCAAATCATTTGAAATTTAAAATATATAACTTTTGCATAATTTTGTCGAGTCATTCAACAGTTTTATGAAAATCGGAAGCATAGTTTGATTACAGGACAATCCGTTACATTAATGTCAATGAAAAAAGAATTTTCAAGTTTTTTTAATGTTGTTACAGCCTTACAAGCAGGATAACAATGATATGCATTTACTGAAGTGCACTGAAAGATACATTATAAGGAATGTATGGTGCAAAAAATGTGGGTTATTCATTTACAGAGCTACACTAAAGAATTCCGTTACGTAATGATATATGGAAAAACAAATGGTTCTCGGCGTGTTTAAATCATGTTAAATTATTTCATAAATAATGAAATTTATATACGTTGCAGATTTATTATATATATATTATATGGTTCTCGGCGTATTTAAATCATGTTAAATTATTTCATATATAATGAAATTTATATACGTTGCATTACGTAACGTTACGTAATGTTATATGGGAAAACAAATGGTTCTCGGCGTATTTAAATCATGCTAAATTATTTCATATATAATGAAATTTATATACGTTGCAGATTTATTACAAGTTACTTCTTGTATAATAGGAAAACCTAACATCATTTACAGGGACAAGAAGTTCCAAATTTAAAGAAAATCAATTTTTAAACTAAATTTTCATTTTTAATGTATCTAAAAAATTCAAAAGAATTTTATAAGAGTGTAGTTTGAGTAGCAAGAATTAAAAATCTACATACATAGACATGAAAATCTCAACAAGGAATTGCATGTAAGATAAGGGAAATGTTTGTAAAATGATGCCCAACAAACTCGATCAAATGCATTTAACCGGGGAACTAGTCGACATTTTTAGAGAGTCCGGCTTTTTTTCTGTTTTTTTTTACTGAAATTTTTAACTGTGTATTTACTCTGTTTTTTCACTCAATAAAATCACAACAACAAATAAGGTTCAACTCACTGAGCGATTAATTCGTTTATGGCGTCATTGGTGCAACACAGACCGGCTAATTCAGGAGGAACACAAAGGCATATAAAGGCTAGAAATAATTGGTAAACGTGAATATACAAAGTACTTAATGCCATTCGTGACATATATAATTATGTTCATGCATATGTATTAATGCAATTTGAAATGCAAAAAAAAAAAAAAAAAAAAAAAAAAGTCTAAGTGGATTTATGTGTAAATTTACCTGTTACCATAAAAATTTGGTCAATTTTATAAAAGTTTGCTTAAAATGAATTAATATCTGAGCCTAAATTTTATCATCTTAAATTTATTCAAAACTCAGGTTTAGTTTAGAGTTACCAAATGTTTACAGTTCTTATTTTTTTGTCATTTATTATTCTTAGATTACGTAAACCTTTTAAATTCTTGGGATCTTGTTTAACATTTTAATTACTAAGACAAAATCTTAACTTTATAAAATTAATTAAGTCTTTGTTTCACGCTCGAGATCACTAAGTTTTACTGTTTCCCGACTCTTAGAATTGCATTAAAGTTTCCGTTTCAAGTGAAATTAAAATGATTTAATCTTATTTCAAACTCAAAGGTTAAGTCCTTTTCATTTTAATAAACAAAACTTTGTGTTCATTTGTAGCTTTAATTTAAATTAAACTAATTTCAGTTAAAATTTACTTCTTAAAATAAAAATATTTAAACGCTAAAACAATTATTAAAAGTATATTAATTTTTGTTATATATAAATTGTTTCTTTTGTTATCTTTTAAATTTATATTTAAAAATTGTAAAAGAAATTTAAATTCCATTTAAAGAAAGTTAGACATATGCTACTGAAAATGTTAAAAATATTTTAAATACCTTCAAAATTTAACACAAAACATATGTTAAGAATATTAAATGCAAAAAACTGTACATTTACGAGATTATTTCAAAAACACCCCATGCTATACGTTTTTTTTTTTTTTTTTTTTTTTTTTTTTTTTTTTAAATATACGGCATTTATAAAATAAATAAATCTTTTATCAATGTTTTTATTTTCAAAAATATCTGGTATATTCTTTACACATTACTTAAAAAGAATTCTATTTTCTATTGTCCTTTTCAATTTATTTATATTCCCGAGTTGTTCATATCTGTCATACCTGTATTTACTTATAATTCTAAAATAACACCATTTCTAATTCAATAATTTTGAATTAATGCGTTACGTTATTACAAGACATTACGCTATTTTTTGCATCATAATTTTACTTTCGTTTATTTAAATCAATATTCATTCCAGATTTATTAATCTTTTACAATTTGCTGGTAGTTCAGAAGTATATTGGTATTTTTAAAAAATGTTTACTACCAAAAATTCAAAGTGTAAGATCCATTCGAAAGCATAATTCAGATCTTCCAAGTTCAGATTTTTTGTTAATATCTTTATATATAAAAATCTTCTGTGCGTGTGTATGTAATTGAACTCCTCCTAAACGACAGGACCGATTTTGATGAAATTTTGTGTGTGCGTTCCAGTAGATTCGAGAATGGTTTAGATTCACATTTCGTCGAAATTGATTCAGTACTTTTTTAGTAATTAGGCAAAAACTAATAGTTAGTGATATTTCGCTAATTAAAAATGCTATATATATTAAAGAAAGTCAGGATTTCGTATTAATCATAGCACAAAAAAATCTACCGATCCAAAAATCTTGAAAATTGGGGTAAAAATACTTCTTATAACATCGAGTACCGCTAAAAAGGGATTTTCGAAAATTCCACCCCTAAAATGAGTAGAAAAAAGAACGAACTTTTAAAAAATTCCATAAAAATCGGCTTTTGTTGTTATTTTTCAACTAATAACATATTTCAGTGTATTTTTTCATGCTGAATCGAATGGTACCAAGCAAATTATTTTAAGTTCAGTAGTTCGCGAGATACTTCACATTTTCTTGATTTGGCGGTGTCTTCGGCGCAAAAAAGTAAAATTTTCAATCCTTATCTATATATATAAAAGAAAGTCTGGATTTCGTATTAATCACAGCACAAAGAAATCTGCCGAACCTATAATCTTGAAAATTGGGGTAAAAATACTTCTGATAACATCGAGTGCCGCTAAGAAGGGATTTTCGAAAATTCCACCCCTAAGGGGATTAAAAAAAGGAACGAACTTTTAAAAAATTCCTTAAAAATTTGCTTTTGTAGTTATTTTTCAAATAATAACATATTTCAGTGTATTTTTTTATGCTGAATCGAATGGTACCAAGCAAATTCTTCTAAGTTTAGTAGTTCGCGAGATACTTCACATTTTCCTGATTTGGCAGTGTCTTCGGCGCAAAAACCTGAAATTTTCAATCCTTATCTATATATATAAAAGAAAGTCTGGATTTCGTATTAATCACAGCACAAAAAAATCTGCCGAGCCTATAATCTTGAAAATTGGGGTAAAAATACTTCTGATAACATCGAGTGCCGCTAAAATGGAATTTTCGAAATTCCACCCCTAAGGGGGTTAAAAAAATGAACGAACTTTAAAAAATTCCTTAAAAATCGACTTTTGTAGTTATTTTTCAACTGATAACATATTTTAGTGTATTTTTTCATGCTGAATCGAATGGTACCAAGCAAATTCTTTTAAGTTCAGTAGTTCGCGAGATACTTCACATTTTCTTGATTTGGCGGTGTCTTCGGCGCAAAAACGTAAAATGTTCAATCCTTATCTTTATATATAAAAATCTTCTGTGCGTGTGTATGTAATTGAACTCCTCCTAAACGACTGGACCGATTTTGATGAAATTTTGTGTGTGCGTTCCAGTAGATTCGAGAATGGTTTAGATTCACATTTCGTCGAAATTGATTCAGTACTTTTTTAGTAATTAGGCAAAAACTAATAGTTAGTGATATTTCGCTAATTAAAAGTGCTATATATATTAAAGAAAGTCGGGAATTCTTATTAATTATAGCACAAAAAAATCTACCGATCCAAAAATCTTGAAAATTGGGGTAAAAGTACTTCTTATAAAATTGAGTACCGCTAAAAAGGGATTTTCGAAAATTCCACCCCTAAAATGAGTAGAAAAAAGAACGAACTTTTAAAAAAATCCATAAAAATCGGCTTTTGTTGTTATTTTTCAACTGATAACATATTTTAGTGCATTTTTTCATTCTGAATCGAATGGTACTAAGCAAATTCGTTCAAATTCAGTAGTTCGTGAGATAATTCACATTTTCCTAATTTGATGATGTCTTCGGCACAAAAACCTAAAATTTTCAATGCTCATCTTTATATATAAAAATCTTCTGTGCGTGTGTATGTAATTGAACTCCTCCTAAACGACTGGACCGATTTTGATGAAATTTTGTGTGTGCGTTCCAGTGGATTCGAGAATGGTTTAGATTCATATTTCATCGAAATTGATTCAGTAATTTTTTAGTAACTAGGCAAAAACTAATAGTTAGTGATTTTTCGCTAATTAAAAGTGTTGAATAAGTTCGATGAATAGAGTGCGGACGGAATACCCGAACGATCTAAGGCGCCAGATCTCGATCGCCAAGCTCTGCTTCTCGAAGAGAGAGATCGCGTGTTCGAACCCCGCTCCTGTCAAAGTGTATGCTTTCCAGTAATATAGCCAGTATTATAATTTTGATTAACTGACTTCAGAAAATCGTTAACTTTTAACAAAAAAGGGAAAAATAAACTTTTCTATCAAAAATTGAACCGAATTCAAAAAATACTGAAGAATGAAAAATAATTTCCTTACATAATTGTAATAAGAAATTAAATTAAGAGCGTAGTGTTTATCGTGCATATTACTATATTTAAGTACATTTATTTGATTTTCTGGTGTCGGTGCCACGAAGGACAACGTCTATCGGTGACAGGACAACGTCTGTCGGGTCCGCTAGTTTGTCTATGATTCTTTAGCATATCTTGATTATTTATGTAAACAGCGTATGTTACATAAGTTACAAGCTACAGTCGACTCTCGTTAATTCGAAATCGGATAATTCGAATCTTCGCTTAATTAGAACTAAACATGAAGTCCCGAAATTTTCAATGGTAGAATAAAGTAAAAAAAAAAAAAAAAAAAAAAAAAAAAAACATTTATTTGAACTCATTTTCTCTTGACTTCGTTTAATTCGAACTAACTAGAATTCCAATTTTTCATTTTTCTTTTCTTTCTCACGGATTTCAGATCATTTGAATAACATTTTTTCTTTGATTTTTGTGAAGATAGTTCCGAACGAACAGATATACAATCCAATGCATTTGATATCCACTTTCTTAGCGTGCGTCTGTCCATCAGTGACGCTTTAAAATTTTCTTCCATTGTGCTTGTTTTTTATCTTTTAATTAGTTTATGTATTTATCCATTCTAATTTAATTTTAAGTACTATTCTAATAATAACAGACGAAATAAATAAAAAAAACATTATAACATTAATTCCTTTCTAATAGCACCATATTAAGCATGTTTTCTTTTCATATTTTCCATAATTCGAACTTCGGAAAATTCGAAAAATTTTCGTGGTCCAGACGAGTTCGAATTAACGAGAACCGGCTATATTTATATTCTGAAATAAACTTTCAATTAGGTCGACATGCTTTTGACAGTTGAGAATATTCAGTTTTCTTAAATATACTTGCAATATATAGCATTTTTTTCACAAAAATAATTGCGTTCACAGATAAGATATTATAGTTTTAGTCATTTGTATATTTAAAATACTTAATTTTTTTAAATGATTTTCCTTTTTACTTATTGGTATGTCTTTGAATGTATGTGTTTATAAATTTAAGATACAAAGTGTATCGGTGATCTGACAGCTTTCTATGGCCGATTGAGAAAAACTTACAGTAAAATATAAATAAAATAAAAATATTCTTTAAAGAAACAGCGTCCCTAAACAATATTGGAGTACAATTATGTAATTTTAAAAATTGAAGCTTACATAAAACAAGATGAGTTTACAAGATTAACTATAAGTTACAATAATATATAACTAAAACAATTTTAGCATAAATTTGAGACTATTTTTGCAAACTCTTTCAAACTAATTCCACTTAATTAAATCTAGGCGCCTAATATATATTTAAGTGTGTGTTACATTTTAAGTAAAACATATTACTAATTTTTTTATTAAAAAAAGTTTAATGAGATTTTAGATGAATTATATAAAGGAAAAACGATTAAATACACAGTTATATATAATAAACCATAAATAAAAATCTATGTAATATCATTATAGTTGATAAATATTACATTGTCTTTTTTTATACTACGTGGCACAAATGTATGTTGTAAAAAATAAATAAAAAGTAAGCTGAGATTTTTTAAGAGATAAACTTTATAAATTACTCTCCATTTTTATGACTATTTTGTAGAACATATCCAGGATCAAATTTAGAATCCCTGGATTTCTAGAATGGGGATTTTAACCTTATTTCTATAGAATACAAGAGTTTTCATGGATGAAACGGGATCACAATAACAAGTGTATCAATGTTCTTGGCAATACATGAAAGTGAGATTATATTTGGAAGGAATTTCATGTTATCTTCCGTCCCAGAAAATTAAATTTTAACTGTGATGGAGAGATTTTTATATACCTAAAAATATTTTGTAATAATCATATTGCTTCCTTAGTACCTTTGATTTCCCTCCGATATTTCTCTCCCCAAAACTGTGCATCAATTTGATCAACCAATTTATTTATTTTACAATAATTATAATTAAATCTGTTAGTGATCGTATTATGTTTCTAGGATCTGATTAGGGAAAAGAATATTTTCTGCAGCCTAAGGAATACTAATAACAATTCTAATAAAATGATAACATTCCTTACAAAATACTTCCAATTAAAATTTCTTACAAAAAAAATATTCTTATCCAAAAAAATTTAGATTAATTTATGCGTTGTGTTTTTGTTTGACGATATCAGATCCTTATGAAACGTTGATCAGCATGCACCTAGAGTAATTTCGACACATACTCCATAAATCATCACCATGCTTTGTCATTTATAAAACAAAAACATTTATTTGTACAACACAGATCACACATAATACACTAAATATATACATGCACATAAATAAATTACAAAGATACAAAATAATCAAATCAAAATCTATTCATTTTTTTATAGCTGTTGGCATTACTGCATAATTACATTTTATGCTTTGTAACACGATATTTTCAATATTGAATTTGATTTCATAAATTCGTGAGAAATCATCACCATAATTAATTAACCGGCGGGACAATTGGCGTGCAAGTGTTTCACCATTATTTTTTAGTTCGATCATATTCTATACTCGTGGGCAAAATAAGGGGAAATAAGTCGGTAAAAAGCATACCTTTTTTAAAGTTGCTGACATCATAGGTAAATGCATATCCGGACCGATGAGTAGAAGTCCGGCACACTTTTATTGCTCATATTGGCGAAGATTATCACTCGAGCACGTTTGGTAGACTGACTGCCTGACTGACTGACTGCCTGACTGACTGACTGACTCGTAATTTTTTTAACAAATTTTAGAAGCAAAAAAGTGTATAATAATTATTCTGTAGTCGAGTTATCCTTCGACCATTCACAGTTTTCTTTTTAACATATTTTTTTCCCCTTCCAGTCTCATTGGCTGTCCTTAAATTGACTATTAACTTGAACGCCCCCTAATTTTAATTTTCTAGGGGCTTCTACAGGCCTAGTCGTCAGAATGTCTATGTTGTTGATAACTATTACCACACACGCAGATGAGATTTCCCCTTTTGCCCTGTCGTAAATACACAATAATGAAAATGTCTCTGTTTTGTCATTTATTTATGGGCGTCCGTCACAGTCTTATTGCCGCTATAAATTTCTTGTCTGAGTTGTAAATCCACTGTCCTCTGTTCCTTTCTTTTTTTATAATTTATTTCCAATAGTTAGTTTTCTTTACAGAATTGTCAGGTTTGAGTGATGTGGGGGTTTTACACCCATCATCTATCCCCTGGGTCTAAAAAAAAATGAGGTCTGTAGACATCATTTTTGTGCACACCACACTGCCGCAACTGTTGTATCCATGTTCATTGGAATTTTGATTCATTTCTGGTGAACACTTCCAAGGTCCGATTATCTTCACTTCTGTGTATTATTTCCCCATGCCCAAATTTTGATACAATAATTAAATTAATTCATTAAAATGCCAAATCATGCAATCAAAGCCAAGTATAAATTTGGAATAATGTTTTCTACACTAAGGAAGAAAAAAAATATATAACATGTAAAAGCTCCGAAAATTCTAAACCTGAATTTGAGATGTATTGGCACATTTTTTTGTTTATTTTAAATGTATAATATTTTAAACACATAAAGTAAAATATGTATTAACCCAAAAACAAAACAAAAAGGATAACACAAATTCATAGCAACACCAATGTCATTAGCATAACATATCTGGATTAGTATCGAAATAGTAAAATATATATACAATGTTGAGAAACCCTTCTTTATGTACATCATATGAAATATCTAAAAAAAAACAAATATACCCTGTTGTGTATATTCTACACTTCACAAGATTATTAACACAAATCATAGCTGAATGTCCCATTCCGTTGTGGTTTTTGACATTGCAATTAGGGAGCTCTTCAGAATTCGGTTTACCGTCTCAGCAATTGCATTCGCCTTGGCTCTGTATACACTCGTAAAGTGTAATTCTATATTTAATGCCTTTGTATATTCTCTGAATAAATCACTTCTAAAATATTTTGCATTGTCCAGATATATGCTGTTGCAAATTCCAAAAGTACTGAAGTACTTATTCAGCACATTGAGAATTGTCTGTGTTTCTACATTTCTTAATGCAACCGCTTCTAAAAATCTGGAAGTTGCGTCAGTGATAGTCAGAATAAATTTATTCTTTCGCACAGAAAATGTTAGAGGTCCACATACGTCAATATGTAGTATACTTCCTACTTCCTGGTCTTTAACCACCCTTTGCACTGGTACTTTTATTGTTTTGTGATGCTTAGCTGTTTGACACGCTGTACAGTTCGCACAGAATATTTTGATATCTCTGTACATTCCATGCCAAAATATCCTATCCTTAATGGTGTCATAAGTTTTCTGGAATCCAAAATGGGGGGAATGCGCGTCTTCCATAATGGCTATTTTCAAAGAGTCAGGGGCAATGAGTAGTTCCTTTTTTTCTGTACCTGGTCTCAGAATTAATATTTTATCATCATTTAACATATATCTTTTTGTTGTTCGATTGTTTTGTCCCTTTTCTATTTTGTCAATTATTTTTCTTAACTTTTCGTCTGCATATTGTTCTGATTTAATATTGTCATTAGACAAAGCCTCGTTGACTTTAAATAGAGTATTGTGTAATTGTAAGTCCGTTTCTAAATTGCAAATATGTCGAGATACAAAATCAGCGGGGTTGACCTTACCTTCAATATGCTCAAAAATATAATTATATTCCGCCAAATCTGTCATCCATCTTTTGACTATGTCAGATTGCGCTTCTAAATTCATTTGCTGTGTAATGGGTTTCGAATCCGTCAGAATCGTGAATTGCCTACCCCATAAAATATGTTTAAAATGATTGACTGATTCATGAATCGCCAATAATTCAAATTTTATACTGGGGTAGCTTTTTTCTGCCCCTCTTAATTTTCTCCCAAAAAACTCGATAGGCAATAAAATGCCATTAGACTCCTGCGCCAGAATTGAGGATATGGCTAGCTTCGAGGCGTCACATATCAAAAATAATTCCTTGTTATAATCTGGGGGTCTAAGTGTAGGGTTTTGTATTATTGCTTCTTGTATGTTTTTCAACGCCTGTTCATGCTCCTCACCCCATTTGAATTTTACTTTTTCTTTTGTAAGTTCTACTAAGGGATGTACAATATCTGAATAATTTCTAATTAAAGATCTAAAGTAGTTTGCTAGACCCAGAAGTGATCTTACTCCCTTTTTTGTTTTTGGACGTACTAGGTTTTTAATTTTGTCTATGTTTTTTTTTGCTGGGGAATATCCCCATCGGTTGAGTTGGAAGCCCAGAAAATCTATTTCTTCTTTGCATATTTGCATTTTTGAAGGTTCTATAGTCAGATTGTGGTCAATGAGAGCCTGTAGAACTTGCTCTAAAATTTGTAGCATTTCTTGGATTGTATTGGTACCAATTACCACATCATCCATGAAGTATGCCACTTGGGACTTGTTGAAGTGTCCGAGCACTTTATCAATTAGTTCTGCGAAATAAGCGCTGCTGTTCTTTGTCCCAAAAGCGAGCCTTAAAGGGTTAAATTTTCCTTCCTCAGTAATAAATGCTAGTTTTTGCCTGTCCTGTGGCCTTAAATTTATCTGAAAAAAAGCACTATGGAGATCTAACACCGTGTAGTACCTTTTTCCGCTGATCGAGTAAAGAATTTCTTTAATATCCGGTATGGGAAAGCTGTATGTGTGTAGAATTTGATTTAATAACCTATAATCTATAGCCATTCTATATTTGGTTTCATTTTTCTTTTCTTTATTACTTTGTTTCTTTTTAACAAAAATTACTGGAAACGCATAATTTGAGTCTGATTTTTCAATAATCTTTGCTCTTAGTAAGTTCCGTATCTCTGTTTTCGCATATTGTCTGACTGTTTGAGGTAGTTTATAAGGTTTGGTTTGTATCGGGTAGTCATGACTTAAATTAAATTTTGGTATAACTAAAGATGTTTGACCTAAAGTATCATATGACTTTGAAAATGCATGCGCTTTTCTCATGAGTATGTTTTTTAATTTTTCTCTTAGGTCTTCGGGTAAATGTGTTAAATCAAAGTCTGTTTCTCTTAACTCTGCTTCTCTTAATTTTCTGATCTCTTCGATATTTAAGCTATTTAATTCGTAAATTGTTCCTTGTTCAATGTCATCGGATTTTGTATCCTGTTTAAAATCTATATCTTTTGTTATTTTGCCTACATTTATCCCTTTATTCAACTTTATTCTTTTGTCGGTGTTATTTGCTATTATGACATGAATTCTATTATTTTGTTGCACTTCATGCAATGAAGTTTGAAATGTGAATTTCGAGTCGTCTCTCAAGGGTTCTAATAATATTACCTCTTGTTCTGCTATGGCATCATGACATTGTAAATTAACTATTTTTTTTGAATTTGCATTTATAAAAATTGTTGCTATGGTCTTAGCATACATATTTTTTTGCTTAGTGATGGGCTGTGTCTTTTTCTTGTTATCATTATTCTTTTCTTTTACATAAGACCCTGATGGATTGTTTTCCTGCCTATCCTTGTCTTCTGTTTCTGAAGTTAGATTATTAACTTGTATCCCTTTTTCCTTTTCTGGAATATTCAGTTTAATTTTTATATTTTTGAAAATAAGTGTTTTTTCTTTAAAATTCAAAATCATATTATTATCCCTTAAATAATCGTATCCCAAAAGCATTTGGTATTCTCGACCGAAATCTTTATTTGTGATGTAAAATGTACCTGTTGTAAAACTGCCCTTTAATCTGAAAACCAGTCTAATACACTGTTTAAAATAAATTTTTGAATTCGTTAAAGTTTGTATTTGTATTTGATTTCCTAGATATTTAAATTTTACATTTTTTTCCTTTAATTTATCAAAAATAGTGGGCGAAAGCAATGAGACCGCCGCGCCACTATCACATAACGCTTTAAATTTGATGTTATTTATCTCTAGGTCAATGATGGGTAACTGATTTTCTCCTTCATTTCTAACACTGGCAATAAATCTGTTTATTTTGCGACACCTTTTAAACTGAGACTCACCTGTGTCGCTAAAATATTGTTGTTTATTTTCAGCGAGCCTCTGATTTAGTTTTCCGACCTTTGTTTTTCGTATCGTTTTTTGTTATTGAATGAACCTCTTTTGGAATGGCCTCTGGATTTATTTTCCCTTTTGCTATTTTGTTCATTGTAATTATCCTCTTGCTCGTCTGTCTGGGATTTATTAAAATTGTTTTGATAGCCACCTCTTCCACGACCTCTTGAAGGCTGTGCGAACCCCTGTGCTCCTGTATTATGGTAATATTCCTGTGGATACATATAATTGTATATGGGGGGAGGGGGGGGTAGGAAAGTGAGGTGCTATATAGCCATAGTTCCAATTGCCAAAATTATTGTTACCATTATGTCCCTGATACCCCATATTTTGGAATCCTGGTTGCTGTTTATAGTTATTTCTGTAACCTCTTGTGCGTGAGACCTGCGACCCTCTATTAATTTGAAATCTGTTAATATTCGTAGCCGCATTATCATTACTATATTTTTGTCTGAACCAACAATCTTTTGTTTCATGGTTTTCTTTCCCGCATACCTCACAGCATGTTTTTTCTCTCTCCGATCTATTATTTAATTTCAATTTAAGGTTGTTTATTTCGGTGACGAGTGTCTGAATTTGCTCTGCACTGTCTGCACTTAATTTATTTAATTTTCCCAATATTTCATTCTCCTTATTAACGGTAATGCTATTTATTTCGGGAATATTTGCTTGATTGTAAGCCTCTTCCAATCTTAGTGCGGACTTGCATGCTGCCTCAAAATTTTCGGGTGCATTTTTTCTCACTTCTAAACTAATATCTGCGCGGATTGCATCTAGGAATCTAGCCAATTTCATTTGGTCTAAAAATTTTGCGTTGCTGTTATCCTCTAATTTTTGACCACTTTTTTTTATATATAAATTTGCCGTAGCATTAAATTCATTTATAAAATTAGCTAATGTTTGGTCGGGTTTCTGCTTTAGACTGAAAAATAAATTCTGAGCACCCCCGAAATTACATTTAACGGAAAATAATTCCCTTAACTTCTCCTTGAATTTTCCTATGTCTGCTTCTAAAAATAATGATTCATCCTGCATGAGAGTTTCCCTTGCCGATCCTATGATCTTGGCTTTCAAAATTATTAATTTGTGTTCATCGCTATATTTCGTTTTGTCAATTAAATTATCAAATTGTAGTAGGAAATAATTGATATTAGTTTCTTTTTTACCATCAAACGGATAAATTAATCCTACTAAATGCTCTGCATTAGGAGTTGCCATATTTCCTATCCCAGAAATTTTTGATCCCGAATTCTTTGTTTTTTTTCTTTGTTTATCGTTTTTGTTCTCTCCCGAAATTTTTTCGTTTTTATTTAATAATATTTTTAATTGCCTTCTTGTTTTAACGCCACTTAAACGCGTGTTATTTCTGAGAGATTTCCTCGTACCTCCTTTAGTCATAAAATCAATTATCCTCAATTTTTTTAAGTAATAAAACTACAATGATTTACTTAAAAAAATAACCAACGTGATATAAATATATCCACATATCTTATTATTATTATTTTTTTAATTTATACAGTTTTATCCACATGTGCTAACATAAAATATCAAAATATTTGATGAATTTTAGAATAAAATCCTTTCTATCATAAGACACATAAATACATAAAATTAAATAACAACCTTTCTTTTTTTTTTTTCAATAGTGTAAACATACATATATATACACTTTTTTTTTGAAAAATGTGCCAATTATCTCAAACAAAAATACACTTGCATGCCAATGTCTCGGTTTAGTATCATACTTATAAAATTTATTATGTGAAAAAAAACAAATTTTTGTTTATTTTATTATTTTACGTATATATATACCAATTTTAACAACAACTCCTATTTTGTTATAATCAAAAGAGAATCTATCTTATCTCCAATCTAATTATCTCCTTTAACATGTATATTTGTCAGAATCATTCATTCATTTCATTATCATTTTTTTTTCACAAAAGGAATTCAAGTAACCACAAAATTAATTTAAAAAAAAATAAAATTCAAATAATCACAATATTAATTAAATATTTACTTCTAATATGGCAGTAATAATATCTAAATTGAAGCTAATTAATTTCTTGAAAAATAATTTGGTTCTTTAAAGTACTCAAATTAAAAGAAATTAAAATACTACCGTATTATTAAAGTACTAAAATCAACCAAGTTCGTTCTTTTAATCATTTAAATTAAATACATAAAAATAAATAATTAAGGAACTGGTATCACGGCAACCAATTTTTTTGGGGGGTTGAGATGATGGAGAGATTTTTATATACCTAAAAATATTTTGTAATAATCATATTGCTTCCTTAGTACCTTTGATTTCCCTCCGATATTTCTCTCCCCAAAACTGTGCATCAATTTGATCAACCAATTTATTTATTTTACAATAATTATAATTAAATATGTTAGTGATCGTATTATGTTTCTAGGATCTGATTAGGGAAAAGAATATTTTCTGCAGCCTAAGGAATACTAATAACAATTCTAATAAAATGATAACATTCCTTACAAAATACTTCCAATTAAAATTTCTTACAAAAAAAATATTCTTATCCAAAAAAATTTAGATTAATTTATGCGTTGTGTTTTTGTTTGACGATATCAGATCCTTATGAAACGTTGATCAGCATGCACCTAGAGTAATTTCGACACATACTCCATAAATCATCACCATGCTTTGTCATTTATAAAACAAAAACATTTATTTGTACAACACAGATCACACATAATACACTAAATATATACATGCACATAAATAAATTACAAAGATACAAAATAATCAAATCAAAATCTATTCATTTTTTTATAGCTGTTGGCATTACTGCATAATTACATTTTATGCTTTGTAACACGATATTTTCAATATTGAATTTGATTTCATAAATTCGTGAGAAATCATCACCATAATTAATTAACCGGCGGGACAATTGGCGTGCAAGTGTTTCACCATTATTTTTTAGTTCGATCATATTCTATACTCGTGGGCAAAATAAGGGGAAATAAGTCGGTAAAAAGCATACCTTTTTTAAAGTTGCTGACATCATAGGTAAATGCATATCCGGACCGATGAGTAGAAGTCCGGCACACTTTTATTGCTCATATTGGCGAAGATTATCACTCGAGCACGTTTGGTAGACTGACTGCCTGACTGACTGACTGCCTGACTGACTGACTGACTCGTAATTTTTTTTAACAAATTTTAGAAGCAAAAAAGTGTATAATAATTATTCTGTAGTCGAGTTATCCTTCGACCATTCACAGTTTTCTTTTTAACATATTTTTTTCCCCTTCCAGTCTCATTGGCTGTCCTTAAATTGACTATTAACTTGAACGCCCCCTAATTTTAATTTTCTAGGGGCTTCTACAGGCCTAGTCGTCAGAATGTCTATGTTGTTGATAACTATTACCACACACGCAGATGAGATTTCCCCTTTTGCCCTGTCGTAAATACACAATAATGAAAATGTCTCTGTTTTGTCATTTATTTATGGGCGTCCGTCACAGTCTTATTGCCGCTATAAATTTCTTGTCTGAGTTGTAAATCCACTGTCCCCTGTTCCTTTCTTTTTTTATAATTTATTTCCAATAGTTAGTTTTCTTTACAGAATTGTCAGGTTTGAGTGATGTGGGGGTTTTACACCCATCAAACTGTACCACGTCATGTTTGTTTTTAAAGACTACATTACTTTGTATTACGATACGGGATTAAAGATTATTTATTTATTTGATGTTACCAAGCAAAAACTTCTATTTCAAACAACTTCATTATTTTTATAATTTATGACAAGGGGAATCGGGATAAATATAACAAAGCTATCCCAAAGTAGTTTTATTATTTCTTACACCTTTACTATTTCAAATATTCAAGTAATTATATATAATTGGTTTTTAAGTGCAACTAATCTTGTTTTTGTAGTTTGATTTTAGATGATTTATATATTTGGAAAAATATCAAATGCACAGTTAAGTATAGTAAGCCATAAATAAAAAACATATAATATCATTGTAGATGATGGATATTACATTGTCTTTTTTTTATGTTACGTGACACAAATGTATGTCATAAAAGTATAAATAAGAAATAAGCTGAAATTTTTTAAGAGATAAACTTTATAAATCATTCTCCAATCCTATGGCTAATTTGTAGAACATATCCAGGATCAAATTTAGAATCCCTCTATTTGTATTTTGGAGATTTCAACCTCATTTCTATAGAATACGAGAGTTTTGATGCATGAAATGCGATTACAATAACAAATGTATCAATGTTCTAAACAATACTTGAAAGTGATACGATATTTGGAAGGAATTTCACGTTATCTTTCGACCCAAAAAATGAATTTTTATCTTTACTACGTCACGTTTGCTTTTAAGGAATACATTACTTTATATCATGATACGGGACAAATGATTATTTATTTATTTTTATGTCACCTAGCAAGAACTTTTTTTTCGAACAACTTCATTATTTTTATAATTTATATGAAGGGGAATCGGGGTAAATACAACAAAGCTTTTCGAAAGTAATTTTGTCTTTCTCACACTTTTACTATTCCAAATAATCAAGTGTTTTTTTTTATTTAATATCCTTATTTAAAGGGTTTTTTAGTATAACTGATCATGTTGCGAGTTTTTCTTTCACTCATATCAAGTTAATACATTTTTACAGTCATTTGGAGTCAATCGGAATCTAAACATTGTATCATAATTAAAACATACGGTTTTAGATCTCGGCCGTGTGAAATATGTTCGGTTTAAATTGATACCTTACAATTTTTACTTAGATATTTTAGATATTTAGTTTAGATATTTTCTTGGAGTTTAAATTACGTACGTTTTTCTGTACGCAGATACTTAGCTGCGGAATCATAGTGTTAGACAGGGTTCCACAAACTATCACCTCATTGAGTTATCAGCTGGAATCCCAAGGTTACATTGAACTCGATTACCAAATTAAATCATATATAGTCTGTCAACTCATATCTTGGTGAAGACGACCTACAGACAGTCTTTATTTTTTTACTGTTTGATCTCTATTGAAGTTAACCAGTGACACTGTTGTATCAGGTAGCATATGAGATAGGATACGAATAAAATTATGCAAAAACTTCATTAAGAAACTCAATGTATATCAACACGAAAACTCTGTCTGTAATAGGCTTTCAACAAATATATGACTTAGCAAACCAGATTTATCTAAATATGCTAATCATATTTTATCTAATCCTCGCGTTTCAGCCGCACTGTAAAAAAAAATCTGCAAAGGTACTAAACCTTTTCTAGGAAACTGGGATTCCAAGAACTTTTCCTGTAACGGTAACAGCAAAAATTCAAGTTTCAGAATCGATTACATGAATTTTTCCTGTTATCGTTACATGAAAAGTTCTTGGAATCCCAGTTTCCTAGAAAATGTTTAGTACCTTCACAGATTTTTTTTTACAGTGCGCGAATGAGATGGGGTGATAATTTCTGAAGCCGCCACCTGGCCTGTAAATGAAAAAAATGAAGCTAAAATAAATGCTTTATAGAAAACACATCATTGAGCACATCTGTTCATTGATTTTCAAACTTTTTTTATTGACTTAGCTACTATATTACAAAGTCGAAACACGTTTTTGAATAATTATATGAAAATACTTTTACTGAAAAAAATCACGAGGTTTACACAAGATTCCGCAAATTATATTTTTAGAAAAACCAAATCGCCGTCCGTTTGTCTCTATGCTGTAAACGGAATATTTCCGGAACAAATTTGGATAGAGACTTGAAATTTGGTGTGATTAAGTACGCTGTTTTTTTAGAAAAGAAATCTAAATATATTATCGTTTATTATAATTTTTATGTCATTTAAAATAGTTTGAACATTTTAAATCTTCCATAAACTTTGGTATATTTATTTAATGATTGTTGACATCGAAAATGTAGAATGTAAAAAAAATGGTTTGACCGTGTAGAAATTATACTTTGCCAGTATTTTTTTGTTACGATATCTTTAGATTCACACCAAGAATAGATTTATTAGATAATTCTAAAAATTCGCATAATTCACTTTTATGTATAACAATAGATGTTCCTAAAATACAAAATATTTAATATTTCTATTTTAATTATGATTTTTTTACTAAAATTATTTTAAGCAGGTTTTTTTTCCTTCAAATGAAAAAAGAAAACTTAAATGAGAACGTTCTTATCAACCAATAACAACTTGAAAAAAATAATAATAATTTCCAAAAACGTAATTTTCTTTTTTTTTTTTTTAAATGACCAAAATGCTATATAACGTCAGCGAAAAATATGGCTCTTTTTATGGGATCTGAAAAATAGAGTGAAGAACTAACAACGCTAATTTGGAGATTAACACTGCGTTTTGTGGTTAATGATTCTAGAGAGTAAATGAGAAGTAGCGTTTTTAAAAATAAGTGCAAACGCAGGTTAAAAATCATTATTTCAGACTTTTTTTCATCTTGAAAAATGTACCTCTCAAATAAAATAACATGTTAATAAAGACATTTCTAGATTTAAAGTTAAGATGTGTCGAAGTAATTGTAGTTTTATTTCACGGGGATTTAGCAGCGTAAGAAACAAAAATAAAAGCTTATGAAGGGAAAAAATCAAAAGATTTTTTTAAATAGGCATTAAACTTATGAAATACTAGTATTGATATCAATTTTCTATATATAACGGCCTAAAGTATTCGAAAAAATAATTACATTTAATCTATTATCATTATATTTTCAATAAATAAGAAAAAAGTTTTTTAGTGGTAAAATAGTCAACAAATGACTTAAAAAAAGTATTAAAAAAATCAACACCAATTATTGATATTTTCATATACATTTTTTTTTATAAATACAGGTTCTTCACGTAAAATGTACACGCATTTATTGAAAATAAAATGCTAAAAATTAGAAATACGTTTAAGAATCAAAATTTAACGTTGTTTACTGACCACGATTAGTGTATGATTTTACACAAGATTTATGGACTATACCCAGTAAGAAATTAAAAGTACATACACTCGATTTGATGCAGGCACCCGATCAAGTTACCTGATCATTTAGTTATTTTAATGATTATTTTTTCATAAATACAGGCTCTTCCAGAAGAAAATTACAAAATTTTATTGAAGAAACGATGTTAAAATACTGAAATAACATTATGTTTGAAAATAAATATTTAGTGCTATTAGGTTTCCATTTCCATTAAGATGTAAGATAATTCACCGCAAAAAATTAAAGTAACATAGTTAAGACGCAGACATATCATCCAAGTGCCACGGCAAAGTAGTCTTTTCATTTAAATTATCGAGTTATGTTTATTTAGCCCTATTTGGGTTGGCATTAACAGAATAATTTAAAAACGTACTTAGTAAAAATTTAAACGTACACCGGATAAGACACAGATGTTCCAACAGTTTCCAACAGGAAAATGTGATTAACGTTGCTCAATTAGTAGTGTTCCGCACTCAGAAGTATAAAATGATATTCACAAATATAAACAGTATTATAAAAGTTAGAATTATAATCTTACGTTTCACCTGTAACGAAAAATTGTTATTAGTAAACATGTCTGTGTCAATGATTTTGAACATTATGGACAAAATTTTCAAGAAATAATCTGTATTATCGAATCTAACTACTTTAAATATGAACTTAACAAAAAATGGCTATTATGTAAATGGGAGATGTAAATACTAAATAAAAACAGCCACAAAATGTTAATGTCAAACTGAAATTTCGATCAGAATTGCAGTATAATATTGATCTTTGAAGATGAGAATATTCTCTTTCATACATCAATTTTAAAAAATCTAGTTTATTTCCTTGAAAAATGCATCCACTTTTATAATAGAATTTGTAAGGTGGGTATTATATCAGAAACCTTTAAATCTTTTTACCATTAAAAATATTTGAAAATTAAATCCATTCCTTTAATCAACAGAAACTTTTCTGATATTATAAGGGGCTAAATTAAAATACAGACAGGTAAAAAAATAGAATCAATACGCAGAAAATAACTATAATAGTTGAGTCTTTTAACACAATATGTACACCAAAAAATATATATAAGATCATCGACAGCGAGTTATTGAAGATAGCAGAGCAGCATCATGATTATTCTTTATTTAAGCTGCAATGTGGTTCAAAAAAAGTCCGAACTTAATAGCATATGGGAACAGTTGCTCATGGTCATTCCATTAAACATGAGAAGAAGTGGCTTAATTTTTTGGACTGTAACATAATATACTGGAAAGAATAATAGTTGCCATCGACGTATCGTACACATGCAATGAAAATAAAATAACCACTTGTCAAGCTTCAATTTTTTTTTACGTCAAATACTGAATAATTCAATTGCAATATGAAAGGAGTTGATTCAAAATATTAGTTATAAGCTACGTATTATCATTTCTGAATCAAATTTGCAAAAAAGCTGCACGGTGTGGGTATATAAAACAAAGTGTTACTATTGCAGCCACTCCACACTATACGACCAAAAGTGACCGACCATTTACTATTTTAGACACTTTGTTAAATATCTTGAAAAATACATGAGGAATTATCCTGAAACTCTAAGTGTGTAAACGTAATAGTACCGGTAAGATTTTTCCTGGAAATTTCATAGAAGACCTTCAACAAATTGAAAAAGAACGAATACCTTTTAGCTACGCTGTAAAAACTACTGTAGCAAAAACGTTCAGAGTAAATTATGATTAAAGGGCTTATTGTAATAAATTGTGCTCATATTTATGTGAATAGCATGCATACTCGTAGAGGTTTTTATTTAAAAAATTCCGAAATATTTTCAAGTGTTTTGCTTATAATTTGCAGAGTTCTTATTATAAAACAATACTTCTTTTCTGAGAGTATGACAAACATTCGATCAATTAAAACTATTTATTTATGTAATATAAACGTTTCTGAGTGATTCGGTATAAAATTACGTTATAAATTTTAATTACATCGGCTTTCTCAAAATGACTAACCTGTGTTATATTCGTATGCATTAGCTAGTAACCAACGCAACAGCATTTAAAATCAAAAATATATTAAGTAATGTATTACATATCATAATAATGATAATTTACTCATCTCAATTTGACTTTTATTTGTCTTTGCAGCTTGATATTGTAACATTTCATTTAAAGAATGAGTCACAAAAATAATAATTGTTCCAACGTTCATGAATTTTGTAAATATTCCTGTCTTCTATAAAACTTTGCTACAAATTTAACTATTCTCTCTACTCTAAATATAACTATATTATAAAATAAGAGGGATATAAAGAAATAATCAACAAGAAACAAAATCATGCGTCAGGTATTGATCATAAACAAGTGAAATTCATCTGACAATAAAAAAAAATAAGGTAGACTTTATTCAAATTACTATTTGGTTATCAAAAATGCCTGAGACAAATGATAAAGAATTTCGAAAATAAAAAGAAGATTATAATATTATTATCTATGCTCAAAACAAAACTTTACTATAAAGAGTTTTCCCCATTATTGCACTGTTCACAACTACCCCCTGGTCGTTATTACTCTACCTGACCCTACACTGCATAGATCATTCTATCCTTAATAAAAATCCATTGTATCGTTTTTTTTTTTTAAATGAAAACCTTTTTAACCATCTACAAACGGTCATTATGGTTATATGTCAAATACATGTTTCCCGATATGTCTAAAAGTAAACATCTGCATGTCTATATCTAATCAAGGTCTTAATTTAAACTACGTCTAAATTTAAAAAAAAAATTAAAACATGTCTAAATTAAATACTTAGTGCAATACTTACTGTGTACAACTTAAAATACTTAGAAATCTGTGTTGGATCAGAAAAAAATGGGATTCTATACTCACAATACCCAATATCGCATTTGATTTGTGTAAATAATGTAATTTTGTAATTTAAATTTCATTAAAAAATGTAAAGTATTTACATGAAAAAAAAATTTCACAGCACACCTAACACTAAAGTAATTTACGAAACATACCGAACTACAATCCATCTGTATTTTTTTTCTGTTATACATCATATAAATGTTTTGTTATTATTATTTTACTAAGTTAACAAAAATAATAATGCATTCCAATTATATATGAATTCACTGTTATATTTCTCATAATTACAATACATAAACTATAGTTTATCGATTTTCATTAATACCACTTCGAGTATAAAATGTTATTTCTAACATACTTCATATTTCGAGAACTTTTGTAGCTGTTATTCGAAACAAAATTCTATCTGAACACAAATTTTACATCATATATGTTCGTTATTTCAATAAAATTTCATTAATAAATTTGGAATAATAATTTTAGAACTAATACTTAAGTAACCAATTGAGAAAATTTTCGTCAATATAGAAAGAGAGAAGGAACAAAAAATAAATAAATAAATAAATAAATAAATAAATAACTGCAATGAGAAAAGAAAATGCTGGCCTAGAAGTTAAGAACAGATCCTTAAATTCTACTTTGTTCAATAACACGATAAAATTGCTGAATAAGTCAGAAAAAGTTATTTTCTAATTTCTTTAATTGCTTTTCTTCTTCAGTTTTTCAGCAAAGAGAGAGTTCAATTTACAGTATTGGAAAACTACTTCATTGAAGTAGGAAATGAACGTTTATATTGGTAATCAAAAAATAATTAGATGGATTTTATAATTTATCTAACAGAAAAGGAAAAAATCTTTACCGTATAATTCAATAGTTTTTTTGTTTGTTTTTTTTTTTGTACAATTATTGAATAGTTAAAGGTATTTTGCCGTTTGTCTTATTAAATAAAAGAATTAACTGCTATTATTATTACCATATATACTCGCGTATACGTCGACCAAAATTTAGATTGCAAACTCTGCAAAAAAAAAAAAAAATAAATAAATAAATAAAAATAAATAAATCTTGTGTTTAAGGGGACGAGGGACCTTTAAAATCATTTTTTTCTATTTTTAAAATTCGCTTTAAATATTATTCAAGGGTACATTATATGCATTATAACATATATTTATCACAAAAAATGTAAAAAAAAAATTTACTTTTGAAAAAAAAATAGGGAAATTTGTGTAATATTTTAGATTTAAGGAGAACTTTTCAAAATGTCCCATGCGCATTCCATATCAATGAAAATCTCCAATATTATTTATACAAGTTTGATTTACATATATAAATAAAACTGTGCATGGAATTTCATATATCTGAATAAAAAGCTGAAAAAAGAAAATATTTCTAGTTTTTTCTGAAATTTTGAGCATTTTTGAACTTATTTTTACAATAAACTACCTATAACTTTTACAATTATTTTTACTTTCAAAAAACCATGCATAGTTTTATGATACATGTGGACATGAATAACTGTAAAAAATTTCAAAGCATTCAGAGACAAAATAATGCGCATGGAGCATTTTGAACAGTTCTCGTTAAACCTAAAATATTACACAAATTTTAATATTTTTGTCATTTTTTTTTTTTTTTACATTTTTTGTGATAAATATGTGCTATAATACATACAATGTACTCTTCAATAATATTCAAAGTATAATTTTAAAAATATAAAAAAAACAGGATTTTGAAGGTCCCTTGTCCCCTTAAGTGAATCACCGATTTTTTAGTTAAATTTTGCACAAAATGAAACCAAAGGTTTTACTTCCCAATGCAAAAAAGTAGTAAGTAAACAAAAATAAATAATTGAAAACATTTTTAATGATAAATTATTAGTAGATGTATATTTTCCATGTTATTTTATTAATTACACGCGCAAAAATCCAGTGTTTTGCAGTATTCGAAAGAGTTAGTTTTCTATTTTGATTGACACGCGTATAACTTAGCCCCCTTCCTCAATTTACTCGCCTAGAAATGTCAGAAATTCCTCGACATTGAAACATAGAAAATGTGCTACTCTAAAATTAAATGCATAATTAGAATATCTATATATTACAAAGAACAAATTTGTCTGTGACTAAGAATGACGTCATTTTATAGCGGCAACAGGTCCCACCATGTAACTTTTTTTTTAAACGTTTTATCGAAATTTTAAATTTATCAAAGCCGGACATTATCGTTTTTTTCGGTATCCAATTTTCTGTCCAAAAATTTACTTTGAAGAAACGCATTACCTCCAAGCTATAATGTCTGTACGAAAAACTTTGAAGTTAAGATTATCTTTTAAAATTTAAGTCGCAAAAATGAACGGATAACTTTGAAAAAATCAATTTAATTAAAGTAATAAACTTTTACAAAATTTTATTATTTGTCATTTGACCCGAGGTATTTAGCTGTGAGTACACAACATTTGAAACCTATGACTTATACACCTTTTGTGCACAAACTTTGTGACGGACGATCATCATCAGATGAACAAAACTCTTAACAGTAGAGCAAAAAATCGCTGATTATTATTATTTTTTTCTTTTAAAACATTCTAAGTTTGAGCAGTAAGATTCATACATTTTGGATTTAACACACAAAGAATTTTACTTGATATATATATTCTCTAAAATCATTATATTTTCATTTCTAATATTTATGTGGTTAAGAAGTTACATCAATAATTCTCATGCAAAATTATATTCTGAAAGATGTATAAACTAGGTACATGTGGCAATCCAAAATTTTCTGTCACATGCACATTGATATTTCGAGGAAAATGACACATATCAACGTCACTGGTTAGGTAATTTACATCAAAATCTAATCCCCAACAACTTATTTTAAGCTCTAACTGAAATGTGATGAAAATCTGTACATTGGTAATTGAGATATAATCATAGCAAAAATCGCACACACACATACACAAAAAGAAGCGTTACATGTTGAGCAATTTACTCGAAAAACTAAAGCATACTAAATTATATTAGAGAATAACTGAATATGAAGTTTGATGAAATTTCGTGCATTAGTTCTTGAAACCCATAACTATGAATAATGCCGCATTGCAGCGTCACCTGTTTAGCGATTTTCACACAAACGTAATCAGAAGCATATTAAATGAAGGAATAACGGAATCTGAAGTTATATAAAAATCCGTCTTTTAGTTCTTAAGATATTGCTGTTGAGGATATCGGGAAAAGACAACATAGCAACGCCACCTGTTGGGCGATACACACCAAAAACAAAACAAATCCAATTCATATTAAGGTATAACTAAATCTAAAGTTTTATGAAATTCCATGCATTAGTTTACGAGATAGAGCACCCAATAAATTTATGTCACATACAGACATGTTTACAGAATTATTGACACATAGACTGCTCACAGACAGATATTTTGTAAAAACATGTTTTTTTGAACCAAAGATCCCTAAAACGCGTAAAACTGTGAAAAACTGGAATCCGAAAGCTTTCACGAATCCAATACTTTTTTCTATTAAAGACAGAAAAAAGTAAAATTATTTATAGTATACTTCTTTTGATTCTTGAATCGAAAAATTAGGTAATACCAGTGCTTTGTATATTTTTATATCCAGATTTATAGAAAAAAAAATAAAAAAATAGGAAAAAAAGAAACGTTTTTATCTGCAACAAATAGTTTATTTTATGTGATTTTTTTATCTCCATAATTAGGTAAAATATAAAGGATAATTACATTTACCATTTCTTCTTTTTTCCGACAAAAAGTAAATTAAGTTTTAATACAAGGTCCTTCATAAAATGATATCCATTTACATAAAAGAAAATAAGTTTTAATTTTATCATTTTTGGATTACAGATCTTTTAATAACATAACATTTATTTATTCAAGATAATCAAATATAAGTGAAGGTAAATAGAAACAGCGTTTTTAGCACCAAAATGCATGTATTTGTTTCAAAGTAGTTTCGGTAGATAAGCGTACCGTCATCAATGCAAACTCGGAAAAGAAATTTGTTCAAATGTATGTAAAAGAAGCGGAATAGAATATAAAGTATACTGACCAATAGAATTGCAAGATATTTTAGGAATCAGCCAATATAAGGTAAGCGGATTCAAAGATAAGATTTTATAGCCAAAAGAGTTAGATAAAATATGAGAATTTAAAATTCAGACACATAATTTTCTTTGAAAGGTACTAAAATATGTATAATCAAAAGTTTGTAGCACAAAAGATAGTGAAAAGTTTTTAAGAATCCCAAACGCCTTCAACTGTAATACAAACAGACGACATAAGGAAAGAATAATCAGAGGAAGTGAAGTCTTTACATATAAAGCTATAATAAAAATTTCTTAGCACTTACTACGAAAATACAATAAATAAAGCGTGCAAAAATTTCCTCCTATTCCGAAATGCGTTCTTTGAATTGAGAAAATTTAGAAACTTAAATCTATTTTTTTAAATTTGCGGAATTGTTTGCTAAAACATCGTTTCTTTTCTGTTACTCATTTACGGAAATAATTCTGTCAATAATGTACCTGTGTACCTGTCAATTTTGTAAAGTTTTTAGAATGTTATTAATATTCTAATGAGGATTTTTAGCTGCTTTACAGTGAAGAGTTTTGGCACCCAAATTTTTGTAAACATGGAGGACAAAGTGCAGGAAATCCTAATGATAAACCTACTAATAAATTGTAAAATAAGGTTTTTAGGCTTTTTTCACCAAGCTGTGACTTGATAGACTGATTGCCTGTTATTAACCGAATCAATTTTGAACTAATTCTGGAATTTCAGCCATGATCGCGATGAGATGGTTATCGGTGCATCCGCATCTCGGTCTAGTACTATAAATTGTTGTTGCAACTCTCTGACATAATACGAATTAAATATTTCCAACTGAGCGAAAAATTGCCCAGGCCGGGAATCGAAGCCAGATACTTAGCTTAGAAGGCCAATGCTTTTTCCGTTTAAGATAACTGGGCACAACAACCGGTGAACATTTTTCGCCCAGATAACCTTATTAGTCATAACATCAGGTCTGTCATTTAGACAGCTCAACAGAATTGACCGCAGATGAAGAAACTCCATCGAATGATGGCTACGTAGATAATTTGCTATTTTAACACGATCAAACTGATTGGTAAAGTTACCATACGAATTAAATATTTCCAACTGAGTGGAAAATTGCCCAGGCCGGGAATCGAAGCCAGATGCTTAGCTTGCAAGGCCAATGCTTTTACCGTTTAAGATAACTGGGCACAACAACCGGTGAACATTTTTCGCTCAGATAACGTTATTGGTCATAACATCTGGTCTGTCATTTAGACAGCTCAACAGAATTGACCGCAGATGAAGAAACTCCATCGAATGATGGGTACGTAGATAATTTGCTATTTTAACACGATCAAACTGCTTGGTAAAGTTACCATACGAATTAAATATTTCCAACTGAGCGAAAAATTGCCCAGGTCGAGAATCGAACTCAGATACTTGGTTTAAAGGATTTAATCCCAGTTAGCTTAACAGGTAACGACAGTCTTCGCTTACAAGGCATTGGCCTTAAAAGCGAAGTATCTGGGTTCGATTCCTAGCCTGAGCAATCTTCCGCTCAGTTTGAGATATTTAATTCGTATAATAACTTTACCAATCAGTTTGATTGCGTTAAAATAGCAAATTCTCTGACATAAATAAAAAGTTGTTTGAACATTTTATTGATTACATTGGGGGAAAAAAGTTCAAAAATATATATGCGCGTTTCGTAGACGGACACTTTAAGGAAAACTAAACAAAGAGATTTACAGATTCATCAACTTTTACAGTAGTATCTAACTGAACCATGAATTGTTAAAGTATTATCACTGTGTAAAGCCGCTCCCTGAAACTTACAAAGTTAAATAGGCTGCTTTGTTCGAATTTGGTTAATTGCAATCGCTAAAAAGTATACAACTACGTTATTGATGAAACATTAATAAAAAAATGCCGAGTAAAAGAGCACGTTTTGAAATCTTTAATGTAGTTAAAAAAATACAGAAGATAATGATGTATTCTGTTTGCAGATATGTATTGAAAATTGACGACATTTTATTCGCAATTTTAAGCTTCATTACATAAAAAATATTTTTTTATAATAAAATCATTGTTAAATGAATTTTGTTTTAGTTTTTCCTTTGTGTTTAATTTTACATTCAAAAACGAAGTAACTATTCTCAAGAATTCTAATCAGATACATTATTGTAGAAGAAGAATCAGTAAACATGGCAAATGAGGTACGTTCGTAGTATAACTAATTTTATAACCACATAGATCGTGGTGCACTTGTAGTTTGCCCCTTCATGAAAAAAAAATGCGCGAATACAAAATTTATGACGATTATGTATATTGAACTGATTTATATGGCAAAAATATTTCTCCAATGTAAACAGGACGTTATGATAGACCGGGAGATAGACCAGGATTTTCGGATAATCATCTAAATCACGGGTTAATGTCTAGTAATAGTTAAATCTCAATTCACATATAAAAACAGAATTACGTCATATCTATCTGGAAAACACTTCGAATGCCTATTTCAGCGGTTCATTCGTAGGTTTACCACTATGATTTCCTGCTCCCAATTTTTTAAGTTTTCATACTTTTGTATGGATGACAACATAATGGTAAACCTACGAGTAAACAGCTTAAATCGGGTTTCAAAATGTTTTCTATCAAGATATGACTTGGCAGAGCGTATGCGTTTTAATTTGCGAATCAAGATTTAACTAATCCTGTAATCCCTTTCACCTGTAATCCCGTGATTGTCTGAGCTGCCGTTTCTTGGATTATCACTATAACAATGATGAAGCATTATCTATAGTCCAAGTGCCGACCGCAAAAAACCCTAAATTATCGAGCACAAGAAAAATTCCTTTATTTTATGAACTAGTAGTGATAGGGGAATCTAATGATCCATGTCGGATGGAAGCGAAGTGGTGCATAAGGCAAAAATTGATACCACTAGTGGTTGACTGTATAAGCTCAATATAGAGAGGGCTCTTAAGGAGATCTTGGACAGCGCATGCGCCTGTTGTCGGCTTCCTCTTCATTTGGCGTCCAGCGGCAACTCCTCGCCAACGTGCTGAAAATAAAATGAGCGGGGGTTTTCTCTATGCTGATGTTAACACATCAATGCTATAAATATATGTGTGTGGGGGGGGGGGGAATCCATTTTTACTATTTGGTGAAGAAAAAGAGAGGGGGGATGAGAATCAGTGTTTATGTCATGAAAAAAAGAAAAAAGAAGAAAAAAAAAGAAAAAAAGTGTGAAAAAATTGCTTTTAATTTTTATTATGTCGTTTGATTCATGCAAACATTTCAGTGAAATTTGCTTTGTAACTATTCAAATGCTTTGCCCTCACCCCTAAATCACTTTTTTTCTGAGCTTCAAATTTATCTTAATTAAATATTGGGAATATTTAAAATTATTACAATTCCTAAATTGTTATTATGCTTAGATTTTTTTATTCACCATTCTCTTATCAATTATAACATAAAAAGAGAAAAAAAAAAAAACGAGATCTTAAAATAATTAAAAAAAAAAACAAAATTGCTAAAAAAATATTATTTTTACTAAATTATACATGTCCTATTTTTGCCTTTTTGTAAACTTCAAAAAGACATATACATATAAATTTCGCAAATTTTTGATTAAATTTTGAAAACACGAAGGTCTAATATTAAAATTTAATAATATCATAATTAAGTATTTTTAATTTCTGCAACTAAAATTGTTACACCGAAACGTAATATATACAACTACAGATCTTCTCAAATAAAATTTTTATTTCGCGTCCAATTCATCCATAAACTTTTTCTTTTCATATTCACCCGGAGCCCTCTCTACCAGATACTTAAATAATTAGCCTTAGCCAAGCAAGCGATAAATAGCCAAATATAGTAACCCTACTGCGGGAGCCCTCTCTATATTGAGAAGCTAGTGTGGTTGACTCGTACAATTAACTTTGTGTTTTCCGTAAAATTAAATGTGTGAAAACATGGAAAATTGTGTGCAGGAAAACATAATGCTAAGTCTACGAGTCAACTACTAGTGGAATTCATTTTTGCTTATGAACCACTTCGCTTCCGGCAGACATGGATGATTAGATTCCCCTGTGACTACTCTTCCATAAAATAAAGAAATTTTTCTTTTGCTCGATGACTTAGAGTTTTGTGTGGTCGGCTATTGGACTACTATCATGGGATATCATTGAATTACCGGGTGTCCCGAAAATGACTGATGGATTTTAAAATTCAATAACTTGCAAACGGTGACAGCTATTAAAAAATTTTTGCAGGAGTATAATGTCAGGAGTTTTTTTACCTTAATTTTTTCTTTTAGTTCGAATCTCAAACAATAGGTGGCGCTGACGGCGATTGCAGGCCAGGTCAACGCTTCAGTCAGCACTGATCACCTGACCTTCAATCGCCGTCAGCGTCACCTATTGTTTGAGATGCGAACTAAAATAAAAAATTACGGTAAAAAAACTGACATTATACATAACCCTCCTGCAAAATTTTTTTAAATAGCTGTCACCGTTTGCAAGTTATTGAATTTTAAAATCCATCAGTCATTTTTGGGACACCCGGTAATTATGTATGATAGGATTTAATAGAAGAAAGAAATTTTAATATTATATATTGAGTTTTGATTAAATTTCAATAAAATTTGAAATAGCTGGAGAAAATTTTACAATGATTATATATATGAAATTTAAAATTTAACGGTTGGATAGTTTTTGCGCTATTGAATGTGGACAGACTGTCTAAAAGACGACTGTAAGTGAAATAGTTAGAAACAGATCTAAAAATAGAGAAATTAATCAAACAGAATATTTTTTTTTTAAATCCACAGTCATCATATTTTGATATTATTTCCTTAATAAATGTAAGATAAACTATCGACATTAAATGGTCATTCTGCAAACATTTTGGGTTATGATTAAATGAAAATGAACACACACACACATACACAAATGCAACTAGGATTAAATAAAAGAAATATTGGATTTTAATTAAAAAATGATTTCTTAATCATTTTTATATTTGTTAAATAATGACATAAATTCGCTGAATAAGCAAGAGAGTATTTTACTTATTCCTTTAATTATTTTACTCTTTTCATTTGTTCAAAATATGCTTTACGATATCGGAAATCTAGTTTGTTAACATAGCATATCTACGTTTACGTAAAGAAAAAGAAAATTGTTTAGAGATCTCCAATTATTTTCTTGTTTAAAAAGTATATATATATATATATATAAAATAAAATAAAGTAAAAGCAAAAAATATTTTTATACCTTTCGGTGTTTCAGTATTGCAACAGGAGAAAATAATAACTGCAGAAGTATTTTCTAAAAAAACTATCAGTAAAATGATTTTGTAACTAAATTCATCCTTTACAATACTCTTAAAAGTATTTTAAAACTGCGTAACAATAATATGTGCTTAATATAGTATAAATCTTATCAACTATCTTAATTTTTAAAAAAAAGATTACAGAATTAGACATAGGTGTGTTTATCTTGAATTAATTACAAGTTAGTAGTTTGATTTAAGTTTGTAGGTGTAATTTTGATAGGTTGACTATATTTCAAGTACTTTTATTATGCAATATTTCATATGCAATGCATATTATCGTTTGAGAAGTTATAACATTGTTTACACCATATTATCAACAAATATAAATACATTGCTACTTATTAAAAAGTAGGATATGGCAATCACAAAATTTCTTCTGTCATATAAATGTTAATACTTCAAGAGCAGCATAGCAGCGCCACCGGTTAGGTTGTTTACACTACAATCTAATCAGTATAACTTATATAAATTTCTAATATAGTCTTAAGCTTCATAAAAATTAGTGCATTAGTTTCTAAAATACAGGTATTGAAACATTTTTAAAATATTCTGAATAACAACAACACCTGCTGGTTCCTGTAGCCCAAGATACTAAACAGAATCAATTTTTAACAAGTATTAGCTAAAAAAATGATGACAATTCCTGCATTATTGATTATATTCCTGCCAAAACGTTGTCTGCAGCAAATTATATCAAGCATTAAATTAATCTAAACTTTTATAAAAACTCCTTCATTAGTTCTTGAGGTAGCTCTTTTTTCGAAATTGTGAATACGACTGTATTGCAGCGCCACCTCTAGCGTGATAAACATCAAAAACTAATCAGGTCTAGTTTATATCAAGTTCTAACATAATCTAAATTTTTGCGAAATTCCGTGCATTAGTTTTTGAGGTAGAGCGCCCGTTACATTTTTTCACACATAGCCTCACAGGGTGACAGACAGAGTCACAGAGAGACATTTTCTGAAAACTATCAAATCTCGTTCAGGATCTTCTTAAATGTATAAATCCATTGAAAACCGGTAGTCTATTTTTATCAGCAAACCAATGCTTTCTTTTTGCAAAGACAAAAGAAAGGTTTTTTTTTGTCAAAATTTTAACGTTTTATTTATGTTAATTAGAAACATCGCATCATGTGTTTCACCATGGACGCATCTAAAACAACCTATCATAATTACATAATTTACTTTAGACATATGTAAATCAAGAAATACATAATCTAATAAACGTGCTTTAAATGTAAGTCAAATTTGAAAGAATCAGTTTATATTGAAGCATTTGGCCAACGATAAACATTTTATAAAGAAAGTTACTTTAAATAAATATTTTATTTGATGTTTATATTAAACCTGTTGAAACATGGGTAACTTAACATGAAAGCATCATTCAGTGCGACAAAATAGAAAACTGTAAATCAAAATTTTGATATTTTTTAAATCAACTACATTGCATTTTTTGTAAATAGAAAAAATATTTCTAACTTATTTTTTTTTTTTTTACTTATTCTTACTTGAAAAATAATGTGACATTTTCTCATTCATTTAAAGTAATATATAAATCCCTCGTTCTTAGTTATACATGTATATTTCGTTTAGTCATTTGCAATAAAATGTTTATGTCATTTTTAAATCATTCTATTATTTTGAGAACTGACATTTCTAATGTTGTTTTCATATATATATGTATATTTTCATTTGTGCATTATATTCCATTTAGCATTTTCATGTAACAGTATCAATGTCATTTTAAATGTGAGAATAATAAAAACGAAAAGTAATTCATTAAATATAGATTATGTAATGTTTCCTTCATATAATGCCTTCAGAATAGTGTAACAGAAACATCATAATTTAACCACTTTAGTCCCCAGGGTTTATTATGTATTTTTTTTTTAATTTTCAACTATGGATCTATTTTAACAAATGGATTACTAAGAAATATTTAATAGAAAAGAGAAAAGTTAATTTATTTTTTTATTTATAAAATGAAAAAATATAAAAAGCTTTATTTTATTTTATTTTACTTTTTAATATTGTAAAAACATTGAAAAACAGAAAATAATTATATTTAATAATTTATATTACTAATGAATTGTAAAAATTGTGTCTTTAAACACAGTAAAATTATTTACGTTTTCATTTTCGTACATTTCGTACATTTCTGCTGTAAGCCATTTTTACACAACACGAATTTGCTAAAAGAAATAGCGCTATAACTAAATTCTAAGAAAGAAATTGCAATTCTGTTTTATTCTGCTGTTAGGCTCCATTCACAACAATTTCTCTATTTAGGTGCATTAGTAATTATGTGCATATGTAGCACCTATAGTTTTCGTTCAGTCCGTCCGTCCGTCCGCCTGTCTGTACGTCCGTCTGTCTCTCCGTCCGTCCGCATATAACGACGCATATACTACGCAACCGAATCATTTGAAATTTAAAATATATAAATATTACACTAGCAAAAGCCATGCTTTGTTTGGATTCGCGAAGCATTATTTTATAAAACAGATATTTGAAAGTAACAATATTTTTTTTTATTATTATTATTTTTGCATCTTTATTAAACAAAAACGTTATTTTATGTTTTGGCGCATTTTAATTTTTTACTTATGATGTAAAACTGGCATAAGATATTTTCGAAGCAAACTTTTACAATTTTTTTTTTAATTTTCAACTAAAAGCTCTTTTAAAGATGTTTTTACAATTTCAAGTAGCCACTGGTGTTTTTTAATTGTTTGAAATATGCATGTTTCCAATCTTTGTAATCAACATCCGATAATCTTTGATAGCTATTTTAGAATAATATATTTGAAGAAAGCTTGAAGAAAGTTACTTCTTCAAAATCCTATTTTCTGGAAAAAACATTTGAAATCTGCTTTCGTTGATACTATGAATTTTCAACTGTAAAACATTTTATTTTAATTTCTTCATTTTTATACATGTTAGCGTATGAGAATTGCTGTAATTCTCTCCGCGTGGGAGAACTTTTTACTTTCTGCGAATGGCAACTCAATTAATGGAATTACCTTTTAACGAAGCGCTCTCTCATTCTCGCAGTGACGTTTTCACGAATAATTATTGTTGTGTTTGCGAACTTATTAAAGTCTTATTTTTCTATAAAATCCTTCTGATTAATGAGTCGATATTATTTAGCCACAATACGACCTTCGTAAAAATATTTATAAAGAGCATGAACCAACAACTTCAAGCAGATCTTTTAATTTTTCATTTATATAACAAATTTAAGAATTAATTTTATTTGTTTACAATTATTTTGTTGCCAGTTTACAAAAAAAAAAAAAATCCATAATACAATTCTTTTAAAATGTTTAAGTGTCATCTGTGCAAACGATATTGCGGGATAATGAAAACATGTTTTATTTAATAAATTAATTATGATTCTATCTGTAATTATTTACTCCATGATTTAAACTTTTTTTCTGAAAATATACCCGTTTCATTTTTTATTTATTTGCTAAAATGCTTCCGTATTGGAAATGCATGTAAAATAAATTAATTAAAATAATAATTTTTTTAACGTTTTACTGTAAAAAAAAATATATTCTGCAAATCTACAGATCATAATTTATTTTTGTGTTTAATTTGAAGTTAAAATATTGAATAGTTTTTTTGTAAAGCGTACGACAAATTGTAATTTGAGTGGACTAGTAGAGGATTCGATTGCTCATCCTAAAAATTTTATCGAGTTCTTTCAAATTTAATGAAAATCGGATGCATAGATCAATTACATAGTCAATCAAAAGTATTTCTTTACATTACGGTCAATGGTGAAAAAAGTTTCAAATGCGCATTTTAATCGCTTGAAAGTTAAAATACATAATTATTACATACTTTTGTCGATTCATATCAAATTTTATTAAAATCGGATGTGTAGTTTAATTACAGGGATAATCAAAATTATTCCGTTACATTACGGTTAATGGGAAAATATGTTTCAAATGCATTTTAATGGTGTTACACTCATTCGATCATAATAAAATTGACATACATCTATAAAGTACACATTATAATGTAACTTTTGCATAATCCATGGTGTCAAGAACATTATTGATTATTGTTGGTGTTATTGATTTACAAGGTCACACAAAAGAATTCCATTACATAATGGTATAGGGAGAACATTGTTTGGTACACATTTTAATTGTAATTAACTATTTACAATTTTATGAGAGTGATAATTTTAAATCTTCGTTATCGTACGAACGCACCTCATTTGCTAAGCTTCACGTGTAATTTCCAACTTGCTTAAGAGATATTTAGATATATGAAAAAAATTGTACAAATGTATATCCTATAGGATGAATCAGGTCTGAAGAAACTACATGAGAAATAAAGTAAAAAAAAATCAATTTCAAAATCATTAAACACATGTGCAGTTTATCAATTATCGTGAATAATCGGAAAATATCTAAATTCTTCTTTGAAATTTATATATTTGCGAAGAAATTCGCAGATTCTTGCTTGTTCGTCGTTTTTATTTTTTCTTTTGAACGCTGACGACTTTCTGACACTTGATTGGGCCGAAAAGGTTTTTTTTTTTTTCAATATAAAACCGGACAAATTAAAAATGTATATTTATTAAATAAAAGACATCGAAAAGCAAGAAGGCTTGATCTTGATATTTTGTGGCAATCAAACGACCACAGAGACTTCGAACTCAAAGTTTGTATCACTTATTAAACTAAAATTTACTTCAGTAAATAGGCACATAACCCGTAAGACATGGTGACGTCACTGCAACGTCGTTGTGAAGTCACATTGTGACTTTGTGACCAGCGATTGTCGATGTGACGTCACGTGACGTCGATGTGAAGTCACAGTGACTAAAATGTGAAGTCGTTATGGCCGTTTTAGAGCTTTTTTGTGACGTCACATTGTGACCACTATGTGACGTCACAATGTGACCAATTTGTGAAAAGTGTGTCATTTGTGACTACTTTGACATTAACATTGTGACGAACTGTGAAAATTTTTTTAGAAAGTCACATCTTAGTCACAATGTGACGTCGCTGAGTGGTGGCATTTTCGTCACAGATGTGATGTGACCAAAGTGACTCACAGTGACTCACAGTGACGTCATTGTGACGTCACTGTGACCATGCATGCTATGAGGGAACAGTGGAAAATACATTACAGCAATCTTCAGCAAAAAATACATATGTCTATATACTCAAAATCCTTTGTTAGCCATGTACATCATCTAAACAATTTAATCAAATAAGTAAATAAATTAGTTATGTTTAAAAATGGAATAACAGGGAAAGAATCACTTCCTGAAATTATTTTTCGTAGACAATAACGTAACTAAATTATTAAAGTGTGACACTGAACATGAATTCTGAATGATAATCTTAATTTATTTTATATTATGAAACTGGTAGTGAATTAAGAATTTATAATACCACTTCCGGACAGCAGTTCTTCATTAAAAAAAATTCTAGTTCACACAAGGAAATTTTTCATACTGTTTTTTCTTTATTTTTTTCAAGAAATATTTATTGGTAACGTAATGGACAGGAAAGTGCCAGCAAAGATAAAGCATAGCGTTCATGACTAAAATTTCAGAATTCAATCGCATATTAAAACACAATCGGTCTGTCAAATAACATCGTGTTGGAAAACGCTTGAAAACCCGATTATAGCTATTGACTTGTAGGTTTACTATTTTAATTTCCTCCCACCTAAGGTAAGAAAACATGGAGGATTGGGAGCAGTAAAATACAACGGAAAACCTACGAGTCAACCCTTAACACCGGGATTTTAAGCTACTTAACAACCATGATACGACTTAACACAACGTTGTTTTTCAATATGTGAATTTCTTTTAAATAATTCTGGAATTTCAGACACTAACTTCATGAGGTGATTATCTGTGCTGTCGCCAGCCGTTCAAAAATCAAGCACAACTGCTCATAGCTTCTAAGAGAGAATATTTTTATAAATATCTGATAAATGGGACCAACGGTGTATATTGTGTTAAGCACATAGGTATTGCTAATAACATTTTTTTAAAAAAATAATAACATTTCTTAAATCGTGTTAGTATGACTGAAGTTGACATAATATTTTATCTACAATTACTAAAGCAAGATAAATGTATTATATGCTCTTTGATAAATTGCCTATATTTTGATCGTTTCGATTAATATTGCAATCCTAGTCTTTCTAATAATATTAATTAAATAATCCGGCTTGGAATAACTTGAGAAGATTTTCTATTTTGACTCTTGACATCATATTTGAAGATATTATTAGAATCTCTCCTACTTTTAATTTTCAGAACACAATTACGCTTTTGCAAAATTCCGAAACTTACATTTTATCATATATTCAGGTGGCTCAGTCTAAAACATAGAAGTGATTCAACTTCGTTTCACAAGTGGGAAGTGTCAAAACTTGCAACGACATCTACATCTTATTTTGATCTATGCATATTTTTTACAATTAGTTACTTTTTAATATTATAATAAAAAAATGAATGATAATAGTGAAGCATTGCATTTTTATTCTCGTTTCTTGACGTTAGATTAATGTGTAGTTCATCTATCATCCAACCATTAAAAAAAAAATGTAATGAAACTATATCATTAGTTCTGTTTAAATACTATCATTATTTCTCGCTTTATGTTTACCCTTTACATTTATTTGAAATTTTATCACGATGTAATATTTTGAAAAAAATACTAAGGAGATTTAAAGTAAGGAGATTTGAACTGCATGAGCTTATTTTACATTGGAGTATAAACACCATTCCATTGTGTAAAATCACAGAATGATATTTTTGCGAAAAGCATCATTTTCCATGACAACTATAACATTATAAAGACATCATTATAGCAATATTTTAATGTCCTATAGAATACAGGATGTTTTTTATAACGCTATTCAGAGCCGCCTGTAGCTCATTCTAATAACTTTAATAACACGGAATTTTGCAAATAGACTAATAAAACCATGAGAAAATAGATTCTAACGAAATATATATATATAATAGATACAATCACCGTCGATAGAGGAAATTTTGGCGCTTTACTTAAGAAAAAGACATCAGAAACAGACAAAAATAATAATTTGGATAAAGTGCCATGTTTTATGTATCATATTCACTTTCCCGGCGATGAATTCGGACATATTCAACGTGACCATATTTCTCTTGAACCACATCCTGAAGTCTTGTTCAACATTTTCGACGGCCGATTATAACATGTCACATGGAACAGCCCTTATTGCTTGTGAGTGGATTTTGTTTATTGAAATCTTTTATCCTTGGTTGCACCAGTTGTTTGATAAAATGCTATTTAATTTTCTACTAACTTTGTCACCTAGCAACCAAGATGTACCTAATTATTTTAAAATGTAAAAAGTTTTCTGTGCAAACGATTTTTTGTGATAAATGAATTTATCTGTTTAATTCTTCTGCTTTTACCTAAGCTGTGTGAAACAATATTCTTTTTGTTTTGAGTTTGATTAGAATGTTGTTTAATGAGTTGTGTGAAAAAATGTTACAGTTTTTATTGGAGTTGTGTTTTGTGAAATTATTAATGTTCGAAAGAACATGAGTTGAGTTTACTCATCAGAATAAACTGTTTAAAGTGAGAGATGCGTATTTAATTTTGAGTTGAGTAAAATATTAAAAAATAAACTTTCGAACAAATTGAATTCTTCATATGGTCCGTCTCTACGGAGAAAAATCAGCGAGTTGTTCTACGTCAATGATTGAAGGATAACTGGTGAATATTTTGTGCTGTTTTGCTATTTCTTCGATGTTAGAACTCATCTTTTAAAGAGCCAAGAGGGGTAAGTGCACCCATTTAATTTTTATTCATTAAAAATGAGTATGAAAGAATTAAAAGCAAAAAAGAAAATTTTCAAAACAAACTTGACAAAATTAAAAGAAAAATTATCGAATTCCGAGCTAGAATTAAATGAATTAATTCTTATAAAGGAGAAACGGAATAAATTAGAGAAAAACTTTTCTGAGTTATTTGAGTCTATTTATAAGATAAGTAAAGAAGATGAAATTGAGGATTTTATTAAGGAAAACGAAGAAATTAATGAAATTTTAGAAATAATGGAATTTGAACTTACAAAAAAGTTGTCAAAAATGAAAGTGCAAACTGTTAATTTAGAAAACGTCACAAAGGCTGATAATAACATTAAATTGCCAAAGTTAACTCTTCCTGTATTTACGGGTAATTTGCATGAGTGGCTATCCTTTAAGGATATATTTAAGGCTACTGTTCATGAAAATTCTAATTTGTCAGGGGCAATGAAATTACAATATTTGAAGTCTTCATTGAGAGGAGATGCCTTTCGTATAATCCAGTCTATTTCAATCGTGGATTCTAATTATGAAGTTGCATGGTCGCTTTTGGAAGAACGGTTTTCAAATTCGAGAGAACAAGTTTACGCGCATTTAAAACGTTTTTTAAATATTCCTGTTATTCAGAATGAGTCCCCAGCAGCATTATTAAATCTAATAGATATAACAAATGAATGTATTAGGTCGTTAGAGATTTTAGAACAAAAAGTTGAGGGGTTTTCTACAACTATGTTTGCTTATATTTTGGCTCAAAAATTAGATATAAATACAAAAATGTGGTGGGAAAGACATCTTAAGCGGGATAATTTACCGAGTTTAACTGAATTGCTAGAATTCTTGAGAGACCACGCGCGTACACTAAGTGCGTCCAAACAAGTAAATACAAAGCGAAATTTTCAAAACGAAAGCCAAACAAAGCATAGCTTTTCAAAGGTAACATCCATGGTTGCGAGTTTAAATAAGAAAAATATGCGCAAATGTGTTGTATGCAACCAGGAAAATCACAGTGTTTTTAAATGTCCTAAATTTCAAAAATTTAATGCACAGGAAAGAGTAGATTTTGTGAAAAAAAACAATATGTGCTTTAACTGTCTTTCAGAATTCCACTGCGTCAAAAAATGTAACTCAACATTCTCGTGTTCAAAATGCCATAAACGCCACAATGTACTTCTTTGTTTTGATAGGCGTGAGAGAAATTCCAATGCGGTGGGAAACACAAAAAATTATAGTGATAAGGAAGTGCCAAATGCATTGTCGACGAATGAAAGTAAATCAACGTTAAATGCTGACGCCATACCATTTGAGTTAAATAACCAAATTCAAAATTTCACTGGTACTTCAAATGTGAGATCGAATAATGTTAAAACAGTTCTTCTTTCCACTGCTATTGTTTATATGAGAGATAAATTCGGAAATAAAGTTCCGGTGCGTGCTTTATTGGACAATGGTTCAATGAGCAATTTTTTAACATTGCAGTTAGTTGAAAGATTAGGAATTCGAAAAGAAAAAGGTAATATTTCGGTATCGTGTTTAAGTGGATCCTCTGTAGCGGTAAAAAATAAAACTACTGCCTTGATCAGTAATAATTCGGGAGATTATAGCCGAGAGTTAGATTTCCTTATCATACCAAAGATTTCGCAAATTATGCCCTCGAAATATATTAATATTTCAGAGCTAGGAATTCCAGAGTCTATTATTCTTGCTGATCCTGAATTTAATAGACCAGGGAAAATAGATCTTTTGCTAGGAGCTGAAGTATTTCTAGAATTGATAAAGGTGGGTCGTATGAAGTTACCAAATTCTAAATTAATACTGCAAAATACGGTGTTCGGTTGCATAGTAAGTGGGAGTGTTTACGATTGTAACGAGCAGGAACAAATACATTGTGGGTTAATTACTGAAACAGATTTAAATTTCGAAATGAAAAAATTTTGGGAAATTGAAAGAGTAGAAGAAAGTACACCATTGAGAAATACAGAAGAATTAGCATGCGACACCCACTTTATAAACACACATCAGAGAGATATAACGGGCAAATTCATAGTACAAATGCCGTTGAAAAAAGATCCTAGTTCTTTGGGAGAATCAAAACAATTTGCGGAAAATAGATTAAATTCACTTTGGAATAGGCTAGTCAAAAATCCAAATCTTTTAGAGTTATATTGCGCATTTATGGCAGAGTATAGAGAGTTAGGCCATATGGAGGAAGTAGAGAAAACAGATGAGCCAATACATGCGAATTATCTACCTCATCATGCTGTTTATCGCCCAGATAAAAGTTCTACAAAATTGAGAGTTGTCTTTAATGGTTCACATGCAACTTCATCAGGAGAATCCCTAAATTCCATACAGCTGAATGGAGGTGTCATTCAAGATGATTTGTTTAGCATAATACTTAGATTTCGAACACACCGCTATGCATTTACAGCAGATGTAAAAATGATGTATCGCATGATACTTATCGATAAAAGTCAACGTGATTTACAGCGCATAATTTGGAAAGATTCTGTAAATGGTGAGATGAAATATTACAGACTATGTACAGTCACATATGGCACAACTAGTGCCCTTTATTTAGCCATGCGCTGCCTTAAACAGCTTGGTATAGATGGTGAATCTCAATTTCCGTATGCTTCTGGTGTGGTACAATCAGACTTTTACATGGACGATGTCCTGACTGGAGCAGCTGACCTAAAATCGGCTAAGAGACTGCAAATTGAGCTTATTCAACTATTAAATACGTGTGGCATGAACTTACATAAATGGTTTAGTAACCATCCAGAATTAATGGAGCCAGCCTTTAAAAATGAGAATTACACTTTTGAAAATATGAGTGAAACTAAGGCACTAGGACTTTGCTGGAATTCCAATGATGATACTTTTACTTTTAGTGTATCATTCAGTGAGCAAACCAAGGTAACTAAAAGAAGTGTGCTGTCAAATATTGCTCGCATTTTCGACCCCTTGGGTCTACTTGGACCAGTTGTGACGAAAGCAAAAATTTTCCTACAAAGACTGTGGAGACTGCAAATTGATTGGGATGAAAATCTCCCTACAGCTGAGCTTGATGATTGGTTGCAGTTTTTAGAATCATTAAGAGCCATCAATAATATAAGTGCTGTTAGATACATTTTTACAAATAATCCAGTGCAAATTAAAATTTGTGGCTTTTCAGATGCTTCGGAGAAAGCCTACGGTGTGGCATTGTATGCTGTGTCTTCAAATTCTTCAGGAGAGCAAATTTCTCAGTTGCTTTGCAGTAAAAGTCGAGTTGCACCAATCAAAACAATCACTATTCCTCGCTTGGAGCTCTGTGGTGCAGTTTTATTAGCCAAATTGATGAATAAGGTTGCCAAAACCTTAAAAGTTCCTAAAGAATCTGTTTACTATTATTCAGATAGTACTATTGTATTATGTTGGATTCGAAAACAGCCGTGTGACTTAAAAACCTTTGTGTCATCACGTGTGGCTACGATTCAGAATCTTTCTGATATCAGTCATTGGGGACATGTGGCTTCTTCTGATAATCCTGCTGATCTTGTGTCACGAGGTGTAGATCCAGACAAACTTCTCCAGAGTAACTTATGGTGGAAGGGTCCACTATTCCTAACCCAACAAATTGAACCTTCTTTAAATACTGTCGAACTTGAGCAAAATGATAATGATCTATACAGAAGTGAACTTAAAAAGACTTTTTCAGAGACTTCACTTTTAATATCAGACTGTTCATCTTTTATTGATTATTTTTTGCAATTGAGTAATAATTATGCTAAATTAATAAGAATTCTTAGCTATGTTTTCAGGTTCATTCAGAATGTCAAAAAGCCAAAAGAAAGGTATTTAGGTAAGTTAACATCTGATGAATTGAAGAAAGCTGAGCAGTTTATCATAAAATCTGTTCAAGAAAAAGAGTTCAGTTCTGAATTCACATTGTTATCTAAGGGTAAGGAGTTACCAAAAAATAGTAGATTACTTTCATTAAATCCTTTCTTGGATAAAAATAATTTAATCAGAGTTGGAGGTCGTCTCCAAAATAGCACGGTAAATTATGCCCAAAAACACCCAATTGTACTGCCCTCTAAACACAAATTAACAGAAAATTTCTATCTTTCCATCTGTTAACTGGCTCACCGCTGTTCAATTTCCTAAATTTTATTAGAAATTGATTAAGTCGGCCAGCAATTACCAAACTATACAATGGCTGCTTACAAAGATTCCATGAAGCCTGGTGTTGAAGAAGGTCAAAATTGGTTGAATCACCGTATAAGAATTACCTTAACAAGCTTAAATGTGCGAAGTTTAGAGAAAGTCTGCAATGATCTTATCAAAGGAGCCAAAGAAAAAGAGCTGAAGGTTAAGGGACCAGTTCGTATGCCTACTAGAGTTCTCCGTATCACTACTCGAAAGACCCCTTGTGGTGAAGGTTCCAAGACATGGGATAGATTCCAAATGAGAGTTCACAAGAGAATCATTGATTTGCACAGCCCATCTGAGATTGTGAAGCAGATCACTTCCATCAGTATTGAACCTGGTGTGGAAGTCGAAGTTACTATTGCTGATGCTTAAATGTTTTTGTACAGATAAGACAATAAAATTTGTCTAAAATGTGTTTTTAAATTAACTGGGTTTTAAAAAAACATGTTTTTATTATCAGATTTTTTTTATGTACCTAATAAAAACATACTCGAGCCTAGTGTTCATAATGCAAAAAAAAAAAAAAAATCTGACCTGAGTAATATTGAAGATAATAGACTAAACTTATGGCAAAAGACCACTAAAATGGTTCAGACCATCTGGAAAAAGTGGAAAAATAGTTATTTAAGTACATTGCAGCAAAGGCATAAGTGGATGATATCAAAAAACAACCTCAAAATAGGAGATATAGTTGTAATAAAGGAAGATGATCTTCCAGTGTCTAAATGGTTATTAGGGAGAATTGTAGAAGTATTTTTTGGTAATGATAATAGAATAAGAGTTGTGAATATAAAAACCCCAAATGGAATATATAAAAGAGCAGTATCCAAAATTGCTGCATTACCTCTTGAAAAGTAATTCAGTTTTTATAAGAAAGTGTACATTATTGTAAAATTTATTTATTATGTATGAGGGGCGGTATGTTTGATAAAATGCTCATTGTTGTAAAATTTCTTTATTTATTTATTATGTATTATGTAAAATTTTTTAAATATTTGCTTAAATTTAACTTAACTGTGACTCATTTATATTGTGTTTAATTGTATTGTTATTTATATTTTTTACAATGGTTGTAATTGCAGTGTTTTAGTTTGAAACCCCCCTCGGAGGTTTCAAGAGGGGCGGTATGTTTGATAAAATGCTATTTAATTTTCTACTAACTTTGTCACCTAGCAACCAAGATGTACCTAATTATTTTAAAATGTAAAAAGTTTTCTGTGCAAACGATTTTTTGTGATAAATGAATTTATCTGTTTAATTCTTCTGCTTTTACCTAAGCTGTGTGAAACAATATTCTTTTTGTTTTGAGTTTGATTAGAATGTTGTTTAATGAGTTGTGTGAAAAAATGTTACAGTTTTTATTGGAGTTGTGTTTTGTGAAATTATTAATGTTCGAAAGAACATGAGTTGAGTTTACTCATCAGAATAAACTGTTTAAAGTGAGAGATGCGTATTTAATTTTGAGTTGAGTAAAATATTAAAAAATAAACTTTCGAACAAATTGAATTCTTCACCAGTCTCCTTATAAATTTTAAAGCAGTTCCGGTTATTAGCTACAGAGAGGTCTACATTGCGTCAGTTAAAAAATACCCTGTATAACATGAATTCTTATAAATTGATAATGATCATTTATATGGGCACGTCACTTAAATATATATATTTACATGTTTGCACATACGTTTTGTACATGAATTATATTATTTATCTTATCTAAATATCTTCTGCAAACAAGACACTCTTTTTTCCTTCACATTTCAAGGTTTTTGCGTTTCAGTTTCTTATTTCGCATTGACTATTATTGGAAGAAACACACATACACATATATATAAATAAATTTCACTTTCTGCAATGTATATATTAAAAAAAAAACCCTTACAACAAGTGAGAATACAAGAGAAATATAAGACATCAGTGAACGTAAATAAAAACGAAACAAAATATGTCCTTTTACTTTTTTTCTTCATCCATGAATGATTAAATTCGAGATCACATTTGAAATCCCAAGATATGTAATTTCCGTTCTAAAACACATTCATGACAATGGAAGAGATAAAATAGATTTAATGGATTTTAAGAGATAAAGGAGCGAAATATATCAATAATATTCAACTTTTACAAATTATAAAACAGACGATTGTCTCACGTAGCACAAAATTTACCATTTACATTGATATATACATGTATGTATTTTTTTAAAGTAAGATCTATATTTGTTTTTATGTTTAAACATTTTTACTCATATATTTGTCTTTTATTTCTGTATGAATCGAATGTTTATTAATTGCCTATCATACGTAGTATAGAGTAAGTCTTGCAATGGTTTTGAAAATCGAATAATTTTTTGACGGATTTACACGTTTCAGATACTGGAGATTCCGGAAAACATATTTTTAGAAAAAAAATTGCAGTCCGTCCGTCTGTGTGTCTGTCTATTTGTGTATCTGTCTGTGTGTTTGTATCTCCCAAATAAATTGAGACAGCGACTTGAAATTTTCCATGTTCTTAGTATATATAAATGGGACGAAGAGTACTTAATATCAGTAACCTCGATTATCCGGAACTATTTTTTTCGTACTCTCATAAAATTCGTTGTGATGAAAGGTATTTTATAAAAAAAAAAATATTTTGTTATTTTTAGGAATACTCGTAAAAGGCAATAAAATAATAAAAAATTTGCATTAAGTACGAAGTAGATCGGATTATTAGTTTCTGAGATATTTGCCATCCTGTTTTCTAGATTCTTAGATTTTTCACCACCCTATATTTTCTTCAAATTTCAATTCAAAGATATATTTTACTTGGAAATGAGGCGCTTAATCCGAAGCAATAACTTGTTAGTTAATATGATTATTGTTTTTGGAGATATAAGGATGTTTCCTTTACGCAATTTGGTACTACTTTAGTATTTGGAGTTTTATATAATTTTTCGAAATTGGTTCATCAGCAATTCATTAATAGAGTATTACTATCTATATTAAAAATATTTAAATATGCATTTAAATTTTGTTTTGAAATTGCAATACATTTTATAAATACTTTACATATGTTTTATTTTCATATATTATATTATACATATCCCTGATGGGTATGTATTACGGTGGCCCCCAACGACTAATTTTTACATCTGTCTTTATATATATTACACTCCTGGACAAAATTATAAACTCAGAAAATTTTTAATTTGTTTACATCATAATATAAATAAGCTTAGCTTTACATTAATGAAATAGTGATGAATATTTATAATAAGACATCTAAATTTAATATAACTCATAAATAAAATGTAGCAAGTTATTTAAGTAAGAAAATACATTGCTTAAAAAAATTAACATTATGTGAAACCTGGACAAAATTATAAACTCAAAGTTATGAATTTCTATATTCTGGCATATTTGATATAAATAAATGCATTTTGTGATAAGAAACTAATAAATGAAGTCATTATGGATCAATACATTTCAATACATCAATAGATATTTTGACCTTTCTCATTAAGTAACATTATGTGAGACCTGGACAAAATTATAAACTCAAAGTTATGAATTTCTACACTCTGTTATTTTTTCTATAAGTAAATGAATTTGTGATAATAAACTAATAAATAGAGTTATTAGGGATGAATATATTTCAATACATTTTTATATTTTTTTTTCAAAAAAGATGAGTAATATAAATATAGACTGAAAATATAACATTATAGAGTTTAAGGAGTGAACGTTCTTTTGAATCCTGGTGCAAAGTATTAATGTATACATTCAAAAATATGTTGAACCGCCATTTTTCTGAATGACTTCGAATATGCGACTCCGCATAGATTGAACAAGTTTTTCCAACTGTTCTATAGATAACTGATTCCAGGTTGAAAGTATAGCCATCTTTAAATCATTTGTGTTTTGATATTGACATCCATCGCGTTGACTATTTGAAACATTGTACCCCAATAATTTTCACTGGGGTTTAGATCAGAACTGAAACTAGCCAGTTCAAGACATTTACATACCAGCACAGTGCTTCGGCCACTCTTTTGTACTTTTTGTAGAGTGTTTTTCTGCATTATCTTGCTGGAATATCCAGTTAACTCCAGTGATCAACGGTCCATATGACAAAAAATTATCTTCCAGCATTAATGATAGGCACGTCTGCTTTTTGTTTTCCACTAAGAAAAACCAGAGCAGTTTTACCATTCTGAGAAAAACAAGCCCACACCATCATGGATCTTCTACTTATGTTTCGACTAAAGATATACTGTTCTTCATATTTGATATCGTGCCAGTAGTATCTTATGCCATCTGGGTCTTCTAAATTAAATTTCTTTTCATCTGGCCAGATGATTGTGCTCCAGTCTTTTGTGCATGACATGCGCTTTTGTGCAAAGAAGTCTGGTTTAGATGTGATATGGCTCAAGTTTTGGCTTAACTTTCATTGTTTTTTATTTCATATTCGACGCTCGTTGAAGAATTTGTCTGAAAATTTGAGAGCTTACATTTAGCTTTAAACTATTTACAATTCTGCTTCTTGCAAACATTTAATTAGCAAAGAAATTTGACGTTGCTTTTTTCCAGAAGCTCTAAATGCCAAAATTTTGCCAACTTATACCTCTGTAAAAACCTTTATGCGAGGCATAAGAAAAGTTGTTGATTTTCATTGTTCTAAGGATAACATGCAATGATGCACGATAAACAACATGCATTAAAAGAAAACAAAAAATTCAAAGGCAGATTATAAATAATTTTTAATAAAATCATGGAGCGAATTGAAGATATGAATAAATATCGTTTGCATTAATATATGAAAAATACTTTCACTGAATTGGTTTCTTATCACAAAACACATTTTTTATTTAGATACTACCAAATACCTGAGTATAGAAATTCATAACATTGAGTTTATAATTTTGTCCAGGTCTCACATAATGTTATTTTATGATAAAAATTAAAATATGTATTAAAATATTGAAATGTATTGATTCATAATGACTTCATTTATTAGTTTTTTATAATAAAATGCATTTATTTATATCAAATGTGCCAGAATATAGAAATTCATAACTTTGAGTTTATAATTTTGTCCAGGTTTCACATAATGTTATTTTTTTAAGTTATGCATTTCTTTATTTAAATTACTTGCTACATTTTATTTATGAGTTACATTAAATTTAGATGTCTTATCATAAATATTCATCATTATTTTATTAAAGTAAACCTAAGATAATTTATATTATGATGTAAACAAATTAAAAATTTTGTGAGTTTATAATTTTGTATATATATATGTATATATATATATAATCACTTTTTTTCCCAAAACATTTTCAATACATGATTGAATGTTATTGAATTTATACATTTTATATATTGAAATTAAGACTCGAAAACTTTATTTTTATTCTATGATTTCTCTTAATCTCAATTTTTTTGAAGAATTTTAATATTCTTGTCCGATTCCAGTTTAAGATATAAAAAACAATGCATCAATATTATCCAAATTTTTAGAAATGATAAAACAAACAGTTGTAGTCCAAAAGATTCAATTTATATCGATATTTTTTTCAAAGCTAGTCCTATGTCTGTATATATTTTTTCTTCTTAAACATTTTCCTTTCTTTACGTTTTGCTGGTTTGCTTTTATATTTTTATATTTCGTTTTTATATTTTCTTATTTTTTTTAACATTACTTTTTCTCCTAAAAATATAGTGTTTATTGTTAATAAATTTATATAATATTTTTCTCTAAAACTACGGGTAGGAAACATCATCTCGATTTTCATTTCAAACTCATTTTTCCAAAAGTCATTATTGACATGAATCCATCTAATTATTTATTTTAATTCTTTCAAATAATTTTAACTAATAAGTTTAAAATATCCCTTTTATGATTTATATGTGAATTCCTATTGAATATCATATTAAATGCAGTTGTAATATCTAAATAAAATATTTCATTTTTCGGGATACATAAAAGGAAATTTAAAAACATTTCAACGAATGGGAATATAGGATAAATATAAGACGGTTGTAAAAGAAAATAAAACGAGACGAAATATTTCTTTTACGTTTTTTTTTTATCCATGAATGATTAAAAGGCAAAATCCAGATCACATTTGGAATCTCTAAGCACCTAATGTCCACTTTAAAACACATTCATGCAAGACAAGATATAAAGACGATGTAATGGGTGATAAGAGATAGTACAGGACAATATATCAATTTTATCCAAGGTTTTAGAAATGATAAAACAGACGGTTGATTCACATAGCACAAAATTTTCAATTGTTATCAATATATTTAAATTTATATGTGTTTTATCCTTCACTGCACGATTTTTTTCTATTTTTATGCAAAAAAAATTAAATCTATTCATAGGTCTAATAATGTGAAAATAGTAAAAATAAATAAATTTCTAATTTTCAGCTACAATTTGATACAGATTGTGATTAATCGTAATTGTCATTTTTAATTGTAATAATTGTAATGATACAAATTGTAATTAAATAAGTCGGTTCTTAGCAATTTGACGTTTATAGCTTTTATAGCTTCATCGCTTTGAGCCCAACCGTTCTCGCTTTTTATATGTGTAATTTTCCTTTTAAGTGTTTCCGTTGTCATTTTCTCATTTTTTTCCATTCCTCTGGAAAGTCAAATATTCGGGTTGAAGGTGGTGTCACGAAAGAAAATTGGCTGCTCCCACGGCGGTTAAAATACTGCCTTTTTGTAATTAGAACAAGATTTATAATATTAAAATAGAGCATAGAAAAAAACCCTTTAAAACCACGATACATAAAGCCTACTGTAAAATGCGGATCAATGTAAAGTGGATCTTTTGTGACAGATTTTATTTTTTTCCACACTATAAATTTTTCTATAAATTAACTAGTATGTTATGGCTCTAAAAAATCAATCTTCATTATAAATAAATTAATCTGCAATGAAGATTAAAATAAATGTATTAGTTCTTAAGATATAGCCAGGGCCCGACTATGGCTATGGGGGGGGGGCCCCGTGGCAAGCATTTTTCTAGGGGACCCCCTTCTGTCTATCGATTAAAAAAATTGTGAATAATGTGAAAATGGCTAGTACTAAACTTCACATCTCTTGTAATTATGTATAAATTTTGTACTCGGTGCAATTCATATCTGCATACAGGGTATCACAAAAAGATAGTTACAACTTTTAAAAAAATAGTAGCAGGATAATTATTTAAAAAAAGGATAGATTGGTAGACAGAACTATCTCTGTGCAAATTATTTCTTTGCTTATATACGTACGTTATAAGACGACTAAAAGAAGATGTCGCAAATTGATCATAATTAATGGTTTTCATTTGCCATTCTACGGGAAAAATTTTAATAAAGAGTTTCTTTTGAAAACGATAGAATACTAAGTTGTTATAATAAAATTTTAATTATTAATTTTCTAATGTAGTATGTTTTTCGAATAGATGAATGTGTACTGAAAGCAGAGAGGAAGGAAGACCAATTTTACCGTCCTAAATCTCTTAAAATATAAAAATTTTGATTTTTTTGGCTAATTTTAATCATTTGGCACTTTTTAGTGAAAATCCTAATTAAACTTATGGGGGGCCCTTAAAAGAACGGCCCCAGGGATATTGCACCGCTTGCCCCTGCATAAGTCGGGCCCTGGATATAGCTTTTATGCAAATCATCAAAAATTGTGGGAAAATTTAACACCTGATGGGTGGTATACAACCGTATATAAAAGTGAACTATTTATATATAAGCGCAACAGAATATGAAATTTAGCCAAATTGCGTGCTCCCTTTTCTAAGGACTATGGTTGATATCCGAATAAACACAACATGTAAGCAGAATCTGAGGGACGAATTATACCAACCTAGTGAACCTCTAATTATATCAACATTTAACTGAATATACAGTTTTATGTAATCATTAGCACATGGAAAAAACTGTTTTGGTTGAAACTACTAAGTTTTGTTTGCTATAGTTTTTTCCGTGCACTAAATTTTTATCCGTGCCAGGTCATTTCAAGATATAAGTGAATATTGATTTAAGTGCAGCAATTTGTTCTTGTGTTAGAGCAACCACAAAACTTATCTCACAGACAGATGGATCACTCGATAAACACGCAGACATTTTTAAAAACATATAAATAAAGTTTAGGCCTTCTAAAATGTACAAATTCAATAAAAAACGAAAATGTTTTTTTTTTTCGATCTCAATATTTTCCATTTATAAAGTAAAATCAAAATTATTTAATATATGTGACTGAATTTTTAAATAACAGTATGTTTCCTTTCGATACATCTGATGTATATATTTGTTTTTAATCAGTAAATACTTTTTACATTCATTTATTTATAAGTTGAATTTTTTAGCATAATAACTAGACAGGAAATGCAACAATGTATTATGTTCATTATTTCCTTTTTAGAAAATTGTCAGACACAATATTAGTGTATATTTGGCAGAATAGTCCTAAAAAATATCCTTAATATCGGCTGTATTAATATTATAGAGAAAAACTAAACATTTTATTTTCAAGGAAAAGAAGCTTTTAAAAAATGTTTTCCTAGAAGAATTTTTATTTTGGTCCAGTTCATTATGTTACTCTGGTTTTACACACAAAATGAGATAAGAAAGAAAAAAAAATTTCAAAAGGAAACTAATGGGCTGTACAATGATGTTTTTACCTTTTCATGAGTTTTTTCGTTACATTGTTAAGCTGTATTTACGTGGAATATAAAGAAATTATATAAATATGTTATTTTTATCGTTTGTATTTCAGCTTTTTTATGTCTTTTAAACAGACTAAGTCCTAATATATTTATGCAGTTGTTTTAAAAGTACATATGAGAAATTTAGCTAGAGGCGACCTAAATAAGCCAGGGATGCAACCTATGCGCCAGATTTGCTCGATTGCTATTACTAAATTTAAATAGTATTTCTTCACTCAATGATAGAATGATTTAATTATAGAATTTTAGAGATTTTAAAAAAGCAATGAATATTATTAAAATTTAATAGTGGAAATCAAGCATTTGTCGCGAAGCGTATGCATCTCTCATAATCAGATATGTTATCGGAATTTATTTATTATTGGTCTGGGAAAAGATTTTTTTTCGGAAAAGATTGTTTGTTTTAAGTAAAATGAAATCTAAAAATCAACCGTTTATCCAACTAGTTCCAAGCAATTAGTTCACGGCATTCCGTTATATAATGACTCTGATGTACAGATTTCTCCAAGAATGGAATTTTTCACCATGTGTGCTTTTTTGTTGTAATTTCATTTATTCGTTTTCTTAAGTAAATTTCCATGTCGCATTTAATAAATAAGAGTTTAGTGCACTTTTCCTCAAAATTTGCTGTTTCTATATTCATTCATTTGCAAATTAGACGCAAAAATCGGTTATACTTTAACTTTTGGAGGACAGTACATCGTATATCTTGTTGTAGAAAAATGCAATTACATAAAAATAAAGGAAAAGTAACATGTGAGCAATACAGTTACATGTTTTCTACATGTTCTTAATAATACATTAGTAATGTATACATGGCCATAAAAACCTACATAAAATGAATCTTTCTAAATTTCAACATTTTATAAAAGTCATTTCAGAAAACAATTAATAAAACTAAACTTGTGTAATATTTTACATAATTCTGAGAGAAAAATACAAATATTCTCAAACATTCTAGACCTAAAATTATACCAGAAGTATATATACTTTTGCTTGAAGAAAATCCTATTTCACATAAAAAAGAAGAAGAATTATATTTTTGAGATATTGAATAGCTGGATTCTATTCTTCTGGTTTGATTACATATAAAATACAAATAGAAATATTTTTATTCAAACAGTACTTTGTTTAAATTCGAAACAACATTTGATGGAAGTCCTTTTAAGAAAAATATTGTCCGTTTTTATAAGATTTTAGCTCTGAATTCTTAGATATAAAATTTTTACTAAAACTTCCACTACTTAATATAAAGAGAAAAATTCGTTTTAACTTTGTTAACTTTTATATTTAAGGTTTTATAAGTTTCATAAGGTTTTATAAGTTTCATGGCATTTTATAAGTTTCATACCTTGAGCCATGGCTCAATGTATTTATGAAAAAATTCTATATTTTTATTTTCTCAAAAGAATTTTAAATTTGTATGATTTTATACTTTTAATTTGATTTTGTCCGCATTATGTTCTCGCTGGTTGATTGAATAATATCATTTAAACAATTCGAAGAAATGAAATTCCAATTTACGATACTGCAAATTTTTAAGATTTTTAATATTGCACATTTTCAATTTTTACACCATCGTATAGGAAAAAAAATATATTTTTTAAAAGCAATTTATTTAAAAGCTGTATCTCACTTTATTTTTGCGATACTAAATTTTTGGAGTTTTTATTACCAATTTTGTAATTGTGGCAACAGAAGTACTCCATTTGTTTTTAAAGTAAAAAATAAATATTTTTAACATATATTTTAAACATTGGCAACAATTAGAAGAAAAATTAACAACAAAATGAACTGATGATATTAAAATAAATATTTTAATTAAAATAATAGTCTTTTTCAAAATTTTATGGTTTGTTGCGTGAAAGAGGTATTCAGCTAGACGTACACAAACTTGAACAAAAATGAACAAAAATGAACTGATGATATTAAAATAAATATTTTAATTAAAATAATAGTCTTTTTCAAAATTTTATGGTTTCTTGCGTGAAAGAGGTATTCAGCTGTACGTACACAAACTTTGAACACTGTGACTTAAATAGTTTTTGTGTACGGACTCTGTGACAGACAGAGGACAGAGACGAATAGGGTTACGTCAAATGAACGAAACCCTAAAAATGGATTAAAAAATGATATTTAGCAGTAAATGGTCTGGCAGCTGGGAACGGATGTGCGATATGCTTCGGACGACTGTCTTATTTTCCTGTTAAAATGGTCACATTTAGCTGCAAAAAGTACTGTTTTATCTATAATTATTTATTTGGTTTGGCTTGGTTAGATTTGACAATGCTTTGAGGCTTTTAGCAACAATAGGCTTTCGACTCGAATGATCCAATACACACAGAAAAAATAACAATTCAGAATTATTTTTATTACACCTATTCATTACATATTTATTAAACTACACAAAGAAACAACGCATCCGTCGGCGTGGCAGTAGCTGCCACTACGATCACGCCACTGGGGCGACATCATTTTATTTACCTTACACTGAAATCCTGATTGATTTTTATTTGTAATTTTGAAACTGATTATTTCATGCTTAAATATGACTATACTGGAACGAAATTAACCCTTTCGAATTTGGTGTACTATTAATAGTACATGTCTTTTTAATTAAGTATTATATTGCTTTAATAAATACTTTTGTTACCGTTTATATTGAGTAATTCTATTATATGTCTATGCATTTACTATATGACTTCGTTAACGTTTAAATTTATTTTAAAATTATATTTTACTCGTTCAGTTTCAAATAAAAATTATTTTTCTGAAAGAACCGTGCGTAATAAAGTTTAAAAAGTATTAGGAAGTTGTAATATCAGTTAAACTTAGTAGTAGAATAATATTTTCTAAACATTTTCAAAAACCCTTCTTTAGCCTATTTGCATATGTGTATGAATTGAATAACGCCATTAACCAAGTTTCAGGTAATAAAACATTCGTTAAGGCCTAATTAATCTATTTGCATAGTTAATGTTAAAGCTATTAATAACAAAGTATTTTTTTTTCCAAAAATTGAAAAATATCGGAAACAATAGGGTTAATACTCGACTATTAGATATAATGCTAGAATATAAAATTAGATTTTTACCTAATGATAAAAAGACAAAAAGAATGGACATGGGTTTTGCTATACACAGTTACACATAATATGATATTTTATGCATACTATCTAGTATAACACTTTCGGGTCCGAATTTTTTTAGATAAAAAGTATTTTATGTTAATAACATTAAGACTAGCTATCCAAATAGGTTAATTAGTATTTAACGTATATTTCACTGTCTGAATGATAACAAATGTTGTTGTTTTGCTCTCTATTTAATTAGTATTTGTATGACAATAGGCTTAGGAAGAAATTTTTGAGATGTTTAGAAAATTCTGCATTATAATAATATTTAACTTATATTACAACTTTCTAATACTTTTTGCGCTTTATTATGCATGATTCTTTCAGGAGAGTAACTTTTCTTTTAAATTGAAAGAGTGAAATGTATGTTTAAAATAAAAGAATCACGAGTGGCGCAAAAAGAATGAAATAAATAATAATAATTATTATTATTACTAAATGCCTAAACGTAAATGAATTCATATAGTAAATCCATAGACATATACTAACTTTACTTTGTATAATTAATAGCAAAAGTGCTTCTTAAAGAAAAATAAAACTCCTTTGAAAGACATATACTATTAATAGTACACCAAACCCGAAAGTGATAAGACATTGTGGAGAGACGCAGACTTTATGGTATCTAGGCTGTACTGTATTTATTACAGGTTTTCATCGATGTGGGAGTGATATGTTGTATAATGATTCCATTATGTACTTACCTTTTCCTGTTAATTACACTTCTTTGTATTCAATACTCAAACTGACAAGAAACAGTAAATATTTTCAGTGATGCAATTCGTAGATGTGCAATTTCTGGTAATTTAGATGGTTCTGGTATTTTTATTTACTTACGTAATCTCAGTGCTTCGCTCCGGATAATTCACAAAAGATGCATGAATATATGTGAAAATTCCTTATCATGGCGGAAACCGCACGCGAATGTATGTACGCTTCTTGCATTTCGTACCAGAGTTTTTATAACCTTTTTCGGTCCGATTTTTTTTCCGTTTTGAGAACAAAATCATTATTACTTTGATAATGTTAATCGTAGCTATCGAAATAGACTTCCTGATGCTTAAAATCATTGTATGAAATGCAGCGAAAATACTTATTTTGTATCCTATTCGATTAATATTTACATGATAATAAGCTAAGGAAGAGTTTTTAGAGACGTTTGAAAAATATCGCATTACATGAGTTTTTAACAGATATAACTACTTAGTAATATTTTTTGCGTTTTATCACACATGATTTGTGTAGAAAAATAACCTATATTTTAAATTTAAATTGTGAAATATATGTAAAAAATAAAGGAATCCCCAACTAAGCAAAGAGAATTAAGAAAACTTTTATTATTATTGTTATTACTAAATGTCAAAAGATAAATGACATCATAATAAGAAAGGCACAGACATATAATATCATTTCTGTATGCAGAAAGTACCAAAAATAATAGTTAAAATAAGATAATACTCGATGAAAAGACATGTACTATTTATAGTAGACCAGACCCGAAAGGGTTAAATTTATTCTGGATTCAATCTGGAATATGGTAGTGGTAGCGTTTCTATGTTCTGGTAGGTCAATCGGCCGGGATGATTTTCTAGATACTTTGTGTGTCACATTTCATTTTATTGAGTATCAAAAAGCGATTATGGACTGTACCTTTGCGTCATACATCTTGTAGCCAGAACTTGTTTCAAATGCAAGTATTAACCCCTTCGCAACGGGAATCATTTACGAAATTTTTAATGTATTGTCACCGGTTTAAAAAAAAGAAATGTCTGAATTATTAAATCAAGAAAATGCTTCAATTAAAGAAAGGAAGTTTTTTAGTAAAAAATTTCTGGTTGGGGTAAACAAGGATCCCCACTAAAAAAATATCAAGAAAAACTGTAGGGAATTGACTCATTTCTAAAAAAATCCACAGATAATTTGGGGATATCTTTAAAAAATCTACAGATAATTTTGGGGTAAAATTACATCTTTAAAATTTCTGCAGAATTTCTAAGGAAAATATCTATTTCTTCAGATAATCTTAACATTATTTTTTGTGCAGATTCTTAGGCCTTTTTGCGGCACGTATAAGTGTCGCTCGTCCCCAAGGGATTAAGGGCACAGTTCCCTTTCAACTGGTCAAAAATAGTAGAATGAAATATTCAATTTCCATACATATTTACAAACTAACTAATAAAGCAAATTCAATAAAATTTTTTATATAGTTAAGCATAGCATTATTTGCTATATAAAATAAAACAGATTGATGAAAAAATATTTAAATTAATTAGGTAAATTTAATTAAGTAACCTACTGTCATTTATTGCGATATAACACTATGCGCATGATTTCTCAAAAACTATTAAAGATAATTGGTTGAAATTTTTTGTGTGCATTAATATTGCACTTCTTCTTAAAATGAACTAAAATCTTAGAATTATCTTAAATAGTAAAAATTTTATTTAAAAAAAGTATGTGAGAAATTTTCTTTTTGTAATATTTATTATTAAATAAAAATATTATAAAGGAAGGTAATTAAAAGATTCTTGTTCATTATGTTAAGAAAAGTGTTGTCTTTAATTTGAAATAAATTTAAAGTTTCTAACTTAAAATTAACAGGGGACATCATGTGTGCAGTGCTGTACATTAATTACAAAAACAAACAAACAAACAAAAAATAACAGTGAGTAACTTAATTAATTTTTACTATTTAATTTAAATGTTTTTCATATATCTGTTTCATATATCTGTTATACTAAGCAGTCCGAAAATTTCATTGAATTTCTCTTATTACTTAGTTTGTGAAATTGAATTGGTTTTCGAGCATTTTGGACCGGTTGAAAGGGAGCTGTCTTCTTAAATCTGGATACTTCCATGGCGACTTTCAGCGATTTTCAGCGTACTAGTCAGTATCTCTAAAATGCCAAAATTTCAAGCCGTAACTCGATGACGTGATATTGCTGTCAAAATAGGGGTTTGACGCACGTTTTGTCACGTTTGTACCGAGTAAGCAGAATCAGTCGTTTTCCCGCTTATTGTTAATATGTTTTTTCTAAACTATCTATTGATCTTTAACGTCAATTGCGAAGTACTGTAATGCAAAATATTATGCTTATAGTGTTTGAATTCTGAATTTTGACGTCTTTTTTTTTTTTTTTTTTGCCGTAAAAAAATCATAAAATTTTGTTTGCCGTAGGTTTCTACCAGGATATGCGCAGGCAGACAAAGACATTTTTAAAACACTTTATTTTACTTTTAATTTGATACCAATTTCATCTCGTCCTACGTCTCGCAAACCTGTCATTTCTTAATATACTCATAATAATCTTGCCCTACATCTGGTTTTAAAGTCGTAACTCGATGACGTGATGATACCGCTAAAATTGGTGTAATTGGCGCCCTCCTGATCTCCTCTCGTACCAAGATATGACGAGACTTACTGAAATATTCGTATTGTACTAGTTGGTACCTCTAAAGTGTCAAAATTTCAATCCGTAACTCTATGAGTTGATATTACTATCAAAATTGAGATTTGGCGCCTCTTTCGTCACGTTTTGTACCAATTTATGCAGAAGTAGACTTTTTTTCGCACACTGCCGATAAACCTTTCCTAAACAATTATTTTATCTTGAAAGTCGATGGCAAAGTAATATATATTATAATGTAATGTGAAATGTTTTGTTTATAGGGTTTGAATTGTAGATTATGACGTCTATTTTTTTTTAGTCCACCGCGGGTTTCTACCAGTATATGCGCAGGCAGACCAAAATATTCTTAAAATACTTTATTTTACATTTAATTCGGCACCAGCTTTATTTCTTCACTCGATGACGTGATAGTAATGCCAAAATGATGAGTTGGCGCCCGCTGAAACTCATATCGTACCAAGAAATACCGAGGCAGAGAAGAAAACCATTAATCTACACCTAATAATCTTGTTCTACATCATGATTTTATACCGTAACACGATGACGTAATCATTTGTGTCTCCGCCGCCCGCTCTTACTAGCAAATATATTTTGTACAATATTTTTATAACTGTTAAAACTTATTTAGAACATGTTTTTTAATGTATATTACTTAATAAGTATAAATTTTATTTCTATTACTTTTTCCCGTTAAGGAAAGAAAAATACAGCATAAACCATTTATATGTATGGGAAGGTAGATTCAACATTTGCGGATGTTTTCTGTAATCTAACCCTTGCGAATGTTAACTGATTATGTATATTAAAATTCAGAAAAGAAATAAAAACTTATCAACACTTTTCTAAAACGAACAATCAGAAGTATCTACTGTTATAGTTAACTACTGATTTAATTTCCCCTATAAAATTCTTCTTCCAGAACATTTCTTTATTTACGCTTGATCACACAGTTAACAGAAATGTTAAATTGGTGTAAAAGCGGAGTTCTTTTTCGTAAGAGTATTCTTTAACTTTATTATTATCTGAATCATTAACTATGTATTTGTAGTAATACTTATATAAAGAATCATTTCAAAACAAAGTATTATTTAAAATCAAAAAAGATATTTGTTGGGAGGGGGGGGGGGAGAAAAAACAAAAGAGGGGACTTCGCAAATAGACAATTTGCACCGTAATTAACTTTTGAGCTGAACTGAAAGGCAAACTTAACTTTGCTAGGGGGATGAGACTCCGCCATTCTACCGTAGAAAACCGGGTTAAAAAAAATGAATAAATAAAAAATAAATTAAATTTAACTGGCTCCGTGGGCTTTCCTATTGGAGCCGCTCCGGTAGCTCGTACAGAAAGCACATATATAAAGAGAGGCGGTTGTCAAAGAGAAGATATAAATAATAGAACCTTAATAAAAAGATATTTTAAAAAAAGAGAAATAATAATTAGAAATTAAAAGTCATAACATTAATTAACAATGCTTTACAAACTGGAAAACTTAGGACAAAAAAACTTTTTAGGCGTTGGGGAATTCTTAGGCCTTTTTGTATTTTTATTTATTTTTTATTTTTATTTATTTTTTTTACACATTACAGTGAACGGACAAGCAGTGCCGGAGGCGGTTGAAGCTTCTTACTATGTCATATTGCACAACTTGCTGAACCGATTGTGAATTTTTTTTGTGTGTGTTTGCAATTCATATATTGCGGGCCATGGTTACAGCTGATGTTGTGCGACTACCGCACACTGTTGAATGACATAATACAAAGATAGACAGGTTTAATTTTTTTAATTTGGCGATAGAAATAAATCCTAAGCCCTTTAACATACAACATTTAACATATGACAATTCCTGAAAATAAGACAGTTAATTAGTTGGGGTAGTGCTGTCCACTGGGGTGGTGTGTTTTTAACTTTATTCGTCTTTTATTGTGATATTGTATCTATGTTTTCTGTTAACCATCTTATGACTACTTTGCTTTTGTTTTGTATGTATTTATTGTTTGCTAGTTGCTTATGCCAGAGTTCTTTATTGTTGGGCGTGATTTTTGCCAGATGGAATGTTTGTGTTAGCGGGCAGGCCGTTAGGTAGTGTTTTGAGGTTCCCAATTCTCCGCATGCACAATATGGCGTGTTTTAGCACTTGGATCTTTTTAAGTATTTTGGGAAAGCTCCGTGTCCTGTATAAATCTGACTCAGAAGTTTGCAGCTAACTAATCTGTCCGTACTTACTTTTGGGAAGTATTTATGTGTTGTCCTGCCCGTGTCCCCGTAATCCCATTCGAACTGCCACTGTTTTATTATTAGCTCTTTTATTGTTCTTTTAAGATTTGATATCGGCCTTACCAGATCGTATGGTAATTATTTTATTTTGTTTTCTGCAGCTTGTTTGGCTAATTCGTCGGCATCCTCATTGTCTCGGATGCCCACATGAGCTTTAACCCAGCTAATCATAAATTTGTTGTCTGAGAGTTTAATCATTTCTAGTATATCATTTATTAATTGTGTTGTGTTGAATGGTTTACTCAGTGCTTGAATTGCTGGCATGCAGTCCGAACGGATGCTATAATCCAACCCTGTACTGTTACCCCATTTTGCTGCTTCCAATATAGCCAGCTGTTCGGCTTGAAAGACACTGTTGAACTTCCTTAGAGGTGCTGACCATGTATGAATTTTTTTGTCATTTCTAAAAGCTACGAATGCCGATCCCGTAGCGCCTGATTCCAATTTTGAACCAATTTTGAAGTGTGTAGATATTTATGTCTTTTGAGTTTTATCCTAATCTTGGTTCAACTGTGTCTGCTGGGTTTGTGGTCCACGCGTTTATTTTTTTTTTTTCGTAGTGTGTGTGGTTGATTACTGACCCGTACAAGTTAACCGATTCCCTCAGTCTTGATACTGTACCATATGTAGCCTCGTATTTTACTTGTAGATGGATTAGAATCAGGCCGTATTTTTTTTTTTACATTGAACATGGTTCGTACGGGTACCGTTATTTTCCAGGTGAAATACCAACATTTATTTACTGAAAAATAAACGTAGTTCAAAGGTGCGAAATTTCGTTTTGAATAATCATAGATTTTCTATAAGAAAATACTGGGGCTAATGAATTTCATGGTCATGAAATTCCAGGACCCGTACGAACCTTGTTGAATGAATTAAGTACCCATTTAAAATCGTCCCGCATCTTATTTGGACCAGCTGGGAAGTAATGCTCAAATGAATCTAGCAGAATTTCGAGATAATCTTGAATATTTTTCTGAATGTTTTTTTCAGAAACCTTGTTAGTAAGTAGAAAAGAATTAAGTATAAACATATGAATAGGCGAAGCTTAAAAGAGCAAAACTTTTCTCAAATTTGTTCGGCAAGCAGAGTTATATTCAAGAGCCGACTGCACAAAACTTTAAGTTATCGAGCGCAAGGAAAAATCCTTTATTTTATGGAAGAGTAGTAATAGAGGTATCTAATCATCCATGTCTGCCGGAAGCGAAGTGGTCCATAAGCCAAAAATTGATACCACTAGTGAAAAACTGGGTGCAGGAAAACATGCAAAACTGGGTGCAGGAAAATACAATGCAAATCCTACGAGTCAACCACTAGTATTAGTTATTTTTGGCTTATATACCACTTCGCTTCCAGCAGACATGGATGATTAGATTCCTGTATTACTACTCTTACATAAAATAAAGGATTTTATCTTGTGCTCGAAGACTTAGGGTTTTGTGTGGTCGGCTCTTGGACTATTAACACATTGGCTTGCCTTTTCTGTTTCGATTAACGTTGTGTATTAGATTCAAAATACTATTTCTTGTAGAACAAGAGTATTCATTTTGAATCGAATTTTTAAAACACATTAAATGCTGAAACATAAAATAAAACAATTGAAACCAAAAATATTATACAGAAAACAGATAGATGTATAATGCAAACGTTTTAACAACTTTGAAGTTTATAATTGCATCTTTTCAACCCTGTTGCACATAAATTTATTTTTGACAAGCACACACATACAAAAAAATTCTACATACTCTTAAAAAATTTCTTTTGCAAAATTTATTTCATGCTTTGTTATTTTCCTGAAACGCCGCGGAGCCCCTTGAAAGTTCAGGCGGAGCCCTAAGGGCTCCGCGGAGCACACTTTGGGAAACTCTGATCTATAACATGCCAAATTTTAATTAAGGTATATTTAAATATAATTTTCATATTTTGACTTTTAATGCGTTAGTATGAGTTGTTTAACTTTAGGAACAAATTATGTAACATTTTCATGGTGTTTCTAATGAAGAATATTGACCATTTGGACTGTAATTTTACACTTTAATTCAATATGGAACATTGAGTAGTAGAAACAAAAGTATATTTAAAATGAATTAAAGAATGATTTATTTCAAAATTTATGAACTGATAGAAATTACGTTAAAAAAATGTTTGAAGCATTTTGTCCGTAAAAATGATATAGCTAAAAGCGGCGTTAACTAGGTAGGGAGACCTACCATAGGGTTAAGCTCAAAGTACAATCATCAACTCACCGAGTTTAGCTCAAATAAGCAAATAATAATAAGAATAAGCTCAAATCTTTTCTTAATTTAAATATTTTCATTCATTTAGAATAATTTTATGAGCGTAATTACAAATTAATTGATGTGCTTTTAAAATACAGTTAAAATTTACAAGTTATGAAATAAAAGAAAAATGGAATGGATTTTTGATTCAGCATTTTAAAATCACACCATTGACATTTTAAAAATAAATCATGGCAGTGTCATAATTTGTAAAATGCAATTTTTATTGAAAATAAAATGCAAATTCCAGAATATTAAACGAACATTCATCTAATGTTTATGGATCAATGAATATTGTTTTATGGATTAAAATATCCTTATAGGAAAAGTTTAGAAGAAAATTTAAGGTAATTTTAAAGAATATAATCTCCAAAAAATGTATGCTCGTAACAGAAATTATGTAGAATTAAAACATGTTTTCAGCTCTTTGATAAAATCACGAAACAACATAACGCCAGAGTTTTTGAAATACGAAATCGAACGTTAAATTTTTATTGATAAATGCCACATATTTTAAATTTTAAAATTCTTTAAATATATACCTTTTTAGTTTACATAAATCGATCTGATAATTTATAAGAATCACCCAATGAGATTACTTTTGCTATTGCTTTGATATTTTTTTTTAATATTGTTGCAGCGTATATAGGGTTCTTTTGATCTTATGGTTAGACAACTTCAAACTCTTGTTTCTTAGAAAAGTAGAAAATAATTTATTTACAGATCTTCAGAACAACAGAGTCTTCGAAACTCACAAATATTACTAGGTATTCAAAAATAACTGCTCAAATCTATCGTAAAAGTACAGCTTTAGATCCCAGAGACTCCTTATACAACGTCTCAACACTTAATAACATTCAAAACAACATAAATGAAACTCAAGCAAACTTGCTTAACAAATGCCTTGTTCACTCAATGACTGACTGGTAAATAATAACAACAGCAGCTCGTATAGGCTCTCCTTATATAGGCTCGCAGCATGCGGTGGAAATTTCTACAACCTTCTAGAAAAATCCGGAAAACCACGGAACAACATTCAATGTATCAGCATATCTAAAGGGGAGGGGGGTTACCATAAAGAGTGAAGGGGTACCATCGCCAACAATCGCCAAGTTTGTCGCCAACTTGGCTATATATCGCCAAATTTGGCGACCAAAATTAGTCGTCAAAAGTGACACCAACTTGGCGATATCTCTAATATTTCGCAAAGCTGCCATAGACATTCACTGAAAATAACAGACAAGTTTGCTTGATAACAGAGACAATGTAACAAAAACTAATATTAGTAAAGAAATGGAGCTTAATAAGATTATTTACATTATTTTAGAGTACAAACACTAACTATTTACAAAATTCGTAACAATATTATTATTGAGACGTTTTACCTCGGACAGAAATCGATAATTTATCATGTTTGAGAAAGTAAATAAATAAAAAAATAAAGATTACTTCGAAATAAGAATATCCGTTTTTTTCCTCGACAATTTCAACCTCCTTCAAAATTTTAAAATACCTTTCTACCCATTTTTTTTATATTTAACGGTCCAGTGTATCATTTGAGATTTCGAAAGGACGCATTCTTTTATAGCGAAGTTTTATATCAAACAAAGAGCATACATTATTGAAGAACTCCCGCAGATCTATTCTAATATCTGAAAAGGAAATTCACATTTCGATGTACTCTTCTTCTGATCCCCATGGGCGATAGAGGACTCAGTTCACTTGAAAAATATTTTACGTTTCATCTAATCTTGTGAATTCAAGATAGAAATAATAAAAAAAATTTTGAATGTTAAAAAGATATAAAAAATGTTTAATTTAGTTTAATAAACTTGAATATTCCTTAATGCAAATGAATGGTAAATCTTCATCTTTTCAATAGTCTGAAATTTTATAAATGCGATTTTATTTTGAATAGAAATAATTCCATATAAAATTTATGAATATTTTATTTCACTGAAATTATTTATTTGAAATAATTTGAATGGAATTCATCTATTAGATGCCGAATATTAATTAAGGTATATTTAAATATAATGTTCGTAATTTGATTTCGTTAATATGAGCTATTAATTCGTTAATATGAGTTATTTAATTTCGGGAATAAATTATGTAAAATTTTCATGGTGTTTATAATGATGAATATTGACCACTCAGAATATAATTTTATACGTTATTTGAATGTGGAATATTGAGTACTATAATATTTTTTATTAAATATTATTATTGAGAAGTTTTACCTTGTATAGAAATCGATAATCTATGTTGATAGAAAAGTTAAATAAATAATAAAAATGTTTATTTCGGAATAAGAATTTTAATTATTTCTTCCTCAGCAATTTCAAACTTTTGAAATACCCTTCTACCCATCTATTTAAATCCAGCGGTTCAGCGTATCATTTGAGATTTCGAAAGGCTACATTCATTTATAGCGAATTTTTGTATCAAAGAAATAACATCATTATTGAAGAACCCCTGTAGATGTATTCTGTTCTAATATCTGGAAATTAAATTCACACTTTAAAGTACACTTTTTCTGATCCTTATGGACGATGGAGGACTCAATTCACTTGAAAAATATTTTCCTTTTCATCTGTTCTTGTGAGTTTGTGAGTTCAATCAGGAAAAAGATAATTTTCCTTTAAATGTTAAAAAGATACGCATTTTTTTAATTTAAATTAATAAATTTAAAGATTCATTAATGCAAATGAATGATAATTTGTCACCTTTTCAACATGACAAAATTTTATAAATAAGGTCTTATTTTCAATAGAAATAATTTCATATGGAATTTTTGTTTATTTTCTTTCAGTGTAATTATTGATTTGAAATAAATTGAATGAAATTCATCTATTAGATGCCAAATTTTAATTAAGGTATATTTAAATATAATTTTCATATTTTGACTTTTAATACGTTACTATGAGTTTTCTATTTTCGATAATAATTTATGTAATGTTTTCATTGTGTACATAATAAAGAATATTGAACATTCTGACTATCCTTTTGTACTGCATTTTATTATGGAATGTTGAGTAGCATAAATAAAAATAAATGTAAAACGAATTAACGAATGATTTTTTTTTTAATTTATGAACTCATACTGATTACGTTAAAATTTATATTTATGTAGCCACTCGTTCGTGAAAAAATTATAGACCGGGAGGTGGCAGTCAACTTGATGGCGAGATGTTGCCTTCAGTCACGTGACGGAGGACAGATTTAGCGCTACAAACCGGTTTTTCTTCCGTCAAAATATCATTGAAATCTCGCTCCATCTTCCCGCCAAATTGCCAGAACTTTTTTTTTTTTCACAAAAATACTTTAATTTATCACCGAAATAATTTTTTAGTATATTTTGCTTTTCATTAGAAAAGAAGTACAATGTTTTTAATTATATTTAGATTATAAATATACATTTATGTCAAATGGCATATTATTGAATATTTAATACCATTCGATTAACATTCGTCTTCTAAAATATCATGTGTCTTTATATATATAAATATATATATATATATATATATATATATATATATATATATATATATATATATATATATATATATAATGCAGTTCTCTTTCTTAGCATGAAATATTATATAAAACCTGCAGGAGGTATGCATTTTTCCATCAAACATTTTAAAAGATGTATTGAATTAGTAAACAAAAAGGATAAATAAAGTTTTAGAAATTCTTTTCGAAAATATTTTATGTTCATATAAAAAAAAAACATCTTTGCAACAGAAATATTTATTCAAAAGTAAGAAGTATTGGAAATCTGTGTGAAACTTTTGTATATAAAACAGAGAGGAAAAAATCATGCATCGGGTGTAGTTATAAAGCACGTTCCAGCGAATTGAGAATAATGTAACAAAACTAAATCGTTTAAAAAAATAAAATAATTCGTCTCATTTCACCATTTGAAAATGTATAACGTATTTAAAAATTGAATTTATGCTAAAACTGTTGTTAGCTTTCGTTTTTTCAAAACTAAAAACTAAAACAAAATCACTTCACCTTTTTCATTTACGTATAAAAAAACATTTCATATTTATTTACTTAGAACAGTTGTCACAAATAAAAATTAAAAAGTTGACATGTTTCGGTTCATTCATAAGAACCGTATTCATAATACATAAAATCAGTAGAAAACTAAATGACACTGGGTATAAATATAATTTAAAAACCCAAAACACAAAAAATTGCGCCCCCTATGATCGTGAATAGCCATTGCCACCGCGGCATATAAATATAATATATTTTGATCATACATTAAATTTAATATGTATAAAATTAATATTAATATAACTAGAAAACTAAATGACATAGGGGGCGCAATATTTTGTGTTTTGGGTTTTTAAATTATATTTATATCCAGTGTCATTTAGTTTTCTACTTATATTAATATTAATTTTATACATATTAAATTTAATATATGATCAAAATATATTATATTTATATACCGCGGCGGCAATGGCTATTCACGATCATAGGGGGCGCAATGTTTTGTGTTTTGTTTTTAAATTATATTTATATCCAGTGTCATTTAGTTTTCTACTGATTTTATGTGTTATGAATACGGTTCTTATGAATGAACCGAAACATGTCAACTTTTTAATTTTTATTTGTGACACCTGTTCTAAGTAAATAAATATGAAATGTTTTTTTATACGTGAATTTATGCTTTTGCCATTTACAATCGGAGAACTATCCGAATTCTTTAGCAGTCCTGTATATGATATGAAAATTTGTATCCATTAACAAAATGTATTCCAAAATTTAGTTCATTTAAGTGATAATATATTTAATTGAAAATTCCGTTTTAACAATTTCCTCTAATAAAAAGAATGGTATGCGAATACTTTTGTGCAGTACTGTATATGAAGCATTGTGTATAAATGCTATAGTTGATATACAGGGGTACACTAAAAAGTTGGTAAAGATCACTGGGTAAAGACTAACTTGCTTAAATATGATTTCTAAATGAATTACGCATTTTTTAATCTGAACTGCATTTAGTTTACTAAGAAATGTTTGTAAAATATAGATAAAATAATATACAGGGCCGTTTCTGGATAATAATTTATGAATAGGTGAGTTTAGTAGATTTAAGAGTGTTTTAGTTAATTTAATATTTAGCTAAATAGTAGAATGAAAGAAATGTTCTAGATGAATTACAGAGCTGAACAAAAGTATGCATAAACATATGTTAATATAAATTGCTGGAAGAGAAATGTCAATCGTTTATGTGTTTTCTGCTAATCAAAAAACTTTTTTATTATTTATCAACTTACAGAACAAATACTGGTCTGTCCAAAAGAATTGAAATACATATTTGGTTACAGACGGTAACTGCTGAATTCAGTTTTTCAAATGTTTTATCTGTTTTCTGAAATATTTAACTGTATTATTTAACGTATTTCTCTAAATAACGAAGACTTGTTAAAGACATCAGGAAGTGTCGAAAAGTGTTGCATAATAGGTGCTTGAAGCATGAATTTTCTTTCTTGTATTAATATTAAGAGATGCATGTCATGGAGTGGCAAGTTTATATTATATATGCATCAATAAGTTGTGTGAAAATAAAGAAAAAAGTTGGAAATAATTGCACACGGACTTTATTTTAAGAGATTTTTGGATTTTAGCACCCTACATTCGACGCCCAGCCACTAAATTTTCCACACATTCATTATTCTTCGTTTTAAACTCCATGGACTCCAACTCCCTTCTAACTTCAATATTTGTTTAAGTCGTACACTAAATTCTAGCTAAATATATCAAGATTTCTCTTTCATGGATATTTTTCAACAATTATAGTGTACCTTGTTGTTTTGAATTTACCCTTTAATATTTCTGCCTTCGGTAACCTTGTTAATATTAAATAAGTCAATATGAAATGTTAAACAAGATTAATTTGTCTTGATAATCCTTATGTATATATTGATAAACATTCGAATAATTTTCTAGATGTTTATTTAATGTATTATTTAGAATTTAAAATAAAAACAAGTGCTTACTTTTCATTTCATTTTACACAACACATAGTTTTATGAATATAGTTGCATTATAAATTTTGGACATTATCAGTAGTGAAATTCAAAGTGTCTTCTTTAGTTTGCGCATTTGCATAAAAGAAAAAAAACATACTTTCTTAAAACAGTTTTTTTTTTTGAAAAACAATCTAAATTTAACTTTAAAAATCCATGTTGAATCAAAAAGTTTTTATTACAATTCATTAATTCAGCATAAGCTCCAATTTTGGAAAAATATTTTTATTATTTTATAGATTTTTATATAACTTATTATTTAGTATATGTAAATGAAAAATACAATTTCTACAGTGTCTGTAGAAAAGTGTAAATTTACCATTTATTACCCAGTAAATTTACGAAAAATGTCACTTTTTTTTTTCAAATAAACGGCGAATTTTCGTAATCTTTTGTACTTTACGGGCAAAACTCGTTTATGTAATGGAAAGTCCGTTGATATCGGAATAAAGGCCGCTTTTTTTACGGACATTGTCTGGAATCTCTGCTGCAGTAAAATTACTGCAGCAATTTTTTACAGTGTAGAGCCTTTTTTTTTAATAAACAGAATTTACGGTTTTATTAATATAGCTGTGTGATAAGTTCTTTATAGTATTAGGAATGAAATTGGAAAAGTCTTCTTTAGTTATCGCATTTGCATAAAAGTATAGCTATTTAAAAAAAAAAAAAAATGCTGAATTTATTTGCTGAATCGAATATAGTTTGTTTTCAAAAATCTATGCTGTCCCAAAATATTTACATTACAGTTCAGCGTAAGCTCAATCAATGGAAAATTTGCCATTTTCGTAAAAATATACGTAATTGAAAATACAAACTTCTAACCGCACAATAACTACCATCATAACTGACCATATTAGAAAATCATTAAAAAATGGTTCTTGAACTACATGTTTCCGAAAATCCATAAATTAACAAAATTAAAACAATAAAAAAAATCATTTTTTTAAATGCATGATTTAAAAAAATACATATGACGTATATTGCGAAAAAAAAATTATACCCTATCACTCAAAAATGTGGCAGAAAATATTAAATTAAATTTCTTACACATCCGCAATAAATGTTATTACAATACAAATGTCCATTTTGAATTATATCAATTCTGTAAATGATAGCAATTTCAGATAAATCTTTAGAAATCCTCGATATTTAAATATATATATATATATATTACAAATTAATATTTAAAAGCAGCTTGTTTCCGATTTGTTTACTTTTATTTACTAGATGTATAGGCAATAAATGAAACAGAAATTTTGATCTCAAACTAAATTTTATAGGAATCCTATTAATTTCACGGTAATATGTACTGACTATAAAATTTACATCTTGATATAAATTTTATTTTTGAAATATTTTGGCAAATATTTTTGACAAATATTTTTGAAAAACTTATATAATTTAATTTTGATTATTTTGTATGGCTGAAATCTAATAAATTTTAAGCGAATATAATTTGTCAACGATAATTATAATATCAAGTTTTGAATTTGATTTCGCATAGGACTTAAAAATTGTAATTAATATTGTTATAAAAATACCGCAGAAAGTTTAAAAAAATATGCACCATTATCTCAAATAATAAAAAAAAAATCCATAAATCTTATAGTTTTATTTTCTTACAATAAGTTTATAAAACGGTATCGTTATCAAACACACCATTTTAAAATGAGAAGCAAGATTTATCACAAAAAAATAAATATAAAAAGTGTAGTTTACTACATAAAATTTGCTATATTTTGTAAATGAAATTTCAATTTAAGTATTATAAATAGTAATGAAAAATGCCGAGAATTTAAAGGTCATGATCTTAAAAAAAGAATAAATAAATAAATGAAGTCGAATAAAAATATTTCTTTAACTTTCCTCATTTGAAGAATATTATTAATATATTAAAATATGTATTTTATTAATGTATTGAAATATGTATTTTATTAATATATTAAAAAGACCTAGAGAATTTTCACCATTTTTTTCAGAAAAAGGTGTTTTTTTCTTTGCAATTGCACTTTGACAAAAAACATATTTGATAAACTCTGCTTATGTCATTATCTCTAAATACTTTAAACAATGTTTTTATAAATTATATGCATTTTGTAAGGTAAGACTTCATGGTGCAAAAAGCACTTTTGAGAAAAAAATATTGTACTCTTACATGCTGCGATTAAATTTTAACTAATATTCTAATTGTATAAGCAAATATATTATATTTGTAGAAATATGTCTGTCATGTGAAAACAATCTGAGAAGTATACAAATCTGTACAATAATGATAAATATATGATGGTTATTTATATGAAAAATGTGATATTGCAAAAATTGCTAAGTTTCATCTTTAAAATATTGCCTAAGTATCCTATTTATTATTGTTATTACTATTATTTGCTATTTCACCTTCCGGAAAATTTCAGACAATTCTCGCAACTTTTAAATACGAAACATAGAAATGAAACAAAAACTCAATATAAAATTAAGTCTCAGCATTCAAGCTTGCATTGACAATGGTTATTTTGTTGCATATTTTTTACCTTTCAGTAGCAAAACATAGTACAGTAGCAGTACATTTCAAAAATCCCCCAAATCAATAATATCGTAAAATGTTATTTCCACTTAATTATATTTTCTTTGATTCTGTTAGTGGAACCAGTGCTATAATTATCTTATTCTTTGCTGTTTTATATGATTTATTATATGTCTTTGAAATAATTCATAACACTGAATTCATTAAAAAAAGCATTCTTTTTATATTTTCATAACATTTCTTATTCGTCACTATTTAACAACTTTTAAACTGTTATACAATTTTACTAATTAATCATACAACAAGACTAATTCAATTGACATTATGAAATTTAATCTATAAAATATACTTATTAATGCTGAAGATTAGGCATAAGTATTATATTTTATTTGTGAAGTATAAGCATCTATTAAAATTTTCACAACAAAGAAAATTTATTGAATAAAATTTTGTTAAAGTTCACTTGAAAATGTTTTGTGCTTCTTCGTTCTGTTTGTAAGACTGTTCTTCTAAGTAATTTGTTGCAGCTGTTGCTCCAAATATGTGTGCTTTTTGGGTTTTATTAACTGTAGTATTTTCTGATTTTTTTAAGCGGAAAATTCCCACAGTAGTTCAATATAAGCCAGAGAATTATATGAATGTCTATATTTCTTCATTTTTTAAATTAATTGCTGTTTTTAAAAAAAGTTCATTAAATAATTTTTACTGTGAAAAACTTATATTTCAAATGCTTAAGATAACGAGATCTGAGTAATAAAATCTGGTGACGAAATATATAATATTTGTCTTTGAATTTATAAAAGTTGCATTTTTTTATATCTCTTTAACCTAGGTTTTTGATTTCCGTTAAAATACAGCCTAAATAAATTATATGGTAAAAATTGTAAGGTATACTCCATGATGCTCAAGAGTGTAATCTTTTCAGCATATTGGATTTAGAACTTTTTAGGCGGAAAATCTCCATAGTAGTTTAATTCAAGTCAGAGAATTATGTAAATGACTATATTTCTTAAATTTTCTCATTTATTGCTATTTTAAGACAGTACATTAAAACTATTTTTATGGTGAGAAACTTATATCTAGAATGATGAAAATTGCGTCGTCTGAGTTATAAAATCTGGCGACGAAATACATAATATTTGGCTGTGAATTCATAAAAGTTGCAATTTTTATGTGTCTTAAAATATACGCGTTTGTGCGAAAGATTGCGCATGTGTAGTATTATATTTTATTTGTAAAGTGTAAACAACTATTGAAATTTTCGCAAGAAAAAAAATCTATTCAGGGCAATTTTGTTAGAGTGAAAAAGTTTTGTGCTTCATTCGTTCTGCGTGTAAGACTGTTTTTCTGTGTAGTCAGTTGCAGCTGTTGCTCGAAACTTTAAATTTCCACTGTAGTTCAATGTAAATCAGAGGATTATCGAAAGGTATATATTTCTTACATGGCAAAGAATGTGAGGTCCAGGGCAGAAACTCCGTAATGCTCAAGAATGTAACATTTTGAGCATATTTGATTTTGAACTTTTTAGACTAAAAATCTCTGTAGTAATATAATATAAGTCAGATGATTATCTAAATGACTATATTTCTTAATTTTCTCATTAATTGCTATTATAAGACACGGCATTATAACTATTATTTTTATGGCGAGAAACTTATATCTAGAATGCTTAAAATATCATGGTCTCGGTTATAAAATCTGGCGACAAAATACATAATATTTGTCTTTGAATTCATAAAAATTGTAATTTTTATATCTCTTAAAATATACGAGTTCGTGCTGAAGATTGTGCATGGATAGTATTATGTTTTACCTGTGAAGTTTTACCTGTGAAGTGTAGACATCTATTAAAAATTTTCACTACAGAGAAAACCTACTCAGTGCAATTTTGTTAAAGTTAGCGTGAAAATGTTTTGTGCTTCATTCGTTCTATTTGTAAGACTGACTATTCTTCTGTGTAGTCGGATGCAGCTGTTGTCGAAAAATGAGCACATTTTGGTTTTATTAACTGTAGTATTTTGTGATTTTAAGCGAAAAATCTCCACAGTAGTTCGATATAAGCCAGAGAATTATGTGATTGATTATATTTCTTCATTTATTTTCATTAATTGCTGTTTTTTTAATGCATTAAAATTATTTTTATGGTGTAATATCTATATTTAAAAAACCTGAAATAACGTGGTCTGAGTAATAAAATCTGATGGCGTAAATACTATGCTCTTAATTTAATTTCTTATTACTATTATGTAAAAAAAATATTTTTCATTTTGCAGTAGTCTTTGAAGTCGGTTTTATTTTTGGTAGAAAAGTTTATTTTTCTCTTTCTAGTTAAAAGTTAACGATTTTTGCATTTTATTTTTTACTTTGATGAAAGTTGCTGACTTTCTCGCATGAAAAAGTATTAGTCTTTGGAAATTGACAATAAAAAATGGCTTCGTCTTACGAAAATGTCTCTACAAAATAGAGAAGGGAATCCCAATAACTTATCAAAAGACGACCAGGAAAAGACTAGAGTGTGAAAGACGTGAAAAGCGTTTCGTTAAATGTCTTGTCATTAATGAAATTTCTTTAGTTCCAAAAGATAATATTTGGCACATCTTATTTAATGCGATTTTGTGCATAGAAATGTTTTTATGAAATTAACCTTTTATGGCACCCACATTTTACGCTACAATATGTTGTAGCTAATATCTTTCTGTTTCACTAGAAACTTTTTTGTGAATTCGATTATGGAAGATTAGAAAATCCATTTTCATTTACATCTAATAGTCATAGTTAATGTGTCATAATCGATCTACACGTTATTAATTCACGTATTTTATTGAGCATAGTACAGCAAAACATAGAAGTTTTGGAAGAAAATTATAACATTCTCATTTCTTTTAAACTGTATTAGTTGTTAGTATCGTCCACTTTTCTTCGGATAATCTGATTGAAATTCAAGATTTCATTTTAAGTACGCACCTTTCATCTCCTTGCTTCCATTGCTAGATTCAATTCATAAGGATCATAGTTGCGAACTCACTGAGATTGGCAATTATGCTTAATGTCTACTGCCCAGGGTCCGACTAAGGCTATAAGGAGCCCCGGGACAAACATCATTCTGAGAGCCCCTTCTACCTAACTTTAAATTTTGTCCCCAAACTGTGACATTTTTCTGAATGGTGCCAAGCTTGGCTAAAACTTGACGCTGACACAGATAAATATATAGTTTTATGCTCGTGATTAGGAAAAAGGTTACAAAAATGAAAGTTAATTTGCGAGAAATCATTAATTTTGTTAGTTTCTGCTTAGTTAATAAAAAGGCATTGAACCAATTTCTATGAAACAGAAGTGGTACCAATTCGAGAGCAACTTTCTTCATTTGACATAAAAAACATACTAATCGGTTGATTAGTTTCGGTGTAATTGGTGAATATACATAGAGAAAAAATACATAAGCGTCAAATTAATAACCTCATCTTCCTTTTTTGAAATCGTTTAAAAATGTAGAGATCCTTTATATAATTAGATACAATCTAAATAATATAGAAATTTAAAAAAAAAAGAAAATGAAAAATAATGAAAGTAATTGTGATAATTTAAAAATATTTCTATATGTTTTAAAAATTGTATTGCAGTTATTAAGTTATTTTTAATGTAACAAATTTGTCGATATCGCATTTTTATTTTTTCAAAATACAAAATCCAGACTCTGCATTTCATGTAGTTTCATAACATATTGCAGAGTAAATACGTTTCTCTGTAAATCGTTTTCATTCATGTCAAGAAGTTTTCTTTAAAATATAAAAGCACAAGCATTTTCAGATTCTCTTTGAAAAAACTGACATGCGAACCTTATTTGAAAAGCTTGCTTTTCCGGACACATAAAAAGAAAGTGATAAAATAGAAATCTTGACAAATGAAACTTTTGGATCTGGAAATAAATCTGTCAAAAACGACAGTTAAAATTGGCACATTTTTTTTTTTCACTGGAAAATATGATCGATATTTTACTTTATGCTCTAATTTCTACATTTTTAATCGCATTGAATAGCGCATTAAACTCTCTGTGATTCAATTTATTTTTATTTTTGTTCTATACAATTTTAATACATAATATAAACCAATCATGCTAGGCATTTCATTTGCAAATGGGATTGTGCTAGGATAAACATCAATAACTTCCGAAAGTCTTATTGATATCCGTGTATATTCACGAGATTTAGAATGCGGACAGACGCACAGACAAATCAAAAATGTAAACACTTTTCAATTTTGTTGAAAACTGTTGAAAATGTGAGAAAAATCGTTTTTACTATAGGAAACACATACATAATGCGTATTAGAATAATAGACGTACGATTTTGGAACTCATGAAATACATACACGAAAATACATACTGTGATTATATTAATCAAAAGTGTTTAGAAGATATAGTGTTATGCATTCAAAATAATTTAACTAATATTTACATAACTATGTAAATGTTATATGTTCTATTATTTTAACACAATCAAACTGATTGGTAAATTTATCATACGAATTGGGTATTTCCAACTGATCGAAAAATTGCCCAGGCCGGGAATCTAACCCAGATACTTGGCATACACTGCCAAAGCTTTACCTGTTAAGCTAACTGGGTGATAGCCGGCTGGGATTTTTCGCTCAGATAACATTATTGGTCATTAGATCTGGTCTGTCATTTAGACAGCTCGGCAGAATAAACCACAGGTAATGGAACTCCATATAACGATGGATACGTAGATATTCTATTATTTTAACACAATCAAACTGACTGGTAAATTTATCATACGAATTGAATATTTCCAACTGAAGGAAAATTTTTTCGCTCAGTTGAAAATATTCAATTCGAACGTTACATATTCTCTATATAACTAGATAAGCCATAAACAATATAGGACTAAAAAAAAGAAAAGAAAAGAAAAACAAAATAATTGTGATTATTTGAAGAATAATTCTATATCATTTAAAAAATATATTGCAGATATTAAATTACTTTTTAATGTAAGAAATTAGTAGGTATCGCATTTTTATTTTCAAAACACAAACTCTTGAAACTACATTCCATGTAATAATATAACAAACTGCAGAGTAATTATTATTCTGCATAAATCAATTCCATTCAGTGTAAAGAAGCTTTTTGTAAAATATAAAAGCTCAAGTACTTTCCGAATTTCTTTGTAAAAAAATGACATGCGAACATTATCTTGAAAGCTCGCTTTTCCGGACATATAAAAATAAAGTGATAAAATAGAAATCTTGAAAAATGAACGATTGGACCTGGAAATAAATCTGTGAAAAACGACAATAAAACTGAACGCATTTGTTTTCGATGGAGAAACTGATGGATATGATTATATGCTCGATTTTCTTCAGTTTTTATTGCATTGAAAAAAGAAAGAAATTCTTGATTATTCTATTTTTTTTCTCTACACAGTATAAACTAATAATGCAAGAAATTTCATTTGCTATAAGGATCGTGCTAGAATAAGCGTCAATAACTTCCAAAAATTTTATGCAATCTGAGTATATTTACGAAAGTTAGAGCACAGACAGACCGCCAGACAAATCGAAAGCATAAACACTTTTCAACTTTGTTGAAAATTGTTAAAAAGCTGACGTAATTTGTTTGTATTCAAGGAAAAACATTCAAAATACACACGAAGAAAATTGGTGCACGATTTCACAATGCATATACGAAAACACATATAGTGAATATAGTTATTAAAAATGTTTAGAATATTTGGCTTTATGCATTCTTCCTAATTTAGCTAATATTTTTATAAAAATGAAAATGCTAGATACCCTTATACCTACATACATTATAAATAATGTAGGACTGAAAAAAATGAAAATGAAAAAAAAATATTTTTATAATTTAAAAAATAATTCTATATATATTTTTAAAAATATATTGAATTACTAAGTTATTTTCTAATGTAACAAAATTGGATATATCGCATTTTTATTCAAAACACAAAATCATGACACTACATTCCGTGTATTGATACACTATATGGACAAACGTGACTGACCATTTGCGATTTTAGACATTTTGTTAAAATATAGAAAAATACATGAATTTTCCTGAATATAACAGTACAGGTCATACATCTCCATGAAGTTTTTTTTCCTGAAACTCTAATAGCCCAAGAGCCGACCGCACAAAACCCCAAGTCATAGAGCACAAGAAATATTCCTTTATTTTATCGAAAAGTAGTAATAGGGGAATCTAATCATCCATGTCTTGCAAAAGCGAGGTAGTGCATAAGTCAAAAATTGGTACCACTAGTGGTTCACTCGTAGACTTAGCATTATATTTTCCTGCACCGATTTTTCCATGCTTTCCGACTTTTAAGTGTACGGCCACAGTCGGACTGATCTCATAGCGGCCTACCCTATTCGCAAAATCTCAATGCATTTGAAGGAAACAGTTGCGGAGGCTGTTTGCTGAGAGAGGGCGCTACGTAACCTCCTCAATTCCCGGATTCCCGCGATTTTTGTTATCAGATATACGTTTGTTTTTATTATTCCTCTTACACTTTATTTCAAAAAACAGCACTTTTTAGAGCTTTTCAGGGATACTGAAACATAGGTATTGCAAGAATTGTTTCTGCAATTCTAGCTTCAGAACTTGGGTTTTAAGCATGGGGAGAATTTCAAAATTTTCTTAGGAAGTAAGGAGGGGTTGGCGAAGATTTTTGGAGGGGGTAATGAAAGGCTTCATCAAATTTAAATAGTTATTTTTGCTTTTGTACATTTTAAGTTAATGTGTGTGTGTGTATATATATATATATATATATATATATATATATATATATATATATATATACATATATATATATGTATAACCATTAATTGTAAATAAAGATTCTTGAAATAAAGATCTTTTTCAAGAATTAAAAGCAAACTTCCTTCATGTACTTTCTCAGTTTCTGTACATTAATGAATTTTTACCTGTGTAATAATTATCCTATTTATGCAGAGCCGTGCGAAGCGGAGGGCGATAGCCCCGAGCGCGGAAATTGAGGGGTCGCCAAATTTGCATCATCGTCATTTTTTGGGGGGGGGGGGGGTAGAAAAATTATGTATATAAATATATTGGGGTATTTGTGTGAAAAAAACATGCATTCTCAAAATAGCATGTTGCTTCTTTCTTGGCATCCGAAAGTAGTTACATAATACTGTTAGAAACAATTTTTCCACGTATGTTTTCCGTGTCTCCTTTGCCAAAATATAAGTGCAATGTTCTTTTATATTATTTAGTTTTTGAAATAAAATCTTTTAAAGTTTCAAATAAATGACAAATATGTATTCAATGGACTTTAATTGTGTTTTTACACTTTTCAATTTTGTGATACCTGCCACAAAGAGAAATGGTGATTGGGGGAGGGGGCGCCAATTTAAAACTTCGCCCCGGGCGCAATTTTCTCTTCGCACGCCACTGTATTTATGGAACATTATATTGGATATTATCAATAACTTCATATATTACAACATAAAACAAACTTACAATTTTTTCAATTATATTTTTTTCAGCAAATTATGTTTCCATATTGCTCAAGAACATTAAAAAGTGTTTCATTTTGTATTCTATAAATTAAAAGTTTTGTTTTGTGTCAAACAAAGTTGTTTTTCTTAATTTTGTAAAAAATATCCCGCTCTTCCCTATAAATGAATATTTATTTGTTAGATATGTGTTTCTATGCACATCTAATTAAGAATTATGTATATTTACGATTGCATTAAATATTTAAAAAAAAGATTTTGGCCATTTTCGTATTCATTTTCGTCCGAAAACAGGAAGAATAACGAATTTATGTTTCGGTTTTATCCTTGTAGATATGATGTACTGGTATGATCCATACCTGCGGTTTATATTTTTTGCATTTTTCTTAATAACCATAATATATTAAGGAAATATTTAATATCTACTGCCTATATGCATTAATACGATATTTACGTATTTAGTAGATAAATAATGTGTGTTTATTCAAGTATGTTTCGTTTATGTTTATGAGCTGTAATAACAGTTGTTGAATAGTATTTGTTCTAAATCTACATAATTTATTCATATTTCTCCCCGACAGGCTCGGACTGGCCCGCCGGCCCATCGGCCCGCGGGCCGGTGCGTCCTCCTCCAGGGAAAACTTAGCGCCTCTGAGTGTCTTAGTCTCACCAATATTTTTTTCGTTCGTTGTACACATCAATTCTGACTAGTGTACTAAATTTCGAGAATTCGTTAGAGAATAATAATCATTCAACAGACACACAAGAGAGGTATTTTTTTTTTATCATAACAAATAAATTAAATATATACCGAAATAATTTCAGGGTCGGAAACCAACGTAGGCATCTTTGCATGCAATTGAGGAGGAAACATGAGCCCAGAGAAATCTAGTTATGACACCCTCAGTTGGATTTTTTTTATCGTTTTAATGAATGATATCGCTTAGATTTTAACCAAATATTTTGCATTTTTTCTGTCCTGTACCTTGTCCATCTTTTTAAATCTTGTCTGTAATGCACCTATAATTAAAACAGTTCTTTTTGAAAAAACTTAAGAGAAGAAAGGAATAAGTATCAGAAGGCAAAAAAAAGTGTGGATTTTGTTGTTGATTGGAAAACAATATCTTACTCTTCGAGGAATAGAAACTTGATGACATTTCTAGATTACAATCTTGCAAATTTTGGAATCCAACGCGGCTAGCATATTTTTATTCCCAAAATCTATACCATAATATCAGATTAGTAATCTTCGTTTAATTTAATGATACACTTCCCATGGTTAAATAACTTTTAGGAGTTTCTAGTATGTAATTTAAATTTTTAAAAAAGTTCAATTTAATCACGGAAAAATCTACCATTAAATAAAGTGATGGATATAATAAGAAATTATTGTAATTAAAAAAATGGTCACAGGATTTGCATGTTTCAGGAATGCAATCTTTGGGGCATTTCTCTCCATTTTCGAAACTTATATATTTCCCTTGATCTCTAATTATAAAAAATACGAATATTGCGAAGAGCGTGCACAGAAGAGTAAATTAAAAAAATGATTTTAATGATTTAAAACAAATAAGGCTGATTTTTTGTATACTAGTTTTATAGAGATCTAAATATAAATTATTTTATGGATGCATAAAAATTTTTTAAAGGTGGAAAATTTCTTTTCCCACAAGGTATCGGATTTGCAAAAGAAATTGCTGCTCAGATTGTAACAAATAAAATTTATTTCATTTTTAACTGATTGATGACTAATTCTTATTACATTAAAGAGATAAAAACAAAGTTGAAGCCCTTAACTGCAACATTATTTGGCGCCACGTGCAAAAAAATCTTGTTAATTTTCTACTAATTTTCTGTGTGACATTGATGATAATCCAAAAGCCGACAGCACAAAAACTTAAGGCATCGAACACAAGGGAAAAAAAACTTCATTTTTTATGAAAGAGATGTAATAGGGGAATCTAATGATCCATGTTTGCCGGAAGCGAAAGGCTTCATAAGCCAAAAATTACAAATACCACTAGTGATTTACACGTAGGCTAACAATCAAAGGTATGAAATGATTGTACGGCAAACACAATGCTAAACTTACGAATAAACCACTGGTAGTATAAATCTTCCGGTAGACATGGATCATTAGATTCCCCTATTACTTCTCTTCCATAAAATAAAGATTTTTTTTTTCATGAGCTCGATATTTTGTTTTTATGTGGTCGGCTCCTGGACTATGATAATTGGAATGAAAGTGATTGGCCCTTACTTTTTCTGCTAAAAATAATCATAAAAAATCTAAGTAAATATAAACTTTGAATATTCCCTGCTAATTATTGTTAAGTATAAATTATGTTTATAAATTTAACTACATTTAAAAGTTGTACCAACTTTGAGTTTTCAAACAGAAACGCCAAGTTTTGTCATCTTATTTGAGTTTATTGGTCCAGTCAGGAAAAGTTATCCACATTTTTAAAAATCTTCATAGAATTACTAAAGTGTAAATTTAAGAACGCTAAAGTAAACCCATTTCAGAAACATTAATTTATATGGTTATAAAAATCATCTGATTCAATTTTATATTAACTTATTAAACAGATACACCGAATATATCTACACATATTACAGACTAATTTCTCTGTTCAAATACTTTTTTTAAATTAATTAATATTAACAAAATAAAATTCTGGAATATGACATACATTAATTTTTTAATACAACGAACCATAATTGTTAAAAACATCGATCTGAAAGTTTACAGCTCATTCGAATAATTAGTTTTCGAAATAGAGAAAATTTTTGCCTTCATTAATTTAAGAGGGACCATCTTTATTATTATTAATATTATTATAAATTTAAAATTTCTATATAATTTTACTGGTGTCTAATTGAGTGTTTTCGATGCTTTTTCTTGCAAGATCTTCATTTTCTTTTCCGAAGTTTATGAATCACTTTTTGTTTTATTAATTTATTAAGATTTAAGAAAATTACTTATACTACTATGTATGTTTTTAGGATGGCGTCAAACACATGTGATACAATTTTATATGTCAATGTTCATGGCATTTTTTAATGTGTAGACAATCTCCAAAGTTGGTTTTGTATAAGCCCTAAGAGTGGGAATGCCCTCCGCGGTGGTCTTTCGAAGGAAACCTAATCCTTATTTACGCAAGGAAATCCAACGTTCGAATAAAACCACAGGAAACTCCGAAAAATTAAACCGACGGGCGCGACTGGGCTCGAACCTAGCACCTCCCGTCAACCAGTTTCAGCGCGGAACCTCTCGACCACTGGTGAGGACAAGGAGTTCAAAAGTAAAATGTATAAATAACATTTAATAGTCGATATTATCAATCAGTTTTTACCTATGTCTTTTTCATACAGTCATTTCCAAGAGAATTATTTGGAGCGGGGAGGGGGGGTGGATAACTTTTTTCGTCTTATGACCTTCTGGGAAAATAAAAAAAACAAAAACCCCTAACCTACAAGCAAATCTGTATTCAATTTGCTGAAACTGTTAGATGTTAAACGATTAGTTTCAGAACACTGCGTAAAGTTCTGTAGCTTTTATGGAACTTTAAACAGGCACGGAAAAATAGAAGAAGTCTACTATTTAGATTCAGAAATTAAGCCAGCTTCATAGTTAAGAGGTTACTTCAGTTAAAAGAAAAGATCGGTTCGCTAATACTAATCCTATGGAAGAAATTTATAAAGATATTTCGGATGCATTTCAATATTTTTAAATGATTTTTTTTTTGCATTAGATCGCAGAGATCGATCTGTATGCAGGCCATTTTTTTTTATCTTTTCAATTTTGATTATGCATATATTTTCTATGAGGATGCTTTTACTTTCCAAATCGGTTCCGAAAATAATAGTGTACACATTAAAATATCTGTTAACAAACTCAAAAAAATAAAATTAAATCAATATCAACTATACAGTAAAAAATAAAATAAAATAAAATAAAAATAAAAATATTGAAATGCAATCGAGATATCTTTATAAATTTCTTCTGTATGATTAGCACTAGGAAATGGGTCTTTTTATTTGATTGAAGTGGCTACGCGAGTGTGTTAAATCTTATTAAGCTATAGGTACAACACAAGCAATTAAAATTGACGCGGGCTCTTTTTGCGCCCTCTGAAAATCCAAGGTCTGCGCCCTTTACCCTGGTCCAGTCCGACCCTGCTCCCCGAAATAAAATAAATAAAACTCTACATATTCAATATTAAAATGATTTATTTAATAACACTTCCTTTTTACCGTAACCATATCGTACGATCAGTACAAGCCTCTGTTTATGTTGTGGAACATTATTTGTATGTAAATAAAAAATATTTTGCACCAATGTTTTACTAATGTACTGTTTTTAATTGATTTTTTATTAAGTCTGCAATTGTATCATACTATAGGCATGTTATACACTATATTGCCATTGATTATGGGACACTTGCGATTTCAGACATTTTACTAAATATCTAGAAAAATACATGAGGAATCATCTCGAAACTCTTCGTGTATAAATATAATAGTATACGTCATACATCTCCGTGAAGATTTTTTACCGAAACTCCATAGGGGACCGTCAACAAATTAAAAAAGAATGAATATCTTTTGAATAACCCTGTCAAAACTAATGTAGCAAAAGCGCTCAAACTCTAGATTATGATTGAATGCCTTATTGTAATACACTGCGTTCATTTTTATGCAAATAGCATGCGTACTCGCAGAGTAATTAAGGTTTTTATAAAAATGGCCCCAATTTTTTCTAAATTTTTTCCTTATAATTTTCAGAGTTCTTAATATAAAATAATATTGTTTTCAGAAAATATGGCAAACAACATTGCACACAGTACCCTGTAGTCAGAATTAAAAAATAATGAAAATTGTATGAAAAATGAGTAGGTTTACTAAATAATTTTTTACTGCGCATGCGTCAAAGATATCAAAATTTCATTTGCATATTATGTTAGCTAAATGTATAGAGCAACTTTTGTAAAAGTCTCAAAATTATGGCTTGAAAATTCTAAAAGTAATCGTCTATAGAAAAAGGACAAAATCCGTTGTTTCCAAAATGAAGCAAAACTAGTTGGATGTGTCAATCCCAAAACTTTCTTCTATCTCATAAGTACATTTTAATATTTAAAATAAAACGTGGTGACCTCAAAGTTACCCACTATCGAATTTCCTCGAACATTTGACCTACCCTAATGAGATTCTGGTATCCGAAAAGCCTAAAACGCAAAATTTAATTAATATTCTGAGAAAATGAGCTTAGCAGTGCCTCATGTTGGGTAATTTATACTAAAACCTAATAAGCATCTATTTATTTCAAGACCTAACAGAATTTGAAATTGGATGGAATTTCGTCCATTAGTTCTTGAGATATAGTTATAACAAAAAAATTGCAAAACGTAGCACAACAACACCATATCTTGGACAATTTATGCCAAAACGTAAAAAAGCGTCTAATTATGTTATGGTGTAAAAGAATCTGAAGTTTGATGAAATTCTGTGCATTAGTTCTTGAGATATAGCTAGTTTAAAAAAAACGTGTAAAATATAGCACAGCAGCACCATCAGTTGAAGGATTTATAACAAAACGTAATCATCGTGTAATTATGTTATATGTCATTTTGTAACAAAATCTGAAGTTTGATGAAATTCTGTACGTTGGCTGTTGAGATATAGCTATCGGAAAAATCGTGCAAAATGCATCATGGCTGCACCACCTGTTGCAAGGTTAATACCAAAATGTAATCAGCGTCTAATTATGTTATATATTCTAGTGTAACAGAATCTAAAATTTGATGAAGTTCTCTGCATTAGTTCTTGAGATATAGCTATCGCAAAAATCGTGCAAAATGTAGCATAGCAGCGCCACCTATTGGGCAGTTCACACCAAAACCTTATCAGCGGCTATGTATCTCAAGGTATCGCGGAATCTGAAGTTTGGTGAAATTCTGTGCATTAGTCCTTGAGATATAGCTATAACAAAAATCGTGCAAAATGTAGCATAGCAGCGCCACCTATTGGGCAGTTCGCACCAAAACATTATCAGCGGCTATGTATCTCATGGTATCGCGGAATCTGAAGTTTGGTGAAATTCTGTGCATTAGTTCTTGAGATATAGCTATCATGAAAACCATGAAAAACGTGGCATAGCAGCGCCACCTGCTGGCCAATTTATACCAAAACTTAATCAGCGTCTATTTATATCAAGGGGTCACAGAATCTGAAGTTTGGTGAAATTCTGTGCATAAGTTCTTGAGATATAGCAATCTTGAAAATCATGAAAAACGTAGTATAGCAGAGCCACCTGCTGGCCAATTTTCACCAAAAACCAATAGGCACTAATTCATATCAAGGTTTAACTGAATATAAAATTTTATTAAATTTCGAGCATTAGTTCTTGAGATAGAGCGCCCACAAATTTTTTGTTACATACAGACAGACAGACTCACAGACAGACACACAGACTCACAGACAGACGGACAGACTCACAGACAGACATTTTCTAAAAACAGTCAAAACGTGTTCAGGACCTTCTAAAACGTATAAATCCGTCGAAAACCGGAAGTCGAAAATTTTCATGAATCCAATACTTTCTTCTTGTAAAGATAGAAGAAAGTAAAAATGAGGGATTTTATCCAAAAGTAGTCGTAACATCCCGTATTGTGTATTCTATATTGACACTAATCAATGAATATATGGATACAACCCCTCTTGTTTTTGTTTCATTTTGAGAATAACGGATTTTCAACTTATTCAATTGACGATTATTTTCAGAATTTAAGTTATGATTTTGTGACTTTCACAAAAATTGCTCTATACATTTAGCTAACATAATATGCAAATGAAATTTTGATATCGTTGACGCATGCGCAGTAAAAAATTATTTAGTAAACCAACTCATTTTGTATACAATTTTCATTATTTTTTAATTCTGACTACAGGGTACTGTGTGCAATGTTGTTTGTCATATTTTCTGAAAAAAATATTATTTTATATTAAGAACTCTAAAAATTATAAGGAAAAAACTTGGAAAAATTTGGGACCATTTTTATAAAAACCTTAATTACTCTGCGAGTATGCATGCTATTTGCATTAAAATGAACACAATGTATTACAATAAGGCATTCAATCATAATCGAGAGTTTGAGCGCTTTTGCTACATTAGTTTTGACAGGGTTATTCAAAAGATATTCATTCTTTTTTAATTTGTTGACGGTCCCCTATGGAGTTTCGGTAAAAAATCTTCACGGAGATGTATGACGTATACTATTATATTTATACACTAAGAGTTTCGAGATTATTCCTCGTGCATTTTTCTAGATATTTAGTAAAATGTCTAAAATCGCAAGTGTCCAATAATCAATGGCAATATAGTGTATTAGCGATTGTTGTTGCTAGCACGATTGCTTATTATAAACACGATTAAATCTAACATACTCGCTTTTAAGAAGGTTACGTAGCGCCCTCTAGCTAGATCCTGAATTACGGAGTGTTTCCGTGAAATCTTACGATTTGGAAAGGTCGGTAAGCGTCAGCGAATGAAGTCTGGCCGTGGTACGGCAAAAACAATGGTAAACGTACGAGTGAACCACTTAGTGGTATCAATTTTTGGCTTATACACCATTTCGATTCCGGCAGACATGAATGATTAGATTCCCCTATTACCACTCTTCCATAAAATAAAGGAATTTTTCTTGTGCTCAATGACTTAGGGTTTTGTGCGGTCGGCTCTTGGACTATAAAGGGGACCGTAAAGAAATTGAAAAATAAAGAATAACTTTTGGATAATTCTGTCGAAATGAACGCAGCAAAGAAGTGTTCAAACTGTGGATTGTTCTTAAGTGGTTTATTGTAATAAACTGCGTTCATTTTAAGGTAGATAGCGTGCAGACTCCTAGAGAAATTAAAGTTTTTATAAAAATAGTCCCAAATTTTGATACTTATTTTCTTATAATTTGCAGTTTTCTTAATATAAAATGATGTCCTTTTCTAAACGTATTAAAACAGTAGTGTAAAAAGTACTCTGTTTTTAGATTTAAAAAATAATGAAATATTTATTAAAAATGAGCAGAATCACTAAATATTTTTTTTTCATTTTGCATGCACAAAAATTATGAAAATTTCATTTGCTAAAATGTTAGCTAAATGTATACAGCAACTTTTTTGAAAGTCTCAAAAACATAAGGTTGAAAATTCTGAAAGTGATCGTCGATAGATTATGCTCAAACCTGATACTCAAAACTGTACTAATATAAAAAACGGGAGAATATACAGGGTGTATCTAAACTACTGGGCAAAACCTTAGGGGTTGATAGTACACATCAAGACAAATAATACTAAATGGGAAACTAAAGGTGCCAAACGTCTTCCGAAAGAGATAGGCACCATCAAAGTTTAGGGTCAAAAATTTGAAATGATTATAAAAAACGGAAAAATTGGTCGATTCGTTTGCGGTTTTCACGAAAACTATTCTTTATGTCAGTATTGTCTTGGAAATAAATTATAAAGATAAATTTCAAAAAATGCCGATAGAGGGTGCTTTAGACTTTGGAGTAACAAACAACTATTTTTTACCGATATATTTTGCATATCATTAAATTTTTTTAGAAGTTTAGACATATACTTAAATTTTGAGCTCAAAATCTGTGGTTAAGTAGCGCAAACTGAACTGTGTTCAATGGGAGTGGGTAGGTTCAAATTTCAAATGATTATAAAAAGCAGAATAATTGATCAATTGATTTGCGGTTTTCACTAAAACTATTCTTTATGTTAGTATTGTCCTGAAAATGAATTATACAGATAAATTTCAAAAAATGTCGATAGAGGGCCCTTTAGACTTTGGAGTAACGTACAACTGTTTTTTGCCGTTATTTTTTGCATCGCATTAATTTTTTTTAAACTTAGACATAAACTTAAATTTTGTGCTGAAAATCTGAATCGTTGAGAGTGGTTAAGTAGCGCTAACTGAACTGTGTTCAACGGGGGTGGGAAGGTTCAAATTTTCAAATGATCACAAAACGGAAAAATTGCTCGATTCGTTTGCGGTTTTCGATAAAACCATTCTTTATGTCAGTGTTTCCTTGAAAATAAATTTTAAAGATAAATTTTTAAAAATTCCGTTAGAGGGCGCCTTAAATTTTAGAGTAACCAATAACAATTTTTAACTGTTATTTTTTGTATCTAATTAAATGCTTGCAAAAGTTTAGACTTAAATTTTGAGCTCAAATTGTGAATCGTTGGGAGGGGTTAAGAAGCGCAAACTGAACTGTGTTCAGGAATTGAAATGTTATCCTGCCCACCGTACGAACACGGTTCAGTTTTTCGCTACTCAATTACTCACAACGATTCAGATTTTGAGCTCAAAATTTAAGTCTAAGCTTTTGCAAGCATTTAATTAGATTAAAAGAATAACGGTTAAAAATAGCTGATGTTTACTCTAAAGTTTAAGGCGCCCTCTAACGGAATTTTTTGAAATTTATCTTTAAAATTTATTTTCAAGGAAATACTGACATAAAAAATGGTTTTAGAGAAAACCGCAAACGGAATCGACCATTTTTCCGTTTTTATAATCACTTGAAATTTGAACCTCCCCACCCTCATTGAACACAGTTCACTTTGCGCTACTTAACCACTCTCAACGATTCAGATTTTCAGCTCAAAATTAAAGTTTATGTGTAAGCTTCTAAAAAAATGAATGAGATGCAAAAAATAACGGTAAAAAATAGTTGTACGTTACTCCAAAGTCTAAAGCGCCCTCTATCGACATTTTTTGGAATTTATCTGTATAATTTGTTTTCAAGACAATACTGACATAAAGAATAATTTTAGTGAAAGTTGCAAATCAATTGACCAATTATTCTGTTTTTTATAATCATTTGAAATTTGAACCTACCTACTCCCATTGAACACAGTTCAGTTTGCGCTACTTAACCATAGATTTTGAGCTCAAAATTTAAGTTTATGTCTAAACTTCTGAAAAAATTTAATGAGATGCCAAAAATCATGGTAAAAAATAGTTGTTCGTTACTCCAAAGTCTAAAGCGCCCTCTATCGGCATTTTTTGAAATTTATCTTTATAATTTATTTTAAAGACAATACTGACATAAAGAATATTTTTCGTGAAAACCGCAAACGAATCGACCAATTTTTCCGTTTTTTATAATTATTTCAAATTTTGGACCCTAAACTTTCATAGCGTCTATCTCCTTCGGTAGACGTTTGGGACCCTTAGTTTCCCATTTAATATTATTTGTCTTGATGTGCACTATCACCTCTTAAAGTTTTGCCCAGTAGTTTAGATACACCCTGTATACTCTTCTCTATAGATAATTTTCATTCAATGACAAGAATTTTTTTTTTTTAAATATAAAAGCACAGGCATTTCCGATTCGCTTTGAAAAAACTGACATGCGAATCTTATCGGAAACGCTTGCTTTCAAACCTTTTTAAAATTTTCCAACAAAGTTTAAAAGTGTTTAGGTTTTCGATTTGTTTGTCCGTCTGTCCGTACTCTAACTTTCGTAAATATACTCGGATTTCATAAAATTTTTGGAAGTTATCGACGTTTATCTTAGCACGATCCTTATTGCAAATAAAATTTCTTTCTTGATTAGTTTATACTGTGTAGAACAAATATATGTAAATAGAATAACCACGATTTTATTAATTGATTCAATGCAGTTAAAACTGAAGAACTTTCGAGAGTACAATAAAATATCAATATTTTTTTTCAGTGAAAAAAAAATGTCGTCATTTTTACTCTCGTTTTTGACAGATTTATTTCCAGATAGAATCCTTTCATTTTTCAATATTTCTATTTATCACTTTCTTTTTATATGTCCGGAAAAGCAAGATTTTAAGGTAAGGTAAGGATGTCAGTTTTTTCAAAGAGAATCAGAAAATGCTTGAGCTTTTACATTTTACAGAAAGCTTCTTGACACTGAATGGAATTGATTTTCCCAGTCACATAAAAAAGAAATTTACGAAGATTAAATCTGGACAAATGAAACGATTGGATCTGGAAATAAATCTGTCAAAAAACAAGAATAATAATGAGGATATTTTTATCACTGGAAAAACTAAAGAATATTTTATTGTATGGTCTAATTTTTTTCAGTTTTAATCACATTGAAGGAATTAATAAAATTCCAGTGATTCAATTAAATTTTATTTACAATGCTATAAAAATTATATAACTGAAAAAAAATAATAATGAAAAAAGGGAAGTAATTGTAATTATTTAAATAATAATTCTAATTATTTTCAAAAATATATTACAGTTATTAAATTGTTTTTTAACGTAGTAAATATGTAGATATCGCATTTATTTTTTCAAACCGCAAAATCCTGACACAACATTTCCTGTGCTGATATAATAAAATGTAAAGTAAATACCCTTCTCTATAGATGATTTTCATTCGATGTCAATTTTTTAAATATAAAAGCACAAGCATTTTCAGAATCTCTTTGAAAAACCTGACATGCGAAATTTATCTCAAAAGCTTGCATTATCGGACATACAAAAAGAAAGTGATAATACAGGAATCTTGCTGAAGGAAACGATTGGTTCTGGAAATAAATCTGTTAAACAACAATAAAATTGAACAATTTTTTTCACTGAAAAAACTGTTGGATATTTTATTATATGCTCGAATTTCTTCAGTTTTTAACGCATTGAATTAAGTAAGAAATTTCGGTGATTAAATTAAAATATATTTGTTCTACACAGTAATAAAAAGAAATGTAAAAATAATCATCTTGATTATACAATATTTATTCTTTAAACTAAAGCAAGCTTTCTTATTTTTAAATGCCATTTCTGCACATTACAAATTTAATGTGTATCGATATACTTAAAAAAGTTAATAATTAATAAATACTTCATTTGTTTTTTAATTATTGCATAAAATGAGATTTTTTACTATTTGGAGAAAAAAATCTGATTAAATAATAACATTTAAAAAAATTCTTGAGAAATATTCAAAATGTTTTACAGATTATTTCAATCAATCACCTTTCACTTTATTACAATTCTAGTCTTGTATTTTCTTAATTATCAAAAATTTATTTAAATAATTTCGAAAAAAAATTACTTTATTAACTCTTTTTTTAATTCATAATTTAAAAAATGAATTTAGAGCAAAAATTTAGTAATTTCTAATTTTATATATCCTCACATATTTAAATAGATTAAAAAACTGGAAGTCTATTCACATTTAACAAATATTGGGCCAACGGTTTCCTTATCACTGAGACTAATGTTTAAATTAGAAGCTTTACGGTTGGATCTACACTCTGATGTTGCACATGCATTAAGAAGTCACATAATTTAAAGTAGACCTTTATTCCTGATTTACTAGCCAAAATGACTAATAAAATATTTATAAATTATTCAGAAAAGCTCATTAATTTTGATTATTTAAACTATTTTATATTAAATAACACATATATTGTTTACATACATTATTTTCCACACTTATTTCCACATGTTTTATCTTGTTCTTATCAGAGAAAAATATGTTTTAGAAATGTAAATTTATTGTATGAGACATCCCGAATTTTCAAATATAATCTAATATGTGGTAAATTTATGTATTATTTTTACATAAAACATGAATGTTTCACCCCACTCTGATCAAGGTTGATAACCATTTTCAGACGAGATATATGAACTCCTGAGTATTTAACATTCTAGATTATAAGAGCTATATAGGAAATTCAAGGAAATTATTCATTTTACAGATTTTTTTCCAAATAATTTGCAAACAAACAGAGTTTATAATTTTTACCCGGATTACTATTAATTATACCCGGGGCTTTGTCATATCGTCACCTGAGAATAAGGTTCTACCTGAGTTTTTGAAAGAAAAAATACTTATCGATATAGAAATATTCTATTTGTATCTATGAAGCAATTTCTGAATTAAAATATTGTCATAATATAATTGAAATGTTATACATAAATTATATATAACATCATTTTGATACAAAAATGCTTTTATAGATGCAAATAGAACCTTTCTATATCTATAAGTCGATTTTTTTTTCAAAAACACAGATAAAACCTTATTATATACAGGTGACGATATATCTCCTTACCAAAATATATTTGTCACACATAAAAAAACTTGTCTAATGTAAATGTAGAAGGCCATAAATGTCATTCATGTTACATAGTATTGTAACGGTTCTTTTTTGTTTATTTACCATTATTATGTAACATTTATCATTATTTATTTCTTGTTATACTGTTATTTTACTTATTTATATTCTTTTTGGTATATTATATAGCTAAAGAAGATTGTTTTGCTTGTTGTATTCAATAAATTATTTACAAAAAATAATAAAATAATAACAGTGCAAGTTATATTTTATTATTATTATTATTATTATCGACAAGTACTATATAAAGAAGATAGAGTAAGATTAAAAAAAAGTAATAGTTTTATTCTGTTACTTTTTGTTATTCAAAATATACGACCTATCAGCTAATTTTTAGATGAAATGTTACAATGCTTGTATCTTGAAAACAAATATTCAAATGACTAGTTGCTGTTCCTTTACATATTTTTCTATGTACCTTTACTGCTATTTAAAAAGATATTTCTTAACTGTAAATAAATATAAATATTTACAGCATATAAATAGTGATCGATACGACAGGTACTGTATTTGAAAAGAAGATATGAGTAGGATTAAAAATAGAATAGTCTCATTCTCTTACTTTTTGTTATTAAAAATATACAATGTATAATCTAATTTTTAGATGAAATGCCACAATGCTTGTATCTTGAAAACAAATATTCAAATGACAAGTTGCTGTATCTTGATATATTTTTTCTGTACATTTACTGTTATTTAATAAGATATTTCTTAAATTATTAAATAAATATAAAGAATTACAGTATATAATTCGTATTCGACTCAACAGATACTGTATTTGTAAAGAAGACATGAGTAATATTAAAAAATTATAGTTTTATTCTGTCGCTTTTTGTTATTTAAAATATCAAACGTATAAGCTCATTTTAGATGATATGTTATAATGCTTGTATCTCGAAAAAAATATTCAAATGATTAGTTGTTGTTACTTAACATATTTTTCTATGTTCATTTATTGTTATTTAATAAGATATTTTCTAACTCATTAAATAGATATAAATAATTATAGTACATAACTCGTAATCGACACACGACTGGTACTGTATTTGTAAAGAAGATATGAATAAGGTTTAAAAATAATAGTTTTATTCTGTTGCTTTTTGTTATTCAAAATATCAAGCGCATAAGCTAATTTTAAATGATATGTTATAATGCTTATATCTTGAAAAAATATTCAAATTATTAGTTAACATATTTTTCTATGTACATTTACTGTTATTTAACAAGATATTTCATAACTCGTTAAATAAATACATACTATAATTCATTTAAGCGAAATCTTTTGAAGGAATCTTTAGACAGTTTTAAATCAATAATAAAATTCTGAATGAAAAAATCGAGATGAAAATCATCCAATAAAATTTTCAAGCTTTACTTTAAACAAGTAAACAATATAAATTCAATAACAATAAATGCAATATAGGTTTTTGGAAAATAAATAATGTACCGAAATAAGAGATTCTGAAATATAAAAATAAACATTCAAAATATACTGTCAGGAGAAAAGAAAAATATTTAAGTAGAAATAATATTAAAACACATGTACAAATATAAAATTTGTTATTAATCCTTACTGCACCCTAGGAAACATTTGGCACATATATAAAAACACTATGAATACCATAATGTGCCATGAATTTGACTAATATTATCACTGTAATTAATAAAAAACAGTCTCAAGAATCGAATAACATTTATATTGACCATGTCAGATGGCTTCATTAGACAAAAATATGACATAAATCATTTGACATAAATTTTTTTTCGAAAACAAATAAAAATGATCAAACTCGTAAGGCAAAATTTACTTTTATTACCGTATTTACTCGTGTATAAGGCGCACTTTTCTTCCAAAAAATTAGGGCAAAACTCCTAGGTGCGCCTTATACACGGAATAATTTTTACTGTTGGATTCAGTCAAACGATATACATATGACACAAGAAATTATTCAAAGAAGATATTAAAACTCGGAAAATGTTACTTAATTGAAGTATTACTGCATATTTATTTCACTCCTTGCAGTTTTTTATACAACAGAGCTAATGACATTACCTAAACGCTAATTAGCAATTCTGTTTACCGTCACTCATTCCTATTTCCCGTCATTCTCTAACAACCCGAAGTCTAAAAATGCATTTTCGTCTTGTTTTCTGGTCTGTAATGTTTGTTTTGACGTTTTTTTACTGAAATTCATTTGGTCATTCTTCATTAGCGTATCAAATTTACGGTGCGCCTTATATACGAGATTTTAAGAAATCGCCATTTTTATTTCTAAAGTAGGGGTGCGCCTTATACACACGTGCGCCCTATACACGAGTAAATACGGTATTTATACCGAATACATGAAAATCCTAATATAAATAAAGTTGAAGAGTGTTAATCAGAAAAAAATATAAATAATGTAAGCTAATTTAGTTGCAAAATATAGCAATACAATATTTAAAATCCCTAATTTTTCCATGGGCTGCACTCCATCATGTATGAAATTTTAACCGAAAATTTAAAATTTATACTATTTACTATTTTCTTCATTATTAGACCTATGTAAGATTTCAAATATTTTGTTTCGTTAAAATAGGAAAAATGACGCAGTGAAGGGTTAAGATATACATATATTTTAATATATAGATGTAAATTGAAAATTTAGTGCTACGTGAATACAACCGCCTGTTTTATCGTATCTAAAAGTTTGAGTAAAATTGATATTTTTTTTCTGTATTACGTGTTATCACCCATTAAATCTTCTTTTTCTTTTCTTATGCCATAAATGGGTTTTAGAACGGAAATTACCTATCGAGAAATTTCAAATGTGAAATCAAATTTGACTTTTAATCATACATGGATGAAGAAAATGTAAAGGACTTATTTTGTCTTGTTTTGTTTTATTTTACAAATGTCTTATATTAGATCTTATTCTCATTCGTTGAAATGTTTTAGCAATTTATTTCATATATTTTGAAAATAGAAATATTTTATTTCGTAAATACACATATCGCAAGTATATTTATTAAGAGTCCACACTACTGATTGAAAAAGACCCTGATGTTAATGTAAAGTCTATGGAGGCGTTCTTTTCAAATATCGCGCTCAAATTTTAATATTTTGACGTGATTTTTTATTGCATAGGATAGCTGAGGATGATGTATAACTGGACTAGATTTTACTTTTTTTTTATTTTGGTTATATTCTTTTTATATTATGATAGTTTCAGTTTCATAACCAGTTCAAACCGGTTCCGAAAGTTAAAGCATTTTTTGGTACTACTCTGTTATCCCGTCGATAAATTTCGCCAAATTATACAAATCGCCAAACTAATACCCTAATTATACATATTGACATAATTTTTTATTTCAAATAATGACAAAGCAAATAATTGGTACAATATTAATAAAAATCTTAATATAAAGTCGAAATAAAAATCACTTAATGATATTTTGAATACATGAATAGTATTTAATGTCATAGAATGTGACATTCACGATCATCCATTATTGGCATTTAATATTATAGTTTGGCGAAAATTTTTTGGTCGACGGGTAACCTAGTAGTACCCATTTATTTTAATCTAAAACAAAAATAGAAAAAGCAAAAACTAGGCCGGTTGTGGATCGTTCTCAGCTATCCTATGCAATAAAAAATCACGTCAAAATAATAAAATTTGAACAAGATATTTGAAAAGAACGCCCCCATGGATTTTACATTGTCATCCGGGACATTTTCAGCCAGCAGTGTGGAGACTTAAGGTATTCAGTATTATATTTCGTAAATCATTAAAAATATATTTGAAGCCTATTACGAGAAATGTTTTGAAAGAATTAAAACAAACAGACGGATTCATGTCAATAATATGATTTTCGGAAAAAAGGAGTTTGAGATAAAAAACAGCAATACAAATATAGTTTCTTGGCTATATTTCAATACAAAATACAGTATAAATCAATAACAATACAAGCTATATTTTTTGGTAAATTAAATAATGTTAAAAGTTAAAAGATTCACAAATATTAAAACAAACATGAAAATATTTATCTAAAAAAGTAAAAAAATGCAAATATATAAGAAGAAATGTTAAAAATATTATACAAACATACATCATGCTTTAAAAAAATATTGACATAAATTGAAAATTTTGTGCTACGTGAAAAAGCTGTCTGTTTTATCATATCGAAAATTTTGGATAACATTGATATATTGTCCTCTTTTATCTTTTTTCACCCGTTAAACCTACTCCATCTCTTCTTTTGCCATACATGTGTTTTAGAACGAAAATTACATATCTAGGAATTTCAAATGTGATCTCGATTTTGCCTTTTATTTAATACATGATTGAAGAAGAAAAAGTAGAGGACCTATTTTGCCAAGTTAGATGCGTTCGTAATTATGCAAATACGTAGCATCTTTAGTTGTCGTTCAGTCGTTCAGTCGTTCCATCTGTCCGACCGATCGTCTGTCCGTCCGTCTGCATATAACAAAGCAAAAACTATCCAACCAAATGATTTAAAATTTAAAATGTATAATTATTACATAATTTTGTCGAGTCATTTCAAATTTTAATAAAATCGGATGGTTATATATATTACAGGGACAATCAAAAGTATTTTGTTACATTACGGTCAATTGGGAAAAAAGATCAAATGCATTTTAATCGTTTTAAATTTACAATGCATAATTATTACATAATTTTGTTGAGTTATTTCAAATTTTATGAAAATCGGATGCATAGACCAATTACAAAGACAATCAAAAGTATTCTGTTACCTTATGGTCAATGAGGAAAAATGTTTCAAATGTATTTTAATGGTGTTACACTCATTTAAACATATTAAAATTGATATGCATTTGTGAAGTACATAGTATAATATACATTTTGCAAAATATGTGGTTTTGTTCAAAGAACATTTGTTATTGATATACAAGGCCACACAAAAGTATTCCATTACATAAAGGTATGGGGAGAACATTGTTTGGTGCGCATTTTAATTGTAATTAACTATTTATAATTTCATGAGATTGATATATGAGAGTGATATTTTTAAACTTCGTTATCGTACGAACGCACCTTATTTGCTACGCTTCTCGTGCATTTTCCAACTTGTTTTCTTTTAGAAACGTATTATATTTCTATTTTATTCCCATAATAGTACATGCAAATATAAAATAAAGTGAAGTATAAAATACAGTGTGTGGAGTTTACCAAAGAAGTTATTATTTGTTACCGTATTGTTATAATTACATTTTATGGATTTCAAAGGAATTGAGTTGGAAATTTTTTTTTCACTATTCGACTGTGAAGAAAATATAATATCAGTCATTTATAAGATTAAAAAATTCGATATATTCGAATTTTTTTTATTACATTAATTTGTGTGTTGTTGCCACTGACAAAATAACGTCATTATTAATCACTGACTCGTTTGACTTTTCTAATGTAAATGGATAGTCTAATTCTGCACTTAATTTTAAAAAAGTCCATTCTCTATTTCCCAATGAGTTTACATCATAGAAAATAGTAGTTTAACGCAACATAATAAATAATAGTACAATAATAGTAATAAATTACCTTACAGTCTATAATGTTATTACAGAGTTTACATTATTGTTTAATTTAACAAAATATACGGGAAAATACTTCGAACTATCCAATACCTAAAAATATGTACTAAAATAAATACAGATTACTAAATGGTACACTTATAAAAACAGTATACTTAAAATACACTAAAAAATTATCAACGTTTCATTCGCTTTTGCGATCGTCGTCAGGATACATTATAAAGATGTTAAATGTAATTTAAAGTTTCAAAATGTAAACGCATACGTCCACGAGCATAGTAGAGTTGAGAGTACGTAAACCTGCTTAACTAATTATAGCATATTGTGCCAGATTTTATGAAGGGAGTATGATAAATGATCGTTACAAGCTCGCGGTCCGAGCTTAATGATTTTAATGGATTCTAAACTTTCATTGAGATATGGATTTTTGCATGGATTTGCAATTTTAGCTCATATTTTTTGTATATGTTATAGTGCAATTGTCTGATTCATAATTATCCAATACCTGTTTCAAAAAGAGAAAAAAAAAAGCTTACAAGTATAACTATAAAAATTTCTTTTCTTTTTCTGTTAGATAAAAAATCCTAAGAAAAAGTCCAGCTAATTGAACATTATTTTTTAAATAACCAATATAAACGTTCATTTCCTACTTCAATGAATAAATTTTCCGATCCTGTAAAACGATCTCTCCCTTTTGCTGAAAAACTAAAGAAGGGAAAGCAATTAAAGAAAGTAGAAAACAACTTTTCTCACTTTTTCAACAATTTCATCCTGTTATTGAACAAAGTTTGGCCAGCATTTTTCGTTTGTCATTGCAGATAGTTATTTATTTTTTGTTTTGTTTTGTTCCTTTTACTTACCCATCATACGTAGTATAGGGTAAGACTTTTTTCACGGATTTACACGTTTTAGACACTGGAAATTTTGAAAAACATATTTTTAGAAAAAAAATTTGCCGTCTGTCTGTCTGTCTGTCTGTCTGTCTGTCAGTCAGTCAGTCTGTCTGTCTGTAAACGCTCTATCTCACGAACAAATTGAGATATGAACAGAAGTACATACAGAACTTGAAATTTTGTATGTACTTAGTATGTAAGAATGGGACGAAGTCTATTGAATATCAGCAACCTCTAATATCCGGAACTATTTTTTCCGGATTCTCGAAAAATTCGTTCTGATGAAAGGTATATAAAAATTTTCCGAATTTTTTTATTTTAAGGAATGCATGTAAAAGGCAATAAAAAAACACAAATTTTGCATAAAAACGAAGTCGATCGGATTATTAGTTGTCGAGATATTTGTAATCCTCTTTTCCACATTCTTCGATTTTTCATGATCCTGTATTTCATTCAAATTTCAATTCAGAGGTATATTTTAATTGAAAATGAGACGCTTAATACGATGCAGCAAACTGTTAGTTAATATGATTATTATTTTTGGAGTTATAAGGATGTTTCTTTTACGTAGTTTGATACTTCTTGAGTAGTTTGGCGTTTTATATAACTTGTTGAAATTGGTGCATCAGCAGTTCATTAATAGAGTATTAATATGTGTATTAACAACATTTAAATTTAGTTTTGGAATTGAAATACATTGTATAAAAAGTTTTCACATATTTTATTTTCATATGCATATAAATGATGGGTAAGTATTACGGTGGCCTCCAACGACTAGTTTTTCAATTTAGTCGAAAATGTATCAAATCGATTATCTGAGTATTAGTTCTGAAAGTTTATATACCAAATTTATGAATGAAATTTTATTGAAATAACGAACATATATGATGAAAAATATGTTTCCAGATACAATTATAATTTTTTCACTTCGTATAGTAGCAACAAAAGTTTCCGATATATAAAAAATATTTAAGAAATAACATTTTATACTCGAAGTGCTGTTCATGAGAATCGAAAAACTATAGTTTATGTTGTTTTATTATATGAAGTATAACAATAATTTAATGCATTATTGGACTGCATTATGGCCAATATGATGTGGTCTAAATAATGGAATAACATTTAACTTTTCCATGTCAAATGGCTGCATTTGACAAAATAATAATAATAAAAAGAGAGAGAGAGAGAGAATTTGTTTCTGAAACAACCACAAGAAAAAAAAAATCGATCAAGCTTTAAGGACAAATTTTAGTTTTAATATTTTTCCGAATACTTTATATAAAGAAAGTTGTTGAGTGTTAAGCAGATAAAATAAATTAGTATAAGCCCATTCAATTGTAAAGAATAGCAATACAATATTTAAAATCTAAATTGTATATACAGGGTGATTCTAAATTTTTTTACAATAAAAGAGGGGTGATAGTATACATAAAGACAAACAATAATAAATGGGAGACCAAGGGTCCAAAACGTTTTCCAAAGGAGATAGCCGCCATTAATGTTTAGGGATCAAAATTTCAAATAAACATAAAAAACGGAAAAATCGGTCGATTGATTTGCGGTTTTCACTGAAATTTTTCTTTATGTCGCCATTTTCTTGAAATTAAAAAATAAAGATACATTTCAAAAAATGCCGATAGAGGGCGCTTTAGAATTTGGAGTAACGAACAACTATTTTTTGCCGGTATTTTTTGCATCTCATTAAATGTTTTCGTAAGCTTAGACTCAAACTTAAATTTTGAGCTAAAAATCTGAAAGTGGGAGTGGTTAAGTAGCACAAACTGAACTGCGTTCAGAGGGTTCAAATTTTAAATGATTATAAAAAACGGAAAAATTGGTTCATTGATTTGCAGTTTTTACTAAAACTATTCTTTACGTCGGCATTTTCTTAAAAAAAAATTATAAAGATAATTTTCAAAAAATGCCGATAGAGGGCGCTTTAGACTTTGAAGTAACGAACAACGCTTTTTTGGCGTTATTTTTTGCATCTTGTTAAATGCTTTTGGAAGCTTAGACTTAAACTTAAATTTTGAGCTCAAAATCTGAATAATCGGGAGTGGTTAAGTGGACAAACTGAACTGTATTCAAAGGGTTCAAATTTCAAATGATTATTAAAAACGGAAAAATTGGTCGATTTGTTTGCGGTTATCGCTAAAACTAATATTTAAATGAGCATTTTCTTGAAAATAAATTTTAAATATAAATTTCACAAAATGCCGATAGAGGGCGCCTTAGACTTCGTAGTGTACTACTATTTTTAAATGTTATTTTTTTTAATCTCATTAAATGCTTTCAAATGCATAAACTTAAATTTTAGGCTCAAATTCTGAATCGTTGGGAGTGTTTAAGTAGCGAAAAATTGAATTGTGTTCGTGGAGGGGGGATTGTTAAATTTCAACTCCTGAAGACACTTCAATTTGTGCTACTTAATTACTCCTAATTATTCAGATTTTAATATCAAAATTTAAGTTTAAATCTAAGCTTCCGAAAACATTTAATAAGTTTTCGCAAGCATTTAATTAGAACAAAAAAATAATAATGGTTAAAATTAATTATTGGTTACTCTGAAGTTTAAGGCGCCCTCTAATGGAATTTTTTAAAATTTATCTTTAAAATTTATTTTCAAAAAGATACTGACTTAAAGAATAGTTTTATTTTAAACTACAAACGAATCGACAAAGTTTTCCATTTTCTATAATTATTTTAAATTTGAACACCCCCACCCCCTTAAACACAGTTCAGTTTGTGCTGCTTAACTACTACTATTCAGATTTTGAGCTCAAAATTTAAGTCTAAGCTTCCTAAAACATTTAATGAGATGCAAAAAATACCGGCAAAAAATAGTTGTTCGTTACTCCAAAGTCTAAAGCGCCCTCTATCGACATTTTTTGAAATTTATCTTCATAATTTATTTTTAAGAAAATACCGACATAAAGAATAGTTTTAGTAAAAAAAACAAATCAATGAACCGATTTTTCCGTTTTTTATAATCATTTGAAATTTGAACCCTCTGAACACAGTTCAGTTTGTGCTACTTAACCACTCCCACTTTCAGATTTTGAGCTCAAAATTTAAGTTTGAGTCTAAGCTTACGAAAACATTTAATGAGATTCATAAAATACCGGCAAAAAATAGTTATTCGTTACTCCAAAGTCAAAAGCGCCCTCTATCGGCATTTTTTGAAATTTCTCTTTATAATTTAATTTCATGAAAATGCCGACATAAAGGTTAATTTTAGTGAAAACCGCAAATGAATCGACCGATTTTTCCATTTTTTATGTTATTTGAAATTTTGGTCCCTAAACTTTAATGGCGGTTATCTCCTTTGGAAAACGTTTTGGACCCTTGGTCTCCCATTTAATACTGTTTGTCTTGATGTGTACTATCACCCCTCTTTTATTGTAAAACAATTTTGGAATCACCCTATATATAAAACACGCTATAGAATGTAAAATTTTAGCTGAAAATTTAAAATTCGTTTATTTTTACTATATTTTTCATTATTAGACCGATTTAAAGATTTAAATTAGATTTTTATAAAAATAGAAAAAATCGTGAAGTGAAAGATTTAAAAAATATATTCGAAACCATTGTCTCAAAAGAACCAGAGATCGAGTCTCTAATATAACGTAGTGCAAGAACTAAAGTAAATTTTTACCCCATACTTCCTTAGAATGTGTACTTCCCAGTACAATAGTCATAGATTCTTACTGGACGCTCGCATAGCGATTCATATTGTACTTCAAGCACAACTTTTGCAGTTTGAAACGATTTAATGCTTCCTATTGATCCCGTATCATGATACGTGATTTGATGCGTTTTAATATTAAGGACCCTGATACTTACAGTAAAATTCCCAGTTATCCGTGGAATTGGCAGACTCAGCTATCGCGGATAAGCTGATTTAACTTACAATCCAGAAAATCATAAAAAAAGGAACAAATCAACATTAATATGCAGTTAAGAAGTTTATGGACAGAGCTGGTAACATAAACATACATTTGAACTTTTTTTACGAACTATAGATACCATAATCATACTTATTATTTAAGGAATAATAAAATTATATTTTACTTAAACGACAAGACTTGAATCAGCTCTGGACTCAGCTCAACCTAGAGAACAAGCAGGATTCCGAAGTGGATTCAGCACAATGGATCATATCCAAACAGTAAGGGAACTCATAGAAAAGCATAAAGAATATAATTTACCTCTCTGCCTTGCCTTTATTGATTATGAAAAGGCTTTTGATTCCGTCTATACATCAGCAGTAGTAGATTGTCTGGAGGACATTGGTATAGACAAACCTTACATCAATATCATAAAGAAGATTTACAAGAAAGCAACAGCAACCATCCGTTTATATAAAGGAAAAGCGAAGATCAAACTTGGAAGAGGAGTAAGACAAGGAGACACCATTTCACCTAAGCTTTTTAATGCTGTCTTAGAAAATATCTTCAAGAAACTGGATTGGGAAAACAAAGGGATTAGAATAAATGGAGAATTTTTAAGTCATCTCCGGTTCGCTGACGACATTGTAATTTTCAGTAACAGTCCTGAAGAATTGGAAATTGTGCTAAAAGATCTTGCAGAAGCTAGCATCAATGTGGGATTAAAAATAAATTTGGAAAAGACTAAGGTGATGTTTAATTCATTTACATCAAAAAAGAAAATTGTCTACAAGAACACTGAGATTAAAGAAGTGCAAAGTTATGTGTACCTAGGACAGGAAATATCATCGGATAATAGTATCATGAATGAAATCAATAGAAGAATAAGGAATGGGTGGAGTGCTTTCGGGAAGAACAGTATTATTCTGAAGAGTAATATGCCTCTTTGTTTGAAAAGAAAAGTTTTTAATCAATGTATTTTACCTGCATTAACCTACGGAGCAGAAACATGGACACTAACAAAACGGATGATACAAAGATTACAAACAGCACAGAGAAGCATGGAAAGATGTATGCTAGGCATAACTAGAAGAGACAGAAAGAGGATAACATGGATAAGAAATCAAACAAAAGTTTTTGACATCCTTGAAAGAATCAAGCAGCTAAAATGGAAATGGGCTGGGTACATTGCAAGAAGACAAGACAATAGATGGAGCACAAATATACTACAGTGGTATCCCAGATATGTAAAACGACCAAGAAGACGACCACAAGTAAGATGGAGTGACGAAATTAGAAAAGTGGCTGGTGTAAATTGGATGACGAAAGCACTAGACAGAAAACATTGGGAAAATGTGGGGGAGACCTACATCCAGCAGTGGATCGAAAACGGTTGATGATGATGATGATGATATATAGTTTCTAGTTATAAATTCTAAATTTTAATATCCATCTAAATTCTTCTGTTCCTTAATTCGGCCTAATCTGCTATTTATTTTCCGAAAAAGAACTCAATTGTTTTATTAAAATGTCAATCTTTTATTTAGAGTTATTAATCTATTTTATTATTTCATTTCTCCTTTTTAGAATAGAAAACTTTCTTTTGGAAGTTTAATTTTTGATATTTTATTAAATATCGTCCCCATCCCATAATCTTTTTCAATCTTTAGGTCCATGCACTTCCTTTTCCAATAGAGAAGCTTAGTGACTAATAATTTTGGTGGGACGCCCTAATTTCTAGCCAATAACGTAATTGGTTCCGCCCTTTTCTCCACCTCCTAAAGCCGTTCATTGGCACTCAGCAGTAAATCTGAATTATTCCGTGATTTTTGCTGCGTAAAACGCAGTGACGCGAGCTTAGAAGCCAGAATTCATCTATCCTCTCCACTGCCAATCACCACCCGTAAAATGCAGAAAATAATTCGAATGTTTCGATTCGCCATTTTATTCCAAGATGCTGAGTTTCGGAGCTACTTTTGTCATTCCACATTTGACCAGTGGCGGACTTATGATTTACCGGTCATAATAATATAGAATAGATTTGCAATATACGTTTAAGGGTGTATTTCGACTCAAACTGCTTATTTTCCGATTTATTTTTAAATTCATTTTTGCTCTTATATGCATCAAACTGGCAAAATATCTTATTTAGAAAGTACACAAGGGGCCGTGATTGTCAATTCTTTGATAAATGCAGAAAATATTACAAAAAAGTGATCAAAAACGCTATTTTGAACTAATTCTTCCGAAGCGGGAGATCTGGGAACGAAAGAAAGGGTCATGCTGCAAAGATAATTCTTTATAAATCAAATTCTAATGAACTGAGCGTAAAATTACATCACACAGCACCTTGTATGTCTATTCAAAAATTCCTTCAGCAAGTTTCATGTTTCTATTTTTAAAAATGTGTCTCAAATTGTATTAGAAAATTTCGAGCTGTTAAAGATGGAAAAGCGTTTTTTCGAATACACCCTTAATAAACTCTTCAAACTCCATAAGTTGTCATGTCTGCAGAAACCTCAATTTTACATCTTCTTTTTGCCGTCCTTCTCAGGCCATACTGCTTGTAATAATGACTTGATCTGTGATCAATGTGTCGATTTAAGTGGCCCTCATTGAGTGTTGAATGATAATGCTTCACTAAAGAAATCCGACTGTCCGTTCATCTCTGTGAGTTATGCTTATTATGTATATATATATACTGAAACATTTCTTTTTTATTTAGGATTGAAGTCTTTTACAATTATAATGTCACAGTGTGACGAACCATCTTCTTTTTTTAAGTACTGTATAAGGCCTTCAAAGTAAGCTAAAGATGCGCCATGGCTAACCTTCTTTTGTTTCTTTCCATTGTCTTCAGCGCAATAAAAATAAATGTAGATTTTTGAGTGTTTTTATTTTATTTTATTTTTAACATTTATGAGAAATTAAAAAAAAAATATTGCAAACTTGATTTTTTGAAAAGGTAAAGGTCCTATGCCACTCTTAATCCTGGAAAAAGACTTTTCCAAAGCTTTTACTGAAGAAAATATTGCTGAGTGAATGAATTTAAATGGAAAACAGAAATCGCGATAGTATTGAAGACATTATTGAAAACTATGAAAAGAGAGGGATAATTATTAAAACATATAGCTTAGAATAAATTTCTGATGATATAAGGTCCATGAAAAAAAAAGATTGAACACAATTAACAGCAAAAATAGTATATGCCACGAATTCAGATGTAAAAAGAACCTCTAATCCATTAAAAATGACTTTTTTTCAAATAAACAAATTCCGAATTTTACTAAAGGATTTTGTATTCTACATCATAAAGACTCATCACGATAGTATCACAAAAATAAATAAATTGTCAGTAAATTAAACTTTAATATCTTTGGTTAGAGACGGATTATATAAATTTGGTTTATCCGGGTTTTTTGCTTATCTAACGTTAACTTGATTCACCTTAATTTGGCTAATAAGAACACCAATCATGTCTAAATTATGCTTTTTTATAATGATTATGCTTTTTATAGCCTAACTATACATATGTTTCTTCTTAGGCGTTTTCAAAACCTAATTTGATTTTTTTTTATCATTGTAAATCAAATATATCTATTAAAAAAAAAAAGAAAAAAAAACAATGATTAGAAAGTATTTAAAGCTTCGGATATTTAATCTTCAAATCTTCTGAAAAGATATTCATATTTTGAAAACATATTTATTTAAAAAAAATTCTTATATTTTCATAATTTATAAAATTAGAAAAGTGAAAAACAAAACCAGATTTGATTAAAAAATAATGATACAAATTTTAAATAAAAATACATACAATTGTTAATCATTCTTAATTAGAATATGGAAAGGCAATTTAAAAAGACCAATAAAAATGCATGAAAAGAACTTTTAAATATTTTATGTGAAAACTTTGTCCTGCATTTATTGGAAGCTATAAAAAATTAATCAAGTATAAATTTATATCCTTAAAAAACTATCCTTATAAACTATTTTTAATATAAAAATTGATTATATATTTCCTTTATAGCATACGAATCTTGAATATACTTAAAGCTTCTGAACAACATGTATTCAGTTTAGGAATCTAATCATCACGTAAAAATTTTAGAACATTGATATTTTTTATATTTGTTTAAATATTTTTTTTTCGTCTTAAACTAAATGGTTGATAAAGATTAAAAAAGATTATTATGTTTCAGAAAAGCTAAAATGTGTTTTGCAATTTCAAATAATTTTTTTTTTTTTTTTTTTTTTTTTTTTTTTTTACTAATGGTCTTTTACTAAGAAAAAAGACAAAAATTGTGTTGCTTCATTTTAAACTAGAAGAAAAGAATCGATTTAAAATACTGTGAAAACGTTTTTCATCCATTATAAATTGAAGAAAAGTTAATTCCGTTATAAATTGAAGAGAAGATTGTAAAAGATGTTTGTAAGATGATACAAAAACACACTATAATTCATTTACATTTCCAGGTACGAAACTGAATTTAGATAAGCAATAGCATTAAAATAATATTAATTTTAATATTAATGTTGTCATTAGTATCTGTTAATATTGTTTCTAAAATTATGGAAAATGTTTGCGTGAAAATTGAATTACAAATTGTAGACCTCAACAACTAACATGGATTGCATAAGTAAGGTACCTGTACCCAATATGGACACCCTAAGGAAAATTTTTTTCTTCCCACCTATAGGTGATAGGACTCCAAAAAATGTGTGACCACTATCCTTGGACTGTTGACTATCATTATTAAAATTAGCGACCTTGCATTTATTCTGGTTTAATTTAAATGATAAAAACAAAAAATGTTTACAAGTGTCCATATAAGGAACCACATGTCCCTATTATGGAGAGGTGGCTTCTTATTGGCCTACTGCATAGGGTGTATGGAAGAGCTTCTCTTCTATGGAATTTTAGAGGACAGGGGATAAAAAATATATATCTTAAAGTAATGCGGGAGAGGGTAGGGTGCAGTAAATATCTTCAGAACATGCACTTTAGTACGGGAGGTCATTTTAGGTTGTGGCTCTTCGAAGATTGATGCAAAGCATTTCAGTTACTACAAAATATTATGAAATAATGTAGTTGGTTTTGCTTAGCTTTCTATTTTTTGTGGATCTAAAGATTCACTTGCTGTTTTTCCAATGTGGACATAAGGTGTCCACATTGGTAATCGTGAGTTGCTTTACTAAATCTTGAAATAAATAAATAAAACATTTTAAAGCAATATATGCAATAGCAATCGAAAATATCTTTAATTAGCTTTTTAAAACACTCCACTTTTCAGTACTTAAAGTAATTTTATCATATCTAATAAGAATTTAAACTTACCTGTAATTATGATCAGCACAACACGAAACAACAAGTTTCCTTCTAAATGGCGAACAGCGCGCCTTTTCGCACTTTTCTGGCTTAATTATCTTTTCAACTGCTTTTCTTCACGGTCATCTAGTGTGATCGCTTGATCAAAATTGTTACTTTTTAAAATATTAGGGATGTCCATATTGAGAGCATTGTCCATATTGGGTACAAGTACCTTATTCGTAACATATAATGTCAGTATAATGTTTCAGTGACATGAAATAGCTTTGTCGTAAGTATAATTTTGCACAAACAAATTATGTGTTTTTTTATGTTTCGTTACATTAAGTACTGTAAAATAAAATAGCTTTCCTTGTCTACAAATTTTCCTGAAGGATTTCTGTGCAGGCTTTTTTCTCCATGTGTACTGCACATACCATACTTTGACACAGTATACATTTGTTTTTGTTATTTCTCAATTATGAAAATCCATAGTTGTAAGATAATAGGATCGAGGATAGAACCAACTTGAGGCGGGATCCTCGTCTTGTCCGGTGAACTTTTAAATTCTTACTGGGTACTCTCTGAAATCCTTATGGTAATGCAATCCCAATTAGTTTTAAATAAATACATATATCACTACTTTCTTATTAGAGAATTTAATGAAATTTATATTGATATATTTGAATATGTTTTTTAACCGACTTCAATGAGAAGTTTATGATTTCGACATGTATGTATTTCTTGTTCACTCATAACTTCCCTAAATATGAAAAGATTTTGATAATTCTTTTTCTTTTTGTTTGAAAGTTTAAGATGCCCGTGTGGTCCCATTTCTTCATATTCTGGAGATTAAAAAAAAAAATTCTTTTTGAAGCAGGCGTCCAATTAAAAGCGTTCATTTTTCAGGCTATTTCTTTATACTGATATGCGATCTTTTTACTTCTAAATGCGAAATTTTGACTAGATAACGATCGGGATCCAGGTAGTTTTTGTGCTCTTAGCGAATGGAGATTGTTCTGTGAAAATTTACACTGTTAGAAATTTTCAGCTGTAGCTGCATAATCACTCCATTATTTGTATAGTTATCTATTTTGACCAATGATAGTGCTCCATCCATTTGTTGATTAGAAGTTTTTAAAAATAAAAGCTTTAAAATTTAAACATTTTTTCCAAGCAGTAGTTCAATAGAAGCGTTAATTTTTCATGTTGTTATTCCTACGCAGATACATTATCTTGCCAAAGTTTGACTGGACTGGATTCACATAGATTTTGCGATATTGCGAAATGAGATTGACCGGTACGAAAATTTGTTTACTTTAAGCAACGATAATTTCGCTAAAAATGCAGGCTTCTGATCGGTCAATCTGTTTTTGTTAATAGCAGAAAATCTGTTGGATCCCACTCAAGTTCTCTTTCGCTGGCCAATTAGAAGCCTGCATTTTTCCGAACTTTTTTCTGTTTACTTCAAGCATTGAAAAGTTCGCAAAAATGCATGCTTCTGATTGGTCAATCCCCTTTTGGTAAATAGTGAAAAAAATTTGTATCATACACTGTAAAAAATATGACTATTTTGCTGCATTGTCACTCCCCTGCTATTTTAGAATATTACTCTTTTGGCCAATGAGAATGCTCCATGATAGCCTGAAGTAGTCGTTGTCTATAAAAGCGGTGGAGTGACGATGCAGCAAAATAATATTATTTTTTACAGTGTAGCCACTGTTGCAGAGATGCGAGTTCTTTACAAAGTGTAAAATCTTAATTGGATCAATTATGGTATACACCAAAATGATAAATTTACATCGATGCTTACCGACATCGGAAATAGGTGGTAAAAAGCTTAAAAGGGGCCTCCATGGCCGAGTGGTCAAAGCACCATCCCGCTAATCGCCTTCGAGTGTAGAGGTTGGGGTTCGAATCCCACTGGCTCCATTGCACGCACTCTTTGTGTGGAGCCTTCGGGTGTATATATCTTGTGTTGTAAACTTTCCTTGTGCTATTTCGTCCCTGTAATATTGAAGATGATTTATAAGAAGGCTTCATGTCGAGCACACAAATCAGATGTATGTTGTTCAATAAACAACAAAAATCTGAAAATCCACATTTAAAGTATTCTTATATGCCAGAGTGCCTGTGTATTAAGGTACTTCTCTCTCTCTCTTCATCTCATCCTCTGTGAGATCGAATTTGTATATTAAGGTACTTTCTATGCCGGTTACACAAAGACATTAAAGTGTATTGCTATGTGTATCGATACTCTCTTGAGATTCAGACTCAGTAATCGAGTTAAATATCGGAATTTTTTGGCACTTAAAAAAAATACCCTTTTGCTGCATCGTTACTCCACCGCTTTTATAGAAACGATTATTTCAGCATATTATGTAGCATTTTCATGAGTCAAAAGAGAGATAAAAGCGAGGGAGTGACGATGCTGCAAAAGGGTAAAATCAGGGCTACACTAGATACCGGGCTTGCTCATTCCTTATAACGACGTCACAAAAGGTGGCTGGCCGCTATCTGCGATTGGTTCAAACAGGGCTCAAAGTGACGCACCCATCGACATGTACCAATCGCTGGATGTCATTCAGCCACCTTTTGTGATGTCATGAAAGGAATGATCAAGCCCAGTATCTAGTGTTGCCTTGGTAAAATCAAGGCAACACTAGATACCGGGATTGCTGATTCCTTTCATGACGTCACAATAGGTGGCTGAATGACATCCAGCGATTGGTACAATACGATGGGTGCGTCATTTTGAGCCCTGTTTGTACCAATCGCAGATAGCGGCCAGCCACCTTTTGTGACGTCGTGATAAGGAATGAACAAGCCCGGTATCTAGTGTAGCCCTGGTAAAATATTTTACAGTGCAGGTTTTCTTCACTGTTAAAAATTTGAAATTTTTGCTACATCGTCACTCCAGTGCTTTTATAGGAAACGATTACTTCACTGTATTCACTGTATGAACATTCTTATTGGTCAAAATAGAAAGTGGTAGTATGTGGGAATATTTGGTAGATTAAGACGAGGCTACACTGCTAAAAATTTTATTATTTTGCTGCATCGTCAGTCCACTTCTTTCATAGAAAACGATTATTTCACCCTATTATGGAGCATTCTCATTAGTCAAAAGACAGATATTCTATAAAAGCGGGGAAGTGACGATGCAGCAAAAGGGTAAAATTTTTTACAGTGAAGAAAAAAGAAAATGGCGAAATATTTTGATGAGCTTGTTATTAAAGTGAAGCTAATTAACTTCTTGCACTCATATATTAGTACTTCCTACAGGCGACTATAATCAAGTTTTGGAATAGAAAATTTCCACATTTTGTGTAGTTTGGAAAACCGTGTCTGTCAAATCACAGTCTGAACATACACTGTTAAAAATTTGAAACTTAAATTGCATCGTTACTTCACCACTTTTATAAAAAATGATTACTTCACTGTATTATGGAGCATTCTCATTGGTCAAAATAGATATATTTTATAAAATCTATGGAGTGTCGATGCAACAAAATTTTAGAATTTTTACCAGTGTAAAATGTTACCACTCTCTTATGGAGGTAGCCAAGTTCTTGTTATTGAGCCTCCTTGGCTGAGTGGTTAATACACCACGCCACTGATCGCTTGAAAGCGTAGGAGGTTGTGGGTTCGAATCCGGCTGGTTGTACTTTGCTTGTGTTGTAAAATTTCCTTGTGCTATCTCGTTCCGTTGTCGAGCACACAAGTCAGATGTAAGTTGTAAATAAATATGTTGTAAATATGATGTAGAGACAAAGCCGCCTATGGCGAAGCATAAGTCTCAAGCCACCTGCCAATATGATGTATGTTGTAAATAAATAAATAATAAGTTCCTGCTATCAGATTCGAAAACAACATACAAGCCCCAGTGCTCATTTCCAATGCTGTTACTGATGGATTAGATGACTGCATATTATCAATTAACTATTGAAGATTAACTATTGAAATTATTTCGTCATGGGGCTTGACAGGTGTCTGTATCTTAACCAGGATACTTTAAAATTCTTGCTCTTAATCCAAAAGGTAATGGAAATCCTAATTGTACCAAATGATCATAGCACTAAATTCTGATCGACAAAAATCATGTTATTGCTATATTTTAGCATTGTTTCTTCAAGTGAAGTGAGCAATTTTCTTCTGAAAGAACTTCACTAAAAACTAAATTTCAATTTAAAAAACCTTCATTTTCTGGGGACTTGATCGGGCAACTGCATCATATCGAGTAAGTGTACTTTTAAATTCTTACTGCGTATGTTCCATAAATCTTGTTGCAAAATATACACCAAGCGTGCTAAATAGACAACTTTAAAATTTGATTAGTAAACATATTTCTACTTAATAATATTTAGCATTTTATCTTCACTAATTGTGTGTAGTTTTTCCTTAAAGAAACTGTATTTGTCAAAAAAGAAGTGTCTGTGAAAATATCAATAAATGGCGGTGATTCTTTTTTTATATTTTCGTAAGGACATATCTTAAGTATTTGCTATTAAAAGTCTTTTCTTCGTATTTATTGAAAATATAATGATAATAGTTTTAAATTAAATTAATTATTTTTTCAAATATTTTTATTAATGGACTTATTTTTTAGAAAATCAATTTCAATATAAGTATTTCATAAGTTAAATGCCTTTTGACAATAAATTCTTGTGATATTTTCCCTTTTAAATAATTTATTTTTTTCCTTACACTGTTAAATCTCTCTCATATAAAACTACAATTACTTCGACATATCATTAATTTAAATCTAGATATTTATTAACTTCTTTTTGAGAGGTACATTTTTAAAGGAAAAAAACTGAAATAACGGTTTTTAAGCTGAGTATGCACTTATTTTAAAAGACGCTAATTCTCTTTTACTTTCTGCAATCATTAACCACAAAACTCGGTGTTAATGTCCAAATTAGCGTTGCTGGTTCTTAACTCTATTGTGCAGATCCCATAAAAAGAGCCATATTTTTCGCTGACATTACGTAGCATTTTGCTCATTTTTCAAAAAAGAAAATTGTGCTTTTTGAAATTATTCATTTTTAATGCATAAAATAATAGTACTACAAAACTCATAATTAAATAGAAATATTAAATATTTTGTACTTGTGTTGTTTCTAATTAAGTAAATTATTCGAATTTTCAGAATTATCTAATGATATTTTTGCTAATTAGCTAAAGTTATTGTTATAAAAAATTACAGACAAAAGATAATTTCTACACGGTCACACCCGGTACGCTTAGCTAGCAATGTGAAAATTCACGTATTTAAGTATTCAATAATTTCAAGCGCAATTTCACTGCTGAAAATTAATTGAAAAAATAATTAAAATTAAATATGTGATTTACCGATGCTGGATTTCTCGTGTCTCATGTTACGCCACAGGTCTGTGCGCTCATGAAGACGATTCCATATCGTGCTGCGAGTTTCAGCCTAACCAAAATATGAAGTGGGAAATGCTAAGATGGGCATATAGGATTTGTATAGTACATTATGACGAATTTTTGTTATAAATTTTAGTCTACCGAACGTTTCTACCATAATGTGACCAGGTAAACTGAAATATTCTTGAAACTCTCTATGTTACCATTAATTTGGCGCCAATTTCATCTCGTTACTTGATGACGTGATGGTGTTGCCAAAATGGTGAGTTTGTGCCCGCTGCTATTCATATCGCACCAAGAAATTCCGAGGCAGACTAATCATTCCTTAATCTACACCTAAAATAATCTTGTCTTAGATCAGGCTTTCAAGTCATAGCTCGATGATGTGATGATACTGCAAAAATGGTAAATTGGCGCCCCCCTCTGCTCTTCTTGTACCAAGAGATGGCGAAGCAGACTGAAATATTCGTATTGTACTAGTCGACCTCTCTAATGTGCTAAAATTTCAAGCCGTAACTCTATGACTTAGTAGTACTTTCAAAATAGAAGTTTGAAGCCGCTTTCAATCCCTTTTGTATATAGTTATTCCAAATCAGTCATTTTTTCGCTTACTATTAAGAAGTTTTTCCTAAACCATTAGCTCTTCTTGAAAGTTGATGGTGAAATGATATATATTGCAATGTAATGCGAAATATTATGTTTGTAAGGTTTGAATTGTAGTTTATGTATTTTTTTTTTAATTTCAGTCTTACAATGGTTTCTACCAGGGTGTGCGCAGGCAGACCAAAATATTCATAAAATACTTTATTTTATCATAATTTTGACACCAATTTCATCTCGTAATTCTATTACATGATAGTGCCACTAATATGAAGAGTTAACGCCTGCTGTTACTCATGTCGCACCGAGAAATGCCGAAGCAGACCAGCCATTTCTGATCTGACCATTCTGACCAGTCTTAATCTACACCTAGGGCGTGTTCAGCAATGTCACCGGTAAGTAACCGGTAAGATTGGTTAGTTACCAAAGCGTTCACTCTGCTAACCGGTACGCAACCGATATCGTTCAGAGGTAGTTACCAATGTGACCGGTAAGAAACCGAACTAACCGAGGAAAAGTCCCGGTTAGTTGGGTCACGTGACTAGTAACATGAAAGTTTGTTTAAATCAAATTGGCAATCTACTATTTCTACAGCTGGCGCTACGTGACGAAACTAACCAGTGCGTCCAGAGAATCTGTAATTGGTTAGCTACCGGTTACATACCACTCCGGTAAGTTACCGGTTACATTGGTCACTTTGGTAAGTTGCGCTGAACACGCCCCTAATAATCTTGTCCTACATCATAATTTCCTCTCGTTACACGGTGACGTAGTCACTCGTGTCGCCGCCGCCCGGCCTAATACACTAGTTCCTATTCATCCAAACTTCATCTTGCTTGTGATTCTGGTTTGAATTCACCTAACATAACTGTTGAATCACAAATTTTTCGTTTAATTTTAATTAGATTTTAATTAGCTTTATTAAAACTTAGATTCTATATCCCCAAAAGTATTAAGGGCGAATTCATATAAGGCATATAATACGTGAGTCGAGGGATGGCTTTATATAAACGCGACTTTTACTAAAACTTATAAACGCGAGATTTGACTAAGAAAGTGGCTTCTAATCTTGTTCTTGGATAGTGTTAATTGTTAAAACACTTTTGAACTGAATTTATTATTGTTCTGAATATTTATTTTAAACTTTATATGAGGAATAATAAAAAATCAATATAAATGCAAAGATAAATGCAATGATAAGTTTTCATTATGCGAATTTGATCAGTGATGGTGTTCAAGGAAAAGATTTCATTCAACATAAAAGTAAAAAAATGTAATTCTTAAAAATTCGCGTATTTTTTATTTTATTTTCTATTCTTATTTTTTATGTATTTATTTTTTTGTGTGTGTGTGATGAAGAAATGAAAGTTACTTATACTGTAAAAAAAATCGAACGGACGGATTTAGAGAGATTGTAGTGGTAATTGGCTCGCCAGTACAATTTATTATTTTTAATGGAAAATTTCCCAGTAACGTTCAGAAAATCTTTCAAAAAAGGCCTATTACCTTTTGCTTTGGAAATTTTTCCGACTACAATTGCACTTTCCGTAAAACTAAAATCCAATTCAAAGATTTAGACAATTTCAATTAGCATAAAGTCTATTTATACTATTAATATAATAAATTCAAAGCAGGCATATTAAAAGCTGATTTCCGTATTTAAGGTATGGGTTTTGAGTATCTGACCATATATAAATAACTATAAATCTATAAGTAAATGATTATAAATAAGCATTTTCCATCCAGGCTTATTATTTTTAATTATCCATATAAATAAACAAAATAAAAAAATAAATATTACTTGTTTGAAAAAAAAATTAAGATGCAATACGAAAAAAAAAAAGAAAAAGTAAAAAAATAAATAAATAAAAGAAAGGTAAATTTCTAAAATATACACATTTATGATAGCACATGTTCGTAATATTGTGGTATTTATTGACTATACTGTTTTATTGACGATTATTATAGCGCAAAACATATTATTTATTTGTGGTATTTATTGACTATACTACTGCAAATATTTAATGAAAATTTCTTTTTTTAGTTCAAAGATTGAAATAATAAATGAACATATTCCTCAAAAACAAGAATATTGATAATTAACCATTTTACTGGCGAAAGAAATAAGTAATCACTTTACAGTGGTACAATGCACAAAAGTAAATGCATAATGAATAAATGCATAATTTTTTTCGCATAGCTTTTTTTTATTGTAATCTCTTAACACAGCACAATTATCTACAATTATGAAAGTAATTTATTCACCTCGAATCCACCGGTCTTATCTTCGTTGATCAGAGAATAAAGATTTATCAAAATAATCAGATATTAAATGATTTTCGAGATTTAAAAATGATTTTAGCAAAAAAACGATTGCTTTTTAACCGTTTAAACGCCAATGTTCCCAAATGAGGACATTGCATTATTTGCAATACAAAACATATATTTCCCAACATAATAATGACGTCCTTATTTTCCCTATAAAATATCAGGTTGATTTGAAATTTGAGAAAATAAATATTTATGTTTAAGCATTTATTACCGGTACAAGAAAAATATAAATTCATTAATTTTCATAAAATTATATTATTTGCTTTTATCGTTTTCTCAATATCACTTACATTTAACCGCTAGGAATCTAAATGCTTTTGGTATTCGAGAAAATACTCAAGAACAATATACAATAGCATATAGCAGAAAGTAATTTGTTATATTTGCATAGGTTGTCAATCAATAATCATGTTGCAAAATGCGAACACTGAAATCAAAACAGCTTAACAAACTGCATAAATATTTTGTTTTGTTATTTTCTAAATTTGTATGCATAAATTAAAACATTTGAAGCTGTAATATTGGAAAAAAAATTATAATTATATTGCGATGTTAATTTGGCATGTAAACGGTTAAAATTTAAGACGACTTACTAAATAAGCTTTTACAGTTTATTTTACTTTTACATAATTCTTTCGTCAACAGTGTCTCTTTAAAAAAAGTAGATTTATATATTGCAAGATTTGCGCTACTAATGTCACGAAGTTTACGAAAAACAAATATGTTTCAAGTATACCATTAAGTTAAATTAAAAATATTAGTTTTCTTTTGTTTTCAAAAAATGCGTAAAATTATCCAAAAGTATATTTTTTAACTTCTACTCTAAAAATTAGTATAATATATATATTTTTATTTATTTACAGACTCTGAATTTATATTCTTAGCAAATGGTTGATTATTGTATATTTTCTTATAATATATTGTCATTAGTCTACATAACTGCCAAGTGTATTCTTTTTATATAAAATACTGTATCAATTCTTAGCATGAAATTTTATGTGAAACTAACAGCAAGTATAGATTTTCCTCCAAACATTCTAAAAGATATATTGAAATATAAAGTTTCCGAAATTCTTTCTAAAAATATTTTAGGTTTATGTATAAAATAATCTTGCTGGAAAACATTATTCAAAAGTAAGCAGTATTCGAAAAATGAGTGTGGAGCTTTTGCGTATAAAATAAACAGGAGAATCTTTTTCGAAATACTTTAGTTTAACAGCAACTATTCTTTTACAGTTTTGTAAGAATTGAAAGCCATTGAATAATAAATATATTTACAAGATATAATTATTTTTGTTCAGAAACTATTTATTTAATGAATATTATATTGATAATTATTAACGTAGTAAACAAAATTTCTTGCGATATCCTAGAACAACATACCCCAATCTATGATTAAATAACAATTGTAAATCAAAAAAATTTTTCACTAAGTTGCTGTCTTTTTTCCTAATTACTTTTTAATAGAACGTAAAGATATTTTACTTTTTCAAAAAAGTAAAAAATAAATGTTTCCTAGAATGCTTGGATCTATGTTTTTTTTTTTTTTTTTCTGTAGCGTAACTTATATAGCATAGTGATAGCCAATTCTTGAGAATTCAACAATTAGAAAGCTCATCTGAATAAACAATTTTATTTTACTTGAGATAGGTGTAACGGAAAATTAAAAACAAGTATTATTGACGTGTTTCGATTACATCTGATAAGAAACATAATGATAATAAAATAAAATGCTCCATAATAGTATGCTTTATTTTATTATGATTACGATTACGGTTCTTATTAGACGGAATCGAAACATGTCAATAATATTTGTTTTTAATTTTCCGTTACTGCTCTCTCGAGTAAAATAAAATTGTTTTTTCAAATGTTTATGGGTGATTCTCAAAATAGGGGACGATTTCAAAAGTGAAATCTAAAAAAAAATACTGTTTGCAAAATTCTGAAAAAAATAGGTGTTGTTAATATAGTATTAGGTATACTTTACATGTAATTAGCAGAGCTAAATATTTAAAAATTAATTTAAAAAATAATTAGTATTTTTTGAGCCATGCTAATGACAAAACAAATTGCATGGAATAAATATATTAAGAAATTTTTATTTTCTTCCTGTTTAAATATTTTTTTCTATATTTATTAGCCTTCCTTTTCAGCAAATGGTTTCCATTTTTACATATATACATATAAGGAGAATAAAATTTTTGATGCCGAATATTTAGAATTTTTGTATAGAATTTTTGTATGCCGAAAGACATAAATTGTTCCCTATTTTGAGAATCACCCTTATATGTAAAATGTGAATTTCTTAAAATCTTGTGATTAAGAAATCTAAAAGATTTAATAGATTTTTATGAAAGAAAACTCATCTTCATAAAAAAAGAGAGTGATTAAATAATTTTCCGAAATCTACAATCGCACTGTTCTACAATCTATTAAATTACTGAGAAACCGAAGACTGTAACAGCAAAACATAGCTACTATTCTGTCAAAATATTTTTTAATAGGGATGAGGCTTGTTCGACAGTAGTATGGACCTTACTTTTCTATTTGGTTCTAGATTATAAAAATCGCTATTTTACCAATTGTGACGTCTCATTAATACTACTTATTAAAATTATCTCTCGCAAACGATTACAGAAAATTCCGTTTATACTTAAAAAAACCATGAGTAGTTTAACATTCATGTCAAGCTTATAATCCATTAGCGGCCCGCCCTCGCTTTGCTTCGGGTAGAGCAAGTCGCCCAGTCCCGTGCCACTACTGACAACCGCAAATTGTTACTACCACTTCATCCCATTAAATTCAACTACTAAAAACATTGCCCTCCTTTTAGATAGTCGGGAAAAAGTAGCCTATATGTTAATCTAAGGTGTCAAACACCTCCATAGAAAATTTCATAAAAATCGATCCATCCGTCCTTGAGTTATAAATAGTGTAACTAACACGACTTTGTTTTATGTATATAGATTATAATCAATAGTATTCAGAGCGCACGCGATGTAAATATTATTTAATGTCATTTTTCTACACCTTGTGTAACATTATTGGCATTTTAGTAAGGATCACTATTTTTTTTTTTTTTTTGAAAATATAATATAGCTTATGTTCACCGGAAATAGTGTAGCTTTTCAACGGTGAAAGAATTTTTCAAATCCGTCAAGTAGTTTCGGAGCCTATATAATTCAAACAAACAAACAATCAAATCTTTCCTCTTTATAATATTAGTATAAAGAAACAGATCATATTCTGACTTTGGGTTCGAGGCTATAAAAATCGCCATTTTACCAATAGTGACGTCACAGGAACACTGTGCATTATGACAATGATTTATCGTCGACTTATGTTTTTCACCAGGGACCATAGATTCCGAAATTTAATCATAATTAAAAGAATTAAACAATAATTGATGAAAAAATTAGCATTTGAAAGATTAAAATCAAAGCTGCACCAAGGTAATTACATGAAAATTCTTTTAAGCATCAGAAAATGTTCGTTATTAACAAGCTTTATAAGTATTCAGTTTTTATTGGGTTTCACATTTTTCGTAATTGTTTATTATCGTCTATATATTGAACTAGCAGCCTTTGCCCGCTACGCTGGTCAGTTTTTCTAAAGAAACTTTGAATCAAACTAAATTTTTATATCATATTAACATTTTGTGCGTTGATTAATTCGAAATCCAGACTTTCTTTTACATGTATAGATTGAAAATTTCAGGTTTTTGCGCCGAAAACATAGCCAAATTAGGAAAATAAGAAGTATCTCACGAACTACTGGATTTAAAAGAATTTGCTTTGTACCATTTGATTCAGCATGAAAAAATACACTAAAATATGTTATCAGTTGAATAATAACTGAAAAAGCCGATTTTTAAGGAATTTTTTAAAGTTCGTTCTTTTTCTTACCCCCCTTAAGGGTGGAATTTTCGAAAATCCCTTCTTAGCGGCACTCGTCGTTATAAGAAGAATTTCTACCCCAGTTTTCAAGATTTTTGGTTCGGTAGATTTTTTTGTGCTGTGATTAATACTAAATCCAGACTTTCTTTTATATATATAGACTAGCAGACTTCGCCCGCTACGCTGGTCAGTTTTTCTAAAAAAACTGAATCAAACTAAATTTTTATATCATATTAATATTTTGTGCGTTGATTAATTCGAAATCCTGACTTTCTTTTACATGTATAGATTGAAAATTTCAGTTTTTTGTGCCGAAGACATCGCCAAATTAGGAAAATGTAAAGTATCTCACAAACTACTGGATTTAAAAGAATTTGCTTAGTACCATTCGATTCAGCATGAAAAAAAATACACTAAAATATGTTATCAGTTGAAAAATAACAGCAAAAGCAGATTTTTAACTAATTTTTTTTAAAGATCGTTCTTTTTCTTACCCCCCTTAGGGGTGAAAATTTCTAAAACCCTTTCTTAGCGGCACTCGTCGTTATAAGAAGTATTTTTACCCCAATTTTCAAGATTTTTGGTTCGGTAGATATTTTTTTGCTGTGATTAATACGAAATCCAGACTTTCTTTTATATATATAGATAAGGATTGAAAATTTCAAGTTTCTGCTCCGAAGAAATCGCCAAATTAGGAAATATCTCACGAACTACTGGATTTAAAAGAATTTGCTTTGTACAATTTGATTCAGCATGAAAAAATACACTAAGATATGTTATCAGTTGAAAAGTAGCTGAAAAAGCCGATTTTAAGGATTTTTTTTAAGTACGTTCTTTTTCTTACCCCCCCCCCCTTAGGGGTGGAATTTTCGAAAATCCCTTCTTAGTGGCACTCGTCGTTATAAGAAGAATTTATACCCCAGTTTTCAAGATTTTTGGTTCGGTTGATTTTTTTGTGCTGTGATTTATACGAAATTCAGACTTTCTTTTATATATATAGATAAGGATTAAAAATTTCAAGTTTCTGCGCCGAGGACATCGCCAAATTAGGAAAATGTGAAGTATCTCACGAACTACTAGATTTCAAAGAATTTGCTTTATACTATTCGATTCAGCATGAAAAAATACACTGAAATATGTTATCAGTTGAAAAATAACTGAAAAAGCCGATTTTTATTTTCTGTTCAATAGTATTAGAATACATATTTGGCTATGGATACTTTATTATACTTTATGGATACTTTAGTATACTTTATTACCCCGGCCATTTTTAACATAGTGTCAAGTCCGTTTCCAAATCGTCCCCTTAAAATAATAAGTTCTACCTGTGCTTTTGAAAAAATTGACTTATCGGTATACGTAGGTTCTGTTTGCATCTATGAAGGCATTTTTGAATATTATATATACTTTATATATAATCTTACAATCATAATACGACATTATTGTAATCCAGAAATGCCTTCATAGATACAAGTACAGCCTTTCTATATCGGTAAGTTAATTTTTTCAAAAACACAGATAGAACCTTATTATTCTCAGTCGACGAAATGTCAAGTCCGTTACCGCACAATCTTTTAATGATTATCATTTTTTTCACCATTCCTACTTTTATTTTTTATTCAACTAAGAAACAAATATGCAATTTCCTTAAAATTTAATAATTTACATAAATATATTTTTAAATTCTTGTATAATTTCTATGTGATCAAAATCTCGTGGCTAAAACTGCCTCTCATTTCAATTTAATTTAAGTATTATCGATAAATATCATGTTTTGAAATTTAGGGAAATAAGTCACTTCAAAGTAAGTTGATATTACAAAATTTAATAAATTTAAAGCTGAGTATTTTCAGTAATTTTGAATGGTAACGGACTTGAAAATTTGCTTTACAACCCAACTTTAAATAGCATTTACATATTATATTATGGGGAAAAGTGCACAACCAATTTTTTATGTACCTTAAACATTTACTTCAACACCTGTCTTCATTTTTAAAAGAAATTATTAAGTTTGAAAAATAAAAATAAAGTTCTTAAATGTAAGTAAAGGGTGAAAATGGCCCACCCTAAATAGCAAAGATTTTTAAAGATTTCAGGGACTGTTGAAAGTTTTTCATAATCTATGCTTAACGCATGATTTTTCTTACTTGTTAACAGTTAAAATTCATTTATTTGATGTATAAAAAGCAAATGACCTTGTATGTCGTTGGTCGCGCTCCTGCTATATAGATGTTAACGGTTACAACTTCACTTATACCCTTTGGCTTCCACGCATTTCACAATTTCGGGAAAGGGATTAAGTAATTGACCCCTAAAACGCAGTACATAATTAAAAAATCATTCACAGCTTTTTGCCCTCAAATAAATAGACTTATTTCCAGATAGCCAGTGCACTTAACTAACTTTTAACTACTTTGAATAAACATTTCTTTGGATAAACAAATATTCGGATTAGTAATAATTGTAATAGCTGTGTATCTAGATGAAAAATAGTAAATAACTTTACTCATAATACTTTTATTAATAAGTTCGGATTAACTCATTATTGTCATGTAAAATATTATTATGAAAGACTTATAATTTTTTTAGAATTTTCGCTACTTTCCATTTAGAACTTACAGTTTTATCATGTAAATTTAAGGTGTATTTAGACATAACCGAATCTTTAATATATATGACATATTTCTTGATATAATTTACCTTTTGCGCATTGTATGTGATAAAATTAGTATTTAGAAAGTATTTTAAAAACGAAAATCTCATCTGATTTCACCAATATCCAAGTAGTATCAAATAAAACTATTATATAAAACAAATACATGTACTAATCTATTAATATATACTTTGTTGAACATGTCAGTACTTTGTCAATGTACTTTTACTGTAAAGTTTGAAATGATTCATTATTGCGATGTAAATTTTTTTCGTAAAATACTTAATATCATTGTTGAAACTTCGCTGCTGTTAGGTTAGAAGTAATAATATTATCGTGTAGCTCTAAGGTGTATTTACATAGGGCGGGACATTTAATATCTATGCCATATTTCTTGATATAATTTACCTTACGTGATTCATAAGATGCAACATTGAAACAAGCTATCGATCATATTACTGTATAAAATAAAGATCTTAAAATTATTATTTTTCCTTTTGTGATTATTAATTACCTTAGATATTTGTTTTTTTTTAATCTTTTTTACTGTAAAAGATTGCACAAACTTACAATCCTATTTCTTATTCCTAATAAGTAATATGATATTTATTCAAAACACAGAAAATTATATGCTACGAAAATATAATATACGGAATGTCACTCAATTAATAAGTGTTATAAATTACGATTCCGCTTTCTGCTTCTGACATTCTAAACACTTAGACTGAATGCAAATTGACACACTTTGTCATCTTAATAATAACTAAAAAAAGAATAAATAACTAAAATAAGATAAAAATAAGAAGAAACTGTACTCATCATAACGTTTATTGTAAAGTTCGAAATAATAATTATCCTCCTAGCATGCATAGTCACAGTGACGTCACAATGACGTCACTGTGAGTCACTTTGGTCACATCACACCTGTGACCAAAATGCCACCACTCAGTGACGTCCCATTGTGACTGAGATGTGACTTTCTTAAAAAATTTTAGAAAATCGTCACAATGTTAATGTCTAAGTAGTCACAAATGACACACTTTTCACAAATTGGTCACATTGTGACGTCACAAAAAAGCTCTGAAACGGCCATAACGACTTCACATTTTAGTCACTGCGACTTCACATCGACGTCACGTGACGTGACATCGACAATCGATGGTCACAAAGTCACAATGTGACTTCACAACGACGTTGCAGTGACGTCACCATGTCTTACGGGTAACTATAGCGATGTAAAATATTATTATCATAAAATACTTATATCACTGTAGAAATTTTGCTGAGGTTGCAGGTTCAGAAAAAATATCATGTGAAACTTGCATCATTTATAAGATGCGACCTATGGATCATTTAACTGTAAAAAATCAAGACCTTATCAAATTATTTTTATCTTTTTTATTTATTATTATTTAGATTTATTTTTATCGCTTGTTTGCTGTAAGTGATTAAATAAAGATAACATAATATTTCTCTTTAATAAAGTATACGGTATTTAATCCCAACACAGAAAATCACAAGCTACAAATTATACTATTTTTAAATAAATTTCGGTATTGCAATTTTTGCTACTAAAATTTTTAAAACTTCTTAATGTCGCACATTATCAATTTTTACACCATCGTGTAGGAAAAAAAATTACTTTTAAATGAAATTTGTTTCAATGCTGTATCTTAATTTGTTTTTTAAATATTAACTTTTTTTGTAGCTTTTAATACCTCTTTTCTAATAGTGGCAACAGGAGTACTCCATTTCTATTTAAAGCAAAGGAAAAAAGGGGGAAAAATGAGCGCTGTATCTTTATGTTGCCATTTTCTCATTAAAAATGGAAAAAAATTAAATATTTTCTGTTATAAAACCGGGTGAATTTTGACTTCATTTACAAAATTTGATTTACCCGTAAAAGAATATCAACAGTTTAATATCTATTTCAGCTACTAGCATTGAGACTTCAAGTTTTGAATCAAAATTATCAAATTAAAATGCCAATTTTTTTAAAACGTGAATACAGATGTGAAATGTACATTCGTAAATTTTGATATGGTGAAAATTATACCGTGTTTAGATTTCACGGAAAAAAAATTCAATGATTGGGTCAAAGTTGAATAAATTTTGCTTACTAGAATAAGAACCTTAATTGATAACTTTATCATAATAATATATCTTTACTATTTTTTGCTGCTTACGTATACGATTAAAGTTTAATTTTAAGAATTTCTACAACTGCGTTTTATAGAAATAGTATTTTGTTAATTTGACGATAAATATTGTTTGTTTAAGAGTTAAACGTACCAATATAAAATGTATTTTTTACTGTAACTAATTTTGTAGGTTTATTATAAGTTAATGGAACAGTTCCTTTTTAAACATTTTCTTTCGTCAAAATTTGACGGGTTCTACCTTGTTAGAATAAAATGCACAATAATTATTTTTCCCTGTGCTTTTCACTCTCAACTAAAAATTCCAAATGCTAAGCACAGATAATAAACTTCACATATACATTCATTATTTTTCATACAGAATTAATTGACAAGTTCCCCATAATATTTATTCAAATTTAAATATTATTCTTTTTTTGCTACCAAAACAAACCGGAATAATAATTTCTCTTCAGTAATAAATTTTCAATTGAAGATTTGCGCGTGTTAAAACAAAATTAAATAAATAAATGGACCCTACTCTGTTTTTCGGTTCGAGGTTAAAAACCACAATTTTACCAAATGTGATGTCACGGGAATACTATTTTTTGTACTTACATCAAGCAGACGATTGTATTAAATTTCTTTTGCACTTAAAAGAATATAAATAGTTTAGCATTTTTCCAGATATTAATCCGTAAAAAAATGACGTCGCAGGAATACTTTCCATTAAGAATTTTTAAAATATCAAGGTAACGTCATATTTGAAACAAAGCATAAGTTTTTTAATATAAACCGCGATAAAAAGTTAATTATGCATGATTTTAATCAACGAATTCTTTTGCTTGATTGATCAATTAATTCCTCTTTAAATGTTATGAGAACGAAGTCACGGGTAACAGCTAGTATATTATAATTGTGAAATTGTGCCCGAAAATTGGAATGAAATTGGATTCAAAACGAATGGATTAATGTCTTTGAATCTTTGCTTATAGAAAAGTTAAAGCCCGGAAATGAACATAGGCTAATTTTTAATTGGTTTATTCAAATATTTTCCTTAATAATTCAAAATTTCATTATTTTCATACAGAATCAATAGGCATTTTTTAGATACAATTTATCCATTTTCCTTTCCTGTTGCCAATAAAATAGAAATCTGGAATGATAATTTCTCAGCGGCAATAAATTTTCAATTGAGGAATTTCCGTGCAAAAAAAATAAAAATAAATAAATAAATAAATAAAAATGAAAAGAAAAAAAATGAAAAGAAAATAAATATGACGTCATATTTGAAATAAAATAGAGTATTTTCTGTTATACATTAAACATGTATATTTGTTTCATTAACAAGAATTTTTCTGTCAAAAATGTTAACATAATTAGAAATAAAAAAAAGAATGAAAAAAGAATAATATTTTCAATGAAATATTTCACTTGGAAAAATATGACGTCATAGTTAAAATAAAACAGGTACTTTACAGTAGTTGAAAAAATAGAAGAGGCATGTATATCAGTAGCTAATCGAGTAGATAAATAATGACGTCATATTTAAATTGAATGAGAAATATTTTTTACTTATAATTATTCTAATTAATAAGTTATAAGTTACATACAAATGAAGATTTTTATTCAAAACTCATCATTATCAATGGAAGAAATTTTTTGTGTGGAAAAGACGGAAAACAAAACTACTGATTAATAAATCTTTGACTCTGTTTTTTAACACTTTCCAACAAAGTTGAAAAGTAATTATGCTTTCGGTTTGTCTGTCCGTCTGGTCGCTTTTTAACTTTCGTAAATTTCATGGCAATTCGAGTAGCCAAGAATTTTTTGGATTTTATTAACATTTACCTTAGCACGAATACCTATTGAAAATTAAGTTTCTACCATGATTAGTTTATCTATAGGAATAGTCAAAAATTTTCTTTACCTTACGGCATTATTGGGAAAAATCGTTTCAATTGAAATTTAACGATGTTACACCCTGTGAAACTTGTTCAAATTTATATGCATCAAGAAAGTGCACTAAAATATGCATTTTGTAAAGTATGCAGTGAAAAGGACACTTATTCATTTACAGGGTCACACAGAAGAATTCCATTGCATAAGAATAAAGGCAGGAACAATTTACGACACATTTTAATTATAGTAAATGATTTCATGTATAATCAAATTGGTATACGTTGCTGAGGCTTAATGTGAGTTATTTAATGCATAATACGAAGTGCATAGCGCTTACAGGGACACACAAAAGATTTTAAATGGTATATATTCTATCCGAAGTACTGTGTATGATGACTGTTGCATGGATGAAATGCATTTTGAATTATGATATGTGCTTTTAAGTTTCCCTAAATGAATGCATATTAAATGGTGTGTATAAATGCTGATATTTACACAGTTTAGATATACAGGGTTACACAAAAGATCTTGGAAAAGTTACTGAATATGAGCCTAATTTACTTAAAGGTGGTAAATTACTAAATAAACTACTAAATCTGCAGATCAAGAGCCTCAACTTCAGCTTTGCACATCATTTTTTTAAACACACTTTGGGTAATATTCAACTTCCTGGAAACTGTAATTTAAAATTTTCAAATTACGTAATTATTTATAAGAATAAAATAAGAATAAGAAATTTTCAGCCAACAAAAGCGTTAAATTAAAGATTTAGTGATGTTAGGATATTCCGAATTTTTCATGATCTATTATTTTTGTTTTTTATTATAACATAGTAGATTTATTCAGGGGGGCTCCGTCCCCCTGAACCCCCCGTAGTTTCATTAAATTTAAATTTGTAACTTTCTATCAATTTGCTAATGGTTATCGTATATCCCTTATTTCTTTATGCATTTTAATTAATAAGGATAAGTAACAGTTTTAATAAGCATTTTTCATTATACTCATACTTCAACATACCTGTCCGCCACAAACACCTAAATCTGATGTATCAGGAACTTTTGAAAGTGTAAACTCAGTAATCTAGGGTTTTAAAATTTTGTTTCCGAAAAAAAAGAAGATTTGATTGAATTTTGTGGCAGATATCGCGGCCAGACAGACAGACAGAACCAACTGACAGGCGGAAAATAATAAATTTTGTGTCGCCAAAATAAGCCTTCACTGAAGTTTCGGCAATGACGTCATTATTCATGAGTTATTGCTATCCATGTTTCTTATATTTTTAACGACAACTACACTGTAAAAAAAAAACTCCCTTACTTTACACCAAAAAGGGTGGAAACTAAGTTGCCACCCCAAATGGTGTAATGAAATTCCACTTGTAAATTGGTGTAATGAGTCACCAACTATCAAATGGTATAAATAAACACCATTTTTAGTGGCAACTTAGTTGCCACCATGTTTGGTGTAAAGTAAGTAATATGTTTAAAATGTATGTTATAATAAATTGTCTCAATTAAAGGGAAGTTTAGCAACCTCTTTGAGTGAAGCTTTTTATTTTAAATTATGGCTGTATTACATTTGGAATGTAATTTTAAAATTATTTTTTATTTTGCTACCATTTATTAAAGTACACTAAATGGTAAAACAGGAAATTTCCTAATATTTACATGACTTTAATGTATATATATGACATATTTCTTGATATCATTTACCTTTTGCGCGTTTTATCTATACTAATATTATAAAGAGGAAAGATTTGATTGTTTTTTTGTGTGAATTGAATAGGCTCCGAAACTACTTGACGTATTAAAAAAATTCTTTAACCGTTGGAAAGCTACACGATTTCCGGTGAACATAGGCTAATTTTTAACTGATTTATTTAAACATTTTCCTTAATAATTCAAAATTTCATTATTTTTCATACAGAATCAATAAAAATTTTCCGATAAAAAAAAACACATTTTTTTATTCCAGTTGGCAAGAAAATCAAAATCTGGAATAATTTCTCCGCGGCAATTAATTTTCAGTTGAACAGTATCCACGTGAAAAATTAAAATAAAAAGAATTCAAAGGAAAATAAATTTGACGTCATTTATTATAAATTGTTTATCTACTTTTATTTATTTATTTATTTATTTATTTGATAGAAAACAAATATAACGTTTATAATATAAGAATTTTTGTTTATCATACAGCACGATAGTGCTGTATAGTAGAGCTCAGATGCATCTCTAATGTTAAAGTCCAAAGTTTGCCTCTTAATAACTTTGGAACTAATCATCGGATCGCGACGAAATTGAAAAGGGGAAGTGTCCTACTCTAGATCTCAAAGTTTACAAAAATTCATCCAGATCCACTGATTAGTTTCGGAGATCCAGAACCCCTGTTTTGGCACTTTTTGCTCGTGAAACAAGGAAAAAAGAGAAAGAACTCAATTATAACCCGAACCAGGAAACATTCAGCGAAGTGTACAGCTCATATTCAAAATATTAGAATAATTGAGAAAAAGTAATAAGAAAAAATTATTTGTCATTTATTTATTTTTTATACTAAGTAAATGCAATTAAATTTCTTATAAATTAAATCTGGAATCTTTAGATAAGATTTTAACATTTATAAAATATAAAATACAGCACAATAAATTAGGTATACAGCTTCCTTAAACACACCAGAATATTAGAATAAAATTTAGATTGGTTCAAAATATTAGAATATTTTATTTTACGCAACAATATTACCTTATGAATATGAAGTAAATGGTAGTTAATATTTTGTAGCATCCTCTTTAGCTTTCATAACAGCGTACAATCGATCTTGCATACTATATACAAGGTGTTTACAAACATTTCTATCAATATTAGCCCAAATAGACTTTATACGTGCCACTAACTCAGTTTTACTTGAAGGAGGATTTTCTTGAAGTTTTTTCTTCATTATACACCATAAGTTTTCGATGGGATTAAGATCTGGTGAATTTGGTGGCCAAGGAAGTACATTAATGTTGCGTTGGCGGAACCAATTCTTAGTTGACACCGAGGTATGCGGGGACGCTAAATCTTGTTGAAAGATGAAATCATCTTCAAATAAATCTTCTGATGATGGAATCATGTAATATTCTAAAATTTCTTGATATATCAGAGAGTTAACCTTTTCGTAGACGATGCATAACTTTCCAGGTCCTTCTGCACTCATACAACCCCAAACCATGACTAGCAGCAAATTTTACGGAACGTTTAAGGCATTCTTTATGAAATGCTTCTTGCTTCATTCTCCAAACTCGAATACCTTGATTACCATATGAAACACAAAACATACTTTCATCACTAAATAATATATGTTTCCAATCTTCATTGCTCCATAAACGTCTTGATTTACACCAATTCAATCTTATACGCTTTTGTCTTGCAGTCATGAGAGGTTTTGTTTTCGGTACATGAGATTCAAATTTAAATTTATGGAGACGTCTTAATGTTGTCGATGTAGAAACTTCAACTCCTTCTTCTTTCCATTTTCGGTGCAAGAATCGCACACTTTTAAAACGGTTTTTCTTAACTATACGCTTCAGTTTCCTGTCATCTCTAGCAGATGTTTTTGGTTTTCGGCCACCATTTCGGCGATTATTTTGAAATTTTCCAATTTTTGAATATTGTGTTAGTATTTTACTAACGCTCGATTGCGAACAATGTAAATAATTCGCTATAAAACATTGATTTTTACCGTGCCGATACAAATCAACCATACGAAGTTTAGTAGATTCAGGAATATCACTCACACGGCCCATTTTAAGACGAAAAAGAAACAAACTGCAAAAAAGAATACTGATTTTAAATAAAATAGTCTGAATTTAATCAATGATGCCACCAGTTAAGAATTGGTAATAATTAAAGGAGAATTAATGTGAAATATTCTAATATTTTGAACCACTTGAATAAATATTCTAATATTTTGACTTTTCAAAATAATTTTTTTTGCAATTAATCTTTTCAAAAATGATATTAAATTTAAGATAACAAGTAAGTTTAATCAACAATAAGTTCTTAATAAAAATATCGTTTGCATATTTTCATTAAAAGACATTAAATTACCAAACGATATTTTCAATTTCTAAAAAAAAGGTAATTATTCTAATATTTTGAATATGAGCTGTAATAGCTTGTTCAAAAGCTTTTAATTTAGGGATGTGCCTTTCGAAGATCCGGTAAAAAAATATCAAAAATTAAGGAAATGGCACCCATTTAAAATTTACATAACGCTATACCTTCCATAATTTAACATTATACAGGGTGAGTCATAAATATCGAAACAATAGGCTATCTCCTTACATATTGCCCCTAGACCCATACTTCCAATTGCAAAGTTTTACCAAAAAAGGTAAATTTTTTGATAAGATAAGTTGCAACTCCATGGGGGGTCTATTTTAAAAAATACAAAAATTAAATTTTTATACGGCCCCCAGAGGATAAAACTTCCAATTAGAAAAATTTTCCTTATCCATACCTGAATTGAACAAAAAAAAATCCATCTTGATATCTCCAAAACTCAGAGAGTTATGACAATTTTAATAAATCGTGAGGTTTCAAGGGATCAGACACAAATTGAAATGCGTGTAATTGAAGAAACAATGTTGCTGTATGTTGTCCAGGAAACATTTATTTTATTTATTTATTTATAGAGTTTGAATTTTGAATGTTTTTTGATGGTTAACCACATAATTTGTAAGCACTATCACATCATAAGCTTTCTTAATAATTTTTTTTTCAAAAAATTTAGAGTAAATTAAAATTGTCATAACTCAAAATATTATTTGTCGCGTTGAATTTTTTTCTTTTAATTAAATGAAAATGTTTAATTTTCAATTTGATTCAGCATTTTAAATAATATTTAAAAAAAATAAAAGTATTTAAAATAGCAATTTAAAAAAAGATGGAATTTTTTGTGAACAAATCATATTTTTAAAAGTAAATTTTCTGAGGTAAAAACATCTTTCGGCAATTTTTTTTTTTTTATTGAGGTGTTAAAAAACTATTGAATTGTTACCGTAATCAACGGTTACTGACTTATGATGTAAGTTTAAAAATGAGAAATACTGAAATAAAAACATCTGATGAAGAAAAGTGCATTTAGTTTTAAACAAAGATTGGCTCCTAACGTTTAAATGCTTTTTTTTAAAGTGTCTAGGTGATTAACTCCTTCTTGTGTAGTTTCGATTTCAGATTTTGTTTAAGTTTTGCCATTTTCACCTTCTTTAATTACTATTTAAATGATTCAGCTTATTTAAACTTAAATTTTTTTATCACGCCGACTTCAATTTTTTTCATTGTTTTATCCCTGTCAACTGCATATTTTTCTTGTTAAAATTGCCACTACACAATGCGTAAAAGATGTCTCTAATTACGGGCCTCCAAACTGGTAGACAGTAGGTACTGGGTTCGAACCCAATCGCAACCATCGGCCTAACCGTTCGAAGTTTTCCGTGGTTTTTTTCGAACCCTGTATTTCCTATTGCAGATAATTGGACGGAAAAAAAATCCCCAACGTGTTAACCGCTGTAAGCGGACTCAAAGGCCGCAGCGCTTTTTTTTTTTTTTTTTTTTTTTTTTTTTATTTTTTAGAGTTTAACATACAGTTTTCAGTTCAAATACAAATACATTTTAAATTTTGTTTAACTTGCGAATCAGTTATCTTTTTAAAACAAGAACAGGTGTTTAATGAATCTTCGGCATATTTCATTTAAACGTTTTAAGTTGAAATTATTCAAGTGAATTTCTTAAATGATGTTTGGTTCGAACGCATTAAACCTTGATCAATTAAATACACTTAGAATGAAATATTAGTGGGAGCTTAGCATAAAAAAATACGTAACAGAAACGTTATACTCTTCGACTTTAACATTCCAATAAATATTTTTTTTAATGCCATTTGGAATAAATAAACTACTTGGATGTAGCAATCGGGGGACTCTAAAGATACAAAATTCCGTGGATTAGTACAAGATATCACTGAAATCGTGTAAACTATACAAAATTCATTATGAAAACGTCATCCGAAAGCTGATTTATACAAAAACGTAAACAAAACCAATTCATGTCAAGAAGTAACTGCATCTGATTTTTATGGAAATTCCTGCATTAGTTCTTAAAGTAGAGCTATTGCAGAAATCGTAACAAATTCAGTGTTGCAGCGCCTCTCGTGGAGCCAGATACAACAAAATATAAATAACATCAATTCATGTCAAGGAATAACTGAATCTGAAGATTGATGATATTCCTTGCATTCTGGAGATACAGCGATCGCAGAAATCGCACAAAAGCCTTTACAGTAGGGTCAACTGTTAAGCGATTCACACGAAAAACTAATCAGCATCAATCTATATCAAGAACTAAGTAAATATAATTTTTTATTAAATTTTGTGTATTAGTTCTTGAGATAGCGCGCTCACAAAATGTATATCATATACAGAGATACAGAAGCAGTGACTCACAGACAGACATTTTGTAAAAACATGTTTTTCAGTATCTCTGAGCCCTAAAACGTGTGAATCCGTCGAAAACCGGAATTCAAAATTTTCATGAATCCAATACTCTTGTAAAGATAGAAAAAAGTAAAAATATGTTTAAAACCACATAAATTTTGAAGCTGAATAGTACAAACTAGATTTTTGAAAAAAATTCTAAGTAATTTATTAAAATATATTTCCATTAACATTAAAATGTACAATAACATTAAAATATATTCCATATGATCCAGTTAATAGAAGGGTCATTATCGCTATTACTATTTTTACTAAACTTATTGCCTGCGGCAATAAGTTTTAAAGACACGGTTAATGAGAGTTTAATTAATATCACTTAATTTAATAACACTTTTAATAAGTGTTTAATAAGACGGTCCGGCCAATGGGTCGTGCCAATTACGAGCCTGGCGCCAAGCTCGAGATATTGCAGACATCTAGCATATGTCGAGGAAGTTTAAAGCAAAAAGCTATACACTTTTATTTTATATTTAAAAGTTAAAGTATTGTCTTGGGTCTACAGTTAACAATGCGTAAATTAATGGTCGATCCCTAAATTGTATTTCAAATGAACTGATATCGCTGCACTCAGATGTATGCTAAAGTGGTGTAAGTCACGAATTTTGAAAAATTTTGGATTTTAATATCATCCAGGGATTTGCAGATATCGAGATGAATTTTTTTTGTTCGATTCAGAAGAGGATAAGGAAAAATTTTCTAATTGGAAGTTTTATTCTCTGGGGGTCGTATAAAAATTTAATTTTCGTATTTTTTAAAATAGACCCCCCATGGAGTTGCAAGTTATCTTATCAAAAAATTTACCTTTTTTGATGAAACTTTGCAATTGGAAGTATGGGTCTAGGGGCAATATTTAAGGAGATAGCCTATTGTTTCGATATTTATGACTCACCCTGTAGAAATCTCTCCTTTTTAATTGCTAATTCAAAGATTTTTTGAGTTGCCACCGATTAAAAAACAACACAATAATTAAAAAAAGAAATGATAACACGTCTTCTTTTTTATATATATCAATAAAAATTCTTGTTATCTTGATAGGTTTTTTGAACCTTTGAAAATGACGTCATTCGAAACAGAAAATACATATTTTTCATAAACATATATAGAAACTGAAACTAAATATGCGTTAAAACAACATTGCACCTTTATTTGAGTGTTTTCGACGTCAAAACTTGTTAAAATGCATATATTTCAATTAAAAAGGAATAATTTAGAAAGAAAATTTTTCTATAATTATAAAAATAGCGATTTGAAAATGAAGATAGGAAAATCTGTGTAAATACCTATGATCATAAGAAAATCTGTGTAGATACCGAAAAACTGCACTGGCACTACCATCTGGAAGGGCCAGTTCTGTCGCCAAATATCGCCAAGTTTTTCGCCAAATTTGGCGCCAAAAATTACTTGCCAAAATTGAAGCCAATTTGGCGTTATTTCTCTTATTTTGCCAAACTATTATGACTATTAATAACTTTAAATTAATACTAATAATAGTTTAGATTTGTTAGTTGAAGGTGATTGATAAAGTTCTTGAAAGGATCTGAAAAAGCTATGAAATCATATAAAAAACTGGTGGAACCAGAGAGAAAAGTAGAGCTCGATCTAAAATAAATTATAGTAAAAAATGTGCAATATTTTCAATCTAAAAATGTGCGTAGATAAGAAATGGAATCAGATGATCTGGAAAGCTCATCAAAAAACACAAATTTTTGTTAGCTGAAAATGTAGACTGAGCTTTACTGGTGCCTTATATTCAGAATTGTACTATTATCCATTCAAAGTGATTTCTAAAGAAAGTAGTCAATACACTGTATTGTTATGTTGTCTTGAATCAGTTAAGCTCCACAACGCTAAACGAATATAAACCATGAAGTAATAATTTAAGTATAACATTAATATAATCAGGTTGTTGAGGAATTGATGTAAATAAATATGTCTGAACACAAATTTTTAGTATGTGGTTGAATCGTATCTGTTCAAAGTTTTGAGTTTACTTGGAGCATTGATCTTCCATTTATCAAAACCGCTGGAATGCAATTGTGTCCCCAATTTGTACTGAACTAACCGGTCTCATACTTCCTTACACCAGCTTGTAACATATAGTTATGAACCCGAATTTTTAAACTGGTTATGGATGATTGACATACGGAGTGAGTTAAAAATGTCTCTTTTTCCCTGATTGATTTTAAGGCACCAGTAAAGCTCAGTCTACATTTTCAGCTAACAAGAATTTGGGTTATTTCATGAGCTTTCCAGATCATCGGATTCAATTTCTCTTCTACGCACATTTTTAGATTGAAAATATTTCTCACTTTTTACTGTAACTTTTTTTAAATCGAGCTCTACTTTTCTCTCTGGTTCCACCAGTTTTTTATATGATAAAAATTAAAAATAAAGTTTTTCCGATACCTGAGAATGTAAAAATGGCCATCTTGCATTTCTTCGTGAATCGCGCCAATCAGAAGAGGACATGGAACTCTTCCCTTATTATTTTGTTTTTTAATAAAATGTGTGAAAGGCGTGTATTTTAAATGCATGTATGCATTCATGCATGCATTTTTTACATGTATGCATTCTAAATGAAATGAGAGAAAGATTTATATTTCAAATGAACCGAATTTAATAAGAATGACAAATGTATAAACAACATTTAATAATTTATTACATACACCAAGCTAACAACAACAACAAAAAAAATACTTTTCGTTACAATTTTTGTAGCAACCTATACGAAGAATAATGAAAAAAAAAATGCTGGTAACCAAAAATGACAGCTGTGTGGACTGTTTATTATGTCAGAAATATTGCCAATATTAACTAGTAAATCTGCAGATCAGGAGCCTCAATGTCAGCTTTGCACATCATATTTTTTTAAACACACTTTGGGTAATATTCAACTTTTTGGAAACTGTATTCAACTGTATTTTCAAATTACGTAATTATTTATAAGAATAAAATAAGAATAAGAAGTTTTCAGCCATCAAAAGCGTTCAATTAAAGATTTAGTTATGTTAGGATATTCTGAAATTTTCATGATCTATTATTTTTGTTTTTTTATTATAACATAGTAGATTTTTTAAGGGGGGGGGGGGGCTCCGCCCCCCTGAACCCCCCGTAGTCTCATTAAACTTAAATTTGTAACTTTCTATCAATTGGCCAATGGTTATCGTATATCTTGAATTTCTTTATACATTTTGATTTATAAGGATAAGTAACAGTTTTAATAAGAATTTTTCATTATCCTCATACTTCTACATACCTGTCCACCACAAACACCTAAATTTGATGTATCAGAAACTTTTGAAAGTGTAAACTCAGTAATCTATGGTTTTACAATTTTGTTTCCGAAAAAAAGAAGTTTTGATTGCATTTTGCAGCTATCGCGTTCAGACAGACAGACAGACAGAAGAGACTGACAGGCGGAAAACAATAAATGTACCTCTTTTTTTCATCTTTTGACAAAATGTGTTGTTTTATCACAATCTGTTCACCAATATTTGCATTTTTTGAAGTACCTAGACAAATTTAAAGTATTTTCACGAACTTTTGACGAAATTCACGTCTTTTATTATACCAGAAAATAATTATTTGTTTTCTCAGGGATTTTCGGTGAAATTTGTCGTTTTTTCTTGCCATCTTTCAATGTAATTTCCCGTTTTATCAAATTATTCCTTTTTTCGTGATTTTTTTTGTGAAATTTGTTGGTTTTTTTTGTTATTTTCAGAAATTTGTCATTTTTTTTCACTTTTTTTTTTTTTTTTTTTTTTGCAAAATTTACCTTTTATGAGATCTTTTGATGAAATGTGCCCCTTTTTATCATCTTTTGACAAAATATGTTGTTTTCTCACAATCTGTTTACCAATATTTGCATTTTTTGAAGTACTTAGACAAATTTAAAGTATTTTCACGATCTTTTGACGAAATTCATGTCTTTTATGATACCAGGAAATAATTATTTGTTTTCTCAGGGATTTTCGGTGAAATTTGTCGTATTTTCTTTCCATCTTTCAATGTAATTTGTCGTTTTATCGAATTTATCCTTTTTTGGAATTTTTTTTTTTTTTTTTCAGAAATTTATTAACATTATGGAAATGCTATAGGCAAAATAGAAATGAATTTTTCATATGACAGAAATGAAGATCACAATAAGAAATTACACAATAAGAAGTGTTATGCAATAGAAAAAACGGTTAAATTATGTCCTTCAAAAACAAGGGCAAAATCAAAATAAACTCGATCGACCCAATGTTACATTGCCTATCAATAAAAAAGTTAGTTCTCACTTACCAGGTTATTTGTTGAAAAGACTAATTTACTCTGATCCTATGTTGAAAATATACTTATTACGTTGCGATAAAAAATTCCATACATATATTTAATTGCCTATAGAATGAGGGAATAAACATATGTCACTCAGCACACAGTTCAATAGGTACACTGAACTGCAGTATTCCCATCATAAGATTACCCAGAAAAAACATTCTGAAATGTCTCGATCAATCACAAGATTTTTGTGGGCTTTTTTACATAACTAAATGACTTTTTATCCTTGATTCATTAATGAATTTTATAATTTTTACCCCACATAACCAACTGTCGATTTTTGTATTTTTTCTTCAACTGATTGACAAATTTTCTATTTTTCATGTGATAGATCGAAAAATTGTGATTTTTTTTTTTCTGATGAACATAGAAATGTTGCATCTTTTCCCCCTGCAATTAATGAAAGTTGTTTTTTGAAATTTGTTGTTTTTTTCTCACAATCTTTTGATGTAATTTGCCGTTTTATCGAATTTATCCTTTTTTCATGATTTTTTTTGAGAAATTGTCGTTTTTTGTTATCTTTTTGAAAAATTTGTTGGTTTTTTTTCTTTTTTTGCTTTTTTTTGCGATTACCTAGACAAAATTTATGTGCTTTTGAGATCTTTGGACGAAATTCGTGTCTTTTATGATACCTGGACAGTTTCGGAGAAGTTTATCGCTTTTCTCGAGTTCTTTCGATGAAATTGTCGTTTTGTCACGATCTTTCAATGTAATTTGCTGTTTTATTGAAGATCTTTTTGCAAAGTTTTTTGGGTTTTTTTGCGAAATTTACTTTTTTTGTGATTATTTGATGAAATTTGCTCTTTTTTCAATACTTTGACGAAATTTGTTGTTTATTCACAATCATTTGTCAAAACTTTTTGTTTTCGTACAATATTTTGAATTTTTTTTTCAGAATATGTTTACAAATTTGCCATTTTTTAGGGATTTTTTTGTCAAATTTGGCTTTATTTTCGAAATTTTTTCATGAAAATTGCTAATTTTTTTAGACATTTTGGCAAAATTTTGATTTTTTTGCAATACTTTCACGAAATTTGTTTTATTTGGGATACAATTTTTTTTTTTTTTTTGCATTTTTTTGACAAATTTTTTAGAGATCTTTTCGTAAAATTTGTTGTTTTTTGCAATCTGTTGACAAAATTTGCTGTTTTTTTTCTTTCACATCCATTTAAAAAATTTTCGGGTTTTTTTTTTTTTGGGGGGGGGGGGAGTATTTTGACGAAAATAGCTATTTTTTGTGATTATTTGCCAAAATTTGCATTTTTTATGGTACCTAGACAAATTTTTGTACATAGTAAATTATTTTTAGCATTTTTTTTTTAAACTTTAACAGTAGAAAAATAATCTTCAAACATTTTCAAGAGTTTGTGACGTGTGTCGCAGCGTTGCACCGATTCTGCGCCTGGGATCATGTCATGTTGGTGTTACGTTGGTAAATGGAAAAGCATATTGAAATTTTTAAGAAATATTAATTTTTTTATAGCGGCAAAATACTTTTTTTTCTTTGGTTCTTTCATATTGTTGCCGTCAAGTTTTGACGGGTTTCACCTAGCCAGAATAAATATCATTAATTTTTTTAATATGTGAAATCAACATGTATTTTTGATTTATGAAAATGTAATAGAAAAGTTATTTGAAAATGCAAATATTTATTTGTTGAATGGGGTGGGTAATGTAAAAACAAATTAACCACTGAGAGGATTATTGTTACAGTTGTTGCTAAATGGCAAACTATAAATTCAGTCTTATTTTGCTGCAAAGTAAGGGAAGTATGTATATTTTGTATGAAATGAGAAATGATGGTAATTTATGATTTATTCATGTCATGTACAATTTATTGGTGTTGTATTTGTAAATGGAAAATTATCAAATGAGAGAGATTCTAATTCTATAGCAGCATGTTTGAATGTAACTCTGCCAATTGCGGGTCATTTGCCTGGATGTAAAATGCAGGTTTTTCTTTTATTTATTGAAATTTTTGCTGAAGATTAGTCGTTAAAAAATCCTTTGATAGCTGGAAAATACCTTTTATTTCTGTAGTGCCGTCAAGTTTTGACGGGTTCCATCTAGTAAAATAAGAATAAGAAGTTTTCAGCCATCAAAAGCGTTAAATTAAAGATTTAGTTATGTTAGGATATTCTGAAATTTTCATGATCTATTATTTTTGTTTTTTTATTATACGATAGTAGATTTCTTAAAGATTTCTATCTGCTAATTGCTATCCATGTTTCTAATATTTTTTACGACTACTATAAAATACCTGTTTTATTTCAATTTGTGACGTCAAATTTTATCAGGTGAAATAATTGTTAAAAATATAGTTATTTTTTATTTCTTTTACTTCTAATTATGCCCCCATTTTTGTCAGAAAAATTCTTATTAACGAAACAAATTTCCGTGTTTAATATTTAACAAAGTACTATATTTATTTTTATTTTAATTCTGACGTAATATTTATTTTTTTAGTTTAATTTTTCGAATGGAAATTGCTCAATTGAAACTTATTGCCGTTGAAAAATTATTCCATATTTTGATTTTTTTTTGGCAACGATAAAGGAAATTGGTTAAATTTTATCTAAAAAATCCCTATTGATTCTGCATGAAAAAGTAGGAAATTTTGAATTATTTAGGAAAATATGTGAATAAAATTAATAAAACATAGCCTATGTTCTTTTCTGGTCAATGTTATAGTTATACACAAAGATACAAACTTATTAATTCATCAGTTTTGATGTTGACTTCATTTAAATTTTCGTACACGCATTCAAATTTATAATATTACTAGCAGCCTTCGCCCGCTACGCTGGTCAGTTTTTTTTTATAGAAACTTTGAATCAAAAGAAATTTTTATATCATAGTAATTTTTAGTTTTATATCATATTTTAGTCTGTTTGTCATCGGTGAAAAGTCAGTCATCTAAACGGAAATTTTAATGTTAGTCATCAATGAATGACGTAGCGGTCAACATGTTAACAATTTTAATCAAATAAAAATTCATTAAGCGGAACCTTTCAAATAAAGCCAACCTTTTGTAAGTGGGTTCATCTGATTTAAAACATCTCCATAAGTATTCAATTAAACAACATAGAATGCTATATTTCCCTTGTTACAAAATTTCTGAAAAATTATCCAACTAACAATGTAAGTTCCATTAAAATCTATCTGGTAGAACTAAAGTTATAAGCCGCCGGAAAGAAAGTTCACTTTGCGTTTTATATATATTGAGATAATTAAATATAGCGTATATAATCATGTTAACCTGATTATAGATCTCTTTTTCAAAATTGTAGGTTCAATAGATTTTTTTGTACGATAATACGAAATCCAGACTTTTTTTCATATATAGAGATTGAAAATTTCAGGTTTTTGCGCCGAAGAAATCGCCAAATTTGGAAAATGTGAAGTATCTAACGAACTAATGGATTTAAAAGAATTTGTTTAGAACCATTCGATTCAGCATGAAAAAATACACTAAAATAGGATATCAGTTGAAGAACAACTGCAAGAACCGATTTTTAAGGAATTTTTTTTAAAGTTTGTTCTTTTTTTTATCCCCCTTAGATGTGGAATTTTAGAAAATCCCTTCTTAGCGGCACTCCATGTTATAAGTAGTATTTTTACCCCAATATTCAATATTTTTGGTTCGGAAGATTTTTTTTGTGTCGTGATTAATACGAAATCCAAACTTTCTTATATATATATATATATATACATAAGGATTGAAAATTTCAGGTTTTTGCGCCGAAGACACCGCTAAATCAGAAAAATGTGAAGTATCTCACGAACTAATGGATTTAAATGAATTTGCTTAGTACCATTCGATTCAGCATGAAAAGATACACTAAAATATCATATCAGTTGAAAAACAACTACAAAAGCCGATTTTTAAGGAATTTTTTAAATGTTCGTTCTTTTTTTTACCAACCTTAGGGGTGGAATTTTCGAAAATCCCTTCTTAGCGGCACTCGATGTTACAAGAGGTATTTTCACCCCAATTTTCAAGATTTTTGGTTCGGTAGATTTTTTTGTGTCGTGATTAATACGAAATCCAGACTTTCTTTTATATATATACATAAGGATTGAAAATTTCAGGTTTTTGCGCCGAAGACACCGCCAAATCGGGAAAATGTAAAGTATCTCGCGAACTACTGAACTTAAAAGAATTTGCTTGGTACCATTCGATTCATCATGAAAAAATACACTAAAATATGTTATCAGTTGAAAAATAACTACAAAAGCCGATTTTTAAGGAATTTTTTAAAAGTCCGTTCCTTTTTTTAACCCCCTTAGGGGTGGAATTTTCGAAAATCCCTTCTTAGCGGCTTTCGATGTTATCAGAAGTATTTTTACCCCAATTTTCCAGATTATAGGTTCGGCAGATTTTTTTGTGCCGTGATTAATACGAAATCCAGACTTTCTTATATATATATAGATAAGGATTGAAAATTTCAGGTTTTTGCGCCGAAGACACCGCCAAATTAGGAAAATGTGAAGTATCTCGCGAACTACTGAACTTAAAAGAATTTGCTTGGTACCATTCGATTCAGCATGAAAAAATACACTAAAATATGTTATCAGTGGAAAAATAACTACAAAAGCCGATTTTTAAGGAATTTTTTTAAGTTCTTTCCTTTTTTTAACCCCCTTAGGGGTGGAATTTTTGAAAATCCCTTCTTAGCGGCACTCGATGTTATCAGAAGTATTTTTACCACAATTTTCGAGATTTTTGGTTCGGTAGATTTTTTTCTGCTGTGATTAATACGAAATCCAGACTTTCTTTTATATATATAGATAAAAATAAGGATTATGATGAATGGTTGCTTAGCAACCATTAACAGAAAATAAAGAAAATGAAATAAATACATTTGAAATAAGTAAATCTCTAAAACAAACTAGTTTATATTATTGGAACACAGTTATAAAAAATCTCCAAAATTTACAGTAATAATTTAAAAAGTTTGACAAATGTGTAGACAAAATTTCAAAACAATACGAATAATTTAACTGGTAAATTTCATTATCCATTTATCATTGAATTCCATTAATGAAATGGGACATTTTCTCTCAAGAAAAAAAAATCATTGTATTTGCCATAGAAAAGCATTATTGCGCAAAATAAAATATTCTATATTTTCCTAACGAATGAATCAAATCTTACAAAAAACTATACAGCTTAATCCCAGTGCCTCACTAACATACCCACTTAATTTCAAGCCAATCGGATGTTTTTTGCGGTAGTTATCGGGGAACAGACTGACTGACAATCTGACAGACTGACAGACAGACACAAAAAAATTTCATGTCTCCAAAGTAAGCCTTCACTGACGTTTCGGCAATTTATGTGGTAAAATTAAATAATTGATTCTACCAACGATTAGCGTAAGTTGATTGGCATGTTCTGGCGCATAATGAACTTTAAAATAGAGGTTTAAATTAATCCGACGTCTTGCATAATCCAGTTCACAGAAAATTGGCGTAATTGGAACATATTTTTGGAATACATTTTGTTACTTTTCTGCTATACCAGCATCGTGCCAAAATGAATATTAAGGGTGTGTACAAAAAAATATTTTTCTATTCCGAAGAACTCAAAAATTGCTTAGACATTTTCAAACTCATTTCTAAAATTAAAAACATGAAACTTTTTAAGGTTATTTTTGAAGAGATGTATAAGAGGTCGTGTGATTTCATTTTTCTTTCAATTAATTATAATTTTGTTTATGATTATTTTCTCAGTATGACCCTTTTTTCGTTATCTCGCTTTGGAGAATTCGATTCAAAACGCTAACTTTGACAGTCTTTTTTTGCAATATTTTCTGCATTTATAAAAAAAAATGACAGATATGGCACATTATGCAGTTTTTAAGTAAGAGAACTTGGAAATCTGATGCATTTGAGAGAAAAAGGAATTTATAAATAAATTGGAAATTAATCAGTATGGATTGAAATACACCCTTAATCGCTATTTATTTCTACTCAAACGTGCAAATGATTTTTATTTCAAACATTGTTACCTGCTATTTATTGAAAACGCTTTTTCCTTTTAGTTACTATTTAACCGTAAGCATGCAAAACTGTTCAATTTACCGGTACTACTTTGTTATCCCGTTGATCAAAAAACTATCGCCAAACTATAAGATTTAGTGACAATAATGGATGATCGTGAATGTCACATTCAATGACATTAAACATGAAACACGTGTTTAAAATGTCATTAAGTGATTTTTATTTGTATTTTTATTAATATTCTACTAATTATTTGTTTTTTCGTTATTTAAAATAAAAATTATGTCAACATGTATAATTTGGCTATAAGTTTGACGATGTGTATAACTCTACGAAATTGGTCGACGGGATAACCAAGTAGTACCATATGAACGTGAAAAATAACACTAAATAAGTCTTGATTACGTCCACTAATAACTAAATCGTAATACTCATAATATATATTCTACACAAAAATATAAGAATTTATATTATTTCAAGTAGTACCAATTTACCCCTTCTGGAATTAAAAAAAAATTATTGAGTTATAACTTACATTTTCCTATGATTCAAGAATGACTATGTTTACTGCAATGTTTAAAGACAGTTGCAGTTTCATGCCTGCAGTTTATATGGAGATATTGAAAATATACTTTATTGTAAATATTTGTTTGTTTTTTTACTTCCTATATATTCTTTGTTTAATAAAATAGTATTCAAAACTTTGTAATTTTGAGATGCTATATTTAAAAAATGATTACTTTCGCACTAACGATGATAAATAATTTGAATTTTTCATTTGGCGCCAACTTTTACGCTTCGTGACAATGGAGTGACATAACTCATACGTACTCTCTTAAAATGTCAGCCAAAAAATAACTCAAGTTGAGCCGAAATTCGCTCATTTCTCTCACATTTTGAAAGACAGCTTCTCATAAAGAGGTGAAACAACTCAAGTGAGTGAGTTGTTTTTAAACAATTTAAATCAAGATGAGTTATTTAAATAAGCAATCTAAATCAAGATGAGTAAAGCATTTAAAAACAACTCATTCACGATTCAATAAATTACAGCTCTTTCTCGAAAAGCCAAATCCACTCTTTCGTTTTAAGAGTGTACCGAACTTTTAAATTGCAGCATTTGTAATGTCATTTATAGCAGCTGCGCGGAAAATACACGATACAATTATTTGCAAGCTACTGGTATATAGCTTGAAGCGGCAGGGATTTCATATATGCACTACATTGGCGCGAAATTTCTTCTGACGTCAGTGTCATATGTGCATCAGGGTACTTAAATGACTCCAAAGTGTCATTATTTTGTTTGATATGGTAACCCAGATGTTGTGGTTTAGTTATTAATAAATTGTCTATTTACTTTGGTGCTTCCAGGTTATCCCGTCGGTTAAAATTTATCGCCAAACTATAAGATTAAATGCCAATAATGGATGATCGTGAATGTCACATTCAATGATATTAAATGCAATTCACGTGTTTAAAATGTCATTAAGCGATTTTTATTTCGACTTTTTTTTTGTATTTTTATTAATATTCTACTAATTATTTGTTTTTTCGTTTTTTAAAATAAAAATTACGTCAAAATGTATAATTTGGCTATTAGTTAGGCGATTTGTATAATTTGGCGTAATTGGTCGATGGGATAACCTAGAAGTACCTTTACTTTTTTTCTTTTTTAAAATTATGTAAATTTTTCTGTTCTGCAGTTATTAATTGAACTTTTTTTTATTTATTATTATTATTCCCTTTTTAAAAATATGTATGTAACTGGTATTAGAAAACAAGTTTTTTGCCGAATTGGCGTCCAAAAAGATTGTGCCAATGTTGTGCATATATGCCATCTGTGCCATTCAACATAGCACTTTTATTAAAATAATTTAAAAATTAAGATTTGCTTTGGTCCAAAATTAACTAAAGTTGTTGTAACTATGATCGTCAATCACAACCATTCGTGCATTGAAACCTCTTTAAATTTACGTCATTCTGACTCAATTATGGCATATATTGAGCAGAGATATTTAAAAGTAACATTCTGTTTCATAAATTTTTAAAGACCAATATTATTATGACGTTACATCTGTCTACTTTTACTTTAAACATACAATGGAAATTGGTATTTCGTTCTGGTTGTTGATAACCCGAGTCCTGCTCAAAGTATTTTTACGGAATAATTTTTTTGGAAACATCTAACATGTTTCATATTATTTTATGATACTTATTTATCGAATTATGGGAGAAAGTTCAATATTCAGTAAAACTCATTTGTGGAATATTATTTATTTTTTAATAATCTACTACACGTATTTTGAAGGAACTTGCATTATAAGTTAGATAATTTTTCAAGGGTGGTTTTAGTATATTGCAAATTGCTCTACAATGCTGAATTTAGTCCGTTATTGTGAAATAAATTTCTATAATCACGTAAATCCGATTATGAAAGATTAGTCTTTATAAAAACTATTTATGACGGATTTTGATGAGATTTACATTGTTAATTAGACATATTTACAACAAAAGATTTTGTAAATTGCATAGGGCTGTGTCGTTCTATAACAAAACCTACTACAAAAAATCAAAGATTCATCTGAATAGTCAGACCAGCGTTGCGGGCGACGCCTGCTAGTGTGATATAAAAGACAAAATTCACATTTGAATTTAATATTAGAAGGTATTTTTTTAACAAAAACCTCCATAAGATTTCACTAATATCCAAGTAGAATCAAATAAAATTATAATATAAAACAAATATGTGTATTATTAAGATATACTAAAACTTAATACGCGTGATATTTTCTATAAATAGTCTATATTAATGTACTAGAGTAAAAATACAATATTTTTGCTTTAATTTTGTAAGTAGACAGGTACATAATGTTTCTTCAGAGTTATTATAATAATGCGTTATCCATTATATTCATTAATTTGATATATTACGCTGTTCAGAAATATGAAAAATGTCTTTATCGACTTGTAAAATTGAGATATTTTTGTTACAATTATTATTTGTTCTGCAGCAAACTAAATGATATCTTGATATGATCTTATTTGCTTTACATTTAAATTTACTAACTATACGAATCTGAATATTTCCAACTGTGCGAAAAATCGCCCAGGCCGGGAATCGAACCCGGATATTTGGCTTACAAGACCAATGCTTTACCTGTTAAGCTAACCGGGCGATAACCGGCTGGGATTTTTCGCTCAGATAACCTTATTGGCCGTAACATCTGGTCTGTCATTTAGACAGCTCGGCAGAATAAGCCGCAGGTAATGGAATTCCATAGAACGATGGATACGTAGATATACTATTATTTTAACACAATCTAACTGATTGGTAAATTTATAATACGAATTTGAATATTTCCAACTGAGCAAAAAATTGCCCAGGCTGGGAATCGAATCCGGATACTTTGTTTACAAAACCAATGCTTTACTCTTAAGCTAACCGGGCGATAACCGGCTGGGATCTGAGCGAAAAATCCCAGCCGGTTATCGCTCGGTATATAGAACTGCACCGGAAACTGATCTTTAGTGCAGAGTCAATGCACAGTCAACAGTACAGTTTGCAGTGCAGAGTCAACAGCGCAGTTCATGTGCAAACCAGGATTGAAAATTTTACTAAAAAGAAAAACTGAAAGTTTTACGCCAATTTCTTTTATATTGAAAAGCACAAATATGACTTTTTCAAAGTTGGCATTGACAGTGAGCTGCAGCCAAGAATGAACCCCTTGTCCTCTCTCATTCTCAATTAGAAGCACTTGTCAAACACTTTTTCATACTTAAAAACATATTGATCTTTTTTGTTGCTCAACAGATAGCATATTTTAATACTTGTCATTAAAATTTTTTGATAAAAACTGGAGATTATTCTATGTCTTGAAAAGCAAAATATTTGCTGCCAAATTTTTATTGTTTTATTAGAATAATTAAAAAAGTGTTTGCATTGTCATATTAAATGCATGATGTCTGAAAAATAAATCAATTAGTCGAACGAAAATAATTACAGTGCGCTCACACTTTATTCAAAGAACTGAAACTAAATGTTTCGCAATAAAAACAAATAATTATGTTTTTCAAGTGATTTCTTTAATTTGAATGAATTGTGTTACATGAATAAAAAAATTATACTTATTTACACTTGGTGGCAACGAATAAAAAAAGTACAACAGCAACAAAAAAACACAATGTTCAACTGAAGTTTTAAGACACAAGTTCAATTTTCTCAGCGATCGCCAAACATACAAAGATGAAAAAAATCTATCTTAAGTTTTACCAAAAGGATTAAAATAAACCAAAAATGAAGTTAATCCATCCATGGGATCGTTAGCTATCGCTTGTTGAATTTTAGGCCTTCATTTTTAAATTAAAAATTAAATAAAAAACTACAGTAAACTAGGATAGTTTTTTGAATGGTATCATTTTATTTGTCTCGTCGAGTTCTATCTTTTGAAAAAAAAAATCATTGTCGTACGTCAACTGGTCCGCCAGAAATTTCAAAAAGACGTTTGCATTTTCCATTTCTTAAACATATTATACCAAACGCTACCGCGTTTGCTATGATACTTGGAAGAATTTGGTTAGTACCATTTAATTCATCATACAAAAATACACTAAATTGTGTTATCAATAGAAAAATATTTATAAAATCAAATTTTAAGGAATTTTTTAAAACTTCGTTCTTTTTTTACACCCCCCCCCTCCCCCTTAGGAGTGGAATTTTGGAAAATAATTTCTTACTTGTGCTCGATGTCATAAGAAAAAATTTTACCACAATTTTTACGATTTTAGGTTCAGCAGTTTGGGACGTGCGTTGATTAACACGAAAATCATACTTTCTTTTATGTATACAGATTAGCTGAGTACCCGGACTTTGTGTGTTTATTTCGGCGCACTATATTACAACCATGAAAAAAAATCCTCCTTGTTTATGGACAACATTAAATTCTTCTGTTGCATGTCTATAATTCATGCTTCTTACTCATTTCATTTAAAATACAAACATTTAAAACATATGCCTTTAGCCAATTATATTTAAAATAAAGAAAAGAGAAATAAGAAGAAGAAAAAGAAATATTATAAGCCTCACTCCCCTCTCCCCGCAACCCCAAAAATATATTTCTACTTCAAACACACACATTTTCTCACGAGAAATGTAAATACTGCTATTGGCGAAAATTGCACTTATCCAATACAAATGAATCCTTACTTTTTTTTCTCATTGAACAGTTGATATACCGCCAAATATTACATAAATTTCAAAATTTTTCAAAATGAAAATTTTTTATTCGTACAAACATTGCTTTCATATTTAAATCCAACACATATTTTTAATGTTAATTTTTCATAAAAAACTTTTTTTGTATTTTAAATAAAAGCAGTAGTAATTTCTCTTAATTAGGTGCGTTCGTAATTATGTAAATATGTAGCACCTATAGTTGTCGTTCAGTCCGTCCGTCTGTCTGTCTGCATATAACAACGCAGAAACTACCCAACCGAATCTTTTTGAAATTTAAAATGTATAATTATTACATAATTTTGTCGAGTCATTTCAAATTTTATGAGAATCGGATGTATAGATCAACTAGGACTTCCCTCAGAGGGATTAGTCTGAGCGATATTGCTGAGAATAAACATTTAATAACTTGCGATAAGTAAAGAAAATTAGATGTTACCTTTAATTGGTCATTCATTGTGATAAAATATGATGAAAATAAGCATATTGAATCATAGAATTACAAAATCTTATATATAAAGTTGCATATACTATTTTTATAAAAGAAAAGCAAACCATTAATGGATATAAAATTGGAAATATGCAAAATGTTAAAAGTAATACAGAAAATAAAACACCAAATTTTCCTATATTGGAAATATAACTCTTTGAAATGATGTCATGAGCATAAACAGAAGCTTCGCACCGATTTGAGAAACTATAACTAACATAAACTATTATGTTTGAAGAGAATGGAGTGTATTTTATACGGTGTGAAATCCGTCCGAATAGTTTATAATGTTGAATATCTGTTTTCCACGGATGCAATGAGGTTGTCGATAAGAGTTAAGGAATGCTTTTTTAAAAATTTGTCCTAAATGAGCACTTACATCTTATAAGTTACTGTGATGCCAAAGTTATAGTTTCTGACCCCAACAGTATCCTAGAAATTGCAATATTCTCAATAAATTGGGTTTAAAACTTTTTCTAGAAAAAAATGTTTAATTTGTGAAATTAAACTGTCGAATGTTCTAGAAATCGTTCATAACGAGAATATTATATCCTAAAAGTTGCCACCAAAAAAAAAAAAAAAGATTTTAAATTTTTAGTCATATCGACATCAAAGAATTCTCAATTTTAGAACTTTTTTTGCTCGTGCATTGATGGTGGTTATTCTTCCTACGCAAAATATAGTATATTTTGCAGCACAGATAGTTACCAACATTTTTTTCCCACATTATTTTTTAAATCGGCTAGGTACTCCCAATGATAACGAAAAACACACAAACGTTAATGCTTTAAAGCATAGAAATACAGAATCAAAAGTTATTTATCTCCTATTAATTACACATAAATTATCTAAATAGTGCTAGCAGATGAATTTTTAAATATACATAAATCAATATAACGCTTCATTTTTCTTTTATTAGTATTTCTTAGTATTCATTTTTCATTTATTTGTATTATTCAGTAAAATACTCACTTTCTTAAGCCTACGTCAAACTTTTTATAAAAGCGCCTAAGTCCATATCAGCGAAGTATTGTGAAGAGTATTAAATACAAGGTAGTAAGAAACTTAGCCAAACGGAGGTAATAAATCGCCAAATATTGTTCTTTTCGCCCTCTCTCGAAATGCATTTTTTTCCGTACATTTAAAAAACACGATTTTGAGTCATCTTATTTATAATTCAAATAAATAAATAAGAGGAAGCAATAATAGCATAAGTCAAAACATTTTATTTCAGCATCAAGGAATTGTATCGTAGTTACACATGTGGAAAAAAGCTGCTTTTGGCCAAAAAAACGTTGTCTTCACTAAATTTGAATTTGATTAAAAAAAGTACCGTGATTAATTAAAATGTTATAGGCAGAGCTGCCAAGTCTCCGGCATTTTGGATACCGGTATTTTAATACAGAAAATCTTTTATTAAATAGGAACATTCTACGGATTTAAAAAATAACTTTTCCTATAAGAAAATTCTGCTGTGCAATAAGTGGGGGCTTGGCATCTCTGTATAGGAATATTTCGTAACCTCCTTTTTAACCTTAAAAAAAGCAAAGACCATTTTTCGGGTTCAAAAAGTATTGCTAATTGTTCCAATTTGCATACAAAGTACTGATCGTAATACTGATACATCTATGGTGATAAATTTCCAATAATTTTTCAAATCCCATTTATTTCATTAAAAATATAAATCTTTTATTCATTTAGTTTAAAATAAATGGTTTTTAACTAATTTCATAATACTTTTGAAATATCACTTTTCATTGGCCATCTTTTTAAAGGATTTAGAAAATGGTTATTGTTTTCAGTCAAATATAGACTTTGGTCTGTCCGCATTTTATTTTATTATTATTATTATTTATAAATGGTGGAGAAATATTCATACTTAATCCATAACGTACATAATATATGACTCTGTTATTACATAAGTCACCTTTTTATTATCATAAAAATTATGTTTTTACTGATTTTTATTAACTCAATAGGAAAAATTTTGTGCTTTGAGCAATAGATGTCCGCATTTCATTTATTTATTTATTTTAACAAAATTCTTTGTATTGAGAAGAATGTTTATTTATATAGGAAATCCAAATGTCGCTGTTAATAAAGAAGAAAGTTACAAAAAAGTTACAAAACGAGTAGATGCATACTATCAAATATGGAAAAACGACGAATCCAAAAAAGACGTCGTATGAAATATCATCTTTGAAAGCAAAAAAACGAGGTCTGATTATCGAGCCTACTGATTACAAAATGTGCATTACATAAAAAAAAAATACTTCAAATATTGATTTTTTTTTCTTTTGTGCAGTTTTGGCTTCGCAAGGTGCGCTATGTTGCAAAAAGATATAAGCGACTATGAAAACACACTTGGTAAACGTTCGTGCTCAGTTTTATAAATAAATATGGCACATATATGCCCTATACACACCGAGGTACCTAATTGGTGCCAAAATGGCGTTCAGTTGCCTAACATGCTGGTTATCATATAAATGTTATAATAAATTGTTTGTTCTAAAAATATTATCATTTATTAATTATTTTTTTAATAACAGAAAATGTTTCGTTTATTCCTTTTTTTCATTTTGAAATAAATAAATAACGTGTTATTATAGTATGCTAAATGTATCTGGTAATCAAAACGATGTTTTCGCCTAATTCGCATAAAATATCTCGCCAAACCCGGTGCTTATATCTCTAGTATATTATCTCAAGTATTTTATTTATGTATACTATAATTGTTTTTACGTACCACTTACTTCTTCTTGTATATAAAAATAGGTAAGTGGCTCCTTTTTGCAGTATAAATCTTTAAAAAATAGCCCCCGTTGCCCCTTTTTGGATCGAATTAAAAAAAATCAATGTCTAATTCAAGGATTGCTCCCAGGTATGCATACATATTCCAAATTTCAAAGTTGTATGCCAACAGGAAATGGATGAAAAATGGGAAAAGATGTCACATATGCACCAGGGTACATAATTGGCGTTAAAATGGCATTATTTTACCTCAGATGGTAACCCGGCTTTATTTATTTATTATTTGTTTATTTACTCATAAAATGTTTATTTACTTTCATTTTCTTTTTTTAATTATATAAAATATTTCTTTTTATAGTATTAATTATTATTATTATTTTATTTACTGTAAGTTCTTTTTAAAAATAGAAAATTATTTAAAAATGTGTATGTAAGAGTTATTTGAAAACGGAGTTTTCGCCAAATGGGCTTTGAAAAAAATTGCGCCAAATCTGATGCACTTGTGCTTGTGGTATCCGTGCCGAAAAATTAGTGACCAGAATTGACTTCCACACACAAACAAAATATAAGTTAAAAGAAAACATGCAATAAAAATATATATAAAGGGAAAATGATGTCATAAAAGAAACTTTTTATTTAAAAACGTAATTGTTTCTAATTTTCACACGCGAAATATATAAAACATTCTTTTAGCGATCAAAAAATGCTATTAAGAGATTATCACAAAATCTCAAAATCAAAGTTTTTATGACATTTTTTTTAATATAAAAACGTAAGTTTTATTTTCCTGCATGATTAAATTTTAAAATGTTTTATTGCATTCAATATTTTTGAGTGCGTTAATGATTACTATTTACTCCATGTACTAATTCGGTTATCTACGAAATTATCCAGCTCGTGAAAATCACGCACACCAAATTTCTGTGACGTATGCAAATAAATTGTGCTTTTTTATCAGTTTTTTTAATATAACTTTTAAACTATATGGAACTAATTTTTCGTATGTAGTGCATTCACCAGATTACCTTCATAGGTACCTATTGGTACAAACAGAATCAAAATCCGACAAGTACTTTTTGAGATTTGCTTGACGAAAGAATTTTTTTGACTTTTAATATCGTTACGTATCTCTGAGTATAAAGACTTCGCTTCGCTCAGACAATTACAGGGATGATCAAAAGTATTCCGTTACATTACGGTCAATGGGGAAAAATGTTGCGAATGCATTTTTATCGTTTGAAATTAAAATTACATACTTATTACATAATTTTGTCAAGTCACTTCATTTTTTTTAAAAATAGGATGCATAAATCAAATACAGGGGCAATCAAAAGTAATCCGTTACATTACAGTCAATGGAAAATAAAATACAAATGCATTTTAATAATATTACACTCATTCGAACATATCAATATTGATATGCATCATAAAGTACATATTATAGATTTTGCATAATCTGTTGTGCAAAGAACTTTTGTTATTGATTTAGAAGGCCACACAACAGTATTACATTACATAATGAGTATAGAGAGAACATTGTTTGTTGCGCATTTTAATTGTAATTAACGATTTACAATTTTATGAGATTGATATATGAGAGTGATATTTTTAAAACTTCATTATCGTACGAACGCACCTCATTTGCTACGCTTCACGTGCAATTTACAACTTGTTTTATTTTTCCATGTGAACTTTTTGTTTTCTAGTTGATATACCGTTTTAATTCTTTAACAAAAGAACTAATAAACAACAATATTTATTTGAATGTTTCCACTACTGCAGTAATGGTTAAATTTTTTAGATATCATCACTTGGAAATTTGAGGTTTTGATTCAAAAGACATCGCCAAATTAGAGAAATGTGAAATATCTGACAAACTATTCGATTGATAAGAATTTAGTTAGTACCATTCGATTCAGCATACAAAAATACACTAAAACATGTTATCTGTTGAAAAATGGCTATAAAAACTGATTTTTAATGACTTTTCTATAAGTTCGTTCTCTTTTTACCACTCTTAGTGGTGGAATCTCGCAAAATTCTTTCTTAGAGGCACTCAATGATGTAAGTAGTATTTTTACACAATTTTTCAAAATTGTACGTTCAGTATATTTTTCTGTGCATTGATTAATATGAAATCCAGAGTTTCTTTTATATATAGATTGAATGTACAGATGTGCAATGCGATATTGGCGGGGGGGGGGATACATATGCAAATATGGTACGTATATGACACACGGGCCTTTAACTGTTATTTGAAAAGAAAATTTTCACCAGGTGTCAGAAACAAATAGCACCAATGTATATGATATCTCTGCTAAATTTTCAACAAATATCAATCTTATTAATTACTCTTGCCAGTGACGTATTAGACAATAATTTAACAATATTAAATACATAAAATAATTAAAAATAGTAAATCATATAAAGTAAATAAATAAAATGCAATACATAAACAAAAAAAATTAAATAATAAAAATAATATAAGTAGCTATAAACTATAATAAAAAATAAATTATAAGCTGCAATAAAATAAACGGTACTACTCTGTTATCCCGTCGACCGATTTCGCCAAATTATACCAATCCTCAAACTACTAGCCAAATTATACATATTGAGGTAATTTTTATTTTAAATAATGAAAAAACAAATATTTAGTAAAATATTAAGAAAAATACAAATAAAAAGTCGAAATAAAAATCACTTAATGACGTTTTAAACACGTGTATCGTATTTAATGTCATGGAATTGACATTCACGATCATCCATTATTGCCATTTAATCTTATAATTTGGCGATAATATTTTGGTCGACGAGGTAACAGAATAGTACCAAATAAACTAATTATAATAAATAATATATACAGTTGTTAAAAAAGGGGGTTATTATAAGTAGCATAATTGGCGCCATGTTTGGCGCAGTTGCATCTAACCTAGCCCAGATAATATGTAATATACACTGGTGTCCAAAAGTTAAGCATGATTGGTAATTAAGTAATTATTTTTAAGTAATGAAAGAAATATGAATCGGAATGTGCTGAAACTCCAGGTGTGTAAACAAAATAGTACGCGTCACATATTTTCGCGAAGAGTTTTCCCCGAAATCGAACAGGGGACCGTCAACTAATTGAAAAAGAACGAAGATCCTTTGGATAACCCTGTCAAAACTAATGTAGCAAAAGCGTTCAAACTGCACATTATGATTAATTGGCTTATTGTAATGTACTGTGTTAATTTTTACAAAGATAGCATGTATACTCGTAGAGAAATTAAGGTTTTTATAAAAACAGTCCTAAATTTTTCCAAGTTTTTTGCTTATAATTTGCAGAGTTCTTATTATGAAATAATGTTCTTTTCTGAAAATATGACAAACATCATTTTACACAATACACTGTCATCAGAATTTAAAAATAATAAAAATTGTATGAAAAATGAGTATGTTTAATAAATAATTTTTCATTGCGCATGCGTCAACGATATCAAAATGTCATTTGCATATTGTGTTAGCTAAATGTATAGAGCAACTTTTGTAAAAGTTTCAAAAACATAGCTTGAAAATTCTGAAAATGGGAGCCTATAGAATCAACTCAAAATCCGTTATTCCTAAAGGAAGCAAAAAAATCAGGGGTTTTACCCAGGGTTTGAAAAAACCCGGGTTTTTTTGAAAAAGCCCAACCCACTGGGCCCAGTAGTCTAAAACCCGGGTTTTTTTGAAAAAACCCGGGTTTTTTCGTGTTTTATCAAAAATTTTTTAGAGAACTCTTCACATTTTCTAATTTTCACATGCATAGTACCTAAATTTTTCATTTATCAGTGAAACAAAGGTATAATTTTGCATTAAGTATAGATTAACAATAAAAATAAATATATAAAAAGAAAATATAAATATATTTAAAAAGATTATTTTGTATCTCATAGAACTAGATTACTGGACGAATGATATATTAAATTAAGTGCAACTGAATTTCTTTATATAAATCTTAAGCTAAACAGACTAATTTATGCAATTTCTTTCATTTACTTCAATAGAAATCAGTTTAAAGCAGCAACATTTATGTAAATATTTTTATTTTTGTGAAGAAAAAAATAGAATTCACACATATATATGCAGATATATATATACTACAATTTAAGCAACATTATATTGCAATAGTATTAAATTGGATTATCTAAAGGTCAATGTCAGTCATATCTATAAAGTTAGATCGCAAATGGCAATACACTTTTACTAGTTTAGTTTTGCTTTTGTATGCCATCTGTAAGCAATCTTTTAAAGTATCTAGATACATTTTAGATTAGATTTTATTAGGGTTTTTTGGATATTATCAATGTATTTATGTTAAAGAAATATGGTTCAGAATGTTTGAAAACAAGGCGCTTATACTACTAAATACAATTTAAAATAACTAATTGATTACAAAAATTTTATGAGGTTAAAGGTTAAAAGGTTATGACAATAATAAACATTATAATTTGCTTTTACAAAAATTAATTATTAGTAATAATTTTAACAATGAAATTATCAAAGTACTATACTAAAACTTTTTCACTCTTTTTTTTGTTATAACAGGATTCCCAACAAAACATGACTGGCAAATTCCTTGACTTTCCATGACCAAATCTCAAAAAATTCCCTGACTTTCCCAAACCAAATCTAGAAAAATTCTCTGACCAAACGAGCATACAGCAAAATTTGATACTTATTTTCACAATCTTTTGCCAAAATTAGCAATTTTTTCTGCAATCATACTTCAATCTTTTTTTTTTTTTTCCCCAACTGTTTGATGAATTTTGTGTCATTTTTCATTTTTTCACTCAAATGTTTTCCATGACTTTTTTAGAAATTATTTGTAAATACCCTGACTTTTCCTGTATATTTTGAGATTTTCCTGATTTTCCATGATGCTGGGAGCCCTGTATAATCTGTCACCATTTTTGTATTGAAAATTACTGTATAAACTTTCACTGAACATTGAAGCAGGATAATAAATGTTGCGATTAATCTTAAAAGCTATAACAATACAAGCAATCAGGATGGGGATCACATTTCAAGCACCATCATTAGGTATATATTAAGAATTAAAGCACTTGGATGCATTTTAAAATATATAGCCATGAAAATCTTCTTTATTTACAAACTAATTTATTTTATGGTCATTTTATCATTACTTAGAAATTCTTTTAAATATGGTTAGAAACTCTTTTAAATTGGCATTTATCTTTCCATTCTCATATCTTAGATTAAATAATGATACAGATGTGAAAACACGAGAAAATTTGAAAAAACCCACAAATGGGTTTTTGATGGGTTTTTTCAAGTGGGCCCGCCCGAAAAAACCCGGGCGGGTTTTTTCGGGCTGGGCCCACTTCAGCGAACCCTGTATAAAACCCCATGGAAATCATAGTTTTATAGGAAATTAAAAAAAAAATGTTTGTTTTTCTTTTTAAAAAAGCATTAATATGTTTTAACAATGTGAACCATAACTCTAGTAAGCCTTGATTACGTCCATTAATAACTATGTCGTAATATTAATAATATATATTCCGCTACAAAAAAGCAAGAATCTACATTATAAATAAATATTTTGCATATAAAAAGTTGCTGTATTAATAAAAACATTTAAATGTAATTAAAAAATTTTAATGTATTTTAAATGTTTTTATTAATACAGCAGCGTCTTACAAGTAAAATATTTATTTATAATATAAATTCTTGCTTTTTCGTTGTGGAATATATATTATTAATATTGTGATATGATATATTTTAATTCACAATTTTAAGTATTAATAATAACCTAAACCAAAATAATTTATTGCAACATAAAAAAGCATTATTTTTAATTTACACTTTTAAAAAAGTATGTATATTTTTAGATAACACCAACTGAATTTAAATTGCATTCATAGTTTAATATTGCATTCCTAAAAAATAAATAAGCCGTAAAAGATTCATTCAATCACGAACGGGAAAAAAATAATCATGGAGGTTCGTAAAGCAAGTTTTTCAACAATAAATGGACAATATTCTTATGACTTCATTGTAGATAATGACGTCACAGTTTTGTTACGTCATAAGACATCATACTAGGTAAAATTGCGGCGTTGTTTACAGTTTGAATTCACGTTTTTTTATTGTCATATTTATGAACTCAGAAACGAAATTAATGAAAAAAAGCATGCTTTTCATTATTAAATTTTGAAATAATGAATTATGATATGCTACCATGATTGCAAACAATTCTTAATTTCTCTGGTCGGAATCTTCCTATTCGTATAATGATTGGAGAAGTAAATTAAATTAAGAGTAAAAATAACCTCATGGAATGCGTAGAATACTTTTAATGGAGACCAAACTGGTTGCCATAGACGGCTAGTGTATTAAAATAATCACCATTTCGGCATAGTGATCTTATCCATTTGTTTCGTAGATGAACATCACTCAGAAATTCATGAAATATAATTTTTTCCCCTGATTACCATTTTTGTGTAATTTACACAGCGGTACGCAACATTTAACCATTTTTGTTTAATAAAAATTAATTACAATAAAATAACTACATTTTATGCCAAAAAAAAAAAAAAAAGGAAAAATAACAAATTTGTAAACCACAAGCTTTCAACATATCGAAAAGAAAATGGGAAAGCACATATGAAAAAAAAGGCCCCGGATGGAAAACAAATTAAGAAAATATGTTTGTTACTTCGACAGAGGGCGTTAATAACGGGAAAATCACGTGGTTTCTGACCAAGTATACTGGGGCCAAAAAAATTTAGCGATTGCTAGGTCTGTTATTAAGAAGGTGGCCTTGATGACTTATAGTACGCACCAGATGGCGCTATTTACGAGACAAAGTCAGTTAATAAGTTGGCAACTATTAGGACATTTCCATCCCGAATGATATGCCTGGCTTTATGATAAGGTGGCCTTGATTTATGTTTTTTTGTTTTTACATGATTTTTCTTGAAACGAGACGTAAGATTGTACGCATTTATGAATCGAGATGTAAGAAATGGAGAATCATTGTAATAATTATGTTCGTTTTGTGCATTAAATGTTATTGTTTCATGAAAATGGATGTTTTCTGAAGAATATTACTTAGAATTAAGACGAGATATACAAAATAAAAGCGTTGAGAGCCTTTATCCGATGTAAGAGGTTTAGATTAATAGATTTTAACAAAACACATTTAAAGATTATTTTTCTATTTTGTTTCCAATCTATATATGAAACTAAAGTATGACAAATAAATTTGTTAGATTCTTTTATGCATAAACCGTAAAAAACCATGCATACAAACGTCGTTTTACTTACCCATCATATGTAGTATAGGGTAAATATTGCAATCGTTTTGAAAATCTAAAAAAAAAAAAAAATTGACGGATTTACACGTTTTGGATACTGGAGATTCCGAAAAACATATTTTTAGAAAAAAAAAATGCCGTCCGTCCGTCTGTGTGTCTGTCTGTAACCGCTCTATCTCCCGAACAAATCGAGATAGAAACTTGAAACTTTGTATGTGCTTAGGATGTAAGAATGGAACGAAGCCTATTTAATATCAATAACCTCGATTATCCGGAACTATTTTTTTCGGACTCTCGAAAAATTCGTTCTGATGAAAGGTATACAAAAATTTTCGAAATATTTTATTTTTAGGAGTGGGCATAAAAGGCAATAAAATAACACAAACTTTGCATGAAAAACAAAGTAGATCGGATTAATAGTTGCCGAGATATGTGTAACCTTGTTTTTCACTTTCTTCGATTTTTCATGACCCTGTTTTCATTCAAATTTCAATTCAAAGATATATTATTATTGGAAATGAGACGCTTAATCCGACGCAGTAAATTGTTAGTTAATGTAATTATTATTTTTGGAGTTATAAGGATGATT